>CAJGYO010000010.1:21658257-22917834 GCA_904845875.1 Miscanthus lutarioriparius
TCCACTATATTTATGTGAAGACTATGTCATATTAATCATGATGTAATAAACACTTGTTATGATACTACTATAATTTGTCGGCTTATGTGTGTGACTGATCTCTGGGCACACATAAGATTATGCATCCCATTTTATCCTTAAAATTGGGTGTGACACCGCGTAGGCGACGCTGTCTCCAGGTAGGAGACTATCCTGATGCCTGGGGTCCACTTGTCAGTGGGAAAGGAGCAAAAAAGGAAGCGGGCTGACTGAGTGAACTAGCCCAGGTGGGTGCGAAGGGGAGAGGGGAAGGGGCAGCCAAGCGGCCGGTCGGCCCGTGACGGGGAGGAGTGTGCGACGATGGCCCAATGCAGGAGGAGAAGCAGGCCGCTGTGCGGGCCAGAGAGGGGGGGAGGGGAGAGATTGAGCCTGAGGGCTTTTTCCATTTATGAAATTCCCTTCTATTTTCCATAACTAAACTAAAGCACATAATGCATGGTTCGAATCCAAATTCAAGGGGGTTTGAAATATGTGGAGCTTGGTGAATCAAAGGGGAGGTTAAGGAGAAGTGTTTATTGTGGAGGATGTCAAGGAAATTATTTAGTGCCAAATAAATTCTTGGGCAAGCAATCAAGCATTTCAATCAAACAAGCATTCACACAAGCAATTCCAACCATCTAACCTAAATGTGTATGGTGGATTTTGATGCAAGGGTTTTCAGAAAATATTTTATTTAAAATGGTTTTGCGAGAAATAAATAGTCAATATTTTAATTTATTGTTAAGTTTTAAAAAGTTCAAATTTTTAGTGGATTTTAACATGATGCGAGAACACGGGTGTTACACAAGCTGAACTTCGGGATAAATCATTGTGTCACTGTGTGCTTGCTCTACATTCTTGTGATTCATATTGTTGTTGAGGTGATTCCTAGGGTTTGAGGTCGATCTACTTGTATAAACTTGTGCAACTACTTCTAGCTGTCGATCTGTGGACTACATACCTGCAGGAACCTCAGCATATTCTCCGATCTAAGTTTCCATACACATATTTTGAATTGTGCCTCGAAGTTATCTGTAGGTGTGGCAGTGCCGCTGTTCTGACCCAGCAGTGCCGCACGGCAGCAGTGCCGTAGGCTCAGAGCGACAGTTCCATGGATGGAATTTGACATTTGGTTAAGTTTTGTTTTAACAGGCCTATTCACCGTCCTCTAGGCTAACCAGAGATCCTACAAGTGGTATCAGAGCAGGTTATCCCGTGTACGCTTCACCACGTGAGGTATGGATCCCGGAGGTGGACCCAGTGGCGTGAAGCCCATAGACGTTGATCCGGAGGACGTGAGCTTACATGACACAGATAGCAGTGAGCTCAGCGCATCTACAGCGAGCAACTCCATGCTCCCACAGCTAGAGGCTATCGATGCCGAGAAAGCTCTAAATGAAGAAGAAAGAAAGAAAAGAAAGGCAGCAAGAAAATCAAAAAGAGAAGTAAGAGAGAAGAAGAAGAAGGAGCAGCAAAGGCTTAAATACAAGAAGCAAAGAAAAGAAGAAAGAAAGCTCAAGAGAGAAGCAAGATGAAAAAGAAGAGAAGCTAGGAAGAAGGAAGAAGAAGAGAAGGCAACCAATGCATCATCAAGTAACATATCAAGTAGTTCTAAAGATGGCAATGATGATGAGTCCTACCAAGTGACCAATGGGGGCAAGAAGGAGAAGAAAGGAAAGGGCAAAGCCGACTCCAACAACAAATATGTCACCGTATCCTTCTATGCCTATGACTAACCATGATCGGAGGTCTTTCATCAATGTGCCTGTGGGCAAGTTGCCTCATTTCGATGGGACTAACTTTGCCAAGTGGAACCACTTGATGAGAGCCTATCTTATAGGTCTTCACCTCAGTATTTGGGAGGTTGTTTGCAATGGATTTGAGCCACCAATTGATCCCAAGAATCCAACTCTAGATGAAATGAGAATTATTCATCTCAATGGTCAAGCCACAAATGTGTTGCTTAGTGCTTTGGATGGTAATGAGAACAATAGAGTGATTGGTGTTGATGTTGCCAAGCAAATATGGGGCACTTTGCACCTTGCTCAAGAAGGGGTTGGCAAAGTGAGGAAGGCTAGAATTGATTTGTTGATGGCCAAACTCAACCGGTTTGTGATCTTGGATGGAGAAGGGCCACAAGAGATTTTGATAGATTGATGACCATGGTGGGCAATATTAGAGGCTATGGTGGAGATGAGATAGATGATCACAAGGTTGTGAAGATTATGTTGGAAGCTTACTCACCTAAAAATGAAACCGTAGTGACTCTAATTAGAGAGAAGAAGTTTGAGTACTTCACACCAAATGATGTACTTGGGAGGATCTTGACCTTTGACATGCAAAGAGAAGAAGCAAATGAGAGAAAGAAGCTTGGTGAGTTGCAAACAAAGCTAGATGGCATCAAGATCAAGGATGTAGCTCTCAAGGCGAACAATTCAAGCAAGCAAGGCTCTACTAGCGAATCTAAGAACAAGAAGCAAGCCTTAACAAGCAAGCCTAAAGCAAGCAAGCAAGTCCAAGAGCAAGTAGAGACTAAATCATCCTCAAGTGAAGAACAAAATGATGATGATCAATATGAGAAGGTTGATGATGTTGCTCTCTTTATGAAGAGATTTCAAAAGGGACTAAAGAAGAAAGGATACAAGGTAGTGAAGAGAAAATTTCCAAACAAGAAGAAGAGGACATGCTACAATTATGGTAGCACCGAGCACTTCATTGCCAAGTGTCCATATGAGATCAAGGACAACAAGTACAAGAAGGACAAGAAAGAAGACAAGACCGACCGAAGAAAGGGCAAGAAGTACATGGGAGAAGATCACATTGGGCATGAATGGGACTCAACTAGAGAGAGCTCAAGTGAAGAGGATGAGAAGATTGCAACCGTAGCTATCCACAAGCCATCCTCTACACTAAGACTCTTCAACAACATGTCCAATGATGATTACTACTCCCCTCACATTTGTCTCATGGAAAAGGGTGAGAAGGTTAAATCAAAAGTCAAATCTCCTCCACCTCCTAGTGATATCTCTAGTAGTGATATTAGTGATAGCTCTAGTGATGATGGATCTAGTGATGAAGAAATTGATTAGATAACTAAAAACTTGGATGGAAAGACCAAATTGTTCATCATTAAGTTAATGGAGGATTTAGAGAGTGTCCAAGCCGAGCTAGAATCTAGAGAGGAGACTCTTATTCAACAAGAGGATCTCTACATTGCTAGCAAGGAGGCTCTTGCATTATAGAGAAGTGTGGTTAATCCTTGCGCAAGGCTTTGGGCAAAGAGAAAGAGGACCATGCTATCACAAAGAAAGCAAATAATGCTCTCAAGAAAAAGTATTGTGACTTGGATGAAAAGCACAAAGCACTTGAGCTGCAATATGGTATTATTTGGGATAGCAACTCACATCCCTCTAAGGCAAAGGAAACCTCTACTCCCTCTACTAGCCAAGGTTGTAGAAAATGTTATAATCTTGATTTGAATGCATATTCCACTGACCTTGCAAATATGGAGGCTATGAGAAAGGAGATTGCTAGGCCCAATGAGATCATTGGAAAAGGGTACATGGATGGCAAGGGCCAAGTCCATGACAATAAGAAGGATGAACCAAAAGGGCCACAATGCAAGAAGGGAAGTCATCCCTCAATCAAGCATGGGCTAGGACACAAAATAGGAGCCAAGACAAATGGAAGAAAGATAGTGAATGGCTATGAGTGTTTGCAGTTTGAGAGGAATGGCAAAATTGGTGTAGAGCAGCATGCAAAGACTGCGGTAGTGCCATGGTGAAGGGCGGTAGTGCCGTGCCCCGCAAGAATGGGAAGGCTACCAATTCTGCACCAGATCAGACTAAGCCCATGAAGAAGGTGTTCCAGTAGAAGCAGGTTTCTCAGAAGCCAAAGAAATCAATATGGGGCACTAAGTACAAGTTTGCTTATCAACTAAAGGCCCATGCACCTCGACAAAGGTTGACATCGTGCTTTGTATTGAACAACAACAGCAATGGTCACGTGGTAGCAAAATATGTTAGAAAAGAAACCAACATATATAGGAATACTTCTATTTAGGTTCCTAAGTTTCTTGTGACTAACATGCAAGGCCCCAAGTCAAGTTGGGGACCTAAATCAAGAAACTAAATTTGTATTGCAGGCATACTCCTCCAGTGGATCAAGTTGGGTGCTTGATAGCGGATGTACAAATTACATGACGGAGAAAGGAGTATGTTCTCATCATATTCCCCGATGACGCACTCAAATGAAAATATTGTCTTTGGAGACAATTCAAAGGGGGATGTGATTGGTCTTGGTAAAGTTGCTATAACCCTTGAACATTCAATTACAAATGTTTTATATGTTGATTCGTTGAGTTACAATTCGTTGTCCGTTTCTCAATTATGTGAGATGGGCTACAATTGTCTCTTTACGGATAAGGGTGTGCAAGTCTTTAGAATGGAGTATTCCTCTATTGTCTTTACGGGTCGATTAAAGAATAAGCTTTACCTAGTTGATTTCAACAAAAGTAAAGCTAAGCTTGAGACTTGTTTAGTGGCAAATTCTAGCATGGGTTGGCTTTGGCATCGTTGACTAGCCCATGTTGGGATGAGGAACTTGGCCAAACTTCTAAAAGATGAACACATCCTTGGACTAACAAATGTTCACTGAAAAAGATAGGATTTGTAGCGCTTGTTAAGCTAGAAAGCAAGTAGGAGTACCTCACCCACCAAAGAGGATCATGACCACCGAGCAACCATTAGAGCTAATTGACATGGATGTCTTTAGACCGGTCACCTACCTAAGTCTCGGGGGTAACAAATATGGTCTTGTTATTGTTGATGATTATTCCCATTTCACTTGGGTATTCTTTTTGTATGACAAGTACCAAGTTCAAGACAAGGTGAAGATATTTGTTAGAAGAGCACAAAAGGAGTTCGGTCTCCCAATCAATAAAGTGAGAAGTGATAATGGGACCAAATTCAAGAATACTCTTGTTGAGGAGTTTCTTGATGAAGAGGGCATCAAGCATGAATTTTCAACTCCGTACACCCCTAATCAAAATGGTGTAGTAGAGAGGAAGAACCGAACACTCAATGACATGGCAATAACAATGCTAGATGAGTACAAGACGCCGGACCTCTTTTGGTGTGACACCGTCAACACAGCTTGCCATGCCATCAACCGCCTCTACCTACACAAGAAGTTGAAGAAAACTTCATATGAACCTCTAACCGATAACAAGCCAAAGGTGTCTTACTTTAGAGTGTTTCGTTGCAAGTGTTTCATACTTAACAAGAAACCCAAAATCTCTAAGTTTGCACCTATAGTGGATGAAGGTTTTCTTCTTGGTTTTGGATCAAATGAGTATGCCTACCGTGTTTGCAACAAAACTTCTGGGAGAGTTGAGATTGCGGTAGATGTGACATTTGATGAATCTAATGGCTCTCAAGTAGAGCAAGTTGATTCAAGTGTTGTAGGGAAGGAGGATCCACCATGTGAAGCAATCAAGCAATTGTCTATTTGTGATATTAGACCACAAGAATATCCAGCCATTGAAGTGGAGGTTCCTCAAGCTGCTACTGCACCAATTTCTGTTGACGTGCCTGATGCGGAATAGCAGCAGACCCTCGCAACACCTGCATGCGGTAGTGCCACACCTAAGAGCGGCAGTGCCGCGCCTACCTAGTCAGTAGCAGCTGATTCAACTCTAGCTTGTGGACAGATCCTACAACCAATTTTCGAGCAAGAAGAAGATGAAGATCCATAAGTGGAACAAGAGGCCATTGATCACCCAAGGCTAAGGCAAACAATACAATAGGATCATCCCGTCGATAATATCCTTGGGAGTCTTTGAAAGGGGTAACAAATCGTTCATATTTAGCAAACTTTTGTCAATTTTACTCGATTGTTTCCTCTTTAGAGCCGGTAGAACAAGCACTTGGAGACCTAGATTGGATCATGGCCATGCAAGAAGAGCTCAACAACTTCGAAACAAATCAAGTGTGGACCTTAGTAGAAAGACCCAATACCAATGTAATTGGCACCAAATGGGTCTTCCACAACAAGCAAGATGAGAATGGCATGTTGACAAGGAACAAGGCAAGATTGGTTGCTAAAGGCTTCAGTCAAGTAGAGGGCTTAGACTTTGAAGAAACATATGCACCAGTGGTAAGGCTTGAAGCAATTTGAATGCTTTTAGCCTATGCCGCTCATCACAACTTCAAGCTATTTCAAATGGATATGAAGAGTGCATTCCTCAACGGCCCTATTCAAGAACTTGTCTATGTTGAGCAACCATCGGGCTTTAAAGATCCCAAGTTCCCAAACCATGTCTACAAACTCCAAAAGGCACTCTATGGCCTTAAGCAAGCATCAAGAGTATGGTATGAATGCCTTAAGGAATTCTTGCTTAAACAAGGCTTTGAAATAGGCAAAGCTGATCCTACCCTTTTCACTCACAAAGTTAGCAAAGATATATTTGTGTGCCAAATATATGTCGATGACATAATATTTGGTAGTACTAATCACTCTTTTGGTGAGGAGTTTAGTAGGATCATGACTAAGAGATTTGAGATATCCATGATGGGTGAATTGAAGTTCTTCCTCGGATTTCAAATCAAGCAAGTGAAGGATGGAACTTTCATTAGCCAAACAAAGTACACCCATGATATGCATAAGAAATTTGACATGGTGAATGCCAAGCCTTTCAAAACTCCCATGCCAACCAATGGACATCTTGATGTCAATGAAGAAGGGAAAGCCATGGACATCAAGGTATATCGCTCCATGATTGGCTCTCTACTTTATTTGTGCGCATCTAGGCCCGATATTATGCTTAGTGTGTGCATGTGTGCTAGATTTCAAGCTAACCGAAAGAGTGTCACTTGGTGGCCATTAAGAGAATCTTGAGATATTTAGTACACACTCCTAACCTTGGCTTTTGGTATTCTAAGTGCTCTAAGTTTGATTTACTTGGGTATTTAGATTTCGATTACGCCGGTTGCAAAGTAGATTGAAAAAGCACTTCGGAGATATGTCAATTTCTTGGACGGTCCCTAGTATCTTGGTGTTCTAAGAAGCAAAATTGTGTAGCCCTTTCCACCACCGAGGCCAAGTATGTTGCAGCCAGTGCATGTTATGCTCAACTACTTTGGACGAGGCAAACCCTTCAATATTTCGGATGTCGCTTTACCAAAATCCCATTATTGTGTGATAATGAAAGTGCCATAAAGCTTGCAAACAATCCCATAAGCCACTCAAGAACTAAGCATATAGACATCCGACATCATTTCTTGAGAGACTATGAAACCAAAGGAGATATCAAAATTCATCATGTGAGCACCGAAAAGCAACTAGCCGATATCTTCACTAAGCCTCTCGAGGAGTCAAGGTTTTGTGCTTGGCGTAGTGAGCTAAATATACTTGATTCTCAAAACATGGTTTGAATTGTAGCACACCTTTGATTGATTAACTAGCATGCATACATAAAAGAATTGCAAAAGTTCAAATATGGTGCTTCAAAATGTTTTATCAAAGGCAACAAGTGTTTTATGATTATTGCTTGTAGTGATTATCTGTTACTAATCATAATATGTTTTAGATATGTGTCCATATCCTATATATGTAGAGCTATTTAGTTAGTAGCTAACTCTTGCTGTTCTGGGGAGTGCGGCTATGCCGCGCCTGTCCTGTGGCAGTGCCGCACTTTGAATTCCAAGTGGAATTCGGCCCACAACGGCAATTTCTGTGGGCCCATCTTTTCTCCTTTACTCCTTTGGCCTGCAGGAACTTCCTCCCTCTCTTCCCTTTCACCCTAATGCGTAGCCTCTCTCTCTCACACGCGCTCGCATTGCCTGCGCCGTCTCCTCGCCGGTTGTCGCTCCCCGATGGTGCCGCACCAGTGGCCGGAGCTCCTGTGCTTTGCCGGCCACCGTTGCTACTCTTGGGCGAAGCAAATTCTTTTTTCCCTCTCCAATCTACGTGAACCAAGTTGAAAACCCTAACCTTGCCTCGATCTATGCTATGGAGTTCCTTTTGTAATGGATATTGTTTTCTGATAGCAGCATGATTAGTTTAGAAGTGGATGTGATGGTTGAATTGAATCAAAACAAAGATTCATGGATGGAGTGTTCCAAATCCATGTGGCAATGCCACATATTAGGAGCAGTAGTGCTGCAACTAGAATTGCATTCCAAGCAGTTTGATCAGCATTCCATAAATGACTCTATGTAGTGATTGGATTTATTCACCATTTTCATTACTAAGTGAAACATGATGTTATCTCACCTATCTCTTGTAAAACTCCATGTTTTCCATTGGATCCATATGCTTGAGTATGTGTGATGATCCAGAGGAATATTTGAGAAGCAGTTTGAGAAAGTCAGATGAAGCAAATGATGCACCAGCAAAGCATCAGGTGCGGCAGTGCCGCGCCACCTGAAAGTTTTCTTTTCAGGATGCTTGCCATGTTCAAAATTTGAATTATCTGACCTATTCCAACTGTTTCACAAGTGTTTCTTTATCTCCCTAATTGCGCAATTATTCATTTGGGTCTATCCTTTTGCATAGATGGCATCTGGTGGAGATGATGACTGGAGGGGAAAGAGGAAGATGACCAAGCCCTGTGACAAGAAATCCACTCGCCATGGTCATAGCTGGACAGTAGCAGGCAGCAGCAGTGCAGCGACGAGAGGAGATGTCAAAGACAGGGGGAGGAGAGAGCAGTTGATCTAGGAGGAGGAGGACTTAGAGAGGGCTGGCCGCACCATTCCCCTTGTTGCTTGCATAGCTACTCCTCCACACTTAGCAGAGTTTGATGGATCCTACATCATTGAGTATTCTGAGGAGGTGCTCATGAGGCACCCTATTGATACCCGCCTCATCTCGTGATCAATTTATGCCTCTGAAAACTCCAAGAAGTCCTGATGGTGGAAGAGGCCAAGATTGCCTCAGAATTTTAAGGATCTATGCTAATGGAGTTCCTTTTGTAATGGATATTGTTTCTATGCCTCCGAACTCCAAGAAGTCAAGATTGTCAAGATGCATGATTAGAAGAATAGAAGTGGATGTGATGGTTGAATTGAATCAAAACAAAGATTCATGGATGGAGTGTTCCACGGGTGTCTCATACATGTGGTTAGAATAAATGCCACAAAAAGATTAGGAGCAAGCCGTCATCACAGGGAAGGTCAACTGGTTGACCACAAGCCTAATAATCCTCCTGCAATCCTCATACTAGAATTGCATTCCAAGTAAAGAAAATAAACAAGTGTAAGTACATTCCGTACTTAGCAAGCTAACATGGGGTTATTCCAAAAATTAGACTCTTTATGTAGCATTTTTATTAGGTTTATTTTATTCTCATTTATCAAGTTATGCTTACTCCCATTTAATTCCCAAAACATATATGTTATCTCACCATATATCATCACTCTCTTTATAAAAAAGTATCCATGTTTTCCATTGGATCCATATGCTTTGTTACCCTCTGAGTATGTGTGATGATCTGATCCCCATATGCCCGGGTTAATATTTGATGTCACTTCCAAGGAGAAATGAAGCCATTTCATAGGTTGAACAAGTTAAATGATGCAGGTTTCCTTGGCGGCGAGATGTAGGAACCCCCCTTTCCTATGGCACATATCCATCGCGGCTACACATATAGGAACAGAGGCGGTCCTATACCCAACGTGGCAAGCCCCATTTGCGCCAAAAAGGTAACCTCTAACTAGCTAGAAAAGGTCCTATTATCGAGCTAAAGTCGAGCCATATGACTCTCCCGGTTGCCTTTGTCGGTCCCACTTTTGCCCAAATTGAAAGATAAGTCCTTTGGAGGGCCGGAAGCAACTTTTGAACAAAGGTCATTTGCTTGCCATGTTCAAAATCATGTTTCTCACTTTGTTCCAATTATTCATCACCAGGTATTCAAGTTCAAGAGCACTAGCAATCTACCCATATGCATTTAACCATAGGATGTTTCTTTATCTCCCTCAAAATTTAGACACATGCAAATGAGTAATTGATTAAAGTGAAATAGGACATCAAGGAAGGCCCATTCATTTGGGTCTATCCTTTTCCTGCTGCATAGATTCTTGGTCTCCATCTCTCACCGTGGAGATGATTCCTATCATTAGAATAGTACACCAACAGTATTGAAATCAAAATAAAATGTTTGTAAAACTAATGACCAATCACGTCTGCGACAAAAACGAAAATCCACTTATGATTAAAACGGGTTTTCGCCATATTTAATTAATTCTAATCATGAAATTAAAAAAGTTCCAAACTTGACTAACAGTAGCTCCAACATGTAGCTTATGAAATTACGAAGCTAACGCGAGAATGGATCAATTCGAGTTAAAAGCGACAATTCTATAAGTCAAAGGCATTTTGTAAATCACTGCGTACTTTTTGACAGGGGAGGAGATTCGGGAAATACGCTAAGGACGGCGGGTTAGGACTTAGAAAAATCGAGGACTTGATCTAGGAGGACTTAGAGAGGATAACGGCTGGCGCATTAGTCATTCCCTTGGTGCTTGCATAAGCTACTCCTCCACACTTAGAAGAGTTTGATGGATCCTACATCATTGAGTATTCTCGAGGAGGTGCTCATGAGGCACCCTATTGATACAGCAGGAGGGCGGTAATGTGTCCCTTTTGTAGAGGCCGGGGCGCTCATCTCCACGTCGGCCGACGTGATCAATTTTACATGGGTCTTTGCAAAAAGCAGATGATGGTGGAAGAGGCTCAATGATGATGGAATCAGGAGGAGCAAAAGGGAAGGCGAGGATCTTGGGGTTGACTATAGGTTTTGGAATGGAGTTTTAAATTCCAACTTTTTCATGCCTCAATTCAAATTTTAGTCAAAACTAATCTTTAAAAAACTGCCAAGATGAATCATCAAGATGTTTCTATTCCTTATATTTGATTTTAATTTCCCAAAAATTATTAATTTCCTATATTTAAATGCACACAATATAACATAAATAAATCAAAATTACTATTTTAAAAGATTGCAAATTTTAGGGTGTTACAGTGATCAAGGCTTGTGAGAACTTTGGGCTCTCTGATCTCATGAGTTTCATATATAATTAGAATGAGGAGGTGCTAGCCTAGTTTCATGCCACCTTCTACTATGACCTAGCTACAGATGAGATACATTGGATAACTAAGGGATGACACCATTGTGTTGACTTTGTGACCTTCAGCAGGATCCTAGGTTTCAGTGAGGAGGAGAGGGGCTTCACTTACATTCATGATGAGCCTAGGGCCAAGATTAGAGACATTGGCTACATATGGATTGATAGGAGAGGTGCAGATGGCAAAGTTAGTGGCCTGCAAAGCTACTACTACATCCTAAACAGCTTGATCAGGCACACTATCAATCCCAAGGATGGAGCAGCTTCAGATCTTAATGGGTATGTGAGAAATGTGCTTGCTCGGTTTGCTCCTAGAGGTGACAGGTTCAATCTACCTTGATTTATGTGGTGTGAGCTGAGGATTGCTATGGAGGATGGGAGAAAAGGGCTACCCTATGCCCCTTATCTCATGTTTGTAATTGAGAGGGTCACCGGTCACTGGTTTGAAAAAGACGGTCTCCACACCATCTACAAGATTGAGAAGACCCAATCTGTAGGAGCTTGCAGGCCTATGAGACGCTCACCTTCAGTTGAGGATGTGCCCGAGTCCGCCCACTCTAGGTTTAGCAAGGGCAAGAAGATTAAGAAGTTTGTAAAATGGATCAAGGCCATTTTTACCACTTGCACCTATGCAGCGAGGACCGCCTATGAGGACCAGTTTGGAGAACTAGGAGACCAACTGGGAGGCTAGAGAGCGTGCAGTCATCGCTGAGGTTTGATGACCTTCCTAGCCTCTTTAACACTGATATAGAGGAGGAGGAGGAGGAGCAGCAGGACAATGATGAGGACTTGGACATATGGGGTGACATGATGATTGCGGAGGTTCAGCGTCGTGCTGCCAGACGCTCCACCCGCTCTTCCCACTTCACTTCCACCATTCACCACCAAGGATGAGCGAGGATCGACTCCGACGATGACGAGGATGGCAATGGTGGTGGGGCTGCTCGTGGACATGATGACATAGATTGGGACAACATCAAACATGATTATGATGAGGAGTGAGTGAGTTGATTTCTCTTCTTTTCTTCTCTTTTTGGTGCTTTATGCCAAAGGGGGAGAAAATTAGAGGGGTCAACTTTCTTTTCGACGCCATGGTCTATAGCTGGAGCTTCATGTCATATCCGTTGGGAGTAGTCTTCATTAGGTTGCGAGTTTGAGAGCCGTCGAAGCACTATTTGTGTAATATTGCTACCTATATACTCTATATGTATCGGATTGGACATGTATCGTTTCTATGCTATAGCCTGTCATATATTTGTGCTAAGATGCTCTTTTATATATATATAATCTGTTGTGTGGTGCTTTGTGTTGATTTGTGCTATTGCAGCAAGTGCGGCAGTGCCGCACCTTTGGCCCGATAGTGCTGCGGCTAAGGAGCGACAGTGCCGCACCTAGCTGTTACAGCAAACTCTTATGTGCATAAACTTTCATTTGCATCACGATCATATACTTGACACAATGTGCAGCACCCACAGGAGCATGGATGTAGGGGGAGCCCCATCACTTTCACTAGAAGTGTGAATCTTGGCCTATTATGCCAATTTGAGAATTCTATTCCCATTCACACACTTAGGGGGAGGCTCTACACCCATGGCTCGAAAAATCTCAGTTGTATTTCATATTTTTTCTAAGCTCTAATTGGGTTGTCATCAATCGCCAAAAAGGGGGAGATTGAAAGTGCAATCAAGCCCTAATTGTAGGTTTTGTTGATAATGACCACACAAATAGAGGAAGAATGAGATTTATCGAGATGACAAGCAGGGAATTTACGATTGAGGATGTTATACGAAATGGAGGTGCCCCCAATCACAAATGCTGATGGCTTCAAACTCAAAGGAGGGTTAAATTCTTTTATATTTAGAATTTAAGTATAGGAATGCCGTACTATAAAGGGGGACATAATAAACTTGCTAAAGTGTGCAATCAAGTGCTCAATCTTATACACATACATCCTCAGTTGCTCAGCCAAGACAGCCAGCTCAACCTCTTTCTATTCCTTACTATCTAGCTTGGTGTGGTAGTGCCGCACCTGAAGCGCGGCTATGCCACATCATGGCACTGCCACAGATAAGCCATGGCACTGCCACAACTTATCTGACCGTTGGGACCTAGGAGGTATTTATACCTCTTCTCTTCGCTCACAATGGTCTTCTTCTTCCTCTGACCATTCAGTTTGACCTGAATAGCTCTGGGCTCATTCTCTCTATTCTCCATTGGTGACCTTGAGCTCCCAAGTATTCCTTTGCGATTTTCCCATCAATCCTTGAGAGAAAAGGCTCCAAAACTTGATTAGAGAGCAGATCCATTGATTCCCAAAGTCTAAGAACACTTGGTTCATATTTTAGCTAATGGATTGTGTTTGTTACTCTTGGAGCTTGCTCCTAGCTGGCTAGAGCATCACCCATGGAGCTTGCCAACTCATGTGGCAGCCCTAGGAGGTTTGTAACCATCTCTTGAAGCTAGTAAACTCACCCCTCATCTCAAGGGTTAACTCTCTTGACTTGAGAACGAGGAAGGGTTACAAAGCCCTAAGCCTTAGTGGCTAACCTCAACAACGTGGACTAAGGCAAGCCTTGGTGGCGAGATGAATCACGGGATAAATCATTGTGTCACCGTGTTCTTGCTCTACATTCTTCTGATTCATATTGTTGTTGAGATGATTCCTAGGGTTTGAGGTCGATCTACTTGTATACACTTGTGCTACTACTTCTAGCTGTCGATCTGTGGACTACATACCGGCAGGAACCTCAGTATATTCTCCGATCTAAGTTTCCATACATAGATTTTGAATTGTGCTCGAAGTTGTCTGTAGGTGTGGCAGTGCCGCTGTTCTGACCCGACAATGTCGCAGGGCGGCAGTGCCACGGGCTCAGAGCGGCAGTGCCGCAGGTGGAATTTGACGTTTGGTTAAGTTTTGTTTTATCAGGCCTATTCACACCCCCTCTAGGCTAACTAGAGATCATACAGCAACCCTACCTTACAAATTGTTAATACCCCCTCATAGTTTTTTGATGTGGGAGTATATACCACAACAAAAGGGTTTAATAGATTTACAATATCACTATAGATCTTGGTACAACTCTACCTCACAAACTATTATACTCCAATTTTCATGGATGTTAGACTTAAAACACTACTCCAATAAATAATATTTTTATTAGTGGCTATTTCTTATGCCAACCACTTTCGAAAATTGGTTGATTTCTAAGCCAACCACCCCTGAAAATAGGTGCCGAGCAAAATAAATACATAACATAGACATACTTTAACATTTTGTGTAGTTTAATAATTTTTTGTGGAGCGATTTCTTTGTCAAAATGTTTAGCAGCGGTTGCCACTACAAATTAAGTTTAAGAGGTGGTTTTGTAATTGCCCCTGAAAATGCCTGCTTTCTACTACAATCTGTGGTCCAGTAGCCATATGGAAAACCACTGTTAAAGTCCATTTACAGTGTAAACAAATTGTTTTGTGACAGTCTATTATGGTTACGATGATCCACGGTTTCCGTTGCTATCATTCAATTTTGAATTAATCATGACTGAACAAATGCTTCTTCTAGAGACTTAGTGCTCCAACACAAACCCAGACTTCCAATATATTATTGGAGCAGTATATATTTTCATGATTGTAACAAGAGGGGCGAGGCTCTACTCACTGCTGGAGCTGATGAATCCGGACGCATAGGGCCCCTATCTATGTATCTAAACAACCCAATCCTGATCAGTTACATACTGATAGTTCTCAAAAGCGAGAAGGATAAAAGCACAAATTAGTAGATATCTCAAATATACACTTATGCATACAAAAAAAAACAAGGTAAAAACATAATGCAGTACAAAATAAATACCTAAGTAAGTATGATGGGTTTATCCTCGTCCATCTGGCCTTCAGGAGTCAACATTATTCAGTGATCCTGGACCTACATGTGACACACAGTGTCATATGCCCTTATAGACCATTAATGTGATGATCAATTAATGTGATGAATTGACCTTTGAAATTACAACTCACTAAATGTAAAGAGGATGCTTGGACCCAACAGTTTGAATACTTAACATCTGCATGCCACAACGTGGAGGGCTTTTATGCGGGTCATCACCATGCTATATTTTATACATATAATAGCCCATAATCGAAGTGCCATTCCAAATTGTATCTATAAACACATATTTTGATATAATTTCTGGCCAAAACTCCTGTCATCGATATGGCTACGCTGTGCGAATCCAGTCCCCTAACCCATGAAACTCCCCTGAATCCACTGAAGAAGGGGCCATTCTGACGAGCAGTTGCCCAGTCCATGTGCATGACCATTGCTGTCATCTTCTTCTGCAGAGAAGTTTCCCTTCCACTGTTTCTATCATTGTGGAGGACTGTGATAGCTTCTTGTGCAGGCAGATGTGGAGATGGTGCACAAACTGGTTCGGAATGCGGTGACTAAAATTAGTAGACACAACTTGGAGCTGTTGAACGTGCCTGCTCGGTCATACTATCTTGTCATTCTCATTATTGATATGTACGAGGACAACATATAATTTAAGTTCTATGGAAGCCCTAACAGCCTTCCATGGTGTACTAATCACAGCACACCATATTATTTCTCAGCTTTACGGTTCTATAATGTTGCTACCTCTTCTTCTATTTTGGTCTGATTGAGTGTCACAGCCATCAGATATGCTTTAAGTTCAGAACAACAGGGTGGGATGCAGTTTCAACATCTAGGCTAGCATTGGCTCAAAAACAGGACCAGTTTGAACAGTGGAGGTTGTAGAGATTGTCCTGATGCCTGACAAGCCTAGCTAAGAACATGAATATTGCCATATGGTTGACATAATCATCAGAGCCACCGGCCTTACATAACATGTTTCTTACTGGATCAACAGTCACAACATCCTCTATTTATTTATGAATTGAAGCTCAGTTTTTTTTCCTAGTGGTTCAACTCGCAGCACGTGGAAGGCACAGAGATACTGCATCTCAATTTAATGTGCACTGACCGTTATAACATCCCTCCTAGACACAGCACACAGATGCTCCAATCACGATTCATATTGTATATAGATCTATAGGTGATGTCTGTCACACCTGGTTTTAAGAACAAAACCTGGCTTGCCATATGTGTGCCCAAGAAGTCCACACATACAACAACAGAATAGAGGATATCAGAAACAATGTTATATAGCGGAAACATACTTATAATTAACACTTACATCAGAGTATAGCGGAACGGTTACTCATGTTTTCTTCAGGCTCCAACTTCATAGGGACGGCTGACTGGGGCTATGTATGCCAAACACTTCTGATAGTATCCTGAGAACTCCTTCGTTATTTTCACCAATCTTCTGAGCAACTTTTACTAGAGTCTGGGGGTGTGGGGAAATAGCAAGGGTGAGCACATATCGTACTCAGCAAATATAACATGGGGTTTATGAGGCTCAAAAGGCTTGACACAGGTTTAACAACGTTCAGCTTTTAGTTGTCACAATTTTAACATAAGAGTAGCATCAAGTTAATTCCCAAAGCAAGACACATGATCAATGTAAACCTGGATAATGAATAGCATAAACAGATCATTCTTAGTGTTCATCTATTCCGTAAATGTTCCAAGGCCGCTCGTGACCGTGAGTACGGCTGATATACCAGTTTTACACTATGCAGAGATTGTACATTTTCACTGTGAGTCGTGATTTACCCTTTCGCCCGAGGCGGCCAACCTCTTGACTCACTACCAAGAAAGGTCGGCAGGGTTCACTGTGAAGCCTTTCAAAAGTTCGTCTAACGAGTTAGGGCCACTAGGTTTCTGTGGCCTACGAATGTATGGCTCCCCTTCCGATAGGCACAATGACGCACAGCCTATACACTGACGGACAGAGGCTACACTATATCCAACTCGGAGCACACCCCTCTTGCGCCATAAAGGTAACCTCTAACAAGCTAGAAAACATCCTCATGCTGAGCTAAAGCCAGAGCCATGTAGCCCTCACAGCTATACTATAAGTCCCGGATGATTACTTACAGATAAGTCCTTAGGGAGAGGAATCTGAAGCATTTAGAAAGTTGCTAAACACTCTAGCCCCCTGTTTCCAAGTTGTTAAAACGTCATATTTTAATGTTTATTGCATATACCATTAGTCAAGCTACAAGATCATGGTTTAATTGAGCACTAGCAAAGCTACCCAATGCATATCCCATAGGTGACAAGGTATAAGTTCAATTCTAGGGAATCCCTATCAAGGTGACACATGCAACATGAATTTAATGTATTAAAGTGAATAGGAAACAAGGATGATCCCATGCTATACTTGCCTTTTACTTGCTTTACAACTAATGGTCAACTCCTCGTAGAACCTTCGATCTTCTGTCCTTTCGGTCTCCGACGCTTACGGACAGCTCTTCTACTCACAAATCGAAGCACACCAACAAACATACAAGCAAACAAATAGAGACGACTAAGAGCAGTACACCACACGAGAAAAAACATCGTACTAAAAGAAAGCTAGTTGCTACGGTCACGAGATTACAAGAAACACCAATAACGAAACTATCGTTAAAAAGATACGACTACTGGGAGTTTTATATTATAAAAGAAAAGAGACTACAAGCTTGATTTATTTTAGTTAAACAAAATCATAAGAAAAGAAATTATTTTAGATTAGACAAATCATATTTTAATTAAAAAAACCCGAGTTGAAGCTAATCATATTATATCTAATAAATATTATCACATATGAAACATGTTTGAACTAAGCAACTTATAATTTAGAAAGTTAGCAATTAATCATGAAAGATCGATATTGTCCTATGTTCTTTTTACATTAAAAAAAAACTAGTTTGCATTAACATTAAACAATTCAATATTTAAATTATTTACAAACGTTATAAACACATGACATGACGAACGTCGATTCTTACACGTAGGTCGTGTCCGCACAAAGCTAACCCAAAAGAAAAGAATTAAAACAGATAATACACTATGAAACGGTGGTATAAGATTTAACTACTTAAACCGTAGACTAGATATGATATATACTTATACTGACATGGTGACTTCATAAGTTGATAGCTCGTGAGGAAGTAAAGCTAACAGATGCATGACAGATTGTAAGCTCCAAAAGACATGAAGAACAATGACTGGATTACAAAGAAAGAGGGACACAAAATGCAAAGTGATAGAAACTCGTGATTTTGGTTGGAGTTCCGGGCTGATCAGACAAGGCACCTGTGGATTTGATCGATCTTACAAGCATGAAGAAAAGAACGCAAAGTCTTTGCTGGCTGAACTTCGTGGCCGATCGACACTACTGCTGGAGCAGGGGGTTGGACGGCAGCTATGCTGGTGGGGCTCACGGGGCGGCGTGGCACCGAGTGATTGTTGATCAGCAAAAGCAGATTGCCGGGAACAAAGACTCGATCGGACGAGGCACGTTGGAGATCGGCAGGAACATGGCAGGCGGCCTTACTTGTTGCTGAGGAGAGTATGAACGGGCTGGGCACCGCGGCGGCGACGGCGACGACGAGAGGAGGAGAAAATACTAATTTACAACATGAGGGATTTCCCAAACTAGAGGCTCCCCATACAGTAGTTTTGATGTGCTTTACCTAAGGGGTTGGTACATATATATATATATATATAGAGAGAAAAACTCCTCACATCCATGTCAACTAGCGATATGGTACTAATTGACGTTGCACCATCCACCTACACTAATGGGTCTAAATAAATATTAAAGCCCATTAGTAAATAAAGATATGTGCCTTTAGTATTTATTAGGATTATTGCACATGGGCTTTGAGCGTTGAAAAAAATATGAGATTTATTATTTTGGGACTTAATTAATTTTGTGGATAAAATAATTTCAGAAAAGTCTAGAATTATTATTTAAGGCGCGAAACATACTCTAAAAGCCCTGAAAATTCATGGAAAATTCCCATAGACATTATGGAACATGAGGAACCCAAATAAAGTATTTGGAGCCCATGATAAGATATTTTGGAGCATCTAAAAATTAAATTATGCTCACAGACAAATAGGAACGAGTTCCAGAAAAAGCTGGAAAAATTCCTGAGAAGTTTGTAGAGATTGATTGACGGACGAGGAACTGAAAGGAGTGATTTGCGTTACAAAGAAAAGATTTTAGGAAGCTCCCAACGAAAACTTGAGCCGAGAAACAAAGAATTTGATTGTATAAAAAGATAAAGACGTGCCGAAGAAGGAAAATTAACCTACTAATGCATTTTAAAGACTTTGTTCACTCTGAACATACAAAGAAGCAACACGCAAACATCACATCATCCAAAAGCCCATCAAAATTAGAAAACTTTGAAAATTCATTTTTTTCTATAATTAAATTTGCGCTAGCTCAAACTAAACTTGGTAAATTTATCCAAATATTAAAATAATTTATTTTATTTAGTGTTTTCTATGCACAACTCAAAATTGGAAATTTTGGGGTGTGACAATGTCAAATGGGCGTCGCTTGTTCCTTCCTGGATCCGCAGCGATCACATCACGTACTCATATTGCTTTGATTTCCCCGGACGACAGAAAAACAGAGTGGGCCTGGTGACTATTCGTTAATATGATGCTCATGTTGCACTGGGATTAAGGTATGGATTACATAGTAATTAAGGATATTTCAGATGCAAACTACAGAGGGTTCTTTTTATACTATCTTTCATAGTGTACATGTTAGATTAAATTAGTTTTCATAAATTACATTTCAGCGTATTAATTTTGTCGTAATGGCAACAGTGAGTCATTTTTAGAAAACAAAATAGACTCGATCAATACCTTTTAAATATATGGTGATTGGAGTTGATACAATTAAAGACCATAATTCATGGTTGTTATGAGATTTTCAAGGATTATTAATGTGGAGCCACCGTGGTTAGTAATATTTTGACATATGTTGATATCATCTACATTGTGCCTCTTTGCGTTCAATATTTATTTAGTTGAAATATAGCCTTAATTTATATAACACGATGAATCTATATTTTGGCTTTCAACATCTGATCTTTAAGTTGTTGTGACGGCAAGACGCGAATTCTCCTCTTGCTACTCAAGGGCAATGTCGAGGAAGCGCCGGACCTCCCTAAGCTTCTCTTTGGTCTTCGGGTCTGGCGTGTTAGGGATGTCGCCCAGACGGCACGAGGCAGCTGCCATGTTGTGTGCTACTTGTGTCACACCCTAAAATTTCCGATTTTAGGTTGTGCATGGAAAACACTAAATAAAATAAATGATTTCAATATCTATATAAATTTTTCCAAGATTAATGAAGTTTTTGCTAATTTAAAAATCGAAAACTGTGGTTCCAAACTTTTCCTTGTTAATTTTACGGGCTTTTCAGGATGCTTTGTTTGCTTGTTGTTTGACTTATTGTGTTGTGGTTGTGAAAATTTTCAATACAAGTTTAGTAAGTCGATTATCTCTCTACAGCATGCTAGTACTGTGCAGCAAATTCATCAAGTGCATGCCTCTGTACGCCCCTACAGTTACTATTCATGACCCCTTGCAGATTGGTCATCAAATGAACTGACTGTTCACATATTTTCGGGCCCGATAAATTCCTAAAGCTTTAATCCATTAGCTCTGTTTATCTGTTCAAGTTACATTAGTTTTAAGCTGTCATGATCTATGTGATAGCATTGACGTTCACAATCTCAAATGTTTATGTGTTTATTAGAATTAAATATTAATTTGATTAATATACATATAACTAGCTTTCTAATAAAAAGCAACATAGGTTTTGACATCTGCCTTTTTTTTATATGCCAATGTTAACTTGATTAATAGCAACATAAATAAGTTGTAATTTATAATTTGCTTAGCATAAACACGTGTTACAAATATTCAAATAGATGTTCTCACATGTACCTTTCTATTGCATAGTTAAAGTTTAACTTGATTAAGTTATACCAGAATTTTGATAAATAAAACATGACTGTTTTAACTCGGCTTTCGATTAAAATATTATTTGACTAATCTAAATTAATATACTTCGCATGGTTTTGTTTAGTTAAAATCAACTAAGCATGTAGGCTTTTCTTTTATAATATAAAACTCTTAGTAGTCATTTCTTTAACGATATTTTTGTTATCGGCGTTTCTTGTGATCTGGTGACTATAGCAATAGCTCCCTTTTAGTACGTTGTTTTAACTTGTGTGGTGTACTGTTCTTAGTTGCTTTTATTTGTTGCTTATATGTTTGCCTATGCGTGGTGCTTGCTACGAGTAGAACGAGGACCGCTTGTGAGCAAAGTAAGAGGAAGTTTGAGCAAGTGTTAAGGAAAGTATAATATGTGGCTATCCTTGATACCTAATGACCTTATGTCACTAAATTCATACTTGCATGTGTCCAATTTGATCTACCCCTAAGGACTTGCCTAGATGTTGTTATCCTAATCCTTGATACCTATGGTTCATGCATACGGGTAGTTTTGCTAGATGCTCAACACTACTAGAAATATCCACTTCTATGACGAAAATCTTAATGACGAATTCGAAACCGTCATAGAAGAGAGCTTTTTATGATGAATATTTTCGTTTCATCATAGATTAGTGGTGATGATCCTACAACCCTCCCTTTCTATGATGAAATCAGTCATCATCACAAAAAACGTCATAAAAGAGCACATGGTTTCGTCACAGATCACTCGCGCGACTCATCTATGACGATCCCCTTTAAAACTATGACGAACAGGGCTTCGTCACTGAACTAATTACACATCTGTGACAAACAATATTTGATCTGTAATGAACGGCTTCATCATAGATCTCCACACGGTACTGTATCCATCCGACGTGTTCATGTGGGACCTGCAATTACTCATTCGTGACACTTGCAATTCATCATAAAAGTCTCGGCGTGATCCTTTCTTCATCCGATGTGTACGTGTGGGACAGCCCTGTTACTCATCCGTGATGCTTGTAATTTGTCATAAAAGTCCCCGTTCGGTCCTTTCTCCATCCGACGGTACCTACGGGACCCTTCTGCATCCGACCTATGGGACCAGACATCCGATGTGTACCTATGGGACCTACAGTTCCTCATCCGTGACGCTTGCAATTCGTCATAAAAGTCTTCGCTCGGTCCTTTATCCATCTGATGTGTACATGCGGGACCCTTCTGCATCCGACCTGTGGGACCCTTCTACATCCCACCTGTGGGACCCGACCCTGAAGGACCCTTCTGCATCCGACCTATGGAACCTGACGGCTTACGTGTCACGTCTACCTGTGGGACCTTTCTACATCTCCATTCGACCTGTGGGACCCGATGGCTTGTCTGCCAGTGGTGTCTAATAAAATCTAATTCACCATTGCGCTAGATGCCTAGAAGTCGAACCAGGACCCAGAGCAAGGAATGGACCATCTTCACCATTGCGCTAGATGCCTGGTTGTGTTGACATGTCTTTGGAGTCCTTATAGTAGTATATTCTCTATGTGGATGCCCTATAGGTTGACCTATATATTGGATATCCACTACAAGTGGAAACAAATCTATGCCCATTGGACTTGCGACGGCGACGGTGGCGGAGGATCCTAGGTGTGTTGTGCTGGCTCAGGTGTCCTTTTGGAGGCTAGGCGGCGGGGCTTCCTGGTGGAGCGCGGTGGCATTGGCGTCCGTGTCTATTGTGTGCCACGGCAGAGGTGACAGATCAAATCTGTAGGTCCCCTTTCTCACCTTTTCCTGTTCACTTCACTTTTTTAGTCCTTGCTTGAACATGAGCTATACAAGAAACATTCTAGCGTTTGAGATCTGGTTAGGCCAATGATGATGAAAAGAACTAGGATGTGGCACTAGTTGGTTTTCTGCTGATGTCTTTGTTTTCTACATATGTTCAATGCTCGTACTGTAAATGCCTATGTGCAACTAGGCCTGTTAATTGTCAAGTGCTTGCTTGATTATACCTATCTATCTAGGCAAACAAATAGGCCCATTGCTTCTGCCTCCAAAACTATTATAATCGTCGTCCTCTTAACCTTTGTCTGTCTCCTATGGAAAAGAAGCTCTGAGGTTGTGTACTGATTGTAAGTGTGATGGTTAGCCTTGATTTAGCTACAATTATGATGGTTACAGCTCCATTAACTGCTACTATAGTACCATAAAAATTGTTAATGGTTGTTAAAGTTGCACTTTGGTATGAGTCGAGGACTTTGATCACTAATGGATCTTTGTTGGATTATTTTCCTCTTAAGTGATCTCATTACTGAGCAAGCTTTCAATAGATGAAATGGAGGAGGCCCCCAACAAGAGAAACACACTGGCCAGCCTCACGGATGATGCCATTGTTGAGATCCTCTACCGCCTCCACACCCTCTCCTTGTTCTGCTGCAAGTGTGTCTGTCGCTCCTAGAACCGCCTCATCTCGGACTACAACAACAATAAGGTGCTGCCTCGAACTCTGGCCAGCTTCTTCTACGACACCCACCAAGGCCATTAACACTACACCAGCGTCACTGGTGAACACCCCTACTTGTCCTTCTTGCCCTTCACCTTGATCAATGTAGCTATCTCAGATATCTGCAATGGCCTCATCCTATGCTAGTGTCAAGGGGCTAATGGAATATACCGCTATGTCATCCGCAATCCGACAACCAAGAAGTTTAAGGAACTGCCGCCTAGCATCCATTCTGTTGGTGAGGCTCAATTAGGGTTCGATCCGACAGCCTCCTCACAATTCCATGTGATTGAATATATAGAAGAGGAGCCAGATGATGAGTGCAAGGGTGTGGACATCTACTCATCTAAAACTACAGCATGGATCTATAAGGAATCTAAATGGGGACCGAATACATGTATGACAATTGGGAGATCAGAACAAATGAGATCATCAGAAACTGTGTATCTTAACGGTTGTCTGCACATTATGGGGTACTCAGGGTTTTACACTCAGATACTTGCTGTGGATATGGAGGGAGAGAGACGGAGGAAAATTCCTTGCCCACGTGGTTCTTCACCCTCCATCCCTCAAGCTCAGGGTCACATGTGTGTATGTACTATTCATGGTCGCAATATGACTAAACTTTCAATCTAGATCCTTGAAGACTATGGTACTAATAAATGGACATTGAAGCATATTGTCAGCATTCTGAAGGTGTTTGCACAAACTAACATTAAATTTAGTTCTTACTCATACTACGATGTTAATGAGTACTCCTACTCAATGGTTCACCCAGAATGGAATTTGCTTCTCTTTGTTCGGGTTGGGGTGGAAAATGACATCGTCGCATATAATATGGACAACAGAAAAGTTCATGTCATCCCTACATGTTACAGTCAGTTTTGAAAATGTGGCATCCTGCCAGAAATCAACGACAGACCTTACTATCTTTCCTATGTTTCCTTGTTCTCATAGTTGGAGTCATTAGCAGAGGAGTAAATAAAGTTCCATGATGTATCTCTCTGTCATGACATGTTTAAATGGATCAGTGTTGTTTGATTATATTGTGTATGAACATGTTAATTTCCTCTTGGATGGATGTTGTCATTATTTTGTAGCAACTTTAACTTGTTTGTAATATAAGCTAAGGTCTATGCAGTGTGTCAGACGCGTTCAAACCTACAGAGGTCAGACTTTCTTACATGTGCAGTAACATTTCAACACCAATGGCTCCTCTTTGTTCCCAAAAAATAAAAAACACCAATGGCTCTGATATAGTAGTGATATATTAACCGTCGCGATCTCTTCTGCAACTCCGCTTATTTTCTTTCCTTCACCGAGCCCTCCCATTCCCAATGTAGATCTAAAATCGCTAGGAACGTGCGGTTGCCTTCTCCAAACCTACTTCACTCTTTGATTAAAAAAACTACTTCACTCTTAGCCACCGCCATGGTCAAGGGCGAGCCTTCTGCGAAGTGCGCATGGGAGGGGGATGATGCCATGCCCGTGGTGAAGCAGGATGATGCCATGCCCATGGTTAGTCAAGATGAAGCTCCGGTGGATCCCTTTGGAGATAGAGACAATTGGGCCATTGGCATCATGAGTAAGGCTTTCTTGAAGATTAGGCATGTGCTACAGAACACCGGGGTGGGCACCCTCAACCCGCCTTGGGAGGAAAAGGTGAGCAGTTACGTCTTCATTTTTCTCCAACTCGCTGATGTCCTAGAAGAACTGCCAGCCTACCTGAATAAGAATTGCATGGACAACGTGGAGTACATCCTTGTATGCTACCGAAGCCAGATAGATGGCTTCAAAACTAGCATCGCGACGTAGGGAATCAGCACTACCCACAACACTGAGAAGCACTGGCGCAACCTGGTTCATGCCGATGCTGAGCAGGTGGCCAACCGCATCACCGCTGACGAGCAAAAGGGCCTCATGGCTATAGAGGAGGATGACGATGATGTTGATACCAATGACGAGGATGAGGATGAGGACAGTGATACCGATGACGAGTAGAGGTGTAAATAAAGTTCCTTTTGATGTATCTCACGTTGCATTTGATGTATCTTCCGTATGTTGGGAGTACGGATGGAGTACATGTTGCTACTCTTTCCTTTTGTTGTTACTCTTCCTTATGTATCTTCCCTTGCATTTTATGTTGGACGGGTTCAAATGTACAAAGGTTTTGATTTGTGAAGTCTTATTTGCATGTCTGTGTTTACTATATTGTTGAACTTTGTATTAATTAGGTGGGTTAAACACTGTTGAGCATGGTGTAGATCAGGTCCTTTGGTCATTTGGTAGCCGGTTTATAAACGTTGTTGGTTGGTTTTGCCTATAGGTTTCTTTTTGGTTCTCTTTCTGATCTGTAGGTATGATAAACATGCATAACGGAATTCATCTGATCAAGTCTCGCGTCGATGTAATGCCTAACGGAGGAGCCACATAGCTATTTAAATTTTATAGCACACGCAAGAAAGTCCGAGCATCATAAATCTGACTAGGCCGAACACATCTCATGTTACACAAGGAAACCTATTTCGTATGAATACATTCATTGAATTCCTAAAGAAACAAATAAAATTTATAATCTTTGAGGGAAGGGGGACCTTGCACGGTTGCTGAGAGTGAAGTGAATGTGCAGGAATGCTAGACACAAGAAGTGCATCTTAGAAGATGAGCTTTTGACCACCATGACACGCTTGAGATTTGAAAGCCTGGTGCGGCTGTGAAGAGGACTCATAGTTGTCGATGGGCAGTAAAGGCAGTCAGCTAGCTAGAGATGCCTATACAATGGGAGTGAGGCCAGGCTTTGTACACATAGGGATGCCAGGGCTAGAATAGGCTTCTGACGTGACCGCATGAGGTTTATCATTACTAGTATCTGACTACTCCTAGTGAATATTTTAGATGGTCATACCTTCTGTCATTCGGCGAAGTATACAGTGGACTCCAATCCAAGCAGTCGCACGCTCGCAGCAGCCGAGGGGCAGCAGCTAGCTAGAGATGGCTACATGGTTTCATAGGTTCTGATCGACTGTACTCCCTAGGCTGTGGTTGATGCTGCCGCCTTATTAGGCGCCCATGGGTTTTAGAACAAGTCCGTATTATTAGGCGTATCCTAGAAACAAGGCTGCAATTAACTCCCGATGGAAGCCGAGCTCGTCTCTGGTCCGTTCCAATTAATGGCTGCATGCATACATGCATCGAAGCTAGGGAGATGGCTCCAATAGAGGCTTGGATGTGATATTTTTAATTAATGATATTTCACAGTCTTCCTCCGTTCCTTGGTATCTGAAATTTCATACGGTGCGCCTAACAAACCAGCCCGGAGGTAGTTAGCTATTTGCTACGACTTTCAAATGTACAGACGACACTATATACTGTCCGACGAGATGAAATATACAGCGGGTGGACTTTCTTACGTGTGTAGTAAAAAATGTGAACATAAAGAAACATGTAGATAAGAAAGAGAACCAGAGAACTCTGCATTTCCCAGTAATCTGTCCGTCTCGTCTGCTTGGTCGCCCGCACACCTGGTAATCTAAACCATGTCGTCGTTGGAATTCCCACGCCAGTTCGCAGAGGGTATTTAAAATTCCTACTATAACCCCCGCTTAGCAGCCTCCCCCGCCTCCTCCTCAATCAACATAAGTCGATCGCGCTGCGCCGCCTCTCTAGTGCTCTGTCTACAACACCCAAAGTGTTAAGCTTGCATTTTTGCACTTGCATTGCATGAGCATAAGCATCATCCATTCATTTGCACTCATGTGCATGAAATGATAATCTTTGTTGTGACTAGTTTTCCATAAAATGCTTAATTCACTAAGTGCATGCTTAATTATCATGCTTGTTAATGTGAGTGGTTGTTGTTTGGTCACCAAATCAACTTAGATATACTTAGGATGAAAAATGGAACCATGTTTATATTCATGACTTCGTCCAAATTTGCTTCTAAGTGTTGGTATGACTATAATTACCTTTATCTTGTTGATTGCTTGGCCTATCTTGAATAACTACTTAGAGGGCTTGCATGGCAGTGGAACATAAATAAAAGTTGCAGTTTAGCTCATGTGGAGCAAACTTTATTTACTGGTCAAAAGCTGAATCAATGCCAAGCTTAGTCAAATAGGGCTCACAAAAATCAATGACATGTTGTTTTTAGAAACCCAGAATTGGCTAGCTCACAAAAATCAATGAAATGTTGTTTTTAGAAACCCAGAATTGGCTAAGTCCTAAACTGAGTTTCAGTTTCCATGTAGCCAACTTTGGAGCATTCTATTTTGAAAACCAGTGAGAATTAGACAAAACTTCTTTAAGCATTTTTGTAGTACTCTTGTAGCTCAACAATTTGGTGAAAATGGTTGATCAAAACTCACCATGGTTTGGGAGATCTAAGGGCTCAAAGATTGGGTTTCAAGCGGTGTCATCAGGCCTGAATCGGCCCTTGCCGATTCAAATCGCCGTGGTAGTGGCTGACCGCATCAGGCTGCGCACGCCGCGTGGCGGCCGTACGCCGACATCGGGCCCTCGCTGCCATGCCAAAGGGGGGGGGGAAGCCGAGTGCCCTCTCTCTCAAGCTTACTCTCACTCTCCCTCTCTCCCATCTCGCTCTCGCTCTCTCTCGCTCCTGGCACAGAGTAGCCGCAGCAGCGCCGCTGTAGTCGAGCCGACCACTGCAGCCATAACCGCCGATTCGCCATGCTCACTACACCACCGTATCACCCGCCACCTTCTCGACCTCCTAGCGTAGTCGTTCAATCCCAGGTGAGCACATTAGAGCTGATGCGCCGTCACCGTGACCACCATTGCCGCCACCGAGCTTGAGCTCACCGTGGCCACGCTTGCCTAGTCCTCTTCCTCCCTTGCTTCTAGGCGTTAGAGCTTAGCCATAGGATGGGGAACTAGAACGGGAACTGGTAGAGCAATGGCATCACCTAGCTCACCGGAATGCCGCGGCGCTGTCGTTGTGTTCATGCTGTCATGATGCCATGCACGTGGTCCTACCTCACCGGCGCCCCCGAGAGCCTAAACCATAGCCCTAGATCTCCACTAGGTAACCCTAAAGCCATAGCTGAGCTCGCCTGAGCTTGCCATGGCCAGTGATGGCCGGAGCACCGCCGTGTAGCTCCGCTGAGCTGCCATGAGCGCCACTGCCCTAGCTAGAGGTCGTAATAGGTTCAACCACCTACATCGCTGGATGTGGGATGGCGAGACGAAGCCGATGGGGGTGACCGTGTCGTCGGAGACCTTGCCGTCGGTGAGCTCTTCGCCAGTCAAACGTCGCCCCTATTCTGTGTGTCTGACGTGTGGGGTCACGCTAACCGTGGGACCCTGCTGTCAGCGCCTCTGGGTGCAGTGCGCCGGGTGCACTTAGCCGAGGCAAGGGATTAGTTGTTTTTCTTTTTATTCTTTTACAAAAATTGATGCAAAGTTGTAAAATTCATATCTAGAGCTAGGAGTGTCCAAATTGAGTGAACCAAATTTTGTTAGCTTCATCTTGATGAGTACTATATGTCAAAAATATGAAACTTAATATGTGCTACAGTTTTATACCATGTTTGAATTTACCTTGTTTAATACCTGTTAATCTTGTAAAATGCATAACTTGAGTTAGGGAGATGCTAAAAATGTGATTCCAATGTTGTTGGTCTTGTTTTGACATGTTGTAGCTGGGAAAAATACTGAAATCTGCAGTGAACCTACTTTGAATATGACTTTGTAATTTAACTTGATTAAATGCTAGTTTCTTGTGAAATTAATTGTGGTAGGTTTATGTAACATATGGGCATGAATTAATTTCCATAGCATTCTTGTGTTATGAGGAATGTAAGAAAAATAGGAAATCTGTTGTTTGACACTTTTCACTATGCTAAACCTATTTAAGTTGTTATAAGCCTAGTTAACTTGTCATTTTTGTAGAGGTTGCCGCACTTACTCCTGGGAGTATGTGTAGGCTGCTGTAATTTTTCCAGAATTTATTGAGCACTGGAAGTAGCAGTTCCAATTTTCACCTTGTTTATGAAATAAATTAATAAAAGCATATAATTAGTTGGTTTGGGCTTAACCATTATACTTTCTAACATATTGGTGATGTATATAACCTGCTGGTATAGTTGGTTGTGCCCAGTTTAGATTGGTTGTATGCAATTAGCTATTTATTTCTCTATAATTCACTTGCATCTAGTTTATTGACTTGTTTGCTTTGTGTGAGCTAGAAGCTTGTTATTTAGATGCTTAGGCTAATTAAGATAAGTTGTTAGCTATAGGTTTTAGGTCTCTTACTGATGATGAACAACTTTACCTTAGGTTGCTAGAACATGGTGAGTGTTACTTTGTTTTCCAAAGAGGAGATATGCACCTACTCGGTCAAATTTAACTAAGAAAGATAATCATCACATGCTACCATGCTAAACATGTTTATCATGTCTTAATCAGTCCATGTTACCTCATACATACTTGCACTTCATCCCTTGTGCATTCTCTATATTTACCTATATCCACATCATATAGGATCTGCGGACGGAGTGACCCTACTAGAGTTCGAGCTCGAAGGAGAGGAGACCCCGCAGGATATCCCGCAGCAGGAGGTTCCCGAAGGAGAAGGATAGGTTGAGGAGGAGCTACCCGAGTGTCCTAATCATCACCCCTCAACCTATCTAAAAGGAAAGCCCCGGAGCATTCTAAGCCTCCCATGTTTTATAACTACCAACTTGAGTTCTTTATGTTTGATGCATTAGGTGATAAGAGTTGATTGGAAACACTTGATGCATATAATTTGCTTGTCCAGAATATACCTTGAACCCTATGTAGGTCCAGGATCGAATATATGCTTAGCCATGCTTAGCTCGGTTGAAGTCGGGTGATTCCCTGTCACCAGGGAGATATAGGTGGATATCTGGTCATGGTGTTATGATGTAAATGGAGGCTGAGCGGAGTCTAGGTTGTAGGATGACACTTGTGATTCCGTCTGAGCCACTTAAGGACCACATCGTTGTTGGTCCTCAGTCATTTGGAGCATAGCCTCTCACTTAGCTGGCCGGATAACTTATTCTGACCGCGAAGCCGAGTAGCTCAACTCAGACCAAGAGTCATTCTGTCCAAGGGTGCATACTGGAGGTAGTAAGATGTGTAGGGACACGGATATGAGACGAAGGGCTGGCAAGGCCAGAGCGTCCTAGCAGCTGGTTGGTCCCTAAGTGTGCAACGCTAATCTAACCCACGAAGTTGAGTCCTGAGTTGTACCAAAGGTGACCGGACATGACCCTGACGGTGGAAGTGTGGGTTTGTGTTAGGATTTTTGCCTAGCTGGTTCAATCGATTCGAATCGTTGTCTCTCCTAGATAGTGAGAAACTTGACTGAGCTTCCTTCTATCGTAGTAAGTTGATGAAAGTGAAATGGTTATGATTATGATACAATAAATGGCTATGGTTACTAATGTGCTGCTATATAATTGTATACAACATGTTTGGCATAGGTTAGTTGCTAATCTAGTGTGAAATAGCTATAACTAACCTAATGTCTAAATTATAAAATGTGTAGCTCAACTAGTGGCTTTTTATGCAAAATGTTGTCAAGCTAGTTCTACTTTCATAGCCTTGCATGATCCTTGGTGTCTCCTTATTTTTGGTTTATGATGGGTAAGTCTAGCTGAGTACATTCCAGTACTCAGGGTTTATTCCCACTTGTTGTAGATGGTACTGTGTATCATGGTTATTGCAAGAGCTGCTTCTCTCCAGCTGTGGACTAGGAGTGAGACCATGGGCATGGTCCTTCTATACTAGTTTGTTCATGTTGCTTTTGTTGGACTTGATCATGGAACTGGCATGTATCTAAACTGTGTGTGAGATGTTTTAAAACTATGTTGCTTCCGCTACTGAATTTGAACTTCGTGTTGTAATAATTATAGTTGAACTCTGATGAGAACTACTTGTGAACTTTATGTAACATTTGACATGTGTGTTGAATCATGTACGATCTTGGTTTGTATGTTGGTTATGAATCGAGGACCTTCGCGACACTCGATAGACTACCAGGTTTATATGGGCTCAAGTATGACATCACGACCGCTCCGGTGGTTGACATTGTACTTGTGCTCTTATAAATTGGTCAGTTCTGTGACACCATCTTGCCACCATCCACACGCCATAGCTCCATCCATGCACATGCCATAGCTCCATCCACGCCGCCGCATGAGCCCTTGGTTGGCCTCCTCATGGCAGTGAGGCGGCACCCCATGTCACGTTTGCTGGCGCTCCCTGATGAGCTGGACATTGAGATCGCTAGCCACCTCGCTGTGACCTTGAAGCGAACCATGGACAATGTTCACAGCCTACGGGTGACCTGCTTGTCCATGCGTCGCATCTGCGGCAACCCCGCCATCGGTCAGCGTGTGGCACTGGACCAGTGCATACACGGGCTGGGGTGGGACGATGTCAACAACTACTACGCCCTCCTTTCTAGCTTGACCCAACTCGATAACCTGGAGGCTTGCTTCCTCACTGGGATACCAATGGTATTCGAGGAAACCCACAGGCCTTGGCCATGCCTCGATGATCTCACCCGCGCCGCCGATGGCGGGCACAATCTAGCAGCTTATCTGGTCGCCATATTGCTCTATAGGCACAATGGCGATGCCCGCGACGATGACACTATGAGGTGGTACATGAGATGTGTTGAGGACGAGGAAGAATCATGGGTGGCGGTGGCTGCGGACCAACGAGTAGGTGGCTACGCAACAAGCGGTGTGTGTTGTGCCTCCACGAGGTGGCCGCCGAGGTGATCCGCAAAACATGGTGGGCCTAGGGCAAGTTGTCGCTGCTGCCACCAGCATAGGTGTGTGGCGATCTTCCATGCGCAGGTAGCGCTTGCGGCGATGTAGACGTATGGGAAGGAAGAGCTGTGTATTGCAGCGAGGGCTATAGGCTTCAACGTGAATTTGAGTTGTTCGCATGGGGACTTGGAATAAAAAACTAGTAGTTCACTCTTTACATGTGAGAGTGAATTACTCCCTCCATCCTAAAATATATTGTATTCTAGCTTCAGCAGTACTTTTCAGTGAATGCACAGTATTTTCCTCTCACAACAAATCAGCATAAGCATCAGCATAAGCCAAATTCTAGCAAAACGAATAGGGCCTCGTTTCGCTAAAATTTGGCTTATGATGATTTGTTGTGAGAGGAAAACACTGTGTGTTAGCTGAAAAATACTGCTGAAGTAGTTCGAGTTCCTCAAATATAGTGTATTATGGAGCTTTTGATTTTCTGTTGTTTTTTTCAATTTTATTTGTTTCCTTTAGGGATTCAACGAAAGTACTTGTACGAAACAGGTTTCCCTGTATAACGTGAGATGTGTCTAGCCTAGTCAGATTTATTATGCTCGGACTTTCTTGCGTGTGAAGTAAATTTTGAATAGCTATGTGGCTCCTTTAGGTATTAGATCGACGCGAGACTTGATCGGATGAATTCCGTTATACATGTTTACCATACTATAGATTAGAAAGAGAACCAAAAAGAAACATGTAGGCAAAACTAAACAACAGGGGCCAGAAACCAGCTACCAAATGACCAAAGGATCTGATCTACACCATGCTCAATAGAGTTTAACCCACCTAAGCTGAACAAAAGTAAACACAGACATGCAGAGGGCCAAAAAAGACACCCCTGTCCCTCAATACTACAGCAGCAGCAAAGATCCTATGCAATTAATATGGGCATTCTAGTCTTTTTTAACTGCTTTAGCCTCTTTTAGTCACCTAAACCAAACACCGTAGGATCTTTGCTGTTAAACTTTAGTCCTATGTTCCCTTATTCTCAGAGTCATTAGCAGAGGAGCAAATAAAGTTCCATTTGATGTTATGTCACGTTGCATTTGATATATCTTCCTTATGTTGGGAGTTGGGAGTTTCTTATGTGTCAGACGCGTCCAAACAAGGAAAAAACTATGGAGGAAACTGTTAGACATGACCAAATGTACAGAGGTCGGACTTTCTTACATGTGCAATAGCATCTCAACACTATTAGCTACTTAGCTCTGCATTACACTAAGGTGAGACTAGCTCCTCGCTGCAACGTTCTTGCATGTTCAACAAAGATCAACAAAGATACCCAACCAACAAAAAAACAAACAGAAACCAAACAACCTGAGCTACACCATGCTCAACACAGTTCAACCCACCTAATACAAAGTACCACCCCATGACCAAGGAGCAATGAGATGTTTGCGTGGTTTTGCGGTGCAGCTTGGCGGCATCACGTCAATGCGAGCATCCCTACTGCAATAGGCTGCTAACACCACCCACACGTGTGGGAATGCAGGAGGATGCAAGCAGTCATGACACTTGAGGGGCAGACTAAAGACTAGAGGCTGACAAGTTATAGACTAAAGCAGCCACAAAAGACGAGTTGGGTTCAACACAGATCAAAGTCACTCATGACTACTACTACTACTACTGAACCAGGGGTCATTTGGTAGCCAGTTTCTAGCCCCTGTTGGTTGGTTTTGCCTGCAGGTTTCTTCCTCGTTCTCTTTCTGATCTATAGTGTGGTAAACATGCATATGAAATTCATTCGATCCAGTCTCATGTCGACCTAATGCCTAACGGAGCAGCCGCATAGCTATTTAAATTTTACTGCACGTGCAAGAAAGTCCGAACATTGTAAATCTGACCGGGCCGAACACATCTCACGTTATACAGGGAAACATGTTTCGTACTAGTACTTTCGATGAATAAGGAAACAAATATAATTGAAACAAAACAATGGGAAATCAAAAGCTACAGAATACACTATATTTGATGAAAAATTTCAAATGCCAGAATACACTACATTTCAGAGAGTGAAAGGACTAGTCTCTTATTCCAAATTCCCATTTGAAAAATGGATTTCTTGATGAAGCCTAGAGTCCTCGCTGCAATACACAACCCTTCCTTCCCATCTGTCTGCATTGCCACAAACGCCGCCTACGCAAGGAAGATCGCCGCGCACCTGCGCCTGCGGCGGCAGCGACAACCGTCCCCATGTCGTATTGTAGATCACCTTAATGGCTGGGCGGCGGCACAGCACACACCCCTTGTTGCTTAGCCACCTACTCATTGGTCTGCTGCCGCCCACCGCTGCCTCCGCCCATGATTCTTCCTAGCCCTCGACCCGTCTCATGCACCGCCTAGGAAGTGTTGTCGTCACCGGCACCGCCATTGTGCCTATAGAGCAATATGGCGACCAGATAGACCGCCAGATTGTGCCCTCCATCAGCAGCGTGGGTGAGATCATCGAGGCATGGCTGGGGGTTGCATTTTTCCATGAATATGGTTTGTATCCCGATGAGGAAGCAAGCCTCCAGGTTGCCGACTTGGGTCGGGCCAGCAAGAAGGGCATAGTAGTTGATGGGGTCATCCCCATCCTTAAGTGTTTGACCCGATCCAGTGCTAGACGCTAACCAATGGTGGGGTCACCGTAGATACAGCGCATGGATGAGCAGGTCACCCATTGGCTGGAGGTCATCCATGGGCTGATCCGAGGTCATAGCGAGGTGGCCGGTGATCTCAATTTGCACGTCGGTAGGGAGCACCGTCAGCAACATGATTGCTAGCGTGAATGGAGCTATGGCGTGTGAATGGCGGCGAGTTAGAGGGCTAGTGAGGCGGAGTGGCGTGACATGCGTTGATTGTGGGGGGAAGTGGGGGAGGCAACTAAGCAGCGGTTATAGTTGGAGTTCTCTAAATACCCTCTGCGAACTGGCGTGGGAACTCGCAATGACGACATGGTTCAGATTACCGGGTGGGCAAGCGACCGGGTGCATTGAGTGTACACTATTTCCAATCCCAGGAGTCAAAACATGAAACGGGGGATGCCAACCAACTACTAAGCCTCCATCATCGCATCCTATGAGAGAGCAACCATTTGGCTCTCCTCTTTAAAATGATCAGTAGGCTGCAGAGAGCACCATCGACTGGGGTATTCTCTCATACATATGTACTAGCCAATCCCTACTCACCGGCGGCGCATAGAGTGAGCAATGGTGCACTGGTCATCCAGCAAGTATTCCACTAACTACGAAGACAAGGATGCAAGGAGGTGATTCAACCGACGCCGAGGCCCGACCACTAGGAGGAGCTAGCTGAAGATGACATGGAGCTCGCGATGATGATGATGATGAGGCACCGCAAGGCGGTAGAGTAGTAGTAGGAGGAGGAGGAGGAGGAGGAGGAGGAGGACGAGCCCACCAAAGATGATAGGGAGCCCACCGACGATGAGGAGGAGGAGGCGCCATAGGTGGCAAAGGAGGAGGAGGAGAAGGAGGAGGAGGCGCCTACGGAGGAGGTGGACAACATCACCAAGACCATTCCGCCAGGGTTCGGCCCCATGCTGCATGACAAGAAGCGCAAGCTCAACCCTCCATCCCCCAACACAATCGTGGAAGATGAGGATGACTCCTTGTCAGAGTAGGACGACGAGGACGGCGGCGACAACGGTGATGGTGGGGGAAGCGCATCGATCAGTAGGTTTAGTTAATTAGTACAGTAGTAGTAGGTCTAGTACTAACTACTATAGTACAACGACGGGTGCGTTGTAGTGCACTTTTGGTCTATTTTGAATGGCCTCATGTACCCAGGTAAATATTAGGAATTAGGAATCAATATAATGGTGGTTTTAACTATTTTTGAGTGCTTTTCATGAATTTTGGAATGTGCTTTTGAAGAGGGCACACAGGTAATGACTTTCTTTGAATAGTGAATAGAATTGTGATGAAATGAACAAACTGAAATAAACACTAAATAAACAAGCGCACAGTCAATTACAGATTGAGATACATCAGCATTATTGACATCCAGATACATACCACAATTAACTAATTTCAAACCATGGCCTAACTCATCTTGTTTCCCTTCCGCTTCTGCACCATTTTTTGCATGTCTAGCCTATGGCAAAACGAGGGGGCGGACTATCCTTTGGTTGTTGATTTTGCATGTCCAAGATAAAAGAGCTGGTTGGACACCTAATATATGGTTTTGCCTCATCTAATACAACATGGTCGGACTATGCTTTGGTGGCATAAAAGATTAGGCACCTATTCCTAGGTTGGTTTTGTAGAGCTAGGCATGGCTACATGCATAATAAGAGAAGAGCAGTGCTACTAGAAAGATAACATAACATCAAACCAGACTTCATATATATATGTGGAGTACAACAACGATATGAGTTCAGACTACATAACCATGCCTTCATCGACCATAATAAGAGGAGAAACGTGCCACACTAGTTCTAACTATAGATGATTAACATGACTTCGTAGTAGTAATGAGCACCAGGCATCATACTCGTCCGAACTACAACTGTTTACATGACTTGATACTACTAATTAATTCAATGAGCGGTGCCATCCCACAACGCTAAGCAAGTCATGCAACAAGGGTACCAATAGGCATGATCAAAATCCAACGCATGCATGGTAAACCTGCCTAGGTTGAAACTAGCAAACCTCTCCGCCATGTCGATCTAGAGGATCACTTCACCTGCTCCCACCATGGGGCGCTGGGAGCCGATCCAGCAAAGGCGAGATGGACCACGATGGGGCCACCTCTGTAGAGCCCTCGGACATGTCCTCAATGGACATCGAGAGGGACTATGACATTGCACGAGACCCACTCCCACCTTGGAGCGCTAGGAGCGGATCCGGTGATGGCGAGCTTGACCACGACAGTGGCACCGACGACGGCGAGGTGAACCGCAATGGGAGCGGCTGTGGCGAGTGAACCACCGGTGCTAGTGGCGTCAACATTGTCATTGTAGGAGACTGGGAGACCAATGCTAACCTAGTGGACAGTGTACGGAACCGTGACGGTGCTTGCGACGACAGCGAGATGGATCGCACCGGGAGCAGCGGTGGCGAGCGAACCACCAGTACCGGTGGCGTCAACATCATCCTCATGGGTGACTAGGAGACAAATGGCAGCCTAGGAGATGGCGTGCAGGAGCACGACGGGTACCAGCAATCAAGAAGGGTATGAACAAGCATCGAAGCGGGGTGTGCTAGCGCATTGGAGGAAGTGTAGAATGGAGACCAGCCACGGTTTCTCGAGGAGGACCTAGAGCACTTCATGGGGATGGCCTTCATGAGAACCGATGTTGAGACGGAGGTGGGGACTTTGCGAGGCAGTGCGAGGCCAGGTCTTTTGGCAATGCAAGGGGGGAGTGAGGCCGGGCTTTGCGCACATAGGGACGCCAGGGTTGGAATGGGCTTCTGATGTGACCGCATGATGTCCATCATTACTAGTACTATTTAAGTAGTGAATATTTTAGATGGTTGGACCTTCTGTCATCCAGTGAAGTATACAGTGCAGTCCATTCCAAGCAGTCATAGGCTCACAGCAGCCAAGGGGCAGCAGCTAGCTAGAGATGGCTACATAGTTTCATAGGTTCTGATTGTCTGCACACCCTCGGCTATGTTTGAAGATACCGCAGACGATGCAGCTCCTATTTGTAGCATAGCCGATCAGGCAAAAGTTCTACTCATAGCTAAGTACAAGAGTTACATGTCTGGCATGTTCAAATTTATGTTGCTCAGTCTATCAGGCTAACATCGGTTTACAAGAAATAGGTAAATGTCATTTTGTCTAATATCATAGAGGGACGTGGTTGAGGGAAAAGTTGTGATCGAGAAGGTTGGGAGAATGCAAATGGGTGAGGGAAGAGGGGAGCCAGAAGGTAGGCGATTGATGTAATGCTATCGGATGAGAGAAGGGGACGAGAGTGAAGCACATGCGGTAGGAAAGCTAGACACAAGAAGTGAATCGAGAAAAAGAGCTTTTGACCACCATGACACGCTTAACACCTAAATGCTTTTGCGGTTGTGATAGGTCTTTTCAGTACTTATTTCACTCCAATCCAAGTAGTCACAACAGTCAAGGGGCAGACTAATTGCTAATCCGTATGACACTTTATTCTGTCCTACGAGATCAAATACTCATTGGGTAGACTTTCTTGCATTCATAGTAAAAGTCAACAGCTATGGCTCCTTCGTTCTGCATTAGATCGAGGCGAGACTTGTTTAGATGAACTCCTTGCTCCATGGTTGTTTCATGGTCAACAAATTTTAAATTTTATTGAAGACACGAGTTGGCCTCAACAGAGATCAAAGGCACTCATGAATGTTTCACATATTATAGATTAGATCAAAGGCAACTAGAAAGAAATCTATAGCGAAAAGCAATCAACAAGGGCTACAAACCATCTATAAAATGACCAAAGGACCTGAGCTACACCACGCTCAATAAAGTTTAACCCACCTAGTACAAAGTTCAACAAAAGTTAACACCAACACGCAAATAAGAGTTCACATATTTGCAAGGGTGTCCCACAGATCAAACCTATTCATGACTACTAATACTACTAATACGTCCCATAGATAGGGCTGAGGCTGGCAAGCAGGATCAGCTCCACGTCCACCTTCACTAAGATGGCGTTGGCGACCAGCTCGAACTCTCGACCAGATCAGCGATGTCATCGTCCTTCGATCTCGATAGAAAACCTTGCTCCGCCACCCAGACGTTCACCGCTGCACCAATCTGAAGTAGGGCAGCAGCTAGCACCGTAGCAGCCCCCTAACGAATGGCTTTGGTCACCATTTCTTGAAGGCAGACTGGCAGAGCTCGGAGGCGCTCCTCTACGGCGAACGGATTGACTGCTGTTTCCACGGGGAAGGCCCCAAACTCGCCGCCGGCCACGCCACCGGCTCTCTCTCTCTGATTTATTTCCAACTGTCCGTTCTATGATCAAGGGCCAAGAATAGAGGGTACCCCTTTGTCGGCCGTTTTGCTAAAGAGCCCTCGCATTTTTGTAGATTAGAACCCGTCGTCCTTAATTTTATTCCAAAGAGCCCCTCCCCTTCATTGTAATCAACCCGCAGTCCAACTATGTTCTAAATATTTAGAAAGAAGTCCCTATTTCTTCTGTTTTCACCCATGCCTTTTCATGGAATTGAACCTGCAGTCCTTGGTCGGTTTAAAATCAGATTTTATTTATTTTAAATTTGAAAATCAAGTTTCATCTATTTACAAAATTGCCACTACCTTTAGTAGGCCATATCTTCTCCGTTTTAACTCCGATTTGATCCGTTCAAGTTACGTTAGATTCATAACGATGTAATCTATGTATTAGTGGTATTGTTTAACATGTTTGAAGCTTTTGAATAAAATAGTAATTTAATTAATATATATTAGTTTTTCAATTAAAAGCAATTAGGGATTTTCACCGTAGTCTTTTGTAAATAAAATAAGATTAATCTTATGTTGATTTTCTAATACAAATATAATTTGACTTAATTCAATTTAGATATTTTTCTGAAGTATCTTATATATGTTTTATAATTAAAATAAATAAAGCCTATAGTTTCTTTTCGAAGTAAATTTATCGGTAGATGTATCTTTTTCACCGTAGCTCCGATTAGCGTGCTTTCGTGTCTGTGTGATCGTAGCAATGCATAGATTTGATTTCAAATTCTTTTTCACTGATTGGTGTATTGTTCTAATATAGTTATGTTTGAATGCTATGCATGTTTGTTCCGATGCTTGTGTGGTGCTTAATGATAGTGGATGAGCTATACGTGGTGAATCAAGAAGCATATCTTTGAAGTTTTGGACATGAAGAAGGATCAGAGTTTAAGGCAAGTATAGCATGGGATCTACCTTGTTGTCCTATACACCTTTAATCATTTAATTCATACTGCATATGTCTACCTTGACTGCCACTAAGAATTTTCTAGTGCTTCGTTACCTTGTGTCTTGTTACCTATGGGGTATTGCATCGGGTAGTATGATACTAGTGCTCAATTAAAGACCATGATCTTGTAACTTGACTAATGATATATGCAATAAATATTAAAAGATGCTTTTTAGCAATATGGAATCAGGGGGCTAGAGCATTGGGCTGTTTTTATGGTGCTCTAGATTTGTCTCCCTAAGAACTTATCTATAAGTGATCATCCGGGACTTTCAGTACAACTTTTAGGGCTACATGGCTCTGGCTTTAGCTCAGTATGAGGACTTTTATATCTTGTTAGAGGTTACCTTTATTGGCATAAGAATGGCTTGACGAATTGGGTAGAGGACAACCTCTATCCCCTTGTTAGAGGTTACCTTTATATTTGTTGAGTACGACATGTACGTACGCTTGCTTTATTTTTTTCAATTATTTGGATAAAAATCCCGGATGGGTACCAGATTGCTAGAGTTTTGAGGAATTAGGCTTGTGATCAACCAGTCAGTTGTCCCTGTGGAATTGAAGTCTTCACCCGAAGATCGGAGTTGTCTTTCCGCTGTCTATACTCTGAGGTTGTATTCTTTATAGTAATACGCTATGTAATAAGCATTGTCTTTTGATATTACCCTTATTTGTAGCTATATGTGATATTTGACTTCCTGGGCTCACATATGGTATGTATCTAGTTTTGTTCTTTAAAACCGGGTGCTACAATATAGGTGTTATAATTAGCAGGCATCATGCTTAATTGTGGTGTTTTGTTTTTGCTAATTTTTGGTATATTTATCTGTGCAAGCGAGCATGGATATTCTCATATATATATATATATATATATATATATATATATATACTTTCTGTTTAAAAACAGTACGACCATAATGGGCATCACAGGGAAGAGGCTTGGGTGGCCAGCTCTCTGGCTTTGGTGTAAGCAGACAAGGTGCCCTGTCACTATAGTTAGAGGGTGGCCTGACCAAGGGAAAGCCTAGAGACTCCCAAGTTTCTTCATTTATAATTTTTTTATTGCTTCCCTGATCAAAGTGAAGAAATGTTGGTAAATATACAAGCTCATAACATTGCAAGGACATCACCAAAAGCTTCATTCAATAATAGACCGTGATACGTTCTGATCAGAGGTGGACGCAGCATGTTGGATAAGTGACAAGTTCTGATGGCTGGGACGGCACATGTGCTGCTTTAGTTGGGGTATTAATCTCACTGTGCTGGCATGGCCTGGATCAAGGTCGTGGTTGCCTACCCCTTGTAAAAGGTGATCGCAAGTTGATTGGACATGGTAACACTTTGTAAAACATGATGCAAACTTCGAGCTCGATCTTTTCTTGCTGGATCTTTTTCTATCACAGACAATTGGAATTTTTTTTCTTCTACAATGTCATCCTTACGATATATCTGATGTAAACTACTTTTTATAGTTCAAATTAATGGCGAGTTTATAGTGTTGCCCCTCTTTACGAGAACCTGAACTTCTCAGGAAGCACTAAGGAACAGCGTAAACCGACGAACTTACTTCCCCTATTTTACTGGAATCAGCAGCACACGGTTCCTCGTATAATCCCACTGCTTCTTCCACAAGGACCAGGGATCCACCTAAACAAACCTCTATGGAGTTGGGTGATATAACAGCTAGTCTAGACCATTCCCTCCATGAGAAGATGGGTGTATGCATGCTGCACCAGTCAATCCCTAAACTAGTGGAAGTCCATAGAGTCCACTTGCAAAGGGTACCTTGCGATCACCGACGTGCAGTTGCCCAGCCTATGCCACTGACCATTGCCTTCTTCCCTACTCTACTCTGACAAGATTCCAGTGGCTACCTAAGTTTTCAGTTTGGACGGAGAAGAAGGTGGTGTCAAATTAATGATGTTTAATTACGATGACGCCACCTTGCAGTTTTGGAACATGCTTATTAATTGTGCTCTCTACTGATGCACCCTCGTAAAGATTAGGACATTTTCCACCTAATCTTGGTAACACTAACAATATATAGTTTCTAAGTTTTATATTTCTAATCTGCCGAGCACTTGTTCTTCGATGTCACAGTTGAGTGTTATAGCCATCTAGTAGCTTCAGGTATACTTGGTTCCATCAGAACATGACAATTTGGTGCATTCAGTTTCAACCCTATCCAGCAAGTGTCTGTGATAGCAATAGATCCTGCAATTATTTTGTTTCATCTAGGAGAACTCGGAATTTTGTTTTAGCCCTGCCTTTATTTTGCCTAGCTCCTCAAGATCGTGCTGCCCTCTGCCTCCTCAATCTTGTGCTGCCTCTGCACAAAAAGGTTTGTTTCCAGAGATGGGAGCATATCTTGCATCTTTGATCTAAGTATCTTCTCAGATCTAGTGTCAATGGTGATAATGCAATATTTATACTAAAAATATGCGTCTTATTTATGGACCAGCATTCTAAACTCAAAGTTGGACATGCAAAGTATGTCAATTTGAGATTGTTTAGTTCTGTTATCTATCCAGAAGATAGAGCAGTCCAACAATAGACTTTAGGTTCCGCCAACAATTTCACTTGGCCTTCCAGATTTTAGGTACTTTTCTAAAGTTTTCAATCTGTGGATTTCATAGTTTCCTGCCAATAGCTCTGCATCGGTTTTATAATTATTTTGTCAGATGCATATTATTCCTCTCTAACTCATATATATGTCGTTACCAGCTTAGCTTCAAATTTTCTGGGGATTAAGAGTTCCATCGATTTTTTGTATACATTAGTTTGCCTCAGCTTTGTTTTCGTACGCATGCTTTGGTGTCTTCTTATTAATTGCCTGCCATGTCATTTGTTTTTCTTCGATGTTCATTTAGCAAAGTGGCGACACCTATTCTTCTTGGATACGATGGCCTCCTAAAGGTCATATAATGTATCAGCTCGTGTGCCTTACATTGTTTTGAAACTCTTACCATTGAGTAACAAGAACCATGCATCGTGCATACGGCCACGGTGTAAACGGATAACTGGGGATCACACAGTTTCTTGAGATTTTACATTTGTCTTCTATTTTGCAGGTTTGCCTCATTTGCCTAATAAGCTACAGGTACATGCATTTTTCCATTCTGCTGATATCACTTAAGGTACTGAGAATATTATATGCCTTCTGGATTTTTTCTCCACATACCTAAAGTCAATTGTTATCCCCAAAAAGTGCCCAGTCTGACCTTACCAATATGTACTTCCTAGAATCTTTCCATGAGTTCAGTTATGCCCTCCATATTGAAACAACCCCGATTTCCGCGAAGGGAAAATCCACAGAGTCGAAGTGTAATAAGACCGTTGTAGATCATATTACCCAAATTCCAGTCGAATATCACATCCATACAACGATAATATCAGAGTACAAGTAGTGCGGAATTACATAATTTATTACATCGCCGCATTGGCGGAATCAAAAGTAGCATTCATTCAGAACAGCTTGAAGATAAGATTGCCAAACTTGAGCGTAGGAACGAACCCCTCAACCGTCAAACTCCTCGGAGCTATACTCCTCAGCAGAACCTGGGTGCCAAAATTTATCAGTACGATTTGTACTGGCCACTCCCAACCCTATGAGCATTGCTTTGTGGAAATTGGATGCAAGTTGGATATAATCAAAAGGAAACCTATAAAGCTAGATTTTCCTATGTATTAGTATATCAAGTTCATCATAATGGTTGGTCAAGTTTTAACACCATTCTCACATATTCCACCCCATTCCCATTCCAGAGCCAGGTTTCGATCCTGGGATCGATAAACCACCATCACCACACCACAGCCATACCATCGCTCAGTCGACAGGCCAACTCCCTCTCGGCACTGTCTCAAGGCCCGTAGCCCCTGGCTACGTCCGAACACTCACTCCCGGGGGAGAAAAGAAAGACTCATCTCACTATCTAGTTTAAGCGAAACCTAGGAAAGGTCCATAGCCGACAAGTCGGCATATGTATCGATCGATCAACCATACACTCTGCAGATGTTTTACATAACCACAAGATCCGCCTTCCTCGTTGACCGTCGTCAACTAGGCTGATTCCGGCCGCTTGCTAACCTAGGATAATGCCACTATACCATTCAGCCCCTGGTACACCCCAAGTCCGGTCTGGGGTGGCTAAAACTGTGAGTCATGAGCTGGGTCCACAAGGTCTCCATGAAGTCTCGGAAGGGTGTGGGGGAAATCCTCCGTACCCCGTACCTCCTTACACTGTCCGCTAACAACCTAGCAGTAGTGGCAATATCCTACCAAGTAGTCCGGCCGTCCCGCACCATATAGGGCGAGTGGTACGTAAGGCTTCCCGGTGAATCTGAGTACTAGTAAGTCCTTAGGGATGACTAAGCCAGAATGTCTTCACCAGGGTTTCCATTTACCGTGCCACCACAGCACCTCCACCCTAGGCTCCTCCCATCATAGGATCACAACCAAAGGCCACCTCATATACCATTTACCCACCACAGGTATCCATTCCAGGGGTGCCCAGGTAGCACCCCACGGTAAGACTTGCCCCAGGCTCGTCGTATACTCCAACTTGGTCGACACAACCCTCACCCTCCACGCACCCAAGTCACACACACAGCACTCTCCCCAATCACTAGTTTCCACCACGCATCAATATAGTGTAAGCGTAGTAGAAGTAATAAGCAATGAAATATAATAGCAAGCGTGTGACTAGCCTAACAGCAGGGTGAGCAGGGATAAGGTTGCGTCAAGGTAAAGGCCATCAAGAAAGCATACTACCATGCAAGTCCTACCATAGTGTGATAAGACAATAAAGTAAGCACTAGCATTTCTACTTTAGCCATGCGTAATAGGTGCTACGAGATTGGGTGGGATGTGGCACCTTCAGTGTAGTCGTCTCCGTACTCCTCACGGTACTCACGATCCTCGTCCGTCCGGTTCTCCTCTGAGTCTGCAAACGATCGCATTATAGTCGCATTAGCGACGTCTATAGATAGCACAAAGAAGCAATGAAAATTCAAAAGAGCCAAATGCACTCAAACATGGGTCCATTGCGTAGAGCTCGATTTTAGATGAATTTTGGTTCTAGTTTTGTATTTTTCCGAGGTCGTATGAATTAGTTATGAATTTCCGAAGATTAATTCCATTTCTGAAAATGAAAAAGGTTGAATTAATCCTGGGCTGACACGTGTCACGCTATGGTTGGTTTACGTGGCTTGCTGACGTCAGCGGCTGACGTCAGCATGACGTCACCCCGGCTGCGCTGGCTTCCGACGTGTGGGTCCCGCGTGACGTCAGCATGATGTCACCATCTGACGTGTGGGTCCAGCAATACTGTGTCGCTGACATGTGGGGCCAGGTCAACGGTCAACGTTGACCGATCAACGGTCACACACGGACCGGGTCTCAAACGGACCGATTGGGCTTCGGATTGGGCCAGTCTGTGCCGGGCCGACCCGGACACGTGGCGTGCTGTGGCTCTGCCACGTCGTAGTCGTGGGCTCTTACTGGGCTATGGTCCACAGGCGTAGTCCACGGTGGACGCAAGTTCATGGTCCATGGACCTAAGGCAGGGTCCATGGTGGACCAAGTCCATCCCTCTCCTCTCTCTCTGTGGTCCACGTGCACCGGGTGCATGGGCATGTGGCCGGCAAGGGGAGGTGTTCCCCTGTTGCTTACCGCGGCGGTGAGCTCACGGTGAGCCCCCGTGGTGGTGCTGGTGTCCGATTGGGGAGGGGAAAAGCTTCCGTGGGCCACGGCGACTGTGTCAGTGGGTTCAAAGTGGCGGCCAGAGCTTCCCTAAGGTGCTGGCCACGGCGAGCGGCGGCTCGAGCTCCACCGGCGTGCGGGAATGGCGCGGGGCTGCGGCATAGGCTGGTTCTGTGGTGCGCGTGGGCGACACAATGCCCCAACGGGCATGTTGGGCAGGTCGAGGGGTCCTCCAGGGCCTCCGATGGCTTTAGCCACGGCGGCGCCCTTCCGAGCTCGACGGTGGTATCGGTGAGGTGTCTACGGTCATGGTAAAATGTCTCGGCGAGGCATGCACGCTTCTACGGATTCGTGGGAACGCGGCGAGGTCATCCAGACTCAAGGCGAGGCTCGGTTCTCCTGTGGTCGGTGGGGACATCCTGGCAGCCACGGTGACGGTGAAGACGACGGCGAGGCACGCGGGTGATCCACGGGACTCCAGCGGGGTGGTCACGGCGTGCGCGTGGGTTACCCGCGGCTTCAGCAAACGGGATGGGCGAGTCAAGGAGGCGCCAGGCGCTCCCAGCAGTGCTGGCCACGGTGGTCGGTGCTCTGACCAGTGGTCGGGTGCTCAAACCGGTGGTCTGGTGCTCGGCACGGTGGTCTGGTGCTCGGACCGGTGGTCGCGTGCTCGGACCGGTGGTCGTGTGCTCGGACCGGTGGTCTAGTGCTCGAAGGTGGTCTGGTGCGCCATGGCGGCGGCGTCGATGGCGATGCACACGCTGGTGCGCTATGGGCTCCGGTGGGGTGTCACGGTGATCTCGGTGTGCGCGTGGGTGCATGTGTTCCAAGTGGCTGAGGCAAGGCACTGGCCTACGCGCTTCCAGGTGTGGAGCGCCATGGCCGATGGTGAGGTTCGATGGCAGAGAGGGATCGGAAGGCTCACCGTAGGTGTTGTGGGAGATAGGATGGCGGTGTAGTGTCAATTCGAGGCCGTGTAGCTCCGGAAGCCGTGCAGTGCCGTGCCGACCCGCTTCGGTGATGTAGCCGACGGCGTCGCTCCCGACTCCGGTGATCTCCTCCCCTACGGCGGCTTCGGCGTTCTTCCCCCCTTCTTCCTCTTCTCCCTCTTCTCCCTCTTCTCTCTAGGTTTGGGTGCATAGTGGATGGCCACCGAGGTGGTGGCGGGCAACGAGACGAGCGCTAGGGCTCCGAGGACCGTGGCCTTTATAGCCGAGCTCGGCCATGGAGCTCGGTGATCGGTGGACAGGGATCAAGGGCAATCGAGGCGCTTGCTTGCATCCTACGGCCAGGAGGGGTTGCGTGGGTGTGGCGCCAAGGGGAAGACAGGACCATGCCCCGGGCATGACCCCTGGCCCACCCTGCCATTGCTGTCGGGGCTCTGTTGCGCGGTGGTTTGAGCGCGGCGTGGGAAGAGAAGCACATGGCGCGCCGACGTCGCGGGTCCAATGAAGGTACCGCAAGCGAGAGAGGGAGACGACGGCATGGGCAACGTCGGTGACACAAGCGGGGCCAAGGTGGCGGCGACCATAGCGAGGGCCGACGGGCGCGTGGGCGACGCTGGTCATAAGTTGGGCAGCGTGAGCCGAAGCGGGTGGTCTGGCAGCAGAACGTTAATGGGGGCTGGCCGGTGGTGGTGGTCAGGCGATTCTTTGGTCGTCTTGTTGGGCCGAGCAAATGGTACAGAGGCCTTCTTCTCTTCTTCCTTTTCTATTTTTCATTTCTTTTCATTTGTTTGAATTCAAATTTGGTTTGAAATTTGATTTCACAACTGAGGTGACTTATTTATTAGAGTTTAGGGAATTTTTGTTTAATAATAACTTTATGGTTTATTATTTTATTGGAGTTGTTTAGCAATCATAACTCAAATGGAAATCCAAATCACATTTTGAATTTAACAATGTATGCAACATTATATTTGTTGAAATTAATAAACACACACCATCTAATGACATGCCATGCTTATATGTTGACTGGGGTTAGGTTAGACCTAATGCATCTCTTAGGTTGGGTTTCTATACATGGCACTCATCATCACATGGGATTCTTGAGAAAAATTTTGTAGCTGGTATTTTTGGTGTATAGATTTTTGGGTTGTTACAGTCCTACCCCCTTAACAGAATCTCGTCCTCGAGATTAAAGCATAACGTACTCTTCAAAGAGGTAAGGATATCGTAGCCGGAGGTCAGACTCTTTCTCCCATGTTGCTTCTCTCTCAGTGTGATTACTCCATTGGATCTTGCACATAGGAATAGTCTTGCTACGGGTTTCTTTGGTATCTCTGCCCAGAATTCTGATAGGATGTTCTCTATACTCAAGTGTATCTTCAATGTCAAGTGTATCAGTCGGGATAACTTCATCGGCACTCTCAAACACTTGCGTAGCTGTGAGACATGGAATACGGGATGTACACCCATCAATTCTTTAGGTAACTCGAGTTTGTAGGCGAGTTTCCCAATCCTCTTGCAAATCTTGTATGGGCCAACAAATCTAGGGGCAAGCTTCCCTTTCACATGGAATCTGACAGTTCCACGTAGCGGGGATACCTTGAGGTAAATGAAGTCTCCCACATTAAACTCAAGTTCTCTTCTCCTTTTGTCAGCATAGCTCTTGTATCGACTTTGAGCAATTCTCAAATTCTTTCTTACTTGAGCAACTCCTTCTTCGGCATCTTGAATCTTAGCGAAATCAAAGAATGATCTTTCACCCGGTTGAGACCACATCAAAGGTGTCTTACAACGTCTGCCATACAGGGATTCAAACGGCGACATCTTGATACTGGCTTGGTAGCTGTTGTTGTAAGAGAACTCTACATAGGGTAAGCATTTCTCCCAGTCAAAGCCATAATTTAGCACACTAGCGCGAAGCATGTCTTCTAAGATCTGATTTACTCGTTCTGTCTGTCCATCTGTCTGTGGGTGGTAAGCGGTATTGAAATCAAGTTTGGTTCCAATGGACTTGTGCAGAGCTTCCCAGAATTGGGACACAAATTGAGGACCACGATCAGATACAATACTAGAGGGCGCTCCATGCAGTCTGAGAATATGCTCAATATATAAATCCGCTAATTTTTCTGCATTGGTCTTGGTCTTCACTGGTACAAAGTGAGCAATCTTGGTCAAACGATCAACTATCACCCAGATGGAATCGTTGCCTCTCTGTGAACGGGGCAATCCGACTATGAAATCCATGGATATACTCTCCCATTTCCACTCGGGAACGTCAAGAGGCTTTAGCAATCCTGCATGCCTTTGATGTTCAGCCTTGACTCTATTACAGGTGTCACATCGTGCCACATGTCCTGCAATGTCTGTCTTCATGCCTTTCCACCAAAAGTGTTTCTTCAAGTCTTGATACATCTTTGAATTTCCAGGGTGAATACAGTACTTAGAATCATGGGCTTCTGACAGAATTTCCTCTCGTAGGGCTGGATCAGAAGGTACACAGATTCTGTCCTTGAACTAGATGGTCCCTTGTTCATCTTCATGGTGGTTGGTCCTGTAGCCTAGTTTCATCAGACCACAGAGATATTCAATCTCCTCACACTTTTTCTGAGCTTGATAGATGCGATCTGTGAGATCATACTGTATGCGGAGCTCATTCAACAAGCCATGCGGTAATATCTCAAGTTGGAAATCATCAATCTCTTCCTTGAGCTCAGGTGGTACGGATTCAGTGATCAAAGTGTGACAGTAACTCTTGCGACTGAGAGCATCTACGACTACATTAGCTTTTCCCGGATGATAGTGAATTTCCAGGTCATAGTCCTTGATCAACTCTAGCCATCGGCGTTGCCTCATATTTAGATCTTCTTGAGTGAAAAAGTACTTTAAGCTCTTGTGATCGGTATAGATATCACACTTGTTACCTATCAAGTAGTGCCTCCAGATCTTCAAGGCATGCACAACTGTTGCTAACTCAAGATCATGAGTTGGATAACGGTTCTCGTGTTCTTTCAACTGTCGAGACGCATATGCTATCACTCTTCCATTTTGCATCAGTACACAACCAAGTCCTTGACGGGATGCATCACAATAGACCACGAAATCCTTGCTGATATCAGGCAATGCTAACACAGGAGTGGTGGTAAGCTTCTGTTTCAATTCCTGGGAGCCTTGTTTGCACTCGGGCGTCCATTCAAACTCCTTGGTCTTCTTCAGAAGGTTGGTCATCGGACGGGCTATCTTGGAGAAGTTTTTGATGAATCGGCGGTAATATCCAGCCAATCCCAAGAAACTTCTAACTTCTGTCACATTACGGGGTTGTTCCCATTCTTTCACAGCCTCAATCTTAGCTGGGTCAACTGCAACACCTTCAGCTGATAATACATGGCCTAGGAAAGCAACTTCCTGTAGCCAAAACTCACATTTGCTGAACTTTGCATAGAGCTGATGTTGGGCTAGTTTCTCAAGTACAGTTCTCAGATGATGTTCGTGTTCTTCAGCGGTAGGTGAATAGACAAGGATGTCATCAATGAATACTACCACGAACTTATCCAGATCATCCATGAAAACCTTATTCATTACGTTCATGAAGTATGCAGGTGCATTCGTGAGTCCAAAGGATACCACAGTGAACTCAAACTGCCCATACCTAGTCACGAAAGCTGTCTTCGGGATGTCACTCTCTCGGATCTTCATCTGATGATAGCCAGATCTGAGATCAATCTTGGAGAAATACTTGGCACCTCTAAGCTGATCAAGCAAATCATCAATCCTCGGCAGGGGGTACTTGTTCTTGATGGTGACTGCGTTCAAGTTTCGGTAATCAATACACATTCTCATCGAGCCATCCGTCTTCTTAACAAACAGAACAGGAGATCCCCAGGGTGAAGCACTGGGTCTGATATATCCCTTTGAGATGAGCTCATCAAGCTGTTTCTTGAGCTCGGCCAGTTCGTCTACTGACATGCGATAGGGTCTCTTGGCAATGGGTCCTGTCCCCGGCAAAAGATCAATGATGAACTCTACATCACGGTCTAGTGGCATACCCGGTAACTCTTCAGGGAATACATCGGGATAGTCTCTGACCATAGGCACATCATGAACTGTCTTTTCCTCTTCTTGTGATTCTGAACTTTCTTTAAGGGCACATAGGATAGAGGTGGACTTTCTAGACTGGGGTTCACATCTAATAATTTGGCCTGATGGATGGGTCACTTGGACGTATCTAGGTGAACATGATATGATACCTCGGTGAATGGTTAGCCAATCCATACCTAAGATAACATCTAGGTTTGTGGAAGGTAACAGGGTTAGGTCGGCTTTAAAGGTAAGACCCTCAATGGTAAGACTCACTCCCTTACATATGTGGGTGCATTTTAGGTCTCCTAAAGGTGAGCTGGTGATGATAGGCTTTTCACGTGGGGTTATAGGTAGATCATGCTCTCGTGCAAACTTGGATGATATGTATGAACAAGTTGCTCCAGAATCAAATAGAACTGATGTAGTATTGCCATTAACTAAAAACATACCGTACACCACGTCAGGGGCAGTCTGTGCTTCCTCAGCGTCCAGATGGTTGAGACATCCATGGGTAGCAGATCCCTTGAACTGAGACTTCTGAGCAGCTGAGTTCTGAGGACATTCAGCGGCTTTGTGACCCGGTTGGCCATAAGCGAAGCAGGTGAAAGGTGCACCGCCTGTAGGGGTTGGCGCGGGTGCCTTCCAGTTTCTAGTACCTGGTGCGGAGCGGTTCTGTGCTGGGCGGTCATTCATAGTACGGGGACGGTTGAAACGATCCTGTGTGCTGCGGTCCTAAGCATAACGGTCCCTGGTGTAACGATCCTAAGCAGGGCGAGAGTATTTGGCGGTGTAGCCTCCACTTCCCTTACTCGATCCAGGGTTGTCATCCCTGTTGTGGCGTGAGCGTTCCCTAGATGGTGTATCTCTGTGGAACCTCTTGCGATCACGGCCACAGAAGGACTCCTCAGGCTTACGCTTTCTCTCCCTATACTCTTCTCCAGCTTCAGCACGGTCTTTCTCAATCTGGATGCAGTGATCCACCAGAGCACGCAGTGTGTTACTCTCAATACCGCCAAACTTCAGCTTGATGTGCGGGTTAAGTCCCTTGCGGTAATAGTATAGCTTTTCCTTCTCATAGTTCACAACATAGGATGGTGCATAGCGCAGAAGGTTGGTGAAACGAGTAGTGTACTCAGTCACCTTATCCTTTCCCATCTTAATGTTGCGGAACTCCTCGGCCTTGGCCTCCATAATCCCCTTGGGAATGTGGTACTCAGTGAATGCTTCGGCGAACTCATCCCACGAGATATTGGCAGGGTCCTCATGGGAATCACTGAAACTGTCCCACCAGGCACGTGCTGCACCTGTGAGCTGGTGTGTGGCAGCTCCAACACACTCATCATCGGTGAAAGTAGTGAGGTCAAGCTTCTTCTCCATCTCTTTGAGCTAGTCATCGGCTACAAGCGGGTCAAGATCGGTGCCATCATAGGTGGGTGGCCTCAGCTTCAGAAATCCTTCTAGCTTCCTTTGGAAGTCATTCTGCTGACCTCCCTGGCGACGGTTTGCTCCTTCAACAAGAGCTACAAGAAGCTAGGTCTGCTGTGCCATCACTTCTGCCAGGTTCGGTGGTGGTGGTGGTGGAATGTTCTCCTCAACAGGTGGTGGGGTATTCTCCAGGTTGAAGGGTATCCCTCCGCGTCCACGGCCACGGCCACGGCCACGGTTGTTGCCACCACGGCCCCCGTTGGGTTCGGCTGGTTCGGGGATGGGCGCACGTCCACGGTTCATTAGGTGAGCAGATCGGCGGTTCGGCATCTGCAACACGGACCATAAGAGTTTTAGTGCTCGTGCCATAAGTGCTTATAATTTGATTATGATTATATGATTTCGACGATTTAAAGAACATCATTATACTATCCAACACTCATTACAAAGAAGCAATAAGATCCATAAGATGCAATAAGATCCAAATCATTCATTACATGGGTTTTATTACATAGCATAATCTCCAGTAGCTACACTTGAAGATGTGCGAGAATCGTACTACGCATAGTGTCTCATAATACATCTCATAAGGGGTACATCATGGAGTACAACTCATGGAAGCTACTGACATATCTCATGACCACGCAGGGTCATCTACTCTAACTCGTACACCGCAGCTGGGATACGACTGTTCTCGATCTCGATCTCCTCGTCAGACTTGTGAAGTCGGGACACGTACTTCAAGGCTTCGGCGAGCTCCTCAGTAGGCTTAGCTCCAGGTAGCGTAGGGCAGGCGTCTAGGTTGAGGCGAGTTGGGGCTAACTCAAACTCCTCCATCCTAGGCCTCGTCTTGCTGCGAATCTCCTTGGGTAGCTGATCCCACATACCCTTCATCTCCCTGAGGCGCTTCTTGTCAGACTTCTGCCAAGCCTGCCATGTCCTCTCACACTTGTCCTGTAAGTACTCGGTCTGCCTGAGTGCCTCGATTAGGTGACCCTAGTTGCAAATGGCCTTCTTCCTGATCTCCTCCAGCTCCTGGGTCAGGGTCTTGTTCCGAGATTGGATTTTCAGCATATCAATCCCCTTGGACCTCTCTCGGTCTCCTCTACGGTTGAACTCGGCCTTCTTGTCGTCCAACTCCCTCTGCAACTCCAAGACCTTGCTGTCAAGATAGCAGTTCCTATTGCCTAGGTCGGCTGCTTTGTCCTGTAAGTCAGCGACCTCGGCTCTGTGGACTTCCTCACGACGGTTGAGCTCGTCCTGTAGCTTGGCAACTGCCTCGAGCAGACTAGCTCGCTCCAGTGCTCCCTGCGAATCCCGCTCCTGGCACTCCCATAGAAGAGCCCGGTCCTGACGTCTCTTATGCTCAAGCTGGGTCACGTACCTGTCCTGCTCTAGTAGGTGAATAGCTGAGACACGAAGGCATCTGTCCTCCTCTGCAAGGATAACTCTGCTGGCTGCGAAACTCTGCTCACTAGGGGCAAGGCTGAGGTCGAGGGCCTGGGGAAGTAGACGAAACTCTGTCGTCTTCAGGTGCTCGTAGTGATCCCTCATCACTCTGCGAAGTGCCTTGTGTGAGACAGCTCACAATCCCTCCTCAACTGTGTCCTCTATGGTCAACTCGGTGGAAGCTAGGACAATCGGTAAGGTGGTGCTAGCTGGGAACTCGACTGAGGTGACAACTGGTCCTTCAATTCCTCCTCCCTGAGTTGACTTCCCGGTATAGGTGACATTGACAAGCTCGTCAGGGACTCCTAACATGACAAGAACTCGGCAGAGGGTCTGTGCAAAACCCCCGAGCTCACGTAGGTCAAAGGTAAGCTTGGCGTGGTCCAGAGGTAGCGGTCCTAGAGGCGGCCATTCGACGTTCGTTGCCATCTGCATGTTTTAAGGAACAGGTGTTAGCAGGTCAATAAATAGATAAGCCTTGCATAAAAGTAAATGCAGGGTCGGTATATAACCGAAAGAAGGGCTGTCCACGTCCTATTCTATCGTCCATTTCTAAGGGTTTCGTTCTATGGTCAAGTATGGCTCTGATACCAACTGAAACAACCCCGATTTCCGCGAAGGGAAAATCCACAGAGTCGAAGTGTAATAAGACCGTTGTAGATCATATTACCCAAATTCCAGTCGAATATCACATCCATACAACGATAATATCAGAGTACAAGTAGTGCGGAATTACATAATTTATTATATCGCCGCATTGGCGGAATCAAAAGTAGCATTCATTCAGAACAGCTTGAAGATAAGATTGCCAAACTCGAGCGTAGGAACGAACCCCTCAACCATCAAACTCCTCGGAGCTATACTCCTCAGCAAAACCTGGGTGCCAAAATTTATCAGTACGATTTGTACTGGCCACTCCCAACCCTATGAGCATTGCTTTGTGGAAATTGGATGCAAGTTGGATATAATCAAAAGGAACCTATAAAGCTAGATTTTCCTATGTATTAGTATATCAAGTTCATCATAATGGTTGGTCAAGTTTTAACACCATTCTCACATATTCCACCCCATTCCCATTCTAGAGCCAGGTTTCGATCCTGGGATCGATAAACCACCATCACCACACCACAGCCATACCATCGCTCAGTCGACAGGCCAACTCCCTCTCGGCACTGTCTCAAGGCCCGTAGCCCCTGGCTACGTCCGAACACTCAGTCCCGGGGGAGAAAAGAAAGACTCATCTCACTATCTAGTTTAAGCGAAACCCAGGAAAGGTCCATAGCCGACAAGTCGGCATATGTATCAATCGATCAACCATACACTCTGCAGAGGTTTTACATAACCACAAGATCCGCCTTCCTCGCTGACCGTCGTCAACTGGGCTGATTCCGGCCGCTTGCTTGCTTAGGATAATGCCACTCTACGATTCAGCCCTGGTACACCCCAAGTCTGGTCTGGGGTGGCTGAAACTGTGAGTCATGAGCCGGGTCCACAAGGTCTCTATGAAGTCTCGGAAGGGTGTGGGGGAAATCCTCCATACCTCGTACCTCCTTACACTGTCCACTAACAACCTAGTAGTAGTGGCAATATCCTACCAAGTAGTCCGGCCGTCCCGCACCATATAGGGCGAGTGGTACGTAAGGCTTCCCGGTGAATCTGAGTACTAGTAAGTCCTTAGGGATGACCAAGCCAGAATGTCTTCATCAGGGTTTCCATTTACCGTGCCACCACAGCACCTCCACCCTAGGCTCCTCCCATCATAGGATCACAACCAAAGGCCACCTCATATACCATTTACCCACCACAGGTATCCATTCCAGGGGTGCCCAGGTAGCACCCCACGGTAAGACTTGCCCCAGGCTCGTCGTATACTCCAACTTGGTCGACACAACCCTCACCCTCCACGCACCCAAGTCACACACGCAGCACTCTCCCCAATCACTAGTTTCCACCACGCATCAATATAGTGTAAGCGTAGTAGAAGTAATAAGCAATGAAATATAATAGCAAGCATGTGACTAGCCTAACAGCAGGGTGAGCAGGGGTAAGGTTGCGTCAAGGTAAAGGCCATCAAGAAAGCATACTACCATGCAAGTCCTACCATAGTGTGATAAGACAATAAAGTAAGCACTAGCATTTCTACTTTAGCCATGCGTAATAGGTGCTACGAGATTGGGTGGGATGTGGCACCTTCAGTGTAGTCGTCTCCATACTCCTCACGGTACTCACGATCCTCGTCCGTCCGGTTCTCCTCTGAGTCTGCAAACGATCGCATTATAGTCGCATTAGCGACGTCTGTAGATAGCACAAAGAAGCAATGAAAATTCAAAAGAGCCAAATGCACTCAAACATGGGTCCATTGCGTAGAGCTCGATTTTAGATGAATTTTGGTTCTAGTTTTGTATTTTTCCGAGGTCGTATGAATTAGTTATGAATTTCCGAAGATTAATTCCATTTCTGAAAATGAAAAAGGTTGAATTAATCCTGGGCTGACACGTGTCACGCTATGGTTGGTTTACGTGGCTTGCTGATGTCAGCGTGACGTCAGCATGACGTCACCCCGGCTGCGCTGGCTTCCGACGTGTGGGTCCCGCGTGACGTCAGCATGATGTCACCATCTGACGTGTGGGTCCAGCAATACTGTGTCGCTGACATGTGGGGCCAGGTCAACGGTCAACGTTGACCGATCAACGGTCACACACGGACCGGGTCTCAAACGGGCCGATTGGGCTTCGGATTGGGCCAGTCTGGGCCGGGCCGACCCGGACACGTGGCGTGCTGTGGCTCTGCCACGTCGTAGTCGTGGGCTCTTACTGGGCTATGGTCCACAGGCGTAGTCCACGGTGGACGCAAGTTCATGGTCCATGGACCTAAGGCAGGGTCCATGGTGGACCAAGTCCATCCCTCTCCTCTTTCTCTGTGGTCCACGTGCACCGGGTGCATGGGCATGTGGCCGGCGAGGGGAGGTGTTCCCCTGTTTCTTACCGCGGCGGTGCTCCTGCCGGCGGCGAGCTCACGGTGAGCCCCCGCGGTGGCGCTGGTGTCCGATTGGGGAGGGGAAAAGCTTTCCTGGGCCACAGCGACTGTGTCAGTGGGGTCAAGGTGGCGGCCAGAGCTTCCCCAAGGTGCTGGCCATGGCGAGCGGCGGCTCGAGCTCCACCGGCATGCGGGAATGGCACGGGGCTACGGCATAGGCTGGTTCTATGGTGCACGTGGGCGACACAACGCCCCAACGGGCATGTTGGGCAGGTCGAGGGTTCCTCTAGGGCCTCCGGTGGCTTTGGCCATGGCGGCGCCCTTCCGAGCTCGACGGCGGTATCGGTGAGGTGTCTATGGTCATGGTAAAACGTCTCGGCGGGGCGTGCATGCTTCTATGGATTCATGGGAACGCGGCGAGGTCATCCAGACTCAAGGCGAGGCTCGGTTCTCCTGTGGTCGGTGGGGACATCCTGGCGGCCACGGTGACGGTGAAGACAACGGCGAGGCACGCGGGTGATCCACGGGACTCCAGCGGGGTGGTCACGGCGTGCGCGTGGGTTACCCGCGGCTTCAGCGAACGGGATGGGCGAGTCAAGGAGGCGCCAGGCGCTCCTAGCAGTGCTGGCCACGGTGGTCGGTGCTCTGACCGGTGGTCGGGTGCTCGAACCGGTGGTCTGGTGCTCGGCATGGTGGTCTGGTGCTCGCGGGTGGTTCGGTGCTTTCGACCGGTGGTCGCGTGCTTTCGGACCGGTGGTCGCGTGCTTCGGGCCGGTGGTCCGGTGCTCGAAGGTGGTGCAGTGCGCCATGGCGGCGGCGGCGTCGGCGATGATGCACACGCCGGTGCGCTATGGGCTCCGTGGGTGTCACGGTGATCTTGGTGTGCGCGTGGGTGCATGTGTTCCAAGTGGCTGAGAGGCAAGGCAGACCGCCTCACGCGCTTCCAGTGTGGAGCGCCATGGCCGATGGTGAGGTTCGACGGCGAGAGAGGATCGGAAGGCTCACCGTAGGTGTTGTGGGAGATAGGATGGCGGTGCAAAGTCAATTCGAGGCCGTAGTAGCTCGGAAGCCGTGCGATCTGCGTCGACCCGCCGCTTGGTGATGTAGCCGACGGCGTCGCTCCCGACTCCGGTGATCTCCTCCCCTACGGCGGCTTCGGCGTTCTTCCCCCCTTCTTCCTCTTCTCCCTCTTCTCCCTCTTCTCTCTAGGTTTGGGTGCATAGTGGATGGCCACCGAGGTGGTGGCGGGCAACGACGACGGCGCTAGGGCTCCGAGGACCGTGGCCTTTATATCCGAGCTCGGCCATGGAGCTCGGTGATCGGTGGATAGGGATCAAGGGCAATCGAGGCGCTTGCTTGCATCCTACGGCCAGGAGGGGTTGCGTGGGCGCGGCGCCAAGGGGAAGACAGGACCATGCCCCGGGCATGACGCCTGGCCCACCCTGCCATTGCTGTCGGGGCTCTGTCGCGCGGTGGTTTGAGCGCGGCATGGGGAAGAAGCACAAAGGGCGCCGACGTCTGGGGTCCAATGAGGCAATGGTACCGCGAAGCGGAGACGGGAGACGCGACGGCATGGGCAATGTCTGGTGACACACGGGGCCAAGGTGGCAGCGACCGCAAGCGGTGACGGTAGCGTGGGCGCGCAGCGGGCATGGCCGCATGGGCCGCGTGTGGCCGAGCGTGGTGGGCTGGTCGTCAATGCATTATACATGGGCTGGCTGGGTCGGGTCAGCCGGGCTCTTTGGTCGTCTTGGTTGGGCCGAGCAATGGTGGGAGGCCTTCTTCTCTTCTTCCTTTTCTATTTTTCATTTCTTTTCCATTTGTTTGAATTCAAATTTGGTTTGAAATTTGATTTCACAACTGAGGTGACTTATTTATTGGAGTTTAGGGAATTTTTGTTTAATAATAACTTTATGGTTTATTATTTTATTGGAGTTGTTTAGCAATCATAACTCAAATGGAAATCCAAATCACATTTTGAATTTAACAATGTATGCAACATTATATTTGTTGGAAATTAATAAACACAGTCATCTAATGACATGCCATGCTTATATGTTGACTGGGGTTAGGTTAGACCTAATGCATCTCTTAGGTTGGGTTTCTATACATGGCACTCATCATCACATGGGATTCTTGAGAAAAATTTTGTAGCTGGTATTTTTTGTGTATAGATTTTTGGGTTGTTACACATATAACTTCATATAACTCTACTCTGCTGTCAACTGATTCTTCTCTAACACATGCATTGCCTGTATGGCTATATCCCATGTTTTATTTTACCATAACTATTCTTCTATTTTCCCTTTGTGCGTCTAATTATGGACGATTCTCAGATGTACACATAGTTTGCGTATTTCACTGTCATGGATACTGTAACACCCTAAAATTTGCCTCTTTTGAAAATAAGCTTAAAATGATTTATTTCTGAATTTTGTGCTCATCAAATATAGGAAAATAAATTTTTTCATTAAATTAAAATTCATCATAAGGTAGCAACATGTTTGTGCATACATGCTGGTGCATTTGAATTATTGCAATGAGTGGTTGAATCCAAAATTCACAATGAATTCAAAATGCTTTTGAAATTGGCTTTGAAATAAAAGAAAAGAAAATTAGAAAATAAAAGAATTTAAAAAGTTGTAAAATTTATTTCTGGAAAAATTGCTCATTTTTATTTGAATTGAAAAGTGGATTTGAAACCATATTCAAATTTGATTTGTATTTGAATTGGCTTTTGAAATATGAAAAGAAAATAGAAAAGGGAAAAAGAAAACTCTCTCCTCTCCCTCTCTATCCCGCGTGGGCCCTGCTTTCTTTTCTCTTGCGTGGCCCAGTGTCGAGCAGCAGCCCACCTCACCTTTGGCCCGGCTTGCTCCTCTCTATTTTCCCCGCATGGCCCAGCACGCCACCGCAGCCCAGCAGCAGTGCCAGCCCGCTCTTCCTTCCTCTGGGGCTACGTCTCCCTGCTTCTTTGTCGCGGCCCGCTCCCGCCTCCACTCGTGAAGCCCAGGCCGAAGCCCCAGCAAGCCGGCCAGCAAAGCCGCACAGGCGCGCGCTCCTCCGTCTCTCTTTGTTTGACAACCGGGACCCACCATTTCACCCACTGACACCGTGCCCCACCGGTCAGAACCATCTCCCACCTCCAACCGTGAGCGACGCAGGCTCTTCCGTCGCCACCGTGTCCGTCTCCGCCTCCAACCCGCTCCGCTGACTTGCATGCGGCGCAAGCCGTATCGCCCCATAAATAGTAGCCGCACCAGCCGTAACACCCCAAAATTTGCCTCTTTTGAAAATAGGTTTAAAATGATTTATTTGTGAATTTTTGTGCACATGAAATATAGGAAAATAAAAATTTTCATTAAATTAAAATTCATAATAAGCTAGCAACATATTTGACCATACATGCCTTTGCATTTGATTTATTTGGTTTAGTGGTTTTGATTGAAATTTTCAAATGGTTTAAATTTCTTTTGCAACTAAAATTAAAAATGGCTTTGAAGTAAAAGAAAAGAAAGAAATGAGAATTAGAGAATAAAAGAATTTAAAATGGTTATAAAATGTTTTTTTGAGGACTTATCAAAATTTCTTATTTTTAATTAAGTTGAAAAGTGTATTTGAAACTCCATTCAAATTTGGTTTGGTTCATATTTGAAATAGGTTTTGAAATAAAAGAAAAGGAATTTTACTCCTTCCCTCTCCCCTCCTATTCGGCCCATATCCAGCTTCCCTAGCCTGCCCACTCTTCCTCACTGCCTTCTCCGCGTGGGCTTTTGCCCTGGCATCGGCCCAGCTCGTCCACTCTCTCTTCCCTAGCCTGCCTATGTTTCCTCCGTGCGCGGGCCCAGCTCCGCTCGTCCCAGCTGACCATCTCTCGTTTCTTCGCGCTTCGCTCATGGGCCAGCCCAGCCCTGAAGCTGTCATGCAAGCGCCCTCCCCCGCCTTGTTTCGCTGACAGCCTTGGTCCACCCATCAGCTCCGCCTCCTACCTTGGCCCGTCGTCGAGCGAACTCTACCGCTGCCGCCAAGGAATCTTGCCCGCGCCGACTCCGCCGTTGCCTTGCCCCGCAAGTTCCTCCGTCCCATAAATAGCGAGCCCCCGTGCCGTGCCGCCTACCCCGTGCCCTATCGTGCACCGCCTCGCCTAGAGCTAGCCCTACACCGCCGTCCGCCGTCGCCCCCACCAAACTGCACGCTGCCGTCCTCTCCACGTCGCCACAGATCCGCTCCCGTCCGCGTGAAGCAGCTAGGTGAGCTCGCCTCAACCTCCTCTTTCACCCCATGACTTTTCCGTTGAAAACCATGGCCTGTAGGTGAATCAAGAAGCAGATCTTTGAAGTTTTGGACTTGAAGAAGGATTTAAGTTTAAGGCAAGTATAGCATGAGATCTTCCATGTTATCCTATACACATTTAATCATTTAATTCATACTGCATGTGTCTAACTTGACTGCCACTAAGGATTTCCTAGTACTTTGTACCTTGTGCCTTGATACCTTTGGGGTATTGCATTGGGTAGTATGATGCTAGTGCTCAACTACAACCATGATCTTGTAACTTGACTAATGGTATATGCAATAAACATTAAAATATGCTTTTTAGCAACATAAAATAAGTGGGCTAGAGCATTGGGTTGTTTTCATGGTGCTCTAGGTTTCTCTCCCTAATGACTTATCTGTAAGTGATCATCCGGGACTTACAGTACAATTATGACGGCTACATGGCTCTGACTTTAGCGCAGTATGAGCACCTTTTCTAGCTTGTTAGTAGTTACCTTTATTGGCGTAAGAATGGCTTGACGAATCGGGTATAGTGCGGCCTCTGTCCCCTTGTGTATAGGCTGTACGTCATTGTGCCATCGGGAAGGGGTCTCTACATCTCTTTGCCGAGTAAATCTAATGGCCTTAACTTGTTAGACGAACCTTTGAACGGCTTCATAGTGAACCCTGTCGACCTTTCTTGGAAGTGGGTTAAGAGATTAGTTACCTCAGGCAAAATGGTAAATCACGACTCAGAGTGAAAGTGTACAACCTCTGTAGAGTCTAAAACTGGTATATCAGCCGTGCTCATGGTCACGAGCGGCCTTGGAACCCTTACGGAATTGATGATTACTAATGGTTAATGATGATGAACACGGATGATACTGATGATGAAGATGCCCATTAATGATTACTGTTTATACTATTCATTATTCATGTTTACCTGATCATGTGTTTATGGGCTTGTGATAAAATTATTGCTACTCCTATGCTAAAATTGTGACAATTAAAAGCTAATCGCAGTTAAACCAGTGTCAGCCTTTTGAGCCTCATGAACCCCATGTTATATTTGTTGAGTACGACATGTACTTACGCTTGCTTTATTTTTTAATTATTTGGATAAAAATCCCGGATGGGTACCAGATTGCTAGAGTTTGGAGGAATTAGGCTTGTGATCAACCAGTCAGTTGTCCCTGTGGAATTAGAGTCTTCACCTGAAGATCAGAGTTGTCTTTTCGCTGTTTGCTATCTAAGGTTATATCTTTTATACTAAGTACATTACATATTGATCATTGTCTTTTGATATTACCCTTATTTGTAGCTATATATGAGATTTGACTTTCTAGGCTCACATATGGCGCGTATCTAGTATTGTTCTTAAAACCGGGTGCTACACCAGCACCGCTTTCCTCGAACCCTAGAAGCAAGTGCTGCCACCTCAATCGAGCTCTAGCCTCCGCCGAGGTCAATTCGCCGCATCACTGTCTCTCCACCACCACGACCGCTTTGCCAAGCATCTACATGAGGTAATGAAGCTTTGGGTACCACTTTTGTCCCCTCCCTCGCTTTCTACCACCCATGCCGTGTTGCCATAGCTTCGCCGCCACGTTCGAGCCGCTCAGCTTAGCCCCACATCGAAACCGTGCCGACGCAGATGTCCTAGTCCCCTCCATTTAGTTCTCCGTGACATCCTCTCTCTTCCCGTGTTTTCCCCATCGAAAACCGTGGCCTCTAAGGCCATTTTCCTATTTCGCCGGTGAGGTGCTCGCCGCCGTCAATGGAACACCGCTGCATGGGCCACTGTTCCGGGCAGCCAACCGTGTGAAGCCACCACAACCGTCCATTTGGAGATCTGTGGCTCAGATTAGAAGATACCCTTTCGCTGGTATTTTTATTAAAGACCCCTCGGTTTCTTCAAAATAGAACCTGTGGTACATTGCGTAATTCACAGATTATGCCTTCTTTTAAAAGCATATTTTGTTCGGTTGATTTTAAAACTACGTTTTCATCTATTTATAGTTTTGCCACTAATCATGTTTAAGCCATATCTTCTCCGTTTTAACTTCGATTTGACACATTCAAATTGCATTAGGTTCGTATTTACGTTGTCTACATGTTCATACAACTATTAAGTAAATTTTCAACTTTTAAAATTTGAGGTTAGATTTAATCTATTATTTTATTAAAGGAAATCTTGTTAAATTCATATCTTCTATGTTTTAGTTCTGATTTGACCTGTTCAAGTTGCGTTAGATTCATTGCAACGAGATCTACGCGTTAGTAACAATATTTATCATATCACTATTTCTAAAATTTCATGGTTTAAACTCTAATTTGAATAATAACTTTGCAACTGGATTTTATAAATAAAATATGATTTTTTTATTTTTATAATTCAAATCTAAATTTGACTTAATTCAATTTATATTATTTATAAAATATCTTATATATATATATGATTTTATATAGTTAAAATAAATGAAGCTTATAGTATTATATTTTCTTTTATAATTAAATTTTTCGGTATTTGTATCTTTTCAACCGTAGCTCCGATTAGAGTGATTTTTGTGTCTGTGTGTTCGTAGCGAGACGTAGATTCGTTTTACAAACTTTTCATCTTGATTTTGTGATTGATGTACTATTCTAATTTAGTTCTATTGTTTGCTTCGTGTATGATTGCATGGATGCTTGTGTGGTGCTTTACAATTTTGTCCAATCGGTGAGCTTTACATGTTGATCAAGAAGTTCCTTTGAAGTTTTGGACTTGAAGAAGGATCAGAGTTTTAAGGCAAGTATAGCATGGGATCTTTCTAGTTGTCCTATACACCTTTAATCATTTAATTCATACTACATGTGTCTACCTTGACTATCACTAAGGATTTCCTAGTACTTTGTACCTTGTACCTTGGTACCTATGGGGTATTGCATTGTGTACTATGATGCTAGTGCTCAACTACAACTATGATCTTATAACTTGACTAATGGAATATGCAATAAACATTAAAAGATGCTTTTTAGCAACATGGAACAAGGGGGCTGGAGCATTGGGCTATTTTATGGTGCTCTAGATTCCTCTCCCTAAGGACTTATCTATAAGTGATCATCCGGGACTTATAGTACAACTATGAGGGCTATATGGCTCTAGCTTTGGCTCAGTATGAGGAATTTTTCTAGCTTATTAGAGGTTATCTTTATTGGTGTAGGAATGGCTTGATGAATCGGGTATAGGATAGCCTCTACTCTTATGTGTATAGCCGTGATGGAATTATGCCATTCGACAGGGGGGTTCCTATATCTGTTTGCCGAGTGAATCTAATGGTCCTAACTTGTTAGACAAACCTTTGAAAGGCTTCATAGTGAACCCTGACGACCTTCCTTGGTAGTGGGTCAAGAGGCTGATCACCTTGGGCGAAAGGGTAAATCACGACTCACAGTGAAACTGTACAACATCTGTAGAGTGTAAAACTGGTATATCAGCCATGCTCATGGTCACGAGCGGCCTTGGAACATTTATGGAATAGATGATGAACACTAATGATATGGATGATGAAGTTGCTCACTAAAGATTACAGTTTACGCTATTCATTATTTATATTTACCTGATCATGTGTTTATATGGGCTTATGGATAAACTTGTTGTCACCCAATTGCTAAAATTGTGATCATTAAAAGCTAATCATAGTTAAACCAGTGTCAGCCTTTTGACCCTCATGAACCCCATGTTATATTTGTTGAGTACGACATGTACTTACGCTTGCTTTACTTTTTAAATCTTTGATAAAATCCCAGATGGGTACCAGATTCTTAGAGTTTGGAGAAGTTAGGCTTCTGATCAACCAGTCAGTTGTCCTTGTGGAATTAGAGTCTTCACCCAAAGATCAGAGTTATTTTTCCGTTGTTTGCTATCTAAGGTTATACTCTCTATACTAAGTATGTTATATATTAAGCATTGTCTATTGATATTACCTTTATTTGTAGCTATATGTGAGATTTGACTTCCTAGGCTCACATAAAGTGTGTATCTAGTTTTGTCCTTAAAACCAGGTGCGACAAAGTTGAAAGGTCCTAATGGCTAGAGGTGGGGTGAATAGCCTATTAATAATTTCTACAACAACACTTAACAAACCGGTTAGACAATTATGAGGTGAAGCAAGTGTTGTGCTAGCCTACTAAAATAGCAAGCCACCTACCTCAATTCTAGTTTATATAGTTTCTATCCACACAATAGCAATGACACTGCACTAAGTTAGTGTGCTCTCAAAAGCTAACTAAAGAGCCACACTAACCAAACTAACAAGTTCTCACAACTAGCTACACTAAAGAGCTTGACAACTAGTTTGCGGTAATGTAAGGAGAGTGAGCACGAAGGTTATACCACCATGTCGAGGAAGGAGCTAATCAATCACAAGAATGAATAACAATGAAGACCAATCACATCGGAATCAAATGATGAAGCAATGATTTTTTACCGAGGTTCACTTACTTGCCGGCAAGCTAGTCCTCGAAGCGGCAATTCACTCACTTGGAGGTTCAAGCGCTAATTGGCATCACACGCCAAACCCTCAATAGGGTGCCACACAACCAACACAAGATGAGGATCACACAAGCCATGAGCAATCCACTATCGGAGCCGGAGACAATCACCACCCTCCGCTCGATGATCCTCGCTGCTCCAAGCCATCTAGGTGGTGGCAACCACCAAGAGTAACAAGCGAATCCCGCAGCGAAACACGAACACCAAGTGCCTCTAGATGGAAACACTCAAGCAATGCACTTGGATTCTCTCCCAATCTCACAAAAATGTTGAATCAATGATGGAGATGAGTGGGAGGGCTTTGGCTAAGCTCACAAGGTTGCTATGTCAATGCAAATGGCCAAGAGAGTGAGCTTGAGCTGGCCATGGGGCTTAAATAGAAGCCTCCATCAAATAGAGCCGTTGTACCCCTTCACTGGGCACAACATGGGGTGACCGGACGCTCCGGTCATATTGACCGGACGCAGGACCCCAGCGTCCGGTCGTGCGATGCACGCCACGTGTCCCCTCTCTTCAAATACTGAGCGTCCAATCCCAATGGTCAAGTGATGACTGGGCGTGCTGCTGCGAAGTGACCAGATGTAGAACCTCAGCTCTGATCATTTCCGGTAAGCATCCAGAAGCGAAAAATCACTACCGGACATGTTCAGTCATGCTCGACCAGACACACCCAGCGTTCGGTCACTCAGCGTCTACCCTGTGCACTGCCACGTTAGCAGGACCAGACGCAACCCTCCAGCGTCCGGTCACTAAGTGACCTAGAGTCCGATCAGAGATCGATGCCATCGCCTTTGCAGCTTCTACTTACCGGACGCGCCGGTCCAACCGAGGTCAGCGTCCGGTCACTTACAGTGACCTTTGTCTTTTCTATATAGGGCGCCGGTGGCACCGTCGGACTGTCCACACTCTGCGGGCAGACACTCCACCGGTGAAGTTCCTAACGCTTGCTCAAATGTGCCAACCACCAAGTGTATCACCTTGTGCACATGTGTTAGCATATTTTCACAAACATTTTTAAGGGTGTTAGCACTCCACTAGATCCTAAATGCATATGCAATGAGTTAGAGCATCTAGTGGCACTTTGATAACCGCATTTTGATATGAGTTTCACCCCTCTTAATAGTACGGCTATCGATCCTAAATGTGATCACACTCACTAAGTGTCTTGATCACCAAAACAAAATGGCCCCTACCATTTATACCTTTGCCTTGAGCCTTTTTGTTTTTCTCTTTCTTCTTTTCAAGAACAAGCACTTGATCATCACCATGGCATCACCATCATCATGTCATGATCTTCATTTGCTTCATCACTTGGAATGTGCTACCTATCTCATGATCACTTGATAAAGTAGGTTAGCACTTAGGGTTTCATCAATTCACCAAAACCAAACTAGAGCTTTCAATCTCCCCCTTTTTGGTAATTGATGACAACCCTTTCACAAAGATATGAATTGAAATTCAAATGGATCCATGTTGCTTGTCCAAGCATATTTACCATGTGTAAAGGATATGGACAAGTTTCATGAACCCCAAATGGTAGCAATTGCTCCCCCTACATATGTGCTAAGAGTTTGGATTGCAGCTTGCACATATGCTTAGATAGGAAATATAGGAGACAATGTCTACCAAATGATGCTAAGGTATAAAAGATGGACCTTTAAAGCGTGATACCAATCGGAGTGCACCAATATACCATCCTTAGCACCATGGTTAGCTCGATACCACTTGGAAACACTTGGAAATGAAATCACTAGATAACCTATGCATGCTAGATTTTCATTTCATCATTCAAACCTATAACTAGCATACACCATACAAGCATGGATATTAAAATTTAAAACTTGTGCCATGCAAGCAAACATAAGAAATGCACATTCAAATGCACCATACAAGTTCATGAGCTTTCTCCCCCTACTTGTGTGCTCGAAATTTTAATTGATCCGCTTCCTTTGTCATGTCTCTCCCCCTATTTCAAATTTTCCCTCTTTGTTGTCTTTTCATTATCTTTGTACACTAGTATCTTTGTTTTTCTCCCCATGTACTAATATCTTTGTTTTTCTCCCCCTTTGTCATCAATGACCACAAAGGTTCAAAAAGTAGATAGGTTGAGATTATCAATGTCAATCAATGGAGTGAGGATTATTTTCCCAAATTTGGTTCAAACTAGAATATTTGCCAAAGATATTTAACTCGGTTTGATCCAAGGACAAGCTTCTTCACACCTCCAAATAAGGGTTATATTGTACCATGTTGAGTTAAACACTTAGAGCTCATTTTCTAGATTAAACACTAGGTTTACAAGCCCACGAACATGTCATATGCTACCACTAGATCAAAATAAGCATAGAAGCAATAGTGGTACCATATAATCATCAAATTCATTTGATTTTATTGAATGAGCCTATTAAATGTGAAAGTTGTCTAGATGCACTAAACATGTCCTTAGCAAGGATGTATGCCATGCCAATCAACTTGTATCTTGGATTGCTCGAAGAAGAGGCATGTCATATGAGTGGGGGGTGCATCAACACATATTTGAGAAATCTAATATGTTCAACTCATTCCTTAGCTTGCAAAACCTTTTCTCATCCAATGGCTTGGTGACTATATCGGCAAGTTGATCTTCGGTGCCTACACTCTCAATGCAAATGTCCCCTTTTTGTTGGTGATCTCTTATGAAATGGTAGCGGACATCAATGTGCTTTGTTCTTGCATGTTGAACTAGATTGTTGGTCAACTTGATTGCACTCTCATTGTCACATAGCAATGGCACTTTCTTAAACTTGATTCCAATGTCACTCAAAGTGGCCTTCATCCAAAGTATTTGTGCACAACAACTACCGGTGGATATGTATTCGGCTTCGGCAATTGATAATGCAACACTATTTTGCTTCTTTGATGACCATGAAACAAGTGATCTTCCCAACAATTGACATGTGCCCGAGGTGCTCTTTCTTTCAACCTTGCATCCCGCATAGTCCGAGTCAGAGTAACCAACTAGCTCAAACTTTGCTCCTTTGGGATACCACAAACCAACATTTTGTGTATGCTTCAAGTACCTCAATATTCTCTTTGTAGCCTTCAAACGACTTTCTCTTGGTGAGGCTTGAAATCTTGCACACATGCATACACTAAACATGATATCCGGCCTTGATGCAGTCACATAGAGTAGGCTTCCAATCATAGACCGATACAATTTTTGATCCACCATATTTCCATTTGCATCACTATCCAAGTTGCCATTTGTTCCCATTGGTGTACTAATGGCTTTACTATCACTCATGCCAAACTTCTTGATCATGTCCTTGATATACTTGCCTTGACTCACAAAAGTACCATTCTTCAATTGCTTGATTTGAAGACCAAGGAAGTAACTTAACTCTCCAATCATGGACATCTCAAACTCATTAGCCATCATCTTTCCAAACTCATCACAAAAGTCTTGATTGGTTGATCCAAATATGATGTCATCAACATAGATTTTCAATACAAACAAGTCTTTTCAATCTTTTTAGATGAAAAGAGTGGTGTCAACCTTGCCCATTATGAACCCTTTAGAGAGTAGGAAGCCCCTCAATCTCTCATACCATGCTCTAGGTGCTTGCTTCAAGCCATACAATGCCTTCTTCAGCTTGTACACATGGTCGGGCATCTTGTCATCTTTAAAACCAGGAGGTTGCTCAACATATACTTCTTCATTGATGTAACCATTGAGAAATGCACTCTTAACATCCATTTGATAGAGCCTGATGTTGTGGGCACAAGCATAGGCTAGCAAGATTCTAATTGCTTCCAATCTAGCAACTAGGGCATATATTTCTCCAAAGTCAAGACCTTCAACTTGTGTATAGCCTTGTGCTACCAATCTTGCTTTGTTCCTTACTACTATTCTATCTTGATCTTGCTTGTTTCTAAAGACCCATTTGGTTCCAATCACATTATGTCCCTTTGGTCTCTCTACTAATTCCCATACTTGATTTCTTGTGAAGTTATTCAATTCTTCATGCATAGCATTTACCCAATAAACATCCTTCAATGCTTCATCTATCTTCTTTGGTTCAATGGATGATACAAATGAGAAATGCTCACAAAATGAAGCCAATCTTGATCTAGTTTGCACACCTCTAGAAATATCACCAATTATAGTGTCCAATGGATGATCCCTTGCAATATTGGTTGGTTGGAGGATTGGAACTTGATTACTTGCACTTGCTTGACCATTAGGTTGAGATGATGTACTAGCCACTTGATCTTGTTCATTATCATGAGAGCCACTTGTGCTAGCTTGATTTGTATCATCTTGCACATTTGAGTTGGAGAGCACTTGCACTTGATCATCTTCATCATCATTTACTTGCCTAGGCCTCAATTCACCAACATCCATGTTCTTCATGGCATTTAAAAGTTGAATGCCTCTAACATCTTCCAAGTTCTCATTCTCTACTTGTGAACCCTTAGTTTCATCAAATTCAACATCATGAACTTCCTCAAGAGTACCACTATCCAAATTCCAAACTCTATATGCTTTGCTTGTAGTGGAATAACCAAGTAGGAATCCTTCATCACATTTCTTGTCAAACTTGCCCAATCTAGTGCCTTTCTTCAAGATATAGCATTTGCAACCAAAGACCTAAAAATATGCAATGCTGGGCTTTCTACCATTCAAGAGCTCATATAGTGTCTTCTCTTTCAATGGGTGACAATAGAGGCGGTTGCTACAATAGCAAGCCGTGTTGATGGCTTCAGCCCAAAAAGATTGACTCACATTGTACTCACTAAGCATAGACCTTGCCATATCAATGAGTGTTCTATTTTTCCTCTCAACAAGGCCATTTGATTGTGGAGTGTATTTGGGCAAGAATTGATGTCTAATTCCAAATTCATCACACAACTCATCAATTCTAGTGTTCTTGAACTCACTACCATTGTCACTTCTAACTCTCTTGATGGTTGTTTCAAACTCATTGTGAATGCCCTTGACAAATGATTTGAATGTTGCAAACACATCACTTTTGTCCACTAGAAAGAATACCCATGTGTATCTAGTATAATCATCCACTATCACAAAGCCATATTTGTTACCACCAATGCTAGTGTATTGAGTTGGCCCAAACAATTCCATATGTAATAACTCAAATGCTTTACTAGTGCTCATCATGCTTTTCTTAGGATGGGTGTTTCCAACTTATTTTCTGGCTTAGAAAGAGCTACAAAGCTTATCCTTTTCAAACACAACATCTTTCAAGCCTCTAACCAAGTCATGCTTAACCAATCTATTCAATTGTTTTATTCCAACATGACCAAGCCTTCTATGCCATAACCAACCCATGCTAGACTTAGTGAACAAGCATGTAGATAATTTAGCTTCACTAGCATTGAAATCAACAAAGTATAGATTCTCATATCTAAAGCCTTTGAAGATCAAATTAGAGCCATCTACACTTATGATCTCTATATCATCTACCCCAAATATGCATTTGAATCCAAGATCACACAATTGAGCCACGGATAACAAATTGAAGTTCAAGCTCTCTACTATTAACACATTGGATATGCTCATGTCATTGGATATTGCAATCTTATCAAGCCCTTTGACCTTGCCTTTGCCAATGTCACCAAATGTGATACTATCATAACCATCATTGCCATTGGTGTTGATTGAGTTGAACATTCTTGCATCACCAATCATGTGTTGAGTGCACCCACTATCAAGAACCCAATGCCTTCCTCCGGCTTTGTAATTGACCTACAAAAGAAGATCAATTCTTTTTAGGTACCCAAACTTACTTGGGTCCTTGAAGGTTAGTTACTAAGCTTTTTGGTATCCAAATGGCTTTCTTCTTTGAGCCCATCCATGGTTTACCAATGAACTTAGCCTTTACACCATTTGCACCCTTGGTAAGCATATAGAAAGAATCAAGCTTAATGAAGGATACATTAGCATTTTTGTTCTTGTTGTTGCATTCATACTCTTTATGATCAACTTGCTTGCAACTAGTGCAAAACTGACCATTGTTCTTCACAAAACTAGTCTTATGAGGAGCAAAGGCCGCCTTGCCTTTCTTGGGGGTATAGCCTAATCCCTTATTGTAGAGAGAAGCTCTTTGGCTTCCCAAGCACATAAGCAAGCGGTCCTCACCACCATAGGCCTTAGCCAAAGTGTGAGTGAGCTTGTTGACCTCCTTCTTGAGGTTCTCATTCTCAACCATTAGTGAGGCATCACAAGTGAGACTATCACTACTAGATGAGGTGGAAATAGAAGTACAACAAGAAGGGTTAGTAGGAGCAACAATGATAGGCATAGATAATGATTCATCAATTATATCACAAGTTAAGCCTACATTGCAAGTTTCAACATGCTTTTTTTATTTTGCTCATCAAGCAAAGAGGAATGAGCCTTTTCAAGCTTTTTGTGAGCCTTGCCAAGCTTTTCATGGGCTTCCTCTAGCCTCTCATGAGATGCATTGAGCTCATCAAGGGCTTGCTTAAGGGCTTTTAGTTCCTTACGCAAGCTTTTGCATTCCCTTCTCTTGATGTCAAAGTGTTCTTTAGCATCTTCTAGCATATCAAATAGTTCATCCTTAGTAGGTTCATCATCATCACTATCACTTTTATTTTCATTTTCATTATCATGCTCCTCATCACTTCCACCATCATAAATTTATACCTTAGTGGCCTTAGCCATGAAGCATGATGGAGTGTCGAAGAGAGAAGGCTTCTCATTGATTGCAATGCTTGCAAGTGCCTTCTCCTTGATGGTCTTGTCATCATCACTATCATCATCATCACTTGAGGAAGCATCACTATCCCAAGTGACCACATATGAACCACCCTTCTTCTTCCTGAAGGTCATCTTATCCTTCTTCTCTTTCTTTTCCTTCTTGTCCTTCTTCTTGTTCTTTTTGTTGTCATCATCATTGTCGCTATTGTATGGACATTGAGCAACAAGATGATCTTTGCTTCCACATTTGAAGCACCTTCTTGACTCTTCCGTGTTCTTGGATGAAGATTTCTTTCTTCTAGCATGGTACCCTTTCTTCATCATGAACTTACCAAATTTCTTGACAAAGAGAGCCATCTTCTCATCATCATCATCATCCCATGAACTATCATCTTCACTTGATGTATCTTGCTTTGCCTTGCCCTTGGATGATGTGGCCTTGAATGCCATGCTCTTCTTCTTCTCATCCTTCTTCTCATCTTTCTTCTCCTTCTTTTTCTTCTTTCTCATTATCGTCTCTATATGTATCATCGGTCATTATATCTCTCAACACTTGGTTTGGTGTCATGGTGTCCAAACTACTCCTCACTAGAATAGTGACCAATGTGCCAAATCTTGAAGGCAAGCATCTCAAAAACTTGTGGGAGAAGTCCTTGTCCTTCACCTCTTCTCCAAGTGCTTTGAGATCATTGACAAGCACTTGAAGCCTATGAAACATCTTCGGCACACTCTCACCCTCCTTCATCTTGAAGCTTGTAAATTTCTCTTTGAGAATGTATGCCTTTGCACCCTTCACGGCTTGAGTGACCTCAAATGATTCTTCCAACTACTTTCAAGCCTCATGAGCCATCTCAATATTCTTTATTTGCTCAAATGTTCTCTCATCAATTGCATCATGAATGGTACTTACAACAATGTCATTGTTTTGGAGAAGCACTTCTTCGGCCGCGGTGCGATTCTCCGGATTATTAATCTCAATTTTGGTTTCTACCACCTTCCACACTTTTCTATTGATTGACTTGAAATGTGTGGTCATCTTTGATTTCCAATATGGATAATTTGTGCCATCAAATTGGGGTGGCTTCTTGGTGTTGTTGATTTGAGCCATTTTTACACCGAAGGTTGTTAAGCCTCAAATCACGGTGACTTCGACTCTAATACCACTTGAAAGGTCCTAATGGCTAGAGTGGGGGGTGAATAGCCTATTAAGAATTTCTACAATAACACTTAACAAACTGGTTAGACAATTATGAGACGAAGCAAGTGTTGTGCTAGCCTATTAAAATAACAAGCCACCTGCCTCAATTCTAGTTTATATAGTTTCTATCCACACAATAGCTATGACACTACACTAAGTTAGTGTGCTCTCAAAAGCTAACTAAAGAGCCACACTAACCAAACTAACAAGCTCTCACAACTAGCTACACTAAAGAGCTTGACAACTAGTTTGCGGTAATGTAAAGAGAGTGAGCAAGAAGGTTATACCGCCGTGTCGAGGAAGGAGCTAATCAATCACAAGAATGAATAACAATGAAGACCAATCACCTCGGAATCAAATGATGACACAATGATTTTTTTTACCGAGGTTCACTTACTTGCCGGCAAGCTAGTCCTCGTTGTGGTGATTCACTCACTTGGAGGTTCATGCGCTAATTGGCATCACACGCCAAACCCTCAATAGGGTGCCACACAACCAACACAAGATGAGGATCACACAAGCCACGAGCAATCCACTAGAGTACCTTTTGGCTCTCCGCCGGGGAAAGGTCAAGAACCCCTCACAATCACCATGATCAGAGCCGGAGATAATCACCACCCTCCGCTCGACGATCCTCGCTGCTCCAAGCCATCTAGGTGGCGGCAACCACCAAAAGTAACAAGCGAATCCCACAGCGAAACACGAACACCAAGTGCCTCTAGATCGAAACACTCAAGCAATGCATTTGGATTCTCTCCCAATCTCACAAAGATGTTGAATCAATGATGGAGATGAGTGTGAGGGCATTGTCTAAGCTCACAAGGTTGTTATATCAATGCAAATGGCCAAGAGAGTGAGCTTGAGCCGGCCATGGGGCTTAAATAGAAGCCCCCACGAAATAGAGCTGTTGTACTCCTTCACTGGGCACAACACGGGGTGACCGGACGCTCCGGTCATATTGACCGGACACAGGACCCCAGCGTCTGGTCGTGCGATGCATGCCACGTGTCCCCTCTCTTCAAATACTGAGCGCCCGATCCCAACGGTCAAGTGATGACCGGACGCACTGCTGCGAAGTGACCGGACGCAGGACCTCAGCGTCCGGTCGTTTCTAGTAAGCATCCATAAGCGAAAAATCACGACTGGACATGTCCGGTCATGCTCGACCGGACACACCCAGCGTTCGGTCACTCGGTGTCTACCCTGTGCACTGCCACGTCAGCAGGACCGGACGCAACCCTCCAGCGTTCGGTCACTAAGTGACCCAGCGTTCGGTCAGAGATCGACGCCAACGTCTTTGCAGCTTCTACTTAGTGGACGCGCCGGTCCAACCGAGGCCAGCGTTCGGTCACTTACAGTGACCTCCGTCTTTTCTGTATAGGGCGCCGGTGGCACCATCGGACTGTCTACACTCTATGGACGGACACTCCACCGGTGAAGTTCCTAACCCTTTCTCAAATGTGCCAACCACCAAGTGTATCACCTTGTACACATGTGTTAGCATATTTTCACAAACATTTTCAAGGGTGTTAGCACTCCACTAGATCCTAAATGCATATGCAATGAGTTAGAGTATCTAGTGGCACTTTGATAACCGCATTTCGATACAAGTTTCACCCCTCTTAATAGTATGGCTATCGATCCTAAATGTGATCACATTCACTAAGTGTCTTGATCACCAAAACAAAATGGCTCCTACCATTTATACCTTTGCCTTGAGCCTTTTTGTTTTTCTCTTTCTTCTTTTCAAGTCCAAGCACTTGATCATCACCATGGCCTCACCATCATCATGTCATGATCTTCATTTGCTTCATCACTTGGAATGTGCTACCTATCTCATGATCACTTGATAAAGTAGGTTAGCACTTAGGGTTTCATCAAATTCACCAAAACCAAACTAGAGCTTTCAAAAGTGGTATCAGAGCAATGCCGACTATAGGACGCAAGCCTATTAGAAACTGGTCGTTCTAAGGTTTAGCAGTTGCTACAAAAACCCTTGCTCTATGAACCTTGATATTTTCTTGTCTACTATATCTCTACCCTTGTCATTCATCTCTACCTTGGTGCTTATTTTAAAGTCTTTGTTCTTATCTTCACTCCTTGATTTGATATGCTTTTAGAACTGTCCCTCACCACCTTCTTGCGTAATCTAAAGATGAGTCTTAAGATTGTTACCCCTAGTACAATGAGGTCGATAGTATCGCAAGTTGAGTCAATGATTAAGTTGTGCACCTTTATGGCTTTGTCGAATTGTCATTATGCTTATGCTTGTTTTGAATCTTTGTAATGATTGCAATGATCTTGTTGGGTGTTCCCACAATTTCATTTAGCTTATAGGCCTAAGGTATAAGGATTAATGAAAATAAATAGTTGGGTTATGGATTTCTTCTATTCTCCCTATCCTGTCGTTTCGGAGTAGCCTACACTCTTTGGCTTATATCTCTGATTTTGGACCACCAAGAATCATGTGGAAATTCTAGACAACAGTAGACTTCAATATCTTTCTATGACTACAAGAATCGCTCTCATATCTGTTTTGGTTATAGAGTTACAAAAAAATCACAAGACGATGCAAGCTATACTTTGGTGTCCCCTACTTTACCTTTTCTTAAGGGGGGTAGCCAACTTGAGGAAGTTGCAAGACCAAGGCTTCATACGTTCTGGTGCTTCACTTGAAAGTATGTTGATTTTAATTCCGAAAAAATATTACTTTCCTATATTTGCATGCTCACATAAATGCATAAATAAATCATTTTAGGCTAATTTCAAAGAGTACAAATTTTAGGTTGTTACAAGTGGTTTCCATGCATTTGTGGAAAAAAGAAGAAGAAAAGTTTATACATGCCAACTGTCACACCCGATTTTGAGGACAAAATCGAATGTAGAATCATATGTGTGCCCAGGAATCAATTACACACATATGACGACAAATTACATAGTATCAAGCATAGTGTTTATTACATATTTAATAATACATACATACATAGAAACAAATATTTATCAGAGTAGTGGAAATATGCATTCAAATCTTCAAGTGAAGCCTCGAGAGCCACAGGGACGGTTGACTGGAGGTACATATGCCTAGCACTTCTCAGAAAACTCACTAGCTGGTATCCATCTGGGATTTTTCTAAAGTATTTGAAAAGTAAAGCAAGCGTAAGTACATCTCGTACTCAACAATTATAACATGGCGTTCATGAGGCTCAAAAAGGCTGAGACACAGGCTTATAGCGTTAAGCATTTTAATGAGTCAATTTTAGCATTAGTGGCAACAAGTTAGCCATGCCCTAATTAATCATGTGGAACTGATAACATGAATAATGAAATAGCATTTAAAAACATCGACGATCATTTGTCCTTATTCAATAAGGAGCCCAAGGCTGCTTTTAACCATGAGAACGACTGTTATAATAGTTTTACACTCTGCAGAGGTTGTACAACTTTACCCATGAGCCGTGATTTATCCTTTCCCCCTAGGTAGCTAGCCTCTTGACCCACTTCCAAGGAAGGTTAGCAGGGTTCACTATGAAGTCTTTCAAAGGTTCGTCTAACAAATTAGTGTCCGCTAGGTTTCAATGGCAAGGGGATATAGGCCCCCTTTCGAATGGTACACTCACGCAGAAGTATTCATAGGAATAGAGGTCGTACTATTACCAAGCTCGGCAAACCCCTTTTGCTCCTTTCGGTAACCACTAACAAGCTAGAAAAGGTCTTTCTACTAAACTAAAGCCAGAGGCACATGACACTCATGGTTGTACTATTAGCCCCAGGTGATCACTTATAGATAAGTCCTTTGGGAGGGCAAGAGCATCATGTATAAATCCAAATGCTCTCACCCTTTAATTCACGTTGCTAAAAATCATCTTTTATTTTTTGTTGCATATCACATTAGTCAAGTTATAGTCTATGATCCTAATTAATTGAGCACTAGCATCAGCTACCCATATGCAAATAATTCCCAAGGTGGCAAGGAACCATGATATCAAATAATTAGGAAAAATCGCTACGGGTATCAAGGTAGACACATGCATATGATTAAAAGTTATTAAGGTGAATAGGGCAACAAGGATGATCTCATGCTACACTTGCCTTAAACTTCTCACCCAAAACAACTTGCTTAGAGAATCTTCGAACTTCATCTTCTGTACCGTAAGTTTTGGCACTCAGCTTCTGGTCTCCAACGCTTATGTACGGTTTTTGTTCTACTCGTAGCAAGCACCACACATAGGAAAACATACAAGTAAGAAATAAAAGCAACTAAGAACACTACACCACACAAGATAAAACAACATAAAAAGAGAACTAGTTCTACGGTCACAAGATCACAAGAAATGCCGATAACGGAAATGACTATCGAAAGATTTATATTATAAAAGAAATAACTACAAGCTTGATTTATGTTAATTAAGAAAACTATGTGAGTAGTATTAATTCATATTAATCATAACATATTTAATTTCAAAAATCAAGTTAAAGCTAACCATATTTTATTTATAAATGTCATCATATGATTTAATCAGATTAAACTTTGCGAAACAAAGGTGCATGTGAGAGCATTCTAAGCCTGTTCTATATGACCATGTTTAGCCTAAGAAAATTATAATTTAGAAACATGTTTATGTTAGCAATTAATCATGCTAACATTTATGTATAAAATACTGAAATATAAAACCTAAATTGATTTTAATTATAAGACTAGTTGCACTAACATTAATCAATTCAATATTTTAAATTATAAACTCAGAAACATTTAGCATGGTAAACATTGTTACTGACACAAAGATCACGTTGACATGAATCTAACGCAGTTTGAACGGAGCAAGACGGAGGAACGGCGGAGATTATGAACCAGTGGTAGTTTCGTAAATTGGTCATGTTCTTCATCTGGACAGTGGCCATGCAGGTGGTCTGCTGCTGCTGAACACAGAGGGAGTGGAGTAGCGCCTCGACCAGGGGCTCGGGTGATGGCACCTTTGTGACGATGGCGGCTCAAAGGTGGTCGTATCGCTACGGGGCGCACGAGGGGTGTCGGTCAGATGCGGTCGGCGTGGATGGCGAGGCTGTCGGCTCCATTCGGCAATCGGTTGCAGCAGGGTGGTGTCGGCATGCTCTTGCGATTCCAGGCTTCCAGCATGGCAGGGGAGGCCATGTCTGTGGAGATCGGGAGCTTGACCCGAGGTCGTGAATGGCGGAGGCAGTGAATTTGAGCGCTGGAGAGAGGGAGAGGCTCCAGGAGTGGTGGGATGAACGCGGCGCGGAGAGGCGGTGCCAAGGCCTCCATTTATAGGCCAAGGGCGAGGGGGAAAGGGCCGGGTCGGGGGTTCAGGTGGCCGACCATCAATGGATGCTGCGCAGGACGAAGTCATGGGAAGAGGTTGCGAGCGGTGGCGAGGTGGATGTGGGAGGGAGGGCGGTCATGCAGGGTGCAGAGGACGGGATGGAGTCATGGGAAGAGGTTGCGAGCGGTGGCGAGGTGGATGTGGGAGGGAGGGCGGTCATGCAGGGTGCAGAGGACGGGATGGAGTCATGGGAAGAGGTTGCGAGCGGTGGCAAGGTGGATGTGGGAGGGAGGGCGGTCATGCGGGGTGCAGAGGACGCGGGAGGAGCGCTTGGTCGCGCACGGTGATGGCTTGTGCGGAGAGGGGGGCGACCAGTGGTGAGGGACGGGTCTGGCGTATGGGCCCCACTCGTCAGCGATAGGAGAGAGAGGGTGAGAGGGATCACAGGTGGGGGGCGGTTGGCAACGACTCGGCGGGAGCGTGGGCTCTGCTACGCTGCTGCCTGTGGGCCGCGCTGTTGGGCCTTGGCCCAAGGGCGGACTGTGTGCGCGGGCTGCGGGATCTGGGCTGTGTGATGTGCAAAGCAGAGAAGGGAGAACTGGGCCGGCTGTTTCGGCCCAGAGAGAGAGAGAGAGGAGAGTTGAAAAGGAGAAAGAAAGAAAAAAGGAAGAAAGGAGAAGGAGCTTTTGGCCCAAAACAAGAAATAAAGCTTTGTCATTTGGAAACTTGTTTTTGAAACTAAGTTTTGATATAATTTAAATTATATTTGATACACTTTTTTAAAAAAGAACAAAACCTATTCGAGGCTTAAACGAATTTTTGAATTAATTTCTTTCACATAATAAAATTAATGCAAGGCATGAATGCAACACCCTATCATATTAATTTATAAAAGTTATTTAAAATTTTAAAATTTGCACATTTAAATTACCAACAAACTATCTAAATCTTGGAAATTTTATGAAAATCAATAAATCATTTATTTTATTTAGTATTTTTCATTCACAACCCAAAATCAAAATTTTGGGGTGTGACACCAACCAAGAACTTTTGGGAAAATTTACTCTATTTATTCCTTCGTCATCCTTTGTAAAAACATGACTGTCACAAATAAATGAAAACTTTGTTTTCAATATACTTTATATGAAGGGCAATAAGGTCGTTGTGTCTACTATCATGTACACAATTAAAAATATGTATATACTTTTTTTAAGGAATGTTGTAAACTTGAAGCTTGAATCCATTGAAAATGACGTGATCTCAAAGATGACAAAATGAAATAGTGAGCTTGTTCTTGAGACACAGAACACTGGTTATTCTTACATAATCTATCCTTGCATGAGACAAATTTAATTCCAAAATCTCTATGCATCTTATTCTCTAATAAAGGCTTTAAGTCGATGGAAAATGTGCGAGGCCTCTAAATACAGCATGTCCAGCAATTTAAACTGATAGGCATGGCCTTTATAAATTGAGAAAATCAGAATTGCATGACAGAAACAATTAAAAAAGCAGGCCAGGTAAGCGGTCAGCATAGCCTCTGGTGGAGAAGGTCCACTTACTTAGATGATTTATTTGAGAACGGCTGTATTCATTTTCGTCAAGAATGACGAATCGCCTTTAGCTAGGATGTATCCTTTACATAGCGATAGGATTATATGTAGTAGGAGATACATAGCGAAATGGAAGTAAAAAAGGCATATTGTGTATCACATGCAAGTTGATGGAGTCTACTTTGAGAGGCACCAGGAGGAATCCTGCAGGCATCCACAGAACTATAAAATGATTTCATGAGACACTACCTAATCATTAACGGAGGCGGTCACAAAATTTAACTGCCTCCTAAAAAACTGGAGATTTTCGGAGGCGGTCGTTTTATTTATGAAAAAAAATTATTATTTATTTGAGCATCTTAATTATCTCAAATGAACAAACTCAAAACTATAAATTTGTAGATTCCATAGAGAGCTATGACTTTCATATAGAAAATATCACCATTTGACACCATATAAGAGAGACATGATATTTCCAAAGGGACAAAAGCTTGTATGCGATTAATATCCAGTTGAAACTTTGTTTAATTTTTTGAGCACCTTAACGACCTGAAATAGCAACCTCAAACTTAAAACCAGAAAGTTGTAGATCTTGTTGAGACCTACAATTTTCATATAAAATCATCTTCATCCATGATCATATGAAAAAGATATAATTTTTTTATGGTTGCGCCTTGTCGCGCCAGTCGAGTTGGCACGGGCTGGCGCGGCAAGGATTTCCACCTAGAAACCATTGTCCACTGTGGCAGATTGTGCCGCGCCGATGCATGTGGCGCGGCAGCGTGTTTTGGGCGCGACAGGGACTTAGGCGCGGCCAAACGGGTTAGGTTTAAAAATAAAAATCAACGGTGTTAAATTTATAATTTCTTTTTAAAAAAAGGTTGAAAATAAAAAAAAATCGCGGCGGCCAGATACATGGAGTCTGCATGAAAACCTAAATTATATCCAACGGTGTACATTTAACAGCTCATCTTAAATGCATCTGGCATCCAAACAAAACATGTCAATAGTCAAATAGATTCGTCTCGTCGAGCTCTACGCATCCACGGTCTCTGATCTTCCAATACGACTTGCGGTTCAAAAAAGTCAATTTTTTCCTCCGATCCCTAGTCCGGGTACTACAGCGGCAGCACGGCCTTGGAACGGCGGCGGATCCAGTATGTCCCCGTGTGACGGCGCGGACCAGAGCGACAGCTCAGCCTTGGAGCTGCAGATCTAGCGGCGCACAACTCCCCGAGCGGCGGATCCGGCTCATGGCAGTTGCACCGCAGTTCATGGCTGGGGATCAGGCTTGGGGGCTGGGGGTGGGCTTGATGATGAGCTCAGAAACCGGCTCGCCAGCAGGCTCATGGATTTTTTTTATTATTAATTAACAGAGGCGGGCATCGTAAGGTACCCACCTTTATAGTTGCTACTTTTGCAGGTGGGTAGGGTACCACACCCGCCTCTGTAGTTGCTATTTTTTGGAAGCGGGCAGGGAGGCCACCTGTGAACTTGTAGATTAACATAGGTGAAGAGTCTCAAGCGGACTGAATGCCCGCCTGCAGAAATGCATTCTGACTGCCTGTAGAAATGCATCCTGTTGTTGTGTCATTTGATATCGTCTCCACCCAAACCTCACACACCATCTTCAGTGAGGATTCTGGCACACCATCTTCGTCGTGGATTCCGGCAGACCTAATTAACCTGCACATTTGATGCAGAGGTGCCCCTCACTTAGCCACAGCAGTGTGATGGATAAGACAGCAATTGAACCACCACCAATATGATTTTTGATACTAGTCCATCAACCTCTACGATCTAAAATTTTAGGAGAAATATTAGTTAATGTTTAATACACATGACTAATAGGAAATTTTACTTATATTAAATTGTATGCTTTTCTCTTTGTTTATTTTCGGACAAAATAGACATAATAGATACTCGTAGTGTATATCCAGTTATCATAAGCTTACTAATAAAATTTTTCCAAGGGGTCAATCAATACAATTTTTTTCACTCATATTCACATTTTTGCTTTATATGGTACCTTTGTATATTTTTAAAATGCAATTTTATGCTAGTGATGGACAGTAGAAGAATTAGAGAAAGGTTTATTTATGGATGCTGGTGCTGATGGTTCATCAAGACATGAATAAGTGAACACATATTAGTTCTATTTTGTGGCAAATATAGATGCAAACTTGTACTCTGAGATGATGTTTTTATACTAGTGTGATTATGTTTATTTTAAAATTATTCTGGTCATTGTATAATTGCATTGGTTGAGACATATTTTTGAGCTTAACGAAGGTTTGATTTCATATATATGTTGATGAAATCAATAATCATGGTACAATTATTTTGCAATAGCTATTTAATGTCTAGGTACGAAATGAAAAAAGGCGCTGGCAAAAAAGTCCTCGTGACAAAAAAAAAATTAAATGCAACAACTCTTTGTTGTTTGCATTATCCATTATTGCCACAAACTTTATGTGTTGATATACGACATGTTTACAACCGACAATAATTCATTGCATTACCATTTCTTGCCACCAACAAATGAATGTGGCAACAAGAATCGAAGCACAAGCTAAGAAACAGGAAAATGGGCTCTGCCCTGCTCTTGCCAAACCAGCGAAGTCGGTTCCCCTATAATGCAGCTTGGACAAAGTGCCTGGCCCCGTGAAAACTGGTCAGGCTGGTTGTGCTGCCTATTCCGAGTCTGGTTTGTTTCCAAAATGATTTTGGAACTTATTTGTCAGTAGGAAACTTGTGGGACGTGTAATACTCGGGTGTTAACCCGTGAGATTTAATCCTTTTACAGCACATAAACCGGTAAACTGTGGAACTTTATCTTTAGGCTTAAAAAGTTTTTTTTTTGGATAAAGTGATTTATTAAGGTGAAAAAATAGAGTTAAGAATGTTTGGTTTCCAAGAAAAGAGATGTGGTTTTGCATAGTTATAAAGGTGAAAAAAAGAGAAAGAAACACAAAACCAAAACAAAGCGTAAACAGTTTTTTTAAAAAATAAAAATAATATCAAAATTATAATAAAATACAACAATAGCAATAGTAAAATGAAAGTAAAAAATGGAAAGAAAAGCTATTTAATCCCGCCAAACGCCTAGCGATGGGGGGCTGAACTCGACCGCGCGTCCGCGTTCGCGGATCGCCTGCAGTGGTAGCCGAAACGTGAGCCAAGTCCCGTGTTTTGGAAATCGCAGCTTCGCGTTCGCTGCCTCGCCTCCCAACTCCTGTGCGCAGGTGACCTCGCCGGCTCGCCCCTCCTCCTGTGCGCGCACCGCCCCATCCTCCACCGCTCCATCCCTGCCGCCGCCTCCTCCACCGTCAGCGTCTCCCTCTGGCCCGGACCCCGCCTCCCCTAGACCAGATCCGTGGCGAATCCTCTCGTGCACATGGAGGTGGCCGGACTGTGGCGCCTAGAGCCTGCATGCGAACTACCTGGAGCCTAGTGGCAGAGGTACGGAGACGCGTCCGCTCGTGCTCGTCAGGGGACTTACAGTTTAGGAGAGATTTTGATATTTGACTCCCAATTCGCGAGCCTTTCAAGATTTAACACTCATTTCACAATAACATGTAGAGTCAATCTGAGTGATTGACAAGTCGGTCATAGTGACAAATGCTGAAAAGCTAACGAAATGGATGTCAATTTTTGAAATTAATACGAAAGGCCAATCTGAGTAAATGACATGGGTCATAGTATCATATGTTGAAAAGCTGACGAATTGGATGTCAATTTAAGAAATTTCACTATTACATACAAGATTTGTAGAGGTGGCTACCTGTCTGTCTCTACAGGCAGCTGCCCAAATGCCCTAAAGCTCGATTTCAAGATTTTTTCATAATTTTTTAAGCCTAGGTCACGCGATCTTTATGTTTAAAAACAAAACATCCCGGGTACAAGAACTTTGGTTTTAGTCATTTCTCCGTCCGAGGTCTTTTGAGAATTTTGATTTTCAAAATGTGTGATCTCCAAACTGAAGTTTGGGAGGACAAATGATTTCTAATGAAAAACTTATGAGCTGCAAAGTTGTGTATCCCTTTGAGATCGACAACATTAATTTTGGTCATTTCTCCATTTGAAATTAAACAATTTTCAATTTCAAAATATACAACTTCAGATAGAATTTACAGGCCCTAAATTATTTCAAATCAAAAATTGATTACGAAGTTATAGATCTCTTCGAGATCTACAACTTTGATATAAAATTTGTCTTCATCTGTATTCATTTGAAAAATTTATAAATTTACTATGTGGATTTCTAGCCACCTCTAAAAAGACATTTTAGAGATGGCTGATACATATTTCCACCAGCCCCTAAAAATATCTCTATTTTCAGAGATGGCTGGAAATCTAGCTGCCTCTAAAAATATAATATTTAGAGGCGGTTGGTATTTCCAGCCGCCCTTAAAAGTTGAGGCGGCGTCTACAAATAAATTTCTAGAGACCGGTCATTTTGGAAACCATTTCTATATACAGCTTTAAATAGAGCCAGCTCTACTAAAAAATTGTGTTGTTTCTATAAATCTATTATGTAGCAGTGTTTCTCAAAATTTACATGGACAGTAACTACCATGGCTATCTTACGAGCAATTGGGTGGATTTATTATTATTGACCAACTCTGCAGTAACAAAAAAGACTGTCGAATACATTTTATTATATAGTGATAACAAAAAAGACATATTTCATGTAGGACTCTCCAAATGAGATGAAACTAATATGTTTCCACTATACAGTAACAAGGGCCATCTTTAATTTCCTCGCAAATAAAGGTCTTTTAATTTCCACAATAAACCTGTGTCGTGGTAGAAATAACAGGGCTTCTTTTATTTCGTCCTGACCTTCTCCTTCAACATTGCAATGTTACATGATCAACGTAGATGAGAGACCTGAAATTCCATGTAGAATGTCAGCGTGAACATTGTGTCCTTCATGGTTTCTATCTTTATAGTCAAATTCGTAAATAATTAGCGCAACGCCAAAACCTATTTCTTAATACTAAGGATGAGGCAATGATTAATTAGGCCTATGACGGTTGCTCGTATATGTTCTAATTAGGATGATATATGGTTCCTCTCGCCCGCAGAGACTAAGATAGCATGATCTTAATTGACTACTACACAAACAAATTTTTTGAGACGCTTCTTTTCTTAGAGGTGGCTCCATCAAGCTAGAACCGTCTCTTATGGCGGTTGGTGTTTCCAGACACCACAACAAATGTCCTATACTGTTAGATGCTTGATAACACCAATTGCCTCTAAAAAATGCTATACCAGAGGCAGTTGGTCCACCCTAAAAATAGAGACATTTTTAGGGGTTGTTGAAAATCAATAACCGTCATTAGAAATCGATTTCTAGAAACAGTACATAACTTGACCCGTCTCTAAAGATCGATGTATCAAGGAAATTGTAGCTTTTCCTATTTTATTCATATGAATACGATTTTTGTATTAAATTTATAGATATTTAAGAGATTTATAACTTTCTAGCTGACGACTTTTCATTGATACGATTTAGTCCCAAAATTATCTTTTAAATTTCTAGATTTTGAAATTCAAAGTTTTGATTTTTCAAACGAGCTCACATGAAGATGTGCCTTAAAACAAATTTGTTGTGCTTTATGGGACCCAAAACTTTATATTTCGAACTTTTTTTCATTTGTAGTCATTAAGTGTTCAAATGTTCAATACAAGACTCGTTTATGTTGATAAAACAGGATAGGATCATTCACTTGGAGAATGCTTATAAAAATTTGTACTTCCCCAGCGGGCTTACCCCCAGATTGAAATCTCTTTTGCTATTTTTTATGGCTGGTTTTCACTTTGTGGAAAATAATTTTTAGAGACGGACCATGATACCGACCACCTATAGAAATTGATTATTAGAGGCAGCCATAAACATCACCCAGATTTCGAAATTGATTTACTAGAGGCAGTTTATGTCCCCCTCTAGAATATATTATTTTTCTACAGACGCTGCTAGAGTAGATGTTGTTGGAAGACTCGCCTCTAGACATTAATTCTTACGGCGACTAGAAATACTAGTGATTTTTCCTTTAAGCAGTGACAAGCAGAGCTCCTAGTTTTTCTCATTGCCCTACTATTTTCTTAATCAAATAGACAGAGCACCTTATTTTCAGTTTCCACTGTTTCCCAAGAGTAGCTAATAAAAAATGTAAAAAAAGGAGGAGCCTAAATAAATTAACAAAAGTGAAGAAAAGAGTAGCATGAGTAAGATTCTCATATTATTTGTACATATATATGTATCTATGTTTGAAACTCCTATATTATTTCCCGAAGCAATATAATTGATTTGGAAGAATCCTTAAGCATTAATTGCAATGATGAATTAAATGTATTTTTCCTAGGCATAGTTACTATCTTAATAAATTCCTCGATGTTCATTTTTCTTCTTTTTAGCAGGTCGAAATAAAACAAACTGACATGTAAAGGTCACCTTTGGCCATTTAATATAGTATAGTATGACATTCTGAACTGGAATCTCATTTTTCCAAAATAAATTTCATACCGCCTCAATCATTGTCCGCTGAGGTCGTTGATAATTTCTTGTATGGAAGGTCTGTCACGCTGATCAAGCTCCACACACCGTAGACCAATCTTAATACATGCCTCGACTTGAGAGAGACCATCTTCGTCTAACTCGGGGTACTCGGACATTATTTTCTCCAGTGTCCAGTTTTTTTTTACCTACATATAAATTCAAATTATGGTCCTTGGTATTATACTATCAATACAACTTATAATATGCCATATTATTTTCCTTACTTCATCTATATATTGTCTGGCATGCTTGTAACACCCTAAATTTTGCATATTTTTGAAATAGGAGAAAGTGATTAATTTTGTATTTTGTGGGAATTTGAATTTAGGAAGTAATATTTTTTTTAATGAAATTAAAAGTAAATATAAGGATAGAAACATGTTGATGCATTCATGCTGATGCATATTTATTTTTGTGATGAGTGGTTTTGTTTCAAATGCTAAAAGGTTTTAAAAAAAAAACCTTTTGAAAATGAGTTTGGAAATTGATTTGAAAAAGATAAAGGAAATATTTTCCCTCCCTTTCTCTTCCTCAATTCGGCCTGTTGGCCATTCTTTTCCCGCCGGCCTGGCTGGCCCAACTCAACCGCCGCCAAGCCTTCTCTTTACCTCCTCGTTACCTTCTGGGGCGGCCCACCTGGTGGTAACAACCGCCGCCCCTCCTTTCTCGCTCCTTCACTGGCCGACCGCTGGCCCGCCGCCAAAGACCTTCCCCACCTCCTCAGAATCGCCCAGCACGCGGTCATGGCATAACCACCGTGCCCACTCGCGTCGACGTGGGGCGTCCCTCCTCCGCCCCGGCCTCTACAAAAAGGACCCGAACGCATTATCGCCTCCTCCTGCTGCTCTCCCGCTCCCTCTCGACGCTTGTGCTCGAGGAAACCACCACAACGCTGCTTGCCGAGATCCGCCGTCCCACCTCATGGCTGGCAAATGGTCTCTCGAGCCGCCTCCGCCTCCGATTTTCGCCTGTGGTGAGCTCGCCGTGGTCCTCTCTCTCTCCCATGCGTTTCATTTCGCGTTTACGTGGCTTATAGCGCCCAATCCACGTCTTGCGTGAGCTCCATGCACGCCATGGCGCCCAGCGCCCGGCTTTCCCCTCCGCCGTCTTCTCGACCTGCACGACCCCCTTCTTCCCCGAGCTCTCGGGTGCCCTCGGTTCCCGCTTGGCGGACCCTAGCCCCCCTATCCGAGCTCGCCGGCGTGTTCTTTTGCATGGCCATGGCTAGCCTCGCCGGAGTCCCTGTTCCGTGGCCTTCCTTCCCTAAGCCGATTCTAGCCGTCCATCTCCGGATCTGCGGCGAGATTAGAAGATACCCTTTCGCGTAACTTTGCTAAAGAGACCCTCTGTTTTCATGTAATCGAACCCGCCGTCCTTAGCGCATTTCCCCGAGTACGCTCTCTCGTTTGGAAAGCGTAAATTTCACCGTTTTAGTTCAAAATACGTTTTCAGTATTTACAGAAATGCCACTAGAATTGTTTTGCTCATAAAAACTACGTTTTAGCTCCGAATTGATCCGTTCAAATTGCATTAGCTTCGTAATTTCATAAGCTACGTGTTAGTACCACTGTTACTCAATTTTGCAACTTTTAAATTTCATGGTTAGGTTTAATTAAATAAAGTACTATAGGAAATGCCGTTTAATTCATAAGTTCCGCGTTTTAGCTCCGCTTTTTAAATGAACTTCGCGTTGACGTGATCATAGCGAGACACGATTCTTTTTATAAACATTTCATCTTGTTTCTATACTGTTGGTGTACTGTTCTAATTATAGGATTGTTTGCTTTGCATGAATGCCTTTGGAATGTTGTATGTTGTCGTGTTGGTCGCGTTGATTTGGTGAGGAGAACGTCGGTGACCAAGATTTCTTCGACGAACAACAGGGACCAGCACGAGTTTGTGAACCAAGGCAAGTATAGCATGGGCCTTCCTTGATGTCCTATTCACCTTAATCAATTACTCATTTGCATGTGTCTAATTTTGATACCCGTAAGGATATCCTAGTGATTGTTTATCCTGCTCCCTTGTCTCCTATGGGTTAAATGCATATGGGTAGATTGCTAGTGCTCTAACTGAACTTGACATACATGTTGATGAAGGATACTATGGAACAAAGTGAGTAACATGATTTATAACAACTGTTCCATAGGGCGAAAGTGCAAATGACCTTTGTTCATGTTGCTCTCGGCCCTCCATAAGGACTTATCTGTCGGCAAAAGCTGGGACTGACAGTGCAACCGTGAGGGTCATATGGCTCTGACTTTAGCTCAGTAATAGGACCTTTTCTAGCTTGTTAGAGGTTACCTTTATGGCGCAAATGGGGCTTGCCACGTTGGGTATAGGACTGCCTCTGTTCCTATGTGTATAGCCGCGATGGATATGTGCCATAGGAAAGAGGGGTTCCTACATCTGCCTGCCAAGGAAACCTAGCGGCCCTAACTTGTTAGAGAAACCTATGAAATGGCTTCATAGTGTACCCTGCCCGCTCACCTTGGCAGTGACATGGGAGTAATTAACCCGGGCATATGGGGATCACGACTCGCGGTGAATGTGCACCACCTCTGCAGAGGGTAACAAACTGTTATAACAGCCGTGCTCACGGTTACGAGCGGCCCGGAAAACTCACAGAATAACTGGATACTTGATGATGATCTTATAAAGTTGTTTAGTGATGATATATGGTACATATGACTCCGATATATGTTCTTATGGGAATTAAATGGGAGCTTAAGCATAACTTGATAATACTTGAGAATAAAAGCTTGACCTAATAAAAATGCTAACTGCAGTAAACCAGAGTCTAACCTTTTTGAGCTTCATAACCCCATGTTAGCTTGCTAAGTACGGAATGTACTTACACTTGTTTATTTTCTTTATTTGGATAAAAATCCCGGATGGGTAACAGATGACAACGGATATAAGGAGTTTCCTGAGGATTATTAGGCTTGTGGTCAACCAGTCGACCGTCCCTGTGATGGAGTTCCACGAGAGAGTTATCTTTTTATCTTCCGCTGTGTTATGTAAGTCAATGTGATGCTATTATTCGTTATGTAAGATACACCGTGATGATACTTTTTATAATTTGTCAACTTATGTGTGTGACTGATCCCTGGGCACACATGAGTTTAGTGCATTCAATTTTATCCTTAAAATTGGGTGTGACAAAATGGTATCAGAGCAGTGTTGACTGTAGGACGCAAGCCTAGATAGAAACTGGTCGTTTTAAGGTTTAGATGTTGTTATAAAAATCCTTGTTCTTTGAATCTTGATATTTTCTTCTCTACTATATCTCTACCCTTGCTATTCATCTCTACCTTGGTGCTTATTTTGAAGTCTTTGTTCTCATCTTCACTCCTTGATTTGATATGCTTTTAGAACTACTCCTCACCACCTTCTTACGTTCTCTGAATATAAGTCTTAGGATTGTTAACCCTGGAGCAATGAGAACGATAGTATCGCAAGATGAGTTAATGATGGAAATTGTGCATCTTTATTGTTTGTTGAGTTGTCATTATGCTTATGGTTGTTTTGAATCTTTGTAATGATTGCAATGATCTTGTTGGGTGTTCCCACAATTTCAGATAGTAATAGGCCTAAGGCATAAGGATTAATGAAATAAATAGTCGGGTCTTGGTTTTCGTCAGTTTTTTTTCTATCCTATCTTTTCGGAGCAGTCTGCACTCTTCGGATTATATCTCTGATTTTGGATGATCAAAAATCGTGGGCAAATTCTGGACACTAGTACACTTCAATATCTTTCTCTGAGCGCAAGAAATCAACTTGACAGCTATGTTGGTTATGGAGATACGAGAATCACAAGGTGATGCATCTGGGATGTTTGGAATCTGGAGTAGTTTGTGTTGTGTACTGTTTTCGACCAAGTTAACTGCAAGAATTTGGAAAAGTGTTCTATAAAGAAGTAGATGTAAGCTATACTTTGGTGTCCCCTAGTCTATCTTTTCTTAAGGGGGGTAGCCAAGTTGAAGAATTTACAAGATGAAGTATCATACTTTCTTGTTTGCGCAGCGGAAGCGTGGTGGTACCCAAAGGTGTGAGAGAAACTCAGAGTCTCAATGAGGTTTGGTTAAAGGTTCCACGAAGGTTTATCCGAGATCATTAAGATTTTGGTAGAGCTACTAGAGAAGCTTTTAAGTTAGTTTGGATCAAGAATCTACAGTACATCTTCGTTAAGTTGGTCTTGAATTGGTGATATCCTCGTTGGAAGGAAAATTGATTATGACTTGGAAAAGTGCTATCACTTGGAGAAGCAAAAGTCATGACCGATGCCCTTAGCAATGGGAGTGGTGCTAAGAAGGTTCGGATGACACCAAAGATCAAGAATTGTATTCCAAGTTCGAGCAACCTAACCGGAATCATTCATGTTTTGAAAATTGGTGGAAGAATTTCCTTCTGACCAATAAAGTAAGGAATTTTCATCGGAAGGTGGGTATTTTAAGAAAGAGAATTGGTATTGTGGACTCAAAAGGAAAGGTGACCTAGTGATTGGAGTTACCTGAGTATCGTTTGGAGTATCAATAAGAACCATATAATCAGTTGGACAAGATACTTGGGTAAGATCAACAGATATGCAAGGTAAAGTGGGATCCTTATCAAGACGTTTGGACTACACGAGTAAGTGAAGGAGAATCTAAAGACGGAGTATCCCTATCTCTCAGTCGCCGTCGCCCGAATCTCGAGGACGAGATTCATCTTAAGGGGGGTAGAATTGTAACACCCTAAATTTTGCATATTTTTGAAATAGGAGAAAGTGATTAATTTTGTATTTTGTGGGAATTTGAATTTAGGAAGTAATATTTTTTTTAATGAAATTAAAAGTAAATATAAGGATAGAAACATGTTGATGCATTCATGCTGATGCATATTTATTTTTGTGATGAGTGGTTTTGTTTCAAATGCTAAAAGGTTTTAAAAAAAAAACCTTTTGAAAATGAGTTTGGAAATTGATTTGAAAAAGATAAAGGAAATATTTTCCCTCCCTTTCTCTTCCTCAATTCGGCCTGTTGGCCATTCTTTTCCCGCCGGCCTGGCTGGCCCAACTCAACCGCCGGCCCGCGCGCCTTCTCTTTACCCTCCCCCGTTACCTTCCTGGGCCGGCCCAGTCTGGCTGGCAACAACGCCACTGCCTCTCCTTTCCTCGCTCCTTCAGCTGTGACCGCTTTGCCCTTTTGCCAAAGACCTTCCCCCCCCTCTCCATAATCGCCCGCGCCGGTCATGGCCGCAACCACCCGTGCCCACTCGCGTCGACGTGGGAGCGTCCCTCCTCCGCGCCCCCGGCCTCTACAAAAAGGGACCCGAACGCATTACCGCCCTCCCTGCTGCTCTCCCCGCTCCCTCTCGCATCGCCCGTGCCTGAGGAAACCACCACAAACGCTGCGCCGAGATCCGCCGTCCACCTCCGCGCGGGCAGCCGTCTCCGAGCCGTCTCCGCCTCCGATTTTCGCCCGTGGTGAGCTCGCCGTGGTCCTCTCTCTCTCCCCATGCGTTTCATTTCGCGTTTCGTGGCTTATAGCGCCCAATCCGCGTGCGCCGTGAGCTCCATGCCGCCGGCCATGGCGCCCGCGCCCCGGCTTTCCCCTCCGGCCGTCTTCTCGACCCGTGCACGACCCCCCTTCTTCCCCCGAGCTCTCGGGTGCCCTCGGTTCCCCGTTTGGCGGACCCTAGCCCCCCTATCCGAGCTCGCCGGCGTGTTCTTTGCCGCCGGCCATGGCTAGCCTCGCCGGAGTCCCTGTTCCGGCCGGCCTTCCTTCCCCAAGCCGATTCTAGCCGTCCATCTCCAGATCTGCGGCCAGGATTAGAAGATACCCTTTCGCGTGTAACTTTGCTAAAGAGACCCTCTGTTTTCATGTAATCGAACCCGCCGTCCTTAGCGCATTTCCCCGAGTACGCTCTCTCGTTTGGAAAGCGTAAATTTCACCGTTTTAGTTCAAAATACGTTTTCAGTATTTACAGAAATGCCACTAGAATTGTTTTGCTCATAAAAACTACGTTTTAGCTCCGAATTGATCCGTTCAAATTGCATTAGCTTCGTAATTTCATAAGCTACGTGTTAGTACCACTGTTACTCAATTTTGCAACTTTTAAATTTCATGGTTAGGTTTAATTAAATAAAGTACTATAGGAAATGCCGTTTAATTCATAAGTTCCGCGTTTAGCTCCGCTTTTAAATGAACTTCGCGTTGACGTGATCATAGCGAGACACAGATTCTTTTTATAAACATTTCATCTTGTTTCTATACTGTTGGTGTACTGTTCTAATTATAGGATTGTTTGCTTTGCATGAATGCCTTTGGAATGTTGTATGTTGCCGTGTTGGTCGCGTTCAGACGGTGAGGAGAACGTCGGTGACCAAGATTTCTTCGACGAACAGCAGGACCAGCACGAGTTTGTGAACCAAGGCAAGTATAGCATGGGCCTTCCTTGATGTCCTATTCACCTTAATCAATTACTCATTTGCATGTGTCTAATTTTGATACCCGTAAGGATATCCTAGTGATTGTTTATCCTGTTCCTTGTCTCCTATGGGTTAAATGCATATGGGTAGATTGCTAGTGCTCTAACTGAACTTGACATACATGTTGATGAAGGATACTATGGAACAAAGTGAGTAACATGATTTATAACAACTGTTCCATAGGGCGAAAGTGCAAATGACCTTTGTTCATGTTGCTCTCGGCCCTCCATAAGGACTTATCTGTCGGCAAAAATTTGGACCGATAAAGGTAATCGTGAGGGTCATATGGCTCTGACTTTAGCTCAGTAATAGGACCTTTTCTAGCTTGTTAGAGGTTACCTTTATGGCGCAAATGGGGCTTGCCACGTTGGGTATAGGACTGCCTCTGTTCCTATGTGTATAGCCGCGATGGATATGTGCCATAGGAAAGAGGGGTTCCTACATCTGCCTGCCAAGGAAACCTAGCGGCCCTAACTTGTTAGAGAAACCTATGAAATGGCTTCATAGTGTACCCTGCCCGCTCACCTTGGCAGTGACATGGGAGTAATTAACCCGGGCATATGGGGATCACGACTCGCGGTGAATGTGCACCACCTCTGCAGAGGGTAACAAACTGTTATAACAGCCGTGCTCACGGTTACGAGCGGCCCGGAAAACTCACAGAATAACTGGATACTTGATGATGATCTTATAAAGTTGTTTAGTGATGATATATGGTACATATGACTCCGATATATGTTCTTATGGGAATTAAATGGGAGCTTAAGCATAACTTGATAATACTTGAGAATAAAAGCTTGACCTAATAAAAATGCTAACTGCAGTAAACCAGAGTCTAACCTTTTTGAGCTTCATAACCCCATGTTAGCTTGCTAAGTACGGAATGTACTTACACTTGTTTATTTTCTTTACTTGGATAAAAATCCCGGATGGGTAACAGATGACTTCGGGTATGAGGATTTCCCGGAGGATTATTAGGCTTGTGGTCAACCAGTCGACCGTCCCTGTGATGGAGTTCCACGAGAGAGTTATCTTTTTATCTTCCGCTGTGTTATGTAAGTCAATGTGATGCTATTATTCGTTATGTAAGATACACCGTGATGATATTTTTTATAATTTGTCAACTTATGTGTGTGACTGATCCCTGGGCACACATGAGTTTAGTGCATTCAATTTTATCCTTAAAATTGGGTGTGACAATGCTTCTGGTCAATGCTGGAACTATTCTTTTCTCTCGTCACGATCTCCATTATAATTAGGCCTAGGCTGTAAATGTCTGACTGGGCCGAGATTTCACGACCATCTACATACTCCGGGGCCATGTATCCCCTAATTGCATCAATAGAAAGAGTTCGATAAATTTATATCATAATTTAGGAATACCATAACAATTAAAGAGTAGCTTACACTGTTCCCACTTGACTTTGCGTTGTTTTTCGGGTTTCCTGTTTATCAAAGATTCTGGAGAATACAAAATCCGCTATCTTGGGAACCATGTTATCATCCAGCAATATATTTTGTGGCTTCAGTCCCAAATGCAAGAGAGGTCTAGGCAAGCTGTGTAGAAATTGTATACCTTCGCTAATACCCTTGATTATATCGAAGCGCGTGTTCCAACCAATGGTATTAGAGGCACCTGATGTAACAAATGATAGAATATACAGTTCAACTAAGATGACAAATTTCTTTTTGGTACTTATTTCAGTGAATCATAAAGACAGAAAATATCAGGGTAAATGAACAACTTCAAGAAAAATAATGACAAAAAAAGAACACCAGACTCTCCTACTGACAAAATGTGACAATATTCTTTCTTACCAGCAGGTATACATAAGCATAAAGTAATCTAAATTTTATGATTTTCAGTAAGAAATGCAAGATAGATAACAACTTATTATGCTACGTACCAAAAATATGCTTGTCAAGGCTTCCCTTATGAAAATATTCATAGCAGAGTACAGTTTCAGTAACAGATGCAACCCTATATCCACCATGGATTAACACCGGTTTCACGGCAGATTCACGGCAGAATGCAACCAACTTTACAACATTTTCATGCTCCAGCACCATAATATTGTGGACCTCGTTGGCAAATATTTTTTCAGGTGGCACAGGCCCATCTACTCTGAGTTTCTTTACAGCAACCGCTCCACCATCTTCCAAAATCCCCTGTTTCACCTCGCAGTTGCTGTATATTAGTTTGCTTTTGATACAAAGATTGTTCGAATAGAGAGAAAATGTTTTCGAAATCCATGCCTTATAAACTGATCCAAATGAACCTGTACCAAGTAGCCGCTGGTCGGAGAAGTCATCGGTAATTTTCATGAAAAAATCTAATCGTGATTCTTTTGATATGGTTGGCTTATTCTCCAGAGTTTTAGCTCCGCTGGTTGCCATTCCTGATGATTTAAGATGACACACAATGTGAGCAAGGCATAAGTAGTACAGCTTGCAGTTCACAAATCAATGCAAGAAAAACTGGTAAAAATGAAAAGGATTCAAAAACATAGTTGCTTCACGGATATTTGCAGGCAAAAACTTGTCAACAGCACTGACCTTGAGTGCAACACTAGAGTGACTTAGCTGGCTGGGAGATAACAAGGAGAGAGGACTGAAAATTTCACAAATGAATCCATTCCATGAGGCAGGTGGCTGAAAGTTATATAAAGAAACCCAATGAGACATCTATGGGGGTAAGCAAGGACAAGTTGAGACAAAAATTGAAATTTAAGCTGAAGCTGACACGCTATTGACACAGATGGGTACACACTGTGAAAACAGGTGATTGGTGACCGACAACAACCCACAAAGCTCACATCCATTTGGATTGGGACGGACACAGATGGGTAGTACACTATGTGAAAACAGGTGATTGGTGACCGACAACAACCCACAAAACTCACATGCATTTGAATTTGGACGGACACAGATAGGTAGTACACTATGTGAAAAAAGGTGATTGGTGACCGACAACAACCCACAAAACTCACATGCATTTTGATTGGGACGGGGCCGTTCTTGCATCAGTGTAGATAACTATGGTTTTGATTTAGATTGACACATCAATCCGGCTTCATATCAAAAGACCCGAATCCTGCAACCTTAGCACCACGTCTCCTCTAATTATCAACCGTCTCATATATAGGTAGCAAACGAAGAACACATCAAGCAAGAACTCAAAAGAAGCAACTCAATTGATGTGACAAATTGCAGATTTTCTATCAAGCACTCAAACTTGGGGTTTCACGCCTAGCAAAACCTTAGTTGCATAACTAGAAAGATTATTTATTACATAAGTTTTGACTAGATTGAAATTAGAGGTTATAGTTTTAGCAGTAGATTTTAAGTTGCCCAATTCATCACACCATCTTAGGTTACAACTACCCAGAATAGGTTATCACTGCCAGAAAATGAATCATAACCCGTTGTTTAGCATTTGAACTCGAGACCTCAACGTTCACGTTTCCGCGAGCGTACATACCAGCTAAGCTACACGACACATATGACTATATAGCTGACATTATTATTTTAACTATACATTTTCAAATCCTATATTGTATATTTGACACTCAAACTAGTCTCAAACGAAAAGGTTGTTAACAGCAGAGTTGTAGATCTCATCGAGTTCTACAACTTTGATGTTGAGTTTGTCTCCATTCAACATAACTTTGATGTTGACTTTATCTCCATTCAACATTGTTAATCACATCAAATTTGATCCAAGAAATTGTATTAAATATCTATCCTTCTAAACCATCTCAAATTAAAAAGTTGTGACCTACAAAGTTTTAGATCTCATTAAACTCAATAATTTTTATATGAAATTCATCTTAATCCGATCTCATATGAAAAAGTTAAGATTTTTTTTGTGTAAAACACCTATCACTCCCGGTTGTGCTAACTGGCAGTGATATTACAACCGATAGTCATTGTCTGTTCTATCGTAGTGTTTTAAATTGTTATATTTTGAAATTTAAATTGAAATTTCCAAAATATCTCAAGTGCTGACATGATCAAGGCCAAAGTTGTAGTGGTCAATGGGGCCGTTCGCTTGGCTGAAATTGGGTGAAAAATACTGTTCCGGCTGAATTGTTGTGGGAGAAAAATACTATTCCGGCTGAAAAAGAAGCCGAATAAACCGGAATATAAGATCTTTAATTTTGAAGTTGACAAGTTTCTTATTTGTTGTCAGTTACAATAGTAAAAATCTGTTCAAAATTATAAAATTTGGAATTTCAAAAATTTCAAATATTATTGGATGCAGACATACCAAAGTTATAGTTCTCGTTAACATGTAAAAATTTGTAATCAAAATCTTTTTTTTGTTTCAGGTCATTTAGTGGTACAAATATTCAATGCAATATTACTAAATGCCAGTATAAAAGGATAGCATATTACACTAAGCAAGTAGTGGTCGACTTAGTCTACAACTTTGAAGCTAACAAGTTTTTTATTGGTAGTCAACTACAGTCTTAAATTTTGGTTTTGGGTTATATAATTTTTAAATTCAAGTCGTCTTCAAAATTTCCAAATAATCTTAGATGGAGACATGCTCTATACTAAAGCTATAGTGCTCGATAAGATGTAAAACTTTTATAGTTGAAACTTACCTTCATGTTGTGCACTACCGGAAACAGTAGGTTTGCCGAGTGCCCAGGGCACTCGACAAATCTTGCCGAGTGTTACACTCGGTAAACCGTACTCGGCAAACAAAGACTCGGCAAAACTATCTTTACCGAGTGTTTTTTGTCGAGTAATCGGCAAATACTTTGCGGAGTGCTAAAACCGACACTCGACAAATACTTTTCGAAAAATATAAAAAAAAACCCATGGCCGCCCGCCCGCGGCTCCCCCGTCGCCGCCACCCCACCACGCGCAGCCACGGCCGCGCACGTGTCCCGCGACGACGCCATTAGCGGGAGCAGCGCCGCGCACGTGTGCTCCGCAGCAGACGTGCCAGACCCGGACTCGAGCTCGACGTCGGCCCTGTCCCCACCTAGCTGCGCCGTGTAGACACGGCCGCCGGGGCGCGCGCGGCCCTCGAGGACGAGCACTCGAAGACCGAAGCGGAGGAGCTGGCGCATCGGCGGCTGGCGTGAAAGAAACGAAGCTTTGTATGCAGAACAAACGAAACAAACAATTCAGACGAATCCCGACGGGCGTCAGATTTTAGCTGCCTATCTCGCCCGAAATTACTGATTTGCATTCATAGCGCAGCGCAGGGGAGAGTTAAAGGAGGAAATGGACGAACATTAACCGACCAAACCAAACCAATCCAGAGACCCGCCGGACCAGCACTAAATCAGCCACGCAAGAAGAAGCGTGCGATGTTCCAAGAACGGGAGAGGCTGATGAATCATCGAGACTGGCAAAGAAGTTTGGGCGTTGCATTGAACTCACCTGGATTCAAGAACTCAAGAACTGGACTGAAAAAGGCCTCTCTCTCTCTCTCTCTCTCTCTCTCTCTCTCCACGGCTCGAATTCAAATCGCCAGGCGGCAGTAGGAGAAGGGGCGGAGCGAATCAAATCTAACAGCACCAGCAGCTCAGATCCGCGCGGGGGGTAAAACGGGCAGCGCCTGGAGCTCCCGCCGGAGGGCAGCGTGCTCTCTGGAAGAGATAAGGGAGAGAGAGAAACGGAGGTGGCCGAGTCTAGGCGACGTGGGCGTGTTACTTTATAACGCCGAGTTTGCCGAGTGTTCTCCATCCAACACTCGGTAAACTTATCTTCGCTGAGTATTTAGGGTTTTAGGCACTCGATAAATACATTAGTTATTTTTTTATTTCTTTTTTTTCATATTTCTTTACTAAATGTCAGACGATTACACGCGGCAAACATATTTATTTGCCGAGTGCCTAGTTTTGTCAAGTGTTTTTTTTCTAGTTTGCCAAGTATCGAACTTTGCCGAGTGTTTTTTTGCCTCGTTTGTCGAGTGTTTTTGTCCCAGTACTCGGCGGCGAAGAGCTTGTTTGCCGAGTGTCCGAGGTAATGCACTCGGTGAAGATAAAAACACTCGGCAAAGTGTCGGTTTCCGGTAGTAGTGGTACCAGCATGCTATTCATGCTCTGGAGGCACGGGGTCCAGGGGAAGAAAGCTGAGATGGCGACTGCAGCATCCTGTATCTGGATTCCAAATTTCCTGTTTTTTTGTTACATAGTTTGTAGTGCTGCGATTTTTTCCTGCATACTTGTCATTCTGCTACAGAGGGAGTAACATATTATCAATATGTTATTACGTTACAATATGAAAAAATCGTTTTGGAGCTATCTACAGCTTATCCAGCACGTTCCGTCGGGTCCAACCCATACGGTGTCCTCCGCTATTTCAGTAATCCTAACTAAGTGTGCAGATGCCCAAATCGATTCTTTTTCTTTTTCTAACAGCAAGTCTATGATCGATACGGGATGCGAATTAAATGCCATCTTGTGGACTGGAGCATGGAAGTCAAAGCCGATGATGAGCTCTTCTTTCATTTACCTTACTTAATTAGTCCATTAAAAAATGATACGAATATAACTAGTTTTATTGCTTGAGATCTGCGCTTCAACAAGTTGGCTCCATGGATGCATGTATCTGAGCTATCCGTATCTTCCTCTTTAGTTCATATATATCTACTTTCTTTGTTCCAATTTATTTATCGATAACACTTCAGTTTTGTCTTAATTAGTCCATTAAAGAATGATACAAATATATATACCAACCTTTGTTACGGGTGGATCATGCAGTACTGCAATCGATCTACCACTAGCTTGAGATCTGCGCTTCAACAAGTGGGCTCAATGGATGCACGTATGTCATGTAGCCAAATCCATGTCTTTAGTTTGGGTTTCCTAGTCGGAGCTTTCTCGTATTAAAACTTTTGTTTGCTATTGTTTTTAGATTTGTGTTTTTTAATGATTTTTAGGGGCGTCTCAAAATCCAGCCGTCTCTATAAATTTATTTTTAGACTTGGTAGATAATCAGCTGTACAAATGCTTCATTTGTACATACGTTGAGATAGAGGTGGACCACAGCCGCCTCTAGAAACTATCATGGCCGTCTCCAAAGAAAGTTCGCGTAGTAGTGCATGTCAGTGCAAATGTGCACGTATAAAAATGCTACGTCAATATCCGCCTACCTTGCACCTACAAGAATTCCATCCGCTGCATCAAGTGGTGTGTACTTCATCACCCTTCATCTCCTGTATGACAATATCAGCAACAATTGTTCGAGTACATAACAAATAATATGTGCCGATGGTCTTCATCGACACGCCGACGTAACTCCGTTCGCAAGATGGACATCTCGCATCCTCTGACAGATTCATCTGCAAGGTGCTACATTGACGACGTCCACGACCGCATCCTTGACGATGGCAATAAATGTAGTAACACAACGTCCATTTACATATGCAAATTAAAACACACTCAAACAACGTCCTCTGATATATGCACGACTGTTCTAATAATGTCCACTAGCATAGGCAATACTATAGTGTTCTCTGACACAACAGCGTCATCTGACATAGGCAAGACATCAAATGACACCCTTTGATATATGCGATGCTCCTACAACAGCCACGGACATATACAAGAGACCATTAATGGCATCCTCTGGCATGTACAAGATGCCTTGTTTCTGACTGCACTCTTGTCTACAGTATTACCTTAATTAGTCCATTAAAGAACCATGTGAATACAACTTGTGGATCGTGCAGTACTATAATCTACTACTAATTTTATAGCTCGAGATCTGCGCTTCAACAAGTGGGCTCGATGGATGCATGTCTCTCAGCTAGCTGGATCTACCTCTTTACTTCATATATTACTTTCTTTGTTCCAAATTATATATTGACGACCATTCAATTTTATCTAGATTCCAACTTTTGAAATTATGACTATTTCGTTTGAGAAAATATATTAACACATGGAACACCAATTAATGAACGACTACTAGAAAATGTTTCACATAAATGAAATAAAGTTAGTTTGATATTTTATACAAAGGTGTTCCCTATATGTTTGGTTAAAGTCAGAGAAATGTAGCTTAAAACAAAACTAAAGTTACCTATAATTTTAAGCCAAGTATATATACTCGTATAAGAAATAGCCAGAGAAAATTTAGCAATACATATAGCTCCTTTCGTTTTTCTCTGAGTATAATTCAGTGACAAACGGTTTAGGTTTGGATTTATGACTTGATCTATGACTTGATCTAGATCAAGATTTAGAGTTAGTCAGTTAGTTTTGAAAGGGGATTAATTTGACTCCAGAACGGGTTGAATATTAATTATTGTCAATTATTTTATTTGAATTTGTTGATTAAACTTTTAAAGCGAAAATTAATTAATTGTTTGGTAAGGGACTAATCATAACTACCTATATAGGTAGTTAGAGAGATTGTAGGAATTTACTATTTTTTTTGCAGAATGATAATCGGTTCTAAATTAATAAGAGATCACAAGACCACAGTACACAAGCCCTGATCGATTCTTTTTCTTTTTCTAACACCAAGTCCATGATGGATACATGCAAGTCAAAACCCGGCGATCACCTCTTCTTTCATTTGCCTTACTTAATTAGTCCATTAAAGTACGATACGAATATAACTAGTTTTATTGCTTGAGATCTGCGCTTCAACAAGTTGCCTCGATGGATGCATGTATCTGAGCTAGCTATATGTTCCTCTTTAGTTCATATATATTTACTTTCTTTGTTCCAAATTTTATATCGACGACCCTTCATTTTTTTCTTAATTCTAGCATTGCTAATTCTGATTATTTCATTTGAGAAAATATATTCACTTATGCAATACCAAATAAGTGAGCTACCAGAAAATATTTTACGGTCCGTTGTCGAAATTATTAGTTGATACTTTATACATTAATGTTGTTCTCTATAAACTTGGATGAAATTAGAGAAATTTGGCTTCAAACAAAACTAAAGTTACCTCTAATTTAGAAAATATATATTCCTATATAAAAGGGAGCCAGAGAAAATTTACCAATCCGCGGAGCTCCATCAGTTTTTCTTCGAGCATCCGTGCGTGACCAGCTGTGCCAATGAGGAAGGCAAGCCACCTGTCCCGACTCCACACAAGTAAAATAATATTACAGCAATTCGAGCTCGTCCATCCACCGCTTCAGTGATGTTGGCTAGCGGCGCCGCGCGTTCTTTCTCCGGAAGGCAGCGGCCTGCCCTTCAGGTTCACGGAGGTAGTCTCCCTCGATTCCTCCCATACATGATGGTTACTTATCAGTTTGCCAAAGCTAAAACCTACTAATGATCGACGTACCAGATGGATCATTGTTTTATTTCCTAACTAATATAATAACAAATCCATCAAATATGTACCCTTGTTCTATATGCGTGCAAATAATTAAACCTGATCGATCTCTGCATCAGACTTCCGTAGTCAAATTTTTTTGGGAGAGTTAAGGTGGATCGAAAATGTTCACCTTAATTTTCTACCCATATCGTCTTTTAATTTACTAGCAAACATGCCCATACATTCTATAGATGCGAGTGGTTCTAACTTGTATGAGCGCGGGGCATATAGGAGATACGTAGGATGCAATCCAATACGTATTGGAATCTAATTCTGTATTCATTATCGCTAGACATACTCGGGTTGTCCTATCTCGTATGAGTATGGATTATGAGTCTAGGTCACCTACGAGAGACGGAGGACCTGTGTAGTTTGAGATGTAAAAAAACAGGATGGAAGAAACTCTCACAACCCTATTAGTTAGGGAGAGATGGACGAAAAAATGGGTGGAGAGAAATTATCCCTCTTTAACATTAGGTATATAGATATATGCATTTTATAGTTGATACTTGTGCACTATATATAATTATGATCCAATGTTTTGAAGCTCTACAGTCCTTTGGAGTTCTGGTATCTCTTCATTCGTTCTGTTACATCGATAGCCTTCAATATGTCAAAAGACAACTGTTATAAACAAAATGGTATATTTTCTCTGCTACTTAGTAATGGAAAAAATTAAATCACTACTATAGAAAGGATGATCACCGCTGATTATGTGTGCACCGGCGGTGATACATATCACCGCCAGTCTATTGGCTAAGGGGCGCAAAAGGATGACTTACTAACGGTGATGAACATTTTCACCATCGGTTCGACGTATAATCTAGAGGTGAACGAAGTGTCGGTCTTCGCCGCCGTATCGTAGGCCGAACCACCGGTGAAAACATTTAGCACCATCGGTGGTAAGAAGTTTTATCGCCGGTTTGAAGATGGAAGGCCATAGTGCGCATTAGAGCCGGCGGTGAAAATCAGTATCACCATTGTTTCGCTTTATGAACTGGCAGTGGAAATCACAACGGTTCCAAGCACCGTATCATTCGTCAAGCCCACAGTGATAAGAACTTTCACCACCAGTTTGTTCTTGCGGTGATCCTGTGTGCAGATTGATTTGTTTTCTTGATGTGCACAATATGTTATGGTGAGGTGACTGCTCCGATCGCTGTCTGATGATAGTTGATGCTCGTCTACTTGTCTTTGTACATAACCATAACGTACATTGGCAGGCACATCGTCCATGGCGTATGGTACGGTATTCTTCTTTGGTCATTGGGAATCTGTGTCTGCCATCAGTGTGGAATGAATCTAGGCATCTGTCTGGACTGAACCCTAAGGTTGTCCATCCATCCACCGCCGTCTGTAAAAAAAAAGCAACCTCCGCCACCTCCTCCTGAACGGCCGACAAGCGCCGTGCAAAAATCCTCATGAAGCCTGCCCGGGTGGCATCGGCGGCCTCTATGCCTCTCGCCATGACACATGGAGCCTGTTCCCATGCCACCGGCGGCCTCTGCGCTTGCCATAGCCTGCATCTCCGGCCACAACCTTTCTTTGATGTCAATGCCGCTGCCCTCGCAGTCATTCACGCTAAAGGCGCCACCCTTGCTGTATCTGGTAGAAATGCTGACAATGAATTTGTATAAGCTTCAATCGTATTTTATCTTTTTCGCAATGTTCCTTGTTTAGGGAGTAGTTTTTATAGCATTGTTGCCTTGGCTGCTAAAGTAAATTGTAATCCGGGTTAAATCATATGTAATTCAATTGGAAGCCATCAAATTCCATGCATTGTGACTTTTCGAGGACTTAGATTCGTGACATTGTTTCCCTAATTGCAAAAGTAAATTTCAATTTATGTCAAGTTCATATGTAATTCAATAGGAAGCCATCAAATTCCATGTATTGTTCCTCTCTAAGGGCTTAGATTCATGTCATTATTAGCCTAATTGCAAAAATTATCACTTGAGTTGTGAATTCATACGAACTGGACATTAAAATATTCACTCTGGTACCATGGATGACTTGTCCGTATTTATTTGTAAGTGGTTGATTACAAACATGTCTCCGTCTTTGCGAATGTTTGTAGGTTTGATCAATCAACATGGCCAGGATAAAGGTCTCAAGAGGATCTGGAGGAGAAAGACACCCCAAGGGGGTAGAAACGAAAAGGAAATTCCTTGTCAGTTACAAAGAAACCCAATAATCCCAAGTTAACCAAGGCGCAAAAAACAGCAGAAATTGCAGCAGCAGCAGCCATGCGCCGTGAGTGTGAGGGCAAAAGTGTGTTGAATTTCGGGATGAGAAGGTTGACGAAGAGGAAACCAGGACGATCAGCCCATAGCCCTCCGTGCAGGGAGAGGAAGAGGCAGAGGAGCCTGATGTTCTGCTCACAGTTTTAAACTTATAGTCATTGGTGAAGAATTAACTTCCTGGCTGCATGTGTGGGAATGGGAAGAGGTGGAGGAGCAATAGGCTCAAGCCAGGCCGCCGATTCCCATAGTTAATCAGCTATTGAATCTCAGAGCTAGCAAGATTTAGGCCTTGAGGTTTGTTCCCCTGGAGGAGTGGTTCATAGAACCAATATAGAATGCATGAGGGCCGTTCTGGACTAGACTTTAGGCTGCCTTCCCAGCCATTACACACGACTCCGTTAGTTTTGTGCTCACCATCGGCTTATAGTTGTGGGCTTGGTGAAAGCGGCATGAGCTACTTAGGCAGAGATCACAAGTCTCCTGTCATACATGCCCGGACTACTTGACCCATTGACCAGGTCTCACCATTTTGTTCCAGATTGGGTGACACTACCGGAAAAACGTCCTTTGCCGAGATCCGAGATTTTTGCCGAGAGCAAAAACGCGGGCTCTCGGCAAAGAAAACGTTTGCCGAGCGCGGCTCTCGGCAAACACCGGCCGTTGGCAAGTGACATTATTGCCGTGGGCCTGCCTCTCGGCAAGCAATAGCTCTCGGCGAAGTGGGCCGTTTTGCCGAGAGCCGCGCTCGGCAAAAAATGCCCGTTGGCAAAACGGTCCTTTGCCGTAGGCCGCGCTCTCGGCAAAATCAGGCTCTCGGCAAAACATTGCCGCGGGCCCATAGCCGTGACCTGTCCTGACGGCGTCACCGCTTTGCCGAGAGCCCCTCCGTTACTGCTCTCGGCAAAACTCTTTGCCGAGCGCCGCTCTCGGCAAATATTTGCCGAGAGCCCCTCCCAGGCTCTCGGCAAATGTGGTTTCTATATTTCATGTGCATGCGTTTCTCATCTCCTAACTCTCTCCAATTAATTTTTTTTTTCTTTCATATGCTCCAAACTTTTTTCTCTATAGACATACTACAGGTTGTACTCAATATTAAAATTTTGTGTATTTTTGTAATTATTTGCTATATATAATTAATTAATTGCATTTTAAGGAGTTTTTTTAATCGATTAAAATTTGAACAGCGATTGATTTAAACACGGGAAAAAAATTAAGTAGAAAATGATATTCATGCTATTTATGCATTATTGAGGGCAAATAACATCTTGTTGACGTTTTTTTTCACCTTTTATTTTATGAATCGAAGACCACGAACATATGTCGCCCAACGATTTAAAAATTCTTAAAAAAGGAAACGAAGTCGGAAAATTGTGATATTTGCAATGAAGTCACGGTATCACACTTGGAGGCTGTGGTAAAAAATTGAAAATGTTTCGCACAAGTGGTTGCGTATGATTCTTACAATCTGAGACATCTCCGAATAAGTTTCATAAAGTTGAGAAGGATCCATTAGGATTTTCAAACAATGTCACGGTCGAATTAGTTTTGGAGTTCTAAACTTTTTGTATAGCCATTAGAGAGCATAAGTTGTAACACGACAAAATTTCGTATTTTTCCGGAGCCGTTTGGTGTTTATTAATTTTTTTGGATATTATTTGCCGAGAGCTTCAGGGGATTGGTCTCGGCAAAGGCTCTTTGCCGAGAGCAACTAGGCCCGCTCTCGGTGCAGATTTCTTTTTTTTATCTGGCCTGAATCAATGGTTTGCCGAGAGCTGGCTCTCGGCGAAGAGGTTTGCCGAGAGCTGCGCTCAGGAAAGATTTAATTTTTTTTTAGAAATATCATTTTTTGTTCAGTTTGCCGAGAGCTACTCTCGGCAAATAATAATTTTTATTTTTTTAATATTTTTTTGTGCAGTTAGCTAGTTAAAAAATTCGAACGAAATTTGAAAAAAAATAACTTTATCGAGAGCCGGATCTGGGGGCTCTCGGCAAAGGGGGAAGGTTTGCCGAGAGCCTCCCAGATCTGGCTCTCGGCAAAGTGGCTTCAGACACTTAACCGTTTCGGCGCCTTATCTCTCTCACTCTTCACGCACACACTTCACACACACCACCACACGCCCGCCAGGAGCGCCGCCGTCATGCGGCCAGCCGCCCTTGCCTCGGTGTGCCAGCGCATTGCCCTCGCCGCTCACCGAGAGCCCCCCTCCACGCGCCCCACCCCCCAGCCCGCCCCCTCCCCCCACCCCTGCGCCGCCGCCAGCCTGCCCCCTCACCCCCTTGCCCAGCCCCCCACCACCCCACCGCCCTTCATTGCGCCGCCTGGCCACCGCTGGCCCACCATCATAGCCCGCCCGCTGCCGCCGCCCCGCCGCCGCCCCATCCCTGCCGGCCTCCTCAGTCCTCGCTCCCTCGCCCTGACCAGCCCACGCCTCCTCGCCTGCCCCGCCCTCATTGCGCCTCCTCTTCGCCTCGCTCGCTCTCTCCAGTATCGTCCTCGCCACTTCGCTTGTCCTCGCCCATGCACCTCGCCTTCACCTCACGCCTCGACTCGCCCTCGCCTCACCCTCGACCGCCCTCGTAGTCCTCGTCCTTGGCCTCGCCTCGCTTGTCCTCCCCAGCCTGCCTTGCCCCCCATGGGAGAACAAGGTATACTAAGTAGTATAGCCTCGACTTGTAGTCGTTAGTCTGTAGTAGTAGTCTACCTCGACCTCGTCCTCAGTTGTAGTAGTAGTTAGTAGTTGCCCTAGTGGTCTAGTCCTAGTGTCGTAGCCTTGCCCTAGCCCTCACAGTAGAGGAAGTAGGTATACTAAGTAGTAGTAGTAGTAGTAGTAGTTAGTAGTTTAGTAGTAGTAGTTAGTAGTAGTAGTAGTCTGTAGTAGTAGTATTAGTGGTAGTAGTAGTAGTAGTCGTAGTAGTTAGTAGTTTAGTAGTAGTAGTTGATAGTTAGTTGCATGTAGTTCCTTGATATATATGTGGTAGTAGTAGTAGTTTCAGTTTGGAAACCTCACCGTAGTAGTAATAATTTTTGAGTTGAGTTATTTAGTTAGTAGTAGTCGTAGTAGTAGTAGTGTAGTAGTAGTAGTTAGTAGTAGTCCATGTATTAGTAGTGGTATAACCTAACATAGTTAGTAGATAGTAGTGACTTGGTGTAGCTTCATTTATTCTTTCGGAGTTGTAGTAGTGGTATGTAGTAGTGGTAGTAGTAGTTAGTGTAGTAGTAGTTGTAGTAGGCAGTTAGAGTAGTAGTAGTTTCATAATTAATGCTTTTCCCCGGCGCGCATCGCTCATGTGGTTCCTTGATATATATGTGGTTGTCGGCCATCGTGCCACTCTCTCAGGTTTTCTTCAGGTTTGAAACCCGCACGTGCAGGGGGTTATTTCTGATTTGTCGTTCATTGGTTTTACATTCCTCGAAATTTTGATGTGTCTAGGCTTAGATTACAATTTTATACCTAGTTCGCAAATTTTGACTTGTCTTAGTACGTCTTAGATTACAATTATATGCCTTAGTATTACTACCCATACCCATTACTAATTTTCAACTTCTCCAAAAGCTCTGTAGAATCAATCGTGCCGTTGATATGTGATGGGAGGCCTTTGTGCCGTTGAATGATGTGCCGCCATCGTGCCGTTGATATGCGGCCATCGTGTCGCTTGTTTTTTTGCGGGTCGTGGCAGGTGCTAAGAAATTTTGATGTGTCTAGGCTTAGATTACAATTTTATACCTAGTTACGCAAATTTTGACTTGTTGTCCACAGATTACAATTATATGCCTTAGTATTACTATAATTACTAATTTTTCTTCTCCTTTGTGTAGAATCAATCGGTGGTTCGAATGATGTGCCGAGCACCGTCGTCGGGAGGGTCGTGGCACCAACCGTATCCACAACTTCCACACATCAAGCCCGCTCGGGGCAGCACACCTTCCGTCAAATCCAGAAGAGCCGGGGGGTGGGAGCCTTGGGGGTGAGCCTGTTGTTCTTCATCATGTATTAGCACTTTGTGACATGAACTTGTGTGAGATGAACTTAACACTTTGAGATGGACATGTGTTGTTGGATTTGAGATTTTTAGATGGATTATAATGTGAGACATGTGATGTGGATGACATATTTGTGATATATGTGATGTGGATGATGTGTTATATTTGTGAAATATGTGTTCTTGAAGCTGGAAATATAAACAAAAATAAAAAAAATGCTCTCTGGACTCTTTGCCAAGAGTAGGGCTCTCGGCAAATCTGCCTCTTTGCCGAGAGCTTGGTGGTCGGCTCTCGGCAAACCTATTTTTTTTTGAAAACCACCTCGGCCGCAAATCTTTTTTTTAACAATTCTTTGCTCGGCAAAGAAGCTATCACACCGTTAGCGGTCATTTGGCCGTTATTAGGGCGCGCCAGTTTGCCGAGAGCTAGAGTTTGCCGAGAGCCTTGCCATTACTCTCGGTAAATATTTTGCCGAGAGGGGCTCTCGGTAAAGAATCCTTTACCGGTAGATGTTTTGCCGACAGCTCTTTGCCGAGAGCTGCTCTCGGCAAATAGTTTGCCGAGCATCAACTCGTCTTTGCGGGAGTCCGGTAGTGTGAGGATATATTTTGCTACTTTGTGGATACCCTGAGGCCGAGAGTTCATTCAGTTTATGTTCAATCAGAATGCTTACCAGCTGACTGAATATAAAAATGAGGCTTTGGGTGTTCCACTTATGGATCAGAAAATACATGAGTTACCTTAATTTCACACCCTAAAATTTCGGATTTGGGTTGTGCATAGAAAACACTAAATAAAATGAATTATTTTAATATTTGGATAAAATTTACCAAGTTTAGTTTAAGCTAGCGCAAATTTAGTTATAGAAAAAATAAGAATTTTCAAAGTTTTCTAATTTTGACCGGCGTTTGGATGATATGATGTTGGCTTGTTCCTTCTTTGTGTGTTGAGAGTGAACAAAGTCTTTAAAATGTGTTAGTAGGTCGATTTTCCTTCTCCGGCACGCCTTTATCCTTTTCTACAATCAAATTCTTTGTTTCTTGGCTCAAGTTTTTGTTGGGAGCTTCCTAAAATCTTTTCTTAGAACACAAATCACTACTTTTAGTTCCTCATCTGTCAATCAATCTCTACAAACTTCTCGGAAAATTTTTCTAACTTTTTCTAGAACTTGTTCCTACTTGTCTGTGAGCATAATTGAATTTTTCTATGCTCCAAATTATCTTATCATGGAATCCAAATACTTTATTTGGGTTCCTCATGTTCCATAATGTCTCGGAGAAATTTTCTCGAATTTTCAAAGCTTTTGGAGTATTTTTCGCGGCTTAAATAATAATTCTAGACTTTTCTAAAATTATTTTATCCATGAAATTAATTAATTCCAAAAATAATAAATATCTCATTTTTTTCCAACGCTCAAAGCCCATGTGCAATAATCCTAATAAATCCTAAAGGCACATGCATTTATTTACTAATGGGTTTTAATAATTATTTAGGCCCATTAGTAAATGTGGAGGGTGCAACATCAATTAGTACCATATTGCTAGTTGATGTAAATGTGGGGAGTTTTTCTCCCTATAAATATGTACCAACCCCTTGGTAAAACCACACCAAAACTACCATAAGGGGGAGTCCCTAGTTTGGAAAATCCTCCGTGTAGTAAATTAGATTTTTCTCCTCCTCTCGCCGTCGCCGTAGGCGCCGCGCTGCCCAGCCCGGCCATCTTCTCCTTCATGCAACAAGTCGAGCCCACCCCTGCGCAGCTGCTGTTGCCATGGTCGTATGGTGGCAGTACGGGAGGCCAAAGGATGAAGACAAGGTAATTACGAAATGACCACCGGTTCGTAATATCGTCGTTGTATATTCGTTTTAAGTCCGTTTCGAGTAGTTCCAATTGCGTTAGATTTGTATCGATGTGATCTACATACTAGTGTCGTCGTTTTTCTTGTCAAGTGACTTATATATATGCTTAAATATTAATTTGATTAATATGCATGCAACTAGTTTTTATAAATAAAAGTAACATAATTATATACAATGTTCTTTTTGCAAATAAGTTTTAACATGACTAGTTGCTAACATAAATATATTTCTAAATTATAATATGTTTAGTCTAAACACAAGTATCAAATTTGATTAGATGTTCTCACATGTCAATTTGTATTTGCAAGTTAAAGTTGAATTGGCATAAATGATATCAAAATATTTATAAATAAAATATGATTAGCTTCAACTCAGTTTTTAAGTATAAATATGATTTGTTTAATCCAAATTAATGCTACTCACATAGTTTTTCCTAATTAACATAAATCAAGCGTATAGTCTTCTCTTTTCTTTTATAATATAAAACCATGTAGTCATTTCTTTACAACCGTAGTTCCAATTAGCGTGCTTTTTCGTGTCTGTGTGTTCGTAGCGACGTGTAGAACATCTTTAAAACTTTTTTACTTGCTGTTTCATATGTTTGGTGTATTGTTCTAATTTAGTTCTATTGTTTGCTTCATATATGATTGCATGGATGCTTGTGTGGTGTTTTATGATCATCTACAGCCGGTGAGTTTTGTGTTGGTGATATAAAAGAAGTTGGTGATCCAGAAGAAATCCTTTGGAGGTTACAGTTCAGTAGAAGAAGGATCTGAGTTTTAAGGCAAGTATAGCATGGGATCTTTCTTGTTGTCCTATACACCTTTAATCATTTAATTCATACTGCATATGTCTACCTTGACTACCACTAAGGATTTTCTATTTATTTGTACCTTGCGCCTTGATACCTATGGGGTATTGCATTGGGTAGTTTGATGCTAGTGCTCAACTACAACCATGATCTTGTAACTTGACTAATGGTATATGCAATAAACACTAAAAGATGTTTTTTAGCAATATGAAACCATGGGGCTAGAGCATTGGGCTGCTTTTATGATGCTCAAGATTCCTCTCTCTAAGGACTTATCTATAAGTGATCATTCGGGACTTATAGTACAGCTGTGAGGGCTACATGGCTCTAGCTTTAGCTCAGTATGAGGACCTTTTTTAGCTTATTAGTGGTTACTTTTATTGGCGTAAGAATGGCTTGATGAATCAGGTATACCATAGCCTCTGTCCCCTTCTGTATAGTCTGCGTGTCATTGTGCCATCGGGAAGGGGGGGTTCCTACATCTGTTTGCTGAGTGAATCTAATGGCCCTAACTTGTTAGACGAACCTTTGAAAGGCTTCATAGTGAACCCTACCGACCTTCCTTGGAAGTGGGTCAAGAGATTTGCTACCTCGGGCGAAAGGGTAAATCATGACTCACAGTGAAAGTATACAACCTCTGTAAACTGTAAAACTGGTATATTAGTCGTGCTCATGGTCATGAGCGGCCTTGAAACATTTACGGAATAGATGATGAACACTAATGATACTAATGATGAAGATGCTCACTAATGATTACTGTTTATGCTATTCATTATTCATGTTTACCTGATCATGTGTTATCATGGGCTTGTGATAAACTTGTTGTCACCCTATTGCTAAAATCATGACTCATTAAAAGCTAATCGCAGTTAACCAGTGCCATCCTTTTAAGCCTCATGAACCCCATATTATATTTGTTGAGTACGACATGTACTTATGCTTGCTTTTAAATCTTTGGAAAAATCCTGGATGGTTACTAGATTGCTAGAGTTTGGAGGAATTAGGCTTGTGATCAACCAGTCAGTTGTCCCTGTTGAACTAGAGTCTTCACCCAAAGATCGGAGTTGTTTTTCCGCTATTTGCTAAGGTTATATTCTTTATACTAAGTACATTATATGTTAAGCATTGTCTATTGATATTACCTTTATTTGTAGCATATGTGAGAATTGACTTCCTAGGCTCACATATGGTGCGTATCTGGTTTTGTTCTTAAAACCAGGTGCTACAGTTACCCATCAACGTACGCTCCTTGTCGTGCCCTAGCAAGAGGGATGGTACCACCCTATGACATGGTTTCGGTTATATTTTGGCAATCTTTTAGTCCTGGCTCTTTGAGGACATCTGGAGAGTTAACACCACTAGTAAATGATCTACACCTTGCCTTCTAAAAGTTGTTGTACCCAAGAGCTGGATTTAGTGAGGCAATCACAGTCATGAAATAGTGGTTGCTTGCTTTTGGTGTTGGGACACATGATTCGATATTGTTGACATGCTCATTTGTGAGTGGGAGGACTTAATTGCTGATGGTTTTGAGGGAAACTAGACGATGCCTTATGCTGATATCATCTCTTGGCTCTTGGTGAAGACCATACAATTCCTTGACCATACTTCCCTTTTGGAATAGTCTAGGTTAGAGTTCCCTAACTATACATCTCCTAGAGTTATTGACAGATGTAGAGGACCGCGTGGCCTGAGAATGGTCTGACAAGATATGACAACAAAAGAACTAGGCCAAGTGGAGTAAGAAGACATGGCCTTGTGAGAGGCAGAGTGTTGACACCTATGGTGGCACGCTGAAAATTCCCCAAGCGCACGGATATCGATGTGGTTTTTGAATGAGTATTATGAGTATTGTATCCATAGGGAAATGTGTGAGATTAACTTTAAACTAACTTAACCAGGGATAGGAACAAGGTTAAGGATAAATTGGAGCCTTGAGAGAACTTCTAAGGTTTTAATTTATAACTTAAGATAGCGTTGTATTCTAATGTTTACCTAGGGACATTACTAAGGAACAATTATAACAGAGTATAACTCTACTGTCGTAACACAGGTCCTACTAGGCCTATAGACGGGTGTTGGACTACAGAGGATCTCCAAGGTTGTCACCCAAGCTGATCTACGAAACCCAGAATGCAAGGTGCATCCATGAATAACCGGAAGTCTAAGTGCCATGCTTACACTAACGATTACCACTTTAACACATGGATTAAAGCACTCAAATGAGTCATGATCCTGGTAAACAAAAGAACACAAAACTTATTGAGGATTAGAAATCAATTACCAAAGATGTCTCAGATGTAAACCCAAGTAGAGCATACTTCCGCCAAAGTACAAGATGAAGAGAGAGCACCGACAAGTCAGCACTTCCTTCTAACTTCTCCCTCTCTCTATCTCACTATTTTCTATGTATACAAAGAGTAGAGCCTACTAGAGGTCTATTCTTCTCTTGAATGCAATCCATAGTCATCAAGGGATGCCTTTCTAGAGGGGGGTCTAGGGGTCCTTTTAAAGGGGAGATGGAGTAGGGGCCAAGCCAGCGCCACGTCATCGATCCACGACACTTTTCTCTTCCACCATCGGATAAACTGACTCAAAACCGCCTTAAAAATCAAGGGTGGAGATCTTGGAGTCGTACATGAGGCGGTGGAGAGGCGGGGCCACCCTGGGTAGGTCGACCGACCTACACCTAGGGTCGGCTGAACCCCTATGACAGGTGGGCCACCCGCTCTAGTAGGTGGGACCTATGCTCCATCTTGAGTGGGTTTCCACAGGGTTGCACACTTGTTAACATTGGTTTGCTTACATGGAGCGTATGATAGTGGGCCTGCTGATCCTGTGAAGTGGATCGGAATCCGTTGATCTTCTAGGTGCCCTCCTTTTGCATAATTCTCCAAGTCCAAGTGGAACCAAGTGAAATCATAACATAAGTTATTGCTTTGTGGTTACTTTTTATGTTAATTGTTCTTATGTTGATGGTTTATAGTTGACATTAACGACTGTCAACACAGAGGCTGGTGCGGGTCTTTGTGGTTTGATGGGCGGCTTGCCGTCTGACAATAGCGATAGTGATAGTGATCATGAAGTCTAAACATTAATCATCGCGTCGCTTCCCAATAGCTACACATGATCATGAGGCATGAGGTTTAGGGGATGCAATAGAGGATACTTTGCCTACTCAAGTGTATGCGACAGAAGCCCTTGTGTCTATGCAACATCAGGTGTTGAACATGCAAGAACAATTTGTTCAAATGCAAAAGGACTAGGCATCTAGGTTTGAAGCACAACAAAAGAGAAATGACATGCAGGATGAGACCCTAGCAGTATTATGTAGAGGCTAAAACATGTTGCTTCAATAGTATCAAGATGAAAGAGCCAACAATGCCTACCAATTTGCCTACCTTTTCTAGCAACTACTCAAACTTTTATGTGTTGTCCCCATCCTCAGCTCCCTTTTGGTCTTATTTTACCAATTCAATAGCCAAAGAGCCCACAAGTGAACAAGGCTTAGACTAAACAAAGGACAGAGATGGGGGTTGAAGATCACCCAGAAATAGGGAGAGAAGATCAGATACAAATAGGGCATCGAGAATAAATGGCACATGGAAATCTATCCTGCTACTAATGTTTCAACAACTATCGGTATCGTCCCTAGCGACCAGCAATGTCAGTACCGTCCATGAGATCAACACTATCAGTACCATCCATGAGACTAGCATTGTCGGTGCCATCCCTAAGACTAGCATTATTGATATCGCCCATAAGAGCAGCACTATGGACCCGACAAAGGAACAAGGGATGCAACAAGAGAGGGAGAATCCTAGCACTCCCATTGAGGATGCAAGCAACACGGTAGAATAGTTTTTGAACTTGTGTGTGCATGAACTTTATTTTGGGTGTCAATCATAATTTTTAAAAGACTTCTATTTTTCACATATATTGCTTCCAAACTCCCATCAAAAGCATCGTCACCTCGCTGCGCAACACACGAGCATGTTTTCTTCTCTTCTTGGATAGGGGAGCTGATGAAGAATGTCTTTCTATACCAGCTCGCTCCATGCTTCCACTCTCATGGTGACCTATCCCCCCAACACGTTCTGAGGACACAGCCCAAATCATTGACTCTATTGACGAGGTGGCACTAGCTCCTCCTGATGGTTTTTTTTCGGCGCGCAGGATGGAAGGATTCTCGAGTGACTAACATTGCTAAAATCCTTCCACCATCATAGGAGGGCCAGAGGGGGATGACCCCATGCCTCCTCTGACGAAGATTAGGGGACCATCGCCTACCACCGTCCCCTTTCACAAGAAGGGGCTTAGGGATCCGCATCAGCGAGAGACACATGGGAGAGGAGGCACAAAGAGGAGAAGTAGCGGCTCCCTGAACCACCAGGGGCATATAGGAATTCACCTCATCATGCCATGCCGCACAGCAGCTCAGCCCCTCCGCCTCATTGCCAGGTCAACTTCACTAAAATTCTCCCACTCTCGTAGCAAGGGTGCGACCGACGCCTAGGAGGCTGACACGAAGGGTGCCATTCCACCCCGGTGGCCAAGCCTTGGTCACAAATACTATGAAGGGAAGGGAGACTTGGAGGAGATACCTTCCAGTCACCCGTGGGCCGGTGCTATTTGTAGGCCAACACAAGAAGGTGCAAGGCAGCGATGGCCAACTGATCCACCAGCAATGGTAGATCAGGCAGAAGTCTTGCCAGCTTCGAGAGCCAACGCTCCCTTTACTCCATGAAACATGCGCGGGTGGGTTGATGGAAAGAACCACATGCCATAATGACATGAGTGATGGAATGTCCCCGAGTGATCATGCCCCACACCGTGACCCGCACAGCCACATGACAAAAGCCACAACACTACCCACGCGCACGCTCCTGCACGGGATTCGAGGAGTTGCCTTGACTAATTCATTCGACAAAGATCAGCAATAACCCCTCATCACGATGTTGGAGGTGACTTTGGAGGCCATGGAGGGCTCAAATGCTCCTGATGACAGACTAGCAATGGAGTATGTTAAGTCTCCAAGAAGGAGGCGAATCGAAAGACCCCCTGACTAACTCTATGAATCGCTCGAGACCAATACCCATAGGGTATGCTCACGCGTACCCTCTAGTGGATGGCTCATTAGTAGCCCATGGATTGTCATCCCTCGAGGTGGCCCATTATGTCAAAACGATGAGCCCAAGAAAGCCAAGAAGCCATCGCTCGTTGCTCGGGTGCTTAGCCATTGCACCGAGATTCCTATGGGGAGCCCTGGTCGAGCCCTCCGCCATGGCGACCGCCCGAGCCTTAGCTCAGGGCCACCGATGTCCCAAGCTAAGACCAGAAGCCTACTTTAGAATCTGTCAGGTGCCCAGAGCCTGACGGGCACAGAGGCACTACACCTTCTGCCCATTCCATAGCTACGAGGAACTGTTGGCCACTTCTTTGGCAAGGTCATGCAATGGGCGTGATGTATTAGCACAACGGACACCCCAATCCCCGAGGGCAGAGGGCTCTAGGTCGGCTCGTTAGCCCCTTTGGGTGGAGAGTCTACTTGTGCACCAAGGAAGCCTTGAGAAGGCTCGCCGAGGGGAGGCCATGCAGTGGCAGACAACATGTAATGGCCAAGCGCCAAACTACACACAAACGTCATAGAGTGGTTGCGACATTGTCAGCCCCTCCTACATGACAAAGGAGTAGCTGATGGCACCAAGACGAAGGAACTAGAAGCACCGGGCTAGAACCGGCTCATTTTGTACCCCATGCCCTCCTAAGAATATGTTTACACCAAAATTTGGAAGAAGAGTTGTAGGGACTTGAAAGCTCCCAAGATCATGTCATCAAGGAATCAATCGCGTGCAGGTCGGTATCAGCTGATTCGAATGCAAAACTGGAATCGGCTTTCTTCAGATAGCGCCAGCAGATAACGACAAAGGCTACGATCGGCGCCGGGACAAGACATGTTGGACTCTACAAAAAGGGAAAGATTAGATTCCAAGTTATCTTAAATTAGGAATGTTTTCTCTAGGGTCAAAGATTGTGATGAGTCATGCTTAGATAGGAGTAATGTGTAGGTCCTGAGTATAAATATCAAACCCTGGCTATTGTAAAAGACTCACAATCAATCCAATACAAGTTACTTACTTTTTTTGGCTCCGGCCACCCCTTAGGAGTAGGAGTAGAGTAGATCTCGGTGAGTTCTTCAGCAAGTATGGCTGCATCGATCCGGTCGACCTCCACTGCTTGTCTGTAAGTACCATCATGGCTTATACTTCTGTTCATACGGCTGCGTCGATCCGATTGACCTCCACTGTGACTCTGGTATAAGCTAGTTATCGACTCTTGTCTAGTTCAAGTACGGCTGCATCGATCCAGCTGACCTCCACTGCTCAAATTAGATTAAGGTCAAGTTATTGGCTCTATCTAAGGGTGGCGTTCCTTTGGATATATTAATTAAGTTACCGATATTGCTTATTGCTTCCATCATTTATTTAATTACAGCAATATCACTTCACCCAATTGGGATTGATCTAGATCGGCCTTATATCTTGTTTAACCCATCGTTTGTTAATCTAAACTGATCTAATCTGCACCTTAAATGATGAGTTATGTTTTATCGGCTGTTTTATGCCAATCTTGATCGTGCATAGCGTGCGGTTAAGGCATGTCTGATCTTGAGTAGATCTATTGGCTAGCGAAAACCATTCCAAGGCCCGTTATCACGGCCTATGTGAATCTGCCTCACACCCCACTGTTAGCACCGTGGAGTGGGGATCGTTATTTGGTACATCTGTTCTTGAGAGGGCATGACCTTAACTATGCTCTATGCCTGAATCAGCTGTTTTAGCCGATATCGAGCGCTTTCACGAACAGTTCACATCACGACATCATTGAAGTATGGATAGGTTGAAAGATGTGTTAGCCCCATCATCTTATTATTGTGTTATGGCCTGCATGATTCTGCCTCATGCCCCACTGATATTGGTAATAACTTAGGGTCGTCGAGTCTATTGTTGTTTCTATGGCCTGCATGATTCTGCCTCATGCCCCACCGGTCATAGCGATAGACGAGATCTAATATGTAAATTAGATTTATCTTTATTAAATGGTTAAATGATGATAAGCTGTTTCATTTATACAAAAGGGCTTCGGTTACCTACAGTCATTGGCTTAGCATAAACTAATGATTGTTGACATCGTCTTGCCACTGACTAATGTTTGTCTAAATAACAAGATCTATCCTGAGCGATAACCGATTTACCTTCCATAAGCTTTAATTGATTTATCTTTATGAATATGCTGGAATCGACTGTTTAATCGATCTCCTTTCATATCGGCTCTCAGAGCTGCACATTCAGGACTGTCTGGCAACACCGGCATGTTTTGCCCTAAATTACTGATAAACTTTCTCTCCTTGTCAATTGCGGGGTCAAATTGACTGGCACATCTCGGGTGGAGTGCGCAGGATCGACCACCCCTGCGCTGAAGCTAGGTGGATCTCCAGCTCCATCGAGCGGACCCTTCTGACTTGCTTGTGTGCCCTCGGCACGGGATGAAATTTCATGCTGACACGTTTCTAGCATGCCCGGTGGGACCCCACAATTGTCATGGCGGTTCACAACAACAACGACATCCTTATGGTACATGATGAAGATCTACCTGATGGAGATAAAGATGTCATCGGCAAAGCTACAGAAGAATTCTAGAACAAATGTTTGTTGTCCTACACCAAAACCCATGACAACACAATTGTTCAAAAATTTCCACTACCAAGAGTTCTATTACATGGGCAGACAGATATAGTTGAAGCTGAAGACAGGCGGTTCTTTATGGAAATTATAGATAAATCTATTCATGATGCCATATCAAGCCATAATGAAGCTTTCTTGGACACGTTCCACAACGCCATGAAAGAGGCGATTCATGGGTTTCCAGTTGGTCAAGTTGGGCCAGTTTATTACAACATTCCACATCCGGTGACCCAAGGGACTAGTCAAGTCGGTACCAGCCATCAAGAAGCAGCACTAGCTGGTAATGATGATGTCCAGGCAGTTCAGGGTTCATCTAAACAAGCTCAAGGAACTACTATGAATCAGATACAGTATAATCCTGGACTATCAGTACAGCATGTGCAACAACCGGCGTGGCAAGGTCAGAACCATGTGATTAATTTTGGCACATCAGGCCAGATATCATCGTCGGCTCAAAAAATAGCACCATCAATTCAAAGGATCCATAGAGATATAAATCCTCATGTCTACAGTCAGAGACTTCAAGCAGCAAACCAGCAAAGGACCCAGCAGATAGAGATTCCACAAGGATATCATTATGGCACAGAATATAACACCCTTCACATGATTCTAAATCCAGGGTATCAAGGCACATGGGATTTCAATCCACAAATGGGTCAGCAGGTGCAGATAAATCCAAATTCACATACTGATGAGTTGTTGCTCAAGGTGACCGACATGATGAAGAATCAGTTCGGTCTGAAGCCAAAAGGGCTGACCTTTTCATACAAACGCCCATATCCAGAATGGTATGATTTGGTCGCTCTTCCCACAAATTATAGGCTCCCGGAGTTTGCTAAGTTCACTGGCCAAGACAGTACAAGTATGATAGAACATATTTGTCAGTATCTCACACAATTGGGTGAGGCATCAGTTGAGGAGGCCCATCGAGTTTGATTCTTCTCTTGTCCCTATCAGGGCCAGCCTTCACTTGGTTTTCATCACTGCCGGTCAACTCCATTGCCAATTGGGCTGATCTGGAAAGGAAATTTCATACATATTTTTACACCGAGGCTGGAGAAAAGAAGATTACCAATCTGACAACTATAAGGTAGAAGACTAATGAATCGGGCACTGAGTTTCTTCAGAGGTTCCGAGAGACTAGGAACTTGTGCTTCTCATTAAACTTGGCTGATGATCAGCTAGCTGCTTTAGTTGTTCAAGGAATGCTGCCAATGTGGAAAGAAAAACTGATGGGACAAGAATTTGACAACTTGGGTCAATTGGCTCAATGAGTGGCAGCGCTCAATAGCTAATTCCAGAGCAAGCGCAGGGATACCTGATTCCAGAAGAGTACAACAGTGGCCGAAGCTTATAATCCATACTCAGTGGATGACGGCTATGAAGATGAAGAATAAGAGGTTGCTGTGGCTGAATGGAATTGGGGCAAGAAGACAGTAATGGTGCCAAATCCTTGGGGAAGAGGAGTCGAGGAGAGCTATGACTTTGATGTCACAAAATCAGACAAGCTCTTTGATTTCTTGCTTGAGAAGGGGCAGATCAAGTTGCTCGATAATCATGTTATGTTGCCCCCTGATCAATTGAAAAATAAGAAGTTCTGCAAGTTCTATAATGCTACTTCTCATTCCACTAATGAATGTAGAACTTTTCGGTAGCATATACAGAGGGCTATTCAGCAAGGAAGGCTCAAATTTGATACACCTCGAAAAATGAAAGTTGATGATAATCTTTTCCCAGGAGATCAAGACATGGTTGATGCTAGGCTGCTCAAAGGAAAGACTAAGGTCCTAACATCAACCAAATCAAGAGAAGATGGAACAGTCGATCCTGAGATGCAAATATCGGCTGACGAGTACAGAGAAATTAAGAGACGTCGCGACAAGCAAAAGAGCCGATATGAGCAGGGGGGAACATCGAAAGATGGGGCGACAAAGTCATGAGTTACATCTCGAATCTTGTTGAATAAGTGGCAGTGGAAGAAGGAAAAGGATTATCAGCATTGGTTAGAAGATCAAGAATACCAGCGTCAACTAGAGAAAGAGAGGTATGAAAGGAAACAAACTGAATTGCATTGGAATTGTCCTTTCTTCCGACTTTGCTGGAACGAAGGATTGAAGTTGCCTACCAGGAGTAACTGTCCAGAGTGCAGCGATCAGTATTGGGAGTTTAGGCAATCTCAAGCCAACCGCCGGTCTATCCATGCTCGAGATGCGTATCACCATAATAACGTGGATCGACGCTTAAAAAAATGAAAGTATTCATAATCGGCTAGGAAAAAGAGTTGTTGATCAAGACTGGGTTGATTATGAAGAAGAGGGCAATGAAAGAAAATATGTTTGGCAGGAAGGCCAATGGTGTCCTAGAGGTTTGACAAGAAACCAGAAGAGAAGGGTGCAACGCCTAAGGAATAAAGAGTTGGAATAGGCTCAGGCATCCAGTAAACCTCAAGTATGGCGTACTAAGCAAACAGCCGATAGAAAGCAACCATTGGCTAATATCTAAATGGCTTTTCTGTTGCCATCAGAATTTAGAGCTCCGATAGATCAAGAAGTTTATTCAGATTTGGATGAATCAGAGTATGAGGAGATAGTTGCCAAGTTGGTGGTTGTACAACAAGCAATATTTGATAAACCAGTCAAGCATCGACACTTAAAGGCTTTATATATGAAAGGTTTTGTTGATGGGAAGCCGATGAACAAGATGTTGGTGGATGGAGGTGCTTCTGTCAATCTTATGCCTTACACCACTTTTCGTAAACTTGGCAATGGACCAAGAGATCTGATGGAAACTGACATGATGCTTAAGGATTTTGGAGGTAATGCATCTAAGACCCGGGGGCAATAAACGTCGAACTAACAATCGGGAGTAAGACGCTGCTCACCACATTCTTCATCATCGATGGAAAAGGGTTGTAGAATTTGCTCCTTGGTCGTGATTGGATTCATGCGAACTGTTGTGTGCCATCGACCATGCATCAGTGTTTGATTCAATGGCATGGAGATGATGTCGAACTGGTTTGCGTTGATGAGACTGTGAGCATCGCAACAGCCGATCCAGTCTTCTGGTAACTAGGAGACTTCGAGTGCTTTTCTGGCAAGTCATGGGAAGGAGGCTTCATTAAAATCAGCAATGAAAGCCAATAGCCGATGCAAGCAATCGGCTCTGAGAGTTTATTTTAGTAAAAAGTTATGGCTTCATGTCGGCCATTGGATTAAGGAAAAAAAATAAGCATTAGTCCTGGAGATGGGTTTAGGCCGACGTATGTGAATGCTAAGTTGAATCGTAAGTGCGATTCAGAGTTGGTAGACTTCTTAAATGAGTTCTATTTTGCTTAATGAGATGCTTGACCTGAGTTGATCAATCGTTTAACCTTTGGTATGAAAAGTTCTATGGCAAAATATTTAAGGGGACGTTATCCTAGCATTTGATCAACATTTGATAGCCGATTCGTTCAGTCATCGGCTCTAATAGCCGGTACCAGAAAGGTATCGCCTCTAGTTCAAAAAATGAAAAATCTTCAAAGACATAAAAGCCGATATGATATGTATCACCTCCAGAGCAAGAAATAAAAACAAAAACAGTCATACAAAGGGGCATTGCACTAAGACACGTTCATAGAAGAGCAAAAGATTTCATTCATCTGTTCGCCCTAAGTACAATCTAATCGAAGACTTTGTTCACCACATCCTGAGCGGATGTGATGTCCATGATGGCCTCCGCCGCTATGATGAATTCTTCGAGCAGGTCCTCATGTCCCTCAATCATCGCCGCCCATTGGGAAGCCAGCCTCCATGGCGTGGAGGTCATACCCGGTCTGGACCTACGCCACGGTTAGCGCCACCGATGCGCCATGATGAATGCCATGGAGGACAATCTCTTGAGCGTGGGCCGGGATGTCTTAGAGGCGAGCGTTGATGAGGGAACCCCGAGCATTGATGGCATCCGCGGCCGCGTTCGCCACAAGTTGGAGAGACTCCGACTGCACCGTCAGGGCTAGCGATCATAGAAGACTATCAAGATAAAGATGGTGGAAATCAGAATAGAAGCATTCATGGAACTCGTCTTACCTGCCATCGCGGCGTCAGACTCAGCCAGCTGCGCTTGAATGGCACTGGCCTCCTCCTCAGCCACATTATGGGCCGCTTGGAAGACTCCTAGATGGATCTCAAGCTGGCCATTTTTCCAAATTACCTCAGAATAGTGGTCCTTGGCCGCCCTCCATTCTCGGAAGAAGCGCCAAGCATCGCCACCGTTATATGAGTTGGAAGAATCCAACGATGAAGCCGACGCGGAAGATGCAGCCAGAGGGCTTGCCAGCCCTAGGGAGGGGACGAAGGCTATCATTCATGATGAACCAATAGACGAGTCAGAAAAGATCATCATCATGAACAGAGGATGTCAATCTTACCTCATGCGTCGGAGGCGCTGGTTCATCGGCATGTTCTCCTCTAAGACCTCCTCCGCTGCACGCTTGTCGTGGTTCTCCTCGCCAGCCATGAAGTTGATCAAATCTATAGGAAGAGAGAAAGGCCGCTCCAGAGTTCTACGAGAGCGGAGAAAAGCAAAGAAACAGGAACGGTTGCAAATGCGGGTGTATTGAAGGTCAGAGCCCTCGGCTGGTATTTGAAGCCATGGGACAAAGGGGTGGATGCCTCGGGTCATGCAAAAGGCAACTGCAATTAATAGGAGGTGAAGCGTCACCTCGCTAATACCGAAGAGAGTACGGCGCCGGATGACTAAGGATAGAAGATCGAAGGGCTCTCTTAATAAAGGCCATGTTTTCAAACCTGAATAGGATTAAGACCGGGAGTTTGGAATCGGCTATTTTCAAAATCGGCTCTTTAGCCGGAACAAAGGTGACCAATCGACTGTGACAGTTCTTTGGCCTCTTGCCTATTCGAGTTCCCCTTGGCCAAAGGAGTTTCATGATCAAACAGACTCCTCTGAGCCTGTTTCACGTTCAGGACCTAATCTTCAAAAATGGAAAAGGGAGACAAGACTCTGGAGAGGGCTAGGGATGGATTACCCTTGATGGCCAAAAGCAAAAGAGCTGATATGGTCACCTTATGAACTTGTGTATAGCCATAATACAGTCCTTCCTTGGGAAGTTCAAACTAGATCGAGGCGTGTTATGTTGCAGAATGATTTGTCAGTCGAACTTGTGATAGATGACTTAGAGGATTTGAGTTGCCTTCGGCTGTGTGCTCTTGAAAATACTAAAGCCAATAAACTAAGGGTTGCGAAATATTACAGTAAAAGAGTCAAGAATAAGCAATTTTCTGAAGGAGATTTGGTCTGGAAAGTAAAATTGCCGATCGGGTCAAAGGACAACAAGTTCGGCAAATGGCCACCTAATTGGGGAGGACCTTATTGGATCAAACGTTGTGCGCCTGATAATGCTTATGTTTTGTAAACACTGAGAGGAGAAGAAAAATTCCATAGAGCAATCAAATGGGAAATATTTAAAGAAATATTACCCTAGCATTTGGATTAATACTTGACAACCAATTTGCTCGATCGTCGGCTCTAATAGCCGATACTAGAAGGGTATCGCCTCTAGCGGAAAATAAACCTGAAGGGGTAAAAACCGGTATGATATATATCGCCTATAGGAGCAAAGCAAATGCGGACAAAGTGATGCATATAGTATGAAGTACAAAACAAAAGAAAAATCACTCAAGAGGGAGAAACTATTTGCTAATATCACCTATTACAAACTACGGGCCGAAAAACACTTTGGCTACTATATCATCAGCCTAGGAAATAAAGGCTACGGAGTTAGTTGCGCCGAAGAAATCCTCAACCAGGCGCTCATAATCTCTAGGGTGCGCCGCGGTTGGAAAACCATGGGGCAGGAACCGAAGTTCATGGCTAGAATGGGCTTGCACAGAAGCTAACGCCATGGCGGTACCATGGCGAACGCCATGCAAAGCGACCTCCCTAACACGGTTCGAGATGTCGTCAAGGCAAACCACCGGGACGGCGCCCCTGGTGTTGATGAATCCTGCCACGTACTCCGCAGCCAATCGGAGGCTTTCTTGTTGAGCAGACAAATCTAAAAAGATTCAAAAGGAAGATGATTAGAATCTTGAAGATGAAATTGAAAGAAAGCAAAGGTTATGATAGATATCTCACCCGCGATTCTGGCCTCAGCCTTGGCCAACCTATCCTCCACCGAATTGGCCTTGGGAGGCGATCGACATCGAACCATGGCCAGAGCTGATTCTGCGAGGGAGAGACATTCAGCGAGACCCTAGCCATGCCGATCAATGGAGGCAAGCAGATCGTCATTGTCAATCCACCTCCTCTGATAACAAGGGAGCTGGCAATGAGCTATTAATGAAGAGAACCCTAAAGGCCAAACGGAGTCGGCCCTATCCCCTGAGATAGTGAGGGCATCATGAGTTGTACCCTCCTAACGATGAAGGCACTGACGCGATGATGCAGATCCGTTGAGGGCCTCCTCAGCAAACATCTTGCTGTTCTCCATGATCTCAAACCTATGGAAAAGCAAGAACTATACTAAGAATGCAGAAGGTTTGAGATGAAGCGAGTTCTTTTTCGATCCCCAGCCGTGGCCCGTATATATAGCCCGAGAAGGCGAGGAGATAGATTTCTTCGGGGGTGTGAAATTGAAATCAGATACAGAAATGGATCGACGCTCTATAAATTTAGGGGACAGATAACGAAGAGATAACAGATTCGGACTTATTGCTTCCCCAAGTTACAAAATATCGTGGGATGGATACAAAAGATTTATATTGACCAGCAATCAGCCCACCAAGGTTTCTTTGGATTGAAGGGAGTTCGAATCCCCACAGGGCCAAAAGTCATCATGAACCGAGTCACATCGGCCCGTTAATAAAATCATGTCAGAGAAGGGGAAAAGCTGCCTGCCTAATAGATGCCTAGCTGATTTCTTGGTGACTGGAAAACTACGGGAAAGAAGCTTGTTGCTGTCCTGATGGGCATTTGATTGAGCAAACAAGGGGAAGGTGTCCACACATTTTAGCCTTTGCAAACACTAAAATAGCTCTGCGAGCATAGAGAGAAGACCCAGGCGATATCACAAGGATTCTTCTAACCGCAGTAGTTGATTCTCTTGCTCGACAAGGTGCTAAGATAAGCGACACAATCACCCTATGCACAAGAATTCTTCTAACTGCTCAAGATCTTCATAGCAAAAAGATAGACCATGGAGGGTCCGGCGGAGTCAGAAGCACTCGAGGGGGCGTATGGAAGAGAAACATAGCTGAATTGTTGAATTGCTTTTGCCAGGATCGGATAGACATTTTATAGCCAGCCTGGAAGGATAAATCCAAGTGCTCGTGAAGTAATGATGCTCTCGTAAAAGTTTTGAAGCATGGGCTCATGAGCTGACATAGACGGCGACAAATAGTAGACCCCAGATCAAGATTCTCTACCCATGACTATGGACCAATCGGGGATACAAATGTGATAATTTTGGAATAAAATTACTTTTATCCCAAAATTGGGGGGCATGTGTTTACACCAAAATTTGGAAGAAGAGTCACAGGGACTTGAAAGCTCCCAAGATCATGTCATCAAGGAATCAATCGCGTGCAGGTCGGTATCAGCTGATTCGAATGCAAAACTGGAATCGGCTTTCTTCAGATAGCGCCAGTAGATAATGATAAAGGCTACGATCGGCGCCGAGACAAGACATGTTGGACTCTACAAAAAGGGAAAGATTAGAGTCCAAGTTATCTTAAATTAGGAATGTTTTCTCTAGGGGTCAAAGATTGTGATGAGTCGTGCTTAGATAGAAGTCATGCGTAGGTCCTGAGTATAAATATCAAACCCCGTCTATTGTAAAAGACACAAAATCAATCCAATATAAGTTACTTACTTTTTTCGGCTCCGACCACCCCTTAGGAGTAGGAGTAGAGTAGATCTCAGCGAGTTCTTCAGCAAGTACGGCTGCATCGATCCAGTCGAGCTCCACTGCTTATGTGTAAGTACTGTCATGGCTTATACTTCTGTTCGTATGGCTACGTCGATCCGGTTGACCTCCACTACGACTCTAGTATAAGCTAGTTATCGACTCTTGTCTAGTTCAAGTACGGCTGCATCGATCCGGTCGACCTCCACTGCTTGAACTAGATTAAGGTCAAGTTATCGGTTCTATCTAAGGGTGGCGTTCCTTCGGATAGATTCATTAAGTTATCGATATTGCTTATTGCTTCTATTATTTATTTAATTACAGCAATATCACTTCGCCTGATTGGGATTGATCTAGATCAGCCTTATATCTTGTTTAACTCATCGTTTGTTAATCTAAACTGATCTAATCTGCACTTTAAACGATGAGTTATGTTTTATCGGCTGTTTTATGTCAATCTTGATCGTGCATAGCGTGCGGTTAAGGCATGTCTGATCTTGAGTAGATCTAGTGGCTAGCGAAAACCGTTCCAAGGCCCGTTATCACGGCTTGTGTGATTCTGCATCACACCCCACTGTTAGCACCGTGGAGTGGGGATCGTTATTTGGTAGATCTATTCCTGAGAGGGCATGGCCTTAACTGTGCGCTATGCCTAAATCGGCTGTTTTAGCCGATATCGAGTGCTTTCACGAACAGTTCACATCACGAGATCGTTGAAGTATGGATAAGTTGAAAGATGTGTTAGCTCCATGATCTTATTATTGTGTTACGACCTGCATGATTTTGCCTCATGCTCCACTGATATTGGTAATAAGTTAGGGTTGTCGAGTCTATTGTTGTTTCTACGGCCTGCATGATTCTGCCTCATGCCCACTGGTCATAGCGATAGACGAGATCTAATATATAAATTAGATTTATCTTTATTAAATGGTTAAATGATGATAAGCTGTTTCATTTATACAAAAGGGATTCAGTTACCTGCAGTCATTGGCTTAGTATAAACTAATCATTATTGACATCCTCTTGCCACTGACTAATGTTTGTCTAAATAACAAGATCTATCCTGAGCGATACCTTCCATAAGCTTTAATTGATTTATCTTTATGAATATGCTGGAATCGATTGTTTAGTCGATCTCCTTTCATATCGGCTCTCAGAGCCGCACATTCGGGACTGTCTGGCAACACCGGCACGTTCCACCCTAAATTACTGATAAACTTTCTCTCCTTATCAATTGCAGGGTCAAATTGACTGGCACGTCTCGGGAGGAGTGCGCAGGATCGACCACCCCTGCGCTGAAGCTAGGCGAATCTCCAGCTCCATCGAGCGGACCCTTCCGGCTTGCTCGTGTACCCTCGGCATGGGACGAAATTTCGTGCTGACAGAATATAAGAAGATGCATGAGCTCCTGTAGTGGAAGGAAGATCGAAACCACAGACAGTCGGCTCGGCTGATCAAATCAATTAGACCGAGGTAGAAACCAAAGAACCCGAGGATATCACCATGCAATCCCTTGCCAATCTCTTTCTCAGTTCCTCTATTGTAAGAACCCTCGATTGGGCATTCCCAACACGAAGAATGCTATACTGCTGGACGAAGGGCCCAGGGGCCCCAACCAAGAAAAACTGATTCTGCCCCTTGAGTGTTTTGAGTGTCCGAGCCACTAGGGACCTACACATCGACCTCCAGCGAACAAACTTGATGCTTGTCGCGGTTCCGAACCCGTGAGACAAGGTTTTGAAAAACACTTTCAATAACGGTTTTGTACAAATAAACAAGCAAAGTTTTATTTCATTGTAAAATTTAAGATTTCAAGTCTTCAGTGTATTTTAGCTTAAGGAAAAATATAGGGTGTTACAGTAGTGTGATCTCACTTAAATTTGGCATTGTCGTGGAGTCGAGGGAGCCTCGGGCGTCGCCTGACTTCTGCTGGCCCTGATGCTCCGACCGTCAGGGGCTGCTTGCTGCGGGTTCGGCCTCCATCGGGTGAGCCTTCTCAAGGTTTCTCGAGGCTGTTTTGGAGGCAAAGTCACTCCGGTTCGGGGGCTGACGAGTGGGCCCTGGAGCCCCGCGCCCCTGAGACCAGCTGGATGGCTTTGTCATGTTGTGTCACGCCTCCTACTTGATATTGTTGGGGGAGCGGCCGGCAGCTCCCCGCGCCCATTGGTCAGGTGAGCGCTGCAGAGCCCTCGAGCCCTCTCTGTAGCCTCGGGTGCCCGGGGCATAGGATCCTTAAAACTGGAGGGCATTTCTTTGGGTGACTCGAAATACCAACTCCGTCTATAAATCGATTTCTAGAACTGGACTGTCTTTGGAACATTTTTAAAGGCTAATTTTCTCCAACCACAGCTACAGAAAAAGTGAGACGTCTCGAAAAAATCATTTGAGTAGTATAGCTATTGTGTATAACAATATAGCTGATCGTTCGTCAAGTCAACAGTATTTATTTAGGGACTTTGTACCACGTTCTCGTATATATGAATATGTATGGATGGGATCATGGGAGCCTCATGCATAACCAAGGAGCAGACCACTCTTCTCTCCACCACTGTGTCCTAGCTTTCCAGGTAAGTGTGCTAGTCTTGCTAAGTTTCTTCGTGCACGGTGTCCCATGGAAATTAGGTAGTCGCACTACAGCAGACGCGTGCTTTGCCGAGTGCAATTGCACTCGGCAAAGAAGGCTTTGCACTCGGCAAAGAGCTGTCGGCATATCCCTTCACGGAAAGGCTTCTTTGCCGAGGGCTTTTTGTCGGGCACTCGGCAAAGCCTTTGCCGAGTGCCGGAAAAGCACTCGGCAAAATAAAAATGCGAAAAAACCCAAAAACAATAGCAAAATTTTTCAATTTTTTTTTTTTTTGAGGCCATACACCAGCCAGCGCCGCCTTCTTCATCAAGTCGGTGCATTTTTTGCGCTTAAGTTCAAGGGCTAACTACGCGACGGGCGGATTTGGAACTCATGACCTCTCCCTCGCGTGTCTGCTGCTCTACCACTGCACTACACTATCACTTGTGTCTAGATTCCGTTATCTATCCTCATATATTATACTAAACCGAGAATAAATTGCTTGTTTGAGGCCATAATGAATTCAAATAAAAAAGTGGTCAACTACAAAGTTTCATAACTTTTCGAGATCTACAATTTTCATTTAGGAAGTTTTTCCATCCGAGGTCGTTTGAAAATTTTGAATTTTAAATTTTAGAGATTCAAACGTAGTTTTGCATGATAAGATAATTTCAAATCAAAAAGTTGTCAACTACATAGTTTCATAACTTTTGGAGATCTACAATTTTCATTTAGGAAGTTTTTCCATCCAAGGTTTTTTGAAAAATTCAAATTTTAAAATTTTCAAATTCAAACGTCGTTTTTGCATGACAAGATGATTTCAAATCAAAATGTTGCCAACTACAAAATTTCATAACTTCTCAAGATCTACAAAGTTTATTTTGGTCATTTATTCATCCGATATAGTGGTAGTAACATTGTTCACAAATCTTATATATCTCTCTTCTACTTTCATGAAACTAATGAGAGAGATATGAGAGATGTAGATTTTATGAACAACGTTATTGTCGGTTTGTCAAATGAAGAAATGACCAAAATAAACTTTGTAGATCTTGAGAAGTTATACAACCTTGTAGTTGAAAAGTTTTTCATTTGAATTTATTTAGGGCCTAAAAAATTGCTTTGAAAAACTGATTTGCCGAGGGCCAAAAAAATGCACACGGCAAAATACCTCTTTGCCGAGTGCCAAAACAAAGGCACTCGGCAAAATACATCTTTGCTGAGTGCCAGAAAAAAGGCACTCGGCAAAGACGCATTTTGCCGTGTGCCGAAAATAGCACTCGGCAAAATACATCTTTGCCGAATGCCAGAAAAAGGCACTCGGCAAAATACATCTTTGCTGAGTGCCAGAAAAAAGGCACTCAGCAAAAACGCATTTTGCCGTGTGTCGAAAAATAGCACTCGAAAAAATACATCTTTGCCGAGTGCCAGAAAAAAGACACTCGGCAAAGACACATTTTGTCGAGTGTTTTTTTTTACCGAGTGTATTTTATTTGGCACTCGGCAAAGACCGTCTTTGCCGAGTGCCCGATAAAATACAAAATACACTCGGCAAAGCCTCCGGCACTCGGCAAAGTGCCGGTTTCCGGTAGTGTCGTATGCCATGAAAGTCATAGTCCAATTTACACGCATTTTTGGTAAACGTTCCAACCAGTTGTCCCTTTCTGTGTTATAGGTTAACATATTCTTATCTTAGACAAATTCATTGTGAATGTTAATGGAAAGAGTTTTTTTTGTCTCAGGAAGAAGATCCAACGTAAGCGTGGTGGAAAACGTCTGTCGATATGAATTTCAAACTCGAGACTCTTCAAGCCATAACGGACAACTTTTCTGAGAAGCACAATGTTGCAGTGGAGGGTATGGTAAAGTTTACAAGGTATGAGTACTGTGATTAGAGTACACACTATATTTTCAATAGGTTTCAATTCAGTGATAAACAGCTGGGTACTACAAGTTTGTAGTTTGTGATCTATATATATCAACTTGCGATTATTTGTGGCAGGGGTTGTATAAAGGCGAAGAGATTGCTGTGAAGAGGCTCGATCACCTGATAGGGCTTGATGATAAAGAATTTAAAAATGAATTCTGTAACCTTAGAAAGGTCCAACATGAGAATGTGGTAAAGTTAGTTGGCTTCTGTTATGAATCAAAAAGTCATTTTTTTGAAAAAGGTGGGAAAGAGTTTTGGGCCCCATTCATGGAGCGAATTCTCTGTTTTGAATTTATGTAAGGTGGAACCCTCGATAAACATATCGCAGGTACCATGATCAGTCAAGCTCTATATATATATGACCGTGTTTTTATTAGCATACGTGATTTTTGTACCTTTTTATATATGTAATCCGTTCCTTTTTTTTTGCAGATGACTCTTGTGATCTTGATTGGCCCACATGTTACAAAATTATCAAAGGAACATGTGAGGGTATAAATCACCTTCATACTGGATACGAGAAATCTATTTTCCATCTGGACATAAAACCTGGTAATATTTTGCTGGACAGCAATAACAACGCCAAAGTTGCAGATCTTGGCTTATCCAGATTCGTATCAACAAATACTTTTGTAACAAAGACTATCAAAGGAACACAGTAAGTTGCCTAACAACTAGTTTTATGGCAGGCCTGGTATCTCGTAGTGCCTTAGCACATAGATCCAACTATACTGTAGTAACCCTATTGATGCCGATCCATCATATATGCAGACGCTACATGCCACCAGAGTTTGGAAAGAGTGGACATATATCAAGTAAATATGACGTGTTCAGTCTTGGAGTTCTAATTATAAACGTAATGGATGGAAATAGGGGTTTGACACGCTATCGTGAAATGAGCGCTGAACAGTTCGTTAACCATGTATGTATGAGAAATTACGAGGAACTCCGTTTTCTCATAACTCCATATAATTTATAACACTTTGATTTGAAGTTTCCTAACTTTATGTGCCAACTAATCAGGTAAACAGAAACTGGAACGAAAGGTTGAAGGAAAAGCCTGGTCATCCATCACACAAAATAGAAAGCTTACAAGTGAACAAATGTGTTGTATTAGCCTTGAAATGTGTTCAATATGACCGTAACAAAAGGCCATCTACGAAGGATATTGTTGATGAACTGGAACAATTAGACATTGAAATTAAGAAACTGTCATTAGCATCTGATGATTACCAAATTCGCCAGGTACGTTCATTCTGATAGAATATAGATGCTACCGGATATGTTTCAAATGGTGTTCCATTAACAAACTTATGAAACCAAATACTTTACGTTTGTATGTAATTCTTGTAGTGTTAGATTACATATACTTTGGAAAGTAAAATGTTTACTTTATATTGGATAACATCTGAACTGTTTTCAACAAAACAATGCCGGATGCAATTAAATTATGTCATACAGATGATCAACATTCACAATATGTAGCACAATATTTACATCAAGTGGGGGAATGCATGCATAAAAATTACACTGGGTTGTGTAGACCTGAAAAAAGAGAAAGGGTCCACGGTCAAAGAGGTTCGAATAATATGGGAACTCAAGTGTTGAGGCAGGTTTAATGCCTAACATCTACATATTTATTTCTAAATATTCATGTCCGATCCGTTATTTGGTAAATTAAAAAAGAAGGTTTAATTCCTAACATCTACATATTTATTTCTGGGGTCAGTTGACCTCGTGGAAAAGGAATCTTGCCTCAGAAAAAAATTAGAATAAAATCATTATTACATATAAATAAATGAATGATGCGCATGATAAACATCATGCCCTCCATAGTCCCATATAGATTACTACGTCAGTCATGAAATGTATAACGGATAGAAGTGTTCGAAATGTTTCTCCAAACAAAAGGTATTGGGGACAGATTTTAAGATATAATTGTATTGGCTTCTCTAAATGTTTGCATGCAGTATTGATAATTGAAATCCAGCCCCATGCGCATGGAAAACAACAATAATTATATAGGGTAGCCATGTTTTTCTCCATCTCAAATAATATGCATCTGCAAGATTTCCTATAATCTCTTTATTACAAGGTGGAGTGTATTTGACTGCTCCATCTCGACTACAGCCTGGCACACTGTGGATGATGGAATCTTTTGGATGGTGCAAGAGAAGCTCACCCACTACATTGACAGCTGCATGGGTTACATCAACTTCATGATGGACGGTAACACGTACACGTCGGATATGAAACTGGTTGACCCAGAAGAGAAAAAGGCAACTGGCTACAAATCATTCGTGTGGCGCAGGGTGCCCTGCACGGAAAACATGGCATCTGGCCTCGAGGAGGCTCATAAAATGATCAGCAACCGTGGGTACCCAAATGGCGTCATCTTGCTCTTCTCCGACGGCTTGATACACAAAGGAGACTTCTTTGATGGAGCCGAAGAATTCAAGTCCAAAGTTCCCGTCCACACGTTTACTCTCGACGGGGTTGAGTATAACGAGGTATCTTTAACATATTACTAATTGTTGGTCCTCGACGAAACCTCGACATTAGTTCTAGCGACATCTGCTAGGAAAATTGATAAATACTAAAAATTCTTAAAAATATCAGAAACAAGTAACCTGCAGTTTTGTATCCTTTAATCACTATTGCTAATAATAACAATTGTATCTATCATTTTGAAAAATTATATAAAGTAAAACCCAATTTTCAATCAAAATTACCTACCTTTGCCATTGCAAAAGATAAATTGAAATGACCAATTAAATTTACATCTAATTTACCATTATTTTCCATTCTAAAAGATGATTTAAAATGACTCCTAAATTTGCTTCTAGATGTTCCACCTCTCTCATTATGAAAGATAATACAATGTAATCTTAAAATTTCTTTTTAAATACCCAATCATGTTGTTATGGAATATAATATAAAATAACCCTTTAAACTTGCACCAAAAATTATGATATCTGCCATTCCACTAGATTATTTAAAACAGCCCCCCTAATGTTGCTTCTAAACTGCATACTTCCATCATCATGGATGACAAATGCAATGTAACCTCAAAATTTCTTTTTGAATTACCCAATCCTGTTGTCGTGAAAGATAACATAAAGTAGGGAGATAGTGTTCTTACCCATTAGCATGAAGGCTGATAGTGATTTTACTGTCTTTTTTTTACTTTGTGATTTTACCCTAGTTCATTAAGTTCTAAATTACCATTTGCCCTTTTCTGCACTCTGTCAGCTAACATTGAATAAATGAATTAAGGAAAAAGAAAACAAATTTAAAAAAATGAAATACATTACTAGCCCTGACCTTATCCTAACCCTCCTGGATTTTGCTTATGGTTGATTAAGCTTATGCACCATGTTAAACTTTCCTAAGAATTGATATGCTGGAAATTTTTGCTTTCAAATTCTTTGAAAATGCTACAAAATATTCGATGTCAAAAATAGAGTTTAAAGTCATAGAGTACTACTAAAACCTAGGGGCAATTCGCATGAAAATACTAGGCTTACTTAGCTAAACTAATACCGTTAGCTCCTCTAAAGGAAATAGGGGTAAACACTGGCTTCATATTGTCAAATACCGACAAATCATACAGTTGCATAAATAACGGCGACTAGCTTTTAATGAGTCATCTTTTAGCAATTTGGGTGGCAACAAGTTTATTCACAAGCCCATATAAACACATGACCAGGTAAACATGAATAATGAATAGCATAAACAATAATCATTAGTGAGCATCTTTATCATCAGTGTTCATCATCTATTCCGTAAGGGTTCCAATGCCACTCGTGACCATGAGCATGACTAATATACTAGTTTTACACTCTGTAGAGGTTGTACACTTTCATTATGAGTCATGATTTATCCTTTCGCCCGAGGTAGCTAATCTCTTGACCCACTTCCAAAGAAGGTCGGCAGGGTTCAATATGAAGCCTTTCAAAGGTTTATCTAACAAGTTAGGGCCATTATATTCGCTCGGTAAACAGATATAGAGCCCCCATTCCTAATCGCACAATGACACGCAGCCTATACTCAAGGGACAGAGACCGCACTATACCCGATTTGGCAAACCATTCTTACACCAATAAAGGTAACCTCTAACAAGCTAGAAAAGATCCTCATAATGAGCTAAAGCCAGAGCCACGTAGCCCTTACAGTTGTAGTGTAAGTGCTGGATGATCACTTACACATAAGTCCTTAGGGAGAGGAATCTAGAGCGCCATAAAAACAATGCTCTAGCCCCTTTGTTCCATGTTGCTAAAAAGCTTCTTTTAGTATTTATTGCATATACCATTATTCAAGTTATAAGATCATGGTTGTAGTTGAGCACTAGCATCATACTACCCAATGCAATAACCCAAAGGTATCAAGGTATAAGATCAATTCTAGGGAATCTCTATCAAGGTGACACATGCAATCATGAATTAAATGATTAAAGGTGTACAGAACAACAAGGAAGATCCCATGCTATACCTGCCTTAAAACACCAATCCTTCGGTAAGATTTAATCTTCAACGTCCTTCTTCTTCTTGATCACCACGTATATCTCCCAAACTGGACGTTATCATAAAACACCACACAAACATCCATGCAATCATACATGAAGCAAACAAAAATACTAAATTAGAACAATACACCAAATATATGAAACAGCAAGTAAAAAGGTTTTAAAGATGTCCTACATGTTACTATGAATACACAGACGTGAAAAGCACGCTAATCGAAGCTACAATGAAAAAGATACATCTACCGATAGATTTGTTTTATATGTGCAAAAGAAAACTATAGCCTTCATTTATTTTAATTATAAAACATATCTAAGATTCTTGAGAAAATATCTAAATTGTTTTGAGCCAAATTATATTTGTTTTAGAAAACCAACATAAGATTAATCTTATTTTATTTACAAAAGACAGAGGTGAAATGCCTAAGTTGCTTTTAATTAAAAAAGTAGCTTCATATAGATTAATCAAATTACTATGTTATTCAAAAGCTCTAAACATGCTAAACAATGTTACTAACATGTAGATTACGTCGTTACGAACCTAACGCAACTTGAACGGTCAAATCAGAGTTAAAACGGGGAAGATATGGCTAAAACAAGGTTAGTGGCACTTCTGTAAATAGCTAGAAATTCATTTTTGATTTTAAATTAATATAATCAGAATGTAAACTAAGCTAGAGATTGCGGGCATGATAACGAAAAAGGGTAGGGGCTCTTTAGAAAAAAGGTAGGGACGACGGGTTCAAATATCTAAAACCATAGGGATTTTTTGGCAAAATAGCAGGCGAAGGGGTACGTTCTAATCTAGATCGTTGATCTTGGATCGGACGACTGAGATTAAATCGGAGGGGAGAGAGAGAGCGTTGCCGGTCAGAGAAAGGAAACCGATAGCGGCGGCGGCCATGAACGGCGGAGAGAAGCTCGCCGGCAAAGCTTGATTGGGGCCTACGGACCACCACAGAGCAAAGCGAGGGCACGGAGAGAAAGAGGACGTCGAGGCAAACTCACCTCGGTAGGTCTTAGCGATGTGCAGTGGATGGAGGCGGTGCGCGGCGCAGCAGGGTGACTGCGACCCGGTGGCTAGGGTTGCGAGCTCGGGTGAGGCGATTCAGCGAGCACGGCGGTTTAGGATTATAAGGGGGCGATGCGGGCGGCACGACGCTCCTATTTAAGGGGGCCAGGATGCTTGGGAGGCATGGCAACATGGAGTTGTGGCGGCGATGGACACAAACTTGGCGACGGAGTCCAACACGGCTATGTCGTGAGGAAGACGAAGGCGCGCTGACGCATGGGCCCGGTGTGGCAGAGAGATAGGAAAGGGAAACGCGCGGGCGATGCGACTTCGACTTGGGCTGGCTCAGCGTAGAGGAGAGAGTGGGGTTGGGCCACCTGCGGAGGAAGGTAGGGTAGGTCGCGCGGGTGACTGGGCCACGGGATGAGCCGAGCTAGAAGAGAGCGTAGCGCGCTGGGCCAGCGGAGATAGAGCGAGCAGGCCGAGGAAAACAACAAGTGGGCCGCGCTGGAAAGATTGGTAGGAGACAGGTTTTCCATTTTCCAAATCTTTTTCTATTTTGTTTTCAAAACCAAATTCAATTATGAACCAAATCAAATTTAAATAGAGTTTCAAATATACTTTTCAAACCAAATAAAAATGAGCAATTTTGGTAAGTTTTCCAAAATAAATTTTACAACTTTTTAAATTCTTTTATTTTCAAATTTTCTTTTCTTTTATTTCAAAGCCAATTTCAAAAGCATTTTGAATTCATTTTGAATTTTTGGATTCAACCACTCATTGCAATAATAAGTATGCATCAGCATGAATACACAAAAATGTTGCTAAATTCCTATGATAAATTTTAATTTAATGAAAAAATTCATTTTCCTATATTTTTATGAGCACAAAAATTCATAAATAAATTATTTTAATCCTATTTTCAAAAATACAAATTTTAGGGTGTTATAATTCTACCCCCTTAAGATGAATCTCGTCCTCGAGATTCAGAAGACATCGACTAGGAGATGGGGATACTCTGTCTTTGGATTCTTCTTTACTTCCTCGTGCAATTCCATCACCTTGATAAGGATTCCGCCTTACTTTGTATATGATAACCTTACTCCAAGTAACTTGCTCAACTAATTCTAAGATTTTGATAGGTACCTTGAACAACTCTCAGGTAACCCTAATCACTAGGCCACCTTTCCTTTTTAGCCCATACTTATTAGACCTCTTTCTTCATGTGTTCATCTTCCAACGGAGCCTTTTCACTTTATTGGTCAGAAAGAGAATCTACCACCAATCTTAAAAACATTAATGATTCCGGTTAAGTTGCTCAACTCTCAAACATAGTTCTAAGTCTATGGTGTCATTCGAATCTTCTTAGTACAATTCTCCGTTGCTAAGGGCATTGGCCATGACTTTTACTTCTCCAGGTGATAGCACTTTTCCAAGTCATAATTCTTGATTGCTCCAATCCAACTACAATGTCTCAAATTTCAATCCAATCTTTAGTGAAATAAACTTCACACTCATGTCCTTGTAGATGCCACACTTAGGTCCATGGAAATAGCATCTCCACATCATAGGCCAGGTAGTCCAACTCATGCCCCTTTAGTTGACTTGATGCATAAGACACTATTTTTCTCGCATAGAGCACATCCCCAAACCTTAATGAGATGCTTCACAAAAGATAGAGAAACTCTGGTTCTGACCTGGCATAGCTAACATATAGGTTTTACTTCAACCTCTTCTTCCAAGCTCACCTGAGGTTTCTTGATTGTAGCATCCGGTTTTAAGAACAAAACCAGATAGGCACCATATGTGAGGCCAGGAAGTCAAATCTCACATATAGCTATAAATAAGGGTAATATCAAAAGACAATGCTCAATATATAACGTACTTGGTATAAAGGATGTAACCTTAGGCAGCAAACAACGGAAAGACAACTCCGATCTTTGGGTGAAGACTCTAATTCCATAGGGACAACTGACTGGTTGATCATAAGCCTAATTCCTCCAAACTCTAGCAATCTGGTACCCATCTGGGATTTTTATCCAAATAATTGAAAAATAGAGCAAGCGTAAGTACATGTTGTACTCAACAAATATAACATGGGGTTCATGAGGCCCAAAAAGGCTGACACCGATTTAAGTGCGATTAGCTTTTAATGGTCACAATTTTAGCATAAGGGTAGCAACAAGTTTATCATAAGCCCATATAAACACATGATCAGGTAAACATGAATAATGAATAGCATAAATGGTAATCATTAGTGGGCATCTTTATCATCAGTATCATCAGTGTTCATCATCTATTCCATAAGGGTTCTAAGGCCGCTCGTGACCATGAGCACGACTGATATACCAGTTTTACACTCTGCAGAGGTTGTACACTTTCACTGTGAGTCATGATTTACCCTTTCGCCCAAGGTAGCTAGCCTCTTCACCCACAACCTAGGAAGGTCGGCAGGGTTCACTATGAAGCCTTTCAAAGGTTCGTCTAACAAGTTAGGGCCGCTAAGGTTTCCCCATCAATAAGCATGAACTCCCCTCCAAGGATTGACTAACAAAATCCCAAGAAACCAAAGTGCACCCTCTTGGTAGGCCAAGATCATACCCGTCAGAGCCCCTCTTGCGCCATAAAGGTAGGCACTAACAAGCTAGAAAAGGTCCTGATACTGAGCTAAAGCTAGAGCCATGCAGCCCTCACAGCTATACTGTAAGTTCCGGATGTTCGCTTATAGATAAGTCCTTAGGGAGAGGAATCTAGAGCACTATAAAATAGCCCAATGCTCTAGCCCTCTTGTTCCATGTTGCTAAAAACATCTTTTAGTGTTTATTACATATACCATTAGTCAAGTTACAAGATCATGGCTTTAGTTGAACCCTAGCATCATACTACCCAATGCAATAACCCATAGGAATCAAGGTACAGGGTAACAAAGTACTAGGAAATCGTTAATGGTAATCAAGGTAGACATATGCAACATGAATTAAATGATTAAAGGTGTATAGGACAACAAAGAAGATCCCATGCTATACTTGCCTTAAACACTAATCCTTCGGTAAGCTTTAATCTTCAACGCTATTCTTCTTGTTCTTTTTTATCACCACGTATATCTCACCAACTGGACATGATAACAAAGCACCACACAAGCATCCATGCAATCATACATGAAGCAGTCAATAAAACTAAATTAGAATAGTACACCAAACATAAAATCAAGATGAAAAGTTCGTAAAACGAATCTACATCTCGCTATGAACACATAGATACGAAAATCACTCTAATCGGAGCTACGGTTTGAAAGAAATGTCTACCAAAACATCATAAGAGAAAATATAAAACTATAAGCTTCATGTGTTTTAACTATATAAAAGCTTATATAAATTGAATTAAGTCAAATTTAGATTTGAATTATAAAACTAAAGTTAAACAGATCATATTTTATTTAAAAAATCCAGTTGCATAATTATTATTCAAATTAGAGTTTAAACCATGAAATTCTAGAAATAGTGTCATGGTAAACACTGTTACTAACACGTAGATCTTGTTGCAATGAATCTAACACAACTTGAATGGGTCAATTCGGAGCTAAAACGTAGAAGATATGAATTAAACAAGATTTCCTTTAGTAAAATAATAGATTAAATCTAATCTTGAATTTTAAAAGTTGAAAACATATCTAACAGTAGTATGAACATGTAGACAACGTAAATATGAATCTAACGCAAGTTGAATGGATCAAATTAGAGTTAAAACAAAGATTTTATGGCTAAAACAAGATTAGTGGCAAAACTGTATATAGATGAAAACATATTTTTGAAGTCAACCGAACAAAATACGCTTTTTAAAGAAGAAGGCATAATCTGTCAAATATGCAATGGACCATGGGTTCTATTTTGAAGAAACCGTGGGGCTCTTTAGAAAGATGGCATGCGAAGGGGTACGGGATGATCTGGACCACTAGATCGGAGATGGACGGCTCGGATAAGATCGAGAAGGAGAGGGAGGAGGCTGCCGACCGGAACAGGAAGAGCGACGCGGCGGAGGCCATGGCCGGTGATGGAGCCTCGCCGAAACAATGATTGTGGGCGTGGTTGCTTCAACGAAAGACTTGGGGAGGTGGAGAAGAGAACGGCGAGCTCACCATGCTGCTTCACGCGGACGAGAGCGAATCCATGGAGGCCTGGAGAGGACGGGGCAGCGTGTGGCTTGGTAGGGTGGAGAGCGTCGGTGGCAGTTCGGTGTCTCGGCGAGGCGGAGACTCGCTCTAGGGCTTGGGATTGGAAGTGGCGGACACGAGGCATCCGATTTTATGAGGTGGAGGCAGCTTGGGTGGCACGGCAACGGAGCACGCGTAGCCGGCATGGAGTTGGACGGCGGCGGTAGAGCAGAGTCCAGTGCGGACAAGACTGGGGGAAAGAGATGGCATTGACATGCAAGGTTGGGGTGGCAGTGAGAGGGGACATGGGACCAGGCTGCTAGTGATAGAGAAGAGAGGAGGGGGAGCGCGGCGGCCTGCTGCGATTGCTGGGCTGACTTGCTGGGGCTTCAGCCGGGGCGGCCCATAAGCGGGAAAGGAGGGAGAGCAGGAAGAAGCGGGCCTGCGGGGTAACGCTAGGCCGTAGTGGTGGGTGAGGCTGAGCGGCTGCCGAGAGGAGGTGGGCCAAAACCAGAGAGGGGGAGTGGGAGAGGAAGTAATTCCTTTTCCAAATCTTTTTCCTATCTTGCTTTCAAAACCAAATTCAAATGTAAACCGAATCAAATTCAAATAGAGTTTAAAATACACTTTTCAATTCAAATAAAAATAGAGCAATTTTTGGTAAGTTTTCAGAAATAAATTTTCACAACTTTTTAAAAGCATTTATTTATTAATTTTCCTTTCTTTTATTTCAAAGCCAACTTCAAAAGCATTTTAAATTCATTTTGAATTTTGGATTTAACCACTCATTACAATAAATCAAATGCACCAGCATGTTTGCACAAACATGTTGGTACCTTATGATAAATTTTAAATTAATAAAAATTTTTATTTTCCTATGTTTTCATGAGCATAAAAATCCAAAATTAACTCTTTTTAACCCTATTTCAGAAAGAGCAAATTTTTAGGTGTTACATTGATCCAACAAGTAACACATCTTTAGCAAAGATACCTGTGCTTGATAGTGACTTCTCATCTAAAGACATAACCTATACTTTCAAGTGAAGCACCAGAACCTATACTTGCAACTTCTTTCACTTAGCTACCCCACTTAAGAAAAGATCAACCAGGGGACACCAAGCATAGCTTGCACCTTCTTCTAGATGAGGTAACTAGTATCAAGACGTTCTAACATCTTAATGATACTCTCATATATGGGCAAGAATAGGAAATCTGAAATTCCTCGCCAGTAGAGAAACAGCAGTGCAGTAAAATAGCTATAACTCTCATTTTGTTAAACCAATGAAGTTGTAGCTTATGCTGTTGGAAAACTTATAAAATCCTCCAGAACTTCCTTATAGAACACTTTTCCAGATTCCATAGTTCATGCCATAAAAAATAGTGCACAATAGAAACTATTCTAGGCTTCAGACAGCACAGGTGCATCATCTTGTGATTTTCATAACTCCATAACCAAAATAGCTACCAAGGTGATTCTTGTTGTCAGAGAAAGATATTGAAGTCTACTATTATCCACAATTTTGTCATGACTTTTGGTCATCCAAAAATAGAGATATAAGCCAAAGAGTACAGGCTGCTCCGAAAAGACAGGATAGAGGAAACAGAAGAAAACCATAACCCAACTATTTATTTCATTAATCCTTATTCCTTAGGCCTATAAAGTACATAAAATTGTGGGAAAACCTCATAAGATCATTGCACTCATTACAAAGATTCAAACAAGCATATGCATATTGACAATTCAACAAAACAATAAAGGTGCACAACTCAATCATTGACTCGACTTGCGATACTATCATCCTCATTGTAGTTGGGGTAACAATCCTAAGACTCATCTTTAGATTACGCAAGAAGGTGGTGAAGAACAGTTCTAAAAGTATCTCAAATCAAGAAGTGAAGATGAGAACAAAGGCTTTAAAATAAGCATCAAGATAGAGATGAATAGCAACGATAGAGATATAGTAGAGAAGAAAATATCAAGGTTCATAGAGCAAAGGTTTTTATAGCAACTTCTAAATATTAAAACAACCAGTTTCTACTAGGCTTGCGTCCTATAGTCAGCATTGCTATGATACCACTTTATCGTACCTGGTTTTAAGAACAAAACCAGATACACACCATATGTGAGCCTAGGAAGTCAAATCTCACATATAGCTACAAATAAAGATAATATTAATAGACAATACTCAATACATATAACGTACTTAGTATAAAGAATATAACCTTAGATAGCATACAACGGAAAGACAACTCTGATCTTCAGGTAAAGACTATAATTCCACAGGAACAACTGACTGGGTGATCACAAGCCTAATTCCTCTAAACTCTAGCAATCTTGTACCCATCCGGAATTTTATCCAAATATTTGAAAAATAAAACAAGCGTAAATTTAGTTATAGGAAAAATGTGATTTTTCAAGCTTTTTCAAATTAATTTGACGAGCTATTGCTTGATGTGATGCTTGGTTGTTGATTTATTTCATGTTGTGAGAAAAGATTTTTAAAATGCGTTTAGTAAGTCGATCTTCTTTCTCCAGCAATTCTTAGTCTTTCTCACGGATCAAATTTCTTGTTTTCCAACTTAATATTTGCTTGAGAAGTATCCTAAAATCTTTTCCATGAAATCCAAATCACTCCTTCCTGCTCACTATTCATCAACCTATCTCCATGGATACCTCGGGAATTTCTTTGGCTTTTTCGGAACTTGTTCCCACTTGTTTGTGAGCATAATCTAATTTTTAAATGCTCCAAAATATCTTTTCATAAGCTCCAGATACTTTATTTGGGTTCGTCTTGTTCTAAAATATCTCTGAGAAATTTTCCTGAATTTTCGGAGCCTTCGGAGTATTTTTCCTTGCTTAAAATTCAATTCTGGACTTTTCTAGAATGATTTTATCCATGAAATTAATTAATTCCGAAAATAATAAAATATCTCAGATTTCCTCATGCCCAAAGGCCCATGCCTTTATTTACTAATAGGCTTTAATAATTAATTAGGCCTATTAGTAAAGGTGGAGGGTGCAACATCAATTAGTATCATATTGCTAGTCGATGTAGATGTGGGGAGTTCTCCGCCCTATATATATATGTACCAACCCCTTGAGCTAAGCAGATTAAAACTACCGTACGAGGAGCCCCTAGTTCAGAAAAACCCTCGTATAGTAAATAATTTTCTCTCTTCCTGTCTTGGTCTCCTTGGCGAGGTTTTCCGGCCACCGTGATCGTCTCCGGCGAAAGTCAGCCACCCTACAAGGTTCGTCTCATGGTTCTGTACGCCGTAGGACCCTTCTATCAATCCGTCACCACATATGACTAAATCCCTTTGTTTTCCTTTTGCGGCGCGGGAGTTTCGGTGTCCTTCGTCTTCCAGCAGCTTGACCACGCCGTCTCGCCCACGTGGTCAGCACCGCTGCCATCACATGGCTGTGTACGGCCGTTCGACAAGCAGCCTCAGCTGGCCAGCAAGCTCCTTCGAGCTGCCCTGTTGCCGTGGGCGTGCTCTGCAGCCGTAACCTGTCTAAGGCCGAGCCAGCAATCCCATGTGGGCCAGACCTCCTCTGCGACAGTGCCCGGCCCCTGCCCCAAGGTCAAGCCGCCCCTGCTGTCCTGCATCAGCCGGAGCTCCATGGATGTTCATGATCTGTACGTACAGGTACAAGATAGAAGCTGTTATTTACGGTTTTGTCACCCGACCGGATAACTCCGTTTTGCCTGGTTCAAGTTGTGTTAGATTTAGGTCGATATGCTTTACGCAATAGTGTTAATACTTTTCAAATCACTTGTTTTTTTCATATAAAGTAAATATTAAATTGACTAATGTGCATGCAACTAGTTTTCTAATTTATAATTTAAAAGCCATGTATGTATATGCTATGGTGTTTCATAAACTAATACTAATATGACTAATCATAAACATTAATATACTTTTAAATTATAAATTTTCTTAGTTTAACAAGCTGTCAGATACAGTTCTATTAGACGTTCTCACGTGCTCCTTTATTTTGAAAAGTTAAAGTTTATTTTAGTTAAATAATACATACTAGTGTATAAATTAAAATATGATTAATTGAAACATATCACATATAATAGATAGACGTAGATGATCTTAGATATTTATTTCTTTTGCAAAGTAAATTTAAAATGACTTTAATATATTTTTCCATATAGTTAAATATATTAGATTAAATTATATGTATGCAACTAGTTTTTATAACTAAAATCAATATATAGGCTTTACACTTAGGTATTTTGTACATAAATATTAATATAGTTAATTGCTAATAAAAATATGTTTTTAATTGTAAATTTTCTTAGCTCCAACATGCATCGCACGTAAACCCAATAGATGTTCTCACGTGCTCTTTTATCTTTGCAAATTTATAGTTTGAATGGCATCATTTTTATAAATAAAACATGACTAGGTTCAACTCGGCTTTTGAATTAAAACATGCTTTGTTAAAACTAAACTAATATCTTTCTTATGGTTTTGCTTAATTAAAATAAATCAAGCATGTAGGCTTTTCTTTTCTTTTATAAATAATATAAAACTCATGATTTTATGGTTTCTTTTTAACGATAGTTTGGCTATCGGCGTTTCTTACATTCTCTCGGTCTTAGTAACGAGTTCTCGTTTAGTACGATGTTTTCTCCTGTGTAGTTTGTGTTGTTCTTAGTCTACTTTGTTTCCTTGTAAGTTTGTTGGTGTGCTTTGATCCGCGAGTAGAACCAGAATTGTTTGTAAGCGCCGATGATCAGAAGCTGAGTACCGAAGCTACAAAAGTTGCAGAATGGAAGATAGAGTGAGGCTTCTGAAGCAAGTTGCTTTGGGTGTAAAGCAAGACTAAGGCAAGTATAGCTAAGGACCTTCCTTGTTGTCCTATTCATGATGCTCACTAAAATACATATGCATGTGTCTTCCTTGCTACCTATGGTAGGATTTCCTAGATTTTGAATACTCAATTACCTTGTCACCTTGGGAGGTTTGCATTGGGTAGTTCTATTGCTAGTGCAACAATCATGATCTTGAAACTTGATTAATGAATATGCTATAAACATAAACAAGATGACTTTTTAGCAACATAAGGTCTTGTCTTGTAACTGATTATCCGGGATTTAACGTACAGCTGTGAGGGCTATATGGCTCTAGCTCTAGTCGCTTGAGAAACCCTTTTCTAGCTGGTTAGAGGTCTGCGAGTTGGGTATAGGACAGCCTCTGTCCTGTTGAGCCTAGCTTTGGAAGCGGCCTTTTACTTTATTTTTGGAAGGAGGGTTCCTATATCTGATGACCCTGCGGCTCTGGCCGCTTAGACGAGCTCTTGGGTGGCTTTATATGGTTCTCTGTGTTTTGGGCCTAGCTAACCCGAGCATACGAGAATCATGACTCACAGTGAAAGTGTACACCTCTGTGCAGAGTTAACAAACTGATATACAAGCTATGCTCACGGATACGAGCGACCTTGGAACACTTATATTAAGGGATAATGACTTTTACTTGTTAAGATGATCATTTATGTTTGTTTAAGATATTGATTATTCATGTTCATTGATCATGTGTAAATGGGTTTTGCTACTACCTTGATGCTAATAAATGCTAAATTGGATGATCAATTAATTGCTAACCGCAGTAAACCAGTGTCAGCTTATTGAGCCTCATAAACCCCTGGCTATATTTGTTGAGTTCAACATGGACTCACTCTTGCTATTTCCCCACCCCAGGAAGAGTTTAGGCTTGTGATCAACCAGTCAGTTGGATCCAGTGGAGTGAAGTCTGCACCCAGAGATCAGAGTTGTATATCCGTTGATTGCTTTCTAAGGTTATCTCTTTTGCTAAGTTCGCTATATATTAAGCATTATGAATTGATACTGCCCCTTCATTTGTAGCTATATGTGAGATTTAATTTCCAGGGCTCACATATGGTGTGCATTCGGCTTTGTCCTTGAAACCGGGTGTTACATTTAGGCAATGAGTAAGGGGATATGAAACGTAGTCAATTCAATAGTTCTACGTACTAAATGTATGCATGAAACATTTGATGCTTATATAACTTAGCATTTTGTTCCGTTTACTAAAACAGTGGAACATAACATTTACCCATGCTAGAACACAGATTGATGGGCTAGTATGAAATCAGAACTAATTTGGTCAAACCTATCACAGGCTTATTGATCAATATATGCATGTGTGTCCGTTGTGTATATATTAGGGTCTTGGTGCTATTGCGGCGAATTCACCAGGTGGAAGTTCCACATTATCCCTGTCCCGGAAAGGCCGATGCTATCTACACGATTCTCGTTACTACTGGATAGCATCTTTGATCGCACCACATTTGAAGACGAGGAATCCCCTAGTCCTAGTTCAGGTATTTATTATATACAAGTAACAAAACTGAAAGCTTATACGCCTCAAAGTGATATAATCAAGAAGATGGATACATAACACCAGCCGCCTCTACAAAATCGATTTGTAGGGGCGGCCGTAGTACCAGCCGCCCTTATAATACCTATTTGTAGGGGCGGCCATAGTACCAGCTGCCCCTATACTCCACGTTCAACAATTAGCTTGCCCGCTGTAATGACTTTTCCCTTGATACCTTTTCATTTCCATGGCAATATGTCTTTGGGAAGGTTCTTTTCCACAACACTGATCTTCTTAGGAAAGAATGTGAATAGCGGCATCTCATTATAGTTATTGTAAGCTTCAACATCGTCTATGCCATCAACTCCGATAATGTGTTGTTTCCTGGAGGCAACCATGGGCTTTGTCTTCTTCTTTGGGGGAGGTTACTTTGTGGGTCAGGCATATATAAAACTTGTGCGACACGTTCAGCGAGCATCCAAGGGTCATCTTGGTAGCCTAGATTCTTGAGGTCCAGGACTCTCAATCCGATCTTGTTCAGTTGGTGTTGTTTGATCCAGCGGCATCGAAACAGGGCCACCGTTATATCCCTTCCATAGTGAAGTTTCCATATCTCTTCAATGATGCCAAAGTATTGGATCTTTCGCCCCACTCCATCGAGAGCTTCTATTCGAACGCTGTTGTTTTTGTTCACATATTTACTATCCTTTGCATGGGTATAGTATGTGTTCCCATTGATGTCATAAGCTTTCCAAGATGTCACTTGTCTCGATGGCCCCTCCGCCAACCTATCGATGTTAATAGAGTCTATGGTTTCTACAGGCAGTATATTTTGGTCCTTCAACCATGTAGTTAGTCGTTTCTTGTGTTGTTTCATGACCCAATCATCTGAACGATCATTTCTCTCCGCCATAATGATAGCCAAGTGCTCATCAATGTACAGTTGCATCAGTTGTGTACTCTGCAAGACACTGTAATGTGCTCGACTCACTTCTTTGCAATCATGGTCGATGAACACTTTTCTACCACTGGTGCCCTTCCCAGCCAGCCTACCCTTGTGACGAGAATCGGGTTTACCAATCCCTTTCTGTACTTTTAGGTACTCTTGACAGCACTCGACAACTGCTTCAGTACTATAACCCTCTATCATGGAGCCCTTTGGGTATACTCGATTATGCACGTATCGGCTTAGAACCGACATGAACCGCTCATAGGACCACATTTCATGCAAGTAGCAAGGGCCCAGTGCCTATATTTGATGAACCATGTGAATCATGAGATGTGGCATTATATAAAAAAAGCAAGAGGTAAACACATCTCTAGTTGATTTTGTGTCTCCACCACAAATTCATTTAGGTCACTCAGCTCTTTCTTACCAATCGTCTTCTGTGAGATCTTCAAAAAGAAGTAGCACATGCGGGTGATGGTTTTCAATAGATGACCCGTATGGTTTTCACAATTCTGTACACGTGTTCTCTGTTATGACGTCTCTCCGGAGGGGGTTCAATCTCTGGGGTGTTTTCATAAAATCTAAAGAACAATTTGCTACGATACTTGTGACTTATCTTTAAGAAGCGTCGGTTCCTTAGGTAAACTATCTTCTTGGATGCATCTAGGAACACCCATGTAGTAGCATCCAAGCAAACTAAGCATCCTGTCTTCCCTTTGATCTGTCCAGACAAAGCAAACAATATGGGGTAATCATTGGTAGTAACAAATATTATTGCTCTACATATGAAGTCCTCCTTTCGGAACACATCGTACATCGGCTCCCCTTGCCTCCATAGCCTCTCCATTTCTTGCATCAAAGGCTCGAGGAACACGTCTATATCAATGCCTGGATGATTAGGGCCAGAAATAAGAATAGTGAGGAGAAGATACTTTCTCTTTTGACACAACCACGTTGGGATGTTGTACATGGTCAAGATCACTGGCCAAGTGCTGTGGTCACTCATCCTCTCATTGAAGGGATTCATTCCATCGGTGCTCAAGCCAAACCGTACATTCCTTGGGTCATCGCTGAATTCTTTATGTTTCTCATCTATCCTTTGCCACTGACTACAATCAGCAAGGTGTGCAATCTTATCATCATCCAACTTGCGCTTATCATCCCAACATGTCTTGAGTGTGGCTTCTTTAGGGTTTAAGAACATACGTCTCAAGTGGTCGGTCACTGGCAGGTACCACATTACTAAGACAAGAATTCTTCTCTGCTTTGCATTGTTGCCTAATGGAGTGTCCTTTGGGGGCTGAGATTCTTGTACCACCTTTTTCGTACCCTTCTTATTCCTCTTTTTCCCCGTGGAGGCTTCGTCCCCACCGTAAAGGTCATTATTCTTGTACCGGCTGGCCTCACATCGGGGATATTTATCCAGTGACTTGAACGTTTTGCCACGAAAAAGGATACAGTGGTTGGGGCATGCATGGATTTTTTCATCCTCCATTGTCAATGGACTTATGACCTTCTTCACTTGGTTTGTGTTGGCGGGAACTAAGTTTGGTTGTGACAACACCCATGACAGGAGACGCAATAGATCATTGAAACTACAGTCTGACCAGCCGTACATAGCCTTCAGGATGAGTAGCTCAAGCACAAAATATAGCAATGTCCAATATGTTGGACAATCCTTTTCAACACCATACACAGTCTCCCTCGATGCTTTTGTCACCCTTTCCAAATTTTCTAGACATTTCGGGCTCTTTAGTAAAATCTCTGGTCTAAGGACCCGAATTATTTCCTCCAAATCATCAAAGTCATCTTCATCACCAACACGTGCTTCCCCATCATTATTGGCACCACCTTCATCGTTACCATCCTAAGCACTAGCATCACCACCTTGTTCATTACCAAACTCAGGATCCATTTGTACATCAATCTCTTTTGAGTATTGGGATAGGTATTCTAGGTTTCGGCGTCGTCTTCTTCATCATCGTCGTCATTATCAACAACCGTTGTTTCACCATGATGAATCCACACTGTGTAGTCCTCAACAAATCCTCGCACAATCAAATATTCTCTGATGATACTCACATCTATCCATGCCATAAGGTTTTTGCAATCTTTGTAGGGACAAATAATTGTATCCTAATTCTCTGTCAACGTCGCTGCATGCTTCTCTGTGGCTTCAATAAATTTGTCCACCTCTTCACAGAAACCTGCCTTGAACCTTAACAAACCATACATCCAGGACTTCCTGTACTCCATCTTTTAAAACACAACAATCAAAGAAAATACATTAAAGGACTACTAATTCAGATATATATGTAAATGAATCAAATTAATAATTAATTACTTGATAATAATTCTATATACTTCAGATATATATAAATATAAATATAAAATAAAATTACATGAAGCATAACACACACCATGGTAGAGGGTAATTAATTAATGGCCTATTTATCAATAAATAATTAAAATATATATTTATTAATTAAAATAAATAATTTCAAAGACAATAATTTGCAACAATGAATATTTTACCCATTACCTTTCATGCAAACTCTATTCCAATTTCATGAAACATAAATTTACAAAATTAAAATTAAAAAAACAGACCCTAGATCTAGATCTAAATCTACATGTACATGAAACATACATGAAACTAGGGTGTAATCTCAACTAAAATCAAGCAAGATCGACTAATAAATGGTGTAATCTCATTTATCTAACTAATTTACACTAATAACTTCAAAACTAGAGTCTAAATTGCTTCGTACAAAGCTCAAGCACCATAGAAGAGAGTGAAAAGCAAAACTCTAATTACGATCACTAACCAACCATTAAAACTTTAAATAAAAGCTTGGAATAGCATTTTCTTACCTTGTACAACCTCTCCACCAAAGTATTTAAGATCAAAATCTATCCCTTTAGTAGAGCAATTTTTGGGAGGGGTCCAAGGCCTCCCAACCTTTTATGCTCGGGTTGGAGAGAGTGGCCCGAGGTGCAAGAAGGTGGCTGCTATATATACAGCGGGCATTTGTAGGGGCGGATGGTGATTCAGTCGACCCTACAAATGGACACAGCAGGGGCGGCTGGTAATAGCCGCCTCTACATACCAGCAGCCCCTACAAATCGATGCATTTGTAGGGGCGGCTCGTAATACCAGCTGTCCGAATTGTGCCATTTGTAGGAGCGGTTGCTGTGCTGGAGCCCGAGCATGCTATTGTAGGGGCTGCTCCAATGCAAGCCGCCCTAAAAAAAAACCGTTGCTAAAAAACTGTTTTTCACGTAGTGATATTTGCTATATATTTTACATATACACTGTCTAAATATATACAAAAATTATGTATCTAGACAAATTAAAACAATTACAAATAAGAATGGGTGGAGTATGTATTGTTGTGGACACAGATCTAGCGCTGGAGACTTAGCTTAACTTTTAATTAGTTCACCGTCGAAACAAAATTATGATGGACAACTGGATCGCAAGAGTTGCGTTCCGACTTCCGAGATGGTAGCAAATTGATTACCAGACGTGGACTTGACCAATCACATAAGCCCTCCCCGAATGATCTACGAGGAACGGCTGCTACTGCCGCGAGAGCCACATGGAAGCTAGCACTGGGCAGTGGATCACGGGCTCATAACTTGGGGCTGTGTGTGTAGCAGTTTGACCATCTTGAATCGCGGTGCCTCGGTGATAGCGGCGCACATGGCACGCACGCCTTATTTCACCGTTAGTCCCGCTCTGCGTCGCTCAAACGGTCATGGTGAATGGCAACCAGTTATCAGATTCATCCAATCATGTTTTACGGAACTTCTGACAGTTTTAGTTACCTGTAGAGCTGGTGCTTCGGATCTTCTGGGTTCTTATCTAACTTTAGCGTTAGGGTACTCACAATGCAAGAAACTATTAGCAGTTTCTATAGCATAGGACGTCATACCAAGAAACTATCATTCACAGTGCAAGATTTTCTATAGCATAGAACATATGTAGTGATAGAAACTATGTTTGCTCTCCCAACACGGTTAGAGTAGTTTCTTCTCCATCGATAACCTTGAAGACCCAGTTTCTTAGTTAGACTTGGTTTCTTGGAGTTTTTTCTGTCCTCATTAAATCACTTGCCACATCAGTAAATTGCCTTTGTGACAGTGTAATTAATATCTATAGAAACTACCATAGTTTCTACATTGTGAGTGCCCTTACCGACTGGAGGCTCTAACAAAGGCACCATTTAATTAAGATGCTTGTCTCTAATCGAATGGTAGAGCTCTCCCCAAGAGATGTTGACAAAAATGTAAAACCTTGGTCCAAAATTCTGAAATTCCATATTTACTTGTTTCCTTAGGATCTAAATGATTTCCAGCATTCGTACCTCTTATTTACTTGTATCTAAACAATCTTCTTCGAAACATCTCATTACATATTTTGGTCCTTGTTGATTATTTACGATCTCAATCCGTCACACAAACAATAAAGAGTCGGACTAAGTAATGCACAAGGGTCATGTCCTATACGGCCAGAAATTTAAAATAATTTAACCGATTGTAAACATGTATGCCATTGCTTGTTATTATATACTTCATCCTCTGAATGACTAGGTTTTTTGTTTGTTGCGGGGTAGAAGCTAGCTAGTGATGCTTTCATCGAAAGAGCAATCGCGTTCCAATACCAAAATTTGGACACCAACCACGATGATCATGTTTAGTCAAGTGAGCCAAGTCTTAAACAAAATTAGCCAGCCTAGCCCGTAAACTAATCAAAGGCATGGTTTAGAAAACGATGCAACGAAGAAGAGAAAATAAATTTGTTGGCTTGCAAATGACGCATGCCATGATTGAGAGAGCACTACTATGAAAAGGATTTGTTGAGATGTCTGGTTTTTCTGCAACGATGTCTCAATCACCCGCAACCCATGTTGTGCCTAAGCTCAGGCTCCACTGTGATCTCAATCTATCACCCAAACAATAAAGAGTCGGACTAAGTAATGCACAAGGGTCATGTCCTATACGGCCAGAAATTTAAAATAATTTAACCGATTGTAAACATGTACGCCATTGCTTGTTATTATATATTTCATCGTCTGTGTGACTTGGTTTTATGTTTGTTGCGGGGTAGAAGCTAGCTGGTGATGCTTTCATCGAAAGAGCAATAGCGTTCCAATACCAAAATTTGGACACCAACCATGACTATCCTGTTCAGTCAAGTGAGCCAAGTCTTAAACAAAATTAGCCAGCCTGGCCCGTAAACTAATCAAAGGCATGGTTTAGAAAACGATGCAACGAAGAAGAGAAAATAAATTTGTTGGCTTGCAAATAACGCATGCCTTGATTGACAGAGCACTACTATGAAAAGGATTTGTAGAGATGTCTTTTTTTCAGCAACGATGTCTCAATCACCCGCAACCCATGTTGTGCCTAGGCTCAGGCTCCACTGTGATCTCAGTCTACCACCCAAACAATAAAGAACGAAACTAAGTAATGCATAAGGGTCATGTCCTCTACGGCTAGGAATTTAATATGATTTAACCGATTGTAAACATGTACGCCATTGCTTGTTATTATATATTTCATCCTCTGAATGACCTGGTTTTTTGTTTGTTGCAGGGTAGAAGCTAGCTGGTGATGCTTTCATCGAAAGAGCAATCGCGTTCCAATACTAAAATTTGGACACCAACCTTGGTGATCATGTTTAGTTAAGTGAGGCAAGTCTTAATCAAAATTAGCCAGCCTAGCCCGTAAACTAATCAAAGGCATGGTTTAGAAAACGATGCAACGAAGAAGAGAAAATAAATTTGTTAGCTTGCAAATGACACATGCTGTGATTGACAGAGCACTACTATGAAAAGGATTTGTAGAGATGTCTTTTTTTTCACCAACGATGTCTCAATCACCCGCAACCCATGTTGTGCCTAAGCTCAGGCTCCACTGTGATCTCAATCTATCACCTAAACAATAAAGAACGAAACTAAGTAATGCATAAGGGTCATGTCCTCTACGGCTAGGAATTTAAAATAATTTAACCGATTGTAAACATGTACGCCATTGCTTGTTATTATATATTTCATCCTCTGAATGACTTGGTTTTTTGTTTGTTGCGGGGTAGAAGCTAGCTGGTGATGCTTTCATTGAAAGAGTAATCGCATTCCAATACCAAAATTTGGACACCAACCTTGGTGATCATGTTTAGTCAAGTGAGCCAAGTCTTAATCAAAATTAGCCAGCCTAGCCCGTAAACTAATCAAAGGCATGGTTTAGAAAATGACGCAACGAAGAAGAGAAAATAAATTTGTTGGCTTGCAAATGACACATTCCATGATTGACATAGCACTACTATGAAAAGGATTTGTAGAGATGTCATTTTTTTTCACCAACGATGTCTCAATCATTCGCAACCCATGTTGTGCCTAAGCTCAGGCTCCACTGTGATCTCAATCTATCACCCAAACAATAAAGAACGAAACTAAGTAATGCATAAGGGTCATGTCCTCTATGGCTAGGAATTTAAAATAATTTAACCGATTGTAAACATGTACGCCATTGCTTGTTATTATATATTTCATCCTCTGAATGACTTGGTTTTTTGTTTGTTGCGGGGTAGAAGCTAGCTGGTGATGCTTTCATTGAAAGAGTAATCGCATTCCAATACCAAAATTTGGACACCAACCATGACTATCCTGTTCAGTCGAGTGAGCCAAGTCTTAAACAAAATTAGCCAGCCTAGCCCGTAAACTAATCAAAGGCTTGGTTTAGAAAACGATACAACGAAGGAGAGAAAATAAATTTGTTGGCTTGCAAATGACGCATGCCATGATTGAGAGAGCACTACTATGAAAAGGATTTGTAGAGATGTCTGGTTTTTCTGCAACGATGTCTCAATCACCCGCAACCCATGTTGTGCCTAAGCTCAGGCTCCACTGTGATCTCAATCTATCACCCAAACAATAACGAAGGAAACTAAGTAATGCATAAGGGTCATGTCCTCTATGGCTAGAAATATAAAATAATTTAACCGATTGTAAACATGTACGCCATTGCTTGTTATTATATATTTCATCGTCTGTGTGACTTGGTTTTATGTTTGTTGCGGGGTAGAAGCTAGCTGGTGATGCTTTCATCGAAAGAGCAATAGCGTTCCAATACCAAAATTTGGACACCAACCATGACTATCCTGTTCAGTCAAGTGAGCCAAGTCTTAAACAAAATTAGCCAGCCTGGCCCGTAAACTAATCAAAGGCATGGTTTAGAAAACGATGCAACGAAGAAGAGAAAATAAATTTGTTGGCTTGCAAATAACGCATGCCTTGATTGACAGAGCACTACTATGAAAAGGATTTGTAGAGATGTCTTTTTTTCAGCAACGATGTCTCAATCACCCGCAACCCATGTTGTGCCTAGGCTCAGGCTCCACTGTGATCTCAGTCTACCACCCAAACAATAAAGAACGAAACTAAGTAATGCATAAGGGTCATGTCCTCTACGGCTAGGAATTTAATATGATTTAACCGATTGTAAACATGTACGCCATTGCTTGTTATTATATATTTCATCCTCTGAATGACCTGGTTTTTTGTTTGTTGCAGGGTAGAAGCTAGCTGGTGATGCTTTCATCGAAAAGAGCAATCGCGTTCAATACTAAAATTTGGACACCAACCTTGGTGATCATGTTTAGTTAAGTGAGGCAAGTCTTAATCAAAATTAGCCAGCCTAGCCCGTAAACTAATCAAAGGCATGGTTTAGAAAACGATGCAACGAAGAAGAGAAAATAAATTTGTTAGCTTGCAAATGACACATGCCGTGATTGACAGAGCACTACTATGAAAAGGATTTGTAGAGATGTCTTTTTTTTCACCAACGATGTCTCAATCACCCGCAACCCATGTTGTGCCTAAGCTCAGGCTCCACTGTGATCTCAATCTATCACCTAAACAATAAAGAACGAAACTAAGTAATGCATAAGGGTCATGTCCTCTACGGCTAGGAATTTAAAATAATTTAACCGATTGTAAACATGTACGCCATTGCTTGTTATTATATATTTCATCCTCTGAATGACTTGGTTTTTTGTTTTTGTTGCGGGTAGAAGCTAGCTGGTGATGCTTTCATTGAAAGAGTAATCGCATTCCAATACCAAAATTTGGACACCAACCTTGGTGATCATGTTTAGTCAAGTGAGCCAAGTCTTAATCAAAATTAGCCAGCCTAGCCCGTAAACTAATCAAAGGCATGGTTTAGAAAATGACGCAACGAAGAAGAGAAAATAAATTTGTTGGCTTGCAAATGACACATTCCATGATTGACATAGCACTACTATGAAAAGGATTTGTAGAGATGTCATTTTTTTTCACCAACGATGTCTCAATCACCCGCAACCCATGTTGTGCCTAAGCTTAGGCTCCACTGTGATCTCAATCTATCACCCAAACAATAAAGAACGAAACTAAGTAATGCATAAGGGTCATGTCCTCTACGGCTAGGAATTTAAAATAATTTAACCGATTGTAAACATGTACGCCATTGCTTGTTATTATATATTTCATCCTCTGAATGACTTGGTTTTTTGTTTGTTGCGGGGTAGAAGCTAGCTGGTGATGCTTTCATTGAAAGAGTAATCGCATTCCAATACCAAAATTTGGACACCAACCATGACTATCCTGTTCAGTCAAGTGAGCCAAGTCTTAAACAAAATTAGCCAGCCTAGCCCGTAAACTAATCAAAGGCTTGGTTTAGAAAACGATACAACGAAGGAGAGAAAATAAATTTGTTGGCTTGCAAATGACGCATGCCATGATTGAGAGAGCACTACTATGAAAAGGATTTGTAGAGATGTCTGGTTTTTCAAGCAACGATGTCTCAATCACCCGCAACCCATGTTGTGCCTAAGCTCAGCTCCACTGTGATCTCAATCTATCACCCAAACAATAACGAAGAAACTAAGTAATGCATAAGGGTCATGTCCTCTATGGCTAGAAATATAAAATAATTTAACCGATTGTAAACATGTACGCCATTGCTTGTTATTATATATTTCATCGTCTGTGTGACTTGGTTTTATGTTTGTTGCGGGGTAGAAGCTAGCTGGTGATGCTTTCATCGAAAAGAGCAATAGCGTTCAATACCAAAATTTGGACACCAACCATGACTATCCTGTTCAGGTCAAGTGAGCCAAGTCTTAAACAAAATTAGCCAGCCTGGCCCGTAAACTAATCAAAGGCATGGTTTAGAAAACGATGCAACGAAGAAGAGAAAATAAATTTGTTGGCTTGCAAATAACGCATGCCTTGATTGACAGAAAGCACTACTATGAAAAGGATTTGTAGAGATGTCTTTTTTCAGCAACGATGTCTCAATCACCCAAAACCCATGTTGTGCCTAGGCTCAGAGCTCCACTGTGATCTCAGTCTACCACCCAAACAATAAAGAACGAAACTAAGTAATGCATAAGGGTCATGTCCTCTGCGGCTAGGAATTTAATATGATTTAACCGATTGTAAACATGTACGCCATTGCTTGTTATTATATATTTCATCCTCTGAATGACCTGGTTTTTTGTTTGTTGCAGGGTAGAAGCTAGCTGGTGATGCTTTCATCGAAAGAGCAATCGCGTTCCAATACTAAAATTTGGACACCAACCTTGGTGATCATGTTTAGTTAAGTGAGGCAAGTCTTAATCAAAATTAGCCAGCCTAGCCCGTAAACTAATCAAAGGCATGGTTTAGAAAACGATGCAACGAAGAAGAGAAAATAAATTTGTTAGCTTGCAAATGACACATGCCGTGATTGACAGAGCACTACTATGAAAAGGATTTGTAGAGATGTCTTTTTTTCACCAACGATGTCTCAATCACCCGCAACCCATGTTGTGCCTAAGCTCAGGCTCCACTGTGATCTCAATCTATCACCTAAACAATAAAGAACGAAACTAAGTAATGCATAAGGGTCATGTCCTCTACGGCTAGGAATTTAAAATAATTTAACCGATTGTAAACATGTACGCCATTGCTTGTTATTATATATTTCATCCTCTGAATGACTTGGTTTTTTGTTTGTTGCGGGGTAGAAGCTAGCTGGTGATGCTTTCATTGAAAGAGTAATCGCATTCCAATACCAAAATTTGGACACCAACCTTGGTGATCATGTTTAGTCAAGTGAGCCAAGTCTTAATCAAAATTAGCCAGCCTAGCCCGTAAACTAATCAAAGGCATGGTTTAGAAAACGACGCACGAAGAAGAGAAAATAAATTTGTTGGCTTGCAAATGACACATTCCATGATTGACATAGCACTACTATGAAAAGGATTTGTAGAGATGTCATTTTTTTCACCAACGAAGTCTCAATCACCCGCAACCCATGTTGTGCCTAAGCTCAGGCTCCACTGTGATCTCAATCTATCACCCAAACAATAAAGAACGAAACTAAGTAATGCATAAGGGTCATGTCCTCTACGGCTAGGAATTTAAAATAATTTAACCGATTGTAAACATGTGCGCGCCATTGCTTGTTATTATATATTTCATCCTCTGAATGACTTGGTTTTTTTTTTTTGTTGCGGGTAGAAGCTAGCTGGTGATGCTTTCATTGAAAGAGTAATCGCATTCCAATACCAAAATTTGGACACCAACCATGACTATCCTGTTCAGATCAAGTGAGCCAAGTCTTAAACAAAATTAGCCAGCCTAGCCCGTAAACTAATCAAAGGCTTGGTTTAGAAAACGATACAACGAAGGAGAGAAAATAAATTTGTTGGCTTGCAAATGACGATGCATGCCATGATTGAGAGAGCACTACTATGAAAAGGATTTGTAGAGATGTCTGGTTTTTCTGCAACGATGTCTCAATCACCCGCAACCCATGTTGTGCCTAAGCTCAGGCTCCACTGTGATCTCAATCTATCACCCAAACAATAACGAAGAAAACTAAGTAATGCATAAGGGTCATGTCCTCTATGGCTAGAAATATAAAATAATTTAACCGATTGTAAACATGTACGCCATTGCTTGTTATTATTATATTTCATCGTCTGTGTGACTTGGTTTTATGTTTGTTGCGGGGTAGAAGCTAGTGGTGATGCTTTCATCGAAAGAGCAATAGCGTTCCAATACCAAAATTTGGACACCAACCATGACTATCCTGTTCAATCAAGTGAGCCAAGTCTTAAACAAAAAATTAGCCACTGGCCCGTAAACTAATCAAAGGCATGGTTTAGAAAAGCGATGCAACGAAGAAGAGAAAATAAATTTGTTGGCTTGCAAATAACGCATGCCTTGATTGACAGAGCACTACTATGAAAAGGATTTGTAGAGATGTCTTTTTTTCAAGAACGATGTCTCAATCACCCATAACCCATGTTGTGCCTAGGCTCAGAGCTCCACTGTGATCTCGATCTACCACCCAAACAATAAAGAAGCGAAACTAAGTAATGCATAAGGGTCATGTCCTCTCGGCTAGGAATTTAATATGATTTAACCGATTGTAAACATATACGCCATTGCTTGTTATTATATATTTCATCCTCTGAATGACCTGGTTTTTGTTTGTTGCGGGGTAGAAGCTAGTGGTGATGCTTTCATCGAAAAGAGCAATCGCGTTCCAATACTAAAATTTGGACACCAACCTTGGTGATCATGTTTAGTTAAGTGAGGCAAGTCTTAATCAAAATTAGCCACCCTAGCCCGTAAACTAATCAAAGGCATGGTTTAGAAAACGATGCAACGAAGAAGAGAAAATAAATTTGTTAGCTTGCAAATGACACATGCTTGTGATTGATGAGAGCACTACTATGAAAAGGATTTGTAGAGATGTCTTTTTTCACCAACGATGTCTCAATCACCCAAGCCCATGTTGTGCCTAAGCTCGAGCTCCACCGTGATCTCAATCTATCACCTAAACAATAAAGAACGAAACTAAGTAATGCATAAGGGTCATGTCCTCTACGGCTAGGAATTTAAAATAATTTAACCGATTGTAAACATGTACGCCATTGCTTGTTATTATATATTTCATCCTCTGAATGACTTGGTTTTTTGTTTGTTGCGGGGTAGAAGCTAGCTGGTGATGCTTTCATTGAAAGAGTAATCGCATTCCAATACCAAAATTTGGACACCAACCTTGGTGATCATGTTTAGTCAAGTGAGCCAAGTCTTAATCAAAATTAGCCAGCCTAGCCCGTAAACTAATCAAAGGCATGGTTTAGAAAACGACGCAACGAAGAAGAGAAAATAAATTTGTTGGCTTGCAAATGACACATTCCATGATTGACATAGCACTACTATGAAAAGGATTTGTAGAGATGTCATTTTTTTTCACCAACGATGTCTCAATCACCCGCAACCCATGTTGTGCCTAAGCTCAGGCTCCACTGTGATCTCAATCTATCACCCAAACAATAAAGAACGAAACTAAGTAATGCATAAGGGTCATGTCCTCTACGGCTAGGAATTTAAAATAATTTAACCGATTGTAAACATGTACGCCATTGCTTGTTATTATATATTTCATCCTCTGAATGACTTGGTTTTTTGTTTGTTGCGGGGTAGAAGCTAGCTGGTGATGCTTTCATTGAAAGAGTAATCGCATTCCAATACCAAAATTTGGACACCAACCATGACTATCCTGTTCAGTCGAGTGAGCCAAGTCTTAAACAAAATTAGCCAAATTTCTAGCCCGTAAACTAATCAAAGGCTTGGTTTAGAAAACGATACAACGAAGGAGAGAAAATAAATTTGTTGGCTTGCAAATGACGCATGCCATGATTGAGAGAGCACTACTATGAAAAGGATTTGTAGAGATGTCTGGTTTTTCTGCAACGATGTCTCAATCACCCGCAACCCATGTTGTGCCTAAGCTCAGGCTCCACTGTGATCTCAATCTATCACCCAAACAATAACGAAGGAAACTAAGTAATGCATAAGGGTCATGTCCTCTATGGCTAGAAATATAAAATAATTTAACCGATTGTAAACATGTACGCCATTGCTTGTTATTATATATTTCATCGTCTGTGTGACTTGGTTTTATGTTTGTTGCGGGGTAGAAGCTAGCTGGTGATGCTTTCATCGAAAAAGAGCAATAGCGTTCCAATACCAAAATTTGGACACCAACCATGACTATCCTGTTCAGATCAAGTGAGCCAAGTCTTAAACAAAATTAGCCACCGCCCGTAAACTAATCAAAGGCATGGTTTAGAAAACGATGCAACGAAGAAGAGAAAATAAATTTGTTGGCTTGCAAATAACGCATGCCTTGATTGATGAGCACTACTATGAAAAGGATTTGTAGAGATGTCTTTTTTTTCAGCAACGATGTCTCAATCACCCGCAACCCATGTTGTGCCTAGGCTCAGGCTCCACTGTGATCTCAGTCTACCACCCAAACAATAAAGAACGAAACTAAGTAATGCATAAGGGTCATGTCCTCTGCGGCTAGGAATTTAATATGATTTAACCGATTGTAAACATGTACGCCATTGCTTGTTATTATATATTTCATCCTCTGAATGACCTGGTTTTTTTGTTTGTTGCGGGGTAGAAGCTAGCTGGTGATGCTTTCATCGAAAAGAGCAATCAGCGTTCCAATACTAAAATTTGGACACCAACCTTGGTGATCATGTTTAGTTAAGTGAGGCAAGTCTTAATCAAAATTAGCCAGCCTAGCCCCGTAAACTAATCAAAGGCATGGTTTAGAAAACGATGCAACGAAGAAGAGAAAATAAATTTGTTAGCTTGCAAATGACACATGCCGTGATTGACAGAGCACTACTATGAAAAGGATTTGTAGAGATGTCTTTTTTTCACCAACGATGTCTCAATCACCCGCAACCCATGTTGTGCCTAAGCTCGAGCTCCACTTGTGATCTCAATCTATCACCTAAACAATAAAGAACGAAACTAAGTAATGCATTAGGGTCATGTCCTCTCGGCTAGGAATTTAAAATAATTTAACCGATTGTAAACATGTACGCCATTGCTTGTTATTATATATTTCATCCTCTGAATGACTTGGTTTTTTGTTTGTTGCGGGGTAGAAGCTAGCTGGTGATGCTTTCATTGAAAGAGTAATCGCATTCCAATACCAAAATTTGGACACCAACCTTGGTGATCATGTTTAGTCAAGTGAGCCAAGTCTTAATCAAAATTAGCCACCCTAGCCCGTAAACTAATCAAAGGCATGGTTTAGAAAAGCGACGCATACGAAGAAGAAAAAAATAAATTTGTTGGCTTGCAAATGACACATTCCATGATTGACATAGCACTACTATGAAAAGGATTTGTAGAGATGTCATTTTTTTCACCAACGATGTCTCAATCACCCGCAACCCATGTTGTGCCTAAGCTCGAGCTCCACTGTGATCTCAATCTATCACCCAAACAATAAAGAACGAAACTAAGTAATGCATAAGGGTCATGTCCTCTACGGCTAGGAATTTAAAATAATTTAACCGATTGTAAACATGTACGCCATTGCTTGTTATTATATATTTCATCCTCTGAATGACTTGGTTTTTGTTTGTTGTTGCGGGTAGAAGCTAGCTGGTGATGCTTTCATTGAAAGAGTAATCGCATTCCAATACCAAAATTTGGACACCAACCATGACTATCCTGTTCAGATCAAGTGAGCCAAGTCTTAAACAAAATTAGCCACCTAGCCCGTAAACTAATCAAAGGCTTGGTTTAGAAAACGATACAACGAAGGAGAAAAATAAATTTGTTGGCTTGCAAATGGCGCATGCCATGATTGAGAGAGCACTACTATGAAAAGGATTTGTAGAGATGTCGGTTTTTTACGCAACGATGTCTCAATCACCCATAACCCATGTTGTGCCTAAGCTCAGGCTCCACTGTGATCTCAATCTATCACCCAAACAATAACGAAGGAAACTAAGTAATGCATAAGGGTCATGTCCTCTATGGCTAGAAATATAAAATAATTTAACCGATTGTAAACATATACGCCATTGCTTGTTATTATATATTTCATCGTCTGTGTGACTTGGTTTTATGTTTGTTGCGGGGTAGAAGCTAGCTGGTGATGCTTTCATCGAAAAGAGCAATAGCGTTCAATACCAAAATTTGGACACCAACCATGACTATCCTGTTCATCAAGTGAGCCAAGTCTTAAACAAAATTAGCCAGCCTGGCCCGTAAACTAATCAAAGGCATGGTTTAGAAAACGATGCAACGAAGAAGAGAAAATAAATTTGTTGGCTTGCAAATAACGCATGCCTTGATTGACGAGAGCACTACTATGAAAAGGATTTGTAGAGATGTCTTTTTTCAGCAACGATGTCTCAATCACCCGCAACCCATGTTGTGCCTAGGCTCGAGCTCCACTTGTGATCTCAGATCTACCACCCAAACAATAAAGAACGAAACTAAGTAATGCATAAGGGTCATGTCCTCTACGGCTAGGAATTTAATATGATTTAACCGATTGTAAACATGTACGCCATTGCTTGTTATTATATATTTCATCCTCTGAATGACCTGGTTTTTTGTTTGTTGCAGGGTAGAAGCTAGCTGGTGATGCTTTCATCGAAAGAGCAATCGCGTTCAATACTAAAATTTGGACACCAACCTTGGTGATCATGTTTAGTTAAGTGAGGCAAGTCTTAATCAAAATTAGCCAGCCTAGCCCGTAAACTAATCAAAGGCATGGTTTAGAAAAGCGATGCAACGAAGAAGAGAAAATAAATTTGTTAGCTTGCAAATGACACATGCCGTGATTGACAGAGCACTACTATGAAAAGGATTTGTAGAGATGTCTTTTTTTCACCAACGATGTCTCAATCACCCGCAACCCATGTTGTGCCTAAGCTCAGGCTCCACTTGTGATCTCAATCTATCACCTAAACAATAAAGAACGAAACTAAGTAATGCATAAGGGTCATGTCCTCTCGGCTAGGAATTTAAAATAATTTAACCGATTGTAAACATGTACGCCATTGCTTGTTATTATATATTTCATCCTCTGAATGACTTGGTTTTTGTTTGTTGCGGGTAGAAGCTAGGCTGGTGATGCTTTCATTGAAAGAGTAATCGCATTCCAATACCAAAATTTGGACACCAACCTTGGTGATCATGTTTAGTCAAGTGAGCCAAGTCTTAATCAAAATTAGCCAGCCTAGCCCGTAAACTAATCAAAGGCATGGTTTAGAAAAGCGGCCTTACGAAGAAGAGAAAATAAATTTGTTGGCTTGCAAATGACACATTCCATGATTGACATAGCACTACTATGAAAAGGATTTGTAGAGATGTCATTTTTTTTCACCAACGATGTCTCAATCACCCGCAACCCATGTTGTGCCTAAGCTCAGGCTCCACTGTGATCTCAATCTATCACCCAAACAATAAAGAACGAAACTAAGTAATGCATAAGGGTCATGTCCTCTACGGCTAGGAATTTAAAATAATTTAACCGATTGTAAACATGTACGCCATTGCTTGTTATTATATATTTCATCCTCTGAATGACTTGGTTTTTTGTTTGTTGCGGGGTAGAAGCTAGCTGATGATGCTTTCATTGAAAGAGTAATCGCATTCCAATACCAAAATTTGGACACCAACCATGACTATCCTGTTCAGTCAAGTGAGCCAAGTCTTAAACAAAATTAGCCAGCCTAGCCCGTAAACTAATCAAAGGCTTGGTTTAGAAAACGATACAACGAAGGAGAGAAAATAAATTTGTTGGCTTGCAAATGACGCATGCCATGATTGAGAGAGCACTACTATGAAAAGGATTTGTAGAGATGTCTGGTTTTTACGCAATGTCTCAATCACCCATAACCCATGTTGTGCCTAAGCTCGAGCTCCACTTGTGATCTCAATCTATCACCCAAACAATAACGAAGGAAACTAATTAATGCATAAGGGTCATGTCCTCTATGGCTAGAAATATAAAATAATTTAACCGATTGTAAACATATACGCCATTGCTTGTTATTATATATTTCATCGTCTGTGTGACTTGGTTTTATGTTTGTTGCGGGTAGAAGCTAGCTGGTGATGCTTTCATCGAAAAGAGCAATAGCGTTCCAATACCAAAATTTGGACACCAACCATGACTATCCTGTTCAATCAAGTGAGCCAAGTCTTAAACAAAATTAGCCACTGGCCCGTAAACTAATCAAAGGCATGGTTTAGAAAACGATGCAACGAAGAAGAGAAAATAAATTTGTTGGCTTGCAAATAACGCATGCCTTGATTGACAGAGCACTACTATGAAAAGGATTTGTAGAGATGTCTTTTTTCAGCAACGATGTCTCAATCACCCATAACCCATGTTGTGCCTAGGCTCAGCTCCACTGTGATCTCAGTCTACCACCCAAACAATAAAGAACGAAACTAAGTAATGCATAAGGGTCATGTCCTCTCACGGCTAGGAATTTAATATGATTTAACCGATTGTAAACATGTACGCCATTGCTTGTTATTATATATTTCATCCTCTGAATGACCTGGTTTTTGTTTGTTGCGGGGTAGAAGCTAGTGGTGATGCTTTCATCGAAAGAGCAATCGCGTTCAATACTAAAATTTGGACACCAACCTTGGTGATCATGTTTAGTTAAGTGAGGCAAGTCTTAATCAAAATTAGCCAGCCTAGCCCGTAAACTAATCAAAGGCATGGTTTAGAAAACGATGCAACGAAGAAGAGAAAATAAATTTGTTAGCTTGCAAATGACACATGCTGTGATTGACAGAGCACTACTATGAAAAGGATTTGTAGAGATGTCTTTTTTTTCACCAACGATGTCTCAATCACCCGCAACCCATGTTGTGCCTAAGCTCAGGCTCCACTGTGATCTCAATCTATCACCTAAACAATAAAGAACGAAACTAAGTAATGCATAAGGGTCATGTCCTCTCTACGGCTAGGAATTTAAAATAATTTAACCGATTGTAAACATATACGCCATTGCTTGTTATTATATATTTCATCCTCTGAATGACTTGGTTTTTTGTTTGTTGCGGGGTAGAAGCTAGCTGGTGATGCTTTCATTGAAAGAGTAATCGCATTCCAATACCAAAATTTGGACACCAACCTTGGTGATCATGTTTAGTCAAGTGAGCCAAGTCTTAATCAAAATTAGCCAGCCTAGCCCGTAAACTAATCAAAGGCATGGTTTAGAAAACGACGCACGAAGAAGAGAAAATAAATTTGTTGGCTTGCAAATGACACATTCCATGATTGACATAGCACTACTATGAAAAGGATTTGTAGAGATGTCATTTTTTTCACTGTGATGTCTCAATCACCCGCAACCCATGTTGTGCCTAAGCTCAGCTCCACTGTGATCTCAATCTATCACCCAAACAATAAAGAACGAAACTAAGTAATGCATAAGGGTCATGTCCTCTACGGCTAGGAATTTAAAATAATTTAACCGATTGTAAACATGTACGCCATTGCTTGTTATTATATATTTCATCCTCTGAATGACTTGGTTTTTGTTTGTTGCGGGGTAGAAGCTAGCTGGTGATGCTTTCATTGAAAGAGTAATCGCATTCCAATACCAAAATTTGGACACCAACCATGACTATCCTGTTCGGTCGAGTGAGCCAAGTCTTAAACAAAATTAGCCAGACCTAGCCCGTAAACTAATCAAAGGCTTGGTTTAGAAAAACGATACAACGAAGGAGAAAAATAAATTTGTTGGCTTGCAAATGGCGCATGCCATGATTGAGAGAGCACTACTATGAAAAGGATTTGTAGAGATGTCTGGTTTTTCGCAAGCGATGTCTCAATCACCCGCAACCCATGTTGTGCCTAAGCTCGAGCTCCACTGTGATCTCAATCTATCACCCAAACAATAACGAAGGAAACTAAGTAATGCATAAGGGTCATGTCCTCTATGGCTAGAAATATAAAATAATTTAACCGATTGTAAACATATACGCCATTGCTTGTTATTATATATTTCATCGTCTGCAGTGTGACTTGGTTTTATGTTTGTTGCGGGTAGAAGCTAGTGGTGATGCTTTCATCGAAAGAGCAATAGCGTTCAATACCAAAATTTGGACACCAACCATGACTATCCTGTTCAGTCAAGTGAGCCAAGTCTTAAACAAAATTAGCCACCGGCCCGTAAACTAATCAAAGGCATGGTTTAGAAAACGATGCAACGAAGAAGAGAAAATAAATTTGTTGGCTTGCAAATAACGCATGCCTTGATTGATGAGCACTACTATGAAAAGGATTTGTAGAGATGTCTTTTTTCAGCAACGATGTCTCAATCACCCGCAACCCATGTTGTGCCTAGGCTCGAGCTCCACTGTGATCTCAGTCTACCACCCAAACAATAAAGAACGAAACTAAGTAATGCATAAGGGTCATGTCCTCTCACGGCTAGGAATTTAATATGATTTAACCGATTGTAAACATGTACGCCATTGCTTGTTATTATATATTTCATCCTCTGAATGACCTGGTTTTTTGTTTGTTGCAGGGTAGAAGCTAGCTGGTGATGCTTTCATCGAAAGAGCAATCGCGTTCAATACTAAAATTTGGACACCAACCTTGGTGATCATGTTTAGTTAAGTGAGGCAAGTCTTAATCAAAATTAGCCAGCCTAGCCCGTAAACTAATCAAAGGCATGGTTTAGAAAAACGATGCAACGAAGAAGAGAAAATAAATTTGTTAGCTTGCAAATGACACATGCCGTGATTGACAGAGCACTACTATGAAAAGGATTTGTAGAGATGTCTTTTTTTTCTGCAACGATGTCTCAATCACCCGCAACCCATGTTGTGCCTAAGCTCAGCTCCACTGTGATCTCAATCTATCACCTAAACAATAAAGAACGAAACTAAGTAATGCATAAGGGTCATGTCCTCTCGGCTAGGAATTTAAAATAATTTAACCGATTGTAAACATGTACGCCATTGCTTGTTATTATATATTTCATCCTCTGAATGACTTGGTTTTTTGTTTGTTGCGGGGTAGAAGCTAGCTGGTGATGCTTTCATTGAAAGAGTAATCGCATTCCAATACCAAAATTTGGACACCAACCTTGGTGATCATGTTTAGTCAAGTGAGCCAAGTCTTAATCAAAATTAGCCAGCCTAGCCCGTAAACTAATCAAAGGCATGGTTTAGAAAACGACGCAACGAAGAAGAGAAAATAAATTTGTTGGCTTGCAAATGACACATTCCATGATTGACATAGCACTACTATGAAAAGGATTTGTAGAGATGTCATTTTTTTCACCAACGATGTCTCAATCACCCGCAACCCATGTTGTGCCTAAGCTCAGGCTCCACTTTGTGATCTCAATCTATCACCCAAACAATAAAGAACGAAACTAAGTAATGCATAAGGGTCATGTCCTCTCACGGCTAGGAATTTAAAATAATTTAACCGATTGTAAACATGTATGCCATTGCTTGTTATTATATATTTCATCCTCTGAATGACTTGGTTTTTGTTTGTTGCGGGGGTAGAAGCTAGCTGGTGATGCTTTCATTGAAAGAGTAATCGCATTCCAATACCAAAATTTGGACACCAACCATGACTATCCTGTTTCAATCAAGTGAGCCAAGTCTTAAACAAAATTAGCCAGCCTAGCCCGTAAACTAATCAAAGGCTTGGTTTAGAAAACGATACAACGAAGGAGAGAAAATAAATTTGTTGGCTTGCAAATGACGCATGCCATGATTGAGAGAGCACTACTATGAAAAGGATTTGTAGAGATGTCTGGTTTTTTCTACGCAATGATGTCTCAATCACCAAACCCATGTTGTGCCTAAGCTCAGAGCTCCACTGTGATCTCAATCTATCACCCAAACAATAACGAAGGAAACTAAGTAATGCATAAGGGTCATGTCCTCTATGGCTAGAAATATAAAATAATTTAACCGATTGTAAACATGTACGCCATTGCTTGTTATTATATATTTCATCATCGTCTGTGTGACTTGGTTTTATGTTTGTTGCGGGGTAGAAGCTAGCTGGTGATGCTTTCATCGAAAGAGCAATAGCGTTCCAATACCAAAATTTGGACACCAACCATGACTATCCTGTTCAGTCAAGTGAGCCAAGTCTTAAACAAAATTAGCCAGCCTGGCCCGTAAACTAATCAAAGGCATGGTTTAGAAAAACGATGCAACGAAGAAGAAGAGAAAATAAATTTGTTGGCTTGCAAATAACGCATGCCTTGATTGACAGAGCACTACTATGAAAAGGATTTGTAGAGATGTCTTTTTTTCAGCAACGATGTCTCAATCACCCGCAACCCATGTTGTGCCTAGGCTCAGGCTCCACTGTGATCTCAGTCTACCACCCAAACAATAAAGAACGAAACTAAGTAATGCATAAGGGTCATGTCCTCTCACGGCTAGGAATTTAATATGATTTAACCGATTGTAAACATGTACGCCATTGCTTGTTATTATATATTTCATCCTCTGAATGACCTGGTTTTTGTTTGTTGCAGGGTAGAAGCTAGCTGGTGATGCTTTCATCGAAAGAGCAATCGCTCTCAATACTAAAATTTGGACACCAACCTTGGTGATCATCATTTAGTTAAGTGAGGCAAGTCTTAATCAAAATTAGCCAGCCTAGCCCGTAAACTAATCAAAGGCATGGTTTAGAAAACGATGCAACGAAGAAGAGAAAATAAATTTGTTAGCTTGCAAATGACACATGCTGTGATTGACAGAGCACTACTATGAAAAGGATTTGTAGAGATGTCTTTTTTTTCACCAACGATGTCTCAATCACCCGCAACCCATGTTGTGCCTAAGCTCAGGCTCCACTGTGATCTCAATCTATCACCTAAACAATAAAGAACGAAACTAAGTAATGCATAAGGGTCATGTCCTCTACGGCTAGGAATTTAAAATAATTTAACCGATTGTAAACATGTACGCCATTGCTTGTTATTATATATTTCATCCTCTGAATGACTTGGTTTTTTGTTTGTTGCGGGGTAGAAGCTAGCTGGTGATGCTTTCATTGAAAGAGTAATCGCATTCCAATACCAAAATTTGGACACCAACCTTGGTGATCATGTTTAGTCAAGTGAGCCAAGTCTTAATCAAAATTAGCCAGCCTAGCCCGTAAACTAATCAAAGGCATGGTTTAGAAAATGACGCAACGAAGAAGAGAAAATAAATTTGTTGGCTTGCAAATGACACATTCCATGATTGACATAGCACTACTATGAAAAGGATTTGTAGAGATGTCATTTTTTTTCACCAACGATGTCTCAATCACCCGCAACCCATGTTGTGCCTAAGCTCAGGCTCCACTGTGATCTCAATCTATCACCCAAACAATAAAGAACGAAACTAAGTAATGCATAAGGGTCATGTCCTCTACGGCTAGGAATTTAAAATAATTTAACCGATTGTAAACATGTACGCCATTGCTTGTTATTATATATTTCATCCTCTGAATGACTTGGTTTTTTGTTTGTTGCGGGGTAGAAGCTAGCTGGTGATGCTTTCATTGAAAGAGTAATCGCATTCCAATACCAAAATTTGGACACCAACCATGACTATCCTGTTCAGTCGAGTGAGCCAAGTCTTAAACAAAATTAGCCAGCCTAGCCCGTAAACTAATCAAAGGCTTGGTTTAGAAAACGATACAACGAAGGAGAGAAAATAAATTTGTTGGCTTGCAAATGACGCATGCCATGATTGAGAGAGCACTACTATGAAAAGGATTTGTAGAGATGTCTGGTTTTTCTGCAACGATGTCTCAATCACCCGCAACCCATGTTGTGCCTAAGCTCAGGCTCCACTGTGATCTCAATCTATCACCCAAACAATAACGAAGGAAACTAAGTAATGCATAAGGGTCATGTCCTCTATGGCTAGAAATATAAAATAATTTAACCGATTGTAAACATATACGCCATTGCTTGTTATTATATATTTCATCGTCTGTGTGTGACTTGGTTTTGTTTTTGTTGGGGTAGAAGCTAGCTGGTGATGCTTTCATCGAAAAAGAGCAATAGCGTTCCAATACCAAAATTTGGACACCAACCATGACTATCCTGTTCAGTCAAGTGAGCCAAGTCTTAAACAAAATTAGCCAGCCTGGCCCGTAAACTAATCAAAGGCATGGTTTAGAAAACGATGCAACGAAGAAGAGAAAATAAATTTGTTGGCTTGCAAATAACGCATGCCTTGATTGACAGAGCACTACTATGAAAAGGATTTGTAGAGATGTCTTTTTTTTCAGCAACGATGTCTCAATCACCCGCAACCCATGTTGTGCCTAGGCTCGAGCTCCACTGTGATCTCAGTCTACCACCCAAACAATAAAGAACGAAACTAAGTAATGCATAAGGGTCATGTCCTCTCGGCTAGGAATTTAATATGATTTAACCGATTGTAAACATGTACGCCATTGCTTGTTATTATATATTTCATCCTCTGAATGACCTGGTTTTTGTTTGTTGCAGGGTAGAAGCTAGCTGGTGATGCTTTCATCGAAAGAGCAATCGCGTTCCAATACTAAAATTTGGACACCAACCTTGGTGATCATGTTTAGTTAAGTGAGGCAAGTCTTAATCAAAATTAGCCAGCCTAGCCCGTAAACTAATCAAAGGCATGGTTTAGAAAACGATGCAACGAAGAAGAGAAAATAAATTTGTTAGCTTGCAAATGACACATGCTGTGATTGACAGAGCACTACTATGAAAAGGATTTGTAGAGATGTCTTTTTTTTCACCAACGATGTCTCAATCACCCGCAACCCATGTTGTGCCTAAGCTCAGGCTCCACTGTGATCTCAATCTATCACCTAAACAATAAAGAACGAAACTAAGTAATGCATAAGGGTCATGTCCTCTACGGCTAGGAATTTAAAATAATTTAACCGATTGTAAACATGTACGCCATTGCTTGTTATTATATATTTCATCCTCTGAATGACTTGGTTTTTTGTTTGTTGCGGGGTAGAAGCTAGCTGGTGATGCTTTCATTGAAAGAGTAATCGCATTCCAATACCAAAATTTGGACACCAACCATGACTATCCTGTTCAGTCAAGTGAGCCAAGTCTTAAACAAAATTAGCCAGCCTAGCCCGTAAACTAATCAAAGGCATGGTTTAGAAAACAATACAACGAAGGAGAGAAAATAAATTTGTTGGCTTGCAAATGACGCATGCCATGATTGAGAGAGCACTACTATGAAAAGGATTTGTAGAGATGTCTGGTTTTTCTGCAACGATGTCTCAATCACCCGCAACCCATGTTGTGCCTAAGCTCAGGCTCCACTGTGATCTCAATCTATCACCCAAACAATAATGAAGGAAACTAAGTAATGCATAAGGGTCATGTCCTCTATGGCTAGAAATATAAAATAATTTAATCGATTGTAAACATGTACGCCATTGCTTGTTATTATATATTTCATCGTCTGTGTGACTTGGTTTTTTGTTTGGTGCGGGGTAGAAGCTAGATGGTGATGCTTTCATCGAAAGAGCAATCGCGTTCCAATACCAAAATTTGGACACCAACCATGACTATCCTGTTCAGTCAAGTGAACCAAGTCTTAAACAAACATTAGCCAGCCTAGCCCGTAAACTAATCAAAGGCATGGTATAGAAAACGATACAACGAAGAAGAGAAAATAAATTTGTTGGCATGCAAATGACGCATGCCATGATTGACAGAGCACTACTATGAAAAGGATTTGTAGAGATGTCTGGTTTTTCAGCAACGATGTCTCAATCACCCGCAACCCATGTTGTGCCTAGGCTCAGGTTCCACTGTGATCTCAATCTATCACCCAAACAATAAAGAACGAAACTAAGTAATGCATATGGGTCATGTCGTCTACGGCTAGAAATTTAAAATAATTTAACCGATTGTAAACATGTACACCATATTGCTTGTTATTATATATTTCATCGTCTGTGTGACTTGGTTTTTTGTTTGTAAACATGTACGACATTTGGAAGGGGAGCTTTACATCTGTTTGCCAATTGGAATCCTAGCGGCCCTAACTTGTTAGACGAACCTTTGAAAGGCTTCATAGTGAACCCTGCCGACCTTCCTTAGTAGTGGGTCCAGAGGCTAATCACGTCAGACGAAAGGGTAAATCACGGCTCATGGTGAAAGTGTACTACCTCTGCAGAGTGTAAAACTGTTATAATAGCCGTGCTCACGGTCACGAGCGGCCCTAGAACTCTTACGGAATAGATGATCATTAATGGTTAATTGTTTATGCTATTCATTATTCATGTTTACCTGATCATGTGTTTATGTGGGCTTGTGAATAAACTTGTTGCCACTCAATAGCTAAAATTGTGACTCACTAAAAGCTAACTGCAGTAAACCAATGTCATCCTTTTCAACCACATGAACCCCATGTTATATTTGCTGAGTAGACATGTACTTATGCTTGCTTTACTTTTTAAATCTTTGGAAAAATCCCGGATGGGCATCAAATTGCTAGAGTTTGGAGGAATTAGGCTTGTAATCAATTAGTTAGTTGTCCCTGTGGAGTTGGAGTCTTCACCTGAAGATCGGAGTTGTCTTGCCGCTGTTTGCTGTCTAAAGTTATATCATTTATACTAAGTATGTTATATATTAAGCATTGTCTTTTGATATTACCCTTATTTATAGTTATATGTGAGATTTGACTTCCTGGGCTAACGTATGGTGCGTATCAGGTTTTGTTCATAAAACTAGGTGTTACACGTTGAAGTGCAGATCTCAAGCTATAAAACTACTAGTAGATTATATAGTACTGCACGAGTCCACAAGATTCCTTAATGCACTAATTAAGTAAGGCAAATGAAAGAAGAGTTGATCGTCAGCTTTTGATTTGCATGCTCGTGTCCACATGATGGCATTTAATTTGCATCCAGTATCTTAATTAATGGAGATATGGACTTGCTGTTAGAAAAAGAAAAAAAATCGATCTGGCCATGTGCACGCGCTAAGTGAGGATTGCTCAAATAGCAGTGAACCCCATATATGAACTAAAGAGGAAAATATGCCGAGCTCAGATACATGCATCCATGGAGCCAACTTGTTGAAGCGCACATCTCAAGCAATAAAACTAGTTATATTCGCATGATTCTTAAATGGACTAATTAAGTACAGCAAATGATAGAAGAGCTCATCGTCAGCTTTTGACTTGCATGCTCGAGTCCACATGATAGCATTTAATTTGCGTCCAGTATCGATCATGGAATTGCTGGTAGAAAAAGAAAAGAATCGATCCGGGCATGTGCACGCTTAGTTGGGAATGTTAAATGTTTTCACTGGTTGTTCAGCTTACGATACATCAACCAAGACCGGCACTGTGTTCACCACGGGATTATACGTGGAACCGATGTTGAAAATGTTCATCACTGCTGGTAAGTCACCCTTTTGTGCCCCTAAGCCTATAAAAACCGGCGGTGACATGTATCGCCACCGCCTGTACACACATAACCGGCGGGGATGACCATCCTTTTTTTAAGTAGTCATGTAATTTTTTCCATTACTAAGTAACAAAAAAAATACCATTTTGTTTATTACAGCTGTCTTACGACACATTGAAGGCGATCGATATAAGGCCAGTCTTAGTGGGAGTTTCATTAGAGTTTCTTCTGCATTAAATAGGTTGCCACATAGGCATTTTTTATGACAGGGCAATGTATTTAAGAAGAAAGAGAATAAATGTGTTTCATGGGGATGAAACTCTTTTGGCACGATTACCAACTTTCTATGAGTCATGAAATTAAATGCTCATGAAACTATAGAATGAAACTTTCCATTGAGAGTGGGTGTTTCATCAAAGTTTTATTTCATTATACATGACATGGCAGTCTTGGAAACAACACTATAAAACTATCCACTGAGACTGGCCCAATGAAATGAATGAAGAGGTACTAGAACTCCAAAGGGTAGTAGGTCTTCAAAACATTGGACCACAATTTAACATATACAGTCACTACTACAGGATGGCCTTGTTGTCCCGGGCGGTAACGGCCTTTAGTCCCGGTTACCGCACTGGAACAACGATCCCGGAACTAAAGGTGGAACCTTCAGTCCCGGGTCATCGAGCTGGGACTAAAGAGGGACCTTTAGTCCCGGTTGGTGTTACCAACCAAGACTAAAGGCCCTCCAGCCAAGCAAACGTGGCCGCACCCTTTAGTCCCGGTTGGTAACCCCAACCGGAACTAAAGGTTCCTTTTCTTTTTCTTTTTTTTTGTTTAATTTGTTTTCAGTTCAGTTACACATATTTGTTTAATATATAATATATTTTTATGTATGTATTCTACGCTGCTAATATAAATACACGCACGCATATATATAATGACATCTAATTCTCATCTCGAGTATATTATAGATATATATGTATATATACAACACTTTCATAATCTTGTTCTCGAAAATAACGATATCAATAAACATTTAATTTACATCATTTATTCCTTAGGATCAAAGTAGAACTCGCCGTTGGGATTTAGCACTTTTTCTAGAAGAAATCCTGCTATTGACTCTTGAACTGCTTTCAGATGGTCTTTTTGCATGACCCTTTGTTTCAACCATTCAGTCTTGTATTTGAAATAAAGGAAAAGTATTAATACATATATATATATTCGTTTAAAAATAAAAAAAATTGATATATACGTACTCTGAGGACATCTTTAGGAGTTCTTCTTATGTGCACAATGATAAATTCACAAACATAGTATCCACACAAGTTATTATCTGGTTGCTGCCGCAAACACCACTGTACGAGAAGAAGATTATTCTCATCATCTCACACGTAAATTGAAGTACGATATAGTAATTAAACACATGGGGAAGTATATATAGTACAACTTGCTAGTATTTCAACTACATTAAGTGGTGCCTTGCAATCCTTGCGGTGTTGCCAAATAAACTCTTTCCAAACCCTGTGCGACCAATAGTGTACGATCGTTAATAAATTATGGCAAAGTCTATTCAATAATAGTTGTGCGCGAGAGATAGAAATTACCTCTGGATAATGTCTATCATATCTTGGTATAGTGCCCGCTCCTTTCTCAACGAGTCCAAGATTACTAACCGACTTGAGTTTAACTCAATGACAATGAGTATCTAGTGAAACCTGCATTGGTTTATACACACACGTACATGCATATAAGTTGTATTGATATTACACAAAATGTGTAGACTACATTATTATTAACACTTACTCAAAGCTGTACGGGAAAAGTATTGTTGTCTTGTCATGCTGCTTCACGAAGAACCTCATGATATTCTTCTGTGCTTCAGATACCCAATGCTCCTTGGCAATAATATCGGTTTTGAATACGATATAAGGATCAATGAAGCCAACACTGGTGTCTTGTATTCTTTGGAGCTCTGACATCTGGAATGTATATAAATATAAGTTACATGTGAGGATAATTATATATACGTACGCATGGAAATGAGTTTATGAAATAAAAGTAAGAATCACTTACAAACAAAAGGAGCTAATGATTGATTTGTCCAGAGCATCCATGTGGTATAGTTGATGCAATTCTTCGAAACTAATATGTAAGATGTCATCGCCACGGAAGTAATGATGGTCTCTAAATCTGACAAAGATCCACTCCTCACCCCTGCCACACGCCTGCATGTACCACTTGTTGAGCAAGTACATTTTCGTACCCAATTCATTCAGAGCCGCAGGGTTGTACAGACTTTTGCCAAATTTATAAGTCTTCCAGGTTCTGGATTGGAGCTTTGCCCGTCAATTGATCCAAGGTTAAACCAGTATCTTTAAAAAAGCATTAAGATCTTGAACCGACACTTCTCCACAGTTGTCTAGTCGATAGACTTCTATGTTGGAACCATATTCATTAGCAACAACAAGATTTTGCATTGGTTGCTTCTGTTGTCCGAGCTGTGGGACATCCTTCCCTGATGCTCTTTTCCTTTTCTTATCTGCATCATGTGACTTCACGAGGGAGCGGTCTAGTCTGATAGTGGCGGAGGCTTACGAAGTTCAAGCATCTTTTTCTTGTGATCTTTGACCTTCTGCCTCAGTAGATCTCGTGGTATGTAAAAATACGGCTTCTCCTTAAGCTTCGCTTGTCTCTGCTTTTTGATATCTATAAAAAATCTTTCACTTTTTTGTCTTCTTCAGCTGCTATTTGTTCATCAGTCTTTTTAGGAAGTATTTCTTGAGAAATAACTCTTTTTTTCGAGGTCTTCTTTGCCGCCGAGACCTTAGACGTCTCTGTAGTGCGTCGCTGTGGAGGGGGTGGCGGCGGTGTTGGAGACCGGCGTGGAGGCGTTGGAGATCGTTGTGGAGGCGGTGGGGCCGGTGTAGGAGTTGGAGATCGTGGTGGAGGTGATGGGGCCGGTGTAGGAGTTGGAGATCGCCGTGGGGATGAAGTCGTCTCGCCCCCCGCGACGCTGTGATGAGATGGGGAATGAATGATTGGGCTAGGCTGGGGGGAAACCCTGCTACAAAAACAAGTTGTGAGTCAATTATTTTTGAAGCCAATAGAAAATTAATGGAAAATAATATTTCATTCACTTTCATTCGTACCTAGGGTGAGGTAGGGGAAGCGGTGGCGCCGCAGGAATGATGATGAAGCGTTTGCGCCATTGAATAAATGTCTTCTCTGCTTCTCCTAGTGTCTTCTCCCAACACCGCCTTCAATGTCAAGAGGAACATTGCTGTAACCTTTGAGCACTCTATCGACCGAGACGCTAGCATATCCAGGTTGAATAACTGACCCATGGATTCTTGGTGTCTTCGTTCGGTCTATTGGAGATACAACCCCGACAGCCACCATGATTGATGCATTATTACCATCTGGAATGTGCAGCTCACATGTTGTTAGAGGCTCGGTAATGTCATCAACAGGGAAGCGCAACCCAATGCCATCTTGAATAACTGGCAGCTCCGTGGAAGCACAACTGCTTTTCATCTGACCAACGGGGCTAATGGTGACTCCCGGCGTTGATTGCGATTGCATTTGACTCATTGCTAGCTGCACTTGCCTCTTGATCTCCTCCTGCATTCTTGCCTCAAGAGATTTTTCTCGTTCATGTGATTCAAGCAATGCTTGTCGTGACTCATTAACAAATTGCTCCAATACACGGATTCGGTCTGCCTCCTCATCCTTCTTTCTCTGGCGGCTTCTATAGGTATCCTTGTCTGCTGGGAATGCTTGTAGCCATGGAACCGCCTCATAGCCTCTTGTTCGACCACCGTGTTCGGGATTCTCTAGGGCATATGTCAATTCATCCTTCTCTCTGTTGGGCTTGAAAACACCACTATCAGCTTCTTCCCTAGCACGAGCTAGTCTCTGTGTTGCTCTCTCAATTTTTTGGCCGAAAATTAGCTTGCCAGTGTCTGGGTCTAGGCTTCCCCCATGAGCGTAGAACCAATTCTTCGCGCGTTGAGGCCAGTTCTTCTCTATTGTTTTAGGTATGATTCCCTTGGCAGTAATCTCTGCTTCTAGGTTCTGCCACTTGGGAATAGCACTCCTATAACCACCTGATCCCATGCGATGATGGTATTGCTTCTGTCAGGCATTCTACTGATTCCTCATCACACGTTCCTCACTCTCTTGAGATGTCTTGTATTGTACGAAGTCATCCCAATGGGACTCCAACTTGACAAACGCCTTAGCATTGAAATCCGGCGTATCATTCTTCAAGATAAACTTTTTATACAATGTCTTCTTCCAACTCTGGAACAATGTTGCCATCTTCTTCATTGTCTAATCCCTCACTAGCTCCTTCAAAGCATCATCTGCTTGTAATGTGAAATGCTGAGTGATATCTCTCCAAGCTAGGTTCTTGTCACGATCAGATACAAAACTAACATTAGGAGCGGATATCTTCTTCTTCCATTCACGAGCACTAACTAGGATCCTATCCCTTACAATGACCCCACATTGATTGACATATGTCTGAGCATGTGGTCCCAATGGTTTGCCGGCGTCGATGTCGAATTCTGATATTATGAAACGACCCTCTAATGGCTTTTTTGGCCCTCGGACTTTCCTACTCTTGCCGGTGGTTGATGTAGATCCATAGACCGGCTACATGAGTAGAATCACAATGATTAATAACAAATATACGTACGCAAGCATCTATAAGAGATGATAGATAATCAAATATACCTCGCCAGTATTTTCTTGCGCGACAATTTGTTGATCTTCAACCACCGGGATATTCAGGATATCCTCATAATCAGCAAAGTGCTGACTCGTGTCATCTACATCCGCATTGGTGCCGGTGTTGATAATATCCTCCATTATGTCATCATTCAAGTTATCATCCGGAGCAGCCATTTGTATCTTCAAGATAACACATAGATAGAATTACTATGGCACATAACATAAGTACATGTGATAACACATATAGAATTACTAAATCCAATTAAATATAATAACACATAATATTTCATAAGGATAAACAATAATAAGGTATAGGCTTTGGAATCGAATCAAAAACACTTTCGATCCAAAAACATGGAAATAAGTACATGTATATATAGAATGATACAATTTTTCTCTCTCTCTCAACACATAGAAATAAGTGCATATGTATATATCTCTAGATATGCATGTGATAACACATAGAATGTCTCTCTAGATACAATTTTCTCTCTCTCAACACATGGAAATAAGTACATGTATATATACACATAGAAATAATTAAGTACATATGTATACATATAGAATCTCTCTCTAGATATGCATGTGATATAGATAGAATTACTAATAAAATATCCAAGTGATATATAGATAGAATTACTAAAATAAAATTAAATCTAATTAACATATATATAGAGAGATAGAGTATATAATTACTAAATCCAATTAAATATAATAAACATATATATATAGATAGAATTACTAAATCAAAATTAAATCTAATTAACATATATATAGAGAGATAGAATATATAATTACTAAATTCAATTAAATAAATCTAACATGAAATTAGATAAACTAGTAATAGATAATACATTTTAATCTAACATATATCAAAAACTATAATAAAAAACTATCTAAAAAACTATCTAAATAAAGTACTAATTAAATTTTAATACATTTAAATCTAACATATATCAAAAACTATCTAAAAAACTAACAATAAACTACTAATTAAATTTTAATACATTTTAATCTAACATATATATCAAAAACTATCTAAAAACTATCTAAAAAACTAGTAATTAAATTTAACATACATTTTAATCTAACATATATATCAAAAAAATAATCTAAAAAAACTAGAAACTTTGTAAAAAAAATACGGTCGAGAGCAGCTAGTAGCTAGCAAGGCTAGTCATGGGCGGATGGCGCGGGGGTCAGGCAGGCGATCGTCTTGGCCGCCACGGGGTCGAGCTGAGCACCTCGTCTTGAGGACGACGACTGGCGAGAGCACGGGGGGCTCGGCAACGGGGCGGCAAGGAAGTGGTCGGCGACGGAGGGTTGGGCTCGAGCGGCGCGAGGAGACGGATCGCGGAGAGGCAGGCCGACATGATGCAAAGAGCAGGCGATGGCGGCGCGCGGGCGAGGGTAGAAGACGACAATGCGCGCAAGCAGAGACGAGCTCGACGGCCAAGCGGGTCAAGCGACGGAGGCGAGATCGAAGATGACGGTGGCGGCGGCGATGATCGACGTAGAGATCGAAAAGTAGAAGATGAACAGAACAGGAACCGTTCGATATATATAGGCCGGGACCCTTTAGTCCCGGCTGGTAACACTAGCCGGGACTAAATGGCGGACTAAACACCATTTAGTCCCGGCCGGTAAGCCAAACCGGGACTAAAGGTCCAACCCTTTAGTCCCGGCTCGACATACCAGCCAGGACTAAATGGCGTTTGTCCCGGTTGGTGTTACCAGCCGGGACTAAAGGTATTTTTGGGCGGGCACCGAAATTGCCGCCCACCCTTTAGTCCCTATTCATCGGCTCGGGCCGGACTCAAGGGCCTCGAAAATTTTGGCAGCCCGTCGAGTAATTGGAAAAGGCCTGGGATTTTGATTTTGTTCTCCTTGTTTAATACTAGGTTAATCAATTAATTCTATAGCAACTTCAATACTTTGCAATATTTATTTTAAAAAATACTATTGATTAACTAATTATTTATTGTAAATAGGAAAATTTTGTAGCCTAAAGTTTTTAATTTCTTTTATGAATATAGAATATAAATGTTACTAATACTAAGTATTTTGTTAATGCAAAAATATATTTGTAACTTAAAATTAATAAAACTAATATTATTCGATAGGAAATTTATTATCACATTATTGTAACGTCAATGTTTAAATGTTTTATCGGTTTTTGACCAAAATTGACAAGAATTTTTGTTGAACCTATAAAAATAAAGAAAATGTAGTATTTTTGTTCTACAACTTTTTCAAATGAAAAAATGGCCTATATAAGGATTGTAGATCTTGATGAGTTTAACAAACTTAATATTCAAAACTTTTCAATTTGAGACAATCTAGGGTTCCGAAAACTAGTTTGTAGGCGTCGAAATTTAAAAATCACAAATTTGAACCATCTAAACTTTCTCAAATGGAAAGTTGACCAAAACAACAATTGTATATCTTGATGAGATGATCAAACTTGGTATTCAAAACTTTTTAATTTAAGACAATTTAGGGTTCCGAAAACTAGTTTGTAGGTGTCAAAATTTAAAAATCACAAATTTGAACCATCTAAACTTTCTCAAATGGAAAGTTTACCAGAACAACAATTGTATATCTTGATGATCTGAACAAACTTGTTATTCAAAACTTTTCAATTTGGGACAATCTAGGGTTGTGAAAACTAGTTTGTAGGCGTCGAAATTTAAAAATCATAAATTTGAACCATCCAAACTTTCTCAAATGGAAAGTTGACCAAAACAAAAATTGTAGATCTTGATGATTTTAACAAATTTGGTATTCAAAACTTTTCAATTTGAAGTTATTTAGAGTTCATAATACTAGAGTCAAAGTGTTGTTTTTTCATTTGACCAAATTTGACTTGGTCAAACTTGCTCAAATGAGACACTAAATGACCTCAGATGAAAAATCTGTGAATACCAAGTTTGATCATTTCAGCAAGATCTACAATTGTTACATAGCTCATTTTCCCATTTGAGAAAGTTTTATCAAAACTAGTCACAAATTCTTGGATGTCATAGACTTTCTAAAACTGTGTCACACACTTGTGAAATCTGAACTACATTTTGTTCAAACTTTCTCAAATGAAAAAATGTCCTTTCTAAGGATTGTAGATCTTGATGAGCTGAACAAACTTGGTATTCAAAACGTTTCAATTTGAGACAATTTAGGGTTCCGAAAACTAGTTTGTTGGCGTCGAAATTTAAAAATCAGAAATTTGAACCGTCTAAACTTTCTCAAATGGAAAGTTGACCACAGCAACGATTGTAGATCTTGATGAGTTTAACAAACTTGGTATTCAAAACTTTTCAATTTGAAGTCATTTAGAGTTCATAATACTAGAGTCAAAGTGTTGTTTTTTCATTTGACCAAATTTGACTTGGTCAAACTTGCTCAAATGAGACACTAAATGACCTCAGATGAAAAAACTCTGAATGCCAAGTTTGATCATCTCAGCAAGATCTACAATTGTTACATATCTCATTTTCCCATTTGAGATAGTTTTATCAAACACTAGTCACAAATTCTTGAATCTCATATAAACTTTCTGAAACTATGTCACACACTTGTGAAAGTTGAAACATATATTAAACATGCATCGTTGTATCATGCGGGCACAACAGTAAATTTCTTCTTGACGTATGACCCTTGGTTATGATCTTGTCGTAACCATGGAGTGTCTTCATCATTTAACATGATGCTTGGATCTTCCTTCACTATGAAGGGTGGAATTCGGACATTTATTTCATAATCTTCTGACATGTCTGACTTGTCTTCAATTCCCACTATATTTATTTTCCCAGAAAGAACTATGTGGCGCTTTGTCTCATTGATCATTGAGTTGAAGTCTTCGTTTTTTCCTCTCTTTGATTTTGTAGACATGTCTTTCACATAGAACACCTACTCACATCGGCAGCAAGGACGAATGGTTCGTCTTTGTACCCAATATTGTTGAGGTCCACTGTTGTCATTCCATACTCTTTGTCGACTGTTACCCCTCCTCCGGTCAGCTTCACCCATTGGCACCGAAACAAAGGGACTTTAAAATTAGGTGCGTAGTCTAGTTCCCATATCTCTTCTATGCGGCCATAATATGTTTGTATATTCCTATTTGGATCTATGCCATCTATGCGAACACCACTATTTTGATTGGTGCTCCTTTTATCTTGGGCAACTGTGTAAAATGTATTCCCATTTATCTCGTACCCTTGGTACGTGAGGATATGCCACGATGGTTGCCTAGCCAACAAATATAGTTGCTCATCAATATTGTCATCGCCTTGACATTCTTTTCGCAACCAACCACTAAAACTTTCCATGTGCTGATGCCTAATCCAAGCTTCAGTCTTCCCTAGAAACTTAGATCGTAAGAACTCCTTATGTATCTCGATGTACGGATGCACCAATGACGAGTTCTGAAGAACTGTGTAGTGTGCTTTATTGAAATAATCATCTTCCATGCCGATATATGTTTTCTTCCCTAAAGTTCCTTTACCACTGAGTCTCCTCTCGTGTCGCGATTCGGGAACGACAATCGGGGCAAGGTCAGGAATAAAGTCAACACAGAACTCAATGACCTCCTCTGTTCCATAGCCCTAGGCGATGCTTCCTTCAGGCTTAGAATGGACTTTCACATATTTCTTCAAGAGTCCCATAAACCTCTCGAAGGGGAACATGTTATGTAAGAACACAGGTCCAAGAATACTAATCTCCTTCACCAAATGAACTAGGAGGTGTGTCATGATATTAAAGAAGGATGGAGGGAACACCAACTCAAAGCTGACAAGACATTGAACCACATCATTCTATAGAGTAGCTAGTTCCACTAGATTGATTGCCTTCTGAGAAATTGCATTGAGGAATGCACATAGCTTCACGGTGGCTAGACGTACATGTGGAGGTAGAATTCCTCTTAAAGCAACTGGAAGCAATTGCGTCATAAGCACGTGGCAGTCGTGGGACTTTAAGTTTAGGAATTTCTTCTCTGGCACATTTATTATACCCTTTATAATGGAGGAGAATCCCGATGGGACCTTGATGCTGCTTAGACATTCGAACATGCTGTCCCTCTCTTCTTTGCTAAGCGTGTAGCTAGCAGGACTTAAGTAATGACGTCCATCATCAGTCTTCTCTGGATGAAGGTTGTCTCGTTCTTTCATGCCCTACAAGTCCTGGCGTGCTTCAAGTGAATCCTTTGGCTTCCCGTACACACCCATGAATCCTAACAGGTTCACACAAAGATTCTTTGTCAAGTGCATCACGTCGATTGCGTTGCGGACCTCTAGGACTTGCCAATAGGGTAGCTCCTAAAAGATGGACTTCTTCTTCCACATGGGTGCGTGTCCCTTAGCATCTTTGGGAACAGATTCGCTACCTTGTCCCTTTCCAAATACTACTTTCACATCCTTGACCATTGCGAGTACATCTTCCCCGGTTCGGTTATGAGGCTTCTTCCGGTGGTCTGGCTTACCTTTAAAATGCTTCCCTTTCTTTCTTACTTGGTGATTCAAAGGAAGGAATCGACGATGGCCAAGGTATACGACCTTTCGACATCTTTTCAAATATATACTGTCAAGGTCATCTAAACAATGTGTGCATGCATTATATCCTTTGTTTGTCTGACCTGAAAGATTACTTAAAGCAGGCCAATCATTGATTGTTACGAACAACATTGCTCGTAGGTCAAAGTGTTCTTGTTTGTACTCATCCCAGACACGTACACCTGGTTTGTTCCATAAAACTAGAAGTTCTTCAACTAATGGCTTCAGATAGACATCAATGTCGTTGCCAGGTTGCCTCAGACCTTGGATGAGGATCGGCATCATAATGAACTTCCGCTTCATGCATAACCATGGAGGAAGGTTGTAGATACATAGAGTAACTGGCCAAGTGCTATGACTAGTGCTCTGCTCCCCAAAAGGATTCATACCATCTGTACTTAAGGCGAACCTTAAGTTTCTAGCCTCATTTGCAAACTCTGGAAATTCACTGTCTATCGCTCTCCACTGGGATCCATCAGCTGGGTGTCTCAGCATATTGTCTACCTTATGGTCTTCTTTATGCCACCGCAATAACTTTGCATGTTCTTTATTTCTGAACAAACGTTTTAAGCGTTGTATTATAGGAGCATACCACATAACCTTGGCAGGGATTTTCTTTCTAGGACGTTGTTCACCCTCGACGTCACCAGGATCATCGCGCCTGATCTTATACCATGATGCTTTACATACCGGGCATTCATCCAAATTCTCGTATTCATTGCCATGGTAGAGGATGCAGTCATTAGGACATGCATGTATCTTCTGGATTTTTAATCCCAAAGGGCAGACAACCTTTTTTGCTTCGTACGTAGTGGTGGGCAATTCATTTGGCTTCGGAAGCATCTTCTTTATGAGGTTCAATAAATTCCCAAATACCTTGTCGGATACACCATTCTTTGCCTTTCACTGTAGCAATTCTAGTGTTGTACCCAGCTTTTTTTGCCCCTCTTCGGCCGTCGGGTATAGCAACTTCCTATGATCCTCAAGCATGCGCTCGAACTTAACTTTCTCTTTTTCACTTTCGCATTCTTGTTGTGCATCACGAATGGCATCGCCAAGAGCATCACCGAGATCATCTTCTGCCGCTACCTCTTCTTCATCTCCCCCCATTGTAGTATCATCAAAGGCACCATACTGAGCAATAATGTCATCAATGTCTAAATCTTCTCCTTCACCTTCTTCCATCATGACCTCACTTTCTCCATGCTTAGTCCAACATATATAGTTTGACATGAAACCTGACTTAAGCAAATGTGAATGAAGACTCATTGAGCTTGAATATTCCTTTAAATTCTTACATAAGGCATATGGACAGCACATGAAACCATCCCGCTTATTTGCCTCGGCCACACCTAAGAAATAGTGCACGCCCTCAATAAAGTCTTGGGAGCGGCGATTGGCATTGTACATCCAATGGCGTGACATAATCTGCATTACACAACAAATTATGAAAACCTTGAACATAATTAAGTATTTTATTACACAACATAGATGACACACACACGGTTGATTAATTAACTAAGCCTGGCTACAACGTAAGCAATCCTAACTATCACTAAACAAACTAAAACTACAATGCACTTCAGTAACATAATTATTTCGTGACCGTACGCAACTAAAACAGACAAATCATTCGTCTGTTGAATATCAATAAGCTTCTCCTGCTGGCTCACTGCCTCATCATCAGCAGCCGCTACCTCAAGCGCACCCGAATTCTGCACGTATGTAGCATAATCTTCCTCCCAGTACCAACCATCGCATCCATTGCCCTCCCACTGAAATTAAAGCCAAAAAATATTTAGTCAAAAATATTCAAGAAAGCAGGTCAATTAGCCATAATAATCAAATGCGTAAGAAACTCGCATCGCGATCCGGGCACTTGTAGAAAATACGATCCTTGTTGGGTCCCTGTCTCTTGACTCGGTACTCCATCACAATCTTCTGCTTACACTTGCCGCAGATAATGAGAGGGAGTTCTGGCCTCACTCGTTTCGCAACCGAACGAGAGGCCGAGGATCCGGTACCAGTTGTCATCTACTTTCTATACTTATTTTTGCAAACTAGTGTAAATTTCACATTTTTTAAAATAATATATTTAAACAAAACTAAAATTATTTATTTATCTAACTAAACCATGAAATATCTACTATGTATAATAGTAAAATACCAAACTATCAAGTGATTTTACTATTGTAAATCATCATGTGATTTTGAGCTAAAAATGACAGAAATCATAATCAAATCCACCATATCAAGTTACTTTCTATACTTATTTTTGCAAACTATTGTAAATTTCTCATTTCTAAAGTAATATATTAAAAAAATAAAAATATTTATTTATCTAACTAAACCATGAAATGTACTACATATACTAGCAATACTAAACTATCAAGTGATTTTGATGAACTAATTTAACTTTTGTTTATCCAAACATATATGCAAATCATCATGTGATTTTGAACTAAAAATGACATAAAATCATAATAAAGTCCAACATATAAAGTTACACATGCATCTACATCGCAAAATAAGATAAGCTACTGATAAAACATAAGAGGATTAAGTTTGTTACCTCCAAAATCGAAGAGCAACACCAATGTAGGGGGAGAGAGCAAGAACAACAGCAAGCTGAGGAACAGAGGCAGTGAGTTTGAATGGAATGGCTTAGGCTCGGGGAGGAAGAAATAAGCTGGTCTATAGGCCGAGATAATTAGTCCCGGTTAGGGGGTCAAACCGGAACTAAAGATTAATCTTTATTCCCGGGGCATCACCCAAACTGGGACTAAAAGCTTTAGTCCCCAGCCGGGACTAAAGATCCCTGCCCCGCGGACGACCGTTGGGCAGGAACCTTTAGTCCTGGGGGCAAAAAATACCGAGGCTAATGCTAAATTAGGACATCATTCTAAAGTCTGTTCTCTAGTAGTGAGTGCACAAGTATCAACTATAAAACGCGTATATCTATATACCTAATAATGTTAAAGAGGCAAAATTTCTCTCCAATTTTTTTCGTCCATCTCTCCCTAACTAATAGGGTTGTGGAGAGTTTCTTCCATGCTGCTTTTTTATGTTGCAAACTACACTCACGTCCTCCGTGTCTCGTATGTGATCTGGACTCATAATCCATACTTATATGAGATAGGACAACTCGCGTATGTGTAGCAATAATGAATATGGAATCCGCTGCAATACTTATTGGATCTCATCCTACGTATCTCCTATATGACCTCCAATCATACGAGTTAGAACAACTCGCATCTAGCGATGATACGGAGTCTGATTCGTATACAACGTACGGGCACATTTGCTAGTAAATCTAAAAGACGATATGGGTAGAAAATCAAGGTGAACATTTTGGATCCACCTTTACTCTCCCAAGAAAATTTGACTACGGTGTTCCGATGCAGGGATCGATCATTTTAATTTTTGCATGCATAGAACAAGCATACATATTTGATGGATTTGTTATTAGTTAGGAAATTAAACTGTGATCGATCTGGTACGTCAACCATTAGTAGGTTTTTAGCTTTGGCAAACTGATAGGTAACTATCGTGTATGGGAAGAATTGAGGGAGACTACCTCCGCGAATCCGAAGCGCATATCTCAAGCAGTAAAACTAGTTATATTCGCATGATTCTTTAATGGACCAATTAAGTAAGGCAATGAAAGAAGACCTGATCCTCGGCTTTTAACTTGAATGCTCAAGTCCACATGATGGCATTTAATTTGCGTCCACTATCAATCATGGACTTGCTGGTAGAAAAAGAATAGGAATCGATCTGGGCATGTGCACGCTTAGTTGGGATTGCTGAACTAGCGTCCATCGTGCCAAGTTGTTTTGTTTGAAGCCAAATTTCTCTAATATGATATGATCCAAGTTTATAGAGAAAACACTAATAATGTATAAAGTATCATCTAATAATTTTAAAAATGGACCGTGAAATAATTTCTTATAGTTCACTTATTTGGTATTGCATAAGTTAATATATTTTCTCTAATAAAATATAGCTAGCTCAAATACATGCATCAATCTAGCCAAGTTGTTGAAGCGCAGGTCTCAAGCAATAAAACTAGTTATATTTGAAACATCCTCAATTTTCCTTGAAGGGAAAATCCACAGAATGAGTTTTAATATGATAAAACCAAGAACTGATTCCATCATATTATCATATTTCAGTCGATGTCACAGTCATACATCGTAAGATTACAATAATACAAGATATTACATCACTGGGGAACATACCTATTACAGAGTTAATCTAGCGGAAGACTATCGAGTGAAGGCTCCTCCTTCGCGGGTCATCATCAGAGTTGGCGTAGTGCAGCATAGATTCCATCTCCGAACCAAACTTGAGCGTAGCCACGAGACCTCCTAATCCCTCTAAAGTCAGCATCTCTAAGAAGCAGGAAATCTGCACACCGCCAGATATGTGCAGGCCATGGTCAGCACCGATGAGCTTTAGTGAAAAAGATAAACAAGGGATCTGGCGATCCTAATATTTGGCTGTGGATTGCATCCTTAGCGCATGAGAAGTAAATAACATTAGTAATATAGTAATAATATCTAGTTTTTTTAACACATTCACCACCACACCATCCATATCCATCCACCAACCATCCATCCCAAACCATCTCCACACCACCACACCATATCTCATCTCACACACTCAGGTCGACAGGCCAACTCCCTCTCAGCCTTGTCTCAACGGCCCGCAGCCCCCAAGGCTCACGACCGGAAAAATACCCCAACCCTGGAGGGAGGAAGGAATGACTCATCTCTCTATCTAGTTTAAGCGAAACCCAGGAAAGGTCCATAGCCGACAAGTCGGCATATGTATCGATCGATCAACCAAACACTCTGCAGAGGTTTTACATACCCACAAGATTAGCCATCCTCGGAGCCATGTATCTCCTAGGTAGAATTCCGGTTGCTTGCTAGCCTAGAACGATGCCACCCTACCTCTCAGCCCTGGAACATCCCAAGTCTAGTCTGGGATGGCTGATACTGTGAGTCGTAGACAGAGCCGGGGCCCTCCGGATGTCAAGAGCCGGGTCCACAAGGCCTCCTGAAGTCTCGGAAGGGTGTGGGGGGAAAACCGCACGCCCCGTACCTCCTTACACATGTTCGCCTAGTAGTAGTGGCATCGCTCTACCAAGTAGTCCGACCGTCCCACACCATGTAGGGCGAGTGGGATGTAAAGGATTCCCGATGAGTCTGAGTACTAGTAAGTCCTTAGTGATGACCAAGCTAGAATGTCTTTATCAGGGTTTCCATTTTACGTGCCACCACAGCACCTCCACCCTGGGCTCCTCCCATTACAGGTTCACACCCAAGGCCACCTCCAATTACCATTTACCCGCCACAGGTATTCCATATCCAAGTGCCCAGGTAGCACCACATGGCAAGACTCGCCCCAGGCTCGTCGTTATTCCAGCTCGGTCGACACAACCCTCACTCTTCACGCACCCAAGACACACGCAGCACGCTCACACACCACCAAGTCCGGCACCCATAGCCAAAGCATTCCCAGGGGGTTCACCACCAGCATCACATCCCCGACATAATGCGAAGTGGAGTTATTAATAAGTATAGTGGTGTAATATGCGAGCAAGCAGGCAAGTAAGCATATATAAGCGAGCGAATGCGCAAGGCAGAGTGATGTGGTAGAGTGGGTTGCATCAGGGTAATAATGGCTCTGGTAGTAGCATGCATCAAAGTACTAGCAAAGGAATAATTTATAAAGCGCTAGCAGTTCTAGATATTATGCAATGTGTAATAGGATTCTCTAAAAGAGGGTGCTGCCATGACACCTGCGATGTCGAGGTAGTAGTGGTACAGTCCTCCATTCGTTGGTGTTCCATTAGCGGGGTCACCTCCTCCTTCATTGACTCCATTCCGCAGTCCTTGTCATCGTCCGCGTTCTCTTGGTCCGATCGTCAGCTACTCCACGAAGCGACACGCAAGGCAAGAGAGCATTCAACACTCAAAAAGAAGAAAAGACGTAGGAAAATCCAATAACACCAGTGAGGCAATAAGAGATACACGGCTTAGCCCTCTCGGCGGTTGTCCGATTTCCTCGGGCCAAAGAATCACAAGTGGTGGTTTGCTAAGCACAAGCTTATGTCATGGCCAAGCCAGTATGGCTTTAGGATAGATGGTTTAAGCCAAAGCTTATCCATAGCAACACCACGGCTCATGACCTTCGATCCGGGCGTCATGGAAAGGACGGGAATCGGGGAACGAGCCCAACGAAGGAAGAATGACGGGGTTCGGCTCTTATAGTCTTATCCCGTAAGTCACTTTTTGGATACAAGAAGTAGACAAGAATGAATAACACTATTGTGACTTGGCTCCAATGTACTTTGGCTCGTCTGCTATGGTAGAAAGCGGTAGCACAAAGACATTGGACATCAACGGTTCCCTTCGATCCACATGACTCAATAACGTCGGGAGCTGAGAAGAGAGTCGTTCAACATGGCAAAAGATGCGGGGGTTAGCTAGGCACATCCATGTCATGTTCTCAGACACATCTTCGGGAAAGATGGTATTAGACGGCCGATCGGGTCGACAGGCATGGGTCTGAGGTACGACATAGACCATAGCTTTGCTAACCCAAAGGGAATAGTCCGGTCTTTGATCCAATCATCATGGGCAAGACGGAATCGAACAGAGCGGGCTAACGGTGCAACAAGAGCAAGAACAACAAGGGACAAGGTCTACCTCTACCAACACTCGCGCCACGACGAAAGACGGGGCTTTGGAAGGAAGTGACAAACACCAAGTGCGCAAACCACTCGTAGGGTACCCGACTTAGGTGCACTGGCACTAAGACATCTCTCTAATTCATAGCGGTGCGGTTGACACCGCGGGAATCAAAGAAATGCGATGGTCATACAAGGTACAAGCATACGGGGGTTTGAGCACGAAGAGGCAAGTAAAAGCAAAAGAGTGGCGTAGCTCCATGGTCATGGCGAGGCGAACTCACGGCCACAAGCTACACCAACGAGTTGGCATCTATCGTTCCATGATTGTTATCTCCCAGGTCATCTCCCACAGGACTTGGTCATGGAGGACTCAAAGCGTGCGGGTGATATCCGCATCGATGTTAGTATCGACATCGAATCCATCACGACCATGTTCTAGGGCTAAAGACAGGAGCTAACACTCGTGGTACTATGAAGTTAGCTAAAAAAGCGAGGGGTCGAGTTACACTCGGCATCACAATCTTGGCGAGACGAATCCCACGATCGTAACATCCGAATGAGGTACGATCCCTTAGCCGGCTCGAAGCTCCGCACACAGGCAACAACACAGCGATAAGACATGACCACCCAACCCGACAAAAATGGTGGAGTAGCACATTCCATAGCTGGGAGATGGATAGATCGTGTAATGCAGTCATGGGCAGATAGGTCGTAAGAATAGGGCCCAACAAGGTAGATATGCGTATACGGAAAGATGCGAGATGGGGCTTTCCATGGTCTCGATAAGACATACAACTAGGGTTCATGGTCCAGAGGGTACGGCTCGTAGTAGACGGGGTCATGATAACTCCTCAACGGTACGCACTTGCAAGGCAAGGTGACCGGGACGTCGGAAGACTCCACTTGTCTTCGGTACGATGCTAGGGATCACACGGTTTCTCAACGGCTCACCCTCGTTTAACGAGGCAGCCGGAATGTCGGGAACGGACTCAATACATCGACGGTACGGTGCTGACAGATATAAATAGATCAAGATCACGTATTGTAAGTGTACGAACGAGTATAAGAATGAGCAGGAAGGGGCTTTCGTCGGTGTCGGGAATGGCATTTGACTGGGATTCAGCCTTGCGACGAATATGAGGATGGCCAGAGGCTGTTGTAACTTGTCCCAAAGGGCTGCGGCTTCGTGTGGCCAGCTGCTGTAGGACACAGCTAGGGTTGGTGATGAGGGTATTCGGCCAAGGCGTTGGGGCCATTTGCAAGTCTAAAAGAGAGGCAGATCTCGGTCTTGAGTTTTGCGGCATGAACAGCAAGTGGGGACAAGTCCACCGCGTAGAGCTTGATTTTAGAAAAATGTGGGAACTGGTTTCACATTTTTCTGAGGTCGTATGAATTTGTTATGACTTTCTGAAGATTAAATCCATTTCTAAAAATAATTAAGGCTGATTTATTCAGGGCTGACATGTGTCACACTGTGACTGGTTCTCGTGGTCTTGGAGTGGTATATCGGCTGGTGGGGTGGTCGGAGAGGTCACCGAAGTGGTCGGAGAACTCGCCGACGTGGTCGGTGAGATCGCTGAGGTGGTCGGAGAGCTCGCCGACGTGGTCGGTGAGATCGCAGAGGTGGTCGGAGTGGTCGCCGAAGTGGTCGGTGGTCTTGCCGAGGTGGTCGGTGGGCTTGCCGAGGTGGTCGGAGTGGTCGCCGAAGTCCCCTACGCTGGCGCGGTCTTTTCTTCGGCATGTCGTCGGAGCTAAACCGCGGCTGATAGGTGGGTCCGGGCTCAAACGGTGTCTGACAGGTGAGGCGCGGTTCATGGTGAACCCGCCTGCGTAGGTCCATAGACCGCAGAGCCGGTCTATGAAGGACTTGGTCCACTTACTCCTTCCCAGTGTTCGTTTCACGTGCACCAAGTGCTCGGACGTGTGGCCGGCGAGGGGAAAATCCCAATCTTCTTCCCCGTCGTGCTCCCACCGGTGGTGTGCTCATCGGCAAGCCCCTCCAACAGCGTGGGTGTGCAATTAAGGTGGGCAAAAGCTTGGCCAGGACATAGCGGTTGTCCTGGTGAAGTTAACGTGGTGGTCAGACGGCTCTAGTTGGCTGGCCGCGGTGAACGGCGGCGTGGGTTCGTCGACGTGCCTGGACAGGGCTGTAGTGGCAGCGAGAGCCCAGTTGGAGGAGTGTGTGAGCTTCATGGTGCTTCTACGACCATGGTAGGCGTGTTGAAGGAGCTCCTAGTGCTCCCAGTGGCTCCGACCACGGTGGTGGGGGCAAAGCGGAGGCGGTGGCGCTCCGACGAGGTGCGGTGCGGCAACGCAGGGCTCCGGTGGGCTTCATCCTCAGCTAGGGTGAGCATGCTGTGTCTCTCATCATGGCGGAGCCTGTCAGGGTGTCAACGTTGCCTTTACCGTGACGTAGAAGACGCGGTGGTCTCGCCATGGTTGTGCTCTGGCCATGGTGAGCATGTGCGTGCGTGCGATGCGTATGCATGGCATAAGCAGAGCGCTCGGCGCTGGCGTTCCCGAGCAGAGGGCTCGGCATCGCCCCCTTTCTTCCCTTTGCTTCGTGTTTCCATTTGACTCAACAAGAGGGTCGTGGTGGTCCTTCTATGCTACCGGTTGGCTAAGCTGGAGCAAGAACTCGTGCTCCGACGTGGTCCGTTCATGGCATCCGAGAGGCTAGGTGTGGTCGTGCCGGTGTTCCCGAGCTGCTAGGGGTCGGTGAGGACAGAACCTTGGGCTGGTGCGAGTGCAGTGCATGTGCAGCGTGTCCAGGAGTGGGAATGCTCCGCCTCTGCGTTTCCCAGGTGCAGGAATGTGGTGGCGTTCATGGCGAGTACGGCTAGCGCGGTGAGCGGCGAATGATGTGGCTCACCGTAGGGCTCGTGGCGGTAGGATGGCAGTGCGGTGGTGAGGCGAGGCTGTGATGAGGCAATGCAGTGCCGTGCCGAGCAGCTACGTCGCTGTAGCCGATCGGGGCGGCGCTCTTGGCTTCGGCGAGGTCTGGTTCCGCAGCGGCTTCCTTCTCCTCCTTGCTTCTTCCTCCTCCCTCTCTCTCGGCCTGACGCAGTGTGGTGCTGTGCCACCAGCGACGGCGGCTATCGGGCCAAGGGTTAGGGCTCGCGGCTGTTGGCTTTTATAGCCGAGCTCCAAGGGCTCCAATGGCGGACGGTGATCGGGCGGTGGTGATGCGTGCGGCGCATCCGACGGCCCGTGTGCGGTAGCGTAGGCGCGGTGCAAGAGGGATTAGGGTCATGCGATGTGCGTGACCCCGGGCCCACGTCTGCTCCGTGGTCGGCTCCCGGTCGTGGAAGAGTTTGGCGTGGGGAGGAAGATGGTCCAATTGTTGGGGTGGCTGATGCATGGGGTCTGGTTTGTCAGCTTGTCCTGATGCGGTGGCGTGCGGTGCGTGATGGCTGATGGGCGGGTCTGTCTTGTCAGCAGCTTGTGCGCGTGCGGGCAATGATGCTGGGCCGGCTGCGTGGGAGGCCTGCGAGCGCTACTGAGCTTATGGCCATGCTGGGTCGGCCGGTTGACAGTTAGGCCATGCGGCCAGGAGAAGAGGATGGCGCGCAAGCTAGGCCAGCTCGGGGAGGCAGGGCGAGCAGGTTGCTGTGCTCCATCTGGGCCGAAGGCACGTGCGGGGCCAGGAGGAGGGTTGGGCCGGTCGCGCATCTTGGGCTGGCTGGTCATGTGCTTGGGCTAGATTGGCTTTCCTATTTTCTAAATAAACCATGGCTCCTATATTGAATACATGTGTCGCCAACTTGTACACCTCCTAGTGGGGTCCACTAGAGGTCAACTAGGGGTAGTGGGGTCCATGTCAAGGGTTGGCAATTCACGGGTATTGAGTTGATAAAGATAGTTGGTTGATTATAGAATTTAGGTCAAGGGGTTCATGAGAGATTCCAGAAGGAGTCAAAAGGATTCGCTATGGATTTGTGCTCTCCAATACCAAACCCTAAACCAAATAAGGAACTCTGGCAAGCTCCTACAAGCAACACTATATGTATGCAACAATTTATTTATAAATTGTTCTTTGTTTGACCTAGCATCTACATGCTTCACACATTGCAGGAAAATTTTTAAAAAGTTCGTATTTTTGGCTTCTCCAAAAACCCGGGTTGTTACAGTCCACCCTCCTTACAGGAATCTCATCCTCGAGATTAAGGTGTTGCTCGGTCGGTGAAGAGGCAGGGTGTTGCTTCTTGATCGGGGTAGTTGTTCCATAGAACCTTGCAAAAGGAATTGTCGTCCTTTTGGTTTTCTTCGATAACTCAATCCAAATTTGTACAGGGCATCCAAGGATCTCTAGGGGTTTTGTCTAGTCATATGGCGGTCTGGGTTCATAGCCTGCTAGGTTAGCCAGGGTCCTAGAGTCACATGTAAATAAAATAGCTTCTATAACCTACACTCAGATAATAAAATTCACAAGAAGCACAAGAAACTCAACAACATAAGATTCAGGCAATCAGGCAGCATTACAACTCCTATATGCATAGTGTTGACTTGAGGCGACTCCTAAGCCTTCGAGTCTCACACATCTATCGTTCTAACGTGGGTGGAAAAAGTGGTATATTACCTAAGGGCAACTTTTCAGAAAAGGGTAGGTCAGTTAGCTTCAGAATTCAATGCATAGAAGGGGAAACAAGTGTTAGCAACTATAATTCTACAACAGACAGGATGGTTCGCTATTATACTAGTGTTTGGTCCTAAAGGTCTCGTCCTAAGGTCAAGTATGGCTCTGATACCAACTGAAACATCCTCAATTTTCCTTGAAGGGAAAATCCACAGAATGAGTTTTAATATGATAAAACCAAGAGCTGATTCCATCATATTATCATATTTCAGTCGATGTCACAGTCATACATCATAAGATTACAAGAATACAAGATATTACATCACTGGGGAACACACCTATTACAGAGTTAATCTAGCGGAAGACTATCGAGTGAAGGCTCCTCCTTCGCGGGTCATCATCAGAGTTGGCGTAGTGCAGTGTAGATTCCATCTCTGAACCAAACTTGAGCGTAGGCACGAGACCTCCTAATCCTTCTAAAGTCAGCATCTCTAAGAAGCAGGAAATCTGCACACCACCAGATGTGTGCAGGCCATCGTCAGCACTGATGAGCTTTAGTGGAAAAGATAAACAAGGGATCTGGCGATCCTAATATTTGGCTGTGGATTGCATCCTTAGCACATGAGAAGTAAATAACATTAGTAATATAGTAATAATATCTAGTTTTTTTAACACATTCACCACCACACCATCCATATCCATCCACCAACCATCCATCCCAAACCATCTCCACACCACCACACCATATCTCATCTCACACACTCAGGTCGACAGGCCAACTCCCTCTCGGCCTTGTCTCAACGGCCCGTAGCCCCCAAGGCTCACGACCAGAAAAATACCCCAACCCTAGAGGGAGGAAGGAAGGACTCATCTCTCTATCTAGTTTAAGCGAAACCCAGGAAAGGTCCATAGCCGACAAGTCGGCATATGTATCGATCAATCAACCAAACACTCTGCAGAGGTTTTACATACCCACAAGATTATCCATCCTTAGAGCCATGTATCTCCTAGGCAGAATTCCGGTCGCTTGCTAGCCTAGAACGATGCCACCCTACCTCTCAGCCCTGGAACATCCCAAGTCTAGTCTGGGATGGCTGATACTGTGAGTCGTAGACAGAGCCGGGGCCCTCCGAATGTCAAGAGCCGGGTCCACAAGGCCTCCTGAAGTCTTGGAAGTGTGTGGGGGGAAAAACCGCGTGCCCCGTACCACCTTGCACACGTTCGCCTAGCAGTAGTGGCATCGCTCTACCAAGTAGTCTGACCGTCCCACACCATATAGGGCGAGTGGGATGTAAAGGATTCCCGGTGAGTCTGAGTACTAGTAAGTCCTTAGGGATGACCTAGCCAGAATGTCTTCATCAAGGTTTCCATTTTACGTGCCACCACAGCACCTCCACCCTGGGCTCTTCCCATTACAGGTTCACACCCAAGGCCACCTCCAATTACCATTTACCCGCCATAGGTATTCCAAATCCAAATGCCTAGGTAGCACCACATGGCAAGACTCGCCCTAGGCTCATCGTTATTCCAGCTCGGTCGACACAACCCTCACTCTCCATGCACCCAAGACACACGTAGCACGCTCACACACCACCAAGTCTGGCACCCATAGCCAAACCATCCCAGGGGGTTCACCACCAGCATCACATCCCCGACATAATGCGAAGTGGAGTTATTAATAAGTATAGTGGTGTAATATGCGAGCAAGCAGGCAAGTAAGCATATATAAGCGAGCGAATGCGCAAGGCAGAGTGATGTGGTAGAGTGGGTTGCATCAGGGTAATAATGGCTCAGGTAGTAGCATGCATCAAAGTACTAGCAAAGGAATAATTTATAAAGCGCTAGCAGTTCTAGATATTATGCAATGTCTAATAGGATTCTCTAAAAGAGGGTACTGCCATGACACCTGCGATGTCGAGGTAGTAGTGGTACAGTTCTCCATTCGTTGGTGTTCCATTAGCGGGGTCACCTCCTCCTTTGTTGACTCCATTCCGCAGTCCTTGTCATCGTCCATGTTCTCTTGGTCCGATCGTCAGCTACTCCGCGAAGCGACACGCAAGGCAAGAGAGCACTCAACACTCGAAAAGATGACAAGACGCCGGAAAATCCAATAACACCGGCGAGGCAATAAGAGATACACGGCTTAGCCCTCTCGGCCGTTGTCTGATTTCCTCGGGCCAAAGAATCACAAGTGGTGGTTTGCTAAGCACAAGCTTAAGTCATGGCCAAGCCAGTATGGCTTTAGGATAGATGGTTTAAGCCAAAGCTTATCCATAGCAACACCACGGCTCACGACCTTCGATCCGGGCGTCATGGAAAGGACGGGAATCGGGGAACGAGCCCAACGAAGGAAGAACGACGGGGTTTGACTCTTATAGTCTTATCCCGTAAGTCACTTTTTGGATACAAGAAGCAGACAAGAATGAATAACACTATTGTGACTTGGCTCCAATGTACTTTGGCTCGTCCACTATGGTAGAAAGCGGTAGCGCAAAGAGATTGGACATCAACGGTTCCCTTCAATCCACATGACTCAATAACGTCGGGAGCTGAGAAGAGAGTTGTTCAACATGGCAAAAGATGCGGGGGTTAGCTAGGCACATCCATGTCATGTTCTCAGACACATCTTCGGGAAAGATGGTCTTAGACGGCCGATCAGGTTGACACGCACGGGTCCGAGGTACGACATAGACCATAGCTTTGCTAACCCAAAGGGAATAGTCCGGTCTTTGATCCAATCGTCATGGGCAAGACGGAATCGAACAGAGCGAGCTAACGGTGCAACAAGAGCAAGAACAACAAGGGACAAGGTCTACCTCTTCCAACACTCGCGCCACGATGAAAGACGGGGCTTTGGAAGGAAGCGACAATCACCAAGTGCGCAAACCACTCGTCGGGTACCCGACTTACGTGCACTGGCACTAAGACATCTCTCTAATTCATAGCGGTGCGGTTGTCACCGCGGGAATCAAAGAAATGCGATGGTGATACAAGGTACAAGCGTACGTGGGTTTGAGCATGAAGAGGCAAGTAAAAGCAAAAGAGTGGCGTAGCTCCATGGTCATGGCGAGGCGAACTCACGGCCACAAGCTACACCAACGAGTTGGCATCTATCGTTCCATGATTGTTATCTCCCAGGTCATCTCCCACAGGACTTGGTCATGGAGGACTCAAAGCGTGCGGGTGATATCCGCATCGATGTTAGTATCGACATCGAATCTATCACGACCATGTTCTAGGGCCGAAGACAGGAGCTAACACTCGTGGTACTATGAAGTCAGCTAAAAAGAGAGGGGTCGAGTTACACTCGGCATCACGGTCATGGCGAGACGAATCCCGCGATCGTAACATCCGAATGAGGTACGATCCCTTAGCCGGCTCGAAGCTCGGCACACAGGCAACAACACAGCGATAAGACACGACCACACAACCCGACAAAAATGGTGGAGTAGCACATTCCATAGCTGGGTGATGGATAGATCCTGTAAGACAGTCATGGGCAGATAGGTCGTAAGAATAGGGCCCAACAAGGTAGATATGCGTATACGGAAAGATGCAAGATGGGGCTTTCCATGGTCTCGATAAGACATACAACTAGGGTTCATGGTCCAGAGGGTACGGCTCGCAGTAGACGGGGTCATGATAACTCCTCAACGGTACGCACTTGCAAGGCAAGGTGACCGGGACGTTGGAAGACTCCACTTGTCTTCGGTACGATGCTAAGGATCACATGGTTTCTCAACGGCTCGCCCTCGTTTAACGAGGCAGCCGGAATGTCGAGAACGGACTCAATACATCGACGGCACGGTGCCGACAGATATAAATAGATCAAGATCACGTATTGTAAGTGTACGAACGAGTATAAGAATGAGCAGGAAGGGGCTTTCGTCAGTGCCGGGAATGGCATTTGACTGGGATTTAGCCTTGCGACGAATATGAGGATGGCCAGAGGCTGTTGTAACTTGTACCAAAGGGCTGTGGCTTCTTGTGGCCAGCTGCTGTAGGACACAGCTAGGGTTGGTGACGAGGGTATTCGGCCAAGGCGTCGGGGCCATTTGCAAGTCTAAAAGAGAGGCAGATCTCGGTCTTGAGTTTTGCGGCACGAACAGCAAGTGGGGACAAGTCCACCGCGTAGAGCTTGATTTTAGAAAAATGTGGGAACTGGTTTCACATTTTTCTGAGGTTGTATGAATTTGTTATGACTTTCTGAAGATTAAATCCATTTCTAAAACTAATTAAGGCTGATTTATTCAGGGTTGACACGTGTCACACTGTGACTGGTTCTCGTGGTCTTGGAGTGGTGTATCGGCTGGTGGGGTGGTCGGAGAGGTCGCCGAAGTGGTCGGAGAACTCACCGACGTGGTCGGTGAGATCGCTGAGGTGGTCGGAGAGCTCGCCGACATGGTCGGTGAGATCGCTGAGGTGGTCGGAGTGGTCGCCGAAGTGGTCGGTGGGCTTGCCGAGGTGGTCGGTGGGCTTGCTGAGGTGGTCGGAGTGGTCGCCGAAGTCCCCTACGCTGGCGTGGTCTTTTCTTCGGCATGTCGTCAGAGCTAAACCGCGGCTGATAGGTGGGTCCAGGGTCAAACGGTGTCTGACAGGTGAGGCGCAGTTCATGGTGAACCCGCCTGCGTTGGTCCATAGACCGCAGAGCCAGTCTATGAAGGACTTGGTCCACTTACTCCTTCCCAGTGTTCGTTTCACGTGCACCAAGTTCTCAGACGTGTGGCCGGTGAGGGGAAAATCCCAATCTTCTTCCCCGTCGTGTTCCCGCCAGTGGTGAGCTCATCGGCAAGCCCCTCCAACGGCGCGGGTGTGGAACTAAGGTGGGCAAAAGCTTGGCCATGCCATAGCGGGTGTCCTGGTGAAGTTAACGTGGTGGTGGAACGGCTCTAGTCGGCTGGCCGCAGTGAACGATGGCGTGGGTTCATCGGCGTGCCTGGACAGGGCGGTAGTGGCAGCGAGAGCCCAGTTGGAGGAGTGTGTGAGCTTCATGGTGCTTCTATGACCATGGTAGGCGTGTTGAAGGAGCTCCTGGTGCCCCAGTGGCTCTGGCCACGGTGGTGGGGGCAAAGCGGAGGCGGTGGCGCTCCGACGAGGTGCGGTGCGGCAACGCAGGGCTCCGGTGGGCTTCATCCTTGGCTAGGGTGAGCGCGGTGTGTCTCTCATCATGGCGGAGCCAGTCAGGGTGTCAACGTCGCCTTTACCGCGACGTAGAAGACGCGGTGGTCTCGTCATGGTTGTGCTCTGGCCATGGTGAGCGCGTGCGATGTGTATGCATGGCATAAGCAGAGCGCTCGGCGCTGGCGTTCCCGAGTAGAGGGCTCGACGTGGCCCCCTTTCTTCCCTTTGCTTCGCGTTTCTGTTTGACTCAACAAGAGGGTCGTGGTGGTCCTTCTATGCTACCGGTTGGCTAAGCCGGAGCAAGAACTCATGCTCCGACGTGGTCCATTCATGGCGTCCAAGAGGCTAGGTGTGGTCGTGCCGGTGTTCCCGAGCTGCTAGGGGTCGGTGAGGCCAGACCTTGGGCTGGTGCGCGTGTGGTGCGTGTGCAGCGTGTCCAGGAGCGGGAATGCTCCGCCTCTGCGTTTCCCAGGTGCAGGAATGTGGTGGCGTTCATGGCGAAGTACGGCTAGCGCGGTGAGCGGCGAACGATGTGGCTCACCGTAGGGCTCGTGGCGGTAGGATGGCGGTGGGGTGGCGAGGCGAGGACGTGATGACGCGATGCAGTGCCGTGCCGAGCAGCTACGTCGCTGTAGCCGATCGGGGCGGCGCTCCTGGCTCCGGCGAGGTCTGGTTCCGCAGCGGCTTCCTTCTCCTCCTTGCTTCTTCCTCCTCCCTCTCTCTCGTCCTGACACGGTGTGGTGCTGTGCCACCAGCGGCGGCGGCTATCGGGCCGAGGGTTAGGGCTCGCGGCCGTTGGCTTTTATAGCCGAGCTCCAAGGGCTCCAATGGCGGATGGTGATCGGGCGGTGGTGATCCGTGCGGCGCATCCGACGGCCCGCGTGCGGTAGCGTAGGTGCGGCGCAAGAGGGATTAGGATCATGCGATGTGCGTGACCCTGGGCCCGCGTCTGCTCCGTGGTCGGCTCTCGGTCGCGGAAGAGGTTGGCGTGGAGAGGAAGATGGTCCTGTTGCTGGGGTGGCTGACGCGTGGGGTCCGGTTTGTCAGCTTGTCCTGATGCGGCGGCGTGCGGTGCGTGACGGCTGATGGGTGGGTCCGTCTTGTCAGCGGCTTGTGCGCATGCGGGCGGCGATGCTGGGCCGGCTGCATGGGAGGCCTACGAGCGCTACTGAGCTTATGGCCATGCTGGGTCGGCCGGTTGACAGTTAGGCCATGCGGCCAGGAGAAGAGGATGGCGCGCGAGCTGGGCCAGCTCGGGGAGGCAGACCGAGCAGGTTGCTGTGCTCCGTCTGGGCCGAAGGCACGTGCGGGGCCAGGAGGAGGGTTGGGCCGGTCGCGCATCTTGGGCTGGCTGGTCATGTGCTTGGGCCAGATTGGCTTTGCTATTTTCTAAATTAACCAAGGCTCCTATATTGAATACATGTGTCGCCAACTTGTACACCTCCTAGTGGGGTCCACTAGAGGTCAACTAGGGGTAGTGGGGTCCATGTCAAGGGTTGGCAATTCACGGGTATTGAGTTGATAAAGATAGTTGGTTGATTATAGAATTTAGGTCAAGGGGTTCATGAGAGATTCCAGAAGGAGTCAAAAGGATTCGCTACGGATTTGTGCTCTCCAACACAAAACCTTAAACCAAATAAGGAACTCTGGCAAGCTCCTACAAGCAACACTATATGTATGCAACAATTTATTTATAAATTGTTCTTTGCTTGACCTAGCATCTACATGCTTCACACATTGCAGGAAAAGTTTTAAAAAGTTCGTATTTTTGGCTTCTCCAAAAACCCGGGGTTGTTACAATATTCGCATGATTCTTTAATGGACTAATTAAGTAAGGCAAATGAAAGAAGACCTGATCCTCGGCTTTTGACTTGAATGCTCAGGTATATATTACTGTATAAAAAAAGGACTTAAATGCTCAAGTCCACATGATGGCATTTAATTTGCGTCCAGTATCAATCATGGACTTGCTGGTAGAAAAAGAAAAGGAATCGATCTGGGCATGTGCACGCTTAGTTGGCATTGCTGAACTAGCGGTAAACGCGGTATGAACTAAAGAGGAAGATATAGCTAGCTCAAATACATGCATCCATCAGCGCAGATCTCAAGCAGTAAAACTAGTTATATTCGCATGATTCTTTAATGCACCAATTAAGTAAGGCAATGAAAGAAGACCTGATCCTCGGCTTTTGACTTGAATGCTCAACTATTATGAAAAAAGACTTGAGTGCTCAAGTCCACATGATGACATTTAATTTGCGTTCAGTATTGATCATGGACTTTCTGGTAGAAAAAGAAAAATAATTGATCTGGGCAAGTGCACGCTTCGTTGGGATTGCTGAATTAGCGGTGATAAAGAGGAAGATATAGCTAGCTCAGATACATGCATCCATCGAGCCAAGTTGTACGTTGAAGCAGATCTCAAGCAATGAAACTAGTTATATTCTCATAATTTTTTAATGGACCACATGATGGCATTTCACATGCATGGTCAAGTCCACATGATGGCATTTAATTTGCATCCAGTATCGATCATGGACTTGCTCGTAGAAAAAGAAAAAGAATCGATCTGGGAATGTGCACAGTTAGATGGAATTGCTGAAATACCGGTGAATGGGGTATGGGATGGACCCGACGGAATGTGCTCCAAAACCGATATTTCCTATTATAATACTAGCATATATTGATATTATATATGTTACTTCCTGTATAGTGAAACGGTAGGTATATTTTCTACAGAAAAAAAAACGTACCAGTAAAAACCGGCTATAGCAAAGGATCCATGTAAACATTGAATTTTCAGAGACGGCCAACACGACTGACTCTGTAAATTCAACAAAAAAAAAAGGTAAAGAGCTACATGGTGCTGCCGTCGCCATCTCAGCTCCTCCACAGAGGCCGCGTGCCAGCTGCACAGCATGAACAGCATGCTGGCACCACTACAGGAGAAGAATGCACTTCCTAGGATTGAAACATGGAACCTCCACATTCGCATGAAGGTAAGTTTGGACTACAAAATTTTACATCTTATCGAGCCCTCTAATTTTAGTATAGAACGTGTCTCCATCCGATATTATTTGTAAATTTCAAAAATTTAATTTCAAAATTTTATAACTTAAAAGCAATATTTGAGACTGATGCTGACTACACATAAAAAACATGTAAACTTTAAAATTGTAGATCGCGTCGACCACTGCTTACCATTTACTATATAATATATGCTATCCTTTTGTACTGACATTTATGAATCTGCATTGAATATTTCCACCACTAAATGACTATAAATAAAAAAAGTTTTAACTACAAAGCTTTACATCTTATCGAGCGCTATAACTTTGGTACATCACTACTACAAAAATAATTTTGCGATGCACCACCCTTTAATTAACCGAGGCGGGTGTACTAGGCGGTCGCCTCCGTTAATCGGTGGAAGTACCGCCGGCCGAGCGCCCGCCTGCGTTAACGGTTAACAGAGGTGAGCGGCTTTAGGTGTCCGCCTCCATTAAAGCTCGATTAACTGAGACGGACGCCTTAAGGCAACTGCCTCTGTTAAACGATTAACCGAGGCGGTCACCATTAACCGACCACCTCCTTAATAGAGTATTAACGGAGGCGAACGCCTAAAACAATCAATCTCAGTTAAAATATTAACGGAGGCGGTTGGGCTAAGACGACCGCCTCCATTAATGGGTGATTAACGGAGGCGGCCTCCCTTATAGTGCCTGCCTCCGTCAATGAATGGCTATAATTGCAGCACCCCACACCTTCTTCCTTACAGCTTCTTCTCCATTTTTGACAAGTTTCGAGCACCAAAACCCTGGAAATTCACCATTTGTTGTGGAAGACTTGACTTGCATACTTAAAAACAAGTCAGATGATTTCATTGAGAAGTCATCCTTAAAAACCAAACTCATCAAGCAATTGGATTCCTTTACCCTCAGATGATTTCATTGAGAAGTACGAACAATGATAGACAAAGTCTTGCGAAGTATTTGGCAAAGTTGATGGGCTACTATGCCAAAAAGGAATGTGTCTTGTTCGTGTACAACACATGTGGCCATTAATTAGACCTTGAGACAAAGTCACAATGCAGAGGTGGAACAAGTTATTGTATCTGGATCTAGAGATCACATCCAAAGAAAGGGAATATAGCCTACTAAAAGGCGTGCTCGATGAGTGAGCTACCTAGCCTACATCTCATTTCATGTTTTTCCTAAGTTGTGATAAAAAAATTGATATTAATGTATATCTTGTGCGTATAGGGCCTTTGGCATAAGAGAAGCAAACAAGAAGTGTTGGCACATGTGATGAAGTTTTCGGTAAGTTGCCTAACCTATTTCTCCTATATATGCTAATTAGGCCAAGTGATCATTTTTTCTCAATACATATCCTATTATTTTCTAGTGCCACAAGCAACTTGCTGGCAATAGTTGTGGATTCTTCGTTGCACACCACATGATGGTATCCATGGGATTGACCGAGATACAAGAGCCTAAGGTATTTCTTGATCTCACACCTACTCATGTTCATATGGAGATTAAAAACAACTATGTCTGAGATTAGATACTGACACATATGGCCCATAGTGGTGCGTCTATGAACTAAAATAAAACACAAACAGACTACTACAAATAAACATCTGTGATATAGGCTACGTCATAGACAAGACTTAATTGTCCGTCTGGGAGTTGAAGTCAGTTGATGAACAATCATGTCACATATGGGCTATTACTATTTACCTGTCAATGATGAAATCATCACAAACAGATCTGTGATAAAACCTCATCACAGACAAGTCTAGACACCATACATGATACATGTATCATAGACAGATCCTTAACTATCTTCACGGACTATGGTTATCACAGACGGATTATAACACTGTCTGTGACTGAGTTCGTCACAGAAGGGTAAATACCCATCCATGATGTAGTCACATGACTACTACACAAATGATTTGTAGCAATGGGAGGCATAGAGGATCCGGTACAGGAAGGGAGGATGATTGGTTGAATTTTTGTTTGGACTCTAACTACAAGAAATCTAGATAAAAAACAGGCGTAATGAAAAGGATAGTTTCTTGCTATAATGTCCTAGACTCTAGAAACTTGCGATAGGAATCATTGCTGATGGTCCCAAGGCACATATAAGACACCGGTGGTCATGAGGAACATGGCTTTGCACATTTGGCCTGATTGGAGACTACTATAGTTTCTTCAAATAAAGGAGAGAAAGACTGACATCTAAAGTATACAAATGGTGTAGTTTTCATGTCACTACCACGATAGACACTAAGATTTTTTAAGACGGTTGGTTGGCTTGTCGCCACCATGGCTAAGCAATCACCTCAGGGAAAACTGATGATTTCGGGTAGAGTACACTGAAAAAAGTGCAATTAACTTGAGGACACTTTCCATCATGGTTAAATTTCTTATGGACACAATCATGATTAATCTTGAGATTTGCCGGTCCAACTCGGTCCTTCGGAAGTGCTCATAGGGGTAGGGTGTGGTGCATGTGTTCACAAAAGGATGAGTGTATGTACGCTCATGTATATGAGTGTATGTGCGGATATCAGAGGTGCTCATAGGAGTAGGTTATAGATATTGTCATGATCAGTTTACCTATTGGTTTCCTCGTTGATTACATTAGCGGAGTTGGTTTCTATGTATAACATGCATATACCCCGTCTGGTTGGGCCTCATGAGTAGTCTTTTTCGGACCCCATTTGCTATTTCAAAAATAGGCATCATAAATATAGGCAGGTTACCAAGAACTGAACTTAACAAATAACTAGTATTCCACTATAAGATAGATGTTTGTGGCTTCCAGAGTTACTTTGTTTACACTTGAATCTTTCCTTAGTTATACACCAATCAACGTTACACAGTTTATGGTAGTGCATTGGTATGCTTGAATACCTGAAAGGGTATGATCCCACTTCACAGCCATACAATTCAATATGCCCACCCTCATAATTTTTTATTTCAACAAACAAAAAATCATTTTTATCATAATTAATCTATAGACATGATAATTGTTCAAAAACATGGAGCAACAATTTCATATTTTTAGCTTGCTCCATATCATGGTCCATGAATATGATTATGTCATTTCAATGCCCACACTTCCTCTTGTTACAAAATCTTCAACCCACCTACAACATTGTTCATAGAACCCTTTCATTCGCACAGTTGATGGAGAAAACTCCATTTCACTGTATCATAGGCTTTTTCAAAATCTATTTTAAGGATCACCCCATTGATCATTTTTGTATGCATTTCATGAATTGCTTCATGTAATATCACTAAAAACCTTACATGATATTCTGCCATGGCACAAAAATAGTGTTTCAAATGGATCATAATAAATCCCCTGTCCCCAATAGTTTTCTAGAATAATTCTAAGTGTTCTTGGATATCATAAAACTAGATCTCTTCGCACTCTTTGTAGATTTTGTGAGGAGCACCATCCTCTATATAGCCCTAATTTTGGGGTGATTACACTTCTCCCATAAATAAAAGAGGCATAAAATACAACAATACATACCCATCAATTTGCTCAATGTTGGTTTCGAAATTTTCACTAAAGTCGCTACAAATACACTCATGGGAGTAGCTAGCAAAGTGATATGACTTCCCAACCAGCCTCACCTACTCCTATTAACAAACTAATGGACATCATCATCATCTGATGAGGACAGTTAATTGACATGATCAAGTTGTGTAAGTGGGCAGACAAATGGCAGTTAATTATAAGTTTTGGTGATTGGAATGTTCGATACCTATTCCAAGCATATTTACAAGTAGGTGAATTTTGATTGTGGCACAAGTTTTTTGGCTCCAAACTCCATTATTTGTAAATTAAGTTATGAACGCATGTCACATCTGAATGCAAGTCAAGCCTTCCGCAACAAAACCTACTCCATTATCATCTATTCAAGAATTGAATGCCATGTCATCATTTCTACCTATGTGACAGACCATTTAATCAGATTGAGACCTCAATGAAACTTTAATTTCACCCGGAATGGCCTTATTTATGTATCTTGTAATCTAGCATCTTTTTAACAAAGCCAACTACTACTAAAGGACACACAAATGCCACAACCAACCTCATAACCCACTCCTAATATGAGAATCTCAATAGACATCTTTGCCATCTGATTAAGATTAACAACCCAGATGAAGTTGTGTAAGTGGGAAGACAGATGGCAATTAATCATAATCTTTGGTGTTTTTGGCATATTGGATAGCATTGTCTTATTCCAAGCACAAGTTGGTCAATTTCGATTGTGCAAGTTTTGGGCCCCATATATCTCCACTATGTGCTAATAAATTATGAATGACTATTGAGACGTCTATGAAACTTCTAGTGGGGATGGCCTCATTTAACAATCTTATTGTCTAGCTTCTTTGGACAATGCCAATTAATAAAGGTCCCCAAAGGCCATAACCAGCCTCATAGTCACCTACTCCTAATTTAACAATCTCACCAGACATCACATACCTTTTAAAAAAAGCAGACATCATCACCATACGATTAAGACATTTAACAACCTCAATCAAGTTGTGCAAGTAGATAGGAAAATAGCAATTAACTATAAGTTTTGGTGATTGGCATATTCGATACCACCTTGTTCTTGTGCAGTTAGCCCTCATCGAATTGTAATGTTTGTCCTGGCCTTACTCCAAGCACAAGTGGATCAACTTTTTATTTTACACAAGTTTTGAGCGCCAATCTAGATTATTTGTAAATTAAATTATGTATGGTTGGCACATCTCGATGCAAGTCAAGTTTTTCTCTTTCATTTCTTGAAGGAGGACACCGCTAGAGGTTGCTACGCGTTCCCCCATCCTTATTCTCCTCACTTTTTCAAGATTTGGGTGCTCAAGGTATATATCTGGATCTAGTTTTTCATGGAGGAGAGAGAAAACAGATCTAGGTCTTGATTTGCTGCAATTTATTTTGTAATACTGCTATACTTATGTGTTATTCGCTTCGTGTGCAAGGTTTGCTGCGGCATGGATAGGTTAGAATGGATGTACCGGACATCGAGGCTAACACCGGCTGATATAGGTCAGGTGAAAAAGTTTATTGCCGCTACTCGAAAACATAGCCTGAGTGTGAAGAAGCGACAAGGATGCATCGTATGTCCATGTTCTCACTGCAAGAACAAGTTTGCACATGAGGACAGCGTGATGCAATCTCACTTCATCAGGTTTGGTTTCATCCAGGAATACACCGTCTAGAGGTTTCATAGCGAAGCAAATGCAAGTGGCAGTGCATGTAGACCATGGAGGAGAGCCCTCATCATCAGCAGCAGTCGACAGGCATGGCGTTGCTGGCGACAATGCTGATATCATCATGATGGATGATTTAGTCCAATACATGGACGACGGCAACCGGGGCGATGAGGATGGTGAGCCGGCTGCTGTGATGGAGCCCTCGGATGCGGAGCTATTTGAGGAAATAATTAACTGCATAGACCACGAAGATGTTCTGTTCGGGAGGCTTGATGCTTGTCGCGGTTCCGAACCCGTGAGGCAATGTTTTGAAAACACTTTCAATAACGGTTTTGTACAAATAAACAAGAAAAGTTTTATTTCGTTGTAAAATTTAAGATTTCAAGTCTTCAGTGTATTTTAGCTTAAGGAAAAACATAGGGTGTTACAGTAGTGTGCTCTCACTTAAATTTGGCATTGTCGTGGAGTCGAGGGAGCCTCGGGCGTCGCCTGACTTCTGCTGGCCCTGACACTCCGACTGTCAGGGGCTGCTTGCTGTGGGTTCAGCCTCCACCAGGTGAGCCTTCTCGAGGCTTCTCGAGCCTTTTTTGGAGGCGAAGGCGCTCCGGTTCGGGGGCTGACGAGTGGACCCTGGAGCCCCGCGCCCCTGAGACCGGCTGGATGGCTTTGTCCTGTTGTGTCATGCCTCCTGCTTGATCTTGTTGGGGGAGCGGCCGGCAGCTCCCCGCGCCTGTTGGTCAGGTGAGCGCTGCAGAGCCCTCGAGCCCTCTCTGTAGCCTCGGGTGCTCGGGGCATACGATAATTAAAACTGGAGGGCATTTCTTTGGGTGACTCGAAATACCAACTCCGTCTATAAATCGATTTCTAGAACTGGACTGTCTTTGAAACATTTTTAAAGGCTAATTTTCTCCAACCACAGCTACAGAAAAAATGAGACGTCTTGAAAAATCATTTGAGTAGTATAGCTATTGTGTATAACAATATAGCTGATCGTTCGTCAAGTCAACAATATTTGTTTAGGGACTTTGTACCTCGTTCTCGCTTATATAAATATGTATGGATGGGATCATGGGAGCCTCATGCATAACCAAGGAGCAGACCACTCTTCTCTCCGCTGTGTCCTAGCTTTCCAGGTAAGTGTGCTAGTCTTGCTAAGTTTCTTTGTGCACGGTGTCCCATGGAAATTAGGTAGTCGTATGCCATGAAAGTCATAGTCCAATTTACACGCATTTGGTGGTAATCGTTCCAACCAGTTGTCCCTTTCTGTGTTATAGGTTAACATATTTTTATCTTAGACAAATTCATTGTGAATGTTAATGGAAAGAGTTTTTTTGTCTCAGGAAAAAGATCCAACGTAAGCGTGGTGGAAAATGTCTGTCGATATGAATTTCAAACTCGAGACTCTTCAAGCCATAACGGACAACTTTTCTGAGAAGCACAATGTGGGCAGTGGAGGGTATGGCACAGTTTACAAGGTATGAGTACTGTGCTTAGAGTACACACTATATTTTCAATAGGTTTCAATTCAGTGATAAACAGCTGGGTACTAGAAGTTTGTAGTGTGTGATCTATATATATCAACTTGCGATTATTTGTGGCAGGGGTTGTATAAAGGCGAAGAGATTGCTGTGAAGAGGCTCCATCACGTGGTAGGGCTTGATGATAAAGAATTTAAAAATGAATTCGGTAACCTTAGAAAGGTTCAACATGAGAATGTGGTAAAGTTAGTTGGCTTCTGTTATGAATCAAAAAATCATTTTTTTGAACAAGGTGGGAAAGAGTTTTGGGCCCCATTAACGGAGCGAATTCTCTGTTTCGAATTTATGCAAGGTGGAACCCTCGATAAACATATCGCAGGTACCATGATCAGTCAAGCTCTATATATATATGACCGTGTTTTTATTAGCATACGTGATTTTTGTACCTTTTTATATATGTAATCTGTTCCTTTTTTTTTGCAGATGACTCTTGTGATCTTGATTGGCCCACATGTTACAAAATTATCAAAGGAACATGTGAGGGTATAAATCACCTTCATACTGCATACGAGAAATCTATTTTCCATCTGGACATAAAACCTGGTAATATTTTGCTGGACAGCAATAACAACGCCAAAGTTGCAGATCTTGGCTTATCCAGATTCGTATCAACAAATACTTTTGTAACAAAGACTATCAAAGGAACACAGTAAGTTGCTGCCTCATTTTTCTTGTATAGTGCCTAGCAACTAGTTTTATGGCAGGCCTGGTATCTCGTAGTGCCTTAGCACATAGATCCAACTATACTGTAGTAACCCTATTGATGCCGATCCATCAAATATGCAGATGCTACATGCCACCAGAGTTTGGAAAGAGTGGACATATATCAAGTAAATATGACGTGTTCAGTCTTGGAGTTCTAATTATAAACGTAATGGATGGAAATAGGGGTTTGACACGCTATCGTGAAATGAGAACTGAACAGTTCGTTAACCATGTATGTATGAGAAATTACGAGGAACTCCGTTTTCTCATAACTCCATATAATTTATAACACTTTGATTTGAAGTTTCCTAACTTTATGTGCCAACTAATCAGGTAAAGAGAAACTGGAACGCAAGGTTGAAGGAAAAGCCTGGTCATCCATCACACAAAATAGAAAGCTTACAAGTGAACAAATGTGTTGTATTAGCCTTGAAATGTGTTCAATATGACCGTAACAAAAGGCCATCTACGAACGATATTGTTGATGAACTGGAACAATTAGACATTGAAATTAAGAAACTGTCATTAGCATCTGATGATTACCAAATTGGCCAGGTACGTTCATTCTGATAGAATATAGATGCTATCGGATATGTTTCAAATGGTGTTCCGTTAACAAACTTATGAAACCAAATACTTTAGGTTTGTATGTAATTCTTCTAGTGTTAGATTACATATACTTTGGAAAGTAAAATGTTTACTTTATATTGGATAGCATCTGAACTGTTTTCAACAAAATAACAATGCCGGATGCAATTAAATTATGTCGTACAGACGATCAGCATTCACAATATGTAGCACAATATTTACATCAAGTGGGGGAATGCATGCATAAAAATTACACTGGGTTGTGTAGACCTGAAAAAAGAGGAAGGGTCCATGGTCAAACAGGTTCGAATAATATGGGAACTCAAGTGTTGAGGCAGGTTTAATGCCTAACATCTACATATTTATTTCTAAATATTCATGTCCGATCCATTATTTGGTAAATTAAAAAAGAAGGTTTAATTCCTAACATCTACATATTTATTTCTGGGGTCAGTTGACCTCGTGGAAAAAGAATCTTGCCTCAGAAAAAAAATTAGAATAAAATCATTATTACATATAAATAAATGAATGATGCGCATGATAAACATCATGCCCTCCATATTCCCATATAGATTACTACGTCAGTCATGAAATGTATAACGGATAGAAGTGTTCAAAATGTTTCTCCAAATAAAAGGTATTGGGGACAGATTTTAAGATATAATTGTATTGGCTTCTCTAAATGTTTGCATGCAGTATTGATAATTGAAATCCAGCCCCATGCGCATGGAACAAACAATAATTATATAGGGTAGCCATGTTTTTTTCCATCTCAAATAATATGCATCTGCAAGATTTCCTATAATCTCTTTATTACAAGGTGGAGTGTATTACATCGAAGGGGCATGATGATTATATTGATTAATTTGGGCATATTCTTCTATTTGTGGTAGGCTCTCGACGCCCTAGAATTAAATTCCTCGATCGAGGACTTGTCGTCCCAGCTCCCTTCTCCAGACCAGCTTCTCGTCAGTTCCATTTCAGGTAGACTATATAAAAACATGCATGTATGCTACAAAGTATAGACATCTACGAATATTGATCAATCGTGGATCTGCAGGGCCGGGGCAGCTAGATGTGGTGATCTTGTATGCATTTGACTGCTCCATCTCGACTACAGCCTGGCGCACTGTGGATGATGGAATCTTTTGGATGGTGCAAGAGAAGCTCACCCACTACATTGACAGCTGCATGGGTTACATCTACTTCATGATGGACGGTAACACGTACACGTCGGATATGAAACTGGTGGACCCAGAAGAGAATAAGGCAACTGGCTACAAATCATTCGTGTGGCGCAGGGTGCCCTGCACGGAAAACATGGCATCTGGCCTCGAGGAGGCTCATAAAATGATCAGCAACCGTGGGTACCCAAATGGCGTCATTTTGCTCTTCTCCGACGGCTTGATACACAAAGGAGACTTCTTTGATGGAGCCGAAGAATTCAAGTCCAAAGTTCCCGTCCACACGTTTACTCTCGGCGGGGTTGAGTATAACGAGGTATCTTTAACATATTACTAATTGTTGGTCTTCGACGAAACCTCGACATTAGTTCTAGCGACATCTGCTAGGAAAATTGACAAATACTAAAAATTCTTAAAATTATCAGAAACAAGTAGCCTGCAGTTTTGTATCCTTTAATGACTATTGCTAATAATAACAATTGTATCTATCATTTTGAAAAAATTATATAAAGTAAACCCCAATTTTCAATCAAAATTACATACCTTTGCCATTGCAAAAGATAAATTGAAATGACCAATTAAATTTACATCTAATTTACCATTATTTGCCATTCTAAAAGATGATTTAAAATGACTCCTAAATTTGCTTCTAGATTTTCCACCTCTCTCATTATGAAAGATAATACAATGTCATCTTAAAATTTCTTTTTAAATACCCAATCCTGTTGTTATGGAATATAATATAAAATAACCCTTTAAACTTGCACCAAAATTTATGATATCTGCCATTCCACTAGATTATTTAACACAGCCCCCCTAATGTTGCTTCTAGACTGCATACTTCCATCATCATGGACGACAATGCAATGTAACCTCAAAATTTCTTTTTGAATTACCCAATCCTGTTGTCGTGAAAGATAACATAAAGTAGGGAGATAGTGTTCTTACCCATTAGCATGAAGGCTGATAGTGATTTTACTGTCTTTTTTTTTACTTTGTGATTTTACCCTAGTTCTTTGATTTCTAAGTTACCATTTGCCCTTTTCTACACTCTGTTAGCTAACGCTGAATAAATGAATTAAGGAAAAATAAAACAAATTAAAAAAAATTGAAATACATTACTAGCCCTGACCTTATCCTAACCCTCCTGGATTTTGCTTATGGTTGATTAAGCTTATGCAGCATGTTAAACTTTCCTAAGAATTGATATGCTGGAAATTTTTGCTTTGAAATTCTTTGAAAATGCTACAAAATATTCGATGTAAAAAATAGAGTTTAAAGTCATAGAGTACTACTAAAACCTAGGGGCAATTCACATGAAAATACTAGGCTTAGTTAGCTAAACTGATACCGTTAGCTCCTCTGAAGGAAATAGGGGTAAACACTGGCTTTGTATTGTCAAATATTGACAAATCATACAATTGCATAAATAACGGCGAAATGACAATTAGACTTCCTTATAAAATAACAATAATGTATGCCACATATGTAAGTAATATCCCAAACAATATACATCTAAATACAAATACAAGCAATTATGAAAAATAGTTGAATAACCATAAAGTACGCTACATATGTTTCTAAATTACACTCTTCTACTATTTTTAATTAAATAGAAGCATAGATTATATGTGCCGCCATGTAGACAAAAATAAAAAAGGATAAATTGTGATCAATATTTATTTTAATAATTTTTGGCTGTCAAAAAATATTCCCTGAACCAACCAAATAACATTCACACTAAAAAATCACTTTAAGATATAAAATTTATAAGTTGCTAATTTAGATAAGTCTATGCAAATAATTTAACTATAACTACTCATGTTTTCATAAATGAATACACCTACCGATACAATTATTGGATATAGCAAATCAGACAACATTAGTGCCATGGTGCGGACTGAAATAGTTGCTCATGTCGTTGTAGTAGCTAAGTGTGTAGTCGAGAACCTATAATACACTTTTAGTAAGATATTGAAATGGCTGTTTATTCCATTGTAGTAACTAAAAGTGGAGTTGAGGAACTATAATCCCTTTTGTATCAAAATACTAAAAGGAAAGTTTTGAAATAGGGATACAACAAGTATCAAAATTTAAAACCAAATGTGTGATGTCACAAAAGTGATGGAACAAGAACTAATATACTTAAAATAAGGTTTCAACAAAATACATACTTTAAACCAATAGAGGTGTAGTGTAAACCATGAAAACAAATATAGAGTAGTTGGTAAAGTTTTCACAGCCAGATATAAATTATAGGGTAGTTATATATTGTTTTAGGAAATGAGTAAGGGGATATGAAACGTAGTCAATTCAATAGTTCTACGTACAAAATGTATGCATGAAACATTTGATGCTTATGTAACTTAGCATTTTGTTCCGTTTACTAAAACAGTGGAGCATAACATTTACCCATGCTAGAACACAGATTGATGGGCTAGTATGAAATCAGAACTAATTTGGTCAAACCTATCACAGACTTATTGATCAATATATGCATGTGTGTCCGTTGTGTATATATTAGGGTCTTGGTGCTATTGCGGCGAATTCCCCAGGTGGAAAGTTCCACAGTATCCCTGTCCCGGAAAGGCCGATGCTGTCTACACGATTCTCGTTGCTACTGGATAGCATCTTTGATCGCACTACAGAAGACGAGGAATCCCCTAGTCCTAGTTCAGGTATTTATTATATACAAGTAACAAAACTGAAAGCTTATACGCCTTGAAGTGACACTTCGAGGCGTATAAGCTTTCAGTTTTGTTACTTGTATATAATTGAATGACCAATTCTCCATGCATACTGATTTGCAGAAACGCAGCCACTTGATGTGGTGTTGGTGTATGCGTTTGACTGCACCAAGTCTACCCTTGCCTGGGCCAAGATGGATCGCTCGATCTTTTGGATGGTGCAAGAGAGGCTCACCCGCTTGGAAGACAGCTGCATGGGTTACATCTACCCCATGTTGACTCCAAACAATTACACGTCGGATATGAAGGTAGTTGACCCCGCAGAATCGAAGGCAACTGGCTACACGGCATTTGACTGGCGCAGGTTACCCTGCACGAAAACCATGGCATCAGGCCTCGCCGAGGCGCATAAAATGCTCAGGAACCGAGGTAATCAAAACGGCATCATCTTGTTCTTCTCCGATGGGTTGATAAACAAGGGAGACTTCTTTGATGGAACGGAGAACTTCAAGTCAGAAGTCCCTGTGCACACGTTTACTCTTGGCGGGGACGCATATAATGAGGTACGTGTCATGTCCGAGCTAATCCTGTCAAAATTATTGTTTATTGATTTATTATTAAGTCAATCCTTATGTCGTGTATGTGATGGTAGGGTCTCCAAGCCATTGCGGATAATTCCCGGAGTGGGATGTTCCACCCCGTTCCTGTTCCAGACAGACCCGAGCTCTCAGTGCGCTTCTCAGAACTACTTGATAGCCTCCTCTTGGGCACCAAGACGAACTGAATTTACCAATAGTATCCATGAATTTCTTATGTTTTCGACACACACATGGACACCATTTTGAACACCTTTCCTCTTTTATTGCTTATTATGTACTAACGGAACGCTGTGTTGTCTGTAACATGTTGTGCCCATAGAGCCGTGTCCTAGGCTGTTTGGATTTCCCTAGTTTGCAGGTAGATGAGTTTGGATACGGTGGCTCGCGCCGTGTGCTTCTTCGGCTGCGACGTCGCCCCCTTTTTGTTGGCCGTGGGATGGCACGGTAATTTCGCAGGGCATGGGCGAGCGCGATCGGATGAGGTCGTCCTCTGTAATCTCGCGTCAATAAAATGAGAAGAAAACCAGAAAAGCAGCAGTTCCTGTGCTGCGCCAAAAATCCAGTGTCTGTCCGTGTTCATAAGAGTTCATTAGTGTTCATCGCGATTGAGAGAGGAGAGAGGTGCTCGTTCTAGTGACGATTGATCCCGATAAGGTTCCAACACGCTGATGCCCTATGTTCCAATAACTGCACGGATCAACTTGTTTCTTCTGTTTTCTTTTAAGTTTTAACCCAACTTTCCTTCAACTCTTTGTGAACTGTGACATTTTTTGATCCAATTAGATGCCAGTGCACACGAGCATGTCGTGCTTGCACTTTGCAACGCTTATGCAAAGACTAAATATTGCGGTTCTAGCAAACAAATGGTCCCGTTTCATTATTTTTCTAAGTAGAACAACGAATGCTCGTTCGGGAGGGATACATGTTCTCAAACAAACATGTCGAGAGCAATATGGAAGGCACATTGCAAGGGGAGCCCCGTCTCGAGCACGATACGTAATACACATCGAGGAGAGCTCTATAAACCTCACTTCCCACTCTCCGAGGAGGGACGTAAGATGATGGTTTGTCCTATGTCAGCCTTTCTTTTGAGAAAGGAAGCTTTTATTGAACCGCTCGTAGGACCATATTTCATGCAAGTAACAAGGGCCTAGTGCCTGTATCTGATGAACCATGTGAATCATTAGATGTGGCATTATATAAAAAAAAGCAGGAGGTAAACACATCTCTAGTTGATTTTGTATCTCCACCACAAATTCATGTAGGTCACTCAGCTCTTTCTTACCAAGTTCTTCGAAAAGAAGTAGCACATGCGGGTGATGGCCATTTTCAAGAACTCTGGCTTTGTAGCCCTGATTGCAATAGGTAGAAACACTGTCAGCATTACATGACAATTGTGAGCCTTGTAGTGTATTATTAACAAGTCCTTCATCGACACTAGCTTCTTTACATTCGCTGAAAACCCAGTCGAGACTTTGACCCCTCAGGAAAGTGCATATAGCTCTTGTCGGTACAGAAAGTGACCAACTAATGAATATTTGTAGTTTTGCTGTACGTTGTGACCGGAGGTGGTCTAGCACTCAATGACACAGGATATATACTGGTTCAGGCAACGTGCCCTACGTCCAGTCTAGGTCGGTCGGTGACTTTATTCCTGAGCCCAGGTGCTCGAAGTCTGTGGTGGGGTTACAAACGAGAAGGAGAAATGAGGGGTGTACGAGAGGCTTGATCGGGTCTGACCGGAAGGGCCGAGGGCGACCGGAACTCCGCTATGAGCTAGGTGTTCAAGCGTGTGCTTAAGGGGTTGTGAGTTATAGATCTAGTGAATCTAAGCTCGAAGAAAAAGCCTCCTTTGGGAAATCGATCCCCTTTGTTGGAGGGAGCGCATCCCCTTTTATAGATAAAGGGGATGGCTTTACACGTGAGAGGGAGAGGGTACGGATGTTTCTAAGTCTTGTTGCCCACGCCGAATGAGGGTAGTGATGATGGTTGGCACGCACAACACTGTTGATGTCGCTGTAAAACGTCAGGTGCACATGGGGGGTTGCGTTGGCTTCTTCAGGAAGGGTGGACGTCGGTACCTACGAAATGTTGTTAGTATATGAGGAGTCCCATCATGTGTACCAGGCATGGTGAATCCTAGTGCCCACTATCGATGCCCAGAGACATGTGGGGGGGCTTTTTATCGTACGGGAGCCCCAACGGCGCCTACAATACTGTAGACACAGTTCCCACAGGCGTACAGGGTATGGTCCTGGTACCGTGTTTTGACTTTGTGCGCTATTTTCTCCATTCGCCCCTGGTCCCTTCCGAGCGGGAATCCCCGATCGGATGGCTCCAGTCGGTACTGGCCGTGTCAGTCGGAGAAGAGCGGTAAGCAGGCTTCCTACGAGTCTCCGGTTGGAGACGCGGGGTCGGAGTAGGAAGCAGCGTTTTGGGCCAGGCCTTCCGATCGGAGAGTCCGCCCGGAGGCGGCCGGCGCCCGAGGCGAGCGCTCCGGTCAGAGAGGTGGGCCGAAGAAGTTGCCGAGCGGGCGTTCATTCTTTTGGTGGACCTTCCGGTCGGCGACCGTTCCGTCCCTCCGGCCCGTTGTTTTTTAGACTTTTGGGCGGCCCATGAGCTATAGGCTGTTCTCCTGGGCCGAGCCCGGTGTCGAAGCCGGTCCCCGAGGGACCCTGGGTTTATGAACCCGACAGCACTCTTCTCTTCTGGGTTAAGGTTGAAGCACGCCGTGGGCAGAGTGTATTTTCCATTAGCCTCAGGTACTGGGTGAAGCTGTGGCATCACATTTAGCTGCACCATGTCTTTCCGTGATTTCAAACCATCGTTTGACTTGCCTGTGTCCATCAAGGTAGCAATGAGACTCTCAAAGACATTCTTCGGCATGTGCATAGCATCAATGGCATGGGGGTCCTCCAAGTCTGGCCAATAAGACAGATACTGAAAGAAGATCGATTGTTTCTTAAAAGGTACGCCTTCGACAGGAGGTGTGCTTCTATCTCTGTTCGTCCCATCTGGATTTTTCATTCCATAGACGACGCATATATTTTTCACCATTTTGTACATGTGTTCTCCATTATGATGTCTCTCCAGGGGGGGAGGTTCAATCTCCGGGGTGTTGTCATAAAATCTAAAGGACAATTTGCAGTGGTACTTGTGACTTGTTTTTAAGAAGCGCCGGTTCCTTAGGTAAACTATCTTCTTGGATGCATCCAGGTAAACTAAGCATCCCGTCTTCCCTTTGATCTGTCCAGACAAAGCAAATAGCATGGGGTAATCATTGGTAGTAACAAATATTATTGCTCTACATATAAAGTCCTCCTTTCAGAATGCATCGTACATCGGCTCCCTATGGCTCCATAGCCTCACCATTTCTTGTATCAAAGGCTCGAGGAACACATCTATATCAATGCCTGGTTATTTAGGGCCAGAAATAAGAATAGTAAGGAGAAGATACTTTCTCTTCTGATATAACCACGTTGGGATATTGTACATGGTCAAGATCACTGGCCAAGTGATGTGGTCGCTCATCCTCTCATTGAAGGGATTCATTCCATCGGTGCTCAAGCCAAACCGTACATTCCTTGGGTAATCGCTGAATTCTTTGTGCTTCTCATCGATCCTTTGCCACTGACTACAATCAGCCAGGTGTGCAATCTTATCATCATCCACCTTGCGCTCATCATCCGACCATTTCATAAGTGCGGCTTCTTTAGGGTTTAAGAAGATACGTGTCAAATGGTCGGTCACTAGTAGGTACCACATTACTAAGACAAGAATTCTTCTCTGCTTTGCATCGTTGCCTAATGGAGTGTCCTCTGGGGGCTGAGATTCTTGTACCATCTTTTTCGTACCCTTCTTATTCCTCTTTTTCCCCGTGGAGGTTTCGTCCCCACCATAAAGGTCATTGTTCTTGTATCGGCTGGCCTTAGGGACACTTATCCAGTGACTTGAACGTTTGCCACCAAAAAGGATACAGTGGTTGGGGCATGCATGGATTTTTTTCAACCCCCATTGTCAATGGACTTATTACCTTCTTCGCTTGGTATGTGTTGGCGGGAACTGAGTTTGGTTGTGGCAGCACCCATGACAGGACACGCAATAGATCATTGAAACTACATTCTGACCAGCCGTACTTCGCCTTCAGGATGAGTAGCTCAAGCACAAAACATAGCAATGACAATGTGTCGGACAACCCTTTTCAACACCATACACAGTCTCCTTCGATGCTTTTGTCACCCTTTTCAAATTTTCTAGATCTTTTGGGCTCTTTAGTAAAATCTCTGGTCCAAGGACCCGAATCATTTCCTTCAAATCATCAAAATCATCTTCATCACCAACACGTGCTCCCCTATCATTATTGGCACCACCTTCGTTGTTACCATTCCAACCACCAGCATCACCACCTTGTTCATTGCGAAACTCAGGATCCATTTGTACATCAAGCTCTTCTGAGTATTGGAACAGGTATTCTAGGGTTTCGGCATCGTCTTCTTCATCATCGTCGTCATTATCAACATCCGTTGTTTCGCCATAATGAATCCACACTGTGTAGTCCTCAACAAATCCTCGCACAATCAAATGTTCTCTGATAATACTCACATCTGTCCATGCCATAAGGTTCTTGCAATCTTTGTAGGGACAAATAATTGTATCCTTATTCTCTGTCAATGTCGCTGCATGCTTCTCTACGGCTTCAATAAATTTGTCCACCTCTTCACGAAAACCTGCCTTGAAACTTAACGAATCATACATCCAAGACTTCCTGTACTCCATCTTTTAAAACACAACAATCAAAGAAAATACATTAAATGACTACTAATTCAGATATATATGTAAAGGAATCAAATTAATAATTAATTACTTGACAATAATTATATATACTTGAGATATATATAAATATAAATATAAAATAAAATTACATGAAGCATATCAAACACACACCATGGTAGAGGATAATTAATTAATGGCCTATTTATCAATAAATAATTAAAAATATATATTTATTAATTAAAATAAATAATTTCAAAGACAACAATTTGCAACAATTAATATTTTACCCACTACCTTTCATGCAAACCCTATTCCTATTTCATGAAACATAAATTTACAAAATTAAAATTAAAAAAAACAAACCCTAGATCTAGATCTAAATCTACATGTACATGAAACATACATGAAACTAGGGTGTAATCTCAACTAAAATCAAGCAAAATCGACTAATAAATGGTGTAATCTCATTTATCTAACTAATTAATACTAAACTAGAGTCTAATTTGCTTCATACAAAGCTCAAGCACCATAGAAGAGAGAAAAAAGCAAAACTCTAATTACCATCACTAACCAACCATTAAAACTTCAAATAAAGGCTCGAAATAGCATTTTTTTACCTTGTACAACCTCTCCACCAAAGTATTTGAGATCAAAACCTTCACCTTAGTAGACTAATTTTTGGGAGGAGCCCAAGGCCTCCCAACCTTTTTTGCTCGGGTTTGAGAGAGTGGCCCGAGGTAGAAGAATGTCTGCTATATATACAACGGGCATTTGTAGGGACGGCCCAGCAGGGGCGCTTGGTAATAGCTGCCTCTACATACCAGCAGCCACTACAAATCGATGCATTTGTAGGGGCGGCTCATAATACCAGTTGTCCGTACTGTGCCATTTGTAGGAGCGGTTGCTGTGCTGGAGCCCGAGCATGCTACTGTAGGGGCTGCTCCAATGCAAGCCGCCCCTAAAAAAGCCCCTTGCTAAAAAAAACTGTTTTTCACGTAGTGATATTTGCTATATATTTTACATATACACTGTCTAAATATATACAAAAATTATGTATGTAGAAAAATTAAAACAATTACAAATAAGAATGGGTGGAGTATGTATTGTTGTGGACACAGATCTAGCGCTGGAGACTTAGCTTAACTTTTAATTAGTTCACCGTCGAAACAAAATTATGATGGACAACTGGATCGCAAGAGTTGCGTTCCGACTTCCGAGATGGTAGCAAATTGATTACCAGACGTGGACTTGACCAATCACATAAGCCCTCCCCGAATGATCTACGAGGAACGGCTGCTACTGCCGCGAGAGCCACATGGAAGCTAGCACTGGGCAGTGGATCACGGGCTCATAACTTGGGGCTGTGTGTGTAGCAGTTTGACCATCTTGAATCGCGGTGCCTCGGTGATAGCGGCGCACATGGCACGCACGCCTTATTTCACCGTTAGTCCCGCTCTGCGTCGCTCAAACGGTCATGGTGAATGGCAACCAGTTATCAGATTCATCCAATCATGTTTTACGGAACTTCTGACAGTTTTAGTTACCTGTAGACAGTGCCGGTCCTAGGATTTTGAGGGCCTTCTGGTGAATTTGTCGCGACGGCCCCTCTCGATAAATGTTTCTTAGGTAACATTCTAAAATTTTAACATCTGACCTAAATTACAAGGAAAACATAACTATATGAGTACAAAGTACTAGACAAAAATTGAATAAGGAAAAAAAACCTAGGGCCTAGACAATTTGGATATGAACTTATTCAGAACCAAGATTCACAAATCACAAAAAGGGCAGAAGGCAATAACCAAGATTAGATGTCGTCGTCTTCGTCGAGCCTTGCTTCAGCTGCCTGGTCGCCGCCGTCGTCTGGCTTCTGGAAGACTGGAACTCGAGCATCGGTGTCTCGGTGATCGTGTGGTGAATTGGTGATCGGCTCTGCGTCTCTCGCAGTCTCCCGTCTCGCTAGAAGTCCGGAAGTTGCGACTCGTGATCGCTATGTGCGCGAGAGCGGGTGTTGGCGGCTCGGCTCCTTGCCTCCTGGAAAGAAAGAGGCCGACGACTCTTTTTGCTGATGGGCCGCTGCATCTTCTCATTAATCTTAAATCCTAATGGACCATAGCTAAAGGGTATGGAGTATTATATACTTGGGCTTGGGCCCCCATCCCGCGAGGGCCCTCGGCCGTCGCACCTCCTGCCCACCCCTTAGGGCCGGCACTGCCTGTAGAGCTGGTGCTTCGGATCTTCTGGGTTCTTATCTAACTTTAGCGTTAGGGTACTCACAATGCAAGAAACTATTAGCAGTTTCTATAGAATAGGACGTCGTACCAAGAAACTATTATTCACAGTGCAAGATTTTCTATAGCATAGAACATATGTAGTGATAGAAACTATGTTTGCTCTCCCAACGCGGTTAGAGTAGTTTCTTCTCCATCGATAACCTTGAAGACCCAATTTCTTAGTTAGACTTGGTTTCTTGGAGTTTTTTCTGTCCTCATTAAATCACTTGCCACATCAGCAAAATGTCTTTGTGACAGTGCAATTAATATCTATAGAAACTATCATAGTTTCTACATTGTGAGTGCCCTTACCGACTGGGGGCTCTAACAAAGGCACCATTTAATTAAGATGCTTGTCTCTAATCGAATGGTAGAGCTCTCCCCAAGAGATGTTGACAAAAATGTAAAACCCTGGTCCAAAATTTTGAAATTCCATATTTACTTGTTTCCTTAGGATCTAAATGATTTCCAGTCGTACCTCTTATTTACTTGTATCTAAACAATCTTCTTCGAAACATCTCATTACATATTTTGGTCCTTGTTGATAATTTACGATCTCAATCCGTCACCCAAACAATAAAGAGTCGGACTAAGTAATGCATAAGGGTCATGTCTTCTACGGCTAAATATTTAAAATAATTTAACCGATTGTAAACATGTACGCCATTGCTTGTTATTATATATGTCATCCTCTGAATGACTTGGTTTTTTGTTTGTAGCGGGGTAGAAGCTAGCTCGTGATGCTTTCATTGAAAGAGCAATCGCATTCCAATACCAAAATTTGGACACCAACCATGACTATCCTGTTTAGTCAAGTGAGCCAAGTCTTAAACAAAATTAGCCAGCCTAGCCCATAAACTAATCAAAGGCATGGTTTAGAAAACGATGCAACGAAGAAGAGAAAATAAATTTGTTGGCTTGCAAATGACGCATGCCATGATTGAGAGAGCACTACTATGAAAAGGATTTGTTGAGATGTCTGGTTTTTCTGCAACGATGTCTCAATCACCAGCAACCCATGTTGTGCCTAAGCTCAGGCTCCACTGTGATCTCAATCTATCACCCAAACAATAAAGAACGAAACTAAGTAATGCATAAGGGTCATGTCCTCTACGGCTAGGAATTTAAAATAATTTAACCGACTGTAAACATGTACGCCATTGCTTGTTATTATATATTTCATCATCTGGATGACTTGGTTTTTTGTTTGTTGCGGGGTAGAAGCTAGCTGGTGATGCTTTCATTGAAAGAGTAATCGCATTCCAATACCAAAATTTGGACACCAACCAAGACTATCCTGTTCAGTCAAGTGAGCCAAGTCTTAAACAAAATTAGCCAGCCTAGCCCGTAAACTAATCAAAGGCATGGTTTAGAAAACGATGCAACGAAGAAGAGAAAATAAATTTGTTGGCTTGCAAATGACGCATGCCATGATTGACAGAGCACTGCTATGAAAAGGATTTGTACAGATGTCTGGTTTCTCAGCAACGATGTCTCAATCACCGCAACCCATGTTGTGCCTAAGCTCAGGCTCCACTGTGATCTGAATCTATCACCCAAACAATAAAGAACGAAACTAAGTAATGCATAAGAGTCATGTCCTCTGTGGCTAGAAATTTAAAATAATTTAACCGATTGTAAACATGTACGCCATTGCTTGTTATTATATACTTCATCCTCTGAATGACTTGGTTTTTTGTTTGTTGCGGGGTAGAAGCGAGCTGGTGATGCTTTCATTGAAAGAGCAATCGCATTCCAATACCAAAATTTGGACACCAACCATGACTATCCTGTTCAGTCAAGTGAGCCAAGTCTTAAACAAAATTAGCCAGCCTAGCCTGTAAACTAATCAAAGGCATGGTTTAGAAAACGATGCAACGAAGAAGAGAAAATAAATTTGATGGCTTGCAAATGACGCATGCCATGATTGACAGAGCACTACTATGAAAAGGATTTGTAGAGATGTCTGGTTTTCAGCAACGATGTCTCAATCACCCGCAACCCATGTTGTGTCTAATTTCAAGCTCCACTGTGATCTCAATCTATCACCCAAACAATAAAGAACGAAACTAAGTGATGCATAAGGGTCATGTCCTCTACGGCTAAAAATTTAAAATAATTTAACCGATTGTAAAGATGTACGCCATTGCTTGTTATTGTATATTTCATCGTCTATGTAACTTGGTTTTTTGTTTGTTGCGGGGTAGAAGCTAGCTGGTGATGCTTTCATCGAAAGAGTAATCGTGTTCCAATACCAAAATTTGGACACCAACCATGATTATGATGTTTAGTCAAGTGAGCCAATCTTAAACAAAATTAGCCAGCCTAGCCCGTAAACTAATCACAGGTGTTGAGACTTGCAGTCTCAGACAATGTGGAGGAGGTGGAGGCCTCCGCCCGACAGGCGCTGCCCTCAGGCTGAGGCTCGGGAAACAGACACGACAAGCGGGCGTGTAGGGAAATGGCACGTAAAACTAGGGTTTCATTAATTCATTCACCAACCTCCCGTACTGTTATAAGTGTTCCTTATTTATAGGGCTCAACTACCACTTTACAGAGTTTACAATAGTACCCTTCAACTGCTACAGTACATTCTCGGAATATTCCACTACTCGCCTTTCCTCTCAGGGGTAATCTTGTCATGCCGCCCTCAGGTACTGGGCCTGCGCGATCAGCCGGCCCATAAAGCCTTAGGATTCGGTGACGGGCCTTTGGACCTCCGCCGTCGGTCTCCGCCTCATCAGGCCTCAGGATTCGGCGACGGGCCTTTGGACCTCCACCGTCAGTCTCCGCCTCATCAGGCCTCAGGATTCGGCGATGGGTCTTTGGACCTCCACCGTCGGTCTCCGCCCAGGGGACGCCGAGGCCACAGACCCTCGACGCCCAGTATTGCCGTCCTCCTGCTTGGGTCTCTACCCCTACGAGCGGAGGCCGAACCGGCGCGCCCGCGCCGTCCACAAGCGCCTTCCTCTGGTTACCTGCACACACACGTAGGTAACGTTGGCACTTGATTAGCCTTGCAGCGGGGCGCCCTCCGCCCCCTCCGCCTGGAGACGCCTACGAGCTAACCGGGCGGAGGCTGCGCCAGGGTCACAGGCAGCGTCCTGCAGACAGTCTGAGAAACCGTCATCTTTCTGGGTCTAGAGGCGTGGTAGCTAGGCCTTTGCTAAGGTAGTTGGTCGAAGATGTCTTTGTGAACTGCTGGCCGCGTAGGTCTCCACCACTCTCGGAGGCCGTGTTACAACAGTTCCCCCCTTTTGAGACCACGGTCCGCCTGAGCGTGTCGTGAGCTCACAACGCCCTAAGCAAGGACGTCCGCGGGGGCGGAGACTGCACGTGGTCACGTCTCCGACCGATCCCCGTAGGTTCCCCCCTGGCCCGCTCTGGTGTGGCCGCTGGTCTTGTCATAGTAGCTGTTAGGCTACAAAACTAGCTGTTGTCCTACGCTGTGGCCGTTTACGCCGTATTTCTTTCCGTTGTATACCTTGCAACTTCTCCGGGGATGACCGTTGGGCGGCAGGCGAATTCTCCAGAGATGACCGTTGTACGGCGGGAGCCGAACCGCCCGCCCGCGGCCTATATAAGGGTTGGGTTGGTGGCGGGGTTCCCCCCCCCACCCGCACTGCTCATTCCCTTTCCTTGCCTCTGAGAAATCGCTCTCTGCTCTCTTTGCTTTTCGCCTGAGCTGCGTTCGCATGTTCTGTCTTTCCGCTTGCGTCTTCCGCCTAGGCTGCTGCCGCGGTGACTTTCTTTTCCGCCTCCGCCCATACTCGCTGGCCCACCTTCTTCGGACCCTACCGCCACCTTCTCAACGTTAGGGCCGCCGGCTGGAGTGCGCGCTTTGAGGAGTGCATGCTTTCCTCCGCCTCCGCGTTGGAATTTGAAAAGCTAGTGGAGGAGGATTTGGGGAGTGTCTCCGCGTCCGTCGGAGACCTGATCGCTGCGGATTCCAGTGATATGGCGATAAAGTCATGGGATTTTGGCCCCTCCTCCATTATTGAAGAGGCAGTCGCGGAGATGTTGAAGGAATCGTATTTTCCTTCTTCGAGGGTAAAAATCCCTCCGCCTGGCCAGACTATTCCGGAACCAGAGGAGGGATTTGCGGTGGTGTTTCGGGACTTCTTCACCTGCGGCCTCTGCCTTCCTTACATCCCCTTCCTCCACCAGGTGTTGGAGACCTTCAATGTCCAGCTCCATCATCTGACTCCTACTGCCTTCCTCACGCTCAGCAAATTTTGCTGGGCATGTGTTTCTTATGGCGCCGAGCCAGATGTGGACACCTTCTGCGCTTACTACGAGCTATAGAAGCAGCCGAAGAAGAAGAAGGAGATGCGGGAGGGCAAGGAGGTTGAGGTGATCTACCAGTATGGTAGTTGCACCTTCATGTCAAAGAGGAACCAAGGCGTAGACCGCCTGGAGCTTTCTTTTGCCAGAAAGGCAAATGGGACCGTGGCTGGCTTGAGCAGTGGTTTTACGTGAAGACCTACGGGGTTCGCGGCAGTACTGAGGATGGTGCAGAGGTCATGGAGTATCCATTGACTTCAAGAATGGAAGAGATGGCGCCGCATACGCGCGTGGATCCACTGGAGGAGATGTCTCCGGCGAGGAAGGCTTGCGACCGGGCTTTTGCGGCTACGTGCCGCTACTCCAGGGGTCACAACTAGGTGGAGAAGATTATGGCCTCCAACTACTGGCCCCTGGGCAAAGACAACCCAGCCTTTCGGCTGGAAAAGGTGAAGGTTCCTATTTTTGGGCCGGAGGCCGGGATTCCTTTTCCCCCTCTTTGGCCGGTCTTTAGGGGAGGGGGTGACGGAGGACAGCTTCGTTGCCGATGTTGAGGAGGCCACCGTCGGGTTGGTTGGCAAAATTTCCGAGCGTGAGTACACATCTCGGAGGGCCGTGGCAGGCACCATGCTGCGGCTCAATCGAGTTTTTGAGGAGCTCGGGATCGTCTACCGGGAGCGCGAGGTTCCAGTCGAGGTCCTAGCTTCGATTGACAAGAAGAAGGAGAAGAAGGCCTTCGCGAAGAATGTTACGGCAGAGGCCGAGTCCAAGAAGAGGAAGGGTGCCGCTGTTGCTTAGGCGCTTGCGAAGAAGAAGAAGAAAACCGGTGCTCTGGTGATCGCGGCGGCCGCGTCTTCGGCCGGTAGTGCTGGCGTTGCCTCCGCCGGTAGTGAAGATATTCAGAGCTCCTCCGTCCCGTTAGTGGACGTGCGGGTCGAACAGCCAGAAGCTAGCGCCGCCGATCCTATGTCTGACATTTTTGGCGAGCTGTATTCAAGTTCTGAAGATGACGTGGAGGTCGCCTTGCAGCACGCTCCTTCGTTTCCCACCGTTGTTGCGCCTTCCTCCTTACCAGCGGCAGACGTCGGGCAGCCGGAGGCCGTGCTTGCTGAGTAGGCCCCGGCGGCTCAGTCTTCTTCAAGCCCTCCGCCTGCCAGGCTACTAGCTGAGGAGAGCCGGCCCTTTGGGCCTTCACTGCATGATATGGCGGAGACATCTGCCCAGGGGGCTCGGCAGGCGGCCCAACCTAGGCTTTTTATGAGTAAGTTTGTTTGGCGCATATTTTTGTGTTTACTGTCTTCGCTCGGTTTATTTGTTTATGTATTGTACCAAGTGCTAATACCGTGTACTTGTTGCTTTGTAGGTGATGTCATGGCTGGACTCCTCACCCCGGAGGAGCGAGCGGCCGCTGCTAGCGTCAGGTTTGGTCCGGGGCAACCGGGGCTGATGGCGCCGGGTCCGAGTGAGTATAGAGTGTTTTTATCTTACTCGTCTTTTGGCCTATTGTTATTGCCTATTTCTGATCGGCCCTCTGACCTGAGTTGTTGTGTTTTTTTTGCTACGCAGGCCCCTCCGACACTTCTATCTCAGGTTGGGAAGAGTGCTATCTTGGAGTTCTTGGAGACGTCGAAGGTGGTCTCTGGCAGTTGGTGTATTTATTGTGAGATTTGCTTTTCTCACCTTATTGTTTTGTGTTTGTTTGTTCTTCTTTGAACAGATCGCTTCAAACAACGTCTGAGGGACATGGATTTCTTCCAACTTCTCCGTGTTCATCTAGAACACCAGAGCTTGGTGCGTCTTGTGCGGTTTGCCTTTTTTGGTGTATGTTCGCCTTTACACTTGTTTTTGTTTCTATTGCTGATCGCCTTGGTCTTCTTCTTTCTGATCGTAGGGGTATCACATGGCTGTTGTTATGGAAGAGCGCTGCACTCGTGAGGTCTCCGACCGAGATACTGCGATTGAAGCGCTCAAGGCGGAGAATGAGCGCCTGGAAGGTGAAAAAAGGGGGTTTGTCCAACTCCCTTGCAGCTCTCCACCTTTCTCTGGCGGAGAAGGAACAAGAAAAGGATGCTTTGAGGGCCGATCTCGCCAAGGCCCGGGATGCAGAAGTTTTGTCCGCCGAGCAGGCCCACAGGGCAAATGAGTTGGCCGAGGGTCTCCGGCGAGAGCTGGCCTCTGAGAAGGAATCCGCGGCTGCGGTGGGGGAGCAGCTATCTTTGTCGACGAGGTGTTTGGACTCGGTCAAGGGGGTCCTTGCTGCAACCGTTGGCCATTATCGGGCCATCGTCGCCGAGTTCGGAGGCGAAACCTCCGCTCCTCCTGAGGAAGACAGCGTCTACGCCCTCACCTCCTGGCTAACGTGTCACCTTGCAAAGCTCCCCGGTCTGATCAATGGCTGCACGGACTACAGGGCGCTGGCGGGAGTAGCGAATTACTCCAAGCTTTTGGTGCGCGGCGGGTGCACGCATACCGAAAGTATTCCGGAGGGAGCGCTGCTGGGTCCGGAGGAGATTGCTGAAACTTCTCTTGGTTTGCGAAAAACCTTGAGAAATTTCATTGGGTACTTTTGGGCTCCGTTTGGGAGACCTGCTGCCCGGAAACTGGCGGAGGAAAAGAGGGCGAAGGTATTTCTAGTCTTTGTAGCCGCTATTTTTCTCTCCTTCCTTTTTGTGAAGCTACGAAGGCTTTCATTGCCTATGCCACTGATATTTTAACCTATGCTACAGGATGCGCAGAAGAGTCTTGCGGGCAGGCCTTCGCCAGTTCCGCGTTCGGCGACCGCGGGCGACGCCTCTGCCACCGCTGGCGCTCCAGTGGGCGCTACGATCAGCGGCGGTGATGGTCGAGAGGCCGTAGGCGCCGTCCCCGCCCACAGTTGATGCGGGCTCCGTTCCAGGGGCTTCTGCTGCGGTCGATGCGCCGAAGGTCTAGGCTCTTTGTAGGACTTAGTTGTTTTGACTTGTATATTGTAGTCCAGTTGGACTCTTGTAAATAAAGTTTCTTTTGTTCTGAATGATTTTGTGGAAAATTTTAACCTTGCGCAGGTTCCGAATCGGGAGCCTGCGCAAGATGTTGTGCCTTTGACTCTCTACAATGACGTTATTTATTTGAGCGGAGAGCTTTCGGAGTATTGGCGTTCGGCCTTTCTCCGCAGCGTTGCGCGCGACGTGTTTGAGTCAGTTAAGTTTGACATAGACGACGAGCGCGCTGGGTTTACTCGCGCGCTTGCTTGGCGCGGACCTCCGCCACAATAGTTTGGATTTTATTATAAGTTTGTGTCCTGTAAGAATGCTACTTGATGTTTTATGGAATACAAAATAGGTTCACTTTCTTGATTGTTTGTGTTGGGGCTTATGTCTGTTGTGCTTGTTTACATATCTCGTCTAGTCCCGAGCTTGCACACTGTGGGCCTTTGCTTGGGCGAAACGTCTTGATCTGAGAGGTGGTGGCCAGGACCTCCGCCCCATGTTCTCTCCTTCTCTGTGCTTGCTTGATGGCCGGGTAGAAGTGTTTGCGAGTTTTTGGCGGCGGGCGTGCTTGAAGTCCGCTTTGGCGAGGCTTCTTGAATCGGTGTGTGATCCGATAGGAGGTTTGGTGCAGCTTGTGCAGATGGCGGGGACTTTTGGTATTTCTTTACCTGGGTGTTTTAGCTGTCTGGTGGTATGGGCCTCCGACGCTGCACACCCATGGGACATGTTTCATTTGTGGAGATGGCAGGTTAGGTCTCCGGCGTTAGGGGGATGTTATGAGATTTCGTGCAATATCCCCCTTCTTCCATAGGCCTGCGTTGTTCATCACCGTGCCGTAGTTCATGTCTCTTTTCCCACTGCCTCCGACCGTCTACTAGTGCCTCCAATTTTATGAGTTTTCGTACAATATCTATGGCCGACTTAGATATCTAAGGAGACCCCTGCCTCCATGGCCGTTGCAGTGGCTTTTGCTTGTGCTCTGCCTTCTTCCCCCGTTGCGCCTTCTACTGACTGAGGTTTTAAGGGCGTGGGGGGAACCCGTTTTATAGCAGGGTGGTGGCTTTTGGTTGTTAAATTTTTTGGTACGTTGTTTGTTGGAACATATCTTGGCTTTAATGGCCTATATCTTACTTGAATTATTCTTGCCTTTTGAGATCTTTTGAAGTAAATAGGCATAGTGCCTAAGTGATAGGGTTTTGTCAGACCTTTTCCTCGTTTTGGTGTTTTTGATGGCAGAGACCTTCTTCCTGGTTCTAGCGCCATAATGGTGTTGCCCCTGATGCTTGGGGTGGTTTTTTTGTTAAGGTCGGAGGCCTGTTTGGCCGAGGTTAGTTTTGCCTTGATGCCTGAATTTGTTCAGGTCTTCGTTAAGGTCGAAGGCCAGTTTGGCCAATGTGGTTTCTGCCTTGATGCCTGAATTTGGACAGGTCTTTATCAAGGTCGGAGGCCTATTTGGCCTAGGTGGTTTCTGCCTTGATGCCTGAATTTGGACAGGTCTTTGTCAAGGTTGGAGGCCTGTTTGGCCTAGGTTAGTTTCTGCCTTGATGGCTGAATTTGGATAGGTCTTTATCAAGGTCGAAGGCCAGTTTGGCCATAGAGGTCATTTCAAATTGCCAATGCCTGTGGCCGGCACTTTGAAAGGACATGTGCTTATTTTTGTTCACCGAATATTGCGACGCCAGAGCTGGCCGCTTTCGGTTTTGAACTTTTCAAGCGTTCTTTTGGGGAATTACATCTTTATACTTCTAGAGGATTTTTACATTGAGCCTGCCTCATTAAAAACCTCACCTCCGCTTGGAGTTCCCCTATGAGGAAAAGAGTACAGGCTCTTTTACATTTTTTGGTTTGAAAAAAAAAGCTGAAAGGTAAATGAACGGAGGGGCCTTCGCTTATTATTTGCGGAGGTTGCCCTTTGGTACATTACCTAGATGTAGTATCTACGGAGGCTGTTAATATTCCAGGTGTGGGTTGTCGTGACACCTTCGCTGTCGGTCAAGTGGAAAGAGCCCGGGCGGCCTGCTGCCGTTGCTGTGTATGGGCCTTCCCATTTTGGCTGCAGTTTGCCAGCAAGTTGTGCGTTGGGTTTTCATCTGAGTATGAGGTCTCCATGTTTTATGTCTTTCCTTACCACCTGAGAGTCTCTCCACTTCTTGGTTTGGGACTGATATTTTGCAATGTTTTCGACTGCTTCCAGTCTTATGGCTTCTATTGTTTCTTTTGCATATTCTTCATCTTGCAACATTAGTTGTCTCGTTGTGCAGAGGCTTTCGTGCTTGATTTCTTCTAGCATCATGGCCTCTTCTCCATAAAGCAGTTTGAATGGTGTGAATCCTGTTGTTCTTGAGATAGATGTATTGTGTGACCAAATCACTCTGGGTAATTCATCTACCCATTTTCCTTTGCGTCGGCCCAGCAATGTTTTTGATATTGCTGAAAACACTATTCTGTTTGCTCTTTCCACAGCACTATTGGACTCTGGGTGGTATACTAAGGCGAAGGCTAGTTTTGTCCCAATGCTTTTGCAGAATTATTTGAAGTTCTCTGAATCAAATTGTTTTCCATTGTCTACTGTCAGAATCCTCGGTACACCGAATCTGCAAATGATGTTTTGCCAGAAAAATTTTCTGATAGTTTCTGAGGTTATCTTCGCCAGCGGCTTTGCTTCTATCCATCTTGCAAAATATTCTACTGCCACTACTGTGAATCTATTTCCTCCTTGGGATGGTGGTAATGGGTCGACTAGGTCCATACCCCATCTTTGTAGCGGCCATGTCAGAGGTATAAGCTGGCTCTCCGACGATGGTTTTGACTGCCCGGGAGAGAATGTTTGGCATGCTTTGCATGTTCTGACTGTCTGCTCTGCGTCTTGTATGTGTGTTGGCCAATAAAAGCCTTGCCTTATTGCCTTTGCTGATAATGCTCTAGAGCCAATGTGCGACCCGCAAATTCCTGAGTGTATTTCTTGAAGCAACTCTATGCCTTCGCTCTGCGATATGCATTTGAAGAGAGGCTGGACTACTCCTTTCTTGTACAGTACACCATCTATGATTGTGTAATTTCTTGCCCTGGCCTGTATTCTTGCTGCTTTTGCTTCATCTTCTTCGGTTGTTTTGCCTTCTAAGAATTCTATTATTGCCTTTCTCCAATCTTCATTTTGCAGGTGTAGTATGGGCTTAGGTGCCTTAGATGTCTCCGTAGTTGCCGGAGACTTCAAGATCTTGTAAAAAGTGTTTGGTGGCAGTGGCAGGTTGTTTGCCACAACTTTTGCCAGTTCATCTGCCTCTGCATTTTCTGATCTTGGGATGTGCTTCAGGGTGAAGCCCTCGAATCTCCGCTCCAAATTTCTGACAACGGATAGGTATTTGATGAGTTCTGGCTCTCTTGCTGTGTATTCTTTCTCTACTTGGCCAGTAACCACTTGAGAATCTGTTTTGACTGTCAATGTTTTTGCCCCTAGGGCCTTTGCTTTACTGAGCACTAGGATCAGGCCTTCATATTCTGCTATGTTGTTTGTTGATTTGAACTCTAGCCTTGCTGCTTATTTCAGTCTGACGTCGGAGGGTGCCGTTAGGACGGTGGAGGCTCCTGCTCTGGCTTGGCCCCAGGCTCCATCCATGAATGCTATCCAGCCTTGAGTGGTTGGTTGTATCTTGGGCTCTGTCGGAGGTGTCCAATCTGCTACAAAATCGGCTAGTTGTGATTTGATTGCTGTTCTGGGGACATACGAGATACCAAACTATGATAGCTCTGTAGCCCATTTGCCTATTCTGTTGGAGACTTCTTTGTTTCTGAGCAAGTCTTGCAGTGGCAGCGATGTTGGAACTGAGATTTCGTGGGCTTGGAAATAATGCTTTAGTTTTCTTGATGCCATCAGCACTGCATAGGCAACTTTTTGTACCTCGATGTAGTTTAGCTTGGCTCCGGACAGTTCTTCTGAGATAAAATAAACTAGTTTTTGAGTTTTTCCTGATTCTTTTTCCAGCTCGTGAACTAAGACTGCACTGACTGCATGGTCGGAGGCCGCCACATATAGCAATAGGTGGTTGTCCGATTCTAGGACGGAGACCACTAGTGAGTTTGTCAGATACTCTTTCAAGTTATGAAATGCCTCCGACTGCTTGGACCCCCACTCAAAGTTGTTTCTGCCCCTCAGGGCTTGGAAGAAGGGGAGGCTGCGTTCTGCTGATTTTGAGATGAATCTGTTGAGCGCTGCTATTCTTCCCATCAGCTTTTGCACTTCTTTCTTGTTTTTGGGTTCTACCATTGTCATTATTGCTCTGGTTTTGTCTAGGTTCGCTTTGATGCCTTCGCTGCTTATGATGTATCCGAGCATATTCCCTTTTGTAACTCCAAATATACATTTTTCTGGGTTGAGGCGAAGGCCAGCTGTCCTAAGGTTGGCGAAGGTCTCCTGTAAGTCGGAGACATGATCATCCTTGTTCTTGCTCATGACCACTATGTCATCAACGTAGGCTATGATGTTTCTATCTAGTTGTGACCCCAAAACTTCCTTTGTCACTCTGGCAAAGGTTGCTCCGGCATTTTTGAGGCCGTCCGGCATTCTGGTGTAGCAATATGTCCCGAATGGAGTGGTGAAACTTGTCTTGTCTTCGTCTTCTTTTTTCATCCAGATTTGGTGATACCTAGAGAAACAGTCGAGAAGAGAAAATCTCTAGCATCTGGCTACCTTGGACTGTGATAATACCATGGAATTCTGGTATTTTCATGCACAGGTAGGCCATATGTAGGGCTGCGTTGAATTTAGTCGTGAATCCTCTGCCCAAGATGGCATTGTATGGGTAATACAGATCAACGACATCGAAGGTTATGTACTCGGTTCTAGCATTTGCTTTGGTTCCAAATGACACTAGGAGTGAGATTTTTCCTAATGCTTGTATCTGCTTACCTCCGAATCCTATCAAAGGGGATTCGGAGGGCTGTAGTTGATTTTTGCTGAAGCTTCATTTGGTCAAAGGTATTTGCGAAGATGATATCTGCTGAACTGCCAGTTTCAATCAGTACTCTGCTTATCTCCCATGCTGCTATGTTGGTCTTGATTACCATTGCGTCTGTGTGAGGGTAGCTTTCTAGCTAGAGATCTTCTTCTGTGAAGGTGATTGGGACTCTGGACCAATCTGTGTATTTTGCTGGGCCTTGGACTGCTACGTTGTTTACTAGGCGGAGGTGGTCCTTTTTCTGCTTTTTCGTTTGAAACTCCATTGATGATCCTCCGATGATTGGTAGTATCATGCCTATTGTGGGTAGCGGTCCGTGGGGGTTGACTTGGTTTTCTGGGTTTGGCTCATTTTTTGGTGTTGGTGGTTGGTTGTGAGGTGGCGGCGGAGGCAGTTGCTGCATGTGCTGCTGTTGCGACGGAGGCTCGAACTTGCTTTGGTTTTGTGGCGGTGGGTTTGTTTCGAGGTAGGTTATGTGGGGAGATTTTGGGTTTAAGTAGGTCAGGCTTCCCTCCGACCTGTAGTTACCCGCCGGAGGCTGCTGCGAAGGCGCTGGCCGCCATGCTGGTAGGAAGTTTGGGTAATAGGTAGAGGCCAGTGTGGAGGGATGTATTTGGTTTGCGTTTAGCGCTGGGTAGATTGGGCAGTACTGCTGGTGGCCATTTGTGTAGGTGGTGTTGACCTCTCTTGCGCTCTACTGTGTCAGAGGTTGGGCAGTCTATTTGTTCTTCATCCTTTCCTGTGTCTCTTTTGTCTCCGGACAATCTTTGGTGCTGTGCCCTGCGCTTTCGCCGTGAAAAACGCAATATGGCCTGCGTTGTTTCTGGTTGTGGTTTTTGTTCCAATTTTTGCCTTGGTAACCTTGCCGACCTTGGTTCCTGGTCTGGGTCTCCGGCCCTGCTAGTGCTACCAGTTGCCCTTGTTCGGGGTAAGGTTGACCCTCGATGCTGAGCACTTGCCCCTGGCCTGGTTTCTGATTTGATGCATTCTGGTTCGTATAGCTTTTCTGGGAGTTTTTGCTGCTGTTTTGCTGTCTGTTTTGACCCTGCTCCTCCAGCCTTTTCTGGAGGTCATTGTCTGATCTGTAGTATTTCTCGAACTCGTCATACAACTGCTGTATGGAAGTTGGTTTCTTTCTTGCTAGGTGTGCTGTGAATGGCCCGATTCGGAGGCCTTTGATCGCTGCTTCAATGGCAATCTCGTCTGGGACGTCTGGTGCCTTCGCCTTTAGTTGCACGAATTTCCTGAAGTAGTCGTGTAGTGTCTCTCCCTGCATTTGCTTGCACTAGAACAGATCTGTGGAAGTCAGCGACTGTGCTGTTAGCCCCTTGAAGTTTGCCAATATCTTGTCCCGGAGGTTCTCCCAAGAATAGACTGTGCTTGGTTTGATCATAGAATACCAAGCCAACGCGTCGCCTTCGGCTGCAATGACAAATGACTTTGCCAAGACGGCGTCATCTCCACCGGCGGAGGCTACTGCTGCCTCGTAACTCATAATGAACTGATGGTGGTCTGTCTTTCCGTTGAACTTTGGTAGTGTGATTGGCTTGTACGCCGTTGGCCATGGCGACTGTTGTATGCCTTCAGAGGGTGGGGACTTGGGATTGATAGGCCTCCGCATCACCTGAGATGGCATCGTGGGCTGGCTGATCACTGGCGGAGGCCCTTGTGGTATGGTTGCAGTTGGTGTTGCTACGAAGGCTGGGATTGCAGAGGTTGATGGTGGTACTGCATGCTGCATACTTAGCATCTCAGCATGTAGGACTACCAACTGCTGCCTTATTTCTGCTACTTGTGCTGATGCTTAAATAGCTTGCTGATTAGCTGCGAATGCTGCTGCCATTCTGTCCCTCTCTTGTTGCGCTCTTTGCAACTGTGCTTGCAGCTGTTGCAGTTCTTGCTCGAGTGTTGTGGCTGAGTTTGGTTGGGCCTCCGGATCTTGAATCTCTGGATCTTGGGGTTCCGGTGGTTGACCCTGGGCATCTACTCTGGTGTCATCCTCCACTGGCGAGGTTGCCTAGGTGCTACGAGTGGTTCGCCTAGGCCTTCCTCGCGACCCGTGGTCGTTGCTGCTCTGGTGGTGGTTTTTCTTTTCCTTGCCATCGTTGGTTTGCCTTGGCCAAACCACGGTGGGCGCCAATGTTGATACTTGCAGTCTCAGACAATGTGGAGGAGGTGGAGGCCTCCGCCCGCCAGGCGCTGCCCTCAAGCTGAGGCTTGGGAAACAGACACGACAAGCGGGCGTGTAGGGAAATGGCATGTAAAACTAGGGTTTCATTAATTCATTCACCAACGTCCCGTACTGTTACAAGTGTTCCCTATTTATAGGGCTCAACTACCACTTTACAGAGTTTACAATAGTACCCTTCAACTGCTACAGTACATTCTCGGAATATTCCACTACTCACCTTTCCTCTCGGGGGTAATCTTGTCATGCCACCCTCAGGTACTGGGCCTGCGTGATCAGCCGGCCCATCAAGCCTCAGGATTCGGCGACGGGCCTTTGGACCTCCATCGTCGGTCTCCGCCTCATCAGGCCTCAGGATTCGGCGACGGGCCTTTTGACCTCCGCCGTCGGTCTCCGCCTCATCAGGCCTCAGGATTCGGCAACGGGCCTTTGGACCTCCGCCGTCGGTCTTCGCCCCGGGGACGCCGAGGCCGCAGACCCCCGACGCCCAATATTGCCGTCCTCCTGCTTGGGTCTCTGCCCCTATGAGCGGAGGCCGAACCGGCGTGCCCGCGCCGTCCACGAGCGCCTTCCTCTGGTTACCTGCACACACACGTAGGTAACGTTGGCACTTGATTAGCCTTGCAGCGGGGCGGCCTCCGCCCCCTCCGCCCAGAGACGCCTACGAGCTAACCGGGTGGAGGCTGCGCCAGGGTCACCGGCAGCGTCCTGCAAGCAGTTTGAGAAACCGTCATCTTTCTAGGTCTGGAGGCGTGGTAGCTGGGCCTTTGCTAAGGTAGTTTGTCGGAGACGTCTTTGCGAACTGCTGGCCGCGTAGGTCTCCGCCACTCTCGGAGGCCGTATTACAACAACAGACATGGTTTAGAAAACGATGCAATGAAGAAGAGAAAATAAATTTGTTGGCTTGCAAATGACGCATGCCATGATTGACAGAGCTCTACTATGAAAAGGATTTGTAGAGATGTCTGGTTTTTCAGCAATGATGTCTCAATCACCCGCAACCCATATTGTGCCTAAGCTCATGTTCGACTGTGATCTCAATCTATCACCCAAACAATAAAGAACGAAACTAAGTAATGCATAAGGGTCATGTCCTCTACGGCTAGAAATTTAAAATAATTTTACCGATTGTAAACATGTACGTCATTGTTTGTTATTATATATTTCATCGTCTGTGTGACTTGGTTTTTTGTTTGTTGCTGGGTAGAAGCTAGCTGGTGATGCTTTCATTCAAAGAGCAATCGCGTTCCAATACCAAAATTTGGACACCAACCATGATTATCATGTTTAGTCAAGTGAGCCAAGTCTTAAACAAAATTAGCCAGCCTAGCCCGCAAACTAATCAAAGGCATGGTTTAGATAATGATACAACGAAGAAGAGACACTAAATTTGTTGGCTTGCAAATGACACATGTCATGATTGAGAGAGCACTACTATGAAAAGGATTTGTAGAGATGTCTGGTCTTTCAGCAACGACGGCTCAATCACCCGCAACCCCTGTTGTGCCTAAGCTCAAGCTGCACTTAGCTAGCCAGCCCTACAAATGAATTAGTAGAGGTGGCTAGTATTATCAGCCAAACGTGAAAATTGAGGGGGGGGGGGCTGGTAAAACCAGCTGTCTTTAATAATCTATTTGTAGGGGCGGCTAGATATATAGCCACCTCTATTAATGTTCCGGGTGTATGTAGGAGCCCCCTTCTTTCTTCTTGGGTCATTTCCTGCTACCCGAGAAGGAAGAAAGTGGGGCCTTGGGCTACCTCCCAAAAATTCCAAATTTAACGGTGAAAGGTTTTGCTATTCCAAGCTTCTTTTTGAAGTTTTACTTGTAGATTAGTGCTTAATTAAGATTTTGATTTTCTCTCTCTAGTATGGTGGTTGAGGCATTTGTGGAGGAAATTAGACCAAATCTTAGAAGGTAGTAGGATGAATTTATTAGGGGAACAAGATTCTACCCTTATTTAGTGGCCATGTCTTGATTTTAATGGACTATTAATTAGTTTTAACCAGGGATTTGGTTTGGATCTAGACCTAGATCTAGAACCAGAGTTTGGGATTTTAACTTTTTTATTATCAACATTCATATTATTTTTGTTTTAGAAACAAGATTATGTTTGCCTGAATAGTAATGGATAAAATATTAATTGGTGCTAATTGTTTTCTTTAAAATTATTTATTAAAATTAAGAAAGTAAAAAATATTTGTTTAGTGGTACATTAGTTGGTTAATGAGGTTGTTTATTTTCTCTTTCTTGCATAGTGGTTGAGAGGCATCAGTTACATTTATGGTACAAATTAGATCAAAACTACATATTTATATTTATAATTAAGAAATGGGATTGCATGAACAATATGTGTAGGTGTACTGTTTTTTATTTATAATTGAAGTAAGAATGGCCTTTTACAATTATATTGTTATATACTAGTAATATTCTTTCAAGTTATTACTGATTTTTATATCTCAATTAATCTTTTTTTTCTTTGATTGATGTCGGAAAATATGGACTATAGGTACTTATGGATGTATGGTTCATTATGGTAGAAACCAGGTTTCTGCGCGGAAGTGGATAGATTTATTGAAGCCGCAGAGAAGCATGCAATGACGACCCAAAATAAAACTGAAATTCTTTGTTCGTATAGCGACTGCAAGAACCATCTCGCACGGAAAGATGCACCTGTCATCATATCACACTTGATTGTGTGGGGTTTCGTTAAGGACTACACAGTTTGGATCTATCATGGTGAAATGCTCACGTTGATCCAGAAGAAGAAAATACCGACGACCGTGATTATATGGACACATTTGTAGCTGAGCTTGATGAAGAAATGCATGGCATAAACAAGGTGGTGGTGGTGTTGCTGGTGGTGGTAGCGATGCGCGTGGCTCTTGGGGCCAGGGCCAGGCAGGGAGCCAGCGGTGGCGTTCTTGGGCTCCTTCAGTCGGCACGGAAGGGGAGGTTACCCTGCACGAAAAACATGGCATCCGGCCTCGCCGAGGCGCATAAAATGCTCAGGAACCGAGGTAATCAAAACGGCATCATCTTGTTCTTCTCCGATGGGTTGATAAACAAGGGAGACTTCTTTGATGGAACGGAGAACTTCAAGTCAGAAGTCCCTGTGCACACGTTTACTCTTGGCGGGGACGCATATAATGAGGTACGTGTCATGTCCGAGCTAATCCTGTCAAAATTATTGTTTATTGATTTATTATTAAGTCAATCCTTATGCCGTGTATGTGATGGTAGGGTCTCCAAGCCATTGCGGATAATTCCCGGAGTGGGATGTTCCACCCCGTTCCTGTTCCAGATAGACCCGAGCTCTCAGTGCGCTTCTCAGAAATACTTGATAGCCTCCTTTTGGGCACCAAGAGGAACTGAATTTACCAATAGTATCCATGAATTTCTTATGTTTTCGACACACACATGGACACCATTTTGAACACCTTTCCTCTTTTATTGCTTATTATGTAATAACGGAACGCTGTGTTGTCTGTAACATGTTGTGCCCATAGAGCCGTGTCCTAGGCTGTTTAGATTTCCCTAGTCTGCAGGTAGATGAGTTTGGACACGGTGGCTCGCGCCGTGTGCTTCTTCGGCTGCGACGTCGCCCACTTTTTGTTGGCCGTGGGATGGCATGGCAATTTCGCAGGGCATGGGCGAGCGCGATCGGATGAGGTCGTCCTCTGTAATCTCGCGTCAATAAAATGAGAAGAAAACCAGAAAAGCAGCAGTTCCTGTGCTGCGCCAAAAATCCAGTGTCTGTCCGTGTTCATAAGAGTTCATTAGTGTTCATCGTGATTGAGAGAGGAGAGAGGTGCGCGTTCTAGTGACGATTGATCCCGATAAGGATCCAACACGCTGATGCCCTATGTTCCAATAACTGCATGGATCAACTTGTTTCTTCTGTTTTCTTTTAAGTTTTAACCCAACTTTCCTTCAACTCTTTGTGAACTGTGACATATTTTTTGATCCAATTAGATGCCAGTGCACATGAGCATGTCGTGCTTGCACTTTGCAACGCTTATGCAAAGACTAAATATTGCGGTTCTAGCAAACAAATGGTCCGGTTTCATTATTTTTCTAAGTAGACCAACGAATGCTCGTTCGGGAGGGATACATGTTCTCAATCAAACATGTCGAGAGCAATATGGAAGGCACATTGCAAGGGGAGTCCCGTCTCGAGCACGATACGTAATACACATCGAGGAGAGCTCTATAAACCTCACTTCCCACTCTCCCAGGAGGGACGTAAGATGATGGTTTGTCCTATGTCAGCCTTTCTTTTGAGAAAGGTAGTTTTTATTAAATTTCAACCACTTTACATCGAGATGATACAAAATCTAGAAAAGCGCTCCTGGCATTTGCCTAAATAAGCACACAGCCAACAAAAAAAAGTAGCCCAACACATTCTAGTGACTATCAATCCGTAAACTAGCTAGATCAGCACCCATGTGCCTAAGAAAAAATGTTCTTGTGTAACACCCAAAAATAAATAGGAAATAAATATGTGTTTTAAAGATTGATTAAGTTTCTTTAGTGAGCATTGACCAAGCACTTTACAGAGAGGCCAATAGTTGACTTTTTATCCGCTGCTGCTCAGATAGATGATCAGAGGCGTTGGACGTGTAGGATTCGTCGAATGCTTTCCGTTTGACTACTCACATGCATTGTTTGGTATTTGGATAACAAAGTTGCTTAAGATGCAAAGCCTGACAAAAAAGGAAAAAACCAAAATGCAACTGTACTCGGGAGATGCTGTAGTGTCCGTCGGTGCTACAGTGACCGGGTCCTTCTCTATTCCTTTTCCTCCTTTATTTCCCTACCGTGGACTAACCAAGTGTGACCGCACCTCCCCTACTGCCTCATGTGCTTGCGAATGAGAAAAACAATAGGAGAAGGGAGAAGACGGGAAGGACTAAGGCCTGCCGCATCGCTGGCGTGCCCGTTCTTCTTCGAAAACCCGTTGGAGCAACAACCCGATCATCAAAAGGAAGGACGTAGTAGATTGCTAGAGGTTTGTCGTCGTGCTCATTGTGGTTTCCATAGGTGAGATGTCAAATGATAATCCGCTTCCTTGGATCAAGTTTTTTTCTCGATTGAATCATCTAATTAGAAGGGGTTGGGTTAGAGTAATTCCAGAAATCAATCTCGTCTACGCTCTGAAATTCCGTTAGACTATGCAGTTCCTGTTCATCATTATTTTAGGGCATCTTAATGGCCTTAATAAATTTTGTCACTATGTACAAAGTTGTAGTGGACTTCAATACATTTCTTTGGAAACTAAGACAGACCTTCATATAGCCCTTATACTTTTGGAGATATTATCGTTTTAAGAAAGTAATTTCGGTCATCGCACTATACCTCTATTGCCATTTTCTTGATATCAAGTGAATAACTCTATTTATTTGTTTTCTTGGGCAGTGCTTGGGTAAGGTTCCTTTCGTAAAATAAAGGTGAATGGAAGGCTCCTATGAATATAGTCTATGACTTCCCGGTAAGTACTAGGTCCATGAATCTTTATTTGGATTGTTATATTATTACCAGGCTTGATTATTTGAAGAATTGTTTTCTCGTAAAGTGTCTGAGGCAACCACCGCGGAACAATTATGTGGATATATGTTTGAACGGAGAAGAAAGCATAAAAGAAACCACAAAGAAAAGAAAAAAAAAGTGATCTTTAGTCCTGGTTCACCATCCAGGACTAAAGGTGCACATCCTTGGGCGTGGGCTGGAGGCCCCTTTAGTCCCAGTTGATGTTACCAACCTAAACTAAAGGTCACCTTCCGTTTCGGTTGACTAAACCAGGAATAAAGGGCAGGACCTTCAGTCCTAGATTCGTAATCCCTGCTGGGGAATCGAGACTAAAGAGGTTTCCCAACCGGGACTATAGGTCAGTTCTATACTAGTGCCAGCTCCTCGTCTGGTATGACTTCAAGATCACTGTTCATAGTTTGTTGGCCTCTTATCTTTATGCTCTTGTTCTTGCCTAGCCTGGGTGACAGTGCTTTGTCATTGCTAATTGCCTCTTCACATCGGCTTGCAGGAACGCTCGTGTTTCCTTGACAGTCATCTCATAAGCTAACTTCATGGGAGAGGGCTTGGCTTTCTTCTTTGGCATTGTAGCCTTCTTCCAGGGCATGTGGCTGTTGTTACACAGCGCCGCTTTTGCTTCTGGGGCATGGGAGGCGGATACCGCTGTGGTGATGGAGATGGAGATGCAGCACTTGAATGTTCTGGAGATCCAACTGGACTCTAGCTTGGATCCAAACTGGACTCAAACTTGGGGCCCTCAAGGGTAGCCGAGATGGTGGAGTCATGCTGGGGGTCCAGTGAGGTTGATGAGGAGACGGTGGCCTAGGTGTCTCGGCATCACCTCCAGGAATGTCAAGAACTAGTCCCATATATTTTTTCTCAACTTGCTCCACCCGGACTTTAGCATAGCTTGCTCGAATCTGCATTCCATGGATGACTTCTCTAGGTACAACAGGCGAAACAACAGCGTACACCACCCTGGTTGATCGGTTAATTGCGGGAATGTGTAGCGTACAATTTGTCCGCGGTGTGATATCATCCATGCAGTAGTGCTACATTGCTTCATCGTCGTAAGGGATCCACCACCCTAGACTAAAGGTGCGCGGGACCTTTAGTCCCGGTTAGTAGCTCTAACTGGGACTAAAGTGTGACCTTTAGTAAAGGTCCCTCTGCGTCCCTAGCTGTTGGACCCAGGAGTAAAGGGTGAACTTTAGTCCCAGTTGAATCCATCAACCAGGACTAATTGTCCCTCTGCGGCCCTAGCCATTGGACCCGGGACAATCGCTAAAATTAGTTCCGGGCCTCAAAATGACTGGGACTAAATCTAAAATCCAAATGTTCGTTCTCTACTAGTGATAGAGTGCATAAATATACTGTGAAATGTATTTAACCATACCCTATAAAAGGGGAGCTCGTGTACCAAGAAAAACCGGAGACACTTATTGGCTCAACTATCAAGAACATTATGCTTCGGTAATAGTGCTCAGACGAGCGAAGGCTCTTCGTGTCAATAGCCTTGGCCCGCTAAGGCCTTTGCATCATCCTTCCTTGTAAGGATAGCAAATCCCAACACTGCCTCTAAAACTCATTTTACAAAAAACACAAATCTGACCAAAGAATAGCAAACAAAAGTTTTAATCCCTGGAAGCTCCTGCTAGGAGGAAGCTCAAAGTAAAGAGATAGATTTGGGGGTAGGCGAGATACATGCATCCGTCGAGGCCACATGTTGAAGTGCAGATCTCAAGCTATAAAACTAGTAGTAGATTATATAGTACTGCACGAGTCCACAAGATTCCTTAATGCACTAATTAAGTAAGGCAAATGAAAGAAGAGTTGATCGTCGGCTTTTGATTTGCATGCTCGTGTCCACATGATGGCATTTAATTTGCATCCTGTATCTTAATGGAGATATGGACTTGCTGTTAGAAAAAGAAAAAAAAAATCGATCTGGCCATGTGCACGCGCTAAGTGAGGATTGCTCAAATAGCAGTGACCCCATATATGAACTAAAGAGCAAAATATGCCGAGCTCAGATACATGCATCCATGGAGCTAACTTGTTGAAGCGCACATCTCAAGCAATAAAACTAGTTATATTCGCATGATTCTTAAATGGACTGATTAAGTAAGGCAAATGATAGAAGAGCTCATCATCGGCTTTTGACTTGCATGCTCGAGTCCACATGATAGCATTTAATTTGCGTCCAGTATCGATCATGGAATTGCTGGTAGCAAAAGAAAAGAATCGATCTGGGCATGTGCACGCTTAGTTGGGAATGCTAAATGTTTTCACTCACTACTACAGAATGGACTTGCTGTCCCGGGCGGTAACGGCCTTTAGTCCTGGTTACCGCGCCGGGACAACGATCCCGGGACTAAAGGTGCCACCTTTAGTCCCGGGTCATCGAGCCGGGACTAAAGAGGGACCTTTAGTCCCGGTTGGGGACTAAAGGCCCTCCAGCCGAGCAAACGTGGCCGCACCCTTTAGTCCCGGTTGGTAACCCCAACCGAGACTAAATGTTTCTTTTCTTCTTCTTTTTTTTTGTTTAATTTGTTTTCAGTTCAGTTACACGTATTTGTTTAATATATAATATGTTTTTATGTACGTATTCTATGCTGCTAATATAAATACGCGTACGCATATAATTACATCTAATTCTGATCTCGAGCATTATTATATTCGAATAAAGTATAAACCTATATATATTATAGATATATATATATATGTATATATACAACACTTTCATAATCTTGTTCTCGAAAATAACGATATCAATAAACATTTAATTTACACCATTTATTCCTTAGGATCAAAGTAGAACTCGCTGTTGGGATTTAGCACTTTTTCTAGAAGAAATCCTGCTATTGACTCTTGAACTGCTTTCAGATGGTCTTTTTGCATGACCCTTCGTTTCAATCATTCAGTCTTGCATTTGAAATAAAAGGAAAAGTATTAATACATATATATATATATATATTCATTTAAAATAAATAAATAAAAATTGATATATACGTACTCGAGGACATCTTTAGGAGTTCTTCTTATGTGCGATGATAAATTCATAAACGTAGTATCCACACAAGTTATTACCTAGTTGTTGCCGCAAAAACACCACTTTGTCATTTGAGAAGAAGATTATTCTCATCATCTCACACGTAAATTAAAGTACGATATAGTAATTAAACACGTGGGGAAGTGTATATAGTACAACTTCTTCGGTATTTCAACTACAATAAGTGGTGCCTTGCAATCCTTGCGATGTTGCCGAATAAACTCTTTTCAAAACCACAATGCGACCAATAATGTACGATCGTTAATAAATTATGGCAAAGTCTATTCAATAATAGTTGTGCGCGAGAGATCGAAATTACCCCTGGATAATATCTATCATATCTTGGTATAGTGCCCGCTCTTTTCTCAACGAGTCAAAGATTACTAACTGACTTGAGTTTAACTCAATGACAATGAGTATCCAGTGAAACCTGCATTGGTTTATACACACACGTACATGCATATAAGTTGTATTGATATTACATAAAATGTGTAGACTACATTATTATTAACACTTACTCAAAGTTGTATGCGGGAAAAGTATTGTTGTCTTGTCGTCTTTGCTTCACGAAGAACATCATGATATTCTCCTGTGTTGCTTCGAAACCCACCGCTCCTTAATAATAATACCGGTTTTGAATACGATATAAGGATCAATGAAGCCAACACTTTGGTGTCTTGTATTCTTTAGAGCTCAGACATCTGGAATCTGTATATAAATATAAGTTACATATGAGGATAATTATATACACGTACGCATGGAAGTGAGTTTATTAAATAAAAGTAAGAATCACTTACAAACAAAAGGAGCTAATGATTGATTTGTCCAGAGGCGTCCAAGTGGTATAGTTGATGCAATTCTTCAAACTAATATGTAAGATGTCATCGCCATACACGAAGTAATGATGGTCTCTAAATCGACAAAGATCCACTTCTCACCCCCTCCACACGCTTTGCATGTACCACTTGTTGAGCAAGTACATTTATGCGTATCCAATTCATTCGAGAGCCAGCGAGGTTGTATAGACTTTTGCCATATTTATAAGTCTTCCCGTATCAACTTCCGTGTTACGGATTGGAGCTTTGCCCGTCAATTGATCCAAGGTTAAACCAAGATCTTCAAAAAAAAGCATTAAGGGCTTGAACCGACACTTTTCCGAGTTTGTGCGGTCGATAGACTTCTATGTTGGAACCATATTCATTAGCAACAACAAGATTTTGCATTGGTTGCTTCATTGTCCGAGTGTGGGACATCCTTCCCGATGCTCTTTTCCTTTTCTTATCTCGCATCATGTGACTTCACGAGGGAGCGGTCATAGTCCTCGATAGTGGCGAAGGCTTACGAAGTTCAATCATCTTTTTCTTGTGAGCATCGACCTTCCGCCTCAAAGACATCTCGTGGTATGTAAAAGTACGGCTTCTCCTTAAGCTTCGCTTGACTCTTGTTTTTGATATCTATAAAAAAATCTTTCATTTTTTTGTCTTCTTCAGCTGCTATTTGCTCATCAGTCTTTTCAGGAAGTATTTCTTGAGAAATAACTCTTTTTCTCGGGGTCTTCTTTGCCATCGGGTCCTTAGACGTCTTTGTAGTGCGTTGCTGTGGAGGGGGTGGGGGCAGTGTTGGAGACCAGGCGTGGAGGCGATGAGGCCGGTGTTGGTGGAGACCGGCGTGGAGGCGTTGGAGATCGTTGTGGAGGCGGTGGGGCCGGTGTAGGAGTTGGAGATCGTTGTGGAGGCGATGGGGCCGGTGTAGGAGTTGGCGATCGCCGTGGGGATGAAGTCGTGTGTCAATTATTTTTGAAGCCAATAGAAAATTAATGGAAAATAATATTTCATTCACTTTCATTCGTACCTAGGGTGAGGTAGGGGAAGCGGTGGCGCCCCAGGAATGATGATGAAGCGTTTGCGCCATTGAATAAATGTCTTCTCCGCTTCTCCTAGTGTCTTCTCCCCATCACCGCCTTTAATGTCAAGAGGAACATTGCTATAACCTTTGAGCACTCTATCGACCGAGACGCTAACATATCTAGGTTGAATAACTGACCCATGGATTCTTGGTGTCTTCGTTCGGTCTATTGGAGATACAACCCCGACAGCCACCATGATTGATGCATTATTACCATCTGGAATGTGCAGCTCACATGTTGTTAGAGGCTCGGTAATGTCATCAACAGGGAAGCGCAACCCAGCGTCGTCTTGAATAACTGGCAGCTCCGTAGAAGCACAACTGCTTTTCATCTGACCAACGGGGCTAATGGTGACTCCCGGTGTTGATTGTGATTGCATTTGACTCATTGCTAGCTGCACTTGCCTCTTGATCTCCTCCTGCATTCTTGCCTCAAGAGATTTTTCTCGTTCACGTGATTCAAGCAATGCTTGTCGTGACTCATCAACAAATTGCTCCAATGCACGGATTCGTTCTGCCTCCTCATCCTTCTTTCTCTGGTGGCTTCTGTAGGTATCCTTGTCTGCTGGGAATGCGTGTAGCCACGGAACCGCCCCATAGCCTCTTGTTCGACCACCGTGTTCGGGGATTCTCTAGGGCATATGTCAATTCATTATTCTCTCTGTTGGGCTTGAAAACACCACTATCAGCTTCTTCCCTAGCACAAGCTAGTCTCTGTGTTGCTCTCTCAATTTTTTAGCCGAAAATTAGCTTGCCAGTGTCTGGGTCTAGGCTTCCCCCATGAGCGTAGAACCAATTTTTCGCGCGTTGAGGCCAGTTCTTCTCTATTGTTTCAGGTATGATTCCCTTGGCAGTAATCTCTGCTTCTAGGTTCTGCCACTTGGGAATAGCACTCCTATAACCACCTGATCCCATGCGATGATGGTATTGCTTCTGTTGGGCATTCTGCCGATTCCTCATCACACGTTCCCCACTGTATTGAGATGTCTTGTATTCTACGAAGGCATCCCAATGGGACTCCAACTTGACAAACGCCTTAGCATTGAAATCCGGCGTAGCATTCTTTAAGATAAACTTTTTATACAATGTCTTCTTCCAACTCTGGAACAATGTTGCCATCTTCTTCATTGTCTAATCCCTCACTAGCTCCTTCAAAGCATCATCTGCTTGTAATGTGAAATGCTGAGTGATATCTCTCCAAGCTAGGTTCTTGTCACGATCAGATACAAAACTAACATTAGGAGCGGATATCTTCTGCTTCCATTCACGAGCACTAACTGGGATCCTATCCCTTACAATGAACCCACATTGATTGACATATGTCTGAGCATGTGGTCCCAATGTTTTGCCGGTGTCGGTGTCGAATTCTGATATTATGAAACGGCGCTCTAATGGCTTTTTGGCCCTCGGACTTTCCTACTTTTATCGGTGGTTGATGTAGATCCAGAGACCGGCTACATGAGTAGAAACACAACGATTAACAACAAATATACGTACGCATGCATCTATAAGAGATGATAGATAATCGAATATACCTCGCCAGTATTTTCTTGCGCGATAATTTGTTGATCTTCAACCACCGGCATATTCAGGATATCCTCATAATCAGCAAAGTACTGACTCGTGTCATCTACATCCACATTGGTGTCGGCGTTGATAATATCCGCCATTATGTCATCATCCGGAGCAGCCATTTGTATCTTCAAGATAACACATAGATAGAATTACTATGGTACATAATATAAGTACATGTGATAACACATATAGAATTACTAAATCCAATTAAATATAATAACATATAATATTTCATAAGGATAAACAATAATAAGGTATAGGCTTTGGAATCGAATCAAAAACACTTTCGATCCAAAAACATAGAAATAAGTACATGTATATATATACACATAGAATGATACAATATATTTTCTCTCTCTCAACACATAGAAATAAGTGCATATGTCTATATCTCTAGATATGCATGTGATAACAAATAGAATGTATCTCTAGATACAATTTTCTCTCTCTCTCAACACATGAAAATAAGTACATGTATATATACATATAGAAATAATTAAGTACATATGTATACATATAGAATAATCTCTCTCTAGATATATATAGAGAGATAGAATATATAATTACTAAATCCAATTAAATAAATCTAACATGAAATTAGATAAACTAGTAATAGATAATACATTTTAATCTAACATATATCAAAAACTATAATAAAAAATTATCTAAAAAACTATCTAAATAAAGTACTAATTAAATTTTAATACATTTAAATCTAACATATATCAAAAACTATCTAAAAAACTAACTAAAAACTAACAATAAACTACTAATTAAATTTTAATACATTTTAATCTAACATATATATCAAAAACTATCTAACATTTTAATACTGTCGAGGGCAGCTAACATTAAACTACTAATTAAATCTAACATTTTAATCTAACATATATATGGCCGAGAGCATGCATGCAGCTAGCTAGCAGTCGGGTGGATGGCGCGGGCAGGCAGAGCGTCTTTGGCGCCACCACGGGGCGAGCCGAGCACCTCATGCGAGAGACGACGTCTGTGCGGAGACAAGGGGGGCTCGGCAGCGAGACCAGGCGAAGCGAGCGGTCGGCGACGGAGTGTGGGCTCGGGTCTTGGCGGCAGAGACGGGATCTGGCGGAGAGATGACGCGATGATGGGCCAGGATGGATGGCGCGGTCGGGCGGGGTAGAGAAGACGACGGCGGCGCCAGCAGAGACGAGACTCGATGGTCGGGCGGGGGGTGGCATGCGACGAGGCGAGATCGAAGATGGCGGTGGCGGCGACGATCGACGATGTAAATCGAAAAGTAGAAGATGAAACCGTTCGATATATATAGGCGGGACCCTTTAGTCCCTACCGGTAACACCAATATGGGACTAAAGACATTTAGTCCCTACCGGTAAGACTAACTGACTAAAGGTCCAACCCTTTAGTCCCTGCCTTTACAAGCCGGGACTAAAGGCTTTTTAGTCCCGGTTGGTGTTACCAATGGGACTAAAAAAAATTTTTAGGCGGCACCAAATTGCCGCCCACCCTTTAGTCCCTGCTTGGCTCCGGCCAGGATCAAGGCCCAAAAAATTTGGCAACCCGCCAAACGTAATTGGAAAGGCACAGGATTTTGATTTTGTTTAATACTAGGTTAATCAATTAATTCCATAGCAACTTCAATATTTTGCAATATTTATTTTAAAAAATACTATTGATTAACTAATTATTTATTGTAAATAGGAAAATTTTGTAACCTAAAGTTTTTAATTTCTTTTATGAATATAGAATATAAATGTTACTAATACTAAGTATTTTGTTAATGAAAAAATATATTTGTAACTTAAAATTAATAAAACTAATATTATTCGATAAGAAATTTATTATCACATTATTGTAACGTCAATGTTTCAATTTTTTCTCGGTTTTTGACCAAAATTGACAGAAATTTTTTGTTGAACCTATAAAAATAAAGAAAATGTAGTATTTTTTGTTCTACAACTTTTTCAAATGAAAAAATGGCCTATATAAGGATTGTAGATATTGATGATCTGAACAAACTTGGTATTAAAAACTTTTCAATTTGAGACAATCTAGGGTTCCGAAAACTAGTTTGTAGGCGTCGAAATTTAAAAATCACAAATTTGAACTGTCCAAACTTTCTCAAATGGAAAGTTGACCAAAACAACAATTGTAGATCTTTTTGAGTTTAACAAACTTGGTATTCAAAACTTTTCAATTTTAAGTCATTTAGAGTTCATAATACTAGAGTCAAAGTGTTATTTTTTCATTTGACCAAATTTGACTTGGTCAAACTTGCTCAAATGAGACACTAAATGACCTCAGATGAAAAAACTCTGAATACCAAGTTTGATCATCTCAGCAAGATCTACAATTGTTACATAGCTCATTTTCCCATTTGAGAAATATTTATCAAACACTAGTCATAACTTCTTGAATCTCATATGGACTTTCTAAAACTATGTTACACACTTGTGAAATTTAAACTACATTTTGTTAAAGCTTTCTGAAATGAAAAAATGGCCTATATAAGGATTGTATATATTGATGAGTTGAACAAACTTGGTATTCAAAACTTTTCAATTTGAGACAATCTAGGGTTCCGAAAACTAGTTTGTAGGCGTCGAAATTTAAAAATCACAAATTTGAACCGTCCAAACTTTCTCAAATGGAAAGTTGACCAAAACAACAATTGTAGATATTTTTGAGTTTAACAAACTTGGTATTCAAAACTTTTCAATTTGAAGTCATTTAGAGTTCATAATACTAGAGTCAAAGTGTTGTTTTTTCATTTGACCAAATTTGACTTGGTCAAACTTGCTCAAATGAGACACTAAATGACCTCAGATGAAAAAACTCTGAATACCAAGTTTGATCATCTCAGCAAGATCTACAATGTTTACATAGCTCATTTTCCCATTTAAGAAATTTTTATCAAACACTAGTCACAACTTCTTGAATCTCATATTGACTTTCTAAAACTATGTCACACACTTGTGAAATTTGAACTACATTTTGTTCAAGCTTTCTGAAATGAAAAAATGGCCTATATAAGGATTGTAGATATTGATGAGATGAACAAACTTGGTATTCAAAACTTTTCAATTTGAGACAATCTAGGGTTCCGAAAACTAGTTTGTAGGCGTCGAAATTTAAAAATCACAAATTTGAACCGTCCAAACTTTCTCAAATGGAAAGTTGACCAAAACAACAATTGTAGATCTTTTTGAGTTTAACAAACTTGGTATTCAAAACTTTTCAATTTGAAGTCATTTAGAGTTGATAATACTAGAGCAAAGTGTTGTTTTTTCATTTGACCAAATTTGACTTGGTCAAACTTGCTCAAATGAGACACTAAATGACCTCAAATGAAAAAACTCTGAATACCAAGTTTGATCATCTCAGCAAAATCTACAATTGTGAAGTCATAACATATTACATAATATCCGTCTCTAAAACATAATATATTAAACATGCATCGTTGTATCATGCGGGCACAACAGTGAATTTCTTCTTGACGTATGACCCTTGGTTATGATCTTGTCGTAACCATGGAGTGTCTTCATCATTTAACATGATGCTTGGATCTTTCTTCACTATGAAGGGTGGAATTCTGACATTTCTTTCATAATCTTCTGACATGTCTGACTTGTCTTCAATTCCCACTATATTTATTTTCCCAGAAAGAATTATGTGGCGCTTTGACTCAATGATCATTAAGTTGATGTCTTCGTTTTTTCCTCTCTTTAATTTTGTAGACATGTCTTTCACATAGAACACCTAACTCATATAGGTAGCAAGGACAAATGGTTCCTCTTTGTACCCAATATTGTTGAGGTCCACTATTGTCATTCCATACTCTTTGTCGACTGTTACCCCTCCTCCGGTCACCTTCACCCATTGGCACCAGAACAACGGGACTTTAAAATTAGGTGCGTAGTCTAGTTCCCATATCTCTTCTATGCGGCCATAATATGTTTGTATATTCCTATTTGGATCTGTGCATTTATGCGAACACCACTATTTTGATTGGTGCTCCTTTTATCTTGGGCAACTGTGTAAAATGTATTCCCATTTATCTCGTACCCTTGGTATGTGAGGATATGCCACGATGGCTGCCTAGACAACAAATACAGTTGCTCATCAATATTGTCATCGCCTTGACATTCTTTTCGCAACCAACCACTGAAACTTTCCATGTGCTGACGCCTAATCCAAGCTTCAGTCTTCCCTGGAAACTTGGATCGTAAGAACTCCTTATGTATCTCGATGTACGGATGCACCAATGACGAGTTCTAAAGAACTGTATAGTGTGCTTTATTGAAATAATCGTCTTCCATGCCGATATATGTTTTCTTCCCTAAAGTTCCTTTACCACTGAGTCTCCCCTCGTGTCGTGATTCGGGAACGCCAATCGGGGCAAGGTCAGGAATAAAGTCAACACAGAACTCAATGACCTCCTCAGTTCCATAGCCCTGGGCGATGCTTCCTTCAGGCTTAGAACGGACTTTCATATATTTCTTCAAGACTCCCATAAACCTCTCAAAGGGAAACATGTTATGTAAGAACACAGGTCCAAGAATACTAATCTCCTTCACCAAATGAACTAGGAGGTGTGTCATGATATTAAAGAAGGATGGAGGGAACACCAACTCAAAGCTGACAAGACATTGAACCACATCATTCTGTAGAGTAGCTAGTTCCACTGGATTGATTGCCTTATGAGAAATTGCATTGAGGAATGCACATAGCTTCATGGTGGCTAGACGTACATGTGGAGGTAGAATTCCTCTTAAAGCAACTGGAAACAATTGCGTCATAAGCACGTGGCAGTCGTGGGACTTTAAGTTTAGGAATTTCTTATTTGGCACATTTATTATACCCTTTATATTGGAGGAGAATCCCGATGGGACCTTGATGCTGCTTAGACATTCGAACATGCTGTCCCTCTCTTCTTTGCTAAGCGTGTAGCTAGTAGGACTTAAGTAATGACGTCCATCATCTGTCTTCTCTGGATGAAGGTTGTCTCGTTCTTTCATGCCCTGCAAGTCCTGGCGTGCTTCAAGTGAATCCTTTGGCTTCCCGTACACACCCATGAATCCTAACAGGTTCACACAAAGATTCTTTGTCAGGTGCATCACGTCGATTGCGTTGCGGACCTCTAGGACTTGCCAATAGGGTAGCTCCCAAAAGATGGACTTCTTCTTCCACATGGGTGCGTGTCCCTTAGCATCTTTGGGAATAGATTCACTGCCTTGTCCCTTTCCAAATACTACTTTCACATCCTTGACCATTGCGAGTACATCTTTCCCGGTTCGGTTATGAGGCTTCTTCCGGTGGTCTAGCTTACCTTTAAAATGCTTCCCTTTCTTTCTTACTTGGTGATTCAAAGGAAGGAATCGACGATGGCCAAGGTACACGACCTTTCGACATCTTTTCAAATATATACTGTCAAGGTCATCAAAACAATGTGTGCATGCATTATATCCTTTGTTTGTCTGACCTGCAAGATTACTTAAAGCAGGCCAATCATTGATTGTTACGAACAACATTGCTCGTAGGTCAAAGTGTTCTTGTTTGTACTCATCCCAGACACGTACACCTGGTTTGTTCCATAAAACTAGAAGTTCTTCAACTAATGGCTTCAGATAGACATCAATATCGTTGCCAGGTTGCCTCGGACCTTGGATGAGGATCGGCATCATAATGAACTTCCGCTTCATGCATAACCATGGAGGAAGGTTGTAGATACATAGAGTAACTGGCCAAGTGCTATGACTAGTGCTCTGCTCTCCAAAAGGATTCATACCATCTGTACTTAAGGCGAACCTTAAGTTTCTAGCCTCATTTGCAAACTTTGGAAATTCCCTGTCTATCGCTCTCCACTAGGACCCATCAGCTGGGTGTCTCAGCATATTGTCTACCTTACGGTCTTCTTTATACCACCGCAACAACTTTGCATGGTCTTTATTTCTGAACAAATGTTTTAAGCGTGGTATTATAGGAGCATACCACATAACCTTGGCAGGGATTTTCTTTCTAGGACGTTGTTCACCCTCGACGTCACTAGGATCATCGCGCCTGATCTTATACCGCGATGCTTTACATACCGGGCATTCATCCAAATTCTCGTATTCATTGCCATGGTAGAGGATGCAGTCATTAGGACATGCATGTATCTTCTGGGTTTTTAATCCCAAAGGGCAGACAACCTTTTTTGCTTCGTACGTAGTGGTGGGCAATTCATTTGGCTTCGGAAGCATCTTCTTTATGAGGTTCAATAAATTCCCAAATGCCTTGTTGGATACACCATTCTTTGCCTTCCACTGTAGCAATTCCAGTGTTGTACCCAGCTTTTTTGCCCCTCTTCGGCCGTTGGGTATAGCAACTTCCTATGATCCTCAAGCATGCGCTCGAACTTAACTTTCTCTTTTTCACTTTCCCATTCTTGTTGTGCATCACGAATGGCATTGCCAAGAGCATCACCGAGATCATCTTCTACCGCTACCTCTTCTTCATCTCCCCCCATTGTAGTATCATCAAAGGCACCATACTGAGCAATAATGTCATCAATGTCTAAATCTTCTCCTTCACCTTCTACCATCATGACCCCGCTTTCTCCATGCTTAGTCCAACATATATAGTTTGACATGAAACCTGACTTAAGCAAATGTGAATGAAGACTCATTGAGCTTGAATATTCCTTTAAATTCTTACATAGGGCACATGGACAGCACATGAAATCATCCCGCTTATTTGCCTCGGCCACACCTAAGAAATAGTGCAAGCCCTCAATAAAGTCTTGGGAGCGGCGATCGGCATTGTACATCCAATGGCGTGACATAATCAGACATTACCGACAAATTATGAAAACCTTGAACATAATTAAGTATTTTATTACACAACATAGATGACACACACACGGTTGATTAATTAACTAAGCTGGCTACAACGTAAGCAATTCCAACTATCACTAAACAAACTAAAACTACAATGCACTTCAAGAATATAATTATTTCATGATCTTATGCAACTAAAATGCACAAATTATTCTTCATTGAATATCAATAAGCTTCTCCTGCTTTGGCTCATTTGCCTCATCGCCAGCAGAAATTAATTCTGCATTATGTAGCATATAATCTTCCTTCCTAGTACCAACCATCGCATCCATTTCCTCCCACTGAAATTAATGCCAAAAAATATTTAGTCAAAAATATTCAAGAAAAGCAGGTCAATTAGCCATAATAATCAAATGCGTAAGAAACTCACATCGCGATCTGGGCACTTGTAGAAAACACGACCCTTGTTGGGTCCCTGTCTCTTGACTCGGTACTCCATCACAATCTTCTGCTTACACTTGCCGCAGATAATGAGAGGGAGTTCTGGCCTCAGTCGTTTCGCAACCGAACGAGAGGCCGAGGATCCGGTACCAGTTGTCATCTACTTTCTATACTTATTTTTGCAAACTACTGTAAATTTCACATTTTCTAAAATAATATATTTAAACAAAACTAAAATTATTTATTTATCTAACTAAACCATGAAATATGTACTATGTATAATAGTAAAATACCAAACTATCAAGTGATTTTACTATTGTAAATCATCATGTGATTTTGAGCTAAAAATGACATAGAAACCACATAGCTCAAAAACATGTTTCAGTAAATAACCATCCGTACTAGTTGACCTTGCTTACGTGATCATCTCGGCGAGCATTTCTCCACCGGACGGCACCGTACTTGGCCAAGGAAGAGCTCCGATGGAACATGGTCTTCCACGACCGTAGCCGCTCTCCCTCGTAGAATCAAAGCTCCTCCTTGACGTCCGTTACCGCTCGGTAGAGAAAATGCTCGCCGAGATGATCACGGTCCGCAAGTTCAACTAGTACGGATTTTCTACAATTTTTTAAGTATTTTCTAAGTTTTTCATTTCATGGAAAAATTAATTCTAAGATCACGTAAGCCGCCGGGGACGAGGATGGCGCGTGCTCCAGCGAGGACGAGCGAGGCGTGATTTTGATGAACTAATTTAACTTTTGTTTATCCAAACATATATGAAAATCATCATGTGATTTTGAGCTAAAAATAACATATAAAATCATAATAAAGTCCAACATATAAAGTTACACATGCATCTACATCGCAAAATGAGATAAGCTACTGATAAAACATAAGAGGATTATGTTTGTTACCTCCAAAATCGAAGAGCAACACCAATGGAGGGGGAGAGAGCAAGAACAACAGCAAGCTGAAGAACAGAGGCAGTGAGTTTGAATGGAATGGCTCGGGCTCGGGGAGGAAGAAATGAGCCGTTGTATAGGCCGGCATAATTAGTCCCGGTTAGGTGCCCAAACCGGGACTAAAGATTAATATTTATTCCCGGAGTATCACCCAAACCGGGACTAAAACCTTTAGTCCCGACTAGTATTACCAACCGGGACTACCTTTAGTCCCGGTTGGTAATACCAGTCGGGACTAAAGATCCCTGTCACGTGGATGACCGTTGGGCAGGGACCTTTAGTCCCGGTTGGTATTACGAACCGGGACTAAAGGATCCTTTAGTCCCGGCGGCAAAAAATGCCGAGGCTAATGCCAAATTGGGACATCGTTCTAAAGTCTGTTCTCTAGTAGTGACTGGTTCAGCTTATGATACGGCAATGAAGACCAGCACTGTGTTCACCGCGGGATTATACGTGGAACCGATGTTGAAAACTTTCATCACTGCTGGTAAGTCACCCTTTTGTGCCCCCTAAGCCTATAAACCGGCGGTGACATGTATCACCACCGCCTGTACACACATAACTGGTGGGGATCATCCATTTTTTAGTAGTGATGTAATTTTTTCCATTACTAAGTAACAGAAAAAATATACCATTTTGTTTATTACAGCTGTCTTACGACATATTGAAGGCAATCGATGTAAGGCCAGTCTTAGTCGGAGTTTCATGAGAGTTTTATCTGCATTAAATAGGTTGCCACATAGGCATTTTTGATGACATGACAATGTATTTAAGAAGAGAGAAGAAATGTGTTTCATGGGGATAAAACTCTCTTAGCACGATTACAAACTCTCTATGAGTTATGAAATTAAATGCCCATGAAACTATAGAATTAAACTTTCCATTGAGAGTGGGTGTTTCATCCAAATTTTATTTTATTATGTATGACATGGTAGTCTTGGAAACAACACTATGAAACTATCCACTGAGACTGACCCAATGGAATGAATGAAGGGGTACTAGAACTCCAAAGGGTAGTAGGTCTTCAAAACATTGGACCACAATTTAACATATACAGTGCACAAGTATCAAATATAAAACACGTATATATATATACCTAATAACGTTAAAGAGGCAAAATTTCTCTCCACCAATTTTGTTCGTCCATCTCTCCCTAACTAATAGGGTAGTGGAGAGTTTCTTCCATCCTGCTTTTTTATGTCTCAAACTACACTTTTGTCCTCTGTGTCTCGTATGTGATCTAGACTCATAATCCATACTTATACGAGATAGAACAACTCGCGTATGTGTAGCAATAATGAATATGGAATCGGCTGCAATACTTATTGGGATCTCATCCTACGTATCTCGTATATGACCCCCAGTCATACGAGTTAGAACAACTCGCATCTAGCAATGATACGTAGTCTATTCATATACAACGTACGGGCACGTTTGCTAGTAAATCTAAAAGACCATATGGGTAGAAAATCAAGGTGAACATTTTCAATCCACCTTTACTCTCCCAAGAAAATTTGACTACGGAAGTCCGATGCAGGGATCGATCATTTTAATTATTTGCATGCATAGAACAAGCATACATATTTGATGGATTTGTTATTAGTTAGGAAATTAAACAGTGATCGATCTGGTACGTCAACCATTAGTAGGTTTTTATCTTTGGCAAACTGATAGGTAACTATCATGTATGGGATGAATTGAGGGAGACTACCTCCGCGAATCCGAAAGGCAGGCTGCTGTCTTCCGGAGAAAGAACGCGCAGCCCTAGCCAATGTCGCTGAAGCAGTGGAAGGACGAGCTCGAAATATTGCAGTAATATTATTTAGCTTGTGTAGATTCGGAACAGACATCTTGCCTTCCTCGTTGGCGCAGCTGGTCACGCAAGGTTACTCTCAGAGAAAAACAGATGGAGTTCCGTGGATTGGTCAATTTTCTGTAGCTCCCTTTTATATTAGGAACAGATATACTCACTCGGATATAAATTAGAGGTACCTTTTGTTTTGTTTGAAGCCAAATTTCTCTAATATGATATGATCCAAGTTTATAGAGAAAACACTAATAATGTATAAAGTATCAACTTATAATTTTAAAAATGGACCGTGAAATATTTTCTTGTAGTTTACTTATTTGGTATTGTATAAGTTAATATATTTTCTCTAATGAAATATAGCAAGCTCAGATACATGCATCCATCTAGCCAAGTTGCTGAAGCAAGTCAGTATCAATCATGGACTTGCTGGTAGAAAAAGAAAAGGAATCGATCTGGGCATGTGCACGCTTAGATGGGATTGCTGAACTAGCGTCCATCGTACCAAGTTGTTGAAGCGCAGATCTCAAACAGTAAAACTAGTTATACTCGCATGATTCTTTAATGGACCAATTAAGTAAGGCAATGAAAGAACACCTGATCCTCGGCTTTTAACTTGAATGCTCAAGTCCACTTGATGGCATTTAATTTGCGTCCAGTATCAATCATGGACTTGCTGGTAGAAAAAGAAAAGGAATCGATCTGGGCATGTGCACGCTTAGTTGGGATTGCTGAACTAGCGTCCATCGTGCCAAGTTGTTGAAGCGCAGATCACAAGCAGTTAAACTAGTTATATTCGCATGATTCATTAATGGACCAATTAAGTAAGTCAATGAAAGAAGACCTGATCCTCGGCTTTTAACTTGAATCCTCAAGTCCACATGATGGCATTTAATTTGCGTCCAGTATCAATCATGGACTTGCTGGTAGAAAAAGAAAAGGAATCGATCTGGGCATGTGCACGCTTAGTTGGGATTGCTTAACTATTGTCCGTCGTGCCAAGTTGTTGAAGCGCAGATCTCAAGCAGTAAAACTAGTTATATTCGCATGATTCTTTAATGGACCAATTAAGTAAGGCAATGAAAGAAGACCTGATCCTCAGCTTTTAACTTGAATGCTCAAATCCACATGATGGCATTTAATTTGTGTCCAGTATCAATCATGGACTTGCTGGTAGAAAAAGAAAAGGAATCGATCTGGGCATGTGCACGCTTAGTTGGGATTGCTGAACTAGCGTCCATCGTGCCAAGTTGTTGAACCGCAGATCTCAATCCGTAAAACTAGTTATATTCGCATGATTCTTTAATGGACCAATTAAGTAAGGCAATGAAAGAAGACCTGATCCTCGGCTTTTAACATGAATGCTCAAGTCGACACGATGGCATTTAATTTGCGTCCAATATCAATCATGGACTTGCTGGTAGAAAAAGAAAAAGAATCGATCTGGGCTTGTGCGCGCTTAGTTGGGATTGCTGAACTAGCGTCCATCGTGCCAAGTTGTTGAAGCGCAGATGTCAAACAGTAAAACTAGTTATATTCGCATGATTCTTTAATGGACCAATTAAGTAAGGCAACGAAAGAAGACCTGTGTGGCACCCGGTTTTAAGAACAAAACCAGATACATACCATATGTGAGCCTAGGAAGTCAAATCTCACATATAGCTACAAATAAGGGTAATATCGAAGGACAATGCTCAATATATAACGTACTTAGTATAAAGGATATAACCTTAGACAACATACAGCGGAAAGACAACTCTTATCTTCGGGTGAAGACTCTAATTCCACAGGGACAACTGACTGGTTGATCACAAGCCTAACTCCTCCAGATTAGCAATCTGGTACCCATCCAGGATTTTTCCAAAGATTTAAAAAGTAAAGCAAGCGTAAATACATGTCGTACTCAACAAATATAACATGGGATTCATGAGGCTCAAAAGGCTGACACTGGCTTAACTGCGATTACCTTTTAATGAGCCATCTTTTAGCAATTGGGTGGTAACAAGTTTATTCACAAGCCCATATAAACGCATGATCAGGTAAACATAAATAATGAATAGCATAAGTAGTAATCATTAGTGAGCATCTTTATCATTAGTATCATCAGGGTTCATCACATATTTCATAAATGTTCCAAGGCCGCTCGTGACATAGAGCATGGCTGATATACCAATTTTACACTCTACAGGGGTTGTACACTTTCACTGTGAGTCGTGATTTACCCTTTCGCCCGTGGCGGCCAACCTCTTGACCCACTACCAAGGAAGGTCGGCAGGGTTCACTATGAAGCCTTTTAAAGGTTCGTCTAACAAGTTAGGGCCGCTAACGTTTCTGTGGCCTGCGAATGTAGAGCTCCCCTTTCGACAGGCACAATAACGCGCAACCTATACACTAACGGACAGAGGCCGCACTATATCCAACCCGGAACACACCCCTCTTGCACCATAAAGCTAACCACTAACAAGCTAGAAAAGGTCATCATACTGAGCTAAAGCTAGAGCCATATAGCCCTCACAGCTGTACTGTAAGTCCCGGATGATCACTTATAGATAGGTCCTTAGGAAGAGAAATCTAGAGCATCATAAATTTGCCCAATGCTCTAGCCCTCTTGTTCCATGTTGCTAAAAAGCATCTTTTAAGGTTTATTGCATATTACATTAGTCAAGTTACAACATCATGGCTTTAGTTGAGCCCTAGCAAAGCTACCCAATGCAATACCCCATAGGTAACAACGCACAAGGTAACAAAGCACTAGGAAATTTTTAGTGGTAGTCAAGGTAGACACATGTAGTATGAATTAAATGATTAAAGGTGAATAGGTAACAAGGATGGTCCCATGCTTTACTTGCCTTAAACTTAGATCATTCTTCTATTGATTCATAGCCTCCAAAGAACTTCTTCTGGATCACCAACTTTTTTTATACCAACGCAAAGCTCACCAACTAGACATGATAATAGAGCACCACACAGGCATTCATGCAATCATACACGAAGCAAACAATTGATCTAAATTAGAACAGTACACCAAACATAAAATCAAGATGAAAAGTTTGTAAAACGAATCTACGTCTCGCTACAAACACACAAACGCAAAAAGCACGCTAATCGGAGCTACGGTTGAAAAGATATAACTACTGAGAGATCTACTTATAAAAGAAAATATAAAACTATTAGCTTCATGTGTTTTAACTATATAAAAGCATATATAAATTGAATTAAGTCAAATTTAGATTTGAATTAAAATACTAAAGTAAAACAAATCATATTTTATTTATAAAATCCAGTTGCATAATTATTATTCAAATTAGAGTTTAAACCATAAAATTTTAGAAACAGTGACATGATAAACATTGTTACTAACGCGTAGTTCTCATTGTAATGAATCTAGCACAACTTGAATTTTAAAAGTTAAAAACATATCTAACAGTAGTATGAACATGTAGATTATGAATTTACAAACCTAACGCATGTTGAACGGGTCAAATCGGAGTTAAAACGAAGAAGATATGAGCAAAAGAGTTTCAGGGGCAAAACTATGAATATTTTGAACTATTTTTGGATTTAAAATAATTGAAAATCAATTTAAAAATGATCTTTGGACCTAGCGTCATTTTTGGAAAAGTGCAGGGGTCAAAACGCTTGATCTAGGGCATTTATTGAAATACTTTTGAATATTACTGGACCGTGGGTTTATTTCGGGGAAGCATAGGGGCCTTTGTGCTAAAGGTATAGCGGCGGTCGGCACTGACTGGGTCGTCGCCAGCGTGGAGCCACGTGGCGGATCGACATAGGTAGGTTCACGGTGAACCGGCTGGCGTGGCATGGTGGGCGGGGTTCACAGGTCCACCGTGGACCGGTTACTAAGGGGTATGGATCGGATCTAATCTGGATTGTTCACCTAAGATCGGACGGCTGAGGAGCAAAGTGGGAGATGGGGGTCATCGACATAGTACCTGACGATGGCGCCATGGCCAAACCTCACCGGCTGGCATCAGCTTCGACGTTCTCGGTCACCACACGGCATGGGAGTACTACGGGGAGCAAGAGAAGCTCGAGGCGAGCTCGGTGGAGGGTTCGGAGGGAGCTGCGACGGCACGGTGGCGACCTCGGGCGTGGTGGAGGCGGCTTGAAGCTTGCGGCGACGCGGCTTAGGGCACAAGTGGCGCTAGAGCTCGGTTCTAGGCGGCAGCGCTTGCTTCTAGGGTTTGGGGAAAGCGGTGCTGGTGCGGCTGCTATTTATGGGAGCGAGACGGCTTGCGGCGCACGCAAATCAGCGGAGCGGGGCGAAGGCAGAGATAGACACGGCGGCGATGACATTTAGGGTGTTACAATCCCCTGGATGGCCCGCCTTGACACCGCCTTCGCCTGGTGGACCTCTTGATGGGCCTAGAGCGTGTTTTTGTGCGCTTGAGGCCCAGTATCTTCAGGTAGGTGGGCTCTTCCTTGTTAGCTTGCTCAGAATCTGCGTTATGCTTTGTCCAGTTGCAAACTTTGGGTGTGTTTTCCATGTTATTCAAACATGTGTCCTTCAAAACACATAAACACCAAAACTTATGGAATTTGGTAGTTATAAACCCTAATACTAAGTTTGGTGTTTTAAATAAATGGATTTTATGCGGAGATTCATGGTTAAAAATATGAGTTAAGGACCACCAACAAGCTCCCCACTTGCTCTTTGCTCGTCCTCGAGCAAAGTTTTAAGTAACTATGATGCATGACTTCAAAAGATGTGATGCTAGCATAAAAGTTATTCCATGTCATTCCTCATGCCTGTGGATTTTGGTGTGGCTACCATGTTGCCTTGAGCGGTTGAAAAGTGTAACAACTTTACACCAAGTAATCACTGTCCCACTATGAAGCATACTTTGAGTTTTTGTAATCTTTGAAATTGAAAGCATAGCGCATACTTCTCCTCAAATGGTACTCTCAAGTCGCTCAATGGTGTATATATCCTTACCAAAGGCTTTTTGAATGTGCCTTCTTTTTCATCCTACTTCTAAAAAGGCTTATGTGGAGCTTTGGGTAGGGATGAATAGAGAGGCATACTTGCATAAGATAGTATTGCTAAGTCAAAAATCGGATCCAAGGAGATGCAAGCCATACACTTTGATCAAGAAGTGCAAGTACGTGGAAATTAAACCCTTTTTTGGTGTAGACTCCTTTTTCATGACTCTCTCCCTCTTTGCTTTTTCATTTTAGAAAACATGGGCTATCTTTTCTTCTTCTTTTTTCCCTCATGTCTTTTGGCATGGATATTATTTCTCCTTTTTTCTGGCTTGCTCTTTTTTAGCATGGATTTCTCTTCATACTTTTTTTTGCATAGCCCATATTTTCTTTGGCAAAGGAGGATTTTTGAGAGAGAGGGTCATGACATGGAGTTTTTTTATTTGGTGGATGGATGGCATGTTTTTGCGCAACTCTCAGTGTAAGAGTCGGCATATTATATTTGGGTGTACATTAATCTTGATCATGGGTCAATGATGAGAATCTCTTAAGGGTCACAACAATTTGACAAAGCTCAACATGATAACAAGCAGCATATGTTTCAAGGGTTTACAAAGTATAATATCATATGGCTTTGGTAGGATATTTCACCATTCAAGAGAAGTATTACTATATTTTTTTAAGTTTTAGCAAAATAGAAATTCTCCAAGAGCTTACATAGAAAAGATAGGATTTCTTTAGTCTTTGCCATATCTCACTTTACAACAACTTAGTTGACATGTTTTCCTAATAGAGACGTGTCCACAAGTAACAAGTATATTAACTAGAAATAAAGTTTATGCCGGCCAACCTTTATAAAGTCAAGTTTCATCGTTTGGAAAGTTTTTATTTCTCATTTTAAGTCTGATTAGTATATTTGGAATTTTTGAACATAATCAAACTTATCGGATCACGGGTGAGAAAATGGAGTGCAAACCAGTGTGCCCGAGAGATTGCATGGAAGGGTCGGGTCCCCCACACTTGGACTTTTGTGTCCTTCGACATTAAAAGCCAAGTGCCAATGTTGAAGCATCTCCTTAATGAGTATTGCAGCACCCATGTTCCTAGACATCGTTCATCCTTTGTTCCTATGATTGTTAGTGACAAAGAATACCCAAAGGGAACTTGTCTAGCACCAAGTTTTTGTGGGAGAAAGGGAGGTCATAGCTTTATTCTTAAATGATAAGACTAAGCTAAGTTTATTATGCAAAGCAATATATATATTTCTTTTATTATGATTTGAAAAAAATTCTAGTAACAGAAAAAGTGATTTTTATTTATTTATTTTATTATCATTATATACTTTTTTTCAAAGTAAAGGGAAATTATTAATTTTTTTAAATATTTATGCATTTGCAAATATTGAGATTTGAAATTAATAATAATGCATCTAAATTCAAATGTGTGATAACTACCGATTTACCTTCGGCAAGGGATCATCGTTTCAAGTTCGCTGAGCAGGACTTCTCCATTGCATTTTAGCTTGAATTTGCGTCATCTGATCCTAGAGATGGATAAACATGATTGCACTTCTTGTTTTTGCCATGCCATCGAGATCTTCATGTGGTTTTGTCTTAGCAGGTTTGTGATTCATTTTTCTTTTGATCAAGGTTTCATTCAAAGTTCACCAAATGAGCTTTGATTTACCTCCATTATGAATTCTTCTCAAGAGCTTACCCACATGAATTTGATAATTTCCTGCAGGGGTTAGTCCATCCGTACAACCAAAGTATACACTAGCAGTTTTGGTTCAAAAATCAAACTAGACTCCATGTCTAATTTGATTAGGGTAGGCTAATTAACCTAAGCACTAGGCTTAATTTAAAAAACCTATGGAAGTATGATCATCACGTATGACCAACACTCCCAAACTAAAGCATACTAGCGTAGAGTAAGGAAGCATGAAAAGATAAACACTAGATTCACTCAAATGGATGTACGAACATTGAATGATGAACCAGAGAACCATTTATTTTATGCAAACATTGCAAGTGAGGTGGATGAATGTGATCAAACAAACATGCCATGGTTTTTTAAAAGGAAATTAAATGAGTGATATGCATGAAAATCTAGGGTTTAGCCTTTTCTCGTAGCACGGAGCATCTGACGATATCATACTGACTAGCAAAGCCAACATATGATTCGGATGGTCCCGTTTAACATCCATCTAATATGAAGCTAGACTAAGAGCATCGAATAGATAGATCACAAAGAAATTTGCCATCTACCTAGACTAGGCATAGCGCCCGAATACACCTCACAGTCTAGGAGCCACCCAAGGAAAGCACTAGATATTTGAGTAAGCAAGCAAACATGCAGTGGTTAAAAGGAAATAAAAGTGGGAAAGATATTTTTGGGTTGGTTCTCTCATACCTTGATCAATTTGACCATCACCCACAATTCGTGATTGAATTGTGAGTGATGCAATGTAGTTGTTCCGTCACATATGTTGGTTTTGTTTGCTCTTGCCGGCGACCTTCTCTTCATCTGCACATGATTAGTTTGTATATACCTTTTTATGAGATGGCAGGGTGGATGTGTTGATTGTTCATGAATGATTGGGCACCCTAGGGTAGTGATGATTCTTCTTTTTTTTCTTGTGGAAATGTGCCAGAAGGTGGAACAGCCAGTGTTGCCTTATTTATTCCACATTCAATAGGACAAGGGTAATCCCACAAAAGCCAGTGGTAAATTAGGTTAGCAGACATCAAGCACAATATCAAAATCTTTACGCCAATTGCTTCCCCGGCACAGGCGCTAGAAAGCTTGTTGATATTTGTTAACACAAACAGAGAAATCCACAAGTGCACGAACACCGTTGTAGCTTTCACCCAGCAGTATTCCAGGCTATTGTATTTATCCACAGGGAAGCAATGGTTAAAGAAGCTGATACTTAACCATCATGTATCCACTAACTAGTATACCAAATAGACTAATGTGGGGGTAAGCGATAATCTATGAGTGATGAATAAATGACACACACACAGGAGAACTCCATGGTAAGATAAAAGAGTAGACAAGCTAAGCTGGGAGGACAATGGACGAGTTCAAGGTTCCTTTATACTTCTCTATTAATGTGGTTCTATTCTAGAGCAGACCAAAGGGGTTAACTAAACAATGGGTAAGACATAGAGATCACACCCTAGCACTTTGGAGCAACAGTACCTTTCCGACCCTCGAGGGGGGTGAGAAAATGTGGTCAGGGGAAGGCTGCCAAAAAGCTCTATGAAAACACCAATCCGAACATGGTGGATTACAAAGGCCTGGTCAGAGCTGTCACCTTTGGGGCTACCACAAATATCCTTGGGATAGGGCGCAAACTCAAGTAACCTATAGTCTAGACACCACGTCTATAGTAACGATTACTACTCTAGTCTCACATAAAAACTAGAGCACTCGGTTGAGCGGAGATCCCATGCCAAGTTGTGCTACGACTATACTTAACCATGCTTAGCTAAACTACTAAGGCATGAACTAGATAACTGATGGTATTTCTTAACGCAAATAGAAATAATCTACAAGCGCACAAAATTACCATTCTTGCATTTCACAGGGAACGGAGGTACTCTACTAGCTAGTTTGTCCAAGGACAACACAAGGACAAAGTTGGTGAGGGTAGAGATGGATTCTTATGGTTTTGGGGTCTAAGGATAGATAAACTCTACTTATACTTGCTCACTTCGAGCACTGGCGTACACCTGGTCTGCCAAGCGATACCGACCTGTAGCTCTTTGTCGAACACAAATGTGGGGGATTACAAGGGAGGGACAGGGCTATCACCACCTACCGCCTACCCCTCAACCATGGGGCACGAGGCAAATGAAGGTAGCCTCTAGCCTCGATACCACATCTATGCTATCGACTACTACTCTAGCGTGCGCAAAGTTATCTGTCTTTATCAGGGTCCTTTACTAAAGTATCGGCTATGAGAATGGACGATGAACCCGCAAGCAAATAAGTGTAAAATTTAACTAAACTAAAGACTTAAAACCATAGGAAACACAAACACTTACTAAACAAAATATTCCACCGAGGCACAAATGTTCACCGAGGTACAAGTTCAGGGAGACTACCGACAAGTTTGGCACTTCCCCGATCTTTTCCACACATCTCTCCATATCAACTCTAGATAGCTATCTAGGGCCTAGGCCCATGGAGTGGTGTTCTTATTCTTAGAGTGGTGTAGCTCTTACTGCTTGAGTGTTGTTGTTGTATGAGGAGGGGAGGCCTCTTTTTTATAGGTGGAGAGGAGGGGAGTATTCCTAGAATATTCCCTGGATCCTTCCATAAACAAAGCAAACCACCTTCTGTGCATTTATGTTACTGCCTAAATACATGCAACCGACCATGAAGGGGTGGTATGAGGCGGCATGCAAAGGTTCAGGTCAAATAGGCCAGGTGGGGCACCATAGGTGGGCTTGCTTGAGTCCAGTTTTGGTGGGTGGTCTGCTATGATCTTCTGGACTTGGCCTTGGTTTTGCATAGTAGTTGGGCCCTCTCCCCTTGGGCTTATGTCGGGTGTCATTTACTGCATTCTTTTCTGTGTTTTCTGTGTCATCCTGACATGTCCTCCTACAAATGGTAAATCACCAAAACTTGTGGAATTCGTTAGTTATAAGCCCTAATTCTAAGTTTGGTGTTCTTGTTGGCAGATTTTATGTGAGTGTTGGCGGTTATAAAAAGGAGTTAAGGACCGCCAACAAGCTCCCCCACACTTACCCCTTTGCTCATCCTCGAGCAAAGCTTAGAGATAAAAGTAATCATGAGCATAACATCCTAAGATATAGGGCTCTCATAAAAGTTATTCCAACACATTCTTTACACATGTGGGGTTTGTGGTCTTGTAGCACCTGGTTTTAAGAACAAAACCAGATACACACCATATGTGAGCTCAGTGTAACAACCTAAAAATTGCATTATTTTCAAAATAGGTAAATATGATTTAATTATGCATATGTATGTGCATGCAAATGTAGAAAATAATGATTTTTATGAAATTAAAATCAACTAAAAGGTCTAGCTACATGCTTGTGCATACATGCTGCCGCATATTTATTTTGTGATGTGTGGTTTTTACCAAAAGTGAAATGGAATTCAAAGTCTATTTCAAAAAGCTTTTGAAAAATTGTAGAAAAAAAATGATTCCCTCTCTCTCTCTCTCTTCATGGCTTTAGGCCTGCTCTCCTCTCCGTTTGCTTCCCCGTGGGCCCAAGCTGGCAAGCCTTGCTCTCCCTCCCTGGCTGCAACCCACTCTCCCTTCACTCCCTCTCACAGGCCCAGCTCTTTTCCCTTTCTACGTAGCCCAGCAAGTCAGATCATCTCGCTCGCACCGCCGGCCCACTACGCGCACCGGCCTAGTTAAGCCCACGCCGTGCTTTCCCCTCTCCCTGTGTGCTGCCGCTGACATCTGAGACTCACCGGTCAGGGCCGTCTTCTTCCTCCCATCCCAGAATCGGACTCAACCGCCACTACCGATGGAGTCCGCGTCCGCCCCGCGTCACCTTGCTTTGCGCTCCAAGCAGCTTCCCGGCCTTAAAAATTGAACGCCGTGCCACCCATCCAACCCTAGCTCATGCTGCCTCGCCTCAAGCTGTGCCGCTGCCGCAGAATCCTAGCGCCGACGTCGCCATTTGCTCTGCTATGTCCCATGCCCCTTCCATGCCTCACTGTCGACGATCACCCCCTAGCTGAGTTCGTTGTCGCCCGCGCTTTCCTTCCGTGCTTTCCCCGACGAGTTTCGCACCCAGAACCGCCCTTTCATCGATCACCGGCGGGCTTCTCGCTATCAACCATGGCGTCGTCGCCCACAGCGCCGCTCCGGTGACTCTCGTTTCCCCATTTGATCTGCATCGCCCGATCTGCGATCAACAATCCAGATTAGAACGAGCCATACCCCTTCGAATCCGGTCCACTGTGGACCCATGAACCCCGCCCATCTGGCCATGCAAGCCGGTCCACCACTGGTCCACCAGCGTGAACCAACCATGCCCCGCCACATGTGCGCACGCGGACACCACGTCGACACCGTCGCTGACTGCGCGACCATCTTTCAAAAGAGACCCTAGATTTTTTCAAAATCAACCCGCCATCCAGAGTAGTTCAAAAATAATTCAATCAATGCCCCTAGTTTTTATGTTTTGACCCCTGTGTTTTTCCAAAAATGACGCCCGGTCCACAGGATTGTTTTAATTATTTTTAATACGAAATTGATTTCAAAATATTTACAAAATTGCCACTATCTTCATTAGGCCATATTTTCTCTGTTTTAACTCTGATTTGACCCGTTCAACTTGCGTTAGGTTCATAATTCCATAATCTACATGTTCATACTACTGTTAGATATGTTTTAAACTAATAAAATTTAAGGTTAGATTTAATCTATTATTTTATTAAAGGAAATCTTGTTTATTTCATATCTTCTACATTTTAGCTCTGATTTGACCGGTTTAAGTTGCGCTAGATTCATTACAACGAGAGTTACGCGTTAGTAACAATGTTTATCTTGTCACTATTTCTAGAATTTCATGGTTTAAACTCTAATTTGAATAAATATTATGCAACTGGATTTTATAAATAAGATATGATTTGTTTTACTTTAGTTTCATAGTTCAAATCTAAATTTGACTTAATTTAATTTATATAAGTTTTTATATAGTTAAAACACATGAAGGTTATAGGTTTATATTTTCTCTTATGAGTAGATCTTTCAGTAGTTGTATCTTTCTCACCATAGCTTCGATTAACGTGCTTTTTCGCGTCTGTGTGTTCGAAGTAACGTGTAAAACATCTTTAAAATCTTTTTACTTGTTGTTTATTATGTTTGGTGTGTTGTTCTAATTTAGTTCTATTGTTTGCTTCGTGTATGATTGCATGGATGCTTGTGTGGTGCTTTTTGATCATGTCTAGTCGGTGAGCTTTACGTGTTGATCAAGAAGGAGTTCCATTGAAGGTTTGGACTAGAAGAAGGATCTAAGTTGTAGCACCTAGTTTTGAGAACAAAACCAGATACACACCATATGTGAGCCTAGAAAGTCAAATCTTATATATAGCTACAAATAAGGGTAATATCAATAGACAATGCTCAATATATAACGTACTTAGTATAAAGAATATAACCTTAGATAGCAAACAGGGAAAAGACAACTCTGATCTTTGGGTGAAGACTCCACTTCCACAGGGACAACTGACTGGTTGATCATAAGCCTAATTCCTCCAAACTCTAGCAATCTTGTACCCATCCAGGATTTTTATCCAAATATTTAAGAAATAAAGCAAGCGTAAGTACATGTCGTACTCAACAAATATAACATGGGGTTCATGAGGCTCAAAAGGCTGATACTGCTTTAACTGCGATTAACTTTTAATGAGTCATGATTTTAGCATATGAGTAGCAACAAGTTTATTCACAGGCCCATATAAACACATGATCAGGTAAACGTGAATAATGAATAGCATAAATAATAATCATATGTGAGCATCTTTATCATCAGTATCATCAGTGTTCATCATCTATTCCGTAATGGTTCCAAGGACACTCGTGACCATGAGCACGACTGATATACCAGTTTTACACTCTGCAGAGGTTGTACACTTTCACTGTGAGTCATGATTTACCCTTTCACCTGAGGTGATCAGCCTCTTGACCTACTACCAAGGAAGGTCGGCAAGGTTTACTATAAAGCCTTTCAAAGGTTCGTCTAACAAGTTAGGGCCATTACATTCACTCAGCAAACAGATATAGGAACCCCTTGTCGAATGGCACAATTCCATCACGACTATACACATAAGAGTAGAGGCTATCCTATACTCGATTCGTCAAGCCATTCTTACGCCAATAAAGATAACCTCTAACAAGCTTGAAATATTCCTCATACTGAGCTAAAGCTAGAGCCATATAGCCCTTATAGTTGTACTGTAAGTCCTGGATGATCACTTACAGATAAGTCGCTAGAGAGAGGAATCTAGAGCACCATAAAACAGCCCAATGCTCTAGCCCCCTTGTTCCATATTGCTAAAAACATCTTTTAATGTTTATTGCATATACCATTAGTCAAGTTACAAGATCATGGTCTTTAATGGAGCGCTAGCATCATACTACCCAATGCAATACCCCATAGGTATCAAGGTACAAGGTAACAAAGTACTTGGAAATCCTTGGTGGTAGTCAAGGTAGACACATGAGTATGAATTAAATGATTAAAGGTGTATAGGACAACAAGGAAGATCCCATGCTATACTTGACTTAAACTTAGATCCTTCTTCGAGTCCAAAACTGTAAAGATCTGCTTCTTGATTCACCTCGTATAACTCACCGACTAGACACGATCATAAAGCACCACACAAGCATCCATGCATTAATACATGAAGCAAACAATAGATCTAAATTAGAATAGTACACCAAACATAAAATCAAGATGAAAAGTTTGTAAAATGAATCTACGTCTCACTACAATCACAGACGCGAAAAACATGATAATCGGAGCTTCGGTGAAAAAGATACATCTACCGATAGATTTGCTTTATACGCGGAAAAGAAAACTATAGGCTTCATTTATTTTAACTATATAAAAGCTTATATAAATTGAATTAAATCAAACTTACATTCGAATTATAAAACTAAAGTAAAACAAATCATATTTTATCTATAAATCCAGTTGCATAATTATTATTCAAATTAGAGTTTAAACCATGAAATTCCAAAAATAGTGACATGGTAACCACTGTTTCTAACGCATAGATCTCATTTTTATGAATCTAACGCAACTTGAATGGATCAAAACAGAGCTAAAACATAGAAGATATGAAATAAACAAGATTTTCTTCATTAAAATATTAGATTAAATCTAACCTCGAATTTTAAAAGTAGAAAACATACTTAACAATAGTATGAACATGTAGATTATGAAATTATGAACCTAACGCAAGTTGATCGGGTCAAATCGGAGTTAAAACGGAGAAGTTATGGCTAAAACAAAATTAGTGGCAAATCTGTAAATAAGTGAAAACGTATTTTGGATCTAAACCGAAACAAAGTACGCTTTCAAAAGAAGAAAACGGAATTGGGAAAGACGTTTTGGACTGTGGGTTTCGTCTCAAATATTTATAAGGGCTCTTTTGCAAATGTAGCAGCGAAGGGGTATCCTTCATCTGGGGCCGTCGGATTAGATTTGAACGGCCGAAACTCGATCGGGCGGATGAGAAAAAAAAACATGGCCGCCGGAATGAGACCGGCGGCGAGATAACTGGCGGCAGTGCCATGGTTGGCTCATCGGAGCTCTCGGATCTTGGCCTATGGAGCATGGTTTTTTGAACGGGAAGGTCCAGGAGAGAGAGGGCGACGGTGGGCTCACCTAGGGTCACCTCAGCGATGGAGGAGCAAGGCGGGCGCGGGACTCGACGAGGCAACGGCTCTTGCGGCGGCACTTGGGCTGGCTACCTCGGCTCGAGCAGCAGCGGTGCTAGCTATCGGGTTCAAGGCGGTGGGCGCGGGTGGCATTTATGGGCACAGAGACTTGGGCGGCACGGCGCACGAGGCGTGGTGGCACCGAGGTCGGACGGCGTCGACATGGTCGTGTTCAAGGTGGACTCAGCATGGAGAGGAAGAAGGCACCCTAATGATCAAGCTAGGCGCGTCAGCAGAGCGGAGAGAGGACACGCGCATGGCGCGACCTGGGCGGGGCGAACTGTGTCATGCGGGAGGAGAAGCAAGCCACACGGAATGGGAAGCACGAGGAGCAGGCCCAAGCAAAAAGGGAAGGTCGGCCCACGAGAAGAAGATGCTGGGCCGTGGGAAGAAACGGGCCACAGTGCGGAAGCAGGCCTACGGGCCAAAAGCAGGGGAAAGCAGAAAGAAGAGAAATTTATTTCCTTTCAATTTTCCAAAGCAATTCAAAATGCAATTTCAACACAATTTGAAATCCGACTTCAAACCAAACATTACAAAATTTTATGCAACAGCATGAATGCACACTCATGGTCGTTGATCTATATTTGATTTTAATTTAATAAAATTATTATTTTCCTAAATTCAAATGCCACAAAAATGCATAACAAATCAATTTCTACTATTTTAAAATATTGCAAATTTTAGGGTGTTACATAAGTCTAAGGCAAGTATAGCATGGGATCTTCCTTGTTGTCCTATACACCTTTAATCATGTATTCATACTGCATGTGTCTACCTTGACTACTACTAAGGATTTCCTAGTACTTTGTTACCTTGTGCCTTGTTACCAATGGGGTACTGCATTGGGTAGTATGATGCTATTGCTTAATTAAAGATCATGATCTTGTAACTTGACTAATGGTATATGCAATAAACATTAAAAGATGCTTTTTAGCAACATGGAATCAAGGGGTCTAGAGCATTGGGTTGTTTTTATGGTGCTCTAGATTCCTCTCCCTAAAGACTTATCTGTAAGTGATCATCCAGGGCTTACAGTACAACTGTGAGGGCTACATGGCTCTGGCTTTAGCTTGGTATGAGGACCTTTTCTAGCTTGTTAGAGGTTACCTTTATTGGCGTAAGAATGGCTTGTCGAATTGGGTACAGGACAGCCTCTACTCTTATGTGTATAGCCGTGATGGAATTATGCCACTCGACAGGGGGGTCCTATATCTGTTTACGGAGTGAATCTAATGGCCCTCACTTGTTAGACGAACCTTTGAAAGGTTTCATAGTGAACCCTGCCGACCTTCCTTGGTAGTGGGTTAAGAGGCTCGTGACCTCGGGCAAAAGGTTAAATCATGACTAACAGTGAAAATATACAACCTCTGTAGAGTGTAAAACTGGTATATCAGCCGTGGTCATGGTCACAAGCGGCCTTGGAACATTTACGGAATAGATGATGAACACTAATGATACGAATGATGAAGATGCTCATTAATGATTACCGTTTATGCTATTCATTAATCATGTTTACATGATCATATGTTTATATGGGCTTGTGATAAACTTGTTGCTACACCTATGCTAAAATTGTGACAATTAAAAGCTAATCGCAGTTTAAACCAGTGTCAACCTATTGAGCCTCATGAACCTCATGTTATATTTGTTGAGTACGACATGTACTTACGCTTGCTTTACTTTTTAAATCTTTGGAAAAATCCTAGATGGGTACCACATTGCTAGAGTTTAGAGGAATTAGGTTTATGATCAACCAGTCAGTTGTCCCTGTGGAATTGGAGTCTTCACCTAAAGATCGAAGTTGTCTTTCCGCTGTTTGCTATCTAAGGTTATATTCTTTATACATGGTACATTATATATTGAGCATTGTCTATTGATATTACCCTTATTTGTAGCTATATGTGAGAATTGACTTCCTGGGCTCACATATGGTGTGTATCTGGTTTTGTTCTTAAAACCAGGTGCTACACCCAGGAAGTCAAATCTCACATATAGCTACAAATAAGGGTAATATTGAAAGATAATGCTCAATATATAACGTACTTAGTATAAATAATATAACCTTAGATAGCAAACAGCGGAAAGACAACTCCGATCTTCTAGTGAACTCCACTTCCATAGGGACAACTGACTGGTTGATCACAAGCCTAATTCCTCCAAACTCTAGAAATCTGATAGCCATCAGAGATTTTTATCCAAATCTTTGAAAAGTAAAACAAGCGTAAGTACATGTCGTACTCAACAAATATAACATGGGGTTCATGAGGCTCAAAGGCTGACACTGGTTAACTCCGATTAGCTTTTAATTAGTCATGATTTTAGCAATAGGGTGGCAACAAGTTTATCCACAAGCCCACATAAACACATGATCAGGTAAACATGAATATTGAATAACATAAATAGTAATCATTAGTGAGCATCTTTATCATCCATATCATCAGTGTTCATCATCTATTCCATAAATGTTCCAAGGCTGCTCGTGACCATGAGCACGGCTGATATACCAGTTTTACACTCTGCAGATGTTGTACACTTTCACTGTGAGTCATGATTTACCCTTTCGCCTGAGGAAGCTAATCTCTTGACCCACTTCCTAGGAAGGTCGGTAGGGTTCACTATGAAGACTTTTAAAGGTTCGTCTAGCAAGTTAGGGCCATTAGATTCACTTGGCAAACAGATGTAGGAACCCCCCTTGCCGATGGCACAATGACACGTAGCCTATACACACGGGGATAGAGGCTGTCCTATACCCGATTCGGCAAGCCATTCTTATGCCAATAAAGGTAACCTCTAACAAGCTAGAAAATGTCCTTATACTGTGCTAAAGCCAGAGCCACGTAGCCCTCATAGCTGTACTATAAGTCTCGGATGATCACTTACGGATAAGTCCTTAGGGAGAGGATTCTAGAGCACCATAAAAACTGCCTAATGCTCTAGCCCCCTGATTCTGTGTTGCTAAAAAGCATCTTTTAGTGTTTATTGCATATTCCATTTGTTAAGTTACAAGATCATGGTCTTTAATTGAGCATTAGCATCATACTACTCAATGCAATACCCCATAGGAAATAAGGTACAGGGTTACAAAGTACTAGGAAATCCTTAGTGGTAGTCAAGATAGACACGTGCAGTATGAATTAAATAATTAAAGGTGTATAGGACAACAAGGAAGATCCCATGCTATACTTGCCTTAAACTCTGATCCTCCTTCAAGTCCAAAACTTCAAGGATCTGCTTCGTGATTCACCATGTATAGCTCACCGACTGGACACGATCATAAAGCACCACACAAGCATCCGAACAAACATGCATAACATTCAAACATATCTATATTAGAACAATACACCAATCAATGAAAAAGAATTTGAAATCAAACCTACGCATTGCAACGATCATACAGACGCGAAAAGCACGCTAATCGGAGCTACGGTGAAAAAGATACATCTACCGATAGATTTATTTTAAAAAGAAAACTATAGGCTTTATTTATTTTAATTATAAAACATATATAAGATACTTCTGAGAAATATCTAAATTGTTTTGAGCCAAATTATATTCATATTAGAAAACCAATATAAGATTAATCTTATTTTATTTTCAAAAGACTACGGTGAAAATCCCTAATTGCTTTTAATTGAAAAACTAATATAGGTTAATCAAATTACTATTTTATTCAAAAGCTTCAAACATGTTAAACAATACCACTAATACATAGATTACGTCATTACAAATCTAACGCAACTTGAATGGATCAAATTGGAGTTAAAATGGTGAAGATATGGCCTAATGAAGATAGTGGCAATTTTGTAAATAGATGAAACTTGATTTTTGAATTTAAAATAAATAAAAATTGGATTTTAAACCGGCCAAGGACTGCGGGCGTTATAAATAAAAAGAACAAGGGCTATTTAGAATAAAATCAGGGACGACGGGTTAGAATCTTAAAAATTACAGGGACTCTTTAGCAAAAGAGATAGACGAACGGGTACGGGGGATCTTGGGCCGTTGGATCTAAAGTGGACAGCTCAGATTAGAAGGAGGGAGGGAGAGAAAAATCGGCCGAAACAGGAGCTTGACGGCGACGAATGCGCCGGCGTTGGCGATTTCTCGTCGGAGCAATTGGGGAAAACATCTACGGGCTTAATTAGGCTCGGTATTGGCACTGGGAGATAGAGAACACCACTGCGAACTCAACTCTGTGATCTATGGCAACTATTGGAAACAAAGATGGCGGGCTGCAAGCAATGGCGGTGGTGGAGCGATGGTGACATGGTGTAGGCGTAAACAGAGGGAGGCAGAGGGAATTAAGGGGTTCTACGGGTTCGAGAACTTGACTAGAAGCTCTAGGATGTTCTTACCATGACGGAGGACCAACTAAGCAACGCGGCGACATAGTGCTCTTCTCGGCGGCTCAGGATGGCGGTGCTAGGGTTCCAGGTGGCGTAGCTGCTGGTCTAAGGCTCGATGGGGGCGAAGCGGGCTCAAAGATCGGTATTTAAGGGCCGACGTAGCATAGGGTGGACGCTACCGAGAGATGTCATGGCCGGAGCAGACATGGACACCATGGGGTCAGCGTTGAACACGAACTGGACGACGGGGACGGAGCTAACAGGCGGGCCCGAGATATCGGCATAAGTAGGAGAGAGGGCAATTGTTAGAGAGAGAGAGCGTCGGAGCGGGCAGACGTGCTACCGAACTGGGTTGCGGGAGTGGCTTCGGCCTAGGGCCGAGGGAGAGAGTAAGGAGAGAGGAAGAAGACTAGGCCTACATCTAGCCCGTGCGGGGAAGGAAACGAGGGAGAGGAGAGGAACGCTTGGGCTGGCTCGTCCCACATGGGGGAGTGAGGGGAAGGAGGGGAGAGCAGGCCAGGGTAGGCCGGCTGCTAGGCCAAAAGGGGGAGAGGGAAGAGATAGGGTTTTCTTTTCTTTTACTTCAAAGCCATTTTTAATTTCATTTTCAAAAGCATTTTGAATTCATTTTGAATTTTGGATTCAACCACTCATTAAAATAAATCAAATGCACCAGCATGTATGCACAACCATGTTGCTACAACTTATGATGAATTTTAATATAATAAAAAATATTCTTTTCCTATATTTCATGTGCACAAAAATTCATAAATAAATCATTTTTAAACCTAATTTCAAAATTGAAACTTTTGGGGTGTTACAATTCTACCCCCCTTAAGATAAATCTTGTCCTTGAGATTCAGACGATGGTGATTAAAGAGATATAGATTCTCCGCCTTTGGATTCTTCTTTACTTCATTGAGTAGTTCCATCTTTTTGATAAGGATCCCACTTTACTTTGCATACCTGTTAACCTTACTCTAAGTATCTTGCCAAACTGATTCCAAGATTCTGACAGATACTCCAGACCATACTCAGGTTACTCCAATCACTAGACCACCTTTCCTTTTTAGTCCATACTATAAATTCTCTTTCATAAAATATCCATGTTCCAATGAAGCCTGACGAATCTCTTGGTCAGAAGGAGATTCTACTACCAATCTTCAAAACATTAATGGTTTTGGTCAAGTTGCTCAAACTTGGAATACAATTCTTAGTCCTTGTGTCACCCGAACCTTCTTAACATAATTCTCCACTGCTCAGGGCATCGTCCATGACTCTACTTCGCAAAGTCATAGCACTTCTCCAAGTCATAATCAATTTTATTCCAACAAGGATATCACAAGCTCAAGACCATCTTAGTGAAGATGTCCTGTAGATTCTTGTGATCCACCTAGTTGTCTCTTATGCCAGAGTAGATAGTACCTCCATGCTTCACAATTGATGACTCTAGATCATACTTTAGATGTTCCATCTCATGCTTTCTTGCACAAGCCTCTATTTTTTTCCTTCTTGCATATGGACACATCCCACACCTTGACGAGGTGCATCATTGTAGATATAAAGCTCTTGTCCTGGTCTGACAAAGCTAATACATAGGTTTTACTTCAACCTCTTCTTGGACTCCTTCAAACACTTAGCTAAGGTCTCTTGATCTAAACTAACTTAAAAGCTTCTTTGGTAGCTCTACCAAATAATTGATGATCTTAGATAAACCTTCCTTGAACCTCTAACCAAATCTTATTGAAACTCTGAGTTTCTCTCACATCTTTGGGTACCACCTTCCTTATCAGATTAGCCGATTCTTCCAAGTGAGAGCTAGAGAGTACGACTTAACTTCATATGGCACCTTGAGCATTTGGAACCTTCTTAGTTAAATAGTTTGCTTAGGCACAATCATCTATCTTATTGATCTGCTCCAAAGGTTTTGATCGTGGAACTTGTGGGTCATGGGCCCACCACGCTTCCACTGTGCAAACAAGAACGTATGATACTTCATCTTGTAAATTCTTCAACTTGGCTACCCCCTTAAAAAAAGATCAGCTAGGGGACACAAAAAGGGTAGCTTGCACCTTCTTCTAGATGAGCTAACTAGTATCAAGACATTCTGACATCCCAATGATACTCTTGTGTATGGGCAAGGAAAAGAAATATGAAATTCCTCGCGAACAAAACAATAGCAGCACAGTAAAACAGTTGTAACTCTCATTATTTTAATCCAATGAAGTTGTAGATTATACTGTTGGAAAGCTCATCAAATCCTCCACAACTTCCTTATAGAAAGCTTTTCCAAATTATATGGTTCAAGTAGATGAAAATAGTGCACAACAGAAACTGCTCCAGCTTTTAAACAGCGCAGGTGCATGGTCTTGTGATGTTCATAACTCCATAACCAAAATAGCTATCAGGGTGATTCTTGCGGTCAGAGAAAGATATCGAAGTCTACTATTGTCCAGAAATTTTCTCATGATTTTTGGACATACAAGAATAGATATATAAGCCAATAAAGACAGGTTGCTTCAAAAGACAAGATAGAGGAAATAGGAGAAACCAAAACCCAACTATTTATTGCATTAATCCTTATACCTTAGGCCTATGAACTAAATGAAATTGTGGGAACAACCATCAAGATCATTGCAATCATTACAAAGATTCAACACAAGAAGAAGCATAATGACAATTCAACAAAGCAATAAAGGTGCACAACTCAATCATTAACTCAACTTGCGATACTATCGTCCTCATTGTATTAGGAGTAACAATCCTAAGACTCATCTTTAGATTATGCAAGAAGGTAGTGAGGAACTGTTCTAAAAGCATATCAAACCAAAGAGTGAAGATGAGAACAAAGACATTTAAAATAAGCACCAAGGTAGAGATGAATAGCAATGGTAGAGATATAGTAGAGAAGAAAATATCAAGGTTTATAGAACATGGATTTTTGTAGCAACTTCTAAACCTAAAAATGACCAGTTGCTTCAAGGCTTGTGTCCTACAGTTAGCATTGCTCTGATACCACTTTGTAGCACCCGATTTTAAGAACAAAACCAGATACACACCATATGTGAGCCTAGGAAGTCAAATCTCACATATAGCTATAAGTAAGGGTAATATCGAAAGACAATGCTCAATATATAACGTACTTAGTATAAAGAATACAACCTTAGATAGCAAATAGCGGAAAAACAACTTCGATCTTCGGGTGAAGACTCCACTTCCACAGGGACAACTGACTGGTTGATCACAAGCCTAATTCCTCCAAACTCTAGCAATCTGATACTCACCCGGGATTTTTATCCAAATATTTGAAAAGTAAAACAAGTGTAAGTACATGTCATACTCAACAAATATAGCATGGGGTTCATGAGGCTCAAAAGGCTGACACTGGTTAACTGCGATTAGCTTTTAATGAGTCATGATTTTAGCAATAGGGTGGCAACAAGTTTATCCACAAGCCCACATAGACACATGATCAGGTAAACATGAATAATGAATAGCATAAACAGTAGTCATTAGTGAGCATCTTTATCATCAGTATCTGTAACACCCTAAAATTTCCATTCTTTTAAAATAGTTAAATTTGATTTATTTATGTAATTATGTGTGCATTCAGATATAGGAAAATAATATTTTTTGTGAAATTAAAATCAATCATAAGGATAGATACATGTTGATGCACTCATGTTGTAGCATTTCATCTATTGTGTTGAGTGGTTTTGATCCAAAAGTCAAAAGGATTCAAAAAAAATCAATTGAAAATGAATTTAGAAAACTGATTTGGAAAAAGAAAAGTAAATTCTTTTCCCTCCCCCTCCCTTCCTCATTTTTGGCCTGCTGGCCCAGCTTCCCCCACCGGCCCGCTTGCCCACCCTCTATTCTCTCCTTTCTCTTTTCCTCTTGGGCCGGCCCAGCTCGAACAGAGCAACCACCGCCATGCCCTCCCCGCCTTCTTTCCCCGCTGACCGCCTGGGCCCACTTGTCGGTGCCGTCGCCCATCTCCCGCATCACGCGCGGTCAAGGTGGAACCGCCGCTACCACGCCCGCCCTCGTGTCGTGGGAGCATCCCCGCGCCCTAGCCCCTATAAAGGGGAGCTCAAACCCCGTTGTCGCCCTCCCTACTGCAGTTCTCCTCTCTTGAGGCCATAGCACAGCCACCGTAGCAGCAGCTAATCCGCCAAGCTCGGAAATCGTCGCGTGGTGCGCCGTCCCAGAGCCACCTTCGTCTTTGTTTTTCATCCGCGGTGAGACCCCCTTGTTCCCCTCCTTCTCCCCGTGCCTTTAACTTCGTGAATCATGGCCTCTAGCGATCAATTCGCATGCGCCAGGGACCTTCTCGCCGCCGGCCATGGTAACCACCGCGTCGGCCGTGTCCTCCAGCCACGTTCTCGTCCTAGGTGAGATCGCCTTCACCTCCTCTCTCCCCCGGCGCCCTCGGTTCGTCGAACCGTGGCCCGAAGGCTTTGTTTCCTGCTCGCTGGCAAGCTTTCTCGCCACGGCAATGGCAGCGCCGCCGTGCCGGCACTGTTCCCGGCCGACGCCTTTTCTCTCTCTCCCTCTCATCTCTAATCTGAGCCATCCATCCTTGATCCATTGGCCCAGGATGGCCAATACCCCTTCGCGAGGCAGAATTGTTTAAGAGCCCCTCGGCTTTATTCTTTTTACACCGCAGTCCTCGGCTGGTTTAAATATCCCAGATTTAATTTTATTTAAATTTGAAAATAGTTCATTCAATTTATAGAAATGCCACTGCATTGTTTTGCTTATAAAATCGTTGTTTTAGCTCCGAATCGACCAGTTCAAATTGCGTTAGGTTCGTAATTAAGTTCTCTACATGTTAATACCACTGCCAAACATGTTTGCAACATTTAAATTTTGAGGTTAGATTTAATTAAATAAATTGCTATAGGAAACCCCGTTTAATTCAGAACTTTCGTGTCTTAGCTCCGTTTTTCGTGAACTTCGCGTCTATGTGATCGTAGAGAGATGTAGATTCTTTTTAAGAACCTTTTTATCTTGTTTTTATGCCCTAGTGTACTGTTCTAATCCCATAATTTTTTGTTTTGCATGAATGCCTTTGGAATGCTTGTATGTTGCTTTGTTGGTCGAGTTCAGATGGTGAGGAGAACGTTGGAGACCAAGAGTTCTTTGACGACTAGCAGGAGCAGCCCGAGTTCATTGAGCAAGGCAAGAATAGCATGGGATCTACCTTGATGTCCTATTCACCATTTATTAATTTCTCATTTGCATGTGTCTAAATTTTGATAACCGTAAGGACATCCTAGTGATTGAGTATCATGTTTCCTTGTCTCCTACGAGTTATATGCATATGGGTAGTTTGCTAGCGCTCAATGTAACTGTACATGATCTACATAATGACTAATGGTTCTATGGAATGAAATGGTAAAATTTGCTTTTAAACAACTGAATTATAGGGCGAAGGAGGAAATGACTTTTGATCATGATGCTCTTGGCCCTCCATAAGGACTTATCTCTTGGCAAAAGCTGGGACTGATAGTGCAACCATGAGGGTCACATGGCTCTGACTTTAGCTTAGTAATAGGACCTTTTCTAGCTTGTTAGAGGTTACCTTTATGGCACAAAAGGGGCTTGCCACGTTGGATATAGGATTGCCTCTGTTCTTATGTGTATAGCCATGATGGAAATGTGCTATAGGAAAGGGGGGTTCCTACATCTGCCTACCGAGGAAACCTAGCGGCTGTAACTTGTTAGACAAACCTATGAAATGGCTTCATAGTGTACCCCGCCCGCTCACCTTGGCAGTGTTATAGGAGTAATTAACCCAGGCATATGGGAATCATGACTCACGGTGAAAGTGCACAGCCTCTATAGAATGTTACAAACTGTTATAACAGCCGTGCTCACGGTCACGAGCAGCCCAGAAAACTCACAGAATAAATGGTTACTTATTGTTGTTCATTTATGATGTTCTATGATGATAATATGATTCAATTGATTCTGATATCTGATCATGTGGGTTTAATTGGAGCTTAAGCATAACTTGATAATTGTTGATGATAAAATCTTGACTTACTAAAAGTGCTAACCGCAGTAAACCAGAGTCAACCTTTTGAGCTTTCATAACCCCATGTTATCTTGTTAAGTATGGGAAGTACTTACGCTTGTTTACTTTCAATATTGGATAAAAATCCCGGATGGGTAACAGATGTCAACGGATATGAGGAGTTTTCAGAGGACTTTTAGGCTTATGGTCAACCAGTTGACCGTCCCTGTGCTGGAGCTACCATGAGAGAGTTACCTTTATATTTTCTACTGTGTTGTGTAAGACTATGTGATTGTATTAATCGTGATGTAAGATACACCGTGATGATACTTTTTGTAATTTGTCAACTTATGTGTGTGACTGATCCCTGGGCACACATGAGTTTTATGCATTTAATTTTATCCTTAAAATTGGGTGTGACAAATTGGTATCAGAGCCGTGTTGACTATAGGATGCAAGCCTAGTTAGAATTTGGCCGACTTAAGGTTTTGAAATTGTTGTAAAACCCTTACTCTATGAACCTTGATATTTTCTTCTCTACTATATCTCTACCTTTGCTATTCATCTCTACCTTGGTACTTATTTTAAAGTCTTTGTTCTCATCTCCACTCCTTGATTTGATATGCTTTTAGAACTATTCCTCATCACCTTCTTGCATAATCTGAAGATAAGTCTTAGGATTGTTACCCCTAATACAACAAGGACGATAGTACTGCAAGTTGAGTCAATGATTGAATTGTGTATCTTTATTGCTTGTTGAATTCTCATTATGCTTATGATTGTTTTGAATCTTTGTAATGATTGCAATGATCTTGTTGGGTGTTCCCACAATTTCATTTAGTTATAGGCATAAGGCATAAGGATTAATGAAATAAATAGTTGGGTTTTGGTTTCTTCTATTCTTCATATCCTGTCTTTTCAGAGCAGTCTGCACTCTTTGCCATATATCTCTAATCTAAGATGACCAAAAATTATGAGAAAATTCTGGACAATAATAGACTTCAACATCTTTCTCTGAGAACAAGAATCAGCTTGATAGCTATTTTGGTTATAGAGATATGAAAATCACAAGGGGATGCATCTGTGCTGTTTGGAACATAGAACAGTTTCTCTTGTGCACTATTTTTGACTAAGTTAACTGCAGAATTTGGATAAGTGTTCTATAAAGAAGTTGTAGGTAATTTTATAAGCTTTCCAATGGTATAAGCTACAACTTCATTGAATTAACATAATGGGAGTTATAGCTGTTTTATTGCGCTGCTCTTTTCATCTCACGAGGAATTTTAGATTTCTTGTCCTTGCCCATATACAAGAGTACCATCAGGATGTCAGAATGACTTCATACTAGTTAGCTTATCTAAAAGAATGTGCAAGCTGTGCTTGGTGTCCCCTTGTTTATCTTTTCTTAAGGGGGTAGCCAATTTGAAGAATTTGCAAGGTGAAGTATCATATATTCTAGTTTGCTCAGCAGAAGCGTGGTGGTACCCAAAGATGTGAGAGAAACTCAGAGTCTCAAAGAGGTTATGATTCAATATGGGTAATAGTGGATCGACTCACCAAGGTTGCTCACTTTCTACCAGTCAAGACTACCTATACAGGTACAAGGCTAGCAGAGTTGTACATGGAAAGTATAGTGTGCTTATATGGTGTTCCCAAGAAAATTGTGTCTGATAGAGGCACTCAGTTTATGTCGCAATTCTGGCAGAAAGTACATAGATCTTTGGGGATAAAGTTGAATTTCAGTTTTGCTTAACACCCACAAACTGATGGACAGACTGAAAGGATCAACCAGATTTTGGAAGATATGTTGAGAGCTTGTGCACTGCAGTATGGTACTAGTTGGGACAAGAGTTTGCCATATGCTGAGTTCTTGTATAACAATAGTTACCAAAAGAGTCTCAAGATGTTACCTTTTGAAGCGCTGTATAGGCGTAAATGTTGAACACCTTTATTCTAGAATCAGACTGGTGAAACTCAAGTGTTTGGACCCGATGTCCTTAGAGACGCAGAAGAACAAGTGAGAATGATTAGAGACAACTTGAGAGTGACTCAGTCCCGACAGAAGAGTGTAGATTATGTGTACTTGAAGGTGTCACCAATGAGAAGTGTGAAAAGAATCAATATGAAGGGAAAGTTGGCACCAAGGTATATTGGACCTTTCAAGATCCTAGAGAGACGTGGGGAAGTAGCCTATCAGTTGGAACTGCCTGAGAGTTTGTCGGGTGTGCACGATGTGTTTCATGTTTCTCAATTAAAGAAGTGTTTACGAGTACCAGAAGAGCAGATTCCTTTAGAAGAACTTGCTGTTAAGGAAGATCTCACATATGAAGAGTATTCGATAAAGATCTTACAGACGATAGAAAGAGTTACAAGGAGCCGAGTTATAAAAATGTGCAAGGTACAGTGGAATCGGTATATAGATGATGAGGCTACTTGGGAAAGAGAAGAGGATTTGCGAAAGTCTTATCCACAACTGTTTGAGTAAGCAATCATCCGAATCTCGAGGACGAGATTCATCTTAAGGGGGTAGAATTGTAACACCCTAAAATTTGCATTCTTTTAAATAGTTAAATTTGATTTATTTATGTAATTATGTGTGCATTCAAATATAGGAAAATAATATTTTTTGTGAAATTAAAATCAATCATAAGGATAGATACATGTTGATGCACTCGTGCTGTAGCATTCCATCTATTGTGTTGAGTGGTTTTGATCCAAAAGTCAAAAGGATTCAAAAAAATCATTTGAAAATGAATTTAGAAAACTGATTTGGAAAAAGATAAGTAAATTCTTTTCCCTCCCCCTCCCTTCCTCATTTTTGGCCTGCTGGCCTAGCTTCCCCCACCGGCCCGCTCGCCCACCTTCTCTTCTCCCCTTTCTCTTTTCCTCTTGGGCCGGCCCAGCTCAAACAGAGCAACCGCCGCTGTGCCCTCCCCTCCTTCTTTCCATGCTGATCGCCTGGGCCCGCTTGTCGATGCCGTCGCCCACCTCCCGCATCACGCGCGGTCAAGGCAGAACCGCCGCTGCCATGCCCGCCCTCGCGCTGTGGGAGCGTCCCATGCCCCAGCCTCTATAAAGGGGAGCTCAGACCCCTTTGCCGCCCTCCCTGCTGTAGCTCTCCTCTCTTGAGGCCGCAGCACAGCCACCGCAGCAGCAGTGAATCTACCGATCTCGAAAATTGCCACGCGGTCCGCCGTCCCCGAGCCACCTTCGTCTTCGTTTTTCATCCGCGGTGAGACCCCCTTGTTCCCCCCTTCTCCCTGTGCCTTTAACTTCGTGAATCATGGCCTCTAGCGCCCAATTTGCATGCGCTAGGGACCTTCTCGCCGCCGGCCATGGTCACCACCGCATCGGCCGTGTCCTCCGGCCGCATTCTCGGCCTAGGCCCTCGGTTCGTTGAACCGTGGCCCGAAGGCTTTGTTTCCCGCTCGCTAGCGAGCTTTCTCGCTATGGCCATGGCAGCGCCGCCGTGCCGGCACTGTTCCCCGCCGACGCCTTTTCTCTCTCTCCCTCTCATCTCTAATCTGAGCCGTCCATCCTTGATCCATTGGCCCAGGATGGCCAATACCCCTTCATGAGGCAGAATTGTTAAAGAGCCCCTTGGCTTTATTGTTTTTACACCCGCAGTCCTCGGCTGGTTTAAATATCCCAGATTTAATTTTATTTAAATTCGAAAATAGTTCATTCTATTTACAGAAATGCCACTTCATTGTTTTGCTTATAAAATTGATGTTTTAGCTTCGAATCGACCCGTTCAAATTGCGTTAGGTTCGTAATTAAGTTCTCTACATGTTAATACCACTGCCAAACATGTTTGCAACATTTAAATTTTGAGGTTAGATTTAATTAAATAAATTGCTATAGGAAACCCCGTTTAATTCATAACTTTCATGTTTTAGCTCCGTTTTTCATGAACTTCGCGTCTATGTGATCGTAGAGAGACGTAGATTCTTTTTAAGAACCTTTTTATCTTGTTTTTATGCCCTAGTGTACTGTTCTAATCCCATAATTGTTTGCTTTGCATGAATACCTTTGGAATGCTTGTATGTTGCTTTGTTGGTCGAGTTCAGACGGTGAGGAGAACGTTGGAGACCAAGAGTTCTTTGATGACCAGCAGGAGCAGCCTGAGTTCATTGAGCAAGGCAAGTATAGCATGGGATCCACCTTGATGTCCTATTCACCATTTATTAATTTCTCATTTGCATGTGTCTAAATTTTGATAACCGTAAGGACATCCTAGTGATTGAGTATCCTGTTTCCTTGTCTCCTACAGGTTATATGCATATGGGTAGTTTGCTAGCGCTCAATGTAACTGTACATGATCTACATAATGACTAATGGTTCTATGGAACGAAAAGGTAAAATTTGCTTTTAAACAACTGAATTATAGGGTGAAGGAGCAAATGAATTTTGATCATGATGCTCTTGGCCCTCCATAAGGACTTATCTATCGGTAAAAGCTGGGATTGACAGTGCAACCGTGAGGGTCACAGGGCTCTGACTTTAGCTCAGTAATAGGACCTTTTCTAGCTTGTTAGAGGTTACCTTTATGGCACAAAACGGGCTTGCCACGTTGGATATAGGACTGCCTCTGTTGCTATGTGTATAGCCGCGATGGAAATGTGCCATAGGAAAGGGGGGTTCCTACATCTACCTACCAAGGAAACCTAGCGGCCCTAACTTGTTAGAGAAACCTATGAAATGGCTTCATAGTGTACTCCGCCCGCTCACCTTGGCAGTGTTATGGGAGTAATTAACCCAGGCTTATGGGAATCATGACTCACGGTGAAAGTGCACAACCTTTGCAGAGTGTTACAAACTGTTATAACAACCATGCTCACGGTCACGAGTGGCCCAAAAAACTCACAGAATAAATGGTTACTTATTGTTGTTCATTTATGATGTTCTACGATGATAATATGATTCAATTGATTCTGATATCTGATCATGTAGGTTTAATTGGAGCTTAGGCATAACTTGATAATTGTTGATGATAAAATCTTGACTTACTAAAAGTGCTAACCGCAGTAAACCAGAGTCAACCTTTTGAGCTTTCATAACTCTATGTTATCTTATTAAGTACAGGAAGTACTTACGCTTGTTTACTTTCAATATTGGATAAAAATCTCGGATGGGTAACAGATGTCAACGGATATGAGGAGTATCCAGAGGACTTTTAGGCTTGTGGTCAACCAGTTGAGCGTCCCTGTGCTGGAGCTACCACGAGAGAGTTACCTTTTTATTTTCCGCTGTGTTGTGTAAGACTATGTGATTGTATTAATCGTGATGTAAGATACACCGTGATGATACTTTTTGTAATTTGTCAACCTATGTGTGTGACTTATCCCTGGGCACACATGAGTTTTATGCATTCAATTTTATCCTTAAAATTGGGTGTGACAGTATCATCAGTGTTCATTATCTAGTCCGTAAATGTTCTAAGGCCACTCGTGACCGTGAGCACGGCTGATATACCAGTTTTACACTCTGTAGAGGTTGTACACTTTCACTGTGAATTATGATTTACCCTTTCGCCCGATGTAGTTAATCTCTTGACCCACTTCCTAGGATGGTCAGCAGGGTTCACTATGAAGACTTTCAAAGGTTCATCTTGCAAGTTAGGGCTGTTAGATTCACTCGACAAACAGATGTAGGAACCCCCCCTTCCGGATGGCACAATGACACACAACCTATACACAAGGGGACAAAGGTTGTCCTATACCCGATTCGGCAAGCCATTCTTACGCCAATAAAGGTAACCTCTAACAAGCTAGAAAAGGTCATCATACTAAGCTAAAGCCAGAGCCATGTAGCCGTCACAGCTGTACTATAAGTCCTGGATGATAAATTAAAGATAAGTCCTTACGGAGACGAATCTAGGGCACCATAAAAACCGCCCAATGCTCTAGCCCCCTGATTCCATGTTGCTAAAAAGCATCTTTTAGTCTTTATTGCATATTCCATTAGTCAAGTTACAAGATCATGGTCTTTAATTGAGAACTAGCATCATACTACCCAATGCAATACCCCATAGGTGACAAGCTACAAGGGTAACAAAGTACTAGGAAATCCTTAGTGGTAGTCAAGATAGACACATGCAGTATGAATTAAATGATTAATGGTGTCTAGGACAACAAGGAAGATCACATGCTATACTTGCCTTAAACTCTTATCCTTCTTCAAGTCCAAAACTTCAAAGATCTGCTTCGTGATTCACCACGTATAGCTCACCGACTAGGCACGATCATAAAGCACCACACAAGCATCCGAACAAACATGCATAACATTCAAACATATCTATATTAGAACAATACACCAATCAATGAAAAAGAATTTGAAATCAAATCTACGCGTTGCTACGATCACACAGACACGAAAAGCACGCTAATCGGAGCTATGGCGAAGAAGATACATCTACCGATAGATTTGTTTTAAAAAGGAAACTATAGGCTTTATTTATTTTAATTATAAAACATATATAAGATACTTCAGAGAAATATCTAAATTGCTTTTAGCCAAATTATATTCATATTAGAAAACCAATATAAGATTAATCTTATTTTATTTTCAAAAGACTACGGTGAAAATCCGTAATTGCTTTTAATTGAAAAACTAATATAGATTAATCAAATTACTATTTCATTCAAAAGCTTCAAACATGTTAAACAATACCACTAATATGTAGATTACGTCATTACGAATCTAATGCAAATTAAACGCATCAAATCAGAGTTAAAAACGGAGAAGATATGGCCTAATGAAGATAGTGATAATTTTGTAAATAAATGAAACTTGATTTTCAAATTTAAAATAAATAAAAATCAGATTTTAAACTGGCCAAGGACTGCGGGCGTGATAAATAAAAAGAACAGGGGCTATTTTGAATAAAATTGGGGACGGTGGGTTAGAGTCTTAAAAATTACAGGGGCTCTTTAGCAAAAGAGATAGATGAAGGGGTACGGGGAATCTTGGGCCATTGGATCTAAACTGGACGGCTCATATTAGAAGGAGGGAGGGAGAGAGAAAAACCGGCCAGAATAGGAGCTTGACGGCGATGAATACGCCGGCGTTGGTGATTTATCGTCGGAGCAATTGGGGAAAACATCTACAGGGCTTAATTAGGCTCGGTATTGGCACTAGGAGATAGAGAACACCACTACGAACTCGACTCTACGATCTATGGCAACTATTGGAAACAGAGACGGCGGGCTACAAGCAATGGCGGCGGTGGAGCGACGGTGACACGGTCTAAGGCTCATTGGGGGCGAAGCAGACACGAAGGTCGGTATTTAAGGGCTGGCGTAGCATAGGGTGGAGGCTACCGAGAGATGTCATGGTTGGAGCGGACATGGACACCCCAGAGTCCGCGTCGAACACGAACTGGAGGATAGGGACGGAGCTGACAGGTGGGCCTGGGCTATTGGCATAAGCAGGATAGAGAGCGCGAGCACAGGCAGACGCGCTGCCGAACTGGGTTGCGGGAGTGGCTTTGGCCGGGGTCGAGGGAGAGAGTAAGGAGAGAGGAAGAAGACTGGGCCTACATCTAGCCCGTGCTGGGAAGGAAACGAGGCAGAGGAGAGGAGCACTTGGGCTGGCTCGTCCCGTGTGGGGGAGTGAGGGGAAGGAGGGGAGAGCAGGCCAGGGCAGGTCAGCTGCTAGGCTGAAAGGGGGAGAGGGAAGAGATATTGTTTTCTTTTCTTTTACTTCAAAGCCTTTTTTAATTTCCTTTTCAAAAGCATTTTGAATTCATTTTGAATTTTGGATTCAACCACTCATTAAAATAAATTAAATGCACCGACATGTATGCACAACCATGTTGCTACTCCTTATGATGAATTTTAATATAATGAAATTTTTTCTTTTCCTATATTTCATGTGCACAAAAATTCATAAATAAATCATTTTAAACCTAATTTCAAAATTGAAATTTTTGGGGTGTTACAGGTCTTAGCTAACATGTTTGCTTGGGGTTGTTGAGAAGCGGAAAGCTCTCGAAACAAAGTCATCTTCCCAATTTCACATATTAGCAACTTGGAGTTTTTAAAGTTTTTCTCAAGAAAAGCATAGATCACTTTATACTCCTCAAATGGCACTCAAATCTCTCAATGATGTATAATTCCTTTCCATGGCATAGCAATGTTTTACCTTCTCTTGTTTTCTCCTACTTCTAAAATGGTTTATGTGGAGCTTTAGGTAGGGATAACAAGATAGCATACTTGTGTTGCATATGTTGTAAAGTCAATTCGAGGATCCAAGGAGAGAAGTTCCATACTCTTAGATCAAGCCATGCGTGTGCATGGAAAATGGCATGAATATACTCCTTTTGTAGATATGATCTCTCTATAACTTATTATTTTTAGACATGGCTATCTTTCTTTCTTCCCCTTTTTTTACATGAGCCTTCATGTGCTCATCATTTTTTTCAATACTTTGGACCTTCATATGAACATTTTTTTTCTTTCTTTCTTTGGGACCTTCATGTGTACCTATATATCTTTTTTCTTGCAAATATTTTCATAGCACATGTCTCTTAAACCACATGGACTATTTATTTGGTGGAAATGGATGGCAAGTTTTTGAGTACTACTAGTGTAGAAGCAGCACATATATATTGTGTGTACGTGATCTTGATCTTGGGAGCATGATAAATCTCTCAACAAGGGTCAACAAGTATTGACCAAACTCAACTCAATACAAGTAGCATATGTAGAAAGCTTGAAACTTGCAAGATGTCATATTTGGCTTTGGTAGGAATTGCTCACCAATTGAGGAGTATGTGACTCTATGGTTTTATAATATTTTTATCAAAACAAATTCTCCAAGTACTTTGAATAGAAACAGTAGGATTACTAAGTTAGAACTATATCACACCTCATAACAACTTAGTCAACATGATTGTCCTATTAGAATATTTTCCCACAAGCATAAGTATATGTATATGGAAAAAACTTTATGCAAGCTTCTATCTTAAAAATGTTATGATCATGTCATTTTTTTGGAATTTTGAATGAAGTGTGGTTTATAATTTGCATGGAGGCATGGTTGGTTTATTTGAGTTTAATTTTAGTGATAAAGATTATGTTTGTTTAAAGTCAAAGTTGTAGGGAGTTGAGGGTAATGTTGCACAAACCATTATTCAAGAAGAAGAAGGTGCCAAGAGGGGTCAAAGGTGGTTTGGCTGAACTAGAGGTTCAACCAATCCTCTCTAGAGCCATCTGTTCTGTCCATCTTGCATGCTACATCATTGGATGTTATGCAACATGTTGGTGGGAGATCTCGAATGTGTGCTCGTTATGCTTGAGAGATCTCCCCCACACTTATTCTTGTACCTAGTTTATTCAACAAAGAAGAAACAAAGATGGAAACAAACAATGGCTCTACCAGCTAAAACACTGGGGAGCCTAAATCTTATTATTGTTATTGTTTTATTATTTTTATTTTATTTTATTTTTATTTGTTCACCCAACTTTTTATATTTTAGCATAACTCAAACAAGGCTGAGGTAAAATTTGCAAAATAGTCCTAGCCTTAATTCATCTCCATTATTGATTACTGTCTTTGTTTATGGAAGTAATACTCTAAAGTTCATTAATCAAATTTCAACACCATGTCAAATTTTGATTAAAGAAGGCTATTTTAACCTAAGCATCATGCTTAATTTAAGAAGCCTATGGATGTATCATATATAAATACATCCAAACTAGAGCATACGACATAAACAAGGGAAGTATGGACTTTTATAAGCAAGTTATATTTTCGTGGAGATGAATATGAGTAAAGTAGTTAGTGAACATTACATTTGCGTACCTGAGTGCATTTTACCGGTAGCATATATGAATGGAGCTTTGAAATTGCTACAGCGGTTGCATGATCATGCATGGTTGTTGATGACTCCTCTGGCTGAATCAGAGGAAGGAACACCATACCCACTCAGGCTAGCATCAAGGCTAAGCCCACACAACAACATAGTGTGTAAGTACCATGGGCCTTGGTGGTAATAGCAAAGGCTTGAAATAGGATAACCCTTCTTGCTTGTATGTGTGTGGAAGCAATATTGGGTGGAGTCAGGTGGCCCATTGGTGTTTTTGTGGCTTTGTGGGGCTATCCTGCTCTTCTCTCTTCCTCTCTTTTTTATCATATATATTTTTTTCTTTTTTTTCTTTTCAGCAAGTCAGAGCTGACACCATTCAATCATTTATTTTCAACCAGGACGACCTTTGAGGTGTATGGAATCTTGTAGTGAGACTCTCTACCCCACACTTGGACTTTTATGTAAAAGTCAAGTGTGCAGTGTGAGGATCTCCTCTTGAGTTTGTTCCATCACCAAAGATAATCACGGTATATAGTTGATGCAGCTCCCATGTTTTCTAGTATCATATGTCCCTTGTTCTTCTTAATCTTAACCTAAAATGGTTAGTGACCAAGAATACCCAAAGGTGCATACTAACTTGATAGCATGTTCTTGGTTTTATTGATAAGAAAAGTTACGTTGTTTTTTAGATAATCCAGGGTATCTCCCGGTAGTGCTTAGTTTATGGTCATAAGCTTGACCATGGGAACTTCATCTTGTAGCTATCCATGGTAGTGTAATTCCCAGCTTCACCGCCAAGCATTTAGCATCATCGTTCAAGCTGCAAGGTTAGTACCATAATGCAACTACGGGATTTGCAATATTTATGATAAACGAAAGCGTCCACATCCATCTTTCTAAAAAGTTTGCAAACAAGGACTGAGAGATGGTTGGCATCCTAGTAGGAGCACGTGGTTAAGCAAAACAATCTTTGGGGACTCAAAAAGTGAGCATGCCTCTTAAGGGATTTCAAAGAAGATTTCATGCTCTTTTGTGGAATCCTCCTTCCTTGTCTCTAGAGTCGATGCTACATGAATGTTCGAGGCATAGAAGTTTTGTTTTTTGAGAGATATATCATATAAGATCAAAGTTGAATCTCGATCATTATCGAGAACAACATTTGGATGGCTAGATGGACATGTCTTAGGTTCGAGTGAGGGTGGTGATAGATGTTTTGTTTCACAAGGATGAGAAGAAGCCTTTGGTGAAACGAACGGGGATACGAACTTCACCTCCTTGAATGGGTCATGGTTGGGAAGACGCTTCGCCATTGGGATTTCTGGGCCAAAGATAGGTGTGGTGGAAGCAGTTTTCCCAAACTTTTCATTAAGGCTCCCATGGGAAGATTTTTCTTGAAAAAGTTTTTCAAAAGGGTAGCCTAAGAGGAGATCAAACTCAAGGATGGCAAAGATGTGGAAATCTAAGCGAACCTCAGTTTTGTCCATTATGATTGGCACGGCCCTGGCAATCCCACAACACTCGAAGATGACTCCTGATGGACTTTTAAAGATTTTGTTGGTCGGGACTAGCGGCATGTTACCCAAATGGGTTTTCGCAAGGAATTCTAACATGATACTAGTCCCAACTTGTGGGGTTGTGTAGGGCTTCTATGAAAGTTCCCCTTATCGAGCAAGGCATGGTCGTGGAAGGTGAAAGAATCCGAATTGCTTCGAAAGAACATTTCACTTCCATTAACCATAACTTTGATGGTTCTACCTTGAGGGGTACTTCTTTTGTGTGTTTTTCATGCCAAGAGTTTCGAGGTACTGCCATAATCCTTGAATTCGATAGGGAACTCCAAAGGATGAATTAATCTTTCCTTTGGTGTTCATGGTTCGGGTGAGGGTTCATGGGTCGAATCTAAGGATGGTACATGTTTGGATTTGACTGATGAGGACTCATAGTTTGACATGACATGCTTGTGCCCAAACCATGGCTATTAAGCCAAGGTGGGGTTCATAGCCTGATAAAAAGGTTTGCTATTGAAGGTGACTCAGAGAACCCGCCCTTTGAAGCAAAAGGATTTTGAATTGAGGTTGGCTTCATAATGAAAAGGATAAAATAAATAACTTTTTTTGGATAAAAGATAGGAGGACGAACTAGGTTCGAAGATGATATAGCAACCGTTCCCTGGCAATGGCGCCAGAAATGTTTGTTGGTATTTCTTAATGCAAATAAAAATAATACGCAAGTACACGGAATTACCGTTGTAGCATTTCACCCGGAACTATTCAGGGTATCGTATTTTCCATGGGAAACGGAGGTACTCATCTAGCTAGTTCATCCAAGGACAATACAAGGATAGAGTTGGCAAGGGCAAAGATGGATTCTTATGGTTTTAGGGTCTAAGGATAGATAAACTCTACTTCTACTTGCTCACTTCGGGCACCGACATACACATGGTCTGCCAAGCGATATCAGCCTATAGCTTTACACACTACTACAAAAACGATTTTGCGCAGCGTTGCACTTTTGCACTCCAAGCGGGCACCTATTTTTGCCCGCTGCAGTTAATCCAACAATTTAACGCGGCGGGCATTTTTTATTTACCGCAGCGGGCACTTTTGCCTGCCACGGTAAATCGATTTACCGTGGCGGACGTCTTAAATTGGCCGCCACAGAAAATGCCTATTTACCGCAGTGGGCTACTTAAGACGTCTGCCACGGTAAATTGATTTACCGTTGCGGACAACGTTAAAAGCCCGCCACGGAAAAGGCCTAGGCCCATTACGCCCAAGCTGGCCCGATATTCATCTACACGTATATATAGCTACTTAGGGTTTTGGGTGCAGCCGGCCTCCCCACTCTCTTCCTCCCTCTGTCTCTTCCTCCCTCCCTCATGCAGTTGCTTCCTTCCTCCCTCTGTCTCTTCCTCCCCACTCTCTTCCTCCCCACTCCAACGATGGCGGCGATGGACGCCCCACGGTGCCCCTTCCTCTCCCTCCTCTGGCCGGCGGTGGAGGCCCAGATGGTGGCGGTGGAGGCCCCGACGGTGCCTCTTCCTCTCCCTCCTCCGGTCGGTGGTGGAGGCCCCAACGGCAGCGGTGGAGGCCCTGACGGCGCCCTTTCCTCTCCCTCCTCCGGCCGGCGTGGAGGCCCCGACGGCGGCGGCAGATCCGGCGCAAGGAGAGGTATGCGGCATGCAGCCCTCTCTCTTCTCTCTTAGATCAATGGTAGATCTTGTCCCTCACACTCACACCCTTGCAGATCCACGGCTGGGTGGCGCCGGCACGGATCCTCAGAGGGGGGCGGCCCCAACCCACGGAGACATCGCAGATCCACGTCGGGGCGGTGGCTCCCTCCCTCCCAATCGATGGCACCGCAAGGAGGCACGGGGATCCACGAGGAGGCATCAGCGTGGTCCCCTGCGAGCGACTGGCGATGTGGTGGCGGCCCTACAGTGGCGTCGGCGTGTCCAGGTGGCTTCTCCAGAGACGCTAGGGCCCAGCCGGCTGCTCCTCTTCTCCCTCCCCAAGCGGCATGGATCTGCAGCCGTGGGAAGCCCGGATCCGTCGCTGGTGGGCTCGCTAGTGGGCTCGAGAACGGGCTCGCCGGCGGGCTCCTGGTTTTTTTTGTTTTTTTTTAAATGATTAACTGCAGCGGGCATCCTAACGTGCCCGCCGTGGTAAAAGTATATTTACCGCGGCGGGCATGTTACACCGCCCGCCGCGGTAAATCGGTTAACCACAGCGGGCAAGGCCGTCCGCCGCGGTTAATTCATGATTTACCATGGACTCTAGGCCACGGTGGACGGCTTTGCCCGCCGCGGAAAACCAAAAACGCCCGCCTCCAGTAAAGTTTGTGTAGTAGTGACATCGTACCCGAACGTGGAGGATTACAAAGGATGAATAGGGCAGTCACCACCTACCGCCTACCCCTCAACCGTGGGACACAAGGCAAACGAAGGTAGCCTCCAGCCTAGACAACACTTCTATGCTATCGACTACTACTCTAGCGTGCGCAGGGTTATTCGTCTTTATCAGGGCCCTCTACTAGAGTATCCGCTATGAGAGCGGACGACGAACCCACAAGAAAATAAGAGTAAAATTTAACTGACTTAAAACCATAAGAAACATGAACACTTACTAAGCAAAATATTCCATCGAGGCACAAATGTTTGCTGAGGTACCAGCTCGGGGAGACTACCGACAAGTCCGGCAATTCCCTGATCTTTCCCTCTCATCTCTCCCTATCAACTCTAGATAGCTAGCTAGTGCCTGGGCCCATGGAGTGGTGTTCTTATTCTTTAAGTGGTGTAGCTCTTGCTCCTTAAGTGTTGTTGTTGTATGAGGAGGGGAGGCCTCTTTTCCATAGGTGGAGAGGAGTGGAGTATTTCTAGAATATTCCCTGTATCCTTCCATAAACAGAGCAAACCGCTTTCTGCATATTTATGTTACTGCCTAAAGACATGCAACCGACCATGTAGAGGTGGTATGGGGCAGCCCACAAAGGTTTCAGGCCAAACAGGCCAGGAGGGGGTGCGGTCGCACCATTGGTGGGCTTGCTTGAGTCTAGTTTTGGTGGGTGGTCTCCTGTGATCTTCTGGACTTGGCCAATGGGTGTTTGGCGTAGAGTGAAGATGTGTTGCTTTGGTTTTAGCCCTTTTCTCCTCATCTTTGGGCCTTGGTTTTGCATAGTAGTTGGGCTCCCTCCCCTTGGGCTTATGTCGGGTGTCATTTACTGCATTCTTTTCTGTGTTTTCTATGTTATCCCGACATGTCCTCCTGCAAATGGTAAATCACCAAAACTTATGGAATTCGTTACTTATAAGCCCTAATTCTAAGTTTGGTGTTCTTGTTGGCAGATTTTTATGTGAGTGTTGGCGGTTATAAAAAGGAGTTAAGGACCGCCAACAATAACCATGAAGGGCATTTCAGTAATTAGAGAAGATAAATATATGAAGTACTTTAGTCTTACAAAGGAGCAATACAAGATTATACCGGACCTCCGAGGACTCCTCTGAAACTTTAGCATCTCTCCCTAACTCCCAACTAGCTAGCACTACTACTACATCTTGGAATGGTGAGTGAGGAGAACCCTTGTGGTGTGTGTGTGTGTGGGAGAGAGAGGGGGCTCTCCCCCTCCTCTTATACTACTCCAAAGGGCGGTTTGAGGAAATATTCAGAATGAATCCACCGCGCACCGCCCATCTTTGGAGTAAGTCACCACCTCCCAAAGGGTGGGTCCAAGAGGTAGTAAGGGGGGTGCGGCCGCCCCCTGGCTGGCCTACCTAGCCACCACCTTCGCCTAGTGGACCTCTTGATGGGCCTAGAGCATGTTCTTGTGCACTTGAGGCCAGTATCTTCAGGTAGGTGGGCTCTTCCTTGTTAGCTTGCTTAGAATCTATGTTACGCTTTGTCTAGTTGCACACTTTAGGTGTGTTTTCCTTGTTATTCAAACATGTGTCCTTCAAAACACATAAACATCAAAACTTGTGGAATTTGTTAGTTATAAACCCTAATACTAAGTTTGTTGTTTTAAATAAATGGATTTTATGAGGGGATTGGCGGTTAAAAATTTGAGTGTAGGACCGCCAACAGTGGGCCTGCTCATCCTCTCCTTTAGTAGGTTTTGAGTTCAAAAATGCTCAAAATTGATTTTCCACAAGATTTTAATGCTTTTTGAAATTTTCATGAATATTTTCTAAAAAGATAATTGGTAACAAAAAAATTCTGGTTTTTAGAAGAAGAATTTTATTACTTTTTTTAACATGCTTATGCATATTCAAAAAATTTGAATTTTTGAGTTTCAAATTTAAAACATGTAATTGAATTTAGAAACAAGATAACTACCGATTTACCTTCAGCAAGGGCTCACCGTTTTAAGTCATTGAGTAGGACTCTTCTCCTTCAATTAATCTGTGGTTGAATTAACATTTTTGAAGGAATTCTCGGGTTGCTGGGGATTTTTCCTAAATGGTTGACAGGAATAGCAGTAGCTATTTGAGCTAATTGGGTTTCTATCATTTTATTGAAACTTAATTGATTCCTAACTGAGGAGGTTAAATCTTCTATTTTTGAATTAATATTTTTGATCATTTTATCGTTAGAGACAATCTTTTTAGTGAGATTTTCATTTATTTTTGCTTGCCCTAAAACTAAATATTTTAAAGATGGTTGGTTTGAGTTGTAATTCGAATTGAAATTTGAACTGAAGTTCGAATTATTTCCATGGAAGCTTGATTAATTATTATTACCATGTGGATGGAACCTGTTGTTGATGTATGCAGTATCTTCATGGGTCTTGGGGCATTCATTCCCCGAGTGTCCAACTTCACCACAGACCTCGCATGTCATGTGTGAGTACATGGCCTTGACAGTGCCGCGCATTGCATCCTTTTCAGTGGCATGCTCGTCAAGTCTTTTCGTAAGTAGGTCAAGTTTTGAGGCAAGCATATCCGCCTACTTCATGGTATGCATGCCATTTTGTTTTGTCTGGAGCCTATCTTCGCTCTAACCCTAGTTGGAGACCATTTTCTCGATCAGGGCCATAGGCCCGTCGATTGTCAGCGATAGGAAAGCTCCACCAGCGGCAGCATCAATGTGGCCTCGTGATATGGGGGTTAACCCATTGTAGAAGTTCTGGAGAATGAGCTAATTCCCCATCCCATGGTGTCGGCAGGCAAGGATGTACTCTTGCAGCCTCTCCCACGCTTCGGGGATGGGTTCCATAGAATTCTGCTCGAAGTTGGTAATTCTTCCCCACAGGGCATTGGTTTTGCCCGTGGGGAAGACTTCGTGAGGAACGCCGTGGATCACTTGGCCCACATGTTTATAGCTTCTTGGTCCTTGTAGATCCATTGTTTCACCTTCCCCACAAGGGAGAAGGGAAACAGATGGAGCTAGATGATCTCTGGTGCGACATCCTTCATAACGATGGTGTCGCACAGCACCAGGAAGTTTTGGAGGTGTGCGTTCGCGTCCTCACTAGGAAAACCACAGAATGGGTTTGCCTGCACCAACATGATCAGCCTGGTACAAAGTTCAAAGTTCTTGTCACCCACGTTGATAGCAGGCCCAATGAGCATGTTAGCAACAGTGGGGATGGAAAATTTGTCGAGGGACTTTTGTGCCATGTCGGTGATTGCAGATGGTGCTAGGGAAGAGGTTTGTTTATCGACAGAGTAGCATCAGGGAGCACGAGACGACGACAAGGCTTCCTTAGCAATGACTCTGGATTCTTGATGAAGTTTGTCGACAAGGCGAAACCACTCATACACTATCCTATTTTTATCCACAACAAGAGAAAACAAGAAAAGTTGGCAGGCATGAGCAATGGCTACTACACATGCATATCATCATGAACATGTCCTACTAGATTCTTTTAACCAATGCCTTCCCCAGCAATGGAGCAAGAAATGCTTGTTGGCGTTTCATAGCGTCACTACTCAGGAGTGTATTCCTAGGCAATGGCACCAGAAATGCCTTGGTGATAGTTCTTTACATTTACAGAACAAATCTACAAGAGCATGGAATTACCGTTGTAGCATTACATCCAAAAGTATTTAGGGTATTGTTATTTATATTTTCCCAAAGGAAGGCAATGGTGTAAAAGCCTCTAGTATGTATATGATCAAGATAACATGCTTGTATAATGAACCAAGGTTCATGGCAGGGGTAAACATGGTATGGTTCAAGATAGTGTGACGCACACACGAGCCTATCTCAGGAGTAAAGATGGAATAAAGAATAAAGAATAAAAGAATGATCCTAACAGGAGAAGGCATATCCTAATAAAGCTATGCAAAGAATAGCAAGTATACATACACATACATGGTTAAGACTTAGCTCTAAGCATGAAATGGACAGGGAGACCTCTGAGTACTGGTCTGCCAGCAACCTCATGAGGCAATTTACTGACTCCTATACGAATACCCGAACATGGGGCATTACAAGGGACGGACAGGGCTGTCATCACCTGCCGCCTACCCCTCAACTGTGGAGCACTGTCATATCCGAAGCTTCCTGTATACCCGAGCACCACGCCCATGTATAGAGAAACTACCCACATCCCACCAGGACTCCGACCCTATGGATCGACAAGCATAGGACATGGGCAAACCCGAAGGAACAACAAACCGCCACCTCAACTTATCTCTAATTCTAACCATGAATGTTGTATGAACGAATAAGCATAAAGTTCTATATGCTAAATACAGAACATAGAAACTTTGCTCTAATTCTATAACATAACAATATTGATAAAGTGAGAACAAGAACTTAGAAGAATTCTACATATTATTCATACCGAGAATGCCCCTAGAAGTCCAAGCTCTCTAATGAAGCTTGCCTTACTCCAAATACTACTAAAAGGTTAAAAGTACAAATGGAAGAGAGAGTAGATCTTGAGGTGTGGTGTGTGTTGGTGTGGAGAGCACCCCTCTACTTATACTACTCTTGGAGGCGGTTAGAGAAGAATATTCCATGGATCCTGCTTGCACCGTCCTCCATAGGAGTAATGGCACCGACTGGCCATAGTTAGGGCCAAGAGGTGGCAGGGGTGCGGCTGCACCCTAGGTGCGCCCGCCCCCAAGGTGGCACCTCCCTGCACCACCTTGCTCCGGCAGGCTCTTGGCTGGGCCTAGATTGCCTTCTGGTGGGTTTGAGACCCAAATGTGCATGGTAGGTGGGCTTCTCCCTTTATTTGCTAGTTTTGCGCTTTCCTGATTGTGCATTTTGACTCTATTTCCATGTATTTCATGTATGTGTCCTGCAAAACATTGATCTCCCAATACATGTGGAAATATGTCAATCTAAATAAAATATGTATGTGAGATATGTTTGTTCTCCTCTTTTTGTTGTCTTATTTGGTAGTCGAATTTGGTCATTAAGGACCGCCAACAGTTAGACCAACATATAAGGCTTCTAGAGTACATCCCACCATCCACGGGTTAATCCTTTTACGTGAAGCGAGGACGAAAGTGTAAGTGGGATGGTGGTAGGTGAGGTTCACTTAACGTGTAGAGTGGATCTAAGCTGTTTGGACTCTAGGGCGTTACAGTAGAGTAGTAGGAGAAGAGGAGGAGGACAGTATAGTATAGGAGTAGTAGTAGGACAGTGTAGTCTAGAAGTAGTAGGAGTAGAGTAGGTAGTAGGACAGTATAGTATAGAAGTAGTAGGAGTAGTGTAGAGTAGTACAAGTAGAGTAGCAGTACAGTAGTCAAATTTAGGGTAGCCAAATTCAGTGAAGTGTAGCAACTTAAGTAGTTGAGAGTTGTAAACATAGTAGGTGCAGTGTAAGCAAAAATCACAGGCAAAAAATCATTCAAGTGAAAGTGCTCAGTTCATCAAGTGCTCAGTTAACTTAGTAGTAGTAGTAGTAGTAGTAGTAGTAGTAGAGTAGTATAGAGAGTAGTAGGATAGAGTAGCTAGCTATAGTAGACAGTAGTAGTGTAGGACAGTATAGTTGTAGAGGTAGTAGTTGAGTAGAGTAGAGGTAGTAGTAGATATATGCTCAGAACTTAGGCAGTACAGGCAGCAAGAACTTAAGCACATATCCACAAATAGTAGTTAAAATTCAGTAAAATTAGGCACATATCTAGTGAACTTAGTAGACTAGGAGGAGTAGTAGGAGCTAGGAGCCAGCACCAGTATGGACAATAGAGTAATAAACTAGGAGTAGTAGTAGTAGAGTAGTAGTAGGAGTAGTAGACAGTAGGAGTAGTGCAGAGTAGTAGTAGTAGCAGTAGTAGTAGTAGAGGAGAGTAGTAGAGTAGTAGAAGTAGTAGGGTAGAGTAGTAGTAGGAGTAAGTGTAGTAGTGGGTGTAGAGTAGTAGTAGGCTTAAGTAGTAGAGTAGTAGTAACCAAAACTAAAGTACAGAGTAGTAGTAGAGTAGTAGTAGTAGAGGAAAGCAGTAGGAGTACTAGCTCAGTCATGACTGAAAAGAAAGCTATCATCTCCTCTGAACTACAGAACTCAATAGTATAAGAAAAAATTAATAGTACTACTACTCTCTACTACGCAACAGTGTAAGCAAAAATTACAAGCAAAAAATCAGAGGTGGCATTTTTTAGAATCATTTAGTGGCATTGGCTCAGTTACACTCTCAATAAATCATTCAAACAGCAGCAATTGCTTAGTTAATAATATGAATTTGGCATCATAGGCAGCAGCATTGGCATAGTAAAAAGTAAAAAAAATTGCATCACAGGTAGCACTTCATCATAGGTAGCAAGTCATCAATTTGGGGAAAACAAAATTAGCAGTCGTTCACTATTGAAGCCGGAGCCAGAAAAGAAGAGTACCAGCGGTGGATCTACATAGGGACAGCAAAGAAGATAGCCGGCGATGGCACTAGAGCTCGACGGTGGTGGCGGTGTCACCAGAGCTCGGTGGAGGTGGTCCCAAATGGTTGATAGCAGGACCGCGGCGGATCTCAGCACGGAGGAGAATGGAGCCCAGAGCAGGACCGCGGCAGAGCTCAGCACGGAGGAGACAGGCGGCAACGCTAGGGTTCTGAGAATGGAGCCCAACGGAGAAGGACTGCAGTGGAGGTGCTAGGGTTCCGAGAACAAATCCCAACCACGGCAAAGCTTGGCATGGAGTAGACGGCGGCGACGCTATGGTTCCGAGAATGGAGCCCGGCAGAGAAGGACCGCGGTGGTGGCGCTAGGGTTCCAAGAATGGAGCCCAGAGCAGGACCTCGGTGGAGCACGACACTGAGGAGATGGCAACGATGCTAGGGTTCTCAGAACAGAGCCCGATGGAGAAGGACCACGGTGGAGACGCTAGGGTCCCATGAATGGAGCCTAGAGGAGGACCTTGGTGGAGCTCGGCACGGAAGAGGCGGCCCTTCGGCATGGAGGAGGAGGTGGCGTTTGAACCTAGGGTTCATGTTGGCGGCAGTGGGAAATTTTGGTGGCCCTTTGGGAGGATGAAAATAGCGGCCGAAGACTTAAAATTTTTTGGGGAGATGGTGCTGCCTCATATAGCAAACAATTAACCAAGGCAGGCGAGTAACAATCCCCGCCTCGGTTAATATTAACCGAGGCAGTCAATTTAGGATGCCCGTCTTGGTATATATTAACCGAGGTGGGCGGCTTAGGATGCCCGCCTGTGTTAATATTTTTGAAATGCTTTTTTACTATGTTTTAAAGTTGATATTTAATATGTAATGCTTTTGAAAATTGATATTTATTTTTGAAATGCTTGTTAAACTTTAATAAAATTAGTAGAAGTATTAGAAATAGTACTAGGAGTAGGGAGTAGGAGTAGTAGAGTAGTGGTAGTAGTGTAGGAGTAGTAGAGTAGTAGTAGTGTAGGGGTAGTAGAGTAGTAGTAGTGTAGTAATAGTAGTAGAGTAACACTTAATTAACACAAATGGTGAATACATAAATGTGAGGCATATATTGTTCCATTATAATATTAAATTACAAAAGTCCTCGTTAAATAAGTCACTACATTATTACATATAAGTGTGGCATAAATATCATTTTGGTGTGGGCATTCCCATGGTCTTCTTTTCACCATCGTGGTGCTCCCAAGGCATCATCTTGGTCTTGTTGAAGCGGGTCTCGACGGCCTTGATCTTCTTTGGATGATCAGTAAGGAGCCTGAGCTCTGCATAGTTGTTGTATTCTTTGGGACCCTAGACTCCATCAGCTCCCATGATCCTCTACTTTCCAAACACAATCACATGCCTCTTGCCATCCTTGGGTATCCCAAAGTAAGCTACGTGCGCAACGCGACTTACTAGTACCCACTGATCATCTCTGAAGCCAACACTTTGGAGCTCCACATTGGTTAGCCCATACTCATCCACGACAACCCCCTTTGTCCTGACCCACTGGCACCAAAAGATGGGTATCTATGGGTCACCGCCGTAGCCAAGTTCCCATATCTCTTCAATCTGCTCAAATTATGTCCTGGTCTCCCCCACAGACTCATTGATGCCCTCATATCGAGCATCGCTGTTCTATGCCGCGCTCTTCTTGTCCTTCTCTTTTGTGTGGAACCTATATCCATTGATGTCATACTCTTTCCACGAGGTGATTTGGGTGGATGGGCCGAACGCAAGCCTCACTTCATCGGATTCTCCATGGGGTGTGTCCTGCTCTCTGATCCATGCCATGAAACTAATCTTGTGCTATTTTTTGACCCATGCCTCCGTGCGATCTCCATCATGAGCGGCAAAGATCTCCTCTAGGTGCTTGTCAACATAGGATTCCATGACCACTAACTAATGGAGGACACTGTGATGAGCTTGTTGCATCATTTCGTACTATACATTGGTGCGTACTTTCCTCCCCGTGCAACCCATTCCTGAGGTTTTGCCTTCATGCTGAGGGACGGGCAGGCCAATCGCCCTTCCATCCTGGATGTATTTGGTTGAGCAGTTAACAGCCTCCTTGGTTGTGTATGCCTCGATCATAGAGCCCCCTAGGTAAGCACAGTTAAGGACATATCTATTGAGGGTTGATATGAACTGCTCGTACGTCCACATGTGGTGTAGGTAGGCGGGGCCCAGTTCCTAAATCTGATCAACCATGTGCATCATCAGGTGTGGCATAATATCAAAAAAGATGGTGGGAGTCACATCTCGAGCTGGCAAAGAGTCTCCGCGATAAAGGCTTTTAGGCTAGGCAGCTCAACTTCATCGATGACCTTCTGTGTGATGCGGTTAAAGAAGTAGGACATGTGTGTGATAACCATTTTTACATACTCTAGACCGATAGCCCTGATCACAATTGGAAGGAACACCATCAGCATGACGTGGTAGTCATGTGAGTTATAGTTGGTTAGTGCGAGGTCTTTCATCGAGACTAGGCTCTCGATGTTGGAAGAGAAACTGATCAGCACCTTGACACCCCTAAGCCACTGGCACATAGCCCTTTTCTCATCTTTTGTCAGGTTGTAGCTCGCACCTGGAAGGTCAACTTTCCCGTTCTGCGGTGGTTAAGGCTGAATTTCGAGCCTGATGCCCTAGTTGACAAGATGCATCCGTGACTTTAGACCATCCTTCGTCTTAGTCTTGATGTCTAGCAGGACACCAATCATGCTTTCAAAGATGTTCTTCTCTAGGTGCATGCAATCAATGGCATGGGGAGTATCTAGCTCCTTCCAGTATGATAGGTACTTGAAGAAACTCGACTGCTTCTTCAAAGGAATGGTGACAGATGGTTCCTCCATCTTATCCCACTTTCACTTCCTTGTCGTGGTCCCATCTTTTCTTTCTTCTTCTTTCCAAACTTGACCTATATGCCCTTCTCCATGTCAAACACCTTTTCCCCATACCATGTCTTTTTCGTCTCATCAATTTGTGGCTCGTCCTTGTTGTCGAAGTACTTATTCATTTTAACTGTTTGGTACCTATGCTTTCTAATGAGGAATCACCTATGCCTTAGTACACCATCTTCTTGGATGCATTAAGGTAAGTGTAGCAGGTACTGTCAATGCAAACTATGCAACCGGTCTTCCCTTTGATCTACCCCAACAGTGAAAAAAGACCAGGGTAATCGGTCATGGTGACAAAGATGATGGCTTTTAGAGTGAACTCCTTCTTTAGGGAGGCATCCATCATCTTGACCTCTTCTTCCCATAGTTTCTTCATGTCCTCCATGAACAGCTCCAGGAACACATCTATATCGTTGTCGGGCTTCTTCGGTCCATAAATAAGCATGGTCAACAAAAGATACCTATGCTTCTAACATAGCCAGGGGGTAGGTTGTAGATGGTGAGGATGATCGACCAAGTGCTATGTGACCTGCTGAGGTCACCAAATGGATTCATCCCACCGATACTCAGCGCGAACCTGGCGTTCCTCGCCTCATTGACAAACTTTGGGAACTTGGTGTTGAAACGCTTCCACTACTGGCCATCGGTAGCGTGTCGCAGCTTGCCATTGTCCTTCATGCGACCATCAGATGCATGCCAGGACATCAGCTTGGCATCCTCGGGGTTCCTGAATATAGCACATAGGTGATCGATCACGGGCAGGTACCACATCGACAGGCATGACTTTTTCTCTACGTGTAACCCTCTTCTTCCTTGTCCTCATGAGATGGGATTTGCTTTGCACTACTCCTATTCACCATCTTCTTCTTCGGCCCACTCGAGGATCCCTTGTTGTTTGCATCCATGCGACAACCAACATTCCACTTGTATCGACTCGTGCCGCAGTGCGGACAGCTCTCCAAGTTCTCATACTGGCCTCGATATAGGATACTGTGGTTTCAGCAGGCATGGAACTTTATAAACTTTAGCGCCACTGGCCGGATTAGGTTCTTCGCCTGATAGGTATGGGCGGGCACCTTGTTATCCTTTCGGTATGTGGAAGCAAGGATCTGTAATAGCTCACTGAAGCTAGTGTCAGACCAGCCATGCTGAGCCTTCAGCATCAGCATATGGAGGTTAAAACGCAGTGCCGTCCACTGCTTCGGACAGTCCTTATAGAGGGATCAATTATCGCCTGCTTCATCTCTCCAAAATTCTCTAGCCACCTTAGGCTCCCAAATAGAACATCATCATGGCCGAGGCGGTTAGCTATTTTCTCAAAAAGCTCTGCATCCTCAGGCTCCATCACAGCAGCCTGCTCACCAACCCCATCGCCGCCTCCAACACCGTCGTTAGCCATGTCTTGGAGTAAATCATCCGTCATGATGTAATCACAATCAGCATTGTCGCCAGTAGCAGTGGCATGCCCGCTGGCTACTGATGATGATGATGAGGGTTGTTGTTGTCCTCCGTCATGTTCTGCAGTCACCATCGCCGTCGATGTCGATGAGTTTCCTCTGGATGCACCGACACTCGTATCTGCTTCGCCATGAAACTTCTAGACAGTGTAATCCTTGACGAAACCAAACCAGACCAAGTGAGATTGCACCACGTCATCTTCTTGGGCAAGCTTATTCCAGCAGCATTATAGGGACAAATGATGCATGGCCGCTTTAGACTCAGACGATACTTTTTCGCAGAGGCAACAAACTTTTTCACCTCAAACAGGTAAGATGGATCCATCCTTGATGTCCGGTACATCCATTCTTGCCTATCCATGCCCACGAACCTTGCACACACAGTGAAAAAGGCATATAAACAGAGCAGTACTAAAAAATGTTGCCAGGTAGCTCTTGATTTGTTTTCTCTCTCCTCCATGTAGATCTAGATCTAGATCTCAAAAAAAAGCACCCAAATGTTAAAAAAGAGAGAAGAATGAGGATTGGAGAGCGTGTAGCAACCTCTTGCGGTGCCCTCCTTCAACAAATCCAAGGGCACAACTTCACCCCTAAGAAATGCTCAATTTTTGGGGTATTAGAGCTCAAAACCCGCAAAAATGGAGAAGCCATGAGGAAGAAGGTTGGGCAGAGGCTGGGTGCGGCATTTATATGCCTAGGATTAACCAAAGGTAGGCAACATAATCAAAATCGCCTCGGTTAATCATGTATTAACTAAGGCGGTTGACTTGTACGAACCTCCTCCATTAATGGATTAACCGAGGCGGTTGATTAAGCGACCGCCTTGGTTAATCCATATTAACCAAAATGGGTGCTTAAGGATGCCCACCCCCGTTAAGGATTAACCGAGGTGGGCGCTGGGCTGGCTGCTCGGCCACCAAATAACAGAGGCGGGCAACCACCCCGCCCACCTCGGAGCTCCCAAACCAAACGCTGCATGAAAGTTACTATACTAGTGTTCGGAAGGAATTTTCTATGACCGATATGGGGCCGCTACATCACTATCTTGGTGTTTCTGTAGAATGTTCAGCAGATGGTCTTCGCTTGTCTCAATGTTAATATATGCTGGATATTCTGGAATGAGCTGATATGAATGATGGCAAACCTTACAGTACCTGTGTTGATATGTGCTCCAAGATATCCACTGATGCTGCTTTAGTTGGTTACCTGTCGCACTATCATAGTCTTGCAGGCGCCTTACAGTATCTCACCTTAATCAGACCATATATTTCTTATGCTATTCAGTAGGTCTTTTATATCTGCATGATCCTAGGGAGCCACATCTTGCCGCTATTAAGCGCATCCTGAGCTATATTTAGGGCACAATTGACTTCAGACTTCATCTTCACTAGACTTCAACTATGGATCTTGTGGTTTACTCCAATGCAGATTGGGTAGGCTGTCCCAACACTCATAAGTCCACCTCGGGCTATAGTGTGTTGCTCGGTGACAACCTTATCTTGTGATCATTGAAGCGTCAATAGATAGTTTCAGGTACAGTGCTGAAGCTGAGTACCGTGCTGTTGCTTATGGTGTCGAAGAGGCTAGTTGGTTGCGGCATTTAATCCAAGGGCTCTACAGCCCTCTATGACGTGCTACAGTTGTGTATTGTGACAATGTCAACGTCATCTACCTGTCCACCAACCCAATTCTACATCAATGAACCAAGCATGTCAAGATTGATCTCCACTTGGTCCGTGAGCGCATCATAGTTGGCAAGGTTCACGCTCTGTATGTAATAGAACCGTCTAGTTTATAAGAGCACAAGTACAATAGCAACCACCGAGGTAGTCAAACCATCACACTTGAGCCCATATAAATCCGGTAGTCCATCGAGTATCACGAAGGATCTCAAATCAACCAACATACAAGCCAAGATCATACATGATTCAACATACAAGTCACTTGTTACCACAAGTTCACAAAAAGTCTGTCATACATTAGAGTTCCAACACAGTTATTCCAACATCAGTTTAACAGTAGAGGAAGCAACATAGTTCTGAACGACATCAATAGTAGTTTAGATACATAGCCAGTTTTCATAGGTATCCCCAACAAAAGCACAAGGGTGAGATGATACATAGAATGACCATGCCCATGGTCCTATTCCTCATCCACTATAGGAGCAAAGCAATGCTTATAGTAGCCATGGTACATCACGTTATCTGCAATAATAGGGAAATAAACCCTGAGTATGAGAAGATACTCAGCTAGACTTACCCATCATAAACCAAAAATAAGAGACACCAAGGATTATGCAAGGCTTATAAGTGAAGCTGGTTGACATCCTTTGCTTACAAGCCAATATTTATCTAGTATCTATTAACTTTTGAATAACAAGTTTATTATTCCTATTCCATTCTAGATTAGCATATATCCTATGCCAAATATGTTGTGTACCATTAAATCATCACAATAGTAACCATATCAAGTTGAGCACTTCCATAATTCACATAACCAACACTTTCAAGTACTACGATGAAGGAGCTCATGTAAAGTTCTCACTATCCGGGAGAGATGGCGATTCGAATCGATTCCTACCCAGCTGGGGAAATATTCCTAACACACACCCATACTTCCCCCATCAGGGTCGCATCAGGTCACCTTTGGTACAACTCAGGTCCAAATCATGGGTAAGACCAGCGCCATACCCTCGTAGATACTACCAATCTACCCGGAAGCTTAGGACTCGAACCTACCCTTGGACTCATGCCATTGGCTCTCTGCACATTCTTACTGCCTCCAGGGTGTGCACTTTAACTACTCAAGTCCCCAGCCTGAGTTGTGCTACTCAGCTTCGTGGTCGGAACGACTTATCCGGCCAACTATGTAAGAGGCATGCGTTCAACATGACAAGAGGGCCTCCAACAGCCAATCCTTAAATGACATAGATGGAATCACTATAAGTCACCACACCTAACATATAAGATTCCATCCGATCTCTAATTGTTCAACCTCACCAGGTTATGTTCCACAATAGCACAATATAGCCAACCATGATCAAGTCACCACCTATAGCTCGTAGGTGACAGGAAATCAGTCGACTTCTACCGGTCTAAGCATGGCTAAGCATAAAGGTCGATCCTGGACCTACATAGGATTCAAGATAGATATTTTTGGACAAGGAAAGTATATGCAGCAAGTGGTTCCAATCAGCTCCTAGTACTTAATGCATTAACATAAAAAGGACTCAAGTTGGTATTAGAACACATAGGATGTTAGAATGCTTTGGGGCTTGCTTGCCTTTCACAAATGTGGCCGGCTGGTGGTCAGGGCACTCTTGGAGATGATCAACTTCAGGCTCACCTTCTCCTAGAGCTTCTTGGTGCTAAGCTTCCTGGTTCTCCTCCTATGGATCGACTTTGATTTCCACCAACGTGACTTCTTCCGCTGCACCTATTGCATGCATATGCATAAAGTAAGTATCATGGATGCATAAGAAGGATTGTGAATAATATGACATGAGAATGTGCATGATTCTATGCTGATGATTATATCAAGTTACTTAGATGATAACCAAGTTGAATTCTTATTTACTGGGTAGGTGCATATCTCTTCTCTAGAAATTTCAAGCATCCACACTAAGTCCATTTCTGGACCACAACACAACAGCTACAAGTTTAGATCATAACTGGAGTTTTACTCAACCAAATACTATGATATTGGACTTTCTGGAAAGCTTATAAAATTTCCTACAACTTTAATTTAGTTATCACAAGATGATTTAATAGCTATCTAGGTTAAACAATTCAATCATCTAGATCTATCTAGAAGAGAAGCAAATCTGATAGCAGAATTCAAACTTCTATAACTCCCAAACTATGTAGTCTATTACCCTAAAAATTTGACACAAGTAATATAAGTAAGTTACCTACAACTTTGTTAATAACAAGTTTCATAGGAAATGTAATTATCATCATGAATTTATCAATACAACAGAAACTACTCCTGCAGCCATCTAGCGAAATTATGAAGCAATAATTAAGTAGCTGCATACAACCAATCAACTTCAAGCACAACTACAATTATCATAAGATCAAATGCATAACAAGGACCACAGAAAACATTATGTTTATGCCAAACTAATGTATTTAGATACCTTTATTAATTTCTTTATATAATAGGTGATTTATGAGATAAATACTTCTACTATTCCATAAATTTTGAGAAAATTACAGTATCATGCATATGACCCCAAAAGTCTATTGTACAAATTTCATGCCAATTGGATAAGTATAACCCCCTATACAAAAATGACAAGTTGCTAAGGTTTATTTTTGCAAAAATAGTTTAGCCTATTGAAAATGTCAAGCAATAGATTTCATATTTTTCTTAGCTTCCCTAAAACCCATTAACACTGTCCAAAAATTTGCATGGCAATATGTTACTTATTTTTATCCTTATGAATTTCCTCAGAAAACACCATTTATTAAAAGATAAATAGAAAGACCCTACTCCAATCAAGCTTACTTCAAGTTTAGTATTTTTCCTAGCTAGATCATGTCAATACAAACTCAACAAAATTTGAATCACAATTTTTGCACATACAAAGCTAACGTTATGCATATTCAAGCTAGAAACCATTCGAAAAACATTTATATAGTTCCATTTTATTCTCCAAGAAAAATACTAGAAACAGTGTATTTCATATTTTTATCAAATACTACACTTCATGATCAATCCAACAAAATTTGGTTCACCCCATTTGGACACTCCTAGCTCTAGATATGAATTTTTGAAACATGCATTCAAATCTATGAAAACAAATCAGAAAATCAATCACTACACAGACTAACAGATGGGGCCGCTGGTTAATAGGACCCACACGTCAGTGATACAGAGCAGAGGAGGTGCTCCAGCCAGCATTATCTCACCGGCGGCGAGATCGCCGGTGATGATGGTGACACCAACGTGTTCCCCATGATCCCCCGCACCTAGTGGTACCCTTCGTTGGACCAGCGGTGCACTAGAGCACCTTCGTCGGCGGCGATGGCAGACAGCGGAGGCAGCGCGGCGGTACGCCGGCGTTCTCCGACCGTGACATGCACCGGTGAGGATGGCTACTCCTTCTTGGTGACCTAGCGCAGCACTACGATGAGGATTAGGCCATGGTGAAGCAGTGGAAAAGCTCAGCAGCGTGCATGGCCAGGCGGCGACGCATGGTGCGCTGTGGTGGGGTTCTCTGTTCCAGCTAACCAGCGATGGGAGGGAAGTCTCCGTCTAGCCTACTGGATCTAGGTCACAAGGCCGTGTAGAGATGACATGAGCGGGGACAGGAGGTGCGGTGGAGTGGTGTGGCCATGGTGAGTCGAGCGCGCGACGGCGCTCCGGTGATGGCGCGGTTGCGGCGAAGCAAAATGCGCCCTTACCCTGGCTCAGCTAGTGGGGCTAGCGGGTCGAGGTGGAAGAGGCGACGATGGCGGAGCTACTGGTGAGCTGGATTGGATGGTGGTGCAGCGATGGCGGTGAGCGGGCACGGCGGAGCAATGGCGATGGAACGGTGGCACGGTGCTCTGCTTTGCGCTAGCGTGGGCGATAGAGAGTAGGGTGCGAGAGTGAAATGAAGCGAGCAGTAGAGGCACGCACCTTTTCTTTCCACGCTGGCTTGAACAGCCAGGCCGGCATTGGCGTATAGCCACCACGCGGCACGCCTGGCCTACCCACGGTCGGCCACTAATAGCAGCATCGAACGGCATTAGACTCTGACGAACTTGACTGACAGAGCGATTTCACAAGATCCTCACTCCTAAACCGTTCGTCCTTTGTAAAAGCTTCTTTAACAAGAATTGTAGAGCTACACGAGATCAACAACTTTGCTTAAATGAGTTCAGTCTAGATTGGCCTAGTTTACAAACTACAGCACGTCAAACACAGGTTCATTGAAACGGTAAACCACCTCAAGACTTAGAAAATTTTTCAAAGTCAAAAATAGTAATTCTATTGCTACTTGTGGATTGTTTTTGAGCATACTATGCACCGAATTAGGTCTTGACCGAAAAATAAAAGTTGTTACTATAGTCAAGTACTACAACTTTGCTTAAGGGTGCACTGCCATGCAAACAATCTATGCCATAATTCAACTTAGGTCAAACATGCAACTTGAAAATGATAGCTTACACTATAACCATGACTTAGAGACCAAATGGGTCCAAGTCATGAATACCAAAGTTGTTCCATGTGACATTCTAAACATGTTAAAGGTACTCCTAGGGTCCCACAAACATTTTATACATTGGCCACATGTAAATCGTAGCGTATGTAAAGCATTTAGTAACAAACACATGTGATATAAGCAATCATAGAGATAAAATTTGAGATGCCCATGCTCATGAATGATCAATGATGCTTGTGCTCTTGCAATGCCAATGCCAAATGCATGCTTAACACCTAGTGTGTTACAACCCTTCCCCCCTTAAAGAAATCTCATCCTAAGATTTGCACGACCAACCATTTCTCGTAGAAAACCAGATAGACCTCACGAAGATAATCCTCTCGCTCCCACGTAGCATCTTGCTCACTATGGTTACTCCATACCACCTTGTAGAATTTAATGACTTTGCTATGGGTCACTCTTTCCATTGTCTCAAGCACTCGAATAGGTCCTTCTTCTTAGGTCAAATCCGACTGGATCTTAACACTAGCGGGTTCAATAGCTTCTGTTTACACCAAGATTTGGGAGAAGAGCACAGGAACTCACGGGCTTCCAAGATTGTGCTAATCAAGGAGTTGATTGCGTAATGATTGATATCTATCGGTTCAAATGCGACACTAGGATCGGTTCTATTTAAACGACGTTAGCAGATAACGATGATGATATATGATTATCATCGAGAAAATACATATCGGACTCTACAAAAAGGGAAAGATTAGAGTCCAAGTTATCTTAAAATAGGAATGTTTTATTCATACCAAAGATTGTACTAAGTCATACTCGAGTAGGATTCGTTTTTAGGCTCCGGGTATAAATATTAAACCCCGGCTATTGTAAAAAGAACAATCAATCAAATACAAGTTCATTACTTTTTTTGGCTTCGGCCACCCCTTAGGAGTAGGAGTAGAGTAGATCTCGGTGAGTTCTTCAGCGAGTATGGTTGCATCGATCCAGTTGACCTCCACTGCTTGTCTGTAAGTACCGTCATGGCTTATACCTCTGTTCGTACGGCTGCATCGATCCGATCGACCTCCACTGCGACACTGGTATATGTTAGTTATTGATTCTTATCTAGTTCAAGTATGGCTATATCGATCCGGTCGACCCCCACTGCATGAACTAGATTAAGGTCAAGTTATCGGCTCTACCTAAGAATAGCAGTCTTTAGTAGATTCATTAAGTTACCGATATTGCTTATTGCTTTCATTGTTTATCTAATTACAGCAATATCACTCTGCCCCATTGAGATTGATCTGGATCGGCCTTATATCTTGTTTAGCCCATCGTTTGCTAATCTAAAACTGATCCAATCTACACTTTAAACGATGAGTTATGTTTTATCGGCTGGTTTATATCAATCTTAATTGTGCATAGCGTGCGGTTAAGGCATGTTGCCTCTTGAATAGATCTATTAGGTAGCGAAAACCGTTCCATGGCCCGTTATCACGGTCTGTGTGATTCTATGTCACACCCCACTATTAGCACCGTGGAGTGGAGATCGTTATTCGGTAGATCCATTCATGACAAGGCATGACTTTAACTGTGCGCTATGCCTGAATCAGTTGTTTTAGCCGATATCGAGTGCTTTCACGAACAGTTCACGTTACGAGATCAGTGAAGTAAAGGTAGGTTGAAAGATGTGTTAGCCCCTTTATCTTATTATTGTATTATGGACTGCATGATTCTGCCTCATGCCCCACTGATATTAGTAATGAGTTAGGGTCGTCGAGTCTATTGTTGTTTCTACGGCCTATACAAATCTGCCTCATGCCCCACTGGTCATAGTGATAGATGAGATGTAATACGTTTATTTGATTTGTTTTTATTAAATGGTAAAATGGCGTGGAACTGTTTCTTTTATATAAAAGGAGTTTGGTTATTTGAAGTCATTGGCTTAGCACAAACCAATAATCGTTGACATCTTATTGCCATTAACTGATATTTGTTCAAATAATGATATTCATCCTGAATGATAGCCGATTCTTCTTACACAACCTCATGAGCTTTAACTAATCTATTCTTATGAATATGCTGCAATCGACTCTTTAGTCGATCTCCTTTCAAATCGGCTCTCAGAGCCGCACATTCGGGACTGTCTGGCAACACCGGCATGTTCCGCCTTAAATTACTGATAAACTTTCTCTCCTTGTCAATTACAGGGTCAAATTGACTGGCACGTCTTGGGAGGATTGCGCAGGATCGACCATCCCTGCGCTGAAGCTAGGCGGATCTGCTCCATCGAGTGGACCCTTCCGGCTTGCTGCGTGTGTCCCCGGTACGGAGATGAAATTTCATGCCGACACACGTTTCTGGCACACTTGGTGGGATATAGTTGAAGCTGAAGATAGGTGTTTCTTTACGGAAATTATAGACAAATCTGTTCATGATGCCATATCAAGCCATAGTGAAGCTTTCGTCGACACATTTCACAATGCCATGAAACAAGCGATTCATGGGTTTCCAGTTGGTCAAGTTGGACCGTCTTATTACAACATTCCAGATCCATTGACCCAAGGAACTAATCAAGTCGGTACTAGCCATCAAGAAGCAGCACCAGCTGGTAATGGTGATGTCCAGGCAGTTCAGGGTTCATCTGAACAAGCTCAAGGCACTACTACGAATCAGATACAGTATAATCCTGGACCGTTAGTACAGCATGTGCAACAGCCAGCGGGGCAAGGTTAGAACCAGATAATCAATTTTGGCATATCAGGCCACATACCATCGTCGGCTCAAAAAATAGCACCCTTAATTCAAAGGACCCGTAGAGATATAGATCCTTATGTCTATAATCAGAAACTTCAAGCAGCAAACCAGCAAAGGACCCAGCAGATAGAGATTCCATAGGAGTATCATTATGGCATAGATTATAGCACCCTCCACATGATTCCAAATCTAGGGTATCAAGGCACATAGGGTTTCAATCCATAGATGGGTCAGCAGGTGCAGACAAATCCAAATTCAATTGCTGATGAGTTGTTGCTGAGGGTGACCGAGATGATGAAGAATCAGTTCGGTCTGAAGTCAAAGGGGCTGACCTTCTTGAACAAACACCCATATCTAGAATGGTACGATTTGGTCACTCTTCCCGCAAATTACAAGCTCTCGGAGTTTGCCAAGTTCACTGGCCAAGATAGCATAAGCACGATAGAGCTTGTCAGTCGGTATCTTACATAGTTGGGCGAAGCATCTGTTGAAGAAGCCCATAAAGTTTGTTTCTTCTCCCTGTCCTTGTTAGGGCCAGCCTTCACTTGGTTTTCATCACTGCCAGTCAATTCCATTGCCAATTGGGTTGACCTAGAGAAGAAGTTTCATACATATTTTTACACAAGGACTAGAGAAAAGAAGATAACCAATTTGACGACTATAAGGCAGAAGACTAATGAATCGGGCACTGAGTTTCTTTAGGGATTCTGAGAGACCAGAAATTTGTGCTTCTCATTAAACTTAGCTGATGATCAATGAGCTACTTTGGCCGTGCAAGGAATGCTGCCAACATGGAAGGAGAAGCTGTTGGGACATGAGTTTGACAACTTGTTTCAATTGGCTCAATGAGTGGCATCGCTAAATAGCCAATTCCAAAGTATGCGCAGAGATACACGATTCTAGAAGACTACCACAGTAGCCGAAGCTTATAATCTATATTCGATCGATGACGGCTATGAAGATGAAGAGCAAGAGGTTGCTGCAGCTAAATGGAATTGGGGTAAGAAGACTGTGATGGTGCCAAATCCTTAGGGAAGAGGAGTCAAGGAAAGCTATGACTTTGATTTATTGCTTGAGAAGGGACAGATCAAATTGCTGGATAATCATGTTATGTTGCCCCCTGAACAGTTGAAGAATAAGAAGTTCTGCAAGTTCCATAACGCTACTTCTCATTCCACTAATGAATGCAGAATTTTCCAGCAGCATGTACAGAGGGCTATTCAGCAAGGAAGGTTAAAGTTCGATACGCCTCAGAAAATGAAAGTTGATGATAATCCTTTCCCAGGAGATCAAAACATGGTCGATGCCAAGCTGCTCAAAGAAAAGACTAAGATCCTGACATCGGCCAAATCAAGAGAAGCTAGAATAGTCGATCCCAAGATGCAAATGTCGGCTGACGAGTACAAAGAAATGAGAAGACGTCATGATCAGCAGAGGAGCCAATATGAGCAGGGGGAAACATCCAAAGATGGAACAGCAAAGCCGTGAGTTACATCTCAGATCTTGTTGAATAAGTGGTAGTGGCAAAAGGAAAAGGATTATCAGCGTTGGTTAGAGGATCAAGAATACCAGTGTCACACCCAATTTTAAGGATAAAATTGAATGCACTAAACTCGTGTGTGCCTAGGGACCAGTCACACACATAAGTTGACAAATTACAAAAGTATCATCATGGTGTATCTTACATCACGAGTAATACCATAACATAGTCTTATACATCACAGCAGAAAATGAAAGATAACTCTCTCTCGTGGAACACCATCATAGGGAAGGTCAACTGGTTGACCACAAGCCTAATAATCCTCAGGAAACTCCTCATACACGTTGTCATCTGTTACCCATCCGAGATTTTATCCAAATAAAGAAAATAAACAAGCGTAAGTACTTCCCGTACTCAACAAGATAACATGGGGTTCATGAGGCTCAAAAAGGTTGACACTAGTTTACTGCAGTTAGCACTTTTAGTAAGACAAGATTTTATTATCGAGTATCATCAAGTTATGCTTAAGCTCCCATTTAAACCCACTTAATCAGATATCAGCATCATTTGAATCATATCATCATAAACCATCATAAATGAACAACAATGAGTAACCAATTATTCTGTGAGTTTTCCGGGCCGCTCGTGACCGTGAGCACGGCTGTTATAACAGTTTGTTACCCTCTACAGTTCAAATGGCATTTCTGTAATTACTGAAAACATATTTTAGACTTAAGCAGTGAACTTTACGTTTTCAAAATGAGAATGCGTAATTAGGGAAATACGCTTTGGACTACGGGTTAGGACTTAGAAAATTACAGGGTCTCTTTAGCAAATTGACCCCCGAAGAGGTATCGGCCAATCAGAGCCGTCGGATTAGAAAGGAACGGCCAGAAACGAATCCGAGGGGAGAGAGAAGGAGGATGGCCGACCGGAACAGTGGCAGCGCGGCGGCTCAGCCATGAACGGCGGCGAGAGCTCACCGGCGAGCTCGGTTAGGGGGCTAGGGTTCATGATTTGAAGAACCGAGAGCACCGGGGTTAGTGGGGGAAGCAGGGGGTCTCGGCCAGGCCAAAGAAGTGGCCGGAGGGGAAGGCCTAGGCGGCGGTCGCCATGGCCGGCGTCCAAGGGCCAACAGCGCTCGCGGCAACGGCGCTAGAAACCACCTAACGCCAAAGAAAAAGGCCAGGGAGAAAGAGGAGAGCAAGGGGAGGCTCACAGCGGGGAAATCAGGGTCGGAGTCAGCTCGGGGAACACAGCTGACACGGACGGCGAACGGCGGTCGGCGGAGCTCCTCCGTGCAGCGGTTGCTGGGGCTTCCGAGGCGAGAGCGAGGCGAGAACGGAGGGGGGAACAACAGAGGGATGCGCGGGGGAGGCTCGGCTTCGCTTAAAAAGAGGCCGGGCGCGGGGGAAGGCGCTCCCACGATCGGAGGCGTGGGCGGCGGTTGCCTAGGCGCACGCGCGGGAGGTTTCCGAGCCACGCGGGAGGAAAGGGAAGGCGTCGACAGGCGGGACCCGGGCGTCAGCGGCTGGGGAAGGAGACGCGGCGATGGTTGCTGCCAGGCCGTTCGGCTGGGCTGGGCCGGTAGCGGTGCTGGGCCACGCAGCGCGCAAGGGGTAGGCGAGCTGGGCTGGCGCGGCTTGCAGGGCCGAGCGAGGCGCGCGGCTGGGCTGGTGGCTGGCGCGAAGGAAAAGGCCAGCGGTCGAAGGAGCTGGGCCAACGGGCCGAAATGAAGAAGGGAGGGGAAAAATGAATTTTGCATTTTTCTTTTTTCCAAATAGATTTCCAAAAGCATTTTCAAATAGGTTTTGAATTCATTTGAACTTTGAATCAAGATCAATCATCACAAAATTAGATATGCAGCAGCATGTATGCATCAAGAAGTTTCTAACCTTATATTTAATTTTAATTCCACAAAATTTATTATTTTCCTATATTTTAATGCACACATATTTGCATAAATAAATCAATTTAGCTATTTTAAAAGAGTGCAAATTTTAGGGTGTTACAACCAGCGTCAACTGGAAAGAGAGAGATATGAAAGAAAACAAGCCAAATCACATTAGAATTATCCTTTCTTCAGACATTGCTGGAATGAAGGTTTGAAGTTGCCTACTAGACATGACTGTCCAGAATGCTGCAATCAATATTGGGAGTTTAGCCAATCTCAAACTAACCGCCGGTCTATCCATGCTCAAAATTCATATCGTCATAATAACATGGATCGACGCTTAAAAAATGGAAGTGTTCATGATCGTCTTGGAAAGCGAGTTGTTGATCAAGATTGGGCTGATTATGAAGAAGAAGGCAATGAGAGAGAATATGTATGGCAGGAAGGCCAATGGTGCCCAGGAGGTTTGACAAGAAGCCAGAAGATAAGGGTGCAATGCCTACGGAATAGAGAGTTGAAACAGGCTCAGGCATCCAGTAAACCTCTAGTATGGAGTGCTAAGCAAACAGCCGATAGAAGGCTACCATTGGCTAATATTCAAATGGCTTTTCTGTTGCCATCGGAGTTCAGAGCTCTAACAGATCAAGAAGTTTATTTAGATTTCAAGGAATCGGAGTATGAAGAGATAGTTGCCAAGTTGATGGATGTACAACAAGCAATATTTGATAAACTAGTCAAGCATCGGCACTTAAAGGCTTTATATATGAAAGGTTTTGTTGATGGGAAGCCGATGAACAAAATGTTGGTGGATGGAGTTGCTTCTGTCAATCTTATGCCTTACACCACTTTTCGTAAACTTGTCAAGGGACCAGAAGATTTGCTCGAGACTGATATGATGCTTAAAGATTTTAGAGGTAAGACATCCAAGAATCGGGGGGCAATAAACGTCGAACTGACAATCGAATTAAAACTTTGCTCACCATGTTCTTTGTCATCGATGGAAAATGTTCATACAGTTTACTTCTCAGTCATGACTGGATTCACGCAAACTGTTGTGTGTCATCGACCATGCATCAGTGTTTGATTCAATGGCATGGAGATGATGTTGAGGTGGTTCGTGCTGATGAGTCTGTGAGCATCGCAACAGCCAATCCGGTCTTTTGCTAACTAGGAGACTTCGAATGCCTTTCTGGCAAGGTATGGGAAGGAGGCTTCATTAGGATTAATAATGAAGGCCAACAGCCGGTTCAAGCAATCAGCTCTGAGAGTTTGTTTTGATCAATAATCGTGGCTTCGCGTCGGCCGATTAGATTAAGGGAAATAAGTATTGATCCTGGAGATGGGCTTAGGCCGACGTATGTGAACACTAAGTCGAATCATAAGTAATAGATCTATTGAAGGAAATTTTGTTTCTCTTAGTAAGAAGCTTGGCTTGGATCGATCGATTGCTTAACCTTTGGTCTAAAAAGTTTTGGTGCAACCTATCAATAGCAATCAGTGAAAAATGTTTGAAGGGATGTCATCCTGGCATTCAATCAATACTTGACAACTGATTCATTTAGTCATCGGCTCTAACAGCCGGTACCAGAAAGGTATCGCCTCTAGTTCAAAAAATGAAAATCTTCAAAGACATAAAAGCCGATACAATACGTATTCGCCTTCAGAGCAAGAAATAAAACCAAAAACAGCCATACACAAGGACATCGCACTGAGACGCATTCATGAAAGAACAGGAGTCTTTGTTCCTCGGTTTTTCCTAAGTACAAACTAATCGAAGACCTTGTTCATTACATCCTGAGCGGATGTAATGTCCACAATGGCCTCTGCGATAGCGACGAATTCTTCCATCAGGTCCTCATGCTCCTTAGGACCATCACCCATTGGGAAACCAGTCTCCATGCATGGAGCTCGTACCCGGTTTTGACTTGTGCCACGGTCAGCGCCACCGCCGCGCCATGACGGACGCCATGGAGGGCAATCTCCTGAACGTGGGCTGGAACATCGTTGAGGCGAGCACCGATGAGGGAGCTGCGGGCGTTGATGGCATCCACAGCCGTGTTTGTCGCAAGTTGGAGGGACTCTAACTGCACCGTCAGGGCTGATGATCATAGAAATGGGAGAACTGTCAAGATAAAGACAGTGGAAATTAGAATAGAGGCATCCCGAAAGTTCATCTTACCTATCACCGTCGCATCAGACTCGGCCCGCCACGCTCGGACGGCGCTGGCCTCCTCCTCGGCCGCATGAAGAGCGGCCTGAGAAACCCCGAGACAAATCTTGAGCTGTCTATTCTCTCAAGTCGCTTTGGAGTAGTGGTCCTGAGCTGCCCTCCACTCCCAGAGGAAGCGCCGAGCATCGTCGCCGTTGTACGAATCAGAGGAATCTGACGATGAGGCCGGCGTGGAAGACACAACATCATAAGGCTCGTCGACCCTAGGAAGAAGATGAAAACTGTCATTCACAACAAACCTAGAAACAAACAGTTCATCATTATGAATAGAAGGTTACAGATCATCGCCATGAGCAGAAGACATCAATCTCACCTCATGCGTCGGAGGCGCTGGCTCACAGGCATGTTCCCCTCCAGAATCTCCTCCGCCGCGCGCTTGCCGCGGTTACCCTCGCCGGCCATGGAATCGATTGAATCTACAGGAAGGGAAGAAAACCGCTATAGGGTTTTGAGGGTGGAGAAGTGCAAAGGAACAGGAGCGGTTACAAGTGTAGATGTGTTTGAGGCCAGAGCCCTCGGTCGGTATTTGAAGCCACGGAGCGAAGAGGTAGACGCCTCGAGAAAGTGCAAAGGGCAACCACAATTAATGGAAGGCAAAGCGCCACCTTGCTAATGCCGAAGAAAATACGACGTTGGGCGACTAAAGGCAGAAAGTCAAAGGATTCTCTTAATCAAAGCCGTGTTTTTAGACTCAATTGGATTGAGATCGAAAGTCTGGAATCGGTTGTTTTTTTTAATTGGCTCTTTAGCCGAAACAAGAGATACAACGAGACAGCAGGAAAGTATGGTTGTCGTCAATTTTACACAAGATACATGTGTTAACCTAAGGATTACAAGTTCAAAACATCCTGGATGACTTTCATTATTTCTAGCCGGATAGCATCAGCTTCTGCAATCTTTTGCTCGTATTCTTCGGTTGTTCCAGGAGTGTTTTCAAGGCTACTATGGATGGTTCTACTTTCTTTTACTTTGGCCAATTGTTCCTATTTCTTCTATTTGATGGCATCAGGTATTTGGGCCAGAGTGGACTTGTGATGATCAATGGCAGCCTTCACATTTTCCAACTCCTGCTCAAGTTTAGCACACCTGATTTCCAGTTGGGACAGCTCTGGATCAATCCTGAGAGAAGAAATTTTCAAGTCATCAATCAGCCGCATCAACTCTTTAGCCTCTTGTCTGTTGGAGTTATCATTGGCTAGCAAAGCTTCATGATTGGACAAGTTCCTCTGAGTCTTTTTCACCTTCAGGGCCTGATCTTCAAAAGTAGACAAAGATGACAAGACTTTAGAGAGAGCTGGAGATGGATCACCCTTTATGGCCAAGAAAACTCTCTACATTGAATCAGTATCTTGGACCAAATCGGCTATGTTCTTCTCAAACATTGGCAATATATTTCTTAGCCGATTTCTGGTTTCCTCCGACAGAGCTTCACTAGAGGAAGTCGTTGATGATCTGATCTCATCTTCATCAAAATATTCCTCAAGATTGAAAGAGTAGCTCCAGGCGAGAGGATCGAGTACCTATGTATAAGGGAAATCTTGATTAGAAGAATCAGATCAGTTTATAATAGAATGAACAAGTAAAATGAGATACAATAGCTTTTCTGTGGTAACTTCTATCTGAAGGGAAGGAACATCTAACGATATACTAGTAATATCTGGTTGAATCGGCTTAGAAATCTCAACGTCGGCATCTGCAAACATCGGAAGATTTTTAGTTCATGCCTGCTGTAGAGAGATAAATTGAGCAAATAACTCCCTCACCATCAGTTGTTTGCCGGACTGGGGAATCAACAGTCTGAGTGTTGACGGCAACAAGACCACCTTCAACGTCGACAGGATCATTGAGCGAATTGTCAGGATCCCAATCTTGCACAGGTGTTTCGTCAGGAAGTATCTGGCGCAGCAAGAAGTCAGATGAAGGGTAAAAGACTGAATGAGAGAGGTTAAAGAAAATACCCCAATAAACATCAAAGACAAAACTCACATTCTCTGTTGTTGTGGAAGTATCGGTTATTTCAACCAAGATTGGCTCTTTTCATGGAACAGCCGATGAAAGTTCAGTTGGTGCTGAGTCGAATGCCTGAGGTAGTAGTTCCACTCCCAGAGCAGGTTGGGATGCAATGCTCGATAGCTGTGAAGGGACAAAGTCAGTAGGTGAATATCATTTTTTGAAGGAGGTGAATTGTTTACCTGAGCAACTGATGGTCTCATTCTATGGAGTCTCTTCCTAGTAGTGGTTTTCTGGGTTGCCCCTTGGGCCACCTTGCGCTTTGAAGATTGATATGTCGCAATTATGGGGGCCGTAGGAGTTTTCATCAACTTTTTCAGTGAAGGCGCGGCTGATCCCATTCTCGAAACCAGGCATGGTGGCTAGTAATCTATGGGACGCCCTTTCCTATCCAAGCTCAGAGGATCAAATTCAACATCCTGAAGAGGTCGATTAGGACGGTTAACAGAGGAATTCATCAAGCAATTTTCTTGAAGAGAAATAGCAAATTACCTCTCTGTCAGAAGCAAATTTTCCATCTAGGGCTATACACAAAGGGTGGACCGGTCCACAGAAAATATGGGAGCACCATTCTTGCTAGTAGAAGTCGAAGAGAGTAGAAACAAGGCTGACTCTAATCCAATCATGCAAACAGAGGGAAGGAAGATCTGATCTCAGTTGAAAAACTCTTCTGGCTTCTAGTACTTCACTAATATCTTCCCAAGGCTTTAGTATGTCCTTGAAGGATAGCTGAGGAGGCAATTGACCGAAACCAAACTGACGAGCTACAAAGGATGGGATGTAAAACTCATACGTTGGAAGATTGCTTGGAATAAAAGAGCCTATGGCCATTTTGCCACGGCCATGATGAAACTCAGCTGGAAGAACATAGGGCTTGATGAAAGAATTGAAGATTACAGCCGCTACATCATTCTAACAACCTGACTCAAATCGAAACTTGAATGGGAAGGTCAGCTCATCATTCTCATCATCATATGGAAGCCAAGTTTGGATGTCTACATCAAACCCTCTGTAGAACTTCTTGAAGAGATGGCCAATACCGAAATCGATTGTTATGGCCGATGCAGCCTCACCGTAGCTCATGCACTGCAGAGTTCTTCCTCCTTCACCTCTATATTCCTCATCGAAGTTGGAAGAAGGGAAACTCAGGTTTTTGAGATCAGGTCTCACCAGCTTATGCATATATAGGTTAAGCCATAGTTGTATTAACCACCAAGGGCCGCTGATAGTATGCACTGGTTCATTCTTCAGTAATTGAGCAGCCACCTGGTACATCAGATGATAAGCAGCTCCTAGCAGATACTTTCTAAGAGGGATATCCTTGCCTAATGCTAGGTGCTCCGCCATGAGTTTGTGATTGTAGGTTGGACCACAAGATGACCCATAGAAAATGAATCTTTCCGGCCATATGTTTAGAAAGGCCACATATTCCCTTTCGCTGACAGCTGATCCATCTTCAACATGGCTCAGAATGTAACCGGCCCATCCCGTGCAGTCTGCTATTTTGGCTAATTTCTTGGAGCCAATGCTCAAGTACTCGTAAGGCTGCATTGCTCTAGTAATTCTAAGGCTAGTCAACATGTAAACATCGACCAAAGTAATGTTCATTGGACCATGGCCGAAAACAAAGGCATTTATGGCATTGGACTAGAAATAAGATGCAAAAATCAAGAGTGAGTCATTCCTCTCCATCCCGGATAATGAAAGGGTCAAGCATTGATTCAGATCATAAAGCTCCCAATCTCCACCCTTTGTTTCAGACACCCTACGGAACCAATTTATCCATCCCTTAGGCATCTTTGGCCAATTTCTGAAGAGAGTTTTGGTATTCCAAGAGGACAAATCTATTGTAGATTGTTTAAAGGGGATTTGGTTGGTTTCTTAGCGGATGAAATCAGATGGATCAAGATCGCCCATAGGCCCAAGAAAATAGATATTGGAAGCAGCAACTGATGGAATCAAGATTTCGTTCCTCATTTCCTAGAAATCGGGCAAAATAAGTCTGAGAAGAAAAGAAATACAAAGTAGCGGCCGATGTTTGGAGAGTGGAGACTTGGAGACATACCTCAGGGACATGGTCAATGGTCACTATTGCAGCCGAAATAGGTTTGAATCTAACGAAGATCGTTTGGATGACGGCTTGATGGAACAGAGGATTTGCTAGGGTTTGGGGCCTTGGCGATGGCGGCGTCAGCTGTTGAAGTTGGCTCAAGAAAGGAGGAGAAAGCGAAAGGGCCGAGTGGGTCAGAAGAGATACTATTAGGATGTTATGTAAGACTCGGGCTGGAAAGGGAGGAGTTACGTGATCTCAGAATAGAACGGTTGCGGCGTGGTAAACCAAGGAACTGGAATTTTGGGATAAAATCATTTTATCCCAAAATTGGGGGCATGTGTTTACACCAAAATTTAGGAGAAGAGCGTGGGAACTCGTGGGCTTCCAAGATTGTGCTAATCAAGGAGTCGATTGCATAAAGATTGATATCTGCCAGTTCGGATGCGACACTAGGATCGGTTCTCTTTAAATGACGTCAGCAGATAGCGATGATGAGATATGATTGGCATCAAGAAAATACATATCGAACTCTACAAAAGGAAAAGATTAGAGTCTAAGTTATCTTAAAATAGGAATATTTTCTTCATACCAAAGATTGTACTAAGTCATACTCGAGTAGGATTCATTTTTAAGCTCCGGGTATAAATATCAAACCTCGGCTATTGTAAAAAGAACAATCAATCAAATACAAGTTCATTACTTTTTTCGGCTTCGGCCACCCCTTAGGAGTAGGAGTAGAGTAGATCTCAGCGAGTTGTTTAGCGAGTACGGCTGCATCGATCCGGTCGACCTCCACTGCTTGTCTGTAAGTACCGTCATGGCTTATACCTCTGTTTGTACGGTTGCATCGATCCGATCGACCTCCACTACGACTCTGGTATAAGTTAGTTATCGATTCTCATCTAGTTCAAGTATGGTTGTATCGATCCGGTCGACCCCCACTGCATGAACTAGATTAAGGTCAAGTTATCGGCTCTACCTAAGAATGACAGTCTTTGGTAGATTCATTAAGTTACCGATATTGCTTATTGCTTTCATTGTTTATCTAATTACAGCAATATCACTCTGCCCGATTGAGATTGATCTGGATCGGCCTTATATCTTGTTTAGCCCATCGTTTGCTAATCTAAAATTAATCCAATCTACACTTTAAACGATGAGTTATGTTTTATCGGCTGTTTTATATCAATCTTAATCGTGCATAGCGTGCGGTTAAGGCATGTTGCGTCTTGAATAGATCTATTGGGTTGTGAAAACTGTTCCATGGCCCGTTATCATGGCCTGTGTGATTCTATGTCACACCCCACTATTAGCACCATGGAGTGGGGATCGTTATTCGGTAGATCCGTTCATGACAAGGCATGACTTTAACTGTGCACTATGCCTGAATCAGCTATTTTAGCCAATATCGAGTGCTTTCATGAACAATTCACGTTACTAGATCGTTGAAGTAAAGATAGGTTGAAAGATGTGTTAGCCCCATGATCTTATTATTGTATTATGGCCTGCATGATTCTGCCTCATGCCCCACTGATATTAGTAATGAGTTAGGGTCATCGAGTCTATTGTTGTTTCTACGGCCTACATGATTCTGCCTCATGCCCCACTGGTCATAGCGATAGATGAGATCTAATACATTTATTAGATTTGTTTTTATTAAATGGTTAAATGGTGTGGAACTGTTTCTTTTATATAAAAGGAGTTCGGTTACTTGAAGTCATTGGCTTAGCACAAACCAATAATCATTGACATCTTATTGCCATTGACTGATATTTGTTCAAATAATGATATTCATCCTGAATGATAACCGATTCTTATTACACAACCTCATGAGCTTTAACTGATCTATTCTTATGAATATGCTGGAATCGACTCTTTAGTCGATCTCCTTTCATATCGGCTCTCAGAGCCGCACATTCGGGACTGTCTGGCAACACCGGCATGTTCCGCCTTAAATTACTGATAAACTCTCTCCTTGTCAATTGCAGGGTCAAATTGACTGGCACGCCTCGGGAGGATTGCGCAGGATCGACCATCCCTATGCTGAAGCTAGGTAGATCTGCTCCATCTAGTGGACCCTTCCGGCTTGCTGCGTGTGTCCCCAGCACGGAGACGAAATTTCCTGCCAACAGCTTCTTTGGGCACACGAAGACATTTCATGAGTTGGGAGACATGAAAACATTGAATATAGCTCTCATTTCCTTAGGTAACTGGAGTTTGTAGGCTACTGGTCCCCTTCGTCCATTGATCTTGTATGGGCCTACATATCTAGGTGCAAGCTTTCGCTTCGCACCAAACCTTTGCACTTTCTTCATGGGAGACACCTTTAGATATACAAAATCCCCAACTTCAAATACAATGGGACTTCTCCTTTACCTGCATAACTCTTCTATCTCGATTGAGCAGCTTCAATATGTTGTTGAATGATTCAAACTTGTTCTTTAGCTTCTTTGACAAAGTCAATCCCATAATACCATCTTTCACTAGGCTCAATCCAATTCAGAGGAGTCCTACATTTTCGACCATACAAAGCTTCAAAAGGAGTCATCTTGATACTTTCTTGATAGCTATTGTTGTAGGAGAATTCGGCCAAAGGTAGCCATTTCTCCCATGAACCCTTAGAAGAAATCACACAAGCTCTCAACATATCCTCCAGAATCTGATTCACTTGCTCAGTGTGACCAGCTGTTTGAGGGTGATAAGCAGAGCTACGGATCAATTGGGTACCTAGCTGCTTACGCAAATGTTCCCAAAAATGATTAACAAATTGTGGTCCTTGATCCGATATAATGCTTTTAGGCACAGCATGCAATCATTCGATTTGGGCAATGTACAACTCCGCGTACTGATGGGGTCGATACTTTTCCTTAACATGGAGGAAATGTGCAGATTTAGTCAAGCGGTCAACAATTACCCATATGGAATCATGACCCTTTTCAGTGGTTGTAAGCCAAACTATAAAATCCATACTGATGTCATCCACTACTTGGGATACACAGTGGTTGAACTAGTCCAGCTAGCTTCAAATGGATGGCCTTGACCCGACAGCAATTATCGCATCTAGCAACAAATGCTGCAATTTCTTTCTTCATTTTTGTCCACCAGAAGTGTATTTTCATGTCTTGGTACATCTTACAGCTACCTAGGTGAATGGACAAATTGGAAGAGTGTGCTTCCTCTAGAATTTGGTTTCTCAATTCTCTATCTTTTGGCACTACAAGTCGATCCTTAAACCATAGCACACCCCTCTCATCTAGCTGAAAATGCTTGGTTTCTTCATCTTTCATCTTTCTTTTGATATGGAATATGCCCCCATCGGTCCTTTGGAGTTCAATGATTTTAGACTCGAGCGAGCAACTAACAGTGATATTGTGTAAGACTATCGGATGCAATAAGTTGAAACCATCTTCCAACAGGGGATTACACTGATACTTTCTGCTTAAGGCGTCTGCAACCACATTGGCTTTTCTCGGATGATAATGTACTTCTAGGTTGTAATCCTTGATCAATTCCAACCATCTTCTCTGCCTCATGTTCAATTCAGGTTGGGTGAAAATGTGCTTGAGGCTCTTGTGATCGGTGTAGATATGGCAAACATTACCAAGCAGGTAATGTCTCCAAATTTTTAGAGTATGGACAACTGCTGCTAATTCTAAATGGGTTGGATAATTGACTTCATGCTTTCTCCATTGCCACGAGGCATAAGCAATGACTCAGCCTTCCTACATTAGAACACACCCCAAACTGGTACCCGATGTGTCGCAAAACACATCAAAAGGTTTCTCAATGTCAGGTTATGCTAAAACAGGAGTAGTAGTTAGCAATTTCATAAAGTGTGAAAAGCTGCCTTACACTCTGGTGTCCATACAAATTTCTCATCCTTCTGAAGCAACCTAGTCATGGGCTTGGCAATTTTGGAGAAATCCAGAATAAATCGACGGTAATATTCTGCTAAGCCAAGGAAACTCCAAACCTCATGAACAGAGGTTGGGGCTTTCCAATCAAGAACCTCCTGCACCTTGGATGGGTCCACCAAGATTCCATCTTCAGATAAAACATTGCCTAGGAAAGGTACTTTCCTCAACCAGAATTCACATTTATTAAATTTAGCATATAACTTATGCTCTCTCAGCCTAGACAACACCACTCTGAAGTGCTTTGCATGATCTTCTGCATTCTCGGAATAGATCAAGATATCATCGATAAACACGACCACAAACTTATCAAGCTCGGGCATGAATACCTAGTTCATCAAATACATGAAATAGGCAGGAGCATTGGTCAACCCAAAGGATATGACTAAATACTCATAAAGGCCATACCTAGTGGAAAAAGCCATCTTAGGTACGTCCTTAGGCCTGATATTGATTTGGTGATAACCTGACCTCTAATCAATCTTAGAGAACACTTTTGGTTTTGCCAATTGATCAAATAAGATATCAATGCGAAGCAAATGATATTTGTTCTTGATAGTAACAACATTGAGTGGTCGATAGTCCACACACATCCACAAAGACTTGTCCTTCTTTTTCACAAATATGGCTAGACAACCCCATGGTGATGAACTAGGGCGAATAAGACCCTTTTCTAAGAGCATTTGCAATTGGATCTTCAATTCTGCTAACTCATTTGGCGGCATTCTATAAGGTCTTCGGGAGATGGATGCTGTACCTAGTATTAACTCAATCTTGAACTCTATATCCTTGTCGGTGGTAACCCGGGCAGTTCATCTGGAAAGACAACCGAAAACTCACATACTATAGGAATATCAACAAGGGCCACAGGCTGGATAGCATTGGCCACATTTTGGAGGTCAAACTCCCTAGGAAGGGGTACTAGAAAAGCATCATTATTCCTAGGTCTCTCAACATAATGGTTCTAGTCGATGTATCGATAAGGACACCATGGTTCTTCATTCAATTCATACCCAAGATCATATCTATACCCAATCCTGGTAATATCACTAAATTTGCAGTATACTCTCGTTCACTTATTTGGATAAGTACATCTTTAACTATCTAATTGGTACAAATGTTACTCCCGGTTGCACTTATACAATAACCACCTTTGTCTACTACAAATATTTTTTGATCATACTTGGATGCAAATGCTAGACTCATGAATGAATGTGAGGCCCCAGAATCAAATAGAACAACTTCAGGGTTATGGTTCACAAGAAACATACTAGATGTGACAACCTCGCCAGAGGGAATCTCTTCCATGGTGGTGTAATGCACATACCCCGGGCGTGCATTTGCAGCTGCTGGCTTCTGATTGTTCTTCTTGGGGTAAGGGCACTCCCTTGCCCAATGACCAATCTTGTTGCAATTGAAACATGGTTGATTGTAAGGCGGTGCCTTTGAGTTGCCTTGTCCTGCACCCAATGTTTTCCTAAATGGTAAACGGTAGACAGTCGATGAGGTCTCATGTAGCGTTTAGACCGTTTACACGGCGTGTACACGGTTTTACACGGATTACTCGTTTTTACTTTATTTGTAAAAATAACTATAATAACCTGTGTATATATTCCTATAACATAGATAATATAGAATTACACAACAATGGTTAGTCCAATAATACAGAATTAAGAACCTAAGTGCTAGACCTAATAGCCTAAGTGCCTAATAAAATACTCCCTCCATCCCAAAATAAGTGCACATCTCGCTTATCGAGGAGTCAAACTCTTTTAAGTTTGACTAAGTATGTAGAAAGTAATATTAATATTTGTATATTCAAATAATTTTATTATGAAAGTATATTCCACAACTAATCTAATGGTACTTATTACACATCATAAACATTGGTAATATTTTGAAAATATTTGATAAAATTTAACAAAGTTTGATTTCTCGACATGTGAGATACGCATTTATTTTAAGACCGAGGAAGTAACACACATAGACACACCTAACATGAATTAAGGAGGTTAACAAATGCATCATCTGCGGCACTAGCAGACAAAGCAATTTGAAATCTCTATATATGTTCTTTACAGAGCACACATTATTTATTTAATTACTTTACATAACAAAGCACACGTTGGTTTCTAGAGAGGATAATGTAACACTAGTAGTCTAGTACGCACATGCTGGAGCATAACAGATGGTTTTTAGAGAAAGAGAATGGGGTATTACTGTATTAGTATTAGTACTAGTCCACATTCTGCACATGCTGTAACATACGTATATCAGTTGATTTCTAGAGAATGGAGCGCCAATACTAGCACAAGCATGCTGGCGCGTAGAGAGAGCAAATGGAACATGGTGCCGCATATGAGCAGACAATAGTGGTAGCTGGAGAGTGTCCCACCCGAAGGCTGCCATCATGTAAATGCCTTGCTGCTCGCTTAACTCGCCGCACAAAACTGTGTTACGACCGAACCGTGTCGACCGTGTAGGCCGTGCACGACTGTTTTTTACCGTTTACACGGGATCGCCGTGTAACCTACCGTTTATGGCCTAAACTACACATTAGGCTACCGACTAGTGATTACACGATGAATAATTGGTCTACACGGCCATGTAGGCGAACACTGCCTGCACCACCCTTAGGCGGTTGAGCAATAGAGTATGCTCGACGATACCCTTTATTTGCTTGGCTTGGCTGGGCCTTCTTCTGAGGTGGCCAGTATTTTGGACCAGGTGGGCGGTATTGGGTTCTTGCCACTACTAGAGCTCTCTGCTGAGATGCACCGGCTTCAAAGGCCCTCTTGCGGCTCTTGGATGCAGCATAAATACTATTGTGATTATCTTGTGTGAGCTCATCACTCACAAATTCGTTGTAGGTCTCACTCTTGTTATTTGCTAGAGTCTTCATCAACTTTGGACCTAGTCCTCTCTTGATGCTTGCAATCTTCTTAGCATCGGTATTCACAAACTCAGGCGCATACCTAGAGAGGTTGTTGAAGACATGCAAGTACTCAGTGAGACTTTTGGTGCCCTGAGTAAGCCTCATAAACTCTGTATGTTTCATGCTCATAAGACCTGGGGGAATATAATGCCCCCATGAAAGCAGTCTTAAACTCATTCCATGTAACCTGAGCAGTAGCAGGGAGGGTAGAAAGGTAATGAGTCCACCAAATGCCTGCTGGACCATGCAACTGATTTGAGGCATATTCAGCCTTCATATGCTCTGTAACTCTCAAGAGACGAAACTTCTGCTCAATGGTATTGAGCCATTCATCGGCTTGCAATGGCTCCTCTACCTCCTTAAAGATAGGAGGTTTAGTGTCCAAAAAGTCCTTGAACTCACTGTAGTGATTTGGTTCGGGTCCCTAGTGTTGGTCCTGTCCCCGTCCACGACCGGCGTTCTACGCAAGCCCGCGAAGTGCTTCCCCCATAGACCGTTGGGTCTCTAGGAGTTATGCCATAATTTCTGCTAGTGTGGGGTGCGGTGGCGGTGGGTGATCATCATCACCCTCACAACTAGTACCGACCCCACCACGAGTGCGAGTCATCTATAAAATTGCAATAACAAGTGATTATTAGATGATGCTAAGAGATTACAGAAGAATTGTATAATCATGCCATACTGTAATTACTGAAGAGAATCTTAAATTCATACAATAACATAGAGGCACAATAATTCTTTTCTACAACATAACATCACCAATAGGATAACTTATCGTACTCGCATGCGTTCCGCGCATGCCAAATTTTTGTTGCCAACAACAACTGGGAATTCATTAAAAAGTGCAGTCACCACACGGATTACATGCACGGTTCCGATAACATCAAAAGGGTACATCAAGAAATCGAAACCTACATTACGAGTTCATTACATAATGATCGAAGATAAAGAGCTAATGCATCTAGCTAGATATTATAGCTAAGCTACTCCTCGGGGTGGTCGCTGTCGATGTCAAACACACCATCACCGTGGTCATCCTCAAAAGGCTCAACCTCTTCATCTTCAGGCTCCTCCGTGGTGTCCACCTCCATGCCATCGTCCTCAGCAATCAACACATTGGGATCTTCTTCCACCGCTGGAGTTGGAGGAAGAATTGGGTTCACCATGTTGTTGAGACGATGAACATCCAGCTGAAGCTCCTCAATCTGGCGTATGAATTCTTGCTCTCTGCGATCAAACTCCATTGCCTGCCTAGCCATCTGGAACACAGTCCAGATCCTAGCTGCCTCCCTAGTCTCAGCAAGGTGAATGACCTCGTCCCTTTCAGCACAGACTCCTATAACTCAGCCCTAGATGCATCTCTTTCAGCAATAGCATGGACAAACTGCCCCTGACGAGCTTCCAAGGTTGTCATATAATTACCTATCTCATTCTGAGCTACTCTAACTGCCCTTCAATGCCTACGCACACGTCCTCGCATCCTGCATTGTGCAGCTTGTGCTCTTTGGAGCTCTTGCATACAGCTGACGTAGCTATCCCGGCGAGAGTAAAACATCCTCATAACTGCATACATGGCACTCATGACAGCATTACTACTTCCTGCTCTTTCATCCTAGACTCTTACGAAAGCATTACCACCTGGCAGGGTCCAAGCGGTCTGTGATGCATCCACTCAAGGGAAAGATCCAACAGGCCCAGTGACAAGCTCATCACTGAATTCCTGACATATTTCATTGAGAACTTCAAAAACGGCCAATTGAGCACCCTCCCAAGGGGTCTATCCATCAAACTCGATACTCCATCCTTGCCACTGAGGGTTGTCCACACGGGCGGTGATAGTGACCCGCACGTCGTACCACCGTTGTCCCTTAGTTACCACTTCGCTCCAAAAGTAGCGAGGCGGTTCAGCATACCCGACAGAGTGTATTACCCTCCAGAGTAATGTGGGAGTCTCAAACACTGCCAAAAAGATGTCACTTGCAACAGGGGCTCCTAGGGCTGCCATCTGTAGCAAAATGTTATAATAAGATCTTGCAAGGGGGAGGAACAATGCAATGACATGAAAGAATGATGTATCATGATGTATGCTCGTTCCGTACATCCTCACAAACTTAGAAAAATAAATCCTAATGACATATACGGTGGCATACATACGTTCTCTCAATATAATCGTAACTAAACGAGCTACACGTTTCGTTGTTAGTGTACCTACAAAAGATTCATTTCAGCCCAACCCAATAGTTATATGTACAGAAAGGTAAATCTGGGCACTAAGTTGAATATCAAGGATAGCAAGATATATATGAAAGCAGTAAACTAAATACTTCCATATATATATATATATATATCCTATATATATACTTTTGTATCAAAGCTACCCGATGATCAATTAAACTACCCACAATTAAATACGCACCATACACACATGCAAGCATGCATATACAACCGTATCACAGCTAGCCCTCCCCGATAGCATGCTCACTTCTTGCGGTCATGCCACTCATCAACTTACATTCTTACCTAGCGTAGAGGCATTTGATCCATACATTACCACTCAAGTGAGTGGCATCCATATAATAGCATACCGTATGGACGATGAAAGTAAAACCCCCCTGTGTTAGTACTTAAATAGCCACCTAATAGTCCTTAACTGGGCATAAAGGAGATGACCACTGGCACACTATAGTTTTAAATTCAATGTTCAACACTCTAAACTTATTACTACAGATGTAGAAATTAAGTTTATAAAACAAAAACCTTTGTTTTAATTACACGTGACAAGTTTAGTGTTGAATCCTGCTCCGATGCCAGCTGTAACAGAACTGTCCAATTTATAAGAGCACAAGTACAATAGCAACCACTGAGGCAGTCAAACCATCACACTTGAGCATATATAAATCTGGTAGTCCGTCGAGTATCACGAAGGATCTCGAATCAACCAACATACAAGCCGAGATCGTACAAGATTCAACATACAAGTCACATGTTACCACAAGTTCACAAATAGTTTGTCATACATCGGAGTTCCAACATCAGTTTAACAGTAGCGGAAGCAACATAGTTCTGAATGACATCAACAGTAGTTTAGATACATAGCTTGTTTTCACAGTCATCCCCAACAAAAAGCACAAGGGTGAGATGATATATAGAATGACCATGCCCATGGTCCTATTCCTCATCCACTGCAGGAGCAAAGCAGTGCTTACACTAGCCGTGGTACATCATGTTATCTACAACAATAGGGAAATAAACCCTGAGTACGAGAATGTACTCAGCTAGACTTACCCATCATAAACCAAAAATAAGAGACACCAATAATTATGCAAGGCTTATAAGTGGAGCTGGTTGACATCCTTTACCTACAAGCAAATATTTATCTAGTATCTTTTAACTTTTTAATAACAAATTTATTATTCCTATTCCATTCTAGATTAGCATCTATCCTATGCCAAACATGTTGTGTACCATTAAATCATCACAATAGTAACCATATCAAGTTGAGGATTTAAATAATTCACATAACCAACACTTTCATCAATTACTACGATGAAGGAGCTCATGTCAAGTTCTCACTATCCGGGAGAGACGGTGATTCGAATCGATTCCTACCTAGCTGGACAAAATATTCCTAACACACACCCATACTCCCCCCGTCGGGGTCACATCTAGTCACCTTTGGTACAACTCAGGTCCAAATCGCGGGTAAGACTAGAGTCGTACCCTCAAAGATACTCACATCATTGGCTCTCCGCATATCCTTACTGCCTCTAGGGTGCACACTTTAACTGCTCATGTCCTCGGCCTGAGTTATGCTACTCGGCTTCACGGTCAGAACGACTTATCCGGCCAACTATGTGAGAGGCATGTGTTCAACATGACAAGAGGGCCTCCAACGGCTGGTCCTTAAACGACACAGACGGAATCACTATAAGTCACCACACCTAACATATAAGATTCCATCCAGTCTCCAATTGTTCAACCTCACCAGGTTATGTTCCACGAGAGCATAATATAGCCAACCGTGATCAAGTCACCACCTATAGCTCGTAGGTGACAGGAAATCACCCGACTTCTACCGGTCTTAACATGGCTACGCATAAAGGTCGATCCTGGACCTACATAGGATTCAAGATAGATATTTCTAGATAAGGAAAGTATATGCAGCAAGTGGTTCCAATCAACTCCTAGTACTTAATGCATTAACATAAAAAGGACTCAAGTTGGTATTAGAACACATAGGATGTTAGAATGCTTCGGGGCTTGCTTGCCTTTCACAAACGTGGCTGGCAGGTGGTCAGGGCACTCTTGGAGATGATCAACTTCAGGCTCACCTTCGCCTGGAGCTTCTTGGTGCTAAGCTTCCTAGTTCTCCTATGGATCGGCTTTGATTTCCACCAACGTGATTTCTTCCGCTGCACCTATTGCATGCATATGCATAAAGTAAGTGTCATGGATGCATAAGAAGGATTGTGAATAATATGACATGAGAATGTGCATGATTCTATGCTGATGATTATATCAAGTTACTTAGATGATAACCAAGTTGAATTCTTATTTACTGAGTAGGTGCATATCTCTTCTCTAGAAAATTTCAAGCATCCACACTAAGTCCATTTCTGGACCACAACACAATAGCTACAAGTGTAGATCATAACTAGAGTTTTACTCAACCAAATGTTATGATATTGGACTTTCTGGAAAGCTTATAAAATTTCCTACAACTTTAATTTAGTCATCACAAGATGATTTAATAGTTATCTAGGTTAAACAATTCAATCATCTAGATCTATCCAGAAGAGAAGCAAATCTGATAGCAGACTTCTAACTTCTATAACTCCCAAACTATGTAGTCTATTACCTTAAAAATTTGACACAAGTAATATAAGTAAGTTACCTACAACTTTGTTAATAACAAGTTTCACAGGAAATGTAATTATCATCATGAATTTATCAATACAATAGAAACTACTCCTACAGCCATCTAGCAGAATTATAAAGCAATAATTAAGTAGATGCGTACAACCAATCAACTTTTAGCACAACTACCATTATCATAAGATCAAATTCATAACAAGGACCACAGAAAACATTATGTTTGTGCCAAACTAATGTATTTAGATACCTTTATTAATTTCTTTATATAATAGGTGATTTATGAGATAAATACTTCTAGAGTTCCATAAATTCTGAGAAAATTACAGTATCATGCATATGACCCCAAAAGTCTACTGTACAAATTTCATGCCAATTGGATAAGTATAACCCCCTATACAAAAATCACAAGTTGTTAAGGTTTATTTTTGCAGAAATAGTTTAGCCTATTGAAAGCGTCAAGCAACAGATTTCATATTTTTCTTAGCTTCCCTAAAACCCATTAACACTGTCGAAAAATTTGCATGGCAATATGTTACTTATTTTTATCCTTATGAATTTCCTCAAAAAACACCATTTATTAAAAGATAAATAGAAAGACCCTACTCCAATCAAGCTTACTACAAGTTTAGTATTTTTCCTAGCTAGATCATGTCAATACAAACTCAACAAAATTTGAATCACAATTTTTGCACATACAAAGCTAAAGTTGTGCATTTTTCAAGATAGAAACCATTCAAAAAGCATTTATCTAGTTCCATTTTATTCTCCTAGAAAAATACTAGAAACAGTGTATTTCATATTTTTATCAAATACTACACTTCATGATGAATCCAACAAAATTTGGTTCACCCCATTTAGAAACTCTTAGCTCTAGATATGAATTTTTGAAACATGCATTCAAATCTATGAAAACAAATAAGAAAATCAATCACTACACAGACTGACAGATGGGGCCCGCTGGTTAGTAGGACCCACGCGTCAGCGATATAGAGCAGAGGAGGTTCTCCGGCCAGCGTTATCTCGGTGGCGGCAAGATCACCGGCAACGACGGAGACACCAACGTGTTCCCCGTGATCCCCCGCGCTGAGTGGTACCCTTCGTTGGACTAGCATTGCACTGGAGCACCTTCGCCAACGGTGATGGCGGACGGCGTAGGCGGCGTGGAGGTATGCCGGCGTTATCCATCCGTGGCATGCACCGGTGAGGATGGCTACTCCTTCCTGGTGACCTAGCGTAGCACTACGATGAGGATTAGGCCATGGTGACGCAGTGGAAAAGCTCGGCCGCGTGCAAGGCCATGCGGCAGTGCATGATGCGTTGTGGTGGGGCCCTCCATTTTGGTTAGCCAGTGATGAGAGGGAAGTCTCCGTCTAGCCTACTAGATCTAGGTCACAAGGCCATGTAGAGATGACATGAGCAGGGATATGAGGTGTGGTGGAATGGCATGGCCACGGTAAGCCAAGCGCGTGATGGCATTCCGGTGATGGCGCAGTGGCGGCGAAGCGAAATGCGCCCTTACCCTAGCTCAGTAAGTGGGGCTAGCAGGTCAGGGTGGAAGAGATGACGATGGTGGAGCTGTTGGCGAGCTAGATTGGATGGTGGTGCAGTGATGGCGGTGAGAGGGCACTGTGGAGCGACGGCGATGGCGCGGTGGCACGGTGCTCCACTTTGCGCTGGCGTGGGTGAGACAGAGAGCGGAGTGCGAGTGTGAAATAAAGCGAGCAGCAGAGGTGCGCGCCTTATCTTTCCACACTAGCCTAATCGGCCATGCCAGCGCTAGCGTACGGCCGCCACGCGCCGCGCCTAGCCTGCCCACTGTTGGCCACTGACAGCAGCATTGAACGGCATCAGACTCTGACAAACTCGACTGACACAGCAATTTCACGCGATCGTCACTCCTAAACCGTTCGTCCTTTGCCAAAACTTCTTTAACAAGAATTGTAGAGCTGCACGAGATCAACAACTTTGCTTAAATGAGTTTAGTCTAGATCGGCCTAGTTTATAAACTACAGCACGTCAAACACAGGTTCATTGAAATGGTAAACCCCCTCAAGACTTAGAAAATTTTTCAGAGTCAAAAACAGTAATTCTATTGCTACTTGTGGACTGTTTTTGAGCATGCTATGCACCGAATTAGGTCTTGACCCAAAAATAAAAGTTGTTACTCTAGTCAAGTACTACAACTTTGCTTAAGGGTGCACTGCCATGCAAACAATCTATGCTATAATTCAACTTAGGTCAAACATGCAACTTGAAAATAATAGCTTACACTATAACCATGACTTAGAGGCCAAATGGGTCCAAGTCATGAATACCAAAGTTGTTCCATGTGACATTCTAAACATGTTAAATGTACTCCTAGGGTCCCACAAACATTTTATACATTGGTCACATGTAAATCCTAGCATATGTAAAGCATTTAGGAATAAACACATGTGATATAAGCAATCATAGAGATAAAATTCGAGATGCTTATGCTCATGAATGATCAATGATGCTTGTGCTCATGCAATGCCAATGCCAAATGCACACTTAACACTAAGGGTGTTACACTGCACGTCCTGACAAAGTCTTAGTATGCAGACATACTCACCAAAGGTCTGCCAACGTCCGTTTTTAAGAACTTTCGGTCCATCCTGAACGTTCGCCGAGCTGCGATCAGATAGTGGTGGAGTGTTAGAGTATACGTGCCTGACACATATTGTACTCGGCCCATGGGCCTGCTGTCAAGACTCCCCATTGGGTATATATGTATTGACTATTGCTAGTAATACAATTACTAGTTTCTCAAAAAAAAGTAATACAATTACCTATCATATGCTTTCAGTAGAATCCTTTGTTTTCCTCACTACCAGAAACAGTGAGTTTGCCGTGTGCCACCGGCACTCGGCAAAGACCAAAAACACTTGGCAAAAGATTTGCCGAGTGTAACACTCGACAAACAGCACATGGCATCTACAGTGTCGGCAAACATCTCTTTGCCAAGTGTTTTCTATCGGGCACTCAAGAAACACTTTGCCGAGAGCTGAAACTAACGCTCAGCAAAAAAAAGTAATGCGACGGCAGCCGAGATGGTCATGGTGCATTTGCCGAGTGTCCAGGACCTGACACTCGGCAATCCTAAATTCTTTGCTGAGTGTCCCATAGCTGACACTCGGCAAACGCGCCTTCTTTGCCGAGTATCAAATTGTGGGCACTCGGCAAACCTACCAAGTTTATGGAGTGTCAAATCCCAGACACTCGGCAAACCTGCCATCTTTGCCAAGTGTCAAATACTAGACACTCGGCAAAGACTGGCCCAGAACGTACAAATGTTGGTTTCTTTGCCGAGTGTCACAGCGTAGACACTCGACAAAGAAGCCATTTTAGTCCTAGAATGCATAGATTTTGGCCACGTGTCCTCTTTGCCGAGTGTTTTACCCTAGCACTTGACAAAATGCCTCTTTGCCGAGTGAAACACTCGGCAAAGCGATCATATATTCCCTATTTTTATTGTTCGGTCACTATAACATACCCCACTCAAATAAACATTACAGGCATCACACATAGTTCACACTCAGATTCGCAGCATACCCATCAGGAAACATTAGCATTTTGAACTATTTTAGTACTTCCCACCTTTGGGCCCTTGTCAGAATGAAATCGGCCTTAGGCTTTCTCCATGACTTCCCACCTCTAGGAGGCGCCATGTCTAGCTTTGGTCTATTGCATAACCTCGCTTGATCCACTCTAGCCTTAACATTATCCTTTGTCTTATCAAGCATGTCCATGATTGTACCAAAAATTGCCTCAGTGACATTCTTTTCAGTGTGCATTACATCAATGTTATGTGGAAGTAGAAGGTCATCAAAATAGGGGAGGTTCCACAAGCACGACTTGTGAGTCCATGCATGTTGCTCACCATATCCCAAAAAATGATCTCCTTGGTCATTGACCTCGAGAGCATCTAACTGAGCATGAACCGCAGCACCAATCATCATCTAGGGTGCAAGGCCTTCAACTACTACATCTTTCATAAAGTTCTTGATGTCTCATCTGAATGGATGGTCAAGAGGGAGGAATTGTCGATGTTTGTCAAACGAAGAATACTTGCCACCCTTCGTCAACAAAATGAACATTAGAGTCACCTTGCATACTAGGCATGAGAACTTCCCGTGAACACACCAGCCACAGAATATCCCATATGTCAAAAAGTCATGCAGGGAGTACTGGTACCAAACATGCATTTTGATGTTTGTCTTTGTAGCTCGATCGTATTTCCATACCCCTTCCTCCTAAGCATGGACAAAATCATCAATCAGAGGCTCCATGTATACACTCATATTATTCCGCGGGTGTTCAGGAACTATCAACGACAAGAATATGTTCTGTCATTGAAAGAGGATGCCAGGGGGGAGATTGAGAGGGATAATGAACATGGGCCAACAAGTGTATGAGGCAGCTGCCATTCCATAAGGATTGAACATATCTATTGCCAGCGCAACACGTACATTACGAGCCTCTAGAGCTTTCTCACGATGAATCATATCAAACCTTGTCCATGCTTCACCATTGGATGGATGCACCAACTTCTCAGGATTATATCGACGTCTGTATTTGTGCCATGTCATCTATTTCGTGGATTCCTCAGTCATATAAAGCCGTTGGATCCTCGGTATGAATGGAAGGTACCATAGGATCTTCACGGGGACGGCAAGCTACCTCTTCTGACCATCAGTAGAGTCTACCGCCAAGAACCTAGACAATTTATACTTCACACAGTACTTTGCTTCCGCATGTTCTTTCCTAAATAAGATGCATCCCTTCGGACAAGCATGTATCTCCTCATATGGCATCTTAAGTGCATGAAGGAGTTTTTGTGCCTCATACATGCTTTTTGGTAGGATGTGACCATCCGAGAGCAGGCTACCAACAACTGTCAGCATAACATCGAAGGCTTCTCAACTCAAGCTAAATTGGTACTTTACGGCCATTAGGCGTGCAATGGCATCCAGTTAAGAAACCTTGGCATGCCCGTGAAGGGGTTGCTGTGCCACATACAACATATCGTAATACGCCTTTGTGGTTGGCTCTAGCTCCTCCTCCCTACGTCCTTCATTAAAGTGTGCTTCATGATAGTCATTTAACATGTCTCCTACCCCGGCATCACCATCATAATCCTTGATGCGTTGTCTCACGACCTCGTCTCTCACACGATCGGATTCACCATGATAGATCCACCGGGTATAGTCCGCCGTAAATCCATTCTTGCAAAGATGTTTACCCATGACCACCTTTGTTTGTCGACGCGTGTTTGCACTAATGCTGCAGGGACACCAAGTGGCACGCGCTCCTTTAACCCTTGTAAATGCTAGTTCCAAGAAAGCATCGGTCTTCTCAATCCATTCATCGATCAACGAACCCTGACTAGAGCGGCCCGTGTACATCCACTCATGATCATCCATCCTCTAACATATCAGCAAGTAATATAAAAATCAATTGCATCTACAGGTTCCTATACTGTCTAATAGGTGAAGATAGGTCCTAATCCCACCCAAGGATGTTTAGATGGGGTTAGTTTCCATGCTCTACTCCTATCCAAAACAGAATTTCGACAGCACCTCCCCGTTGTTCTGCAAATACACGTCCTGGCAGGGAGATTGTGTATCCGGAGAACAACAAGGAGATGCTGCTGAAACTCTGTCTCGGATCCGAGTAGAGCATGGAAACTAACTCCATCTACACATCCTCGAGCTGTCCAAAAAACGTGTACAATTCAAAATATATACGGTTATAGATATGCAAAAAATTACATATTTCTGACCGTATCTCTTTCGAACGGGAGACGCCTAGCTAGATTACGTGATATACGAACATGATATGGAAAGAAGGGTGTAGGATGCCTCACCTTGTTGTCCTGCAAAGTGACGAGTCGAGGACGGTGGGGAATGATCCTTGCAATAGCCTCTCCTGTAACAAACGAACATAATAGTGTCAATTGTAAATTTCGGCAGCACCTCCCCTCCACAGTGAGGTAACCAAAACCTACAACAAACCAACGGCACGATGACCGACAACCACATACAGAGTCCAAGAAATAATGCTGAAGCAACTTGTTGCAGAGCTAACAGAGCTTACATGAAAGTGCGAGCATCCCAGAGCCTTAGAACTAATCATGAATCAAACCTAAAAAATAAGGTGCATTGCATTGCTCCCATTTAGTATGTTTGATTATTAGAATGTTGCTGTGCATGTTCAGACACATAGCCACGTTCAGGAAGGACGCTATAGATGAGTTTTTCCCTGGACCGGTGTTAGCCATGGGCATGCAAGCTGCTGTATGGACTGGCACGTAACGAAAATGTTTTAGTAGGTAGATAGAAAGATATTTCTCATTAAAATGGTAAGGCATAGATAATCCTAGTCGTACAGCTAACCACTGTACCGAGATCTAAATTTTCATTAGCCCACATCTTCACAGTACCATCATGGGATGCAGTAAGGACATGTTCTCCTGAGAGCATCCGGACAGAACTAACCTATACCGATATTGAACAAAACATGTTTCATAGTTACTAAGGAGGGACAATGAAGATACTAAAACAAATCTACAGCTACTGATAGTTCGAATTGCCCTGTAAATTTCAATGAATTGATAGATAAAAAATCAGCAAACAATGTAAACGAAATGTACAATGCACAACTATTTCAAGAACGATACAAGAGGAACAGGGTAAATGGCTCTAGTCTATTCAGTTAATTCCCAGAAGTATCAGACAGATGTATCATAAAAACCAGACACTGCAATAGGATCAAAGTGACAATTAAGTATTTAATAATTGAGATAACAGATACTACCTAGAAAATATTGGACCACTCTAATTTAGATAACTCTGCAATAGGATCAAAGTGACACTTCAGTACTTACTAATTTAAACCAGACACGACTCTCACACACATGCAGTTCTAAATTTCATACAGCAGGTTTTAGTTCGTTTATTGCATTGTGTACGTTCTAAGATTCATACCAGATTCTATTTTTCCCTTTAGCAAATAAATTCAAGTAGTCTGAAATATATTATAGATTACTCCATTCAGTAATTTGCCTGTTAATACCTGTAAGTATCATTTTGTTCAGAAGAATTGGTTTTACTAATGCATGTAAAATGAGCCATGAGAAATTGGACGAGCTTTCTCCATTCTTGACCAGAGGACCAATCTTTCTTTATTTTACATGTGAAATTATTGTTAGGGCCGGATAACGAGCTACCTCTTTGCCGTTGATGAGCTTGAACCTGTCTTGCCCCGCCGCGGCCTCGTCCTCTTCCTGCCGCTGCCGCCTGCTCTTCACGAAAGCCCTCAGCGGCCGCCGCTGCTCCAGCTCCAGCTCCTCATCCACCTCCTCTGCTCTAACTTCATCACCCTCAGCAACCCCGCCTCCACCCCCTAAATCAACACCGGTTTCAACCTCTTCGGTCTCCGCCGGCGCGGCCTCGAGCAGCCGCCCGTCGAGTGTCCGGACCGGCCCATGGCGGCGAGTCGGGGAGCAGGGGAGGAGGGTGGTGCGGCTCCGAAGGCAGCGTCGTCCCGTGGAGGTGGGTGTGCAGGTCCACGGGTGGGATAGGGAGACGGCGGCGGGGTGCGGGCGCGGGGCAGGCGGCGCTGGCGCGCGAGCGGGGCCGGCTGTAGTTGCGGGGCCGGCGGTGGGCTGCGGGCGCGGGACAGGCGGCGGGGGCGGGGCAGGCGGCGGGAGCCGGGCAGGCGGCACTGGCACGCGAGCGGGGCTGGCTGCGGCCGCGGGGCAGGCGGCCGGGCGCGGGTGGCTGTGTGTGTGCGTGCGTGTGTGCGTGGGGCGGGCCCGGGTGGGGTGGATATGAGGGGGGTTGCCGAGTGCCCCTGATCTAACACTGGGCAAACCCTAGCTTTGCCGAGTGCCAGATCAGGGGCACTCGGCAAACCCATTTTTTCATTTTTATTATTTCATGCAGTTGTAGCTCAAATTCAATGTGTATCCATTAAAATTCTATAATTGCACTTAATAAATTAAATTATCAAACGGATCAAAAAATTACCAAAATTACACATGAATCAATCTATGTTCTCTATTGTCTATACAAAAAGTTTTGTCAGCCAACCCCAATTCGACCGTCACTTTGACTCCAAATCTTACCTAATCCTTCTCAACGCTACGAATCTTCATCTGAGATACTTTGGTTTGCAAACATCGTATGTGACAGATTGTGCGAAACTTTCTCAAATTTTCACCACGGCATCCACGTATGATATCACGAGATCTTGACAAATCTCATGATTTTCAAACTTCGTTTGCTTTTTTTAGAATTTAAAAACCATTCGGCCACACATTCGTGGTCGTGTTTTAAATTTCTTTTCATTTCGTGGGTAAGGCCTCACACCGGACTCATTAACATGAATATCATTTTTCTACTCATTTTATTCTATTATTTGAATCACTTGTGGTTCAAATTTGACTTATACCAAAAAGTTCCTTGAAATACAATAAATTAATTAAATATAGCAAACAAATCCACAAATATACCAAATCTTAACATAGAGTACCACATGTTGTATGTGGACAGTAGAAAAAAGTTTCAAGGACAGAAGAGAAAAAAACTTATTTATTTGTTGAGTGCCAAAAAAACACTCGACAAAATTATTTCTATGCCGAGTGCTAAAGAAAAACACTCGGCAAACTTACTTCTTTGCCGAGTGCCACTAACGGACACTCGCAAACTCCTAACGGCCGGCACACTAGCTGACGGATGTCCACGTGGCGGGTTTTTGCCGAGTGTTTTTTCCTAATTTGCCGAGTGTTCTTTTTTCAGCACTCGGCAAAGATATTGGTATGCCGAGTGCCGTTATTTTGCCGAGTGTGGTTTCTGATACACTCAGCAAACAGTTTTTTTGCCGAGTGCTCGATGGAATGCACTCGGCAAAGCTTTTGGCACTCGGCAAAACTGTTGTTTCCGGTAGTGCCTTGATATATATCATATATGTCTTCCTAAAAAAAGAACTTGCGACAAGTTTAGAGAGACATATATATACAAGTTGCTACTATAGGGATCTGGATGGGAGTTCAGGACAAGTGTAAGGAGATGAACATGCAATTTGCAAGTAGTAACACTTATATTATTATTCAGGACAAGGTCAAGGAGTAGCCCGTAAAATTTATACTTATATTAAAAACTGTTAGCTTCACTTAAAAATTGAGCAATTTTCTGCATCGCACCTCGTCAATATCATCTTTAAGAATGCCGTATGCATATCCTCAGCGGACGCACAACTCCAGTAGGCTATAGCATCAGCTTAACATCACCTTACGGTGGACAAGAAATACACAGCCTTAGGAGATAGTGAGAGGAGGGGACCATGGCGGACCTTGTTGTTGGCATGGCCAAGTCGGTGGTGGATGGGGCGCTAATCAAGGCCCAGGCGGCGATTGAGGAGGAGGCCAAGCTGCGGCAGAGCGCGCAGCGCAACCTCGTTTTCATCACTGGCGAGTTCCAGATGATGCAGTCGTTCCTGAAGGTTGCCGACAGCGAGCGCCTAAAGAACGTCGTGGTGATGACATGGGTGCGCCAGATCCGCGACCTGGCCTATGATGTGGAGGACTGCCTCGAGTTCGTTGTCCACCTGGACAAGAAGAACCACTGGTGGGTTAGATTGCTCCAGCCTGGTCGCTGGATCATGCCCTGCTTGCCACCGCTTCGGCTTGACGAGGCGGTAGCTGAGCTGGAACGGCTCAAGGCCAGGGTGGAGGACGTGAGCACGAGGAACGCGCGCTACAGCCTCATCAGCGACTCCGGCTCCAAGCCCGCTGTGGCGGAGCATCAGCCGGCGTCCCACGATGCCGTCGGCGTGGGCGTGACTGCATTCGACCGGTTCTTCATTGCTGCCGGTACTGAAAAGGGAAACCTCACCGATCTGGTCCCCACGAAAGAAAGCGGCGGTGACCTTCAAGTGATCGCGGTGTGGGGATCGAGTGGTGGCGATCTTGGGATGACATCCGTCGTCTGGAACGCCTACACCGACAAAAAAATCTGCGAGGGCTTCCCCTGCCGTGCCTGGATCAGGCTGAGGCGCCCTTTCAATCCACATGAGTTCGTCTGGTCCTTGGCGTCGCAGTTCTTCTCCAGCACGTGCAAAGAGCAAAGAGGAGGAATAATCGCTCTAGACGTCCTGAACAAGATGGAGGCCAAGCAAGGCGAGCTTCTCGCCGAGTTCGCGCAGCATGTGAACAAGGAAAGGTTCCTTGTCGTCTTGGAAGACCTGTCTAGCATGGAAGAGTGGAATGCTATCACCAAGTTTTTCCCCCAAAAGGGGGAGAATGGCAGCTGTATTATCGTCTCCACGCTCAACTTCGAGGTAGCAAGCTTATCCGTGGGACATCCGTATCGCGTATTGCATCTCAACCAGCTCTCAGCCCAGCATTCTGTCTATGGCTTCTACAAAATGGTAAGCTATACCTCCAAAGAATCAATCTTATCATTTACTCCTTAATTAACTTCACTCCCATCGCAATCTTACTCTCTCTTTCTCTCTTTTATATATACTAGCAAATATGTCCGTGCGTTACAACGGAAATCAATAGTCTTAAAATGAAAACTCTGTATCATCTCTAGACGTGAGTTGTTTTAAATTATATGAGTTCAGGTCATGAATCTAAATCACATATGAGACAAATTTAACTCATAATGAGTACAGGTCATAAGTATCACGCACAAGGCACAGGGTGTGAGGACAATTTAAGAAAAAAAATAAGATAGAAGAATCCTTCACTCTTTAATAAGATTTAATATGAGATATAGATTAGAACGTAACCCAAGAAACATGTGAAAGAAAATCTTGAAATACAAAATCAGACCCAAGTGAAAATCGAAACATATAAGGCAAATGGTGATGCAATTATTAGTGAGGAAAACCACAAAAATACAAAATCAGACCCCAGGTGAAACTCGGAATGGACTGACCGGCAAAAGGGAGACAGGAAAAGATAAACCGGCGTGGGTAAAAAAAAAAGCAAAAATCAGATTATATGGGCTGGAAAATGAATTTAAAAAAGGAAAAATCAACCTGAGTGAAAAAAGAAAAGGAAAAAAGGAAATAGCCGCATAGGGAAAAAATAGTCATGGACTTCGTCACGCTATATATATATATATATATATATATATATATATATATATATATATATATATATATATATAGGGAAAAAGTGTATAGAAATAAAAAGGAAATAGCACTAGACTCCACCTGGGCTCTTCCAATTCAAGACTTTGAAAAAACACACGCATTTAATTTGGAAAAGAGAAGTAAAATAAGTAAAATTAAATAAGGTGATGAACGAAAATATATAGATAAAATTTTGGCTCTTTAATATTAGGTAGGCATAGAATAGATATATAGGTTAGGATTCCTATTTAAGTAACTTAAGAAGTCCTGCATATTTCATATTAAATAGGCGTCGTCTATTCGGATTAGAATATATATATATATATACACACATAATTTATATTCGGTACCTATATGCACGGCTTGTGCGTGCTGTGCATACATCTCATTCCCACAACGCTTTTTGTTATAAGTTTTCTTAATTTGGTTGTCCCTCACGTAGTTGTGTGCACATCTCATTCGGTCACGTCTTTAGTTTTATGATTTCTTAATTTTGTTATTCCTCACGTGCTCCCACCAAAACAAAATCAATTACAACTCTCTGTATTCACGAGTTATGACTTTATTGGTAATCCAGTTAGAGACAACACTTATTTATTTAATCAATTGATTCCCACCCTTCCTTCATCAACCCACCTGATATACAAGCATACATGAAAATCTTTTTGTTGATGAAAATTTCAAAATGCAATATCACCTAAACAGTAAGTCCGATTGACGAACCATTTGAAGATTATTGTTGAAAAAACTGTGCTGAACAAAATAAGATCCATATGAAACTGTGCCCTTTTCTTATATTTGTAGTAACTCATATTCTAAATGTGCCCTTTTATTTAATTGCAGTTGTCTTTCTGATACAACATAATTGTTTATGTCTAAAAAACCAATTTATACACACAAACTACACTAAATCGTGACTAAGTAGTAGCTCATATTGTAACTGTGTCTTTTAACTTGGTTGTAGTTGCCTTTATGAGATAACTAACCGTTTGTCTCTAAAAAAATCAATTTATAACTATAAACTTAGCTAAGTTGTAATTGAGTAGTAACTCATATTGTAATTGTGTTCATCTATTTGGTTGTAGTTGTGTTTTGAGACAAATTAATTGTTTCTCTCTACAAAAAATCAATTTAAACCTAAAACTACATTTAATCGTAACTTAGTAGTAACTCATATTGTAGCTGTGTCCTTTCATTTTGTTGCAGTTGTGTTGCTGAGACAATGTAACTGTTTTTCTCTAAAAAATCAATTTATAACTATAAATTACACTAGTTGTGACGTAGTAACTAATATTGTAATTGTGTCCTTTATTTTGTTTACAGTTGTATTTCTGAGACAATGTAACTGTTCCTTTCTGAAAAAATTACAATTATACACTACACTAAGTTATAACCGAGTGGTAACTCACACTGTAATTGTGTCTATTATTTTGGTTGCATTTGTGTTTATGAGACAATGTAACTATTTCAAACTACAAAAAAAAAATCAATTCATAACTACAAAATACAGTAAGCTGTAACTGAGTAGTAACTCATATTGTCCTTTTATTTTGTTGCAGTTGTGTTTCAGAGACAATGAAACTGTTTCTCTCTAAAAATTAATTTATAACTACAGATTACACTAAGTTGTAGCTGAGTAGTAACTCATATTGTATGTGTGCCCTTTTATGTAGTTGCAGTGGTCTTTTATATTCTAGAAAAAAAATAAATGCCAAAAATTCACATTAATATAGTCTCATTTGGCCATCAACTCGGTAGACTCTAATCGCCATGGACCCAATTTTAAAGAGAAAAATGGATACAAGGCCGTATGTGTGCCTAAAGATCAATCACACACATTTAGAGACAAATTACAAAAGTACCAAGCACAAAGCTTTATAACATCACGTTTAATAATCCATTATATTACTATCAAAGTCTCAACAAAAACGAAATAGATAACTACACTATGGTGAACTCCTCCATAAGACCTAGGGACGCCAACTGGTTGACCTAAAGCCTAATATTCCTCAGGAAACTCAGCATAACCATCATAGTTTGTTGCCCATCCTGGATTTTTGTCCAAGTAGTAAAAATAAATAAGCGTAAGTACTCTCCTACTAAACAAGAATAACATGGGGGTTACAAAGCTCCAAAAGGATGATACTGGTTTACTACGGTTAGCATTTTAGTGAGTAACAATTTTAACATTAAAGTAGCGTATAGCTGCGCTTAAGCCCCAATTAATCCACATGATCATATAAGATAGCAATAATCATCATCAATAACATCGTCATTAAGTGAACAAGTATTCTGTAAGTTTTCCAGGCCACTCGTGTCCGTGACCACGACTGTTATAACAGTTTTATACTCTACAGAGGTTGTACACTTTCACCATGAGCCGTGATGCCCATATGCCCGGGTTAATTACTCCCAAAACACTTCCAAGGTGAGCAGGCAGGGTTCACTATGAAGTCTTTCAAAGGTTTCCCTAACAAGTTAGTAGCCACTAGGTTTTGATGGCAAGGGGATATAGAGCCCCCTTTCGAAAGGCACACTCACGCAGAAGTACTTTTAGGAACAGAGGCCGCACTATACCCCTTTTGCGCCTTTTGGTAACCACTGACAAGCTAGAAACGGTCCTTCTACTGAACTAAAGCTAGAGCAATATAGCACTCATGGTCATACTGTAAGTCCTAGATTTTGCTTATAAATAAGTCCTTAGGGAGGGCCAAGAGCATCATGTATAGAAGCTAAATGCACCCTCGCCCTATATCCATGTTGCTAAAAAGCAAGTTTTATCCTTTGTTGCATAAAGCCATTAGTCAATATTCAAATCATGATTGTTTAAATTGAACGCTAGCAAATACTACCCAAATGCAAGTAAATCCATTGGTGACAAGGTATAAAGGTAACAAGAGGTAGATCCATCCTTAGGGGTAACAAAATTAGACACGTGCATCATGAATTAATGGTGACTATAAGGTGTATAGGTATCAAGGATACTCCCATGCTATACTTGCCTTGCTCAAAAGGCTCCTGCTGATCCCGGTCGTCAACGAAGAACTCCTGGTTACCCAGGTACTGTCCGTCTATACTCGATCAACACAACAACACATAAGCATCCATAGGCAATCATGCATAGCAAACAAAGACTATATATTAGAACAGTACACCAATAGTGGAAAAAGGTGTTGAAAAGCTTTTAGATCTAATCTACTATCACATAGACACAAATTGCACTCTAATCAGATTTAAAACGGAGAAGATATGATGAATACAAGCTCTGGATGGCAGAACCATAAATAAACCAAACTTATTTTTGAATTAAATAAGGGAAAACAGATTTTTGAATCTGTCGAGGGACTGCGGGTACAAAATGGAGAAAATAGGGGGTTTCTTTTGCAAAATTGGCATGGTTGATCGGTATTGACAGGTTCATGGCCGTAGATCTCGATCTAGACGGTCAAAACCAGAAGAGAGAGAGGGATGTCACCGGCACTATAGCCAACGGCGGAGCCATGGCCGTGACATCACTGACGAACGTCGATCCGGCATTCCCATGCATCATCGGTCAAAAGAGAAATAAAAAGAGGGAGCTAAGCGAGCGGCGAACTCGGCTAGACGATCGGGAGCGGCAGAGAGCGAGTAGAGGCGGATCAGAGCTCGGCTTGGCGGCTCGGGTTGACCGGCTCAACTTCGGTGAACTAGCGACTGGCGCAGAGGAATCGAGGGATCGAACAGGAGGCCCTGGACGCCTCCTTACCTAGTCTCGAAGCACGGCGAGCGGTTTAGGACGACGATGAAGCGGCGGAATGGCGAGGTGAGCACAGCAGCGGCGGCTAGGGTTTGGTGGCTCGAAGCAGCTGCTCTAGGCATGAGGGCTGCTGCGAGGAGCTGGATGGAGGGCGGCGGGGGCGGGGCTTCAGCTTTTAGCCTGGGGATGCACCACGGATGGAAAGGTGGGAGATCGAGGGGGATTTCGGCAGCTTCAAGGAAGGAAGGCGGCGACGCTCTTTCCTTCAAGAGGAAGAAGACGGCACAGTCGCTGACATGCGGGACCCACCTGTCGGCGAGAGAAGGCGCGAGGACAAGGTGGCAGCGAGCCAAAGGGATAGAGGGAGCGGGCGGGTGCCTCTGCGGGGCTGCTGGGCCCGCCCGGCTGGATGGGTCGCGCGTTGAGCGTGCTGAGCTGCAGGGAGGGCAAGGCCGAGCGGGCTAGAAAGAAGAAAGGGCAAAGGAGGGAGAGAGGGTGAGGTTTTCCTTTTCTTTTATATCAGAGTTTTTCAAAACTATTTTTCAAATGGGTTTTGAATCCTTTTTCAGATGTGGTCAAAACCATACAGTACAAAAATCAAATGCACTAGCATGCATGCCACAACATGTATCTATCCTTATAGTTGCTTTTAATTTAACAAAGTTATTACTTTTCCTAAGTTGAATGCACACATAAATGCAAAAATAAATCGATTTAAGTTATTTTTCAAAAGATGCAACTTTTAGGGTGTTACAAATAGTAACATCTAATCCGTTTGTCTCCTAAGACTCTAGCCCGTGCGGGACCACGGGTTGATGTACTATATTCCTTAATTTTGGTTAATTGTCACCTGACGCACAAGCTCTGTCACTACTAGCGTCGGTTACTTCATTATCGAAAGTTATGTTTTTTTATGTTATTTATTAATAGTTCTACGGAAATAGTTCATTTCGGAAAGTGTATTTCATCAGTTCATTAAAATTTATTTAGGGGTCTCAACGCAAGCAAGAAAACCGTTGTATATATTCATAGACAGATAGAGAGAGAGAAATACTAAAATGCTCCCAGGCTCAACTTGTACTACGTTTGCGCCTACCCTGTCGGTGGCGTCCAGGTCGTGTACAGAAGGCTCAACTTGTACTATGTTTGCGGCTGCCCTGTCGGAGACAGTCCATGTCGTGTACAGAGGCCTTGTTTAGTTCCCTTCAAAGTTCCAAGTTTTTTCACTCTCTCTCCATCACATCAATTTTTGGAGACAGTCCATGTATGTGAGCATTAAATGACTAATTACACAGTTTAGTTGGAAACCAGCTTTTGAAGTTGGTCCAGCCAAATAAGACCAATTGGTACCGAATCTAAACAAGAACTCAATGAAACCAGCTGGAACCAGCCAAAACCAATTGGTACCGAATAGAACTAATCCCCTCAGCCACATGCTGCTCCCTATGTCTCAAAATAAGTGTTGTTGTGATATTTGTACCAGTCAAACTTTATTAAGTTTGATTATGTTTGTAGAAAAAAAATAGCAACATTTGTATGTCCAAATAAGTTTATTATGAGAATATATTCAATGATTTATCTAATGATACTAATTATATACAATAAATATTAATACACTCTTATATATATATTTAGTTGAAGTTCGAAGTGTTTAACTTCTCGAAAAGCGAGAGCGACACTTAGTTTGGGAGGGAGGGAGTAGATCACAGCCAGGCGACACTATTCATAGTCAGAACCAGTTGGAACCATCCCGGTCATAACCATGCCCAGTCGGACCAACTGGAACTAGTTGTAACCAATCCAACGGAGTGGGCGAATTCTCCCCGGAGAATGCGCCCAGTGCAGTATAGAATCACAGTATTTATAGTGAAATGTTCATTTTCAGAGTTGCTGTTGTTTTTTTATTGTATTATGATGTTATTTTTCTATTATGGCAAGAGTTGAGGCTGCAAAGATTGTACTATTAGGTTATTTTCTATCTACTATGGCAACAGTGAATATTTTCTACTATTGTATTGTACCCTCTGCCTCACCATATCTAATATCATTTATTTAGGAGACTCAACGTGAACGAGACAAGGGCAAGAAAATTGTTGATCCAGTCCCCAGCGGCTCCAGTAAAAAGGAGAAGGCTGAATTGTGGAAGGAGCATCATCCCCTTGTTGGACGCGAGTCAGAAACCAAGGACCTCGGTGGCCGTGCCGTTGAGGCTGCCAAATCTTTCCAGGTTATGACAGTCTGGGGGATTGCAGGTGTTGGAAAATCTAGTCTGGTCAAACACATGTTCTGCAACAAAATCCTGAAGAGCCCGCTGTTTAAGAAGTATGCTTGGGTGGAGTTATCGCATCCATTCAATATATGGGACTTCTCGCGAAGCTTACTTTTGAGTTTTGATTCTGAAGACCTCCAAACAAAGGTGATTGCAGAGCACGGTACAATGGGAAGCAAAAATCCCGTTTTGGAGTGTCGTGAGATGCTGCAAAACAAATCCCAACCGTGCCTCATTGTCATTGATGGTCTTCAATCCACCACAGAATGGGACTCGATAGCTGAATTGCTGCTGGGATATAAACATAGGAATGCCATCGTCGTCATTGCATCTGAAGAAAGCATCGCCACGCACTGCTGCGGACCTAAAGGACCGTACACGTATAATGTCAAAGGTCTAGGACATGACGCGGCCTCTCGTCTCTTCGCTAAGGTGTGTTTTTCCCATGAGAATTTTTCCGCTGTCATTGTGATACAGTTTCCTTTACTACATCCATCTCTCTAGTTTCTGTACAAACTTGTCTCATTTATTGTTCATTCACCAAGAAGAAAGGTGACAGGTTTATTCCCTTTTTCTTGTTCTTCTAAAGTTCAGTGTATCCCAACGTGCAAGTTTAGTTACAGAACATTTTAGCTAGCAATTTAACTATGATTCCAACCATCCGAACTGAAATAAACCTCTGCTCTGATGTATAATCCGCTTTACCTGACAATTGACATCCCTGGTTTTAAAAAGATTTGACACTCCAATTTAATTCCTACAAAGAAACTGCTTTGATTGATCAAATTAATTCAGGGCAGGCTCGAACATGAAAACAATAGAGAAACGTATATACATGTCGTTCAGCAAAAATTGCTGTGTTGCATGCTTTCCATAAGCGTGCCAAGACACGACATTCAACCAGTTTGGGCTTGAAGATTGCGCACTCTTGTTAGTAACTTGCCAAGTCTAATGGAAATTTCTTACTATGACCCCTACAATAAATTGAAGGAGCTTTGTTATGATACACCCAAATGATTGTGGATCGCTGATCTAGATGTTAATTATCAAATATTACCTAATAGGAGCTAATAGGATAAATAAGGAACATCTTTCTATTAGATCTTACTACTACTAATTGGTAGCCCCCAATGGTAGTCATTAATTGAAAGACTAACTATCCATATCCATTACTGTAGTTCTCTTACTCTAGTTCTCTTAGATCTATTTTGTTTTAAAGAAATTACTCACGGCCATCATTATAAATAGAAAATAGACTAAAATATCATTGCGGGAAAAAAAATCTGGCCATACGGGAGGAAAATATAGATCGGCCAGTGGTTAATAAAATAATAATTAACAGAGACGACTACGTCCATGTGAAATGTTGGTTAACACATTAATAAAATATTAGTCCTCAAGGATCTTTTATGGTTGGTTAATGTATTATAACAAGATAAAAGATATCAGAGCCTATGACGTTGATGGTTGGTTAATCCTTTCAACGAAAGATCAAATTAAAATTAAGTTAGTCTATTAACAAAATATTGGATATATAATCTATCAACCCAACAACAAAATACGCTTGTGCCGAACTGGCGGACCACCGGTAAAAGAGGTCCGTAGTCTAAAAAATGAGACAACCACCATAAATGTCACAAAAACCCAACGACAAAATACTTAATAGTGCAGTTTACAATCTAACATCCTAATTTTAAAGGGTACAAACCAGAGTTAATAAAATATATAATAGGCACAAGAGTTTCGGTTTAACTTGAAAATATAAAATATAGAAGTCGCAATTAATAAGATATGAGCTGCAATAACAACCACCATTGGTTAACCTAATGTTTAAAATAAATGCGTATTAGAAATACACAAAGGTGCCATGAAAAGGAACAAAGTATCTATTGTGTCTATTGTGTTAGAAAATGATCAAAGTGTAAAATATGTAATTTATATAAGTTTGAGATATTAAACAGTAACTAATGCTTACACGTCTTCTAAGATTCTATCCCTTGCGAGAGCATGGATTGGAGGACTACTATATCTAATATATATGTATGATCCAACATTCCTATTTGATTAAGGATGACGATAGGGCGTGACCAGTCGCATGTTTTAGTAATGCACGACCCCGCCATCCTCGTCACCATCCTCACCCTGTCGTCATCTTCGACCTCAACCTCGCCCGCGCCCCCACCAGTGGTGTCTGATGGCTCCGGCTGCCTCGCCGCACCATCCATGTCCCACCCCACGACCCCGCCCTCCCCTAACCTCCGCTGCGACACCTCCGCTGTCCTCGTCCCGCCCTCGCCCCTCGATCTGCCCTCCCCTAATCCCAGGGCAGGTTGCCGACGACCTCCGCCATGACGCCCCCACCACCAGCCCCACCCAACCTCCTTCTCCAATCGCCCAGGCGAGCAGTGCCCCCGCCGCCCCACCTCGCCGTCATTTCGCCCGCCTCCATCACTGTGTCGCGGCGGCCGCCCCCAAAACCTCCTTCTAAGCCCGCTAGGAACAGATCCCCTAACCCCGCCGCCGCTAGAATCCTAGCCGCCGCCGTCTTCTTCTTTGTCTCCGGTGGGTCGCGAGCGCGGTGGGAGCGGGGTCACGTGGACACGTGCGCGTGGGAGCGGGGTCGCGCCGTCGCGTTTTTGATTTATGGTTTCATGAAACCTGACTTGTAAATAGGACTTGAAGTGCCTTTCCTCTAAATGTTCTCTATTTTTTGGTGTGATAAAAAACAATCATGACTTCGTTGTAACATATGTTTTTTTGGTGTTGTTATTCTTATTGTTTCGCTACTGTCTGGTACAATACTTGTCCCATGTGGGAGTTGTAATGATGATATGATGGATAACTGGATCGGAATAATGAAGTGTAAACTAGAGATATGTCCCGTATGAAGGATTTAATCATGAAGTAGTTAATTAATCGACCATTATTGGCCAAGGTCTTCCTAAGAGCTTTCAAACGTACGTAAATGGTTGTTACGTGTCACGTATTTTTTCCAACTGGCTTGCCCTTGCTCGCTGCTTCGCTTGGCACAGTGCAGATCGGAAGACGATTCATAGCAGGGCGTTATGATTACTTTAATTAGTTTGTATGTTCTAAAAATCTAGTGTCATGATTTGATCGAGCTCTTACCTCCTAGAGAGTAATAGGAGTACCGAAGCAATGGCCAAATTGAAAAGGTAATATAGCTTTGTTTTGTCTAAATCAGGAAGATGGATGATAAGTCCAGATTAACTTATCATCTAAGTGAAATCATAATAACGAAATTAACTATTTCATTAGGAGCATTGCAGTGTGCTGTTAGTGGTAAATTGTTCTTTGAAATGCAAATTGGGGAATCTTTCTATAAAGATTAGCACATACAGAGTCTGTCACTAATGCAAAGATTTCTCCTCTGCTTCTCGATTTCTAGATTGGTATCTTAAACGAATTTTCTATAGCATGCACCTTTACGACATACATGCTTGATAAATTTCATTCACATTACTCACCCGGCAGCGTACTTTATTTATCTATCAATAGACATCAAAGGGGAGTCTAGTTTGTTTGGCATGCCAACTGATTTTGATCTCAAATTGTTTGAACAACAGGCACCCAAGGAGATAATGGAATCTGGTAATGTTGATGTGCGGGAACTTGTCCCAAAGTGTGGTGGACTTCCCAAAGTTATAGTTGAAATTTCCGGATTATTGGCCAGAAAGAAATATGAGTGGAAGGAGCGAGCACGCTCTATCAATAATCAGTTTATACAAGAGTTGAAGAACAATGGAGAGTTTAGCGAACTGCAGGATCTGTTTAGCTGGATGCAACTCTACTTCCGCAATTGCCCGGATTTTCTCAAGCCATGTATCCTCTACCTGTCAATTTTCCCTCCAGACCTTGTCATTCGCCGGAGGCGACTAGTCAGGCGGTGGATTGCAGAGGGATACTCTACAGACAGCCATGAAGAATCTGCAGAGGAGAAAGGGGAGAAGCAATTCCTCAACCTCCTCAGTCTGAGCATAATCCAGCAGCCATCCTCATTGGGGTATGGTGGCACAAGGACAAGGATTGTCTCATGCCAAGTCAATGGGTTTTTCCGGGAGTACATCATCTCCCAGCGAATGGAAGAGAACCTTGTGTTTGAACTGGATGGCCATTGTGCCGTAACCACTCAGCGCACAGGACGACACCTATGCATAACAGAAGGCTGGGACAGGGACAGAATTGTTTTCGACAACATCGACTTCTCCAAGCTACGGTCACTAACTGTGTCCGGAAAATGGGAATCGTTCTTCATCTCTGAAAGAATGAAGCTGCTTCGGGTGCTTGATCTAGAGAATGCATCAGGTGTAAAGTATAGTGATCTTGAGAAGATTTCGAAGTGGTTTCCTCGCATCAAGTTCCTCTCCCTGCGAGGACGCACCGAAATCTGTCACCTGCCAAGTTCAATAGGTGATCTGAGGCAGCTCCAAACCCTGGATGTTAGACACACCTCCATAAAAACCTTGCCAGTAAACATTACCAACTTACAGAATCTGCAATACGTCCGTGCCGGCAACACCACCCCAGAAGACCAGAAACCATCAACACAACATCTTCCATTGTCTTGGTTCTCAGATTACTGCAAAAGTCATCATGGAGTTGGCGTTAAGATGCCTCCCGGTTTTCGGAAATTGACAGCTTTGCACACTCTGGGTGTTGTCAACGTCAGTGCTTCAGGAACAAAGGCCATTTTGGAACTCAAAAAGATCACACAGTTGTGCAAGCTTGGAGTGTCTGGCATCAACAAGAGTAACAGCAAGATGTTTTTCTCTGCAATCTCAGATCTTGTCCATTTGGAATCCCTGTCCTTGTGGCTCGACAAGAACAGTGAAGGTTGCCTGGATGATATTTCCCTTCCTCCGAAGAGCTTGCCGAGCTTGCGGAGCCTTAAACTGCATGGGATTGGAGACAAGTTGCCAGAATGGAGAGAGCTGTTTACCAAGCTCACGAAGATAGATCTGGAGATGACCACAGTAATGACAGATGTCTCCTCGGTGAGCAAGAGAGAGAAAACTATTGCAGATGAAGGTGTCATAGTGTTCCTCGGCGGGCTATCAGAATTGTGTATTCTCCATATTCGTGTCAAGCAGTTTCAGAATGGCGAGCTCAATGTCAAGGTTATTAAGAATGCGGTTGAGGATGAAAGCTTTAAAAATGTCAAGATCCTTGAGATTGCTTGCACCTCCAGAGCACAAGTTACTTTTGGGAAGAAAGCCATGAACAAGCTTGAGCAGCTTAAGGTTGACTGCTCCATTGGGTCCACATACAAGTTTGCTGGGCTGCAGCATCTACCTCAGCTCAAGGAAGTTTGTGTAAAGGGTTCGCACGATGACGCACTGGAGACAGATCTGCGGAGCCAGCTCGACAAACACGAAAATACACCCGCTCTTAAACTGGAATAACTTTTCATCAGCCTCTAGATGCTAATTAATGCATTTCATTTGGCATGTTTCGGCAACTTTTTCGCTGTTCATCAAGATCTCCTTTATGATGGTCGGAAAAGTACCATTAGTACTTGCAGCTACTACGTTGTATTTTATTTTCTGACCATTTATTCGAGGAATATTATTTATAAAATTTAGTTTTTATTATTAAGGGTATATTAGTAATTTTATTTTGTCTCTTTCCCTCACTGGGCATCACACGTTTCCCAGCTCGTTTTGTTTCCCAGTTTTTGATTCCTCCTGCAAATCTAGCGGCATGCGAAGGTTGAAACACAAATTGGACACTTGATGCGGCCGCACAGCATACCGCATTCACTCCTCTGCTGTTCCATGGCCAGCGGCATGTGTTAGTGTCGTTGGCTACAGAGAGTTTGCGTTCTTAAACAGCAGGATCTCCAATTCGTCATGAGAGAATTTTTTTGTGTGCCCCTAAAAAAGAAGGTAAATCTGTATGTGCCATTAAAATTTTTGTTGTGACTCTTAAATCTTCAAGGACGACTAGAGGGGCGTGAATGAGAGCCGAATAAAATTTCTTCTTCGACAAGAAACTAGCCTATGTCCCAAGCAACCCACCTGAGCGAAAAAACCTCAAATCTTCAAATGCAAGTCCACACATGCCAACTGGAGACCAGATACACTCAAGACAGACCAGAGAAAACAGCAGAAAAGACACGGAAGCAAAATAGCGAAAGACACAGCAAAGGGGCACAAAAACGTGACCCAACGAGGAAAGCACCCAGTTTTGGCACTGTTCAAACCGGCCTAAGGGGTTCTACAGGCTCTAGCACCCCGCGAACCACCATTGTAAAGGTGATTACGATACAAATCAACTTCGATTTGCACAAAAAATTGCAGAGACGTTGCTGAGTGTGTTGTGATCCTTTTCCTAAACATCAAAGCTCCAAAACCCTCTGAATCAAACACTACTCGAAACTAAAATTTCCCTGCCGGTGCAAAACCGACAAATATTCGATAGGGAAATTAGGAAATTAATTTTTCTATTGGTTTACCGACAGGAAAACGCCAACAGAACAAAAGCGACAGAAAAATTAAATTTGCATGTCGGTTGTTGAAATTTCCAATAGTGAAAAAAGATTTGAAAATCTATCTCCAATGGTGGGGTTTTCACTAAAAGACTAGAAATCTCATATCTTCGTGCTTGTTAGGAATCTACCAAAACTATTGGCTAGAGACCTTCCTCGGATGTTATAGAAAGTGGGGAACACACCCAAACAAGTAGAAGAACTCAGATGTGAAGAATCACAAGAAAGCTCAAAAACAAGGCACCGAAAGGGAAAACCCAAAAGAGGCAACCATGAACTCGAATTTCAGAGGACAAATTCCATCTGTTGCAAACGAGATCAAGTTCCTTACAATGTCTAGCTTCCACCCTTCATCCACCCGCTCAGATTGGGAAAACATAGACAAAGGTACAGACTCTCTCGATTCTGGATCTCCAATCAGTGTTACAGACTCTAGCTAGCCTGTCACCTGGAGATTGAAAGGAAAGCAATTGGAAGAGGTAGCTAGCTTGGGGCAACCCTCCTCTTATTTATCGGGATCACTACAGGAAACTGGCTCTTTGCCGACTACAATTTTCTTTGCCAACTGTTTTTTTTCGACACTCGGCAAAGAGGTCCCTTTGCCAACTGGAATTTCCTGCGATCGGCAAGCAGATTTGCCGATCGCTCGGCTTTGCCGATTGCCAGCAGCTGGCAAAAGAATTGCAATCGGCAAAAGGGCAGGCCATGGTTGACGCCATCCACACGTCACCTTTGCCGCCGATTGCCACTCCGTCGTGATCGGCAAAAAGCAAAGCACTTGCCAATCGCCATCCTCCACAGCGGTCGGCAAAAATTTTATTTTTTTTTTGATCCAGTTTTTTGTGTTGCCTTGATGACAGTAAGTACATGATATATTCCAAGTTTGGGATCATTTGATTTATTTTGCTATATTAGTAGATTTTTTTTACATTTCTTTGATTTTTTCCGTGACTCCAGTTGAGCTACCGGTGGGGGCCTCGGTACATGAAATAATGGAATCCGACGATTGAAAAATGATATTCATGATGTTTGGAGCATGTTGAAGCCGTGTCGCGGGCCTTCGCGACTGAAATTCGATTTGTTTAAAAACACTTTTCACGCTGCCGGTGGTTCTCAGCGTGAAAAGTGTTTTTAAACACGGCCGAAAATCGAAGCGTAGTCCCGCAAATGCCTCAACATACTTAAACATCATGAATATTATTTTCAAATCGCCGGATTCCATTATTTCATGTACCGTAAAAATTTGAGAAAGTTTTCGAAAATGGAAATCGTAAAAAACACAATGGAATATAGCAAAATAAATCAAAATGACCCCAAACTTGAAATATATCATGTACTTATCAGAAAGGCAACACAAAAAAATGGGATCAAAATCGAAAAAAATTAATTTTTTGCCGATCGCCATCGATGGCAGGGCTTAAGAAGAACCTTTGCCGATCGCCGGGGAGGATGGCGATCGGCAAAAAGAATTGATGAGAAAAAATCAAAAATAACCTTTGCCGATTGCTAGGGGAGCAGAAAGTATCAAAAGTATTTTTAAAAAAATTAAAAAAATTTTTTGAAAAAAAATAATAGACCTTTTGCCGATTGCGTCACATGCTCGTGATCAGCAAAGGGAAAAAAAAAAAAAAAAAAAAATCGCCTTATCCGCTCGGCCGCCCTCCCCTCCCAAAATCCCGCCCCGCCTTGCCACCATGCGCCACCAGGCCGCCCCATGCCGTCGCCCGTTCGCCCGTGCCGCCCCCCCCCCCCCCCCCTCCCCCCCCCCTCCCCCTCTCTCCCCACGGCCATGGATCCTGTCCTCCTCCCCCCCACTTCCTCTCCTGGGCCCCCCCCATGGGCCCCCCCCCCCCCCCCCCTCCCGGCCCTCCCAGCCCTGGCTGCCCCCCCCCCAAGGCCCCCCAGCTGGCCTGGCCCCCTGGCCAAGGCCTCCCAGGCGCCCCCCCAGGCCAGCCACACCCCCCAGCGCCCCTCCCTCCCGCCTCCAGCCCCCCCCATCCCAGCACCCCCCCCCCCCCCCCCCCCCCCCCCCCCCCCCCCCCCCCCCCCCCCCACCCCCCCCCCCCCTCCCCATGGCCCCTGGCCCCGGCCCCCATGAGCCGCCCCAGTGCCCCCCCCGGCCCGGCCCGGCCCCGGCCTTTTGCGCCAATTGCCCGCTCGCCGCTGCTCGCTTGCGCCGGCGATCCGCCTGGCCCACACCCTGCCCGCTCATTGCCCGCCCGCCGCCCGCCCCACGCCCTGCCCATCCGTGCTGTCCGTCCGTCCGTCCCGTCCGTCCGCTGCCCGTTTCGCCGTCCGCCACGCCCTCGCGCCCGTCCTCGCCCGCCGTCCTCGCCTCGCCGTCCTCGCCTCGCCCAGCTGCCCGTCCTCGCCTCGCCGCGCCGTCCCGCCTTTTGCGATCCTCAAGCGCGCCTCTGCTCCACGCTGCCGGTGACGCCGTCCGTGTGACGAGGTAGGTAGTAGTACTAGTAGTAGTAGTTTACTTTGTTAATACCGCTATATTCTTCTCGCATGGATTGTAAATACATTTGTGGTTGTCGGCCATCGTGCTCGACATGTATATGTGTTTGTCGGCCATCGTGCCGTCTTTTTTTCTTGCAGTTTTGGTAACCTTCCGTCTGAGGGAGGTCTTTGCCAAATTTTTCGTTCTCACTAATTGTTTTTCTTTTTTCGAGGGCTCCCATTGGAGGCTAGCCGAGGAGCACGACTCGACACGCCTTTCGCTTAGCCTTTCTTCACCGGCACTGCGGTATGACCCCTCTTTCCGCCACATGTAGTCATAGGTCGCGTTACCCGGTTAGGCGTCTCCGTCCAAAACGGATACGATTGGAAGTATGCGTTCTTCGCATATGTATAACCATATCCGTTCGGATTGTCCACGTTATTTGGACAGCCCGAGATGTCGAGACGAGGTTAGCTCCCATGTTCCGCTCCCGTCCCGAGTCGGAGTTTCGGTGAGACCTCCCGTTGTTCTCTGGATACACACTCCCCCGCCAGACGTGTATCGGGAGAACAGCGAGGAAAATCTGCCGAAATCCGCTCTCGACGGAGCGCGAGCATGGAAGCTAACCTCGTCTGCTGCATCTGCTCGGTGGGATTAGGACCTATCCTTCACCTATTAGATGGTAGGAGCGCGTTGTAGATGCACTTGCTGGTTTTATCACATGTTAACATTGCCGCATGACGAGCATGGGTGACCGTGAGTGGATGTACTCGGGCTTCGCAAGTAAGAGCCACGAATGGATCGGGGGACAACCGAGTTCTGGAGCATGCATTTGGCCCACCGCTAAAGGGTCGATTCGGATGTCGTGTCCCCCGCAGCGAGTGCGAGGAACAAGAAGAAGAAAGTAAAGGCTCGGTGTTGAGAGATCTGTTCAAGCACGGTTCGTTCCAAACTATACCCGTTAGGCGCCACCATGGTGAATACCATCCTATTAGGGACGAGGTGGTGCGACCCGTCCTCGAGGAGTATGATGGCGATGCCGGGATGGCGTAACATGATGGCGGAACTTCCACGAAGCACGGTTTGGCGAAGGAATGGATGTGGAGGAAGATCCGGAGGAAACCGCGAAGGCCTTCTACGACATGATGGAGTCGGCACGAAGCCCCTTCACGAGAAGACAAAGCTTACATGAATCGGATGCCATCTCACGCTGATAGGGTTGAAGTCGCAGCTAGGCATTAGTCGAGGCGGCTTCGATCTCGTGTTGAGCATTGTTGGGGACCGCTTCGCAGATCATGTCCTGCCGACGAACACCTACGCTACTACACGAAGCTCCTTCGTGCACTTAAGATGCCGTATGAGGGGATCCATGCTTGTCCGAAGGGGTGCATCCTATTCGGGGAGACCTCGAGGAAGCAAAAACCTGTCCGGTGATGCCTCTAGGTTCGTGTTGGTAGAAGGCTCGATGGCAACATGAAACAGTCTAAGGTCCCCGAGAAGGTCATACGGCACCTTCCTTTCCTACCGAGGCTGCAAACGGTCGATATGACGGAGGAGTCCGCGAAACAGATGACGTGGCACAAGAATGGCAAAAGATACCATCCTGACAAGATGGTACACCCGGCGGACGGTGATGCATGGAAGCACTTCGATAACATGAATCCTGTCAAGGCTATGGAGGCTCGGAATGTACGCGTAGTGCTGGCAACAGATGGGTTCAACCCGTTTGGAATGATGGCGGCCCCGTACACTTGCTGGCCCGTGTTTGTGATCCCCCTCAATCTCCCCCCCGGCGTCATGTTTGAACCTAAGAACGTGCTCTTGACGCCGATAATACCCGGACACCCGGCGACAATATGGGTGTGTTCATGCAGCCGGTGTGGGATGAATTGGAACTTGCTTGGGAAGAGGGGGTACTCACGTACGACCGGGCTACGAAGAGGAACTTCAGAATGCATGTGTGGTACCAGTATTCAATGCATGACTTCTGGCGTATGGCTTATTCAATGGTGTGTGTTCACACGGAAGTTCCCTTGCCCGACATGCAAGGCGATGTGATGTTCACCGGCGGCCAAGGGCGGCAAGTTTTCTTCTTTCGACAAGCATCGCCAATTCCTGCCCGAGAACCATGAATTCAGGCTAGATGTAAAGCACTTCACGAAAGGCGTTCAAGTCATCGGCCCCATTCCATGAGTTAAGAGCCCCTGCCGCCCGTCCTTGCCCGACATACATCTGAGCTCTCGAACCCGAGGAAACAGGTGGGTTTAAGGGATATGCTCGGGACCACATGTGGACTCATATATCGGGCTTGACTAGGCTCCCCTACTTTAAGGACCTTCTTCTTCCACACAACATCGATGTAATGCACATAGAAAAGAATGTGGCCGAGGCACTCTGGGCAACACTCATGGACGTTGGCAAAAAGTCGAAGGACAACGTCAAGGCTAGACTGGACCTGGAGATGATCTGTGATAGGCCAAACTCGGTGATGAAGACCCTCGCGCCCGGCAAGAAATGGAAAAGGGGCTGGCCGATTACATCCTGAAAAGGGCGAGATAGGAAGGAAGTTCTGCGATGGATCAAGACGTTAAAGTTCCCCGATGGGGTATCGCGCGAATCTGGCGGGGTGTGAACTTGCGACTATGAAAGTCTTAGGGATGAAGAGCCATGACTTCCACATATGGATTGAGCGGATCCTTCCTGCGATGACCCGGGATACCTCCCGAGCATGTGTGGCGCGTCCCCGGCAGAGTTGAGCTTCTTCTTCCGCCACTTTGTGCCAAGGAGTTGTCTCGGGATGTTTGTGTTGAACTAGAGAAGGCTGCACCTCTGTTGCTCTCAAGTTGGAGATGATATTTCCACCCGGCTTCTTTTCTGTCCATGCAAAGATCTCGATCTTGCACCTACTGCCGAGGCACGCGGTGGGGGGGGTCCCGTGCAGGCCCCGTTGGTGCTATCCAATCGAGAGGTGTCTAAAGCTTCTTCGGAAAAATTGTAGAAATAAAGCCAAGATTGAGGCTTCCGTGGGAGAGGCCTCCGTTCTAGAGGAGGTGTCGACCTTCACACAAAGCGTACTATCTTCGAGAAGCTTCCCAAAGATGCACAATCCAACCCCTCGTTACAACGCCGACGAGAACTCATCGATACTCACCTTTTCCAAGGGGATCTCGGGAGTGGAAGCGCGGTACCAACAAGCGCTTGAACCATCGAGAGTGGCGTATCATCATGTTCACATTGTTGATCAACCTTGATGAAGTGATTCCTTATCAGAAGTAAGTTCTCAATGAGCTTGTTACCTACGCCGTCACTATCCTCCATCTATCATGGTCTGACCCTCTAGTTTCTTCCTTCTTTCAGGGAATTTATTAGTCAATACTAGAGAGGCAATAGGGCTCCTACCGAGCAAGAAGAAGACAATCTTCTTAGACACGGTGTGCCCGATTTCATCTCCTGGTTCTGTACAAAGGTACCAACCAACTAACCTCTTTTCGACTTTGTGATTCCACTTTGCTCCCGGAGCGAGTTATGTAACGATCTCCTACCCTTGCAGGCCCGAACGGATGCGAAAATGAGCGATGAATTGAAACAGGTGGGCGTGGCTTCTCCCCAGTAGGGTGAAGTCATTCACCGCTTATGATGTGAATGGCTATCGCTTTCGCATACGAGAAGCTACGAGGAGAGTCGACCCAACCTAAAAACCATGTGTTTGGAGTTCGTGACGCCGCCGGCACGACGGATGGGAAGGACTACTACGGCATAGTCGAAGAGATATACGAGCTCAACTTTAAGGGTGCCGGACTTTAGCGCCCGGTGGTATTCAAATGCCATTGGTTCGATCCTCGATATCACGAGGAAAGACCTTACGATAGGTCAAGTCAAGATTCGACAGGACTCCAACTATAAAGGAGACGATGTCTACATTGTGGCCAACCGAGACGCCACCACAAGTTTATTACCTCCCATGGGCGTGCCAAAAAGACGAGAAGCTTGCGGGTGGAGCCTTGTGCATTTGGTGTCGCCACATGGCAAAAGCGCCTCTCCCAACGACAACGATTACAACTTTGACCCAAGCACCGATGAGTTCTATCAACCCGAGGGGCTAGAAGGTACCTTGGAGATCGACATTGGTTCGCTCATGGGCATGGAAGTAGACAACGAAATCGATGAGGACGAGGGTGAGGAGGTGCAGGATGCCAGGGACTTAAGAATGCTAGAGCGATGGCAGATGCAGCGCGATGGAGTTGTCCAGGAGGAGGTACATGATGATGACTATGGAGACGATGAGGATGATGATGACAGTGATGACTTAAGGGAGGTCGACAATATTGATAGCGATGACGACGATAGTGATAGAGATGATGACTCCACGCCCGAGATATTGCCGTTCGCGGAGATAATTACGAGGCCATGTAATACTATATTGTTATTATTATGTTCCTTTACAAGTACTTGTCATTTATTTATGCTAACAATTTTGTTCTTTGTCATTGCAGGCACTCGGCAAAATGCCAGGTGACGGCGGCAAAAGGCCGCGATCGAAGCAAAGACGCTTTCGACGTACTGTGTCCCCCGCAGGAGACCGCCGACGACGAGGAGGAGGAGGAGGAGGTGTTGGTGCGCGGGTCATCCAGTAGGGGGTCCCAGCCCCCAATGGACGCCGCCAGCGCGATCAGAGGTCATTGTTCTCGTCCTCGCAAGGGGGGACGACATCGCGGATTGACGAAGCGCGGCGCGGCGGCGACGACGACGACGATTTACGACGACGACGACGACGACGCGCGCCTACACCAAAGTAGACGGCTTTTGACTTCATCGAGCGTGGCCAAGGTGTACTCGCTGGGCCCACGCAGCCTTTCCTAGGGTGCGGCCGCAATTCCACCAAATACCGGTGATCACACCCGTGGGCGGATATAAGTAAACCATTATTGATTTCACTACTTGTTCATATGACATGTCAAAAATCGAACTGAAGACTAACAATTGTTCTTAATGACTCATGCAGTTCCTGGAAGATTGTGAGTGGAGCAGGTCAAGCACGCCATATCAATGGCATCCAGGGCCTCCTGATTAAGGAGTACTACCCTGGCCTTGTCAACGTCAACGGCGAGATGAAGGTGCCCACCAAGTGGTCCCACTTCTACCTCGTCGAGGAGGGTGGCGAGACCATCGCGGCAAAGATAAAGAGGGAGTTTTGGGTGAGTCTTTCATCGCACCGCATTGCTAAATAGTACGCATTCGTCGGACTTCTTGCAAAAAGGAAATGCTACATGATGTGTCTGTGTGCAGGACTTCTTCACGTGCGAGGAGGGTAAAGCGGCCCAGGCGGCGCGAGTGCAGGAGGCGGTCTGCAAAGATCATCTCAAGGACCTGTACCATGAGGCGCGCATACAGGCCATCCGCGACTTCCACGCCAACGTGCTTGGAGAGAACATCAAGAAGCCCCAAATCCGCCAGAGAATGAACTCGAGGGAGGCCGACCTCACCCAAGCGCAATACGAACAGGTAATTAAGTATGACAACATTCGCTCGATTTCCTTCAAAGGAAACATTACACTAATCTTCTCGCATGTCAAATACTTGATGTCATGCGGTGTGTCCGTCGTGGTGCGACAACAACCACGAGGAATGCCGGACGGAGATTGTGCGCATGTGGCGCACGGGATGAGGCGCGACGCGAGGCGCCGCCGACCGTCGTCGAGCCGCCAGCCAGCAGATGCGAGGGGTGTCACACCACCAAGGGAATCAGCCCCTCCCCAGATTCGCGACAAGATGGGTATCGTCCGTTCATGTCTTAATCCTTGCGCTCAATTGTCAATACTTGTAACCATGTTTGTGTTTTCAATGCGACCGCAGACGCGGCGGTGGGCGTGAAATCAACGAGTACATCGCGTACCTCCTCTCTCACAAGGGCAAGGCGATGGATCCGAACAACGTCTACAACCCGGAGGACGGGCCCGATCGCGTACACCAACCCCACCGCCTATGAGAAGGCCACCGAGTACACCGTCGCGGCTCGCCAAATTCACGGGAGACGTTCGACCCCACCGCCGAAAGCCCTCGACACACAGACCTCCCGCAGAGGTTGGGACCAGAAGCAAAGACGGCCGCTACTACATGGCCCACAGCCCCTCGACCCGTCCCAGTGTTCCTCTCGCCGACCCAGGTTCGATCCACGCCCACGAGCTCCAAATGACATCCCGTAGCGCGCCCGGCGGCGGTCGGCGTCACGGTGTAAGTGCCGTTGCTTGCTAAATCGTTCACTCGTTTCGCACCGTACATACAATCAACACTGCGGGATGTAATATTGCAGGCCCGAGATGGAGGCCAAGATGGAGGAGAGGATCGCCACGTTGCACGCGCAGCAGATGATGGCGCAATGATGGCTTACCGGCAAAGAAAGCTCGCAGCGAAGACTACAACACTCGGATGCGAGAACATGGCCAGCTTCTTCCGGTCCATGCAGACGCCTGGGCATCTACACCGCCTCCTCTTCCAATGTTTGCTCCACCGCCTCCTCCTCCGAGTTTTTCCCATGCTGCTGCTCTCCTGCCGCTCCCGAGGGACCCCGTGAGAGTATATTGACTCTTGCTTTAACTTGTGCGTCCATGCTGCAGATACTAATGACATCACTTGGCGTTTAATCTTGCGAGTATACGATGCGGCGGGTTCGAACCCGTCTCCTCGAGGTCCCGCCATCAGATGATGTCGTATCCACCACCTGCACCCTATCCACCGTATCCACCTCCGCGTGGCCCTCCTCCGACGTACTCGTGGCCCTCCTCCGACGTACTCCGCGGAGGGTGGCAGTACGCGCAGGCGCCTCAGTTTGGTCCAAGGGGGTTTCCGTGGGCAAACCCTGGGGGCTCTGGGGGCGGAGCGGATGACGAGACCGGGGACGGCGCGACGAGCTAGGTATTTGTCGATTCTGTTATCATGTATCCACCGTATCATCGAAGTTGTTGTCATGTATTTCTTTTCTTCGTTATGGACCTAGACTTGTTATGTTGAACTTCGTGTGATGGACGTCGACTTGTGGTGTTCGACGTGTTGGACTTCATGTGATGGTTGTAATGCACTTGTGTGGTTGTTATTGTGACATATATGTGAGATATATGTGATGTTGTGCGTTATTGTGATATATGTGGTGATGTTGGCGACAAATGTGATGAAATTGTGATATAAATGGTGCTACCGGTGCTTCTGGTGAAATTGGATTATAATTTGTGATTTTGCAAGGGTTTTGATGCGAGAAAACAAAAACAAAAGCAAAAAAAAAATTTCCGACTTTGTTATTTGTTTACATACGATCGGCAAAGTCAAGCAAAAACCCCTGTGATGAGTCTTTGCCGATCAATGGGGAGGCGGTCGGCAAAGAGGTCAAACCTTTGCCAACTCAGAACTCAAAGCGATCGGCAAAAAGAACATTTCAAAAAATATTTTCTTTCTTTGCCGATCGCCGAAGTGGCGGCCACCGGCAAACAATTTTTGAAAAAAAATTCTTTGCCGATCGCCGAGGAACCAAGATCGGCAAAAGGTCGCCGTCGTATCGACGACGCCGCGTGGCTATGCCGATCACCGGCGTGGCGGCTTGGCAAAAAGGCTTGGCCGATCAGGTGCCACGTGGTAGTCGGCAAATCCGCCTTTTGCCGACCCAGCTTTGCCGATCGCTTTTTGCCGATCGCCACGTGGCTTTGCGGTCGGCAAAGCCTTTGCCGACTGGGTTTATGCCTTTGCCGACCGGGGCAAGCAGTCGGCAAAGAGGCGTTTTCCTGTAGTGGATATTACACATTTCTAAGCCTACATTAGATATTTCCTTCAACGAACTTAACCTTCACGGGCATAATGGTCCAAGTTGAGTTCCTTCCATTGGATGGTCGCTGACCCTTCACGTGAAAGCCTCACCTCGATACAAGCTCTCTGATGATGTCACATGCCACCATGAGATCCTCCCCGGGTGTTGAGGCCTAAACCCAATAAACATGCTACCCACGGTCTTGGCATGTGTCACCACTCATCCTCGACCGTCCGATCACCACGTCCTCGCACCCACTCTTGACTTGGTCAACCGCCGTGTCAACTTGGTCTACAGGGTCTGTAAGGAAAATGGACCCCATGGGCCATTTAGTTTGGATTTTGGTGTGTGATGATCAACATGACCATTTAGACTAATATTGTTTGCTAGAGTTTTTAGATATAGTTCAAGGATGCAAAGTGGACTTAGATTTAGGCAAAGTGGTGATCCGGATGATCAACACCTCAAGCAAAACATTAGAAGACATGTGGAAATTTGAAAGATGACGTCGCTAGCTGAGAGTTGAGAGAAATAGACATTAATGATACCTAGAGCATCCCCAAAAGTCTTTCTAAAGCCAATTTTCTAAATCATTATTTGGAGAGTCATTTGCATCGAAATCATTTTCTATATCTTTCCACTTCTTCAACAATTTGTCTATATCTTGTTTGCACTCTAGAGAGTCATTCTAGTTTTCTATCTTTGACTTGCGAGAAATCTTAAATAGAAGATGGATATATTTGGAAAACCAATTAATGAGTCTATTGGCCGTATTTTTTTCATCAAAATCCCCATTCCAAACATTTAGGAAACATATAGATAGTATTTTGAAGTTGCTCTATTTTGAAGTTGCTCTTAGTGGTTCTATCTATAGGTTATATAGATTCTTCTATTTTTCTAATATTAAAGAAAAAAACGTTTTTTTCAACCGTTTTTTATATCTAATATAAGAATACCTTTTTTTCGTCCGTCATCCATGTACTTCTGACGTGCTGGAGGTCCTATCTATTTTTTGACGGGAAAATGTTTCGTTTTCCATTTTTCCTAATTGTGCATGGACTGAGAGGGAGACCGACCGTGTTTAGGTCAAACCGACGCGGACTGGTTCAACCATGTTAACTGGCAGCTTGGTTCTGGCCTGGGTCATGGGGCACCAGCATCTCGGCGAATTTGCCTGACCATGCTGGGTCCCGTGCGCAGGGTAGGTATTTTTTCATTTTAATCCTTTTAATTTTTAATTCAAAAATAATCTCACTTATTTTTTATTTTTACTAGATATATGCCCGTGCACTGCACGGGGTCACAAATTTTTGCCCACGCCTGTATCGATGCATATGGCTTGTGGATAGACAAACATATTAAAGAAATTTATAAATCTAATTATCTAGAAAATATAAAGCTCATTTCGTAATCTTGATCACGATGTCATGTAGTAGTTTATAAAACCTAACAAAATTGGTTTTACTTTTTTAAATACTTTTGTGATTTATCTGTACACCTTAAAATATGAAAGACAATTGATAAATTTAAAAGAATGAGATTGCCCCTAAAATTTCAGCACGGTTCTTGTGTTAATGGCTTAATGATATATTTCTTGTTTTAGTTTTGCGTATAGGCACATTATGCCAATAGTGAACTACCCCTGGTTTCCATTGGGAACAGATTACCTAGCTATTAAGTTATTAGGGCTCACTAGTAGAGAACAGATTTTTGATCCTCGGCCAAAATGGGCTCTAGTCCCGACATTTTTGCGCCCGAGACTAGAGAGACCTTTAGTCCCGGTTGGTGGATCCAACCGGGACTAAAGGTCCCTGCCCAACGGCTACTGCGCCAGACAGAGGTGGCAGTGACCTTTAGTCCCAGTTGGAGCCACCAACCAGGACTAAAGGTAGACTTTTACTCCCGGTTGGTGGCTCCAACCGGGAGTAAAGGTCTACTCCCGGGCCGTGGCTGCGCCGGGGGTTGGAAAGTTACCTTTAGTCCCGGTTGGAGCCACCAACCGAGACTAAAGGTCCCCCTTTATATCCCGGCCGTCTCCTTCTTCCTCCCCGAGCCCGAGCTCAGCACATTTTGAAGCTCACTGCACTAGTGTTCTTGCTTCCTCCCTCCATTGTTCCTCCATCCATTCTTCGATTCCTCCATCGATTTCTTCGATTCCTCCGTCGATTCTTCAGTTGTAAAGGTTACCAATCTCATACTCTCATTTTTCATCATTGGCTTATCTCATATTGTTCACTATATATATATTGTTTTTATGGTGTTTTTTTTTATTTGTAAACAATTTGAGCTCAAAATAACTTATAGTTTGCATATTTGGATGAATAAAGGTTAAAGTAGGTATTTAAAATTAGTATTCACTTTTTATTTCTAGCATGCATAGCACACTTCATTGTTTAGAGATATAGATAATTTTATAGTTTCTTAATTTTATTTGTTTATAAAATGAGAAATTTATAGTGTATTAAAAAATGAGTATAGAGAGTAGATGGCAACTGCTTCCGGGTCCTCGGCCTCTCATGGGTTTCCAAAGCGATTTAGGCCGGGCCTCCCTCTCATTCCATGCGGCAAGTGTCGTGATGAGACGAAGAATGTGATGGAGTACCGAGTGAAGAAGGAGGGTCCCAACAAGGGTCGTATCTTCTACAAGTGTCCGGATGGCAATGTGAGTTATTTTATCGTATTTTATGATTATGGTTAGTTGATACCTATTTTCATGATGGTTGTGATTAAAGTTCTAATTTTTTGCTTTAATTTAAGTGGGATGGCAGTGGACGATGTTCAGGCTTCTACTGGGAGGAAGAGTATGTTGAACTCATGCAAAAATATCTTGCACAACAGGCAGATACGGCGGCTAATGAGGCAGTAATCCAGCCGAAGAAGCCCAAAGATGTTGCACAATCAGGGGATCTGTCTATTTTAGTTGAGATTGGTCGCGAAATCCTTGTGCTCCTGAAATGTATTTTAGCTTTAGTTCTTTTAGTTGTAGTTGGGATTGTCTACATTGTAGCGATGTTTTCATAAATTTGTACCTTTTGTGGTGGCACGCATGTTGTATAAATAATTAATTATGATCTAGGTTTTAATATGGTATTTATATCATGTAATGCAGATGAGCCGGCATTGGATGTACAATGCTGATCGCCGCTCCCAAGAGTTCATTGACGGCGTGCATTCTTTGTTACGTGCGGCCGAGGCAAACAAACACGACGGTTTCATGTGCTGCCCATGTGCCATATGTAAGAATACGGTGGAGGACTCTTCATTCACACTTGTTCAAGTCGGGTTTCATGCCAAACTATATTTGTTGGACGAAGCACGGAGAAACCGGCGTTGTAATGGAAGAAGGTGAACAAGAACAATGGGACGACAATGATATTATTTCTGATGGTGCGTGCTTCAATGATACTACAATGGGAGAAGCTGAAGAAGAGGTAGTCGTAGAAGATGAGCCTGCTGATGATCTTTGTCAGGTCATTCCTGACGTACAAAGAGAATGTGAAACTGAAAAGGAGAAGATCAAGTTCGAGCGGATGCTAGAAGATCACAAGAAATTGTTGTACCCAACTTGTGATGCAGGGCAGAAAAAGTTGGGAACCACACTAGAATTGCTGCAATAGAAGGCAAAGAATGGTGTATCTGACAAGGAATTTGGAGAGTTACTAAAAATCCAAAAGAAGATGCTTCCGAAGGACAATGAATTATCCGCCACTACCTACGAAGCAAAACAAGTTGTCTATCCTATGGGGCTAGAAATCGAGAAGATACATGCATGTCCTAATGACTGCATCCTCTACCATGGCAAAGAGTACGAGAAATTGGATGCATGCCCGGTATGCCATGCATCACGGTATAAGATCAGGCGAGATGACCCTGGTGATGTTGAGGGCGAACGTCCGCAGAAGAAAATCCCTGCCAAGGTTATGTGGTATGCTCCTATAATACCACGCTTGAAACGTCTGTTCAGAAACAAAGAACATGCAAAATTGTTGCGATGGCACAAAGAAGACTGTAAGGTAGACAATATGTTGAGACACCCTGCTGATGGGTCCCAGTGGAGAGCAATCGATAGAGAATTCCTGGAGTTTGCAAATGACGCAAGAAACTTAAGGTTTGCTTTAAGTACAGATGGTATCAATCCTTTTGGAGAGCAGAACAGTAGTCATAGCACTTGGCCTGTTACTCTAAGTATCTACAACCTTCCTCCTTGGTTATGCATGAAGCGGAAGTTCATTATGATGCCTGTGCTCATCCAAGGCCCGAAGCAACCTGGCAATGACATCGATGTGTACCTGAGACCACTTATTGATGAACTTCTCATTTTGTGGAATAAAGAAGGTGTACGTGTGTGGGATGAGTACAAACAGGAACACTTTGATCTGCGAGCATTGTTGTTCGTAACAATCAATGATTGGCCTGCTCTAAGTAATCTTTCAGGACAGTCAAACAAGGGATATAATGCATGCACACACTACTTCGGTGATATTAGAGGTGTATTCTTGAAAAAATGTTGAAAGGTCGTGTACCTTGGCCATCGTCGATTACTTCCTGCAAATCACCCCGTAAGAAAGAAAGGCAAGCATTTTAAAGGGAAGGTAAACCACCTGACCAAGCCTCGCAACCGAACCGGTGAGGATGTACTCGATATGGTCAATGATGTGAAAGTCGTCTTTGGAAAAGGACATGGCAGCCAACCTGTTCCGAACGACGCTAACGGTCACGCACCCATGTGGAAGAAGAAGTCCATATTTTTGGAGCTACCCTATTGGCAAGTCCTAGAGGTCCGCAGCTCGATCGACGTGATGCACCTGACGAAGAATCTTTGTGTGAACCTGCTTGGCTTCATGGATGTGTATGGAAGCCTAAGGACACATTTGAAGCACGACAGGACCTGCGTTGTTTGAGAGAAAGAGACAACCTGCATCCAGAGAAGACAGACGATGGACGCCATTACTTACGTCATGCCAGCTACACTCTAAGCAAAGAGGAGAAGGAAATCATGTTTGAATGCTTAAACAACATCAAGGTACCATCTTGATTCTCCTCGAATATAAAGGGTATTATAAATGTGCTAGAGAAGAAATTATGTAACTTAAACTCCCATGACTGTCACGTTCTCATGACGCAATTACTTCCAGTTGCATTAAGAGGAATTCTACCTCCAAATGTACGTCTAGCCACCGTGAAGCTATGTACATTCCTCAATGCAATTTCTCAGAAGGCAATTGATCCAACTGATCTAGCTAAACTACAGAATGATGTGGTTCAATGTCTCATCAGCTTTGAGTTGGTGTTCCCTCCTTCCTTCTTTGATATCATGACACACCTCCTAGTTCACCTAGTCAAGGAGAATTTCATTCTCGGTCCTATGTTCCTACACAACATGTTCCCCTTAGAGAGATTCATGGGAGTCCTGAAGAAATATGTTCACAACCGTGCTCGCCCAGAAGGAAGCATCGCCAAGGGCTATGGAATAGAAGAGGTCATTGAGTTTTGTGTTGACTTTATTCCCGACCTTGACTCGATTGGTGTTCCTGAATCGAGACATGAGGGGAGACTACGCGGAAAGGGGACACTAGGGAGGAAAACATATATTGGTACGGAGGATGATTATTTCAATAAAGCGCACTACACAGTTCTACAGAACTCCTCTTTGGTAGATCCGTATATTGAGACACACAAGGATCTCTTACGATCTGAGTTTCCAGGGAAAACTGAAGCTTAGATTACGTGTAAGCACATGGAAACTTTCGGCGGTTGGTTGCGAAAAAAATGTCAAGGTGATGAGAGCATCCATGAGCAACTGTATTTATTGGCTATGCAACCATCATGGAATATCATCACATACAAAGGGTACGAGATAAATGGGAACATATTCTACACAGTAGCCCAAGATAAAAGGAGTACCAACCAAAACAGTGGTGTCCGCATAGATGCCACAGACCCAAATGGGAATAAACAGACATATTATGGCCGCATAGATGAAATATGGGAACTAGAACATGCACCTACTTTGAAGATCCCATTGTTCAAGTGCCAATGGGTCAAGGTGACCGGAGGCGGGGTAACAGTAGACAACGAGTATGGAATGACAATAGTAGACCTTAGTAATATTGGGTACAAAGACGAATCATTCGTCCTTGCCAAGGATGTGAATCAGGTGTTCTATGTCAATGATATGTCTACCAAACCAAAAAGAGGGAAAAACGATAATGACTCAACCAAAGAGCCAAAGCGCCACATAGTTCTTTCAGGGAAAAGAGTCATCGTGGGAATTGAGGACAAGTCGGACATGTTAGAATATTATGAAAAGGATGACCGAATTCCGCCCTTCAAAGTGAACAAAGACCCTAGCATCTTGGTAAATGATGAGAACACTCCATGGTTATGACGCGATCATAACCAAGGGACATACGTAAAGAAGAAATTCACTACTGTGCCCACTTGATGATATAGAGATTTAATGTAGTGTGTGTTTGAGATATTACGTAATAATTGTGAATTCAGATGTTTATTATGTCGTGTTTCAAATTAAATCAATGTTTGATTTGGTGGGATTTCTCTCTCGAAAAGTTAAATTACGATATTGAGTGATGAAAAATTAAAATATTAACGTTAAAATGATGTGAAAACAAATTTTCTGTCCAAAACCAATAGTTTTAATAATTTTAATTAAACACTACATTTTTGCATTAACGAAATAATAAATATTAGTTACATTATGTTTTATAATTGTAACAAAAAATAAAAAAAGTTAGGTTATAGATTTTTCCTATGTGCAATAAAGAAAAAGAAAATCCATATTTTTAACAAAATAATTTTATGCCTTTTATTTAATTTACTATGTATTTAACAAGACTATTGCATTTCTATTAAAAAAAATTGCTCAAAACACGCGGGAAACAATACTGCAGCCCACCTTTACTCCCGGGTGGGAAGCCCACCCGGGAGTAAAGGAGGCTGCAGTTTCGTGGCCCGCCAAAAAAACCTTTGCTCCCGGTGCGTGTTACCAACCGGGAGTAAAGGTATAACTTTACTCCCGGTTGGTAACACGCACCGGGAGTAAAGGACCTTTACTCCCAGTGGGGGGCTGGCACCGGGAGTAAAGGAGTGTGACATATATATGCCAGTGCCCAAACCCCTCGTCGCCCCATCTTCTTCCTTGCGTTGTCGATCTTCGCCGCCGCACGCGCCATCGCCGATTCCTCTCCCCCGCTGTGCCCACGCCACCCGGCCCACCACACCGAGGATGCCGCCACCACCATGCCTGACGCCGGTCATCGCCATCGCCTCGCGTGCGTCCACGGTCCTCGAGCGCGCGTTCGCCGCACCGCTGCCGCCGTGACCCCGTCGACCCGGCCCCAACATCGCCGCCGACCTCAGTCCCCATGACGCCCTCCACCTCTTGTAACACCCTAAAATTTGCAATCTTTTAAAATAGTAAATTTGATTTATTTATGCAAATATGTGTGCATTAAAATATAGGAAAATAATAAATTTTGTGGAATAAAAATTAAATATAAGGTTAGAAACTTTTTGATGCATACATGCTGCTGCATATCATTTTGTGAATGTTAGGAATTTATTAAATATTTCAAAAAGAATTGAAATTTGAATTTAAAAAGGGATTTGGAAAATAGTAGAAAAAAATAGGAAAGAATCATTTTTTTCCTCTCCTTTCTTGAAATCGGCCCGCTGGCCCCCTCTCCCCTTTCCCCGCTCGGCCCGGCACCGCAGCCCAGCTCTCCCCTTTCCCCGCCAACCGCTGGCCCAGCCGCGCGCTTTGCTCGGCCCAGCAAGCCCCGCCGGCCCACTCGGGCTCCAGCCGTTGTCGCGCGCCTGTGCCCCGCGCCCAGCCGCTAACTGCCTGGCCCCACCTGTCGGCGCCGTCTCCCTCCTTCCGCAACCACCGCGCCAGTCAAGCCGCAAGCCGCAACCGCCTCCTCGCCCACGTCTTGCGCCATCGTGGGAGCGTCGCCCGCGCCCTTGCCTCTACAAAAGGAAGCCAAGGCCGTCCCCGCACCCTCTGCTGCTGTTCCCCGCTCCCTCCCGTGTCGCCGTGCCCGAGAGAACCACCGCCTCGAGGTCGCCGGGATCCACCGTTCGCCCTCCGCATGAACCGCCGACTCCGAGCCGCCGTCGACCCTATTTCTCCCCGCTGTGAGCCTCGCCGTTCTCCCCTCTTTCTCCCTGTGCAACTTATTTCCCATTTCGTAGGCCATAGACCTTGTTTTGTGTGCGTCCGCAAGCTTTCGGCCACCGGCCATGGTGCCCGCCGCCCCGGCCTTCCCCTCCGGCCGTCTTCTCGACCTGAGCGTGATCCCCTGCTCCCTCCCTCTCTTCCGGTGCGTTCGGTTGCGCCAACCGTGGGCCGTAGGCCAGTAACCGAGCTCTCTGACGTGTTTCTCATCGCTGGAAATGGAGCACCGCCGCGGCTGCTACTGTGCCCGGCCGGAACCCTTCTCTCTCCCTCCCCAGGTCTAATCCGAGCCCTCTATCCATGATCTGACGGCCTAGATCTTCCGATACCCCTTCGCGTGGCTATTTTGTAAAAGAGACCCTGGACTTTTCTAAGTCCTAACCCGCAGTCCAAGGCGTAGTTTCCCGAATGCGCAATCTCGTTTGGAAAACGTAAACTCCACGGCTTAAGTCACAAATACGTTTTCAGTATTTACAGAAATGCCATTTGAACTGTTTCGCTTATAAAATTGTCGTTTTAGCTCCGAATTGATCCATTCAAATCGCGTTAGCTTCGTAATTTCGTAAGCTACATGTTGGAACTACTGTTAGTCAAGTTTGGAACTTTTTAATTTCATGATTAGATTTAATTAAATATATGGCTATTGGAAAACCCGTTTAAATCATAACTTTCGCATTTTAGCTCCGTTTTTCGTGAACTTCGCATTGACGTGATCGTAGCGAGACGTAGATTATGTTTACAAACATTTTCTCTTGTTTTCAATACTGTTGGTGTACTGTTCTAATGATAGGAATGTTTGCTTTGCATGAATGCTTTTGGAATGTTGTATGTTGATGTGTTGGTCGCATTCAGACGGTGAGGAAAACGTTGGAGACCAAGAATTCTTCGACGACCAGCAGGACCAGCACGAGTTTGTGAACCAAGGCAAGTATAGCATGGGACCTACCTTGATGCCTATTCATCATTTATTAATTATTCATTTGCATGTGTCTAATTTTGATACCCGTAAGGACATCCTAGTGATTGATTATCCTGTTCCTTGTCTCCTATGGGTTAATTGCATATGGGTAGATTGCTAGTGCTCTAACTGAACATGATCTATTTGATGGTGAATGGTTCTATGGAACTAAAGGTAAAACATGCTTTATAACAACTGATCCATAGGGCGAAAGTGCAAATGACCTTTGTTCATGTTGCTCCCGGCCCTCCATAAGGACTTATCTGTCGGCAAAAGCTGGGACTGACAGTGCAACCGGGAGAGTCATATGGCTCTGACTTTAGCTCAGTAATAGGACCTTTTCTAGCTAGTTAGAGGTTACCTTTTTGGCGCAAATGGGGCTTGCCACGTTGGGTATAGGGCTGCCTCTGTTCCTATGTGTATAGCCGTGATGGATATGTGCCATAGGAAAGGGGGGTTCCTACATCTGCCTGCCAAGGAAACCTAGCGGCCCTAACTTGTTAGAGAAACCTATGAAATGGCTTCTTAGTGTACCCTGCCCGCTCACCTTCGTAGTGACATGGGAGTAATTAACCCGGGCATATGGGGATCACGACTCGCGGTGAATGTGCACCACCTCTGCAGAGGGTAACAAACTGTTATAACAGCCGTGCTTACGGTCACGAGCGGCCCGAAAAACTCGCAGAATAGATGGCTACTTATAATGTTGTTTATACGAGATGATTATGATGATGTCACATGACTCAATTGGATCGTATATATGATCATGTGGGTTTAAATGGGAGCTTAAGCATAACTTGATAATAGTTGAGGATAAAATCTTGACTTACTAAAAGTGCTAACTGCAGTAAACCAGTGTCAACCTTTTTGAGCTTCATAACCCCATGTTATCTTGTTGAGTACAGGACGTACTTACGCTTGTTTACTTTCTATATTTGGATAAAAATCCCAGATGGGTAACAGATGACAACGGATATGAGGAGTTTCCTGAGGATTATTAGGCTTGTGGTCAACCAGTCGACCGTCCCTGTGATGGAGTTCCACGAGAGAGTTATCTTTTTATCTTCCGCTGTGTTATGTAAGACAATGTGCTGCTATTATTCATTATGTAAGATACACCGTGATGATATTTTTTATAATTTGTCAACTTATGTGTGTGATTGATCCCTGGGCACACATGAGTTTAGTGCATTCAATTTTATCCTTAAAATTGGGTGTGACAAATTGGTATCAGAGCAGTGTTGACTGTAGGACGCAAGCCTAGTAGAAACTGGTCGTTTGTAGGTTTAGATGTTGCTACAAAGACCCTTGCTCTATGAACCTTGATATTTTCTTCTCTACTATATCTCTACCTTTGCTATTCATCTCTACCTTGGTGCTTATTTTAAAGTCTTTGTTCTCATCTTCACTTCTTGGTTTGTTATGCTTTTAGAACTATCCCTCATCACCTTCTTGCGTGATCTGAAGAAGAGTCTTAGGATTGTTACCCCTAGTATAATAAGGACGATAGTATCGCAAGTTGAGTCAAAGATTGAGTTGTGCATCTCTATTGATTGTTGAATTGTCATTATGCTTATGATTGTTTTGAATCTTTGTAATGATTGTAATGATCTTGTTGGGTGTTCCCATAATTTCATTTAGTTATAGGCCTAAGGCATAAGGATTAATGAAATAAATAGTCGGGTTTTGGTTTTCTTCTATTTTCCGTATCCTATCTTTTCGGAGCAGTATGCACTCTTCGGCTTATATCTCTATTCTTGGACAACCAAAAATGATGAGAAAATTCTGGACAATAGTAGGCTCCAATATCTTTCTCTGAGTGCAAGAATCAGCGTGATAGCTATTTTGATTATGGAGATACGAAAATCACAAGATGATGCATCTGTGCTGTTTGGAATCTGGAGTAGTTTCTGTTGTTTACTGTTTTCAACCAAGTTAACTGCAGAATTTGGAAAAGTGTTATATAAGGAGGTTGTGGAAGGTTTCTTGCCCTTACACAAGAGTATCGTTGGGATGTCAGAATATCTTGATACAAGTTAGCTCATCTAAAAGGAGATGCAAGCTATACTTTGGTGTCCCCTGGTTTATCTTTTCTTAAGGGGGGTAGCCAAGTTGAAGAATATGTAAGATGAAGTAGCGTACGTTCTAGTTTGCGCAGCGGAAGCGTGGTGGTACCCAAAGAAGTGGCTTGTTCATTAAGTAAACTAAGGAAGCGTGAGTTGAACTACCTAACAAGTATCTGAAGTTACTCATTGTGGAGCATGAAAATACTATCTTCTTGGAAGTACAAGTGACATTTATGAGAATGACAAGAATCTACAGGACATCTTCACCAAGTTGGACTTGAGCTTGTGAAATCCTAGTTGGAATGAAAATTGATTACGACTTGGACAAGTGCTATTACTTTAAGGAGCAAAGTCATGGCCGATGCCCTTAGCAACGGAGAATTTTGCTAAGAAGGTTCGGGTGACACCAAGGATTAAGAGTTATATCCCCAGTTCGAGCAACTTAGCCAGAAACATTAATGTTTTGAAGATTGGTAGAAGAATTTGCTTCTAACCAAGAGATTCGTCAGGACTTCGTCGGAAGGTGGATATTTTGAAGAGAATTGGTACTATAGGAAAGGTGGCTTAGTGATTGGAGTTACCCAAGGGTTGTTCAAGGTACCTATCAGAATCTTGAAATCAATTGGGCAAGTTACTTGGAGTAAGATCAACATGTATGCAAAGTAAAGTGGGATCTCTATCAAGACGATGGAACTACATGATGAAGTAAAGAAAAATCCAAAGGCGGAGAATCTGCATCTCTTATGTCGACGTCTTCCGAATCTCGAGGACGAGATTCATCTTAAGGAGGGTAGAATTGTAACACCCTAAAATTTGCAATCTTTTAAAATAGTAAATTTGATTTATTTATGCAAATATGTGTGCATTAAAATATAGGAAAATAATAAATTTTGTGGAATAAAAATTAAATATAAGGTTAGAAACTTTTTGATGCATACATGCTGCTGCATATCATTTTGTGAATGTTAGGAATTTATTAAATATTTCAAAAAGAATTGAAATTTGAATTTAAAAAGGGATTTGAAAAATAGTAGAAAAAAGAGAGGAAAGAATTATTTTTTTCCCTCTCCTTTCTTGAAATCGGCCCGCTGGCCCCCTCTCCCCTTTCCCCGCTTCGCCCGCACCGCAGCCTCACTCTCCCTTTTTCTCGCCAACATTGCTGCCCAGCCAGCAGCTTTGCTCGGCCAAAGAAGCCCAGCCCCCACTCGGTGTGCTAGCTGTTGCACACAGGTGCCCCGCCCTCGACCGGCCACGACCGCTGGGCCCCACCTATCGGCGCCGTCTCCCTCCTTCCGCAACCGCCGCGCCAGTCAAGCTGCAAGCCACAATCGCCTCCTCGCCCACGTCTTGCGCCATCGTGGGAGCGTCGCTAGCGCCCTTGCCTCTACAAAAGGAAGCCGAGGCCATCCCCGCACCCTCTGCTGCTGTTCCCCGCTCCCTCTCGCATTGCCATGCCCGAGAGAACCACCGCCTCGAGGTCGCCGGGATCCACCGTCCGCCCTCCGCGTGAACCGCCGACTCCGAGCCGCCGTCGACCCTATTTCTCCCCACTGTGAGCCTCGCCGTTCTCCCCTCTTTCTCCCCGTGCAACTTATTTCCCGTTTCGTAGGCCGTAGACCTTGTTTTGTGTGCGTCCGCAAGCTTTTGGCCGCCGGCCATGGCGCCCACCACCCCGGCCTTCCCCTCCGGCCGTCTTCTCGACCTGAGCGTGATCCCCTGCTCCCTCCCTCTCTTCCGGTGCGTTCGGTTGCACCAACCGTGGGCCGTAGGCCAGTAATAGAGCTCTCCGACGTGTTTCTTGTCGCCGGAAATGGAGCGCCGCCGCGACTGCTACTGTGCCCGGCTAGAACCCTTCTCTCTCCCTCCCCAGGTCTAATCCGAGCCCTCCATCCATGATCTGACGGCCTAGATCTTCCGATACCCCTTCGCGTGGCTATTTTGTAAAAGAGACCCTGGACTTTTCTAAGTCCTAAACCACAGTCCAAGGCGTAGTTTCCCGAATGCGCAATCTCGTTTGGAAAACGTAAACTCCACGGCTTAAGTCACAAATACGTTTTCAGTATTTACAGAAATGCCATTTGAACTGTTTCACTTATAAAATTGTCGTTTTAGCTCCGAATTGATCCATTCAAATCGCGTTAGCTTCATAATTTCATAAGCTACATGTCGGAACTACTGTTAGTCAAGTTTGGAAATTTTTAATTTCATGATTAGATTTAATTAAATATATGGATATAGGAAAACCCGTTTAAATCATAACTTTCGCATTTTAGCTCTGTTTTTCGTGAACTTCGCGTTGACGTGATCGTAGCGAGACGTAGATTATGTTTACAAACATTTTATCTTGTTTTCAATACTGTTGGTGTGTTTGCTTTGCATGAATGCTTTTGGAATGTTGTATGTTGCTGTGTTGGTCGCGTTCAGACGGTGAGGAAAACGTTGGAGACCAAGAATTCTTCGACGACCAGCAGGACCAGCATGAGTTTGTGAACCAAGGCAAGTATAGCATGGGACCTACCTTGATGCCTATTCACCATTTATTAATTATTCATTTGCATGTGTCTAATTTTGATACCCGTAAGGACATCCTAGTGATTGATTATCCTGTTCCTTGTCTCCTATGGGTTAATTGCATATGGGTAGATTGCTAGTGCTCTAACTGAACATGATCTATTTGATGGTGAATGGTTCTATGGAACTAAAGGTAAAACATGCTTTATAACAACTGATCCATAGGGCGATGGTGCAAATGACTTTTGATCATATTGCTCTCGGCCCTCCATAAGGACTTATCTGTCGGCAAAAGCTATGACTAACAGTGCAACCGTGAGGGTCATATGGCTCTGACTTTAGCTCAGTAATAGGACCTTTTCTAGCTTGTTAGAGGTTACCTTTATGGCGCAAAAGGGGCTTGCCACGTTGGATATAGGACTGCCTCTGTTCCTATGTGTATAGCCGCGATGGATATGTGTCATAGGAAAGGGGGGTTCCTACATCTGCCTACCAAGGAAACCTAGCGGCCCTAACTTGTTAGAGAAACCTATGAAATGGCTTCACAGTGTACCCTGCCCGCTCACCTTGGCAGTGATATGGGAGTAATTAACCCGGGCATATGGGGATCACGACTCGCGGTGAATGTGCACCACCTCTGCAGAGGGTAACAAACTGTTATAATAGCCGTGCTCACGGTCACGAGCGGCCCGGAAAACTCATAGAATAGATGGCTACTTATAATGTTGTTTATACGAGATGATTATGATGATGTCACATGACTCAATTGGATCGTATATATGATCACGTAGGTTTAAATGGGAGCTTAAGCATAACTTGATAATAGTTGAGGATAAAATCTTGACTTACTAAAAGTGCTAACTGCAGTAAACCAGTGTCAACCTTTTTGAGCTTCATAACCCCATGTTATCTTGTTGAGTACGGGACGTACTTACGTTTGTTTACTTTCTATATTTGGATAAAAATCCCAGATGGGTAACAGATGACAACGGATATGAGGAGTTTCCTAAGGATTATTAGGCTTGTGGTCAAACAGTCGACCGTCCCTATGATGGAGTTCCACGAGAGAGTTATCTTTTTATCTTCCGCTGTGTTATGTAAGACAATGTGCTGCTATTATTCGTTATGTAAGATACACCGTGATGATATTTTTTATAATTTGTCAACTTATGTGTGTGACTGATCCCTGGGCACACATGAGTTTAGTGCATTCAATTTTATCCTTAAAATTGGGTGTGACACCTCTACGCCGACCGCACCAACCACCGCCCTCGTCGTCGGCCCTCCACCGCGTGCGCCCGCGCGCCACCCTCCATCGCGCGCCGACGACCTCGCGTCGCCAGCTGCTGCCAGCCCCGGCCCGACGTGCGGGCCACACCCTCCAGCGCGTTGACCGTAGCCCCAGCCTAGGCTGCTCCACGCCGACGACGCCCTCCACCGCACCGACACCGCCCGGCCCGGCTCGCCTCATGTCATCGTCGTCAGTACGCCGGCCACCTCCACCGCGCCGCCGCCCCTAGTTCGCCCCGAGCACCGCCCCCGGCCTGGCCCGCCTCACGTTATCGTCGTCAGTAGAGACCGCAGTGTGCGCGCCCCCGACGCCGGTCACCACCGCGCCGACACGGCCCGGCCCGCTCTGCTACGCCGACCACCGCCCCGGCCCACTCTGTATTCATATGCATGTATTTATACATCATAGACCACCACCACCCTCTTTCGCCCATGCGTTTCTATGTATACAACGGAGCACCACCGCCCTCGTTCGCCCTAGGGTTTAGGGTTTATATGGCGGAGCACCGCCGCCCTCGTTCGCCCTAGGGTTTAGGGTTTATACGGCGGAGCACCGCCGCCCTCGTTCACCCATGTGTACAAACATATATACGGCAGAGCGGAGCACCGCCACTCTCGTCACACCGACCTCCCTCGCGGCCTAGTCGATCAACATTCATATTATCGTTATCGTTAACGCTAAACAATCACACTAGGGCGAATTGCATCGGTGACTAGGGCAACCGCGTTGTTGATGTCACCGACGTGGTTCGCCCAAGTCACCGACGCAATTCGCCCTCGGCCATTTATGTATAGCCCTAATTCGCCCTAGTACCGATGTAGTTCGCCCTAGTGTGGCGAATTGCGTCCGTGACCGAGGGGCAAGATTTAATAATGCATATTATTAGTAGATTTTACGCATGTAAGCAAAGATTTGACGTACTATATATTGGTTTTGTTTTTTGAAGCTAGATGGCCGACCCGAGAAACATGGATGAGGAGGAGTTGATGATAAATTTGATCAACATTGGCACTCAAGTTGCCGGCGATGATGGTGCTAAAAATAACGTGCAAGAGGATGCAGATGACGGGAGTCAGTACTTAGCTCTTGAACAAAATGAGCAACAAGATATTGGCCAAGAATATATTTTTTATTATTAGCTATATATATTATCATATGTCTTATGTGTGCTCATGACATTAAAAATAATGTTTATGTTTTGTAGCCCTCTGGATTGACATCAACAACTACAACAAAGAGTAAAAATGTTTGAGGTCCCAAAAAGCCATTGGAGGGTCACTTCATCATCTCGGAGTTCAATGTGGATACAGGCGAACCAGGGGGGCCAAATAAAATGAAATTCGTGCACCAACTGTGGTTACCTTGTAAGGGACCAGCTCCCGATCAGTACCTGTGAATGGAAGAAGAAGACCAATGCTCCTCATATCAGTTTTGTCTCCGATCGTGACAAGACGTTAATTTGGAATGATGTCTTGGAACATTTCACGCTCCAGACATATGGTTATGATGATATAATAGATGGTGATGAATTGAAGGAGCGAGTTAGGGATTGGGCAATGAAGAAGATGGCCACCTAGTTTCAGACTTGGAAGAAACACCTATACAAAACGTATGTCAAGAAGAACATAGCACCAGATTTCACTGTCCCAGGCCCGATCTCAAAGCAGATGCCCTATTGGGATGAGTTTGTATAGTACAAGATGTCAGAAGAGGGTGTGAGTCGGGTGATAAAGAACCAACGTAATGCCCAACAGAAGACATACCACCATAACTTGGGATCAGGTGGCTACCCGACTGCCATTAAGAAGTGGAACAAAATGGAAGCAGACCTTCTTGCCAAGGGTATCGCACTAGAATCACTCGAGTGGGGAGAGCGTGCAAAGAATTGGTTTTTTGCTCATGGGGGAACACTAGACCAGGAGACAGGGAAGTGCGTTTATGGCGCAAGACTGCAAGAAGCAGCAGAAAGATTATTTTATGCTCAGAGAGCTACTGCTAGTGGTGCGTTCAGGCCCAACAGAGAGAAGGATGAACTGACATACGCCATCGGGACTATTGAACACGGTGGCCGAACTAGAGGCAAAGGAAGTGTCTCGTGGGAGCATGGATTCCCTCAGGACAGACCTTCCTACAGAAGCCGCCAGAGAAAGAAGGAAGAAGAGGCACAGCGGCTCCAGAGGTTGGAGGAAGCGGTGCGTGAAGCACAGGAGCGGGAAAAAAACCTTGAAGCGAGAATACAGGAGGAAATCAGAAGGCAAGTGCAAATAGCAGTGAGTGCAAGCAAGCAGGCATCAGAGCCAGGAATCAACATTAGCCCCCCTGCTCAGTTGAAAAGCAGCTGCACTTCCACGGAGATACCAAATCAAGGGGACACAGGACTACGCTTCCCTGTGGATGACATCACTGAACCTTGTACATCATGTGAGCTACACATTTCGAAGGGGAATTCCACAATCAAGGTGGCTATCGGTCTTGTTAATCCTATCGACCAAACCAAGACACCAAGGATTCATGGGAATATAATCCAAGAAGGATATGCTACCATCTCGGTAGATAAAGCTGAAAAAGGTTTTAGTGATTTGCCTCTTGACATTCCTGGAGGTGATGGCAAGAAGACTCTAGGAGAAGCAGAGAAGACATTCATTCTATGGCGCAAGCGCTACATCATCATTCCCGGGATGTCGCCTCCACCTCCTCCTGAACTACCTCACCATAGGTGCGGATGAAAACACTATATCATTAATTTATATTGGCTTAAATAATTAACAATCTGCTCATAATAATATGTCATTCCTTTTTTTGTAGCAGATCCTCCCCCAACCTAAGTCCAATTGTTCAATCGCCAGATCATCATAGTGCTCTGTACGATGACAATGTGTTGGAAGGCGAGGCTGCATCCACACCATCTCCAAGGAGGTCTCCAACGCCGCAGCCGCCACCTCCAAGGAGGTCTCCAACGCCGCTGCCACCATCTCCAAGGAGGTCTCCAACGCCTCCCCCGCCCCCGCCTACCAAGAAGCCAAGTACTAGCAAGAGGCTAGCCCCGCAAACGAAGAACCAGCCCCCGCCGGCAAAGAAAGCCACCGTGAAACCAAGGGCTATTCCCAAAATAATATCTGAAGAGAAGGAAGAAGTAACTAATGCATATAAAAAAGATATGTCCATATTCTATGACAAACTTAAAAAGGATCAAGAAGCAAGGAGAAACCCGGAGAAACCGTACTTCTTCGTAGCTCCAGATATTCTAAGAAAAAAGGAGGCTTCTTACCAGCAACAACAGCGGGAATCTCATAAGCCATCCAAAGCAACGTTAACGGACTATGACCGCACTCTCACCAAGTCAATTGAGGCAGCACAGAAAAGAAGCGGGCAGGGAAAGGAGTTGCACAACTCGGACAACAATCGCACCAATCAGTCCCCCCGCTAGTTGTTGGTAATGAATATGGTTCGAATTTAGGATTAATGCATCAGGCAAACATACCTCCGGATGTCGATTTGGATCACCTTGGTGAATTTATTGAAGAGACTGGTCTCGACCTTTACTAGATGTTTGGTGATGGAAACATTGAGAGTGCGGCGGAGGTTGATATTTGGAAGAAAAAATTTGTACTAGGCCAGAGTCTATACAACCCTCAAGCCTTAGGTGATCTGGGGACGTAAATGTACCTGCTAAACAAGTGGTACATGTAGGCGTCTACCGGTGGAGACTTCTGCGTTGGTGTCAGAATTAGAGACGAACATTGGTTCCGTGGCGATGATATTATGTATGTTGACTTTGCAGAATTTCATCAACTATGCCACCTGATCTCTCTAGACAAAGTTATCATTAGCTACTATTGCCTGTAAGTAATAATTTTTTCGATCTATTATTAAACTCATCATATGTGTGTATATGCATATAAATTATCCTAACAAGTACTATATATATGCAGATTTACAATGACAGAGCGCAGAAAGAAAGGCTGCAATGAAATTGGTTTTGTTGATCCCCATATAGTATTCAAAGACCCAGTTACTCCAAAGCCTAATTGGAAGTCTGAGTCAGAGAGTAACCTCATGAACTTCTTAGTGAACCAACGCCACAAGAAGGATATACTCTTTCCCTACAACTTCAAGTGAGTGTTAATAATGTCGATCATCCTTAATGGCTCATATGTTGATTCTAGTTAATTAATGAGTGTTATGCGTTATAGAGTGTTATGCGTTATATCCTATAAACACATGCAGCAATCACCGGATATTGATGGACATGGTGAAAAGTCACTTGATAATCTATGACTCGATGAGAAAACCACAACAAGACTACCAAGATACGATAGATATTATCCAGAGGTAATTTCGATATCTCTAGCAACTATATATACACACAAACATGATGATTAACTATATCTGATGATGTGGCAAATTTTTTATTGGGCAGTGTTTGGAAAACCTTTATTGAGAAGCAACACATGGGAAAATACAAAGCGCCACTAAATGTAATCCCTTTGAAAGTAAGTCCCCTAAATCACATTATCTTTATTAATTAAACATATAGCTTTCACCGGATCACCAGATTGGATGACAAATCTTTTTCTCGTAAAGTGGTGTCTGAGGCAGGAACAGGGGAACAACTACTGTGGTTACTATGTTTACAAGTTTATCAAGGAGGTCTCCCAAAGAACTCCTACAGAGATACTCAAAGTACGTTAAAAATACACTATATATTCATTTAATTATTATTATTGATTGTGTTACTATGTCTTTATATATATATGTATATATGTATGTACATATATTAATTTATTTTTCTTTAATTCAAACCTGTAGGCTCGATGGTTGGAGGAAAAGGTCATACGGCAAGACCAGTTCAAAGCAATTCAAGAGTCTATAGCCGGATTTTTTAATGACCAGGTCATCGATTCCAAGGACGAGTTCTACTTCGACCCAACACTGCCATGGAAGCCAAGCTAGAGGATGAGAGAAAACTTGTTATATCACAACAACTGTAATGCAATCTTTTGTAATATATGTACATGAAATAATATAATGTAAAATACACATATGCATGCATGCATGTAAATATATATATATATGATGCATGCATGCATATATATATATATATATATATATATATATATATAGTTTTATGCTTGAATTGTGTCATTTAATACGTTCATTGTGCTTGAACCGAAACATACTATATGCGCGTATAAATGTATTATTAGCAGCGTACAATACGACTTCGAAAACCTATTTTGAAAAGAAAAGAAAAAAATGAAAAGAAAAGAAAAAAGAAAAAATAACCTTTAGTCCCGGTTGGTATTACCAACCGGGACTAAAGGGTGCCGGCCTCGTGGCATGTCAGGAGGCATCTTTAGTCCCGGTTGGTGTTACCCACCGGGACTAAAGGTCCCCCTTTAGTCCCGGTTCCTGACCCGGGTTAGTCCCGGATGCTTGCTCCCGAGTGGAGAACCGGGACCAGAGAGGGTTCCCCACCGGGAGTAAAGGCCGTCTCTGTACTAGTGGCTGTTTGGCAGGGCTCTGGCTTCTCCAAAAATGGCTTTGGCTTTAGCTTTTCTGGAGGAGCACTGGAGCAGCTGAAGTCATTTTAAAAAACTTTTGGCAACATTGCTTCTCCTGTTTTTCTAAAATAGATAGAAGATATCAAATGTTCATAGTGACCTTATCTCTTTGATTTCACTATTTGATGTCAATAATCATCCTGTGTACAAAGATACTTATTGTTCGACAGCTCTGTTATTCTCTGCCAGTGGTGTTAAACAAATGCAAAGTATTGTTTGATAATGACATTTCTATTTGCTGTTTCAAAATTATAATATTCTCTTCCAGTGGCAGAACACTACAGAGAAAACACTATGATTTTGCAGTGTGTCTATATGCTAGGACCACTGCTCCGCCTGGCGATGCTGGTGTCTTACGTCTTATAGAGGATTCAAGTGTTGGTGCTAAGGATTAATTAGACAAGTGAAAAAAAGGCATTGGATGTGGGTGTATTTTTTTAATAATGATGTATATATTTTTTTTTAAGTTTAAAATATTTTAACTTTTGTCTAACTTTTGGATTCTTTTTCATTATTAGGGTTTTTTGTTAAAGAATCCATGAAGTTTTGGAGGTTGAAGAAATTGGTGTTACAAGAAACATTAGGGAGCGTTCAATGTTCATCACACGGTGAAAATAGATTGGAAAAAGTCTACTTAACCCCTTCAACTATTGGTGGCTGTCTACTTCACCCCCTCACCTATAAAACCAGGTATTCCACCCCTCAAACTATTGAAAACTGTCTAAATAACCCACTGAGGTGGTTTTCAAGATGGTTTTACTAATGTGGCATATTAAAAAGTCTATATAACCCCTAACATATCAAGGGTTGACTACATGACCCCCTCAACTATAAAATATGATATTGTAGCCCTTAAAGAATCTAATAATATTTAAATGATGGTCATGTATCCCACCACACTAGCCTAAGCACACATGCTAGCACACAAGCCCATCGGCTGCCTCCCTCTCTGAACTCATTTCAGGCTTGTGCTACTGCCGGATGAGCACCACCTTGTTTCCTACTACACCTCATGCACTCCTCAATGACATTGAGCACATGCACTACGCTTGCGCCCTTGTCATCTGGCTCCTCCCGCATCCTTGCCCCTCTCGCTTTCTCCTCCTATGGCTACCCAAAAAATTGAAGGACGATCGGATGGAGGATGTAGGAGGGGTTGAATGACCAAGATGTAGGCATGGCATGCTTGAGCGCCATGCATCGACGAGTGATGGGAGGTGGAGCAGGAGACAAGATGTCACATGCTGCTCGTTGGGCAGTGTATCAGTCTAGAAACAGCAGGGAGGTGGAGGCAACAAATGAGCATGTGTGTTTAGGCTAGTGTGGTAGGACATGGTGTCTACACGACCCTAAAGATCATCTGGTGAGTCATTTGAACATTATTTGATGCTTTACGGGCTCTAATATCATGTGTTACAGTTGAGAGGGCCATGTAGTCAACCGTTGATATGTTAGGGGGTTATATAGACTTTTTAATATGCCAGATAAGCAAAATCACCTTGAAAACCGCCTCAGAGGGTTATTTAGACGGTTTTCAATAGTTTAAGGGGTAGAATATCTAGTTTTATAGTTGAGGGGTGAAGTAGGCAACCACCAATAATTGAGGGGGTTAAGTAGACTTTTTTCCAAAATAGAATCGTTTGTGGATCTGCTTAGAAACACTTGTGTTGGGTTAGACAGATCCTTTAGACCGTTCCTGTTAAAAATGTTTGAATTTTTTATCTCTTTCTTATTATAGTGGATTTTTTTGTTTTTATTTTCCTTGTTCCTAGGCATGGTTCCTTTCCTTTTCTCATTAATGAACGGCTGTTTTTTTTTTCAAAAAACTGTTGCCGAATTATGAAATAGGAGTTGTTCGCACATTGGTGGGCATTTCATAACTGTATAATGATGGGTTGCACAATTTTGTAATTTATGAGTAGGACCCACGCAGTTATAATTAAATAAATGGATATCCCAATCGGTCCTCATTTGTTCTTCTCTTGCAGACCCGCACCCATCCGCTCTTCTTATGCAGCGCAAATCTCCGGTCGACCTGTCATCCTTGAGGCGACGCAGCGCCTCCTTGGCCCCCTCAGCCGTGGTGGCGTCCATGACATCGATCCAGATGCCCGAGGAGCCGCACGAGCTGTCGTGGAGACTATAATTCTGCGGCTCCACGCACCGACTGTACATCAGGTTGCCGTCGCGGTCGAGGACGCTCACGCTGTGGCGTCCGCAGCCCTGCCGAGGAAGCCGGGGCAGCCGGTCTTGGAGTCCGCGTAGCCGTTGGGGTAGTACGTGAGCTTCGACCGGTGGCAGCCGCCGCGGAACGGCTTGGACTCGACGCCCTTGCCGTGCCTGTACATCTTGTTGACGGTGGAGTAGCCACCGATGTGAAGGTGGTTCGCGCTGGTCTCCTCCAGCCCGCGCACAGAGGTGAAGGAGTGCGATTGGCGAGCACGGCGCCACTTGTCACCTAGCTACGCCACCGGGTCCGGAGACAAAGACATGCTACCTGATTCGATGAGAGGATCGGATGGAGGAGCGACGTTTGGGGTGGTTGATGACGGATGGCCGATAGATACATATGCAGACGTATATACAGGAAAGAATATGCAAGAATCCCCGTGGTAGAATTATATAAACATCCAAGGTCGCGTACTTTCGGGTACAGGTCTCGTTAGACCTGTCCAAGCCATAACGATGATGTCAGACTGTGTCTATCATGTGAGAAAATATGTACAAACTCTGTAGAGTGTATTGAATCTATTCGAATAGCCACATCCTTGAAATGGGCAATCGTTGGGATGAGGTCACAAATGATTAGACTCTTTTATGTGTAATGAAACTGTGATACTCTAGTAAGTTGCAATCAATTAAGCTGGTAAGTGATAACTTATAAACTCCACCTGGCGAGAAGGATTAATACTCTCCCAGGGCTCAAACCTCCATTATAACCCTACTCCTACTATACCTAACCATCTCAACCATAAACCTTCACCACCATAAACCACCATCACCCACTCCTACCCTACTTCCACCACCATAACCCAACCAATACATACCTCCACCTCCATTAACCACCTCCACAACCAAGCCTCCGCCATCCACCATCCACCTTACCCCAAAGCTAGGGCTTACTGAGTAGTTCATGTACTCAATCCCCTCCATTTTATGTTTTTAGGCGTGAAGATATAGGAACATCTACAAGGATGGAGCTACCCAAGGATAGGACAATCGGAGCATTCCCGAAGACGAAGCAGTATGACTACGCAAAGAGAGATACGCTAGAACCGCTAGGACTAGGATATAGGAATAAGTTTAAGGCTAGGGTTTACGTCCGCACTCCAAGTTGCCTATAGGAATGGAGCCATGACGTCTTAGGACCGCTGTGATAGAACTCCAATATTCAATTTAAGGCAAACTATGTAACCTGTTTTCCCCGTTAGCAATAAAAGTATGGTTTTTTATATCAATCTTGTTCAACTGTGCGTATCAACTACTGATCCGGAGACTGATACACGATGCACAAAGGACCCTAAATCAGGGGGCCCGACACAAGCCCATCGAGCATTCGAGGCTCGGGGGCTCCCCGGCGCCGCCCCGACCAATGGGCGCGCTGCGCTGTCGCCCACTCCTCCGACAAAGTCACGCACGCATGCGGCGTGACACAAGAAGACAAATCCATCCACCGCCTCCAGGGGCTAGGGAGCTCCTGGGCCCGCTCGTCAGCCCCTCGAGCAAGGCGCCTTCACCGCCAAGGAAACCTCGAGAAGGCTTACCCAATGGAGGCCCGTCCAAGCAGACAGCCCTTGACGGTTAGAGCATCAGGGCCAGAAGAGCCGGGCAGCGCTAGAGGCTCCCCTGACTCCACGACAATGCCAGGGTCCATCCACGCCGCAGCAGCAACCTCTTGGACTCCGGTGCACGTAGACCACAGGCCATAACCCTGAACCGTCTTGTACCCGACCTTCCTCGGTATATAAGGGGGAGGTCGGATCCTAGAGAGAGGAGGTCGAAATGGGAAACATAGACCAGAGCATTCCGAGCTCCACCCAGAAAGCAAAGCAAGCCCAGAGGAACGACCGAGTGTTCCTCCCCCATCTACCCAGCAAGAGAGAGGAGCGTTCTTCTTCCTCGCCGGGGAAGAAACCTCACCGCCGACGAGTCTTAGGATAGCACCAAGCAATCCCATGCTGAATCTCTTTCTGTTTCGTTGTAACCCCCCAATTTGGGTGCTCTTGAATACAAAGAACAACTACTGCTGGACATAGGGCTCAGATAGGCTGAACCAGGATACATCGCCCTGCCTTCTCTTGTGTTCTTAAGTCCACGTGAGCCACAGGAGAGCCACACTCAGTGACACCTGACAAACAATGATGCTTGCCGTGGCAACGAACCCATGACAGTTAGGTTACTAAGAAAACAGAAGAAATAAGAGGATTCATGCAATTAATTGATAGGGCACCAGAGGTCCATTTTTACATAAGCAACAAATGAAGAAAGGTGCTGAAATTGGTGTCCATTTGTGCATGTCGAAAACATAAGAAATTATGGATACTAGTATTGATAAATTCAGGTCTCCTTGGTGCACCTGAGAAAGCTATCAAGTAGTTCTGAGAAGGGTGCCGACAGCTCAGGTCTAGCTGGAACTGAAAGGGGGTTGAAGATCCCACCCGGTGAATTATCCGCAATGGCTTGGAGACCCTATAACATATACATATACACGACATAAAGGGTTAAAATAAATTAATAAACCATGATTTTGACAGGATTATTTGCTCTGAATTTATACGTACATGGTTATATGCGTCCCCGCCAAGAGTAAACGTGTGCACAGGGACTTCTGAGATGAAGTTCTCTGTTCCATCAAAGAAGTCTCCCTTGTTTATCAACCCATCAGAAAAGAACAAGATGATGCCGTTTCGGTAACCTCGGTTCCTGATCATTTTATGCGGGCGCCTCGGCAAGGCCGGATGCCATGTTCTTCGTACATGAGTACGCGGCCCCCACGCCTCGTGCGCGGACGGGCCCGATCGACCGCCCGCCCGGCAACGTCTCGCGCCGGTGGCCGCAGCGCGCGCCGTCGCGATCCTCAGGTCGCCGAGAGCGTCTGCTGCACGTCTGCACGAGGCCGCCGCGTGGGTTTCCGCGCTAGGCGCTAGTAGGCCTCGGCGGCCTACCCACCCAGCTATTGTGCATTCATCGCGAGGTGGCGACGCTGCAGCCGCCACGCCGCGCCGTGTCCCCGTCCCCGTCGCCGTCGCCGTCACCGTCCCTTCATGTCTGCCATGCCTCGACCGAGCGCTCCCTCGTCGTCCTGATCCGATCCGCTCGGGGTGGCCAGGGGGTGGCCACGGGTGCGTGGATTCCGCCCGCCGCACCGTAGCTGTCGCGTGAAGGGAATGGGCCAGTACCGCCGGCGATCGGAGCGTATGGGTATGGCTGACTGGCTTCCATGCAGCGCATGTACCGTGTAGTGCTGCCGTTTGCTTTATAGTTATGGCTGACTGGCTTTCATGATTTTCGGAATTCGTTCGCATTTTATACAATTAAAAAACCAATCCCACGCAAGTTGGCGACGTTGCCCCGTGAGCACGTTGATCGAAATTTCGAGACAGTTCCTGGATTTAGCCTAAATTTACACTAAGAAACAAGGATAACATTTTTTGAACGAATGTAATCCATTATTCGATGCACCTGCAGTTCAAACTTACATTTTTCAAAAAAATTCAACAAAACAAAATAAACTATAGAAATATGCCAAAAGGCAATGAAAATGTCCCAAATTTAAACATGTTGTTTGTGGTAGTGTACTAAAGCTTCAAAAAAATTGGTGGCAAAAAACCAAAAAAAATATTTTGCCGAGTGCCTAGGGATGGCACTCGGCAAAGTAATAACTTTGCCGAGTGCCGCCCAGCTAGCACTCGGCAAAGAGCTGCTGAATTTTTTTAAAACTTCACCGAGTGCCAGATCACAACACTCGGCGAAGAAATTGACTTTGCCGAGTGCCGCCGATCTGGCACTCGGTAAAGCCGCCCTTATCCCTTCACCCGTGCCTGGCCGGCGCTCTCTCTCTCTCTCTCTCTCTCTCTCTCTCTTTCTCTCATTTCTCTCTCCCTCTCACCTCTCTCTCCCTCAGCCGCAGCCGCCGCACATCGCCGGCCCGCGCCTCCGCCCCGGCCACCAGACCTCCCCGCGCGGGCCACCGCTGCGCCCGTCCCGTCTGCCTCCCCGCGCCGACGCCTCGCGCGGCCCATCCCCGTCCGCCTCCCTACACCGAGTCCTCGCGCGGTTGCCGCCCCCGCCCGGCCTCCACCACCCGCGCGGGGCCCCTTGGCGGCCAAATCCCCCGCCTGCGCGCCCCCCTCGGCGGCCACTGCCCCCGCCGGCGGCCACTACAGAAGAGAGGAGGAGGAGGCAGGGGAGAAGAGAGGAGAAGGGGAGAAGAGAGGAGGACGGGAGAAGAGAGGAGGAGAAGGAGAAGGATAGGAGAAGGAAGGTGCCGGCCTAGGCCCGTCGACCCTCACGCCGCTATGGTCGTCCCCGTCGTCGTTGCCGACCCTCGTTGTTGCCATTCTCGTCGCGAAGGTATGCCCTACACCTATTGTAGTTAGTAGTAGTACTTAGTAGTGGTAGTAGTAGTTAGTAAGTAGTAGTAGTTAGTAGTTAGTAGTGTTAGTAGTATTGTTAGTAGTAAGTAGTGATAGTAGTAGTGTTAGTAGCAGTAGTGTTAGTGTTAGTAGTAGTTGTAGTTGTAGTAGTACTTGTTGTTGTACTACTTTGATACTTTCATCTGCATGGAAAGAGAACTAAAGTACATGGCTCGTCTTGGTATATATATGTTTGTTGGCCTTTGTGCCTATGTTTGGTATATATGTGGTTGTTGGCCATCGCGCCTACGTTTCTTGCAGGTTTTGGAAACCTCCCCGTGCAGGGGAGGTGCTGCTGAAATTTTTAATGGATTCTAACCTATTGCCTTTTTATGTAGGAGAAGGACCCGTGGGAGGGACTCGGCAACCCCGATCGTCTTCGTCGGCGCTGCTGGTCTGCCTGCACCGCATCGCCTTGCCACTGCCCCGCTAGCCTGACTCTACCGCCACCCTAGGTATAACCCCCTCCTCCTTTGCATGCATGTTTTATATGGTCACGTAGCCCAGTTAGGCGTCTCCCGTTCGAAAGAGATACGGTCGTAGGTATGCAGATCTTTGCATATCTGCGACCATATCTCTTTCGGATTGTCCACGTATTTTGGATAGCCCGCGGATGCGTAGATGAGGTTAGTTTCCATGGTTCGCTCCGGTCTGAGACAGACTTTCGGCATCACCTCCCTGTTGTTCTCCGGATACACACTCTCCCTTGCAGGACGTGTATTGGGAGAACAGCGGGGAGGTGCTACCGAAATTCTGTCTCGGATAGGAGCGGAGCATTGAAACTGACCTCATCTACGCATCCGCGGGTGGGATTGGGACCTATCCTCACCTATTAGATGGAAGAACGCCATGCAGATGCAATTGCTGGTTATATTACTCGCTTACATATGTATATGCCAGAGGATGGAGAACCGTGATTGAATGTACATGGGTCATGTAAGTATAACCCCAGAATGGATGACTAAGACTAATGCTTTCTTGGAGCATTCATTTGGCGAGGCTGCTAGAGGGTCGAGTCGGATGCCGTGTCCCTACAACAAATGTGACAACCATGTAAGAAAGAATACGAAGAACATGGGGGAAGATCTTTGCAAGTATGGATTCACGCCAAACTATACCTGTTGGATCCACCATGGTGAAGCCGATCGTATTAGAGAGGAGGTGGTGAGACCATGCCTCGAGGCTTTTGATGGAGATGCTAGGGTAGCAGACTGGATGGATGACTTTCAGGAGGCACGGTTCGGTGAAGGATTAGAGGATGAGCCAGAGGAATCCGCAAAGGCGTACTACGATATGCTGTCTTCGGCACAGAAGCCCCTTTCATGAAAAGACAATGGTTTCGCAACTGAATGCCATTGGACACCTAATGGCGTTCAAGTCGTAGTGTAGCATGAGTCAAGACAACTTCGATGGTATGTTGGCAGTTGTTGGATCCCTGCTTCCGGAGGGTCACTTTCTGCCGAAGAACTTGTACGAGTCACAGAAACTTCTTCGTGCCCTTAAGATGCCATATGAGCACATCCATGCTTGTCTGAATGGTTGCGTCCTATTTAGGAAAGATCACGAGAAAGCAACGCACTGTCCAAAGTGCAAATCCTCTAGGTATTTGGAGGTCGACACTAGTGATGGCAAGAAGGAACAGCTTGGTATCCCCGCGAAGGTCCTACGGTACCTTCCTATCATACCGAGGATCCAACGGCTGTACATGACAGAGGAGTCCGTGAAACAGATGACATGGCACAAACATGGCAAAAGATAAAATGCTGACAAGATGGTACACCCATCGGATGGCGATGCATGGACCCATTTCGATGGCATACATCATGGTAAAGCTGAGGAGGCTCGGAATGTACGTGTAGTGTTGGCAACAGATGGGTTCAAACCCTATGGATTGCTGGCGGCCCCGTACACTTGTTGGCCCATGTTTGTGATCCCCCTCAATCTCCCCCCCCCCCCGGCGTCATGTTTCAACCCAAGAACATATTCTTGTCACTGATAATTCCTGGACACCCGGGGAACAAGATGGGTTTGTTCATGGAGCCTCTCATTGATGAATTGATCATTGCTTGGGAAAAGGGGGTACTGACATACGACCGAGCTACAAAGAAGAACTTCACAATGCATGTGTGGTACCACTACTCCCTGCATGACTTCCTGGCGTATGGCATATTCTGCGCGTGGTGTGTTCACGGGAAGTTCCCATGCCCAATATGCAAGACAGCTGTGAGGTTCACTTGGCTAAAGAGGGGTGGCAAGTTTTCTTCGTTTGACCAACATCGTCAATTCCACCCTCTTTGACCATCCATTCAGACGAGACGTCAAGAACTTCAGGAAAGGGGTTCAAGTCACCGACCCTGCACCTCAGATGATGACCGGTGCCAAGGTCCGTGCTGAGATAGAGGCTCTCAAAGATGATAAAGAGAAAGGTGGTTTTATTGGATATGGTGAGGAACACCAGTGGACTCATAAATCGGGCTTGACTAGGCTCCCCTATTTCAATGACCTTCTTCCACACAACATTGAAGTAATGCACATAGAAAAGAATATCGCCGAGGCGCTTTTTGCAACACTCATGGACATTCCTGATAAGTCAAAGGACAACGTTAAGGCTAGACTGGACCTGGCAACCCAGCCCCTGGACACAAACCTCCTGATGAGGCTGGGAGGAGGGAAGCAGCACGGCTGGTACTAGATGGCGGACAACACAGTCGACTCCTCCTCTGTTCCCATCCTCGCCGAGATTCGAGCAAGGAGCACAAGCTCCTCCCTCCCCATACGCTCTCGGCAGCAGAGCTCACAGCAGCAGATGGCGGAACTCTAGGTTAGTACTGTTTTATTCGTCGTTCATTGCTTTTACACATCTACCTTGCCTTTGCATTGTTTAAACATTGCGGGTGGAATGTTGTAGGCCGACTTGCGGAGGTTGGAGGCCCAGCAAGCGGCCCAGGCGGAGGCCCATCGGCTGGAGATGGAGGCTGTACAAGCCCAGAGGGCAGCCGAGGCGCAGAGGCTGCAGGACATGTTCAGCTTCATGGCGAGCCTTTAGGCCTTGCCAGGTGTGGTCGTACCCCAGTCGCTGCTCGCTCCAGTTGTGGCTCCTCCTCCTGTAGGGACTCCGGTGAGTATATATGGTTGTTTATTCCTTTAGCTTGTGTGGCCCTCATATAGATACTCATGAATTCGCTTCTCCTTTGTGCAGCCACAGTCGGCGGGTTCGAACCCGACTCCTCAAGGTGGCCCTTCTCCACAGGCCGAGTGGCCAACTGGCCCTCCTTAAGGTGGCAGTTCATACTCCGGGTGGGGAGGCTGGCAGTAGATACCGTTTATTTGTTTCTTTTCATGTTGCATGGACTTGTGTTAGATTTAGCCTTATGTTGGACTACTACTAGAAACATATATATATATTGTGATGGATATTGTCATGGATGATGCGAATGTATGTGATAGATTATGGACAATGGATTTGTATGTAATGTATTATGGATGGTGGATGTGTATGTGATGGGTTATGGTTCTGTATGTGATGGAATATGGATGTGTATGTGATATATCCTGTGCTTTGTGTTGATATATATGTGATTTCTTTGTTTGTGCTGATGGAAAGCAAAAAACAAAAAAAATAGCATTTTTCCCCTCTTTGCCGAGTGTCGTCACCATGGCACTCGGCAAAGCTGGGAAGCAGAGACCCAATTTCCCAGCTTTGCCGAGTGCCAGAGCCATGGCACTCGGCAAAGATTTTTTTTTTTAAAAACAAAAATTTCTTTGCCGAGTGCAAGAGTATAGCACTCGGCAAAGAATTTTTTAAAAAAAAAAAAATTCTTTGCCAAGTGCCGCTGAGGTGGCACTCGGCAAAGAGGCCGCCAGAGTTGACGTCAGATTTTTTTTTTTTTTTTGCCGAGTGCTGACGTGACATTCGACAAAGGCTTTACCGAGTGCCTGATATGTGGCACTCGGCAAAGAAACCTTTGCCGACGGGTTCTTTGCCGAGTGCTCTTTGCCGAGTGCGGCACTCGGCAAAGTCTTTGCCGAATGCAATAGGGGCTTTGCCGAGTGCCCTAAGCACTCGGCAAAGAGCCCGTCTGCAGTAGTGAGTTGAAGGAAAGTTGGGTTAAAACTTAAAAGAAACAAGTTGATCCATGCAGTTATTGAAACATAGGGCATCAGCGTGTTGGATTCTGATCGGGATCAATCGTCACTAGAATGCGCACCTCTCTCCTCTCTCAATCGCGATGAACACTAATGAACTCTTATGAACACGGACAGACACTGGATTTTTGGCGCAGCACAGGAACTGCTGCTTTTCTGGTTTTCTTCTCATTTTATTGATCCGAGATTACAGAGGACGACCTCATCCGATCACGCTCGCCCATGCCCTGCGAAATTGCCGTGCCATCCCACGGCCAACAGAACGTGGGCGACGTCGCAGCCGAAGAAGCACACGGCGCGAGCCACCGTGTCCAAACTCATCTACCTGCAAACTAGGGAAATCCAAACAGCCTAGGACATGGCTCTATGGGCGCAACATGTTACAGACAACACAGCGTTCCGTTATTACATAATAAGCAATAAAAGAGGAAAGGAGTTCAAAATGGTGTCCATGTGTGTGTCGAAAACATAAGAAATTCATGGATACTATTGGTAAATTCAGTTCGTCTTGGTGCCCAAGAGGAGGCTATCAAGTATTTCTGAGAAGCGCACAGAGAGCTGGGGTCTATCTGGAACAGGAACGGGGTGGAACATCCCACCCCGGGAATTATCCGCAATGGCTTGGAGACCCTAGCATCATATACACGACATAAGGATTGACTTAATAATAAATCAATAAACAATAATTTTGACAGGATTAGCTCGGAGATGACACGTACCTGATTATATGCGTCCCCGCCAAGAGTAAACGTGTGCACAGGGACTTCTGACTTGAAGTTCTCCGTTCCATCAAAGAAGTCTCCCTTGTTTAACAACCCATCGGAGAAGAACAAGATGATGCCGTTTTGATTACCTCGGTTCCTGAGCATTTTATGCGCCTCGGCGAGGCCTGATGCCATGTTTTTCGTGCAGGGTAACCTGCGCCAGTCAAATGCCGTGTAGCCAGTTGCCTTCGATTCTGCGGGGTCAACTACCTTCATATCCGACGTGTAATTGTTTGGGGTCAACATGGGGTAGATGTAACCCATGCAGCTGTCCACCAAGCGGGTGAGCTTCTCATGCACCAACCAAAAGATCGAGCCATCCACCTTGGACCAGGCCAGGGTAGACTCGGTGCAGTCAAAGGCATACACCATGACCACGTCAAGTGGATGATTTTCTGTAAATCAGTATATGGAGAATTGGTCATTCATCCTAATATCCATATTCTTGATGATCACTCCTGAGCAGTATCAGCTTTCACTTTTATTACTTACAAATACCTGAACTAGCAGTAGGAGGATTCACCTCTTCGAATGTGGTGCCATCAAAGATGCTATCCAGTAGCAACGAGAAACGTGTAGACAGCATCGGCCTTTCCGGGACGGGGATAGTGTGAAACTTGCCACCTGGGGAATTCGCCGCAATGGCACGAAGACCCTAATATGTACACAACATATGTACACACAGGTGTATATATTAAACTTATCAATCAGTCCATGGTTGTGATTGAGTTAGTCCTGATTTTATTTTATTTTTTTTGCATGGGAATTAGTTCTGATATCGTAAGTAGTCCATAAATTTGTGCTCTAGCATGGCCCTAAAATGGTGTGTTCTACTTTTTTAGTAAACCAACAAAATGTTATGTTACATAAGCATTAAATGTTTTGTGCATAAATTTAGTGCATACAACTAATAAAATTTGACTATCTTTCATGTATGTCTATTCGTTTCCTGAAACAATACCCATAAAGATAATCTATTATTTTGTAAAACCTCTATATGTGCCTCATCATTTACATTGCACCTATGTGGGCTTTTAGCACTATTTAGTTAAATCCTTAAGTTATATTAGCTCTTGTTGAATATTTTTTTATACCATGAATATACATGTAGTGCTTTCAATCTTTGGTGCTTATTGTATCTTTGTTTCAAAGCTTTCTTTTTATATTGCGTTATAAAATGGATTCTTAGCTCCTATACTACCCTTTTTAGTTACAACAATGGCATAGACAGTCGTTTCAACTTATTCCACGCAGTCAAGATGTTGAATTTCCTCTATCAAAGAACTCTATGTGTAGTTGTCACATGTCCGACCCGGGCCCCCACGTCGGGCTTAGCAGGCCAGGAGAGGCCTGAGACCCAGCCCTGGCCGACGCCAGAGCCACCCGCGAGCGGCATGGAGGGCGCGCAACTAGGGGGTGGGCCACCACCGCCCCCTCAATATCCCTATATCTGGGAGAATTTAGAATAAAGGAAAGTTGAGAATAAAAATAGGTAAAATAAGTGGAGAATTGTTTGGGAAATAGGATCGAGATTATTTAGGAAAAGGAGTTTTGCTTAGGAAAGAAGAGTCCAAATCTATAAGGACTCTTCTTATAGTTTCTTGGAGTGCAAGTCCTATAGGGGCAACGTAACTATTTCTATCTAAGCAAGGAATTTGTTTGATTATGCATGTGTTGTTTTCCTTGCTCGATGTTTTTCTTGTTTGTCGACGCTAGACGGCGTAGGATAGAAGGCGTGGAGAGAAGCCGATGGAACTTAGAAGCACAATTACAAGAGGACATAGGAGCAAAAAGCACAAGGATCAGGATCTTGGAATAAGGATATGATCGTTGGCAAGCGGAGGCAAGTCCTAACACCCACCTACCCTTCCCCTCTGTATACCCTGCCACACCTAAACCACCCCATTTTCCACCACCACCATGATACCACCTCCACCCAAAAACCTACCACTTACTATTCTCATTAATTATCTAATAAACCTCATTTATATTATTCATGTCATTATCCTCGTATGGATAAATGTTATGAGCACTTGTGATATGATATAGCCTTCATGGTATGAGCATTTATGATATATTATGAGTTTTATGTTATGGATAAGCTAAGAACATGGATCATGATGTTAATTGAACTGGTTCATTTGCCATCTTGCCTAGCCAAAATTTCGTAGAGCCACATGTCTATATGGGTAGACTTGATCTCACACCCCGTTAGATAAAAGTATAAATTCTACTAGGAGGCCGGTGTGGCAACGGACTATCAGGAGACTACATGGATGCTGGGTGATCTTCCGTGGTCTGGTCGGCATGGATGCTATGTGGTCTTCCATGTAAAATTATCGTTGTGCCATGTGCGAATATATTGGATGATGTGTGATTCATCCAAGTTGTTGTGGTTGTTGTGTGTTTCCGACCCCTGAGAAGCTGTGGTAGAATTATACGGAAATCTAAGGTCGCGTACATTCGGGTACGGAATCTTGTTTGGCCTGTTTCTGTCACCGTACATGGTTAGAGGTTGTGTCTATCATGTGGGGAAATTTGTACAACCTCTACAGAGTGTAATGAATCTATTCGAATACCCATGTCCTTGGAATAGGCAATCGCTGGGATGAGGTCTCAAATGATTAGACTCTTTTATGTGTAATGAAACTATGACAATGTGGTAAGTCAATCACTATAAACCCGGGAACTGGCGAGAAGGGTTAATACTCTCCCAGGGCCAAAACTCCATTTTTAAATACCACTCCTACCAAATACACCTCCGCCGTAAACCACCTTCACATATAGCCTCTGCCATCCGCTTCACCTTACCCCAAAGTTAGGGCTTGTTGAGTACTTTTGTACTCATTCCCCTCCATTCTATATTTTTAGGAGACAAGCTATAGGAGTACCTACAAGGATGGAGTTACCGAGTACTATGCAAGGATAGGACAATAGGAAGGTTCAGAAGAGGAAGCTGTACGACTACGAAAGAGAGCTAAGCTAGGACTACCACGATTAAGACATAGGATTAACCTTAAAGATAGGGTTTTCGTCCGCACTCTAAGATGCCTATAGGAATAGAGCCACGACGGCTTAGGACCACTGTGATAGAACTCCGATATTCAATATAGGGCCAGAGGCCCACTCCATGTAAACACAAACATTGTAATATGTTTCCCCCGCTAGCAATAAAAGTATAGTTTTTTATATCAATCTTGTTCAACTATGCGTATCAACTACTGATCTAGGGACTGATACATGATGCACAGAGGACCGTAAAATAGGGGCGCGACAACCCTAACCCCCACGAGCCTACAGTGAGTCACCACTCGCTTGCCCTGCTTCGCCGGCATGCACGCCATGACCGTCGCCTTGTTCTCCCCACCTAGGATGCTCAAAGGTGAAGCCTTTGGCCATCACCAAGCACCACACGCATGCACATGACCACAACGGCCATAGTCCGGCGATGCCGAGCCACCTGGGCTTGCGAACGCCCATGCCGGCGTACTGCACTTGCCGCGCCTGCCATGGCCAGACCCTGCCACGATGAGCCCCTATTTCGATGGATCTAGTCTGATAAAGGTAGAACCATAGCCGTAGTGAGCTTCGCCTTGCCACGGGACACGCGTAGCCCTAGCTGCGCTAGCTTAGATGCCCGAGAATTGTTGGTCACGTTCGTGACACCAGTGGAGCCATGTGCCTTGCCACCATCATGCCAGAGATGTTTCGGTTGAACCCAGACACCTCACGCGACGAGGAGGCCATCGATGTCTGCCGTGACTCCGTGCACCTTGCCAAGTAGATGGTTGGACCAAGAGCCATGCCTTGACCCTAGTTCGCCAGAGCCAAAGCTTCGCCGGAGCTCTACCACGCCCATGGCCTAGACCTAGACTCCACCGTTTAATCCATGGCCAGCCGCAACCAAGCCACCAGGCCACATCTTTTGACCTCTGTTGTGCCCGTCGGTGAACATGGAAGCCATAGGAGGCCATAGACGCCTTGCCCGGTGCCTAGCTGCTCACCGTCGATGCCGCCGTGCCGCCGCATCCACCGTGTCACCATGGCTAGCCATGCTGAGCCCCAAGGCGCCGCCTTTGGCATCTTGTCACGCTCGGTGGAGCCTCGTAGAGCCCTAGGAGGCCGTAGCCGCCCCGCCGGACCACCACCAAGCCCCATCGTGTGACATTGTCATCGCCGGCGAGCCCATAGAGGCCTACGTCGAGCACCTAGTGAGCGCCTGGATGGAGGCACTGCACCTCAACCCTTGCATGCGCCCAATCCACCGTGCGTCATACGTACCTGAGCAAAAGAGAACTTGGTCCACCATGGACCATGTCTGTGGTCCACGATGCACCAGGTTGCCAGTCTACCACAGACCGAGCCCATAGACTCAGCCCAATGGTGGCCTAAGCTACCACGTGGATGCTCCCAACGCCTGACACATGTCTGGGCCAGCCTAGCCTAGACTGGCCCAACCCGGCCCGTATTCGGCCCATGACCAAGCCCAATGAACCTTGACCATTGACCAGTAAACGCTGACCGTTGACCCGGTCCCACCTGCCAGTGACCCAAGTAACGTCGACCAATCAGACGCCACCATGTGTCGCCTATGTGTTAAACCCTCTTTTTCTTTTTCAAAAAATGATTTAAACTTAGAAAATTCATAATAAATTCGTTCGACCTCACAAAAATATGAAACCAGTGTCCAAATTTTTCTAAAAATGAGCTCTACATCATAGTCTTATGTTTGAGTGCATTTGGATTTTTGGTTGTCCATTGCTTCTTTGTGATTATCTATAGGAGTTGCTTACCGCGACTATATGTCTCGTTTGACGGCCCCAGAGGAGCAGGAGTTTGAGGAGGATGACTACGAGTATACGGCGGACCTCAGAGATGACCAGGCTATAGGTGCCATGTCCCACCCAACCTCGTAGAATCCTATTAGTCATGCAATGAAATAGCTGCTAGTGCTTTACTTTTATGCAAATGAATTGTGATAAGTTGCATGGTAGTAATGCTTGTGAGCCTATACCTTGACACAACCTTACTCCGGCACAACAACTATTAGGCTAGAAGCACGCTCTTATTCTTACTGCTTACTTCTACTACGCATTATATCTGTGATGTGATGCATGGTGGAGGATTGCTTGTGAGTGGTTAAGGCACTTGGTGGCAATAAAATGATAACAACTGGGAGTTCTTGGTGTGTGGTGAGGGTTGAGTCGACCAGACAGGATTCTAGGACGAGTCTTTGGACAAGTCTTGCCAGGGGGGTGTGACCTGGGCATCTCCTATGTGAGGTACCTATGGCGGGTAAATGTGAGGTGAGTAGATTCCAAGGAGGAGACTATTCATGGGGCGAATCCTCAGGATGGAGGTGTCATCGAGGCACAGGGTGTTGGTTATCCCCATTTGAGAAGCTGTCTTGTTTGGTCATCATAAGGACTCATACGTTCTAGGAATCGGTTCATAGGAACCATTGCACACCACTCGCTCCTGATACGGCAAGGGATGGATGTGAACGAACCTAGGCGATGCCACTACTGCTAGGTTGTAGTTGATAGTGTAGGGAGGCATGAGAGTCTGGCTCTAACCCTTTCCGAGACTAGTGGTGACCTTGGAGGCCCGGTACTACCTTTCATAGTCTTAGCATGCCGGTGGACTCCGGGGTGGCATAGGGATGAGTGGCACGGTGGTATCGTTCCAGATTAGAGACCAGCCCGGAATCAGTCTAGGTGGGGCGCCACCAATTATGCTGATCTTGTGGATCCTGGTGTAAACCTCTGTAGAGTTTCTGGTTGATCGATCAATACATAGTCGTTCTTTTATGGTTATGGACCTTTCCTATGGTATCGCTTCACTTGACTAGAGAGAGGTGTCCTTCTTCTTCCCCCTGGTTTGTTACGGATTCCGGCTGTTAGCCGATGAGGTAAGGTATGAGAGGGAGTCGTCCTTGTCGCCTAGAGAGTGAGAGTGTGGTGAGATGTGTGGACTTGTGTGTGGATGGGATGGATGGATGGAAATGGGTTAAAACATGGAAAACAATTATAAAATATTGATGAACATGCATAGGAAAACTACAGCCAAACATAGGCCTTTTGCTCTACCCTTACATACTACTTACCACAAAGCAAACACAAAGCATAGGGTGGGATGCGGTGGCCAGTACAAATCATGCTGATAATTATTCTGCAGGTGTCGAGTTCGACGACTAGGCCAATGAATGGGAGGATTGGAGGAGCTTGTCCTACGCTCAAGTTTGCCTGTGAAAGAGGAGCTTCATTCCGCTGTGACACTACGTCTACTCCGATGCTGTTATGGATGTTGTGTGACTCTGATGATTCCACCAAGTGGCATAATTAGTAAACCTTCTATTATATTTCTAAGACAGGTTTTCGATGTATGACTTGTGGTATCAACTGTTATTTGATAATATGATGGCATGATCGCCTAGGACTATCACATTATAATTCGTATCTGTGGATTTCCCTTCGTGAAAATTGTGGATCGTTATACGCGGCCCGGGCGGTGGGCCACCACCGCCCCCTCAATATCCGAGAGAATTTAGAATAAAGGAAAGTTGAGAATAAAAATAGGGAAAATAAGTGGAGAATTGTTTAGGAAATAGTGTCGAGATTATTTAGGAAAAAGGATGGTTTTGCTTAGGAAAAAAGAGTCCAAATCTATAAGGTCTCTTCTTATAGTTTCTTGGAGCGTAAGTCCTATAGGGACTATAAATATAGGGGCAATGTAACTATTTCTATCTAAGCAAGGAATAGAGCTACTGCGCTCTCTCTCTCTCTCTCTCTCTCTCTCTCTCTCTCTCTCTCTCTCTCTCTCCGCCACCAATGCCACCACCCTGCCCTGGCCGCGCCGCCAGCACAGACGTCGGTGTTGGCAGCAACCACTGCCACCACCCTAGGTTGACACCACCCCCTAGCCCTAGCCGCCCGAACCAGCCCCCCAGGATCAAACCCTGACAGTAGTAGTATTTTACTAAAAAAATAGAGTACATACAAATAAACTAAAAATATTTATGTCATAATATTTCAGTCAAAATGTATAATTTTATCCAAAGTAACATCTTACAAAATTGTAGACATAGAGTTTTGAATATAATGTAAAATCAATTATCGTCGCTGGTACATGGTTTGTTCAGGTAGCATTCTTTTTACGGTCAACAAACTATACAAATATATATTGTTTGCTAAAGTATTCATGTATGGATTGGAATACGTAACATTTATGTTAATGTTAATTCATCGGTAGTAGTAGATAATATTGAAACATATATAATGCACTTCTGTAATTATTTAATTATTTCCGTAATAGTTTATATCTATAGTACAAACATACATTTGTGAGGAATTTAGTTTATATAACACATATGTGAGTACTTTAGTTGAGAGCTAGAGGGGATGTTCCATATCATCTCTCATAATGGCTTATGAGTATAATTAGGGGTTACCTTAAATTATCTTTCAGTGATAGGTGTTGGTTGTTTAGGTGTAGATTTAGAAGTTATTTTATGTTTTTCATAATGGCAGGACTGTCAACACTTTTAGAAAATAGGATAGATCCCATGGCTGTTATTATTTTACGATGATTAGAGTCTACTGAATTACTCGAAAGATCCATATGTATTTGGTTGAAACCTAAGCTCAAGTTATATTTACTCTTGTTGCATCGCGTTTTATGACATTTTGGCTTCCACTTTTGACCATATTACTTGTCCACATACAATTGTTAAGAATAAACTCTAGTGCTTGTTTTATGTTTCACACGAAATGTACCTTCCATATTTTATTCAAAAGTATATTCTAGGTTCTATACTACACTTTTAGCAACTATAATGGCATAAGCAATTGTTTCAGTTTGCACCATGGCACTCAAGATACTGGATTCACTATACTGAAGAATTTTATGTGTAGTACTATTATTTTATAAAAACATGAGTGCTTATAATCAACTTCTCATGATTGACATGTGATATTATTTTAGTCAAATGTATAAACTTATGTGAAACAATTTGAAAATTCTATAATTTAAAGTGAACATTTAATGCCGTCGGCTTGTTGCTTGTTAAGGGGACATTTTTACATGGTTGATAAACTATTAAAACAAACACTTATCCTATTTTTCTTATTTACTTGGTATACATGATTGCACATAGAATTTATGCATATATTTAATTTAACAATGTTAAAACTGTGTAATTTATAAAAATATATAGTATAAATTATGTTTATTGAAATATTTTCCATAATAGCTTGTCTTGCTATTTGGATGTGATTTGGTGGATATTTTATTTTATTTTTATATGACTTAGGAGAGAAATTTAGATACAAATTAAAAAGATTTATTTTATATTTCACAGTAGCAGGACTAGGTATTTAAAAATAAATTTTATAGATGCATTGCATTAACTTTCATAATGATAGAGGTGGGTATTTTAAAGCAAATTTAGTATTTTCAATCATCTTTTAGAGTGGCACATACAGTAATTTAGATGCAAATTTTAGGTATTATTTCAATTTATATTCCATAATTATAGGGTTGTGTAATTTAATGCAAATTTAGGGGTTATATGGATTTTTCATAACGACGGAAACGAGTAACCTTTTAAAAACAACATGGTGGATATGGCTATTATTAGCGATGGGTGATTAATGTGTCTACCGTATTAACGGCCAGTCGTTACTGATTATTTTGGGGAAAAAATCCTAGTACATTTTAGGAGTTTAATAATGTGAATGTTTTATGGAAGATTTACAGTTAGAAATAATATTAAAGATACCTGGTTATACTCAACCCCGCCGAGAGTAAACGCGTGGATGGGAACTTTGGACTTGAATTTTTCGGCTCCATCAAAGAAGTCTTCTGTGTGTATCAACCCGTCAGAGAAGAGCAAGATGATGCCATTCTGGTACCCACGGTTGTTGATCATTTTGTGTGCCTCATCAAGTCCGGATGCCATGTTTTTCGTGCAGGCCAACCTGCGCCAGGCGAATGCTGTGTAGCCAGTTGCTTTTGTCTCTTCTGGATCAACTAATTTCATATCCGATGTGTACGTGTTACCATTCATCATGGGGTAGATGTAGCCAAGGCAGCTGTCGATGTAGTGGGTGAGCTTCTCTTGCACCATCCAAAAGACTCCATCATCCACGGTGTACCACGCTGAAGTCCAGTCGGAGCAGTCAAATGCATACACAATGACCACATCTAGCTGCCCCAGCTCTGCAGACCAGTCAGTTTGCACGATTGATCACTATTCGTATATACCCATACTTTGTACTCCCTCCGATTCCAAATTATAAGATGTTTTTTGTTTTCTAGATTCATTGCTTTTACTATATATCTACACATAGTATATATATCTAAGTGTATAGCAAAACCAATATATAGAAAAGCCAAAACGTCTCATTATAATTTGGAATGGAGGCTGTAAGATGCATGCATGTGTTTTTATTTATTCTACCTGAACTGGAACTGAGAAGCTTGTCTGAAAAAGGGAGGAAGCTCAACTTCCCGCTCAAGTAATTAAATGATGAGGATGATGATAGAGCGTGGAGGCCCTATCATACACAGAAGAATACAAGACTTAATTAGTCAATATAATCATCACGACCTTGGATGTAAATGTAATATACTCCCTCCTTTCAAGTGTTAGACATTAAACCTGGCTCAACACTTTAGTGCCCATATTATTCAAATATCCTTGCTCCTGTACCCCTTGTTTTATTTATTTCAGGATCATGCAACCAATTGTTATTTTTATGCATGTCTCTACTTTGATGAGAATGTGCCACTGTGTGAATGTTGATCGTCTGTACGACATGATATATTACATCCAGGATTATTGTTTTATTGAAATCAATTCAGATGCTATTCGATATAAATGTATAATGGATCATGTAAACATTCTACGGCCCCGTTTGGTAGAGCTCCCACCGACTCCAGCTTATCTGACGCATTCACTGTTTATGAACTGCTCACAGGAGCTCTTTTTCTCTCTCCTCTCTTCTCCTCTCACGGAGCTAGTGGGAGTACTACTCATAAATATTTGTATCTGGAGTTGGTGGGAGCTCTACCAAACAGGGCCTACGTCATAAATATTTGTATCTAGGACTAGAAGAACCATATGGATTTAATTGGTGTTGTAGGTTTGCTAGTGAAAACAACAGTCCAACCATCCAAGAGCATCTGTATTTTATCAAGCTTCTATATTTTATCAGAATGGTCGTACCTGCTGGACAATTATGTCTTTGCACTCATCATCAGACGCTAGTGACAGCTTCCTAATTCTCGCTTCTAATTGTTCCAGTTCATCAACAACATCCTTTGTAGATGGCCTTTTGTTCCGATCAGCTACAACACACCTTAACGCAATTTCAACACATTTCTTCACTTGTAGGCTTTCTATTTCGTGTGATGGATGCCCGGACATTTCCTTCAGCCTTTTGTTCCAGTTTCCGTGTACCTGTTTAGTTGGTACACATAGGAGAAAAAAAACAAATAAAAGTATTATATAGTTTATGGAATTATGGGAAAAGATGGTTCCTCGTAATTTTTCCTACATACATGCTCGATAAACAGTTCAGGACTCATTTCAATAGAGCGTGTCCGACCCATATTTCCATCCATTAGTTTTATAATTAGAATTCCAAGACTGAACACGTCAAATTTAGTTGTTATACAACCACTACGCAGAAATTCTGGTGGCTTGTAGCCTCTGCATCATATGATTGACCGGCATCTATATGGTTAGTGCAGGATAAACAGAACTATGTGCATAAAACTTGTTGTTAGGCACTATACAAGAAACATGAGGCAGCAACTTACTGTGTTCCTTTGACATTCCATGTTACCAAAGTTTTTGTTGCGAGTCTGGACAAGCCAAGGTCTGCAATTTTGGCCTTCTTATTGTTGTCCAGCAAAATATTAGCGGGTTTTATGTCCAGATGCAAAATAGGTTTCTGGTATGCAGTATGAAGGTGATTTATACCCTCACATGTTCCTTTGATAATTTGGTAACATGTGGGCCAATCAAGATCACAAGAGTCATCTGCAAAAAATATGGAAAAAAACATACAAAGCTGCAGATCACGTATGCTAAAAACAGGGTGATATACAGAGTTTCACAGATCATCATACCTGCGATATGTTTCTCAAGGGTTCCACCTTGCATATATTCGAAACAGAGAATTCGCTCCACTGTTGTGGCAAAAAACTCTTTCCCATCGTATGTGACATATGTTTTCCTTGATTCATGACAGTAGCCAAGTAACTTCACCACATTCTCATGGTCGACCTTGCTAAGGTTACAGAATTCCTTATCGTCAAGCTCTTCCAACTGATGAAGCCTCTTCACTGCAATCTCTTTGCCTCTGTACACCCCCTGCCAGAAATCACTCGTTGATATAGATCACAAACTCCTAGTACGTACCCAGTTGTTTATCACTGAAACCTTGCAGAAACAATATAGTCTGTACTCATACCCTGTAAACATCTCCATACCTACCACTGCCAACTTTGTGCTCCTCTGAAAAGTTATTCGTTATGCTTTCAAGAAACTGGAGATTGAAATCCATGTCGTCAGACATCTTCCACCAGGCTTATGTTGGATCCTCTTCCAGAGAAAAAAGAAACTATTTCAGTTTATACTCACAAAGAATCTGTCGAACAAATGAATATGTTATAACAAGGAAGGGTTATCAGATCAGAACGATTACCACAAGATGTCTAACAATTAAATTGGACTAGAACTTTGATGGCATACACGACTAACTAATTTCCATGCGACCTTGTGCACAAAGGATGAAAGGAGCTTAGCAAGGCTAGTACTAGTACTTACCTGGAAAGGACACAGCGGAGAGAAGAGTGGGTCTGCTCCTTGGCAATGAGGATATCCCATCTACCCACATTTGTATAAAGGAGAGAACGAGGTACAACTTTCATAAACAAATACTGTTGACTTGAGGACCGATCAGATATATGGTCTAGCAGTTGGGACCTAATACCAGTTGGGACAAAAGGAATAAAATAAGTATGAAGACAGCAAAGAAAACAAGGGATGAGACAAATATGAAAGATAGCACAACACAAAGAAGATAGCTCTCTGGGTGTTGCTTATATATATGATTCTCTTCTCTTGTTTTCTTTTTTTTTTACTCTTTTCACCGTTCCATCTTTTTTGCATTTTTTTTCTTTTTTAGATATTTTTTCGAGCTTTGGAGCACACCAGAACCAACCACAAAAATTTGGAGCTTATAGTTGGAAAAAAGATGTGGCCCGTGCAATATAAAGTATGTGCTCTGAAAAGCATGGCGAAACATCCAGGCTAGAAACACAATCTTCTAGGCCGATTTTTGTAAAAATAATTTCGCAAATTTTTCTATCAATCTCCAAAAATAAATAATTTGCTCTTTCTCGAGTCCGTGTATAAAAGTTATGTCTGTTTTCAGGAAGGACCCACGGATCAGGGTTGTATATGGGCACAACAGGGTACAGGGATGGCGGGTGGTGATGAGTGTACGGACACAGTGAAGGGATCAACAAGGAGAGAACTAAAAAAACAAACTAAACCAGCAACTAGACTTTACCTAGGATACAAACACAAAACTATGGACTCTAAAACAAAATTATGGGGCTTTTGTAGACTATGGGATGAAGGCGATCAAAACTAAACCAGGGGAAAAGAAGAACCTTGTTGTAATACTTGGAGCTTTGGTTGCAATTTGATGCAGCATAAGTGCTCGATCTTCCGTCAGGTCGAGATATCGATTTTGTGGAGACGTCACACAAAAGATACCGACTTCTGATCAGAAAGATCCGAACCCCACTATTGCAGCACCATGTCTACTCTGGTTATCAACCGTAGACTACCCAATTGACCTTGCAATGAAGGCTACTTGACTCGAATCCAAGAACACAAGAAAGAATAAGAAATAACACAATCTGAAATATATATGTGGATGAGTTGATTGAGCACATGAAGTTCAGTTCTCACAAACTGATGAACGACGACAATTTAAGGATAGATTAATCTGAGCAAAACCAAACCTTAACTTGGGCGACGGCTACTAAAATATATAGTCAAAAAGACGGCCAAGGACCTCTTGACATGTCCCTAAATGACTCTGACATAAACGGTGCAACAGCCAAGACGATGGCGCAGCACTATAACATATTCTAGATGCCCACTGTTTCAACAATTCCCATAGATGCTAAAGAAATTTTAAGGTGAAACTAATGCAATTGGAAAGAATATATCTTTAGCTTTCCATGCATATACAGAACGTAGAAAACAGAGTCTGTATATGCCGATTTAGAACGTCGAAAACAAAGTCTGTATACACCAATTTTAGTGCCGACTGTTTCTAGAGTCCGAGATGAATTCGAGCTTGATATGGATTGGGGCTCCATCTTAGACGCCAACGCTGGTGTTCTGGACCTCCTTTTTACTCCCCAAGTACTTCTTGATCCTCTCTAGTATTCATAAGTAAGATAATATCATAAAGCCGTAATCTGCTCTCAAAAAGGATCACTTACAAATAAGTTCGGCTGGAGATTTAGTTGCCATACTCAAGCTCTGGTAATTAGCCATCGCATATCCATCGGAGAAGTGTCGTGTGTATCCTTGGAATCAAATGCACAATCCAATCACTTAGCCAAAATTTCTCACATTTTTTTTTTGTTTGGCTCTCCCCTAACTACCCGGATAGTGGAAAGTTTCTTCCGTCCCACACTTTTTACATCTCAAACTACACCCGCGCCCTCGGTGTCTCGTATATGGTCCCGACGCATGATTCGTGGTCATATACGAGTTAGAACAACTCGCATCTAGCGATGGTCGATACGAAATCCGATTCCAAAGACTTATTGAGCTGCGCTTTCCATATCTGTGAACCGGACACTTGACCCATGCCAGACTCATGATCCATGATCATATACGAGTTGGAACCCTCACGTCTAGCGATGATCGATACGGAGTCCGATTCCAAGACATATTCATCAGTCGTGCTCTCCATATCCCATATGTGACCCTGATTTATAACATATGTTCATACGAGTCAGAACAACTCGCGTCTACCAATAAGATAAAGTTCGATTCCTATACGTATTTGGTTTCATTGTAAAGCACGAGCATAGTTTGCTAGTAATTACAAATTTACAAAATATAATATAAAATAAATTAATTGCTGCAATTTAGGAGACTGTATCATATGAAACTAACGATGCCGCATCAACCGCTTACAAAACTTGTGTACCTTGCCACCACCGCACAGAGGCGCCTCATTGCATCGGCGATAGAAACAGGCATTGATAGGAAGATCAGGATTCCATGGCTCGAAGGCCACGGCGGCAAGGCGACCGCATGGTGTTCACAGAGTGCGATGCCATGGAGCGGCGGTGCATAGCCAAGCTCGGCATCTGGGGCTCCAATGTCTGCAAGCTTAGTGGTCCAGCTACATGTGAAGCATCCTGTTGGGGCTAGCGCCCACAATGAGGCTCTATCTGGGACACTGCTCGTCAGCAGTGCAATAGGCGCGGTGTTGGCATTCCGGCCATGCCACACCCTGTCCTGCATCACGCATTACACTGAAAGCCGCGGTGGGAGTGCACACTTCAGAAGGTATGATGGAAGGTATGGAGGAAGGACGTCATGCCTGCATGGGCGAGCTAGAGGAGACAGTTGCTGTGTCTGAGGAGGTGGACGAGGTGGAGGAGAGAAACCACACATGCCATGAGTGTTCGCACACTAAACAAAATTAAACAATCGTTTCTTTTACATCTAAATCTTCAGTCGAATAAAAATTTGTATACGTTTTTTATTAACTCCGTTGGAACGCACAGGTGATTTTGCTTGTCTTATATAAATTGGACAGGGAGTATAGATCATTGTAGATTTACGTTACATGTGTATACCAAATGAGTTGTTGCGAATCTGGCCCACCTGAGACCTGACCACCCTTTTTCCCAGAGCTGGTCGATCGATAACTATTGCCCTTCGGGCCTCGACAACTGGCAGTGATCTTAAATCCGTAGTCACATACTATGGAAAATGAGTTATATGACCGAATAGGAAACGAAAGCCAAAGATAGTTTTAAGGATGGGCGTTACTAGCGTCCGGACGTCCGGATGGACGCCGTGTCCGGACGCCCGCGCGTATTCATGCAGCACCTGCCCAGCCGCACGCATGCTGCTGCTGCTGCGCTTGGCCGCGCGCTGCTATTGCCGTTGCCGCCACGCGCTGCTGCTGCTGTTGCCGCCGCGCGCTGCTGCTGCCACGCCTACCGGCCCAACCCCGCCTGCTGCTGCGGTACGCATGTGCCTGTTGCTGCGCATGCACGTGGGGGCCGCCGTGCCCACTTCGCTTCCCGGGCGCACGTGGGACCGCTACGCCCACGGGGCCCACATCCCATGCCTGCTCAGGGAATACCTGCAACATGAAGCATTTTGCTGCAACATACATCTGAAACAGATAAAACATTTAGAACATACGCTTGCAACATATGTGTATGGCCATTGTAACATATGAAACATCCAGATGAAACACTTGCAACATACGTTTGAAACAACTGAAACATTTAAAATCACTTGCAACATACGTGTATAGTCAGTGCAACATATATAACATCTAGATAAAATACTTGCAACATACATTTGAAACGGCTGAAATATTTGAAACATACACTTGCACCATACTTGTATATATAGCCATTGCAACATATGGAACACCAAATCTACTTTTGCAACATCCAGATGAAACATATGCAACATACATCTAAAACCCATGAAATATACTGTTGCAACATGTGCTCATCTACTTGCTATCGCCTAATGGAGGCTCGTCGACGCCGGTGTGGAGCTCGACGCCGGTGTGGAGCTCGATGCCACGGAGTGGCGCGGAGGTCGCCCACGGTCCACGGACCTCGGCAATGGCCGGGGCAGGCAGATGGATCACGGCCGCGGCGCGAGGCGTGGGCACGCAGCACGAGGCACGGGCAGAGGTGCGTGGCGTGAGGCGTGGGGTCAGGCGGGTCGGTCCTGTCCGAAAGGACAGACTCGCTGAGGGTATCATTATCGTTTAAGGATCCCTAGCTCAGCATGTGCAATTTGACCTAGTACATTCGTCCAATAGGTTCACGCCGGCTCCAGCTGCAGCAGTAGAATGTTTCTTCTGACTTCTGAGTAAACCAACAGTTAGCAACGGCAACGGGAACAAATCTGCTGAGTTTGTAATCCAAATCCTTGTCCATGAATATAAATATATCCGCTAAAAATTTATGACCTGTCGCACGTATAATTTTGTGTAGCCGCTCGGATCATGCATACCCAACGGGTCGTCCGTGTCTTGACACACCACGTCCCCATCAGTTAGTAGATGGTAGTGTAGTATATATTCACAATTGTCATATACTCATGTATACATACTGCATAGTGCAATAAAAATAAATATAAATAAGAAATCACATTTCATCAACAATACAACTAGTCACCATAGTTCATATAGCAATAGCATATATATATCAAGGAAAGGGTTCAAATTATTCCCCTCAAGTTTGACATTTGTCCGTATAACCCCTAAACTAATATTTGGGACGATTTATTCCCCCAACTATTTGAGTCGGTGCAGTTTACCTCTTAATAAGATTTGTTATTTTTGTTTCTCAAGATATATGTTGAGTTTTAAGATCAAATTTGTGTAAGTGACAGAAGACATCATAAGTTATGCTAGAAAAATATTTTTAAAATTTTCACCACTATTTTGCTAGGTTATGTAATTTAATAATAAATTAACGCTAGAGATACAATATCGTAAGAAATATAATCATGAAAACTTCATAATATATTTTTCTAACACAAAATATGACATCCTCCACCTTAAAATTTTAAAACTAAAACACAATTTGTACATAGAGAAACAAAGGAGAAAAATCTTTTTATGGTGCAAATTGAACTAACTTGAGGGAGTAAATTGAAGCAGATGTTAGTTTAGGGGTTATCTAGACATTGTCCAAACTTGAGGGGAGTAATTTGAACTTTATAAACCAGTCTGGGTCTTAGCCTATCGGATGCAGCGGGACGCGGAAGCTCGAGCGCAAATGTGCAATCTAGATGTGTGCACCACTGCCGCAGTGTGGCTGGGAGGGGAGGGGAAAGGAGCGAGCTAGGTTAGGGTTTGGGATGGGAACACGTCTTATATACACCTATAAATAGATTACTAGATTAGTCTAGTTGAGAAATTTGTTGTATTGCAGGCTGATATGAGCTACTCTTCTACGATGGATGAGTTTAAAAAACCCATGGGTTTGTGGGTTTAGATACTACACCCCGAGACTCACGCGTAAACCCGCAGGATATGTCTTTTTGCACATTAACAAATTCATGGTAGAGGAATTGACTTGTGTCCTTATACTAGTAGGATAAAAACCCGTCGTACACGGTACCGTCTCTACCAGCAGTATATACTACTTCCTCTATGCATTCACCTCAGTGATCAGAGTTTCGTTCTAAAGCTTTTTACAACTCCAGTCCATGATCGAAATCCAGTGTAGAGGTTATTCGATCATGAAAAGGAAGAGGCAAAAGAAAAAATAAAATAAAATAATGCACACTCACGTTTTTATCTTGATGGCTAATGGTCCCCTCGAGAGTCGAGAGAGAAGCAGCCCAATTTCATCCTGCTGCATGGGCTGAAGTAGGCCTAAAGGCCGTCCAGCCTTGGCCTATCACACGCAGCCCAATGATAAAGCCCATGTAGTACAAGAGGGGCAGAAGAAAGAGAGCAAGATTGCTTCCTTGTTTACATTTTCTTGACAAAGATGAGGAAATTTTGGTTAATTTGAAGCAATAATTTTGACTGTACGTGCAAACGACGGACAAAACTATTCGCCTAGGAAATTTTATAAAGAATAGCTTTATAAAAAGTAGTAGGAACTCCTGCAAAAAACTGTATAGTAGGATCTGCTGGCTGCTCCCGTTCCCTCTTGAATGATTCAACAAAACAGTCTTGAGTTCAGGTCACGTCTGCCTATCTGCTTTCCGGACTCTTCTACTTCACTCTGCAGCTACAGATTTATAGACCGAGCTCGTCTTTGCCACATCAAGATCTGCAGGAGAGCATTGCCTAATAGGAAAAAGAAAACGGTCAGTGCTCACAATGCTGCTTCCAAAAGACAATAAGCGCAACTAGAATAACTGCTATCTCTGATTAGGCTACTGTCGAGTTCATCAGAACGCTTCGTGAAGGATGTTTCAAAATATTGTGATTTGTTTTCAAGAAAAGAACAGAATATTGAAATTGAATATAAAATGTAGGCTTTCAAGACTCAATTCCTGAAAGGTAACGCATTAACAATAAGAGGAAGTAAGCAATATGGCTGGTCTATTAAAGTGTGCATTATTACGGCTACCACTAAACTCTGTGAAGGTATCTACACCCCCTGTTCTCTATTAGATGACGTTTTGCGAAACAAGTTAATGCAATCCTCTATTCAACCAAAAACAATTCTACCTGTGCATGTGTATGTCCACATGTCCCAAAGGGCTGATGGCAGGGGCATTTACCCCCAAGCTTGTGCATGCATGCATAAAGAGGCAAAAGGTAACATTCATCTTTGAAGTAGACTCCAAATCGTCAAGCTTCAGACAATGGGCATTTTTTGCATTATAAGTGGTGAGTCGGCTCGCCATGAAAAAAAGCTGACACATGTACGTTTTCTTGAGTCGACTCTTGCTTTCTCTAGTGGTGAGTCGACTCCTCGTGCAACGTGGCCGCGTGTGTCTCTATTCTGATTTTTTTAATCGCGATGAACCGATGCAAGAATATGAGTCGACTTCTTCTCTCTCCTTCTTTGAGTCGATTAGTGCAGTGGTATGAATCGATTCATGGTGGTCCAGCTAGGACTCATGAATCGCTTTTGGCTTGCCACTGGAGAAGCCCTAAAGGCAACACATAACAACTAAATCCGGTGTATATGGTAACCAATTACTTGCAAAAGAACTATAGTCCATACCTTAAGACACTTGGGAGCTGAACTAGGCTACGCTTATTATTAGCTGCTTCTTGTCCTCATGGCTCTGCTTCTCCATTACTGTGTCATTCTTTTACCAGTTCTGACTCAAGAAATCTGTGCAAAGCTAGTGTAGGATAATTAGGAAGCATACTGGCTGCACTCCGGATAGCAGCCTCTAGTGCCTCCACTTCTTTAACTCTTGAACCTTCGCAGTGAACATTGACAACAAGATTCCTGAGGGTGGAGAGGTGGCTGATGCCGAAATCTGGAGGACCAAATCTGCATGCAGTCTGCACCTCATGCACTATGATTTGAAATTCAAGAGTTTCAAGCACTGGAACAGCTCCTTCTTTGAACATCATATTTACCCAACCAACAAAAATGAACTTCTTCAAACATCGGAATTCATTGTTGCTGACGACAAGGCACCTTACCTCAGATCCTGCTGCATTTGAGCACAATTTCAGGAATTGTAAGGCAGGGAAATCTCCAAGGATCTGGAGAGTTTCCTGTCTAACTTTAACTTCAACATCCAGGTAGGTGAGGTTGGTTAGCGAGACCATCCACACCGGAATCTTGCTGAGATGCCATCCTTTGATCACTAACTCCTGAAGGAGATGTGGAGTTGGGGACCAAGGTTCCAACAAGAAGTCTAGCGGCCATGGACTGATGAGTGTTAAATATCGAAGGTTCGAACTGCCTAGTTTGCCAAGTGAAGAAACAAAATTATCCTCATAAGTTTTTTTATCCCTGTGCAGGGGATTGATGCGCCAATCCAACTCAAGAGTTCTCAATTTGGTCAAGCTGCCCAGCTCTTGCAATAAGGATGTTGATGTAGTGTAGTCAACAACTATAAGTGAAAGAAACTCTAGCACTTGCATGTTCCCAACTCCATCTGGCAAGTTCATTCGAGGAACAATTAACCATTTCAAGTGCCGAAGTTCAACAATACTTGTAGGCAATTCACCTAGATTAAGACAATTCAGAAGATCCAGTATGACCAAACACTGAAGCTCTCCTATCCTTTCAGGAAGTGTAATATTACTTGACTTAATCCGTAGGTATCGCAACTGAAATAACTTCCCTATATCTTCCAGATAACAGTTTTCCAAATTCTCATTACCATCAAGATCAAGCACTCTTAGGGAGCGAAAGCCTGAAAGAGGAAGCATTCCTTCAGAGTATCTAAATATGTTCAGGGACCGAACATGAGTAGTAACAATGGGATTTGCTCTTAAATTTTCAAGATCATGGTATTCAAGTGAGAGTCGGTGGACCTTGCCATGTGAGGGCAACATTTGTTTTCTATTAGTAACAACAGTTACGAAATTTTCTTCAACTGCCTTACATGTAATGAGATCAAGAATCATATCATGAACCTGGCATGCATATACTCTACCATCATACTGGAAATCTACCGGTTGTATTAAGCTTCTGTTGATAAGTTCATTAAAATAGCATTCACCTTCATCCTCCAAATTTCTTCTACCATGTGCACTAACGAATCCTTCTGCTATCCACCTTCTTACCAAATAATCCCTCTTGATCACATAATCTTCTGGAAACATACTTAGATACAATAAACAAGTCTTTAAATGATGAGGAAGGTGATTATAACTCAGAGATAATATCATGTTCATTTCCTCCACATCAGAATTTTTCTCAAGCCCGGAACCAATTGAATCACAAACCTTCAACCAGTCAGCTCTGGTATATGATTTAGTAGTCAACAAACTAGCCATAGTAATAATTGCCAATGGTAAACCACCACACTTCTTAATTATTTCAACCGAAACCTCTTTTAGCTGGTGAGGGCACTTGTCCTCAGAGCCAAAAATTCTTCTAAAGAATAGCCTTTTGGAGTCATCTTCATTTAGCATCCTTAATTCAAATATGAGATCATGGAATGGGGATGAACAAGATTTGGCAATAGTACCAATTCTTGTTGTCACTATTATTCTACTGCCACAAGTATTCTCAACCAAAGCAAATTTAATTGTCTTCCATGCTTGGGTGCTCCATACGTCATCAATTACAATAAGATACCTAAATATGAGATAGAGCTATGAATCAGTTGAAACCTGTAGATTGATATATGCACACTATAATGCGCAAAGTGCGAGAAAAAGCCTCATATCTCACCTTTAACTTTAAGAGTCCTAATGTAATACGTTATGGAGAAGTTAATTTCTAGTGTGTGTGTTTTTTTTAATTCCAGTTAAGACGAGTATTGATTCCAGGAGAATCTAAACAGTTTGATGTATGGATTAATATTCAGTCTGTGACATAATAATAAGAAAAGGTAATTTCTATAAGGTGGTGACTTGAAACAATGCCTCAATGCACATATAAATAATAAAAACATTAACTAACAGAAAAAATGTATAAAGAGAATTTCCGTAAACAAACAAGGTTAAACAGTATTCCAGGCTAGTGTAGATAAATTTAAGATACCTCTTGTCTTTTAGGAAATCCCTCAATTCACTAATGAGAAGTTCCTTGTCACGTGAGCTGGTGCTATCACCCTCATCCTTCTTCACTTGAGACAGTATGGACCGAAATATGATCACCATATCAGGATTTTGGGACAACGACACAAAAGCTTGGCGATCAAATTTCTCAGCAATGTTTTTGTAAACTTGATTTGCAACTGTAGTCTTTCCTAATCCTCCACAACCCACAATAGACACCACCTTGACCCCCTGCACCCCATCATCAACTAGCTTGATGACCTCATCTCTGGGAACACTGATACCAACAAGGCCACCCAATTCTGCATAGAGTGCTGGCAACCGACGGTCCACAGGGATCACATTGATGCCACCAAAATTAACTGTGTCATCAATCTTGTACCTCTTCCTTCTGTGGCTCGCCTCAACAATTCGAGCCTTGAGCTCCTGAATCTGCTCGGCGATCTCATGGCGGGTAACAAGATCTTTCACTTTCTGGACATACCCAAAGAAGAATCCAGTGATCCCACTGTGCCTCTGTGGCTCATTCTGCAGCTGGCGCATGTAATCGTCGACGCAATCCTCAATGTCGTAGCTCATCTCCCTCACCTGGTCCCTCCACTCCTTCGTCTGCGGATCAAGCGTCTCCGAGTCGGCTAGCCTCTCGAGCAGCACATTCATGCTGCTCAGCTCATCCTTGAGGAACGCTATCTCGCGCCTCATGCCCCTATGCATCTTGTAGTCCTCCCCGAGCAGCTCGCCCAGCTTGGCGAGAAGGGACCTCATCACCCCCGTGGCCGCACTCGCCATGAACCCATCCATCTCTCGCTGTGTTATTGCAAAGAGTCAATGAACTGCCAATGGGTAACGGCTTGTTGCTCTGCAATTACTTTCAGATATCTCAGGCATCCAAACAAACTATGCCATCAGAAATAATCAAATAGAGCTTCAGTGAACTGTCAGGATGTTGTGTACTGTTATATGAGAACCAAGAATTGAGCTACCAATTGTCTAGCACTTGGCTGAAGCTGCCAGTAATTTCAGGTATGTGCCAACTTGGAGACAAACTAGGAGCTTATCAAAGCGCGCACATCACGCAACAGAGAGCAGCTGACGGTTTCCCCTCCCCACAGACCGCAGTTGCCTCGATGATTCCTGCAATGTAATTTCAGAAGACTGAATACCTCAAGACCCCAAATTTTCCCGATCGGACTACAGATATCGAGGATGGCGAAAAGGAATTACCCAGGCCTTCGTGTAGGCAGAGCCTCCCGGCGACGTTCCGCTCCCTCCGTACCCGGGATCTGACCAGCAGACCCGCAGCCTCGGAGAGCTGGCGACGAGTGAAACCTCCACCACCTTCTTGCTCAGCGGCGCGGAGAGGGCAGAACAGGGGACGCAGAGGAGCCCGGCGTAAAGTGGTGGCGAGGAGAAGGGGGCACGGAAGAACCCAAACCGGCCAAATCATCGGCCAGCACCGTCGAGTCAACGCGGCGAAGTAAGAAAAGTCACCCCGCGTCTGGTTCTTGGGCTGGGACGCTGGGCCATCGATTGCAATGGATGCCCACCCACCTGGCCACCCCTGCGGATGCGCGCCGCTGTGGACTCCCACCGCCCGCCGCCGCCTCCTTCCCCCTCGCGGATAATTCCAGAGATAGTATTGTGATTTGTGAGCCCACATCTGTTCTCTGGGACCCGCCGCGGGTAGGTGTGGCCGTGTGGGGTTGGTGGGTGAGTGGGCCCTGGGCAACAACAACTGATGGCACAATTGCCAGTTGACACCACCAAGCAGTTGGTCTGGGATTTCGGGCAGCAGGAACAGCGTCGGCCCGCGTTCGCCCCTTCGCTTCAAATCTCCTGACGCAGGTGAGCTCATGATCCGTTCTTTGTCCTGGTATTTCCTCTCCAGACTACTCCCCTGTGGATTTTCAATTTCACTGTTCAAGCGGGGAGATTTCCGCTCCGTGCGTTTGGTTGCAGCCGCACGCGCGTGAGGTGTTCGATGCTTTGTGCCAGTTAGAGCTTTCAGGGCCCAACCTATCCTGCTGTCATTCCAACTTCAGGTCGCTTTGTCTGATTTGCAGGTGCGCATGGTATGGCCGACCTCATCTGCTTGCGCGCCGGTCTGAGGAGTTCACCGTCACTTCCACGGTCGTCGTCCACCCGGGCACCACCACCGGCCTCACAATCACAAGTGACAGTTCGATTTACAAGCCCACTGTTCTGTTGTGCCAAACTTTGTAAGAGCCGTCCTTTGCTGGCAGCAGCACTGGAGGTCTCTAAGGACGGGTCCTCCACGGATCTGGCCAATAGCCTGCCTTGCAAAGGTTCTTCATTTTTCTCTTATTTGGATTGGAAGCCTTCCAAACGATGTTTAATTAGGATAGTCTACCACGCGGCTGATCAGTGTCCACGTCAGATTCCTTAACTGCACTGTGAGTGACTTGGGAGTAACATTCTTTTTTGCTTGCCTTCATGTTTACAGGGGCTGTCGAGACATTGCGCAGTGCTGATGCGGTATGTTTCGATGTTGATAGCACCGTCATCCTGGATGAGGGCATTGACGAGCTTGCTGATTTCTGTGGGGCAGGGAAAGCTGTTGCTGAATGGACAGCAAAGTAAATTCTCCATTCTGTAGATTGAGTCATCTGGGCGGTTGATTTTGTGGGAAGAACTAACCTTGCTTAATGTTCTCAGGGCCATGACAGGGACTGTTCCATTTGAGGAGGCGCTGGCCGCCAGGCTGTCTTTAATCAAGCCTTCTCTCTCCCAGGTGGAGGAGTGCCTGAAGAAGAGGCCACCAAGGTAAGCTCACCTTATTCGAAACTTCATGTTAGTCTGTATGATAACCACTATTTTAACGCCATTGCTTTGCCTTCCTTTTTTTATCTATTTGGATTCTGCACCTCTGCTATTTACCTTTTTGAAATAATGGGTATGTGCTATAGGTTTTTATCCCTTTGCTGTTTCTACCCTTATACATAGAAAAAGTAATTAGTAACAATAATTGACTGTCCAAGTTTCTCATTTTATGGCAAGACAAAAAGTAAGTAGAGTTAGTACTTCAAATTTGTACAGCCAACCACAGCATTATCATTTTGGCCAATTTGCCTTATGACTTCTGTTGTAGTGCCCTAAGATTTCTCGAAATACAGTATAAAAACCAAGAGAGAACTCACTCAACATTGTTTTCCCCGCACTGCAATAGAGTTAACTATTGTGTTTCTACTTACAAACCAGCATTGGACAATTTCTTGGTCCACTCACAAGATTATCAATATAACTGTCTTTTGGTTTGCAGGATTTCTCCTGGAATGGCTGATTTGGTTAAGAAGCTAAAATCCAATAATATTGATGTGTTCCTTGTGTCAGGAGGCTTCCGACAAATGATCAAGGTAGGTCCTGTAATATGATAGCGTGATTCATTTGTGTTGGCTTGTAGTCGAATTTGTATGCCCGTTATATTCTGATGATGGAGCAAACTGTATTTTAATGTATCTGTAGTTTAAGATAGACCTACATTATCAGTTGCAATCATAAATAGGGATGTAACTTCTCATACAAGATCCAACAAGTACAATTTCTTTAAACCATACTTTATTTTAAGTTGCCAATGTGATCAATGTAATATGCAAGTGATTCTCACATGTATATATAATGGGTTATCATTGACTGGTCCACAATCATCACTTTTGTGTTTGCCTTGTTTCCAGCCTGTGGCATTTGAGCTTGGTATTCCTCCTGAAAACATCATTGCAAACCAATTGTTATTTGGCACTTTGGGGGAGTATGCTGGATTTGATCCCGCAGAGCCCACTTCACGCAGTGGCGGTAAAGCAAAAGCAGTGCAGCAAATAAAACAGGTCTAGTTAAACTGTATATCTTTTGGTTGCAGCCTTTTACTTCTTACTAGTGTGCTAACATTTGTTTCTGATCAGGACCATGGCTACAAGACAGTTGTTATGATTGGTGATGGTGCAACTGATCTGGAGGTATATGGCTGGATAATGCCTTTAAAACTTCTATCCTGACAATAGATATGAAGTTATGAGCATGAATATGTCTTATTGGGTAACCAGTAGTTGTTGACACTAACTTCATTTTTGTAATGATATGGGTGCTTCCTGGCTGATTCGATTAATGAGGAATGCAAACCTTTCTTACTGTTTGTGTTTCACTCAAATTTTGTAACGTTGTTTCTCTTGTTCATGTAGAGTGAGATAGAAATAATAGGTAACTTCTGCAAAAATATAATTTATCAGGATATGAGTGGGCCAAAGAGTTAATTTTGCTTAAGGCCTGTCGAAAGAAATTGGTTTGCATTGAGGCTAGTAACATCTGGCAGCTGTTCTTTAGTGAATATTTCAGCTTAATGATACAGAACTTCTCTGATATATCAGTGTATAGAAATTTTATTTACAATACTGTACCAAAATAAAAATACTATATACAGTTACATTAATTCGCCCATGTCTTTGCAGGCTCGGCAACCTGGCGGAGCAGACTTGTTCATCTGTTACGCTGGTGTTCAGATGAGAGAGCCAGTCGCAGCAGAAGCTGACTGGGTAGTTTTTGATTTTCAAGAGCTGATCACGAAGTTGCCATAAATTGATTACTTTACCACAACTTATGAACCTTGCATTCTTGGTGCTGAGTGGCTAAATAATTGCGGCCACATTTGAAGCTGTAGGTTTCACTAGCAATTCTTGGAGTTAATTGAATTATCTGGTTGTAAAGTATTTTTTATTTTTTTTTCGCCACTGTATTTGCATGATCCTGAACCACAGATGTGGTGGTTGTGTTCCGATGTTGTCAGTGAAGTATCCTCTAAGCAATTGTTGAGTATGTGAGTAATGAATTACATCACAGTTTACTAAGTGCTGAATGCCTGATTGACACCTTTGTTTTGGCAAGTATTGTTGACTAGTCTGTCAAATAGTGCATGTCTTAAATTTAACCAAGAATGCTGACTTGCTATGTCTGTTGCTATTTGAAGCCTTCGTTGATTTCCCATAATATTTGTATTAGGAAACAGACTATCGACCTTTTGAAACCGAACTATTCGCAAAAACTGTTCGGCTGGTATTAAAGTTGGCTGATAAGCCGGTTGAAGCTATTTTGTTGTGAGAGAAAAATACTGTAGATTCTAGCTGATAAGCCGGCTGATAAGTTCAAGCGAACAGGCCATCTCGATGCTTAATTAAGGTATCTTCTTTTCTTTTTGAAAGAGAGTGTTCTTTTCTTTTTTGTTCGCGTAAAGGCAGAAGCGATCAGGTAGAAGAAAATACAGCACTGCGAGGATGCACACCACTGAATAAAGTACAGGCACTAACACGATAGGATACACCGACAGAGGTTACCTTATTGCAGAACAATACCATTCCACGAACAACACCCGTTCGTTTAGGTTTGTTTGGCTTATAAATCGTATTTTTTCGATCAACGAAGAATATTTTTTTTTTACACTAAATCAGCCAACAGTACTTTAAGCCATGGCTTATCAGTCAAATAAGCCCAAACAAACATGGCACAAATCATACAACTGATATATCACAAAGCATGGTTCTGCTAATAGTCAGGACCATTAAGCCATGGATTGCTCCATCTGACCTAATGCTTAGAGCGGGACCAACGCAGACCACTCAAGATAGGATTGGAACAAGTGGAGCAGCTACTGTCCCAACGCAGCAGAAGTATGGGTACTGCTTCACCTGCATACCGAGCAAAGCAGCGGGACCACAGGCTCAGGCACCTCTGATGGACTACGAAACCACCAACCCATGCTCTCTTTCCTCCACGCGGCATCCGAGCCTAGGTGGCTGGCCTTAGTGCCTTTTCCAATCCAATCTCTCTCTCTCACAGATCTTTTATACTTTTTTTTGCTATAGATAGAATACCTAACTCTTGGAACCTTCGGTCTGTTCGTTTGGCTGTGGCTTGTTGTAAACGATCGTAAATTTTCAGTCAGAACAGTATTTTTCTCTCACACAAACCAGCTAGTAATACTTCTTCACAAACCAGCAATAAAATGAACCAGCCAACCGAATAGGCTGCTTGTAGATAGATAGGGACATATATCAGCTAGCTAGCTGCTGCAGTGGAGCAGCAGATGGGACGTCCCTTTCCCCAACTTGTGGCCTCCGGTGCTTTCTCCAACCACAAGCTATCAGCCACCAATTGTGGCCTGCTTCCTCGTCAGCTACTCCCTCGGTTCCTAATTATGTATCGTTTTTTTCTTGAGAAATAATTTTAACTAAATATATATTAAAAAATATTAATATTTATAATACATAATTAGTATCATTGATAGATATTTAAATTTAATTTTTTAATAAATTTATTTAGAGATAGAAAAATTATGAATACGTAAATTGTATGACGATTAACATTTAGGGGCATAGGGAGTACATCTATAGGAGTCACACAAAAAAAAAAAAAAAAAAGGCTAGCTTTGCACCTGCCGTATCAAGCTGTACTGACTGCAGCCCACTAGCATCAGTTGGGACCCGACTTGAGTTTCATTTTCTAATTTCTAAAACATGTTCGTTTGATCGTATCAGATATAGTTTTTTTCTCTCACAACAAAACAGCATCAGTCGACTTATAAGCTACAGAAATGATCAAGTGAATAGAGTGTTTAAGAGGCAACATCAGGTGCAGCTACATGAAAAAAACGCTTGAACATAAGCGTTTCTTTGGCAAAAGAAGCCAGAATATGGCTTCACCCCACGACCACGAGCTATCAAAATTAAAAAATGCTGCCGACACCAATTCAACACGTGGCCATATATATATATGGCTTTGCTTCGAGCGAAAGAGATTTGAAATCCAAATCCTCAGGCGTTTCGTACGATTTGTGACAAATTCGCTCACGAATTGAATTTGCGGAGGAAACGTTCCTCTCTCTCTTGATCTCACCAGTGGTCGGTCGGTCAGACGGTCAGTGAGGGAGTCACCCGGTGGGGCCCACGGAAACACCCCTCCATCGTTTTCCCAATCATCATGGCGACGCGCCGCCAACCGGATCGGAAATTTTAGAACCGCCGCCCGCGCGGGCCCCACACACCCCCGCACCGACGCCGACGCGGGTCCTCGCCGTCCGATCCGCGGGCGCCCCGAGACCAACGGTCGCGATGCGGTGCACCCGCCCCCGCGGCCGCGCGGCGCGCCGCTATTAATAGCGACACCAGCCTCCGGCGATGCAAGGTGGCACTGTAAGCAAAGCAGCTTCCTTTCGCCGGCTAGCGGAGAAGTAGTCGAGTGGCGTGGAGCGTGGAGATGGGCCGTGGCCGGGGCGTCAGCTACGGGGGCGGGCAGAGCTCGCTGAGCTACCTCTTCGGCGGCGGTGGCGACGAGCCCGCCGCGGCGCCCGCCAAGCCGGCCGCCGCGGCGGAGCAGAGGGCGCAGCAGCCTGCGCCTGCGGCGGCGGCGGCGCCGCCGGCGGCCGCAGACGGCGAGAAGCAGAAGGGGATCCCGGCCGGCGTCCGCGGCAGCCAGACCAACAACTACTTCCGGGCGCAGGGGCAGAACTGCGGCAACTTCCTCACGGTCAGTCAGTCGCCGCCTTGCAGCTAGCTATTCCTCTTCTTCTTCGGTCGTCGTCGTCCCCTTTTGCCTCTGCGCTCCTGACATCGTTATCCGCCACGGCGTGACTCACAGGACCGCCCGTCGACCAAGGTGCACGCCGCGCCGGGCGGCGGGTCGTCGCTCGGCTACCTCTTCGGCGGCGGGCCCCCCGGTAGCAAGTGATGTGTGATGGCCACCTTCTCAGTTCAGACTGCGGAGCAGAGCTCCATCTAGAGCGCCGCTTGCTTTGGCAAAGTTTGATTTTTACTAGTTCATCGTAACCTGCTGGATGTGCCGTGCCGTGCCGTTAATTTCCAAGGAGAAATGTTCATGTGTATCTCTGTGATTTAGAAATGTTCATGTGTATCTCTATCTCTGCAATTTCATTGGAATCGGTCGTCTCATCAGTACCTGTATGTGTGTGTCAAAAACTGACTTTGTCCTGCTTGCTGTTGCATCTGTTCATCACAAGTTCAGAACATGTGTTCATCAGAAGTTCAGAACATGTGTTCATCTGAAGTTCAGAACACGTGTGAAGTGTTCCCAATACTAATGGTCCAGATTCTGTTTACGCTTGAAATTGGCACATGTGTCCATCTACCATTTCACAGGTTTACGCTTGACTACTACAGGTGCAGAACATCTTATTTGCATTTGTTCATCACGCTTGAATACTACAGGTGCCGAACCTGCCCCAATGGATGGACCATCTCAGGTTCCAAAACTTTTTATATCCTTCCTATTCTCTTGTGAAATAAGATGCCACACAGCACCTGCAAGCAGAATTCTATATGGCCAACAGCACCTCACTACTGCACAGTCCAAAGTTTAGCACAACTTGACCTCAACATTTTGCTTGATAAAACCACCTCATGCTGGGAACAAAAGCATCTTCTTGGTTCAAAAAGGATGGAGCAACTGAAGGACCGCATTTGCTTACAAATAACGCAAACCAGCTTCAGAATCAACCCATGGACTTTCAAGTCTTCAACACCACATGGATAGGATAGGACGAACCGTGGAAGGAGACAAAAAATGTGGTCCCCTGAGCCTCAGAAAATGGGGTTTACCCTGAGCCTGAAGAGTATCACCAAGTGTAATAACTCTTCATATGTGGCCATGAATCACAATTAGCGACACCACAGAAACAAACGTTGATCAGACGAACACCACTACAATGCCAGCATCTCAGTCTAAGCCAAATAGTTATTATTGCAAGAACATCCAGAACCACGGGACTCCAAATGATTATACGAGCGTAGGTCGTTAATTTACAGCTTTCCGATGAAACTATCACCGGACAACCGAGGCACCTCTAAGCCTCCACAAGGCAGAGGCAGGGGCACAGACAGGCAAACGGGGCAACCTTCCCCGCTGTTTGAAAGAAATCGTAAAAGAATGTTTATGTGCACCGTTCCAGCATTTGGAGAGCACTCGTACGGCCAAGAGGAACCCACTACCAATTCAGTATTTACAGGGCGTATTTACAGAGAACCTGCTGGGCTAGACCATCTGTATTTTCAGAATGTCATATGAGAAGGTTGTTAATCCATGGTGGAGAGTCCAGCCAGAGGATTATGTTGTCTCGTCAAACTCCATCTTCTGCATTGAATTACAAAGTGGGAGGTCAATTAAGCGTCCATCAAAGAAAATAACATTCCGTGAAGAAGGAATGGTAAAATAGATAACAATTGCCATCAGTTATTATACATTAATTTATTAGAGTATTAATTCTTGATGAAACTTGAGACAACACAGGCCCAGCTTACAATTAGGCCCCTGTTTGGATCCATGGAATTGAATTCATTTTAATAATCACAATTTAGACACATATTAATTAAGCTAATATAGTTATATATATATTTGTATATTATTGTTGGCTATACGAGAGAAATACTTATGTGTTACATTTCTACCATAGGAGAGCGAGTTGAAGAGCGTGTTATAAGTTGCAAAGTAGAAACATAGCAGGGTGATCTATAGAATCAATTTCCACCTCCCACCCTATGAATTTGAGATAGACTTACATGTAAACTTTAGAAAGTGGTGGAATGTCAAATTCCAAGCCAAATAGCATAGTCTATTAAGTAGATTTCAATTCCTCCAAATGAAAGGATCCAAACGGACCCTTAATGAAAATCAGACACAACAATCAGTAAGCATCAAACTATTACTAATACTTCTTTAGTTTTAAAAATCTGACTCAAAATAAAATTATCTGCAAACAAATCCCTAATGCAGACAGTCCACGTTCCTTGGGATGTATTTTAGCCTACTTTTATAATGCAGACAGTACAGATTTCTTGTGACTTATTTCAGTTCAGCCTACTTTTACAAAATTCCAATAACACAACATTCAAACTAAAGGCTTTATTGCTTGTTTTATAGCATGTATTTAAAGAAGTTGGAATGCAGATATGAGGCGGGTGACTTCAGTTCCTGTAAGTAAATTCAGGTTACTGGCTTCATAGCAGAACAGGTGAAATAAAATTTGTGTGGGGCTTGATATATGCGTGACAGCAATAATAAACTATAAGTTATAAAGGTGAGTAAAGAGAAACAAATTACCTTTCCGCAAACAGGGCATGCCTCACTTCTTTCCATCCACTCATAAATACAGCCAAGGTGGAAATGGTGTGAGCACTGCATTACTATCCTAGGATTCTCAGAATCATAATCTGCAATTTAGTTACATTAACATATAACAATAGTGAGAATGTGATTATAAAGTACAACAGAGAAAAATGTAATGCTCATAGTTTTGAACATCTTTCGGTTAATTCGCATGTACCAAAGTTCCGATGTCATGGAAATTTTACTGTAGCGCTTTGCAAAAGATACTAGAGAAAAAAAGGTAATGATTACTGCGATAATACCTTCAAGACATGTTGGGCAGACATCTTCATCTTCAGCAGATGGGGAAAAATAGCTGAAGTAATTTCCATGTTCCCTTGGTGGCACCTTATCTCCATAAGCAGAGCTGGAGATTTTCATTTTTCTGCTGTAGTTTGTTTTACTTGCCTTGTCTATTCTACTTGGTGTCTCCATTTCCTCCTCCTCATCATTTGCTCTAAGTGGTTCTGATTCCTCTGGGGAATGGCTTGGGCTCTCACGCCTTAACCAGTCACGAGCAGGAGGGGAAAATCGTGGATCACCGTAGGGCAGAGGTCTTGGGGGTGAACGATACGTATCGAAGGAGCTTTCATTTGAATCAACAGGAGTGGCTTCAATAGCTGGAGAAACAGAATGCACTGCTCCAGCTCGGAACAAAACAGTGTACTGAAAACAAAAGAGGAGATCAATATGTAACCATTTCCCATCTGTATCATCTCAACTTAAATGAGCTATTTATTCCAAATCCGAGTTTATATCAGTATATACAATTGAACACTTTTTTTGTATGAGTTCCCATGCTTGCTATGAGCCCCCCAAACATACATATATTAATGACAAAAGGTGTTGTTACTAGAGAGCAATGCAATTTTTTAACCAAGTACATCGGTATGTAGCACAATATGACAATTAATTTTGGCCAAGCACTGAAACAACAAATACAATGTTACCAATGAGAACAGTATGCCACATACACTGTTAAGTATCCATTCCAGAATAAATTTCAATCATTTTCTGTAACTCGTAAAAACTGCATTGCATCGTTTCACTTTGAAATATTTACACAAGATATCATTGCACATTTAAGTTTAACAGAAACAGTTAATAAAGTTCTCAGCTTGCAATGTGCAGTGATTACAAACCTTGTCCCACTGATAAATTGAATTAAAAAATGCCAGCTATTATTTTCTTACACCAACTCTACAATGTGCTCACCACTAGCTAGAACGAAATTCAATCTGTAAGGAATCAAGCATCCATGATAAGAAGAACATACCGCATTGATCAGCTGCTGGGTAAAGCATCTGAGGCACATGCAGTTCCTAAACACTGAAGAAGCTTGGTTTCCATGGTGGTCGGAATAATCAGGTTGCAGACATGAACAGAAAGCTCCCATAGTCCAAGGAAACCTCAGAAAGGGGTTCCTTGAACCAGAACTCTATAACCAGTAAGCCCGGCCTGATACCGAATGCTCAAAGAAAGTGAACTGATGCAGATGCGCAGCCAAAGCCTCCTCCAAAATCCCAAATCGGTTTACAACAGACGGAGGTGGAAAGTCGAAACGAAGCAACTGCTTCGTCTACTTGCCGATACCTATCAATGGCAGCCAACAAAATCGAGTCATTCCACAGAAGGTTTTGGACAGACACATCCACATCCACAGAAAAAAAACATCTGAAGTTGACAACAAAGTTTCATCTTTCTGCAAATTGGGACTTGGACGCAAAGCTCTGGCTCCAGGAGCACCACCAAAATCCGATCCACGTAATCCCCATCCAACAACATTGTTCAGTCTGGCAACACCACAACACAATCCATCCCATCCCATTCGACGCAAGAAGAAATAGTAATACTATCAGGCCAGCGGCACCCAAATCGATTCTAGCGTCTACCAATCGACCTACTCAATCGTATATATCACGGAAAAACATGAGTAGCAAAGGATCGACAGACGTGTAGCCCACGAACGGCACCAAACCCTGGACAATCCAACCTTCGCGCGACGCAGCTGGCCCCGGAAACAAGATCAAAATCCCACCTTTGCCGATTGCCTCGACTCCGCCCACCGGCGACGAATCGAGAAGCGACGAGGGAAGCGAGATCCGGGGAGAGCCGGACGAGACGAGGAGGAGGAAGGATGAGGAAAAGGGGGAACGGCGGATTCACCTGCAAGAAAGGAAGGGGCGACGGGTTTACGGAAACCTCCAGAACCGCGGAGAAGGAGATTATAGGAGAATAATATCTGCGGCGTTGATCAATCGGCTAAGGAAAGAAAGATCCCAGCGTGTCGAGCGGCCCGATTGGGGTGGGGGCGTGGGTGGATTCGGCGCGGCGGCAGGGCAGGCGCTGCTGCTCCTTGCGATTCCGGCTGTCCCTTGCCCTGTTGGTGGACGGACGCGAGAGCAGAGCAGAGCAGCGGAGGGAGGCTTATCGGGACGGGTCCCGTGGCGAGAGGCCGGCCCGCGGACCCGGTACGGAGCGGCGCCGTGGCCGTGGTGATGGCGCCGACGCCGATGCCGACGGCCAGCGAAAGGGAAGGAAACAGAAGCTGCGTTGACTCCGTCGCTGCCTAGTGAGTGCCCTGTGAAGATTCTCCCTCCCCCCTTTGCTTGGCTCCTTTCTCGCTCTCGCTTCTCCGGGGACAGGGGAGTAGGGACACGGACAGGGCAGGGCAGGGTAAGAAGGAAGGCGGGGGGAGCGGCGGGCGGGCGGCACGAGGAAGGATTAGGTGGGGTGACCACCGACGCGTGTTGAGCCATCCCCATGTGAGGTCCAGCTTCGCTCATCATGCTGGCGTGCCGTGGCGTGGCCAGGCCGCGGCGCTGTGGCGACGTGGCGTCACGAGATGACGTGTGGTAGAATAGCCCAATCCACGGACCACGGCCTGCTATAGAAAATTACCTAAAAAAAAAAAATTTGTTAGGGTTGATTGTTGCCCCAGAAAAAATTTCATTTCTCCATCATGTGAATAAAGATTTATGTGACTTAAGAAACCAGCCTAATTGGCATCCACCAAATCAAAGCGGGCTCCACGGCTACTCCCCTATAGAAAATTACAATTCTAAATATATAAAATTTGTTAGTCAAGGAAGCTCAAGTCTGATTAAAAATTTACAAACTTGCTACCACTCGGACGTTCGGATCGTGTGTCCCCATGAACCTGTAGTACTTTTCTCGTGGCATTTTCGCGCGCCCACCTAGGACCCACGTCATCCCGAACATCATGAAAAGAGAGGGCAAGGGAGGCAGAGGCCCAGCCGGCGCCGGAAGAAGGAGGAGACACTGAGACAAGGCAGCAGAAGGTGAGGAGGGATATGCAACACCCAATCTACTTGTGAAACATTCAGATGCAACAGTTGCAACATATGTCTGAAAGACACTTGTAAAAACACATGAAAAATAATTGAAACTATTATAAAAACATACGCAACATCTAGATAAAACACTTACAATATGTGTGTGAGACATATGCAACATCCAAATAAACACACTTGCAACGTTGAAAGAACCTTGTTTGGTTTTAGTAATTGAGGGACAACCTAGGTGGACTAATTGTGTTTAATATGAGATACACAGGTGATTAGTCCATAGGTATACTTGTGTGAGCAACTAATGCCATAGAGGTTAAATGGCTTGGATATGTTGCAAAGCTCACACATGTATTGAAGGAGCTCATTGCATATAAGACATGACATAGAGTCATGTGATCAAGGTGGAGAAGATCAAGACAAGACTTGGCTCGATGGACCGGTTGAAAGTGTGAAGGTCAAGTTGAGTGATGACTTGGTGCCGATGGACCAAGACGACGGTGAAGAACAAGTAAAGTCAAAATCGATGAACCAATACGGTTACGTGATGATATGAAGTGGATCATATCATTTGGTGATTGATTGGTGCTTGTGTTGCATCAACAATATAGGAGATGGAATGGAATGTACAAGGTAAAGGTATATTTGTAGGGCATTTTATTTTATCGGTCAAATGTTGTGTAGAAAAGTGCATGACCGGGTTTAGAATAGATAGTCGTACTATCAAGAGGGGCAAACTTGTTTGCACATCGGTCATCCAGTGCCACTTGAGAAATCTGACTTTGCATACGTGTTAGGATCGAGTGGCGTTGAGAAAAGAGTGCTAATCCTTTGAAAAAATGTTTGTGAAAAACTAACACACGTGCACAAGGTGGAGAACACTTGGTGGTGTTAGCACATTTGCAAAGGTGAAGAAAAGGAGACGAAACTGGGCTCGGAGTGCTGCCCTGGAGGCACCGCCCCTAGCTGTCCGGTGCACCGCCACCCCAGTTGTGGTGACCGGCTGGTCGAGGCCGAGAGCAGGGGTTGGAGCTGGCACCGTCATGCCTTGTCCGGTGCACCGCCACCCCTGTGATGGTGACCACCTGGACTGGGCCAACAGGAGTTACTGCTGGGGCTGGCATCGCCAATGGCGGTGTGCACCGTCTCTAAGACGAAGGTGCACCGCCAGATTGTGTCTGGTGCCACCGCCGTGGGCACCGCCCCATTTCTCCTGAGACTAGCTATTTTGTTGGTTGAGCGAGGGGGTCACCGCCATGGTCACCGCGGTGCACCGCCCTAAAATTCCAAAGAGGGGGTGTTTTGGGACTTAGCCGGCTATGGCACCGCCCCTCCTATGGCGATGGTACCGCCACCCAATGTCTGGTGACCAATGGCTAGTTACCGTTGGAATTTGACCATTTGAAAGGGCACCGCCGTGTCTGGTGCCCTCGCAGAAACTAGCAGCTTTGCTCCAACGGCTCTATTTAGCTTGGGGCTATAAATAGAGGTGGAGCTCGGCCTTAGGCTGGTTATTGAGCACACTAGAGCCTTGGTGGCTTATGTGGTGGTGCTTGGGAGCCCTCTAACTCATGATTGGTAGTGATCATCCGATCGAGTGAGTGAGTGATTCTAGTGCGATTGCATCGTGAGGTTGTATTGAATGACACTAGGTGATCGAGTTGTAAGCCGGTGGTGCTTATTACTCTTGGAGGTTACCACCTCCTAAATGGCTTCGTGGCTTGTGACTCCGTTGAAGCACGTGAAAAATTGTGCGGTGCTACGGAGGAGGATTTGTGAGGGGGATTGTGCTCAACCCACGGGGATCACGAAGAGCAACTCTAGTAGAGTATGTAATTGAGCTACCCTTACTTTCGGGGTAGGTTCTTGCGGTGCCCGACATCCGGGCTTGGCGGGTGATGCCAATTAGCCGTCGAATCACCAAGTGAGCGGTCGACACAACGGGGACTAGTGTGTTGGCAAGCACGTGAACCTCGGGATAAAATCATCGTGTCATCCTTGCCTTCCCGTTGGTTTGCATCCTCTTTACACAAGCTTGTCCTTACATTTCATACATTGTGCTTATGTAGTTGCTCTTGTAATTAGTTTGCTTGTGTAGCTTGCTAGTTACCTTCTTGCTTGTGTAGCATAGAAGTAGCTCCCTCGTGTGACTAATTCGGTTTGAGTAACCTTGTTAGTTACATTGCTTAGTTTGTGTAGCTAAGTAGTTTGCGCTCTCTAATTTGGCTTTGTGTAGCCTTGTTATTGAGCATTGCTAGTGAGCTTTGTGCGCTTTGCATCACTAGTTGTGTAAGAGCTCCCCCGGTTGCTTGAAGTACTAGTTGTATAGGTTTGTGTGACCTTGCAAGCTAGAATTATTAGGTGAGCTTTAACTAGCCTAGCACCTTTGTTGTCTTTTTAGGATCTTAATAAGGTGCTTGAGAACTTAGATAGAGGGGTGTAGTCTTGGCTAGACCGATAGTTTTAATTCCGCCTTTGTTTCGGTTAGCCGACACGATTATTTTTAGAAAGGATTATTCACCCCCCTCTATCCCGCCATCTCGACCCTACACATGGTATCAGAGCTAGGTCTCTTATTTGTGGTCTTCACCGACCCGAGAGGATGGCGTCTTATGGGCTAGATGTTGAGTGTCCATACACTTTTGATGGCATACACTTTGCACGGTGGAAAAAATTGGATGACATGCAATTTTAAGTTCATTTCCCCTTAAATGTGGTGGATCGTAGATGTGGGCTTTTCTCATATGTTGGATGAAAAGAATGCAACTCAAGCGCAAAAGAAATGGCTACATCTCGATTGTCAAGTTACTAACATTTTCTATCAATCTATGAGTGACAAGGTATTTGGAGAGATCATGTACATGAAGACCGCCCATGATATTTGGTTGTACCTCAATTTGATATATGGGAGGGTCTCCAATGATGATGATGATGAGCCTAAGGAGGAAGGACATAAGTGTGTTGAGCATGACCACAATTCGGTAATTGTGGAAGATTGCTCCACCTCTTGGTTAGGTGATGATGATGATGATCATTCTACCACAAGTTCACTTGATAATGTTGATGATGATGCTAGATGCAAATGATGATGCTACCCCATGCACATTTGTTGATGATGGTTCATGCTCAGGTTGTGAGAGTGATGCTTCTACAAGCTCTCCATCACCACATTGCTTCATGTCACAAGGTGACACAAAGGTACACAATGTTAACATGGTTGATCATGTTGATTCATATGATGAGCTTGTAGATAAACTTGCTAGCATGACCATGTCTTTAGAAAATGAGAAGGCTAAAACATTGAAATTAGACAATGAAAACTCATTTATAAAGAATTCATGTGAAGATCATAAGCACTTACTTGATGTTTTTAAATCTTCACATAATGAGCTAAAATTGACTCATGAGAAGCTTCTTGTGTCTCATGAAAAATTATTAGAACAACACGCTTCTCTCATTAAAGCATTTTCAAAGAAACTTAAAAATAATGAAAGCTCATCACATGAGTCAAGTGATCAATTGCAATATGTGACTAACTCTTGTGATGTAGGGAAGAAGCATGTATCCACCTCTTGTGATGATTTATTAGATATGCCATGTTCTTCACAATTAGATGCTTGTTCTACTTCTATGTCTTGTGAGACTAACCTTTTGAAGGAGAATAATGAGCTCAAAAGAGAAGTGAAGAAATTAAGCAACAAGTTAGAGAGGTGTGTAAGTGCATCTAGCCCTTGAGTGGGTTTTGGTGAATTGAGTGACAACACCATTAAAGGTCTAACAAGTTTGCTAAGTGTTAAATAGGAAATTGAGTTTATTACATACACTTGTGGATTGTGGAATAAGAAGTGTATATAGGTTCAACAAGAAGGCAAACTTAATGATATTCCACATAATATTCAAATCAAGGCCAAAATTAGGTATTGTTGTGTTGAAAGATCATGAAAACAATCTAGTTCAAGCAAAAGACAACAATGCAAATGGAATCAATGAAATGGCTTCTATGTTGTGGGATATCATAGCATCATGTGAAAGCAAGCATGTTTGGCAAAATGGTAAATGAGACATGAGTTGATGATTTTGGATTGGTCTCAATAATGGCTTGCTTTGCATGAACAAGAAGAGTTTGATAGTGGATTAGCTTTGATCAAGAATTGAAGAATGAGTCAAGAATGCATAAGTGAAGAAATAACAAGCAAAGGTTAAATGTCAAAGAACACAACTTATATTGGATATAAGTCGGTCTCTACTCTGGTTTGCTTGTATGGATAAAGAGTTGGAAAATCACTTTGCATTAATATGATCAAGCTAGAAGTATGAAGATAGAGATTGAAGTGAGTGTTAGGAGTGTCAAGCCAAAATGAAGAGGATATAAAGAATCGTGAATTGGCTTAACCATATTGATGTTGATCCATATATGTCTCTATGTGAGTTAAACTGAAGCGTGATTAATCTCAACATTCATATCTAGAAGATATTCAAGTAAGGATCACAATAATGAAGAAATAGTTTTTCAATGGATGCTTAATATAATGTGACTTGAGTATGGCTTGATAAGGTGAAGATAGCAAGGAAAGGGCTTCGAGGGACTAAGCGGAGGTAAAGGGCAAGCGATGGCTTGAGGACCGAGGTACCATGGCTAAGGTGATGAAGAGAGTACTTGCATTCAGTCGAGGAACTAATCAAGCTATGAGGATTCATATTGTGTTGAGGATCAAATTATTAGTGGGAGTGACTTGAAGCCATGGATTGAACTCACATGTGTTGAAATGATTCATGTCACATGCTCAAGGTATAATGGGAATGAGGACAATACATTAGATGGTGGACCCCCAATTATAAAAGGATGTGGTGACCAACTTAAAGGTGTTTAAATTCTTTGATATATTGAATTTGAGTTTAGAAAAAGCCGTACTATACAGGGGATACAATGCACAAGCTTTAATGTGCAACCAAGTGCTCATTTACCCACCAAATATCCTTAAAGCCTTAGCCAAGACAGCAAGCTTTGCAATCCTATCTTTTGTGCTGTCTGGTAAGTGAGACACTGCCGTGTTTAGGCGAGGCACTGCTATAGTGAGGCACTACCATAGTTCAGCCGTGGCACTACCACGCCTTAATTGACCATTGGGAGCAAGGGGTATTTATACCTTCTCCTTTCTCTCACAACGGTCACCTAGTTTTCAAATCGACCATTCCCATCCCAAGTGCGACTAGAGCAGCTCTCTCTCTCCCTCACTCACCACTAGAGCTCCTCAAGCTTCTCCTTTGATTCTCTTCCAAATCCAAGAGAGTTTGAGCCTCCAAACTGCATTAGAGAGCAGCCCCAACTGATCTTCGTCTCCTAGAGCACTTGGTTCGCATTCAAGCCTATGGATTGTGTTTGTTACTCTTGGAGCCTGCTCCTAGCCAGCTAGAGCGTCGCTCGTGGAGCTTGTCAACTTGTGTGGCAGCCCCGGGAGTTTTGTAATCACCTCAATCAGCTAGTGAAATCACCCCTCATCTCAAGAGTTCATTCTCTTGACTTAAAAATGAGGATAAGGTTGAAAGAGACCAAAGCCTTTGTGGCTACCTCAACAATGTGGACATAGGCAAGCTTTAGTGGCGAGCTGAACCACGGGATAAATCAGTGTCTCACTTGTGTTCTTGTGATTTGCATTACTACTTGTATTTGTGGTGATTCTAGGGTTTGGTTTTGATCTACTTGCTCATGCACTTTCGCCTACTTCCAGGTGGTGGAATCGGCTCTTCACTACCTTAGGAACATCAGTGACATCAAGGTCCTTTCAATTGGTATTGGAGCTAGGCTCTTAATTTCAGGCTTAACCATTTTGAGAGACGATGTCGGCAAGTGAGGAGGTATCTCTAGAACTTCTACTTTTAGATGGTTCAAATTATGCATCTTGGTCTGTTAGTGTGCTTGATGGTTTTAGGGCCATGGATCCTCATATTGAGCGGATTGTGGATGTGAGCATTTCACCTCCTAGTGATGATTTGGCCATCTTATCTAAAGAGGAAGTGAAATGCTTACAACACAATGCTCAAGCTACTAATGTCTTATTTAGTGCTTTGAGTGAAGATGTTTTTCATGCGGTCATATTTGGTGATAGTGAACTGCTTGATGATGCTCATCTTATTTGGACCACGCTCAAAGAAAAATATGACAAGTCCAAATATGATGAGATGTTGCTCTCATTGGAGGAACCACTTAAGGAGTGCTCAACTTCACCAACAAATGAAGAGCCTCAAGTGATTCTCCCAAAAGGCCTAAGTGATCATGCCACATCCATTTCCTCGCCAACATATGACTTAACGGAAGGCAATGAAATAGTTGGTGAGAATAATGTTTTTACATGTGGTACTTCTACTTCCTCTTGTTCTTGTGAGACTAACATTTTGAAGGAAGAAGAAAATTATGATTGATGGAGGCCAAATGATGAATCCACCTCACCAAGAAGCTCAACTCTCTATGCCACTCCTCATGTGGGTCTCATGGCAAAGAAAAGAGAAGAATGTGGCAAGTGAGAGTGAGAGTGAGAGTGAAGATGAAAGCAATGATGATGAGTTCAATCAACACTTGGCACGCCTAAGTAAGAAAGACAAGTTGATGGAGCTCAAGCTCATAGAGAAAATTCAAGAGCAAGAGGAAACACTTCACAACCAAGAAGAGTTTCTCATCAACAAGATCAAATGCTTGGAGAAGTTGACCAAAAAGCATGAAAAGCTTAAGTGCTCTCATACTAGTTTGGTCGAAAGGTATGAAAACTTGTCAATTGAGCAAACTCATACTATTAACTCTCTATCTTGTGTTGCTAAATTAGAAGATGAGAATTATATGCTCAAAGACAAGGTGGAAAGGCTCACTAGCAAGAATGAGATCTTACAAGAAGATCATGATGAGCTCTTGTGCTCTCATGAGAAGCTTATGGATTCTCATCTCATGCTAGAAATTGCTCATGAGGTTGTGGTAACAGCGGTAAAATCATACAAACCTCACACTCACAAGTGCACATGTACACAACTTTCATATATTTTAACATGTGCTAACAATTGTTGCTCTTAAGCAAGCCAACCTTCCGTTGAGCATGTATTTGTAGAAACTAGCGATGATTCCATTACAAAAGAAAATGAAGAGCTCAAGGAAAAGGTTGAGAGGCTAAGATGGGACGTGATTCAATGGAAGGACAAGTGCAATGCTCAACCTTCTTAAGATAACCGTGAAGACATGATGAAGAAGCTTGAGAAGGGATCAACCGAAGCATGCATTAAGCCTCATCAGGAAGGTCACAAGTCCAACAGTGGCAAAGTCAAGGGGCAATTTGAAAAAGTGCAATCTGTCTAGAATGCAGCAGTTCCACTTAAGGCTGTAGAAGTTCTAGGATGTGGCAGTGCCTCATCCTAGTGCGGCAGTGCCACACCTAGGCAGAACAGCAAAGCCCCCAAGGCTACCAAGGTGCAACTTCAACCAAAGAAGACTCTCATCACTTGCTTCAAGTGCAAGAAGGAGGGTCACCATGTAAGAGATTGCTCCTTGAAGAAAGAAGAGAAGGACATGAGCAAGATCCAAGAGAAGAAGAAGATGGCTCATGTCAAGTGCTCCAACATGGTATACAATGCCTCTATGTTTTCTAACAAGGTTGATGACCAAGCCACACTTCCAAACAAGAAGACAAGAAAAAGCAATAGAAAGTGTTATGGATGCAATGAGAAGATACATGAAATTGGCTCATGTCCAAACAAGAAAAATGAAGGTCTTGTGTCATAAAAAGAGGCATATTAGCAAAGTAGCAAGCAAGAAGCAAGATAAGAAGATGTCTTACAAGATCAAGCGCCGCATTTGCTACACTTGTCGAGGAAAGGGACATCTAAGTATGGATTGTCCCATGGGTAACACTCCTAAGCTCAACTCATCAATTGATTCAAATTTGCTTAGGAGGCCCAAAAATGACACTTGTGCTAGAAAGGTGATTTGTTCACCACGTGCTAGTACAAAGGCCATTTGGGTGTCTAAGTCTCTTGTGACTAACCTTAATGTGCAAGCTTTGATATATTGAATTTGAGTTTAGGAAAAACTGTAATATAAAGGGGATACAATGCACAAGCTTTAATGTGCAACCAAGTGCTCATTTATCCACCAAATATCCTTAAAGCCTTAGCCAAGACAGCAAGCTTTGCAATCCTATCTTTTATGCTGCCTGGCAGGTGAGACACTGCCGCGTTCAGGCGAGGCACTGCTACAGTGAGGCACTACCACAGTTCAGCCGTGGCACTGCCGTGACTTAACTGACCATTGGGAGCAGGGGGTATTTATACCTTCTCCTTTCTCTGACAACGGTCACCTGGTTTTCAGATCGATCATCATTCCTCCCAAGTGCGACTCAGAGCAATTTGCCTCTCTTCTCACTCACCATTGGAGCTTCTCAAGCTTCTCCTTTGATTCCCTTCCAAATCCAAGAGAGTTTGAGCCTCCAAACTGCATTAGAGAGCAGACCCAACTGATCTTCATGTCCTAGAGCATTTGGTTCGCGGTCAAGCCGGTGGATTGTGTTTGTTACTCTTAGAGCCTACTCCTAGCCAGCTAGAGCGTCGCCCGTGGAGCTTGCCAACTTGTGTGGTAGCCTCGAGAGGTTTGTAATCACCTCAATCAGCTAGTGAAATCACCCCTTATCTCAAGAGTTCATTCTCTTGACTTGAGAACGAGGATAAGGTTGAAAGAGACCAAAGCCTTTGTGGCTACCTCAACAACGTGGACATAGGCAAGCCTTAATGACGAGCTAAACCATGGGATAAATCGGTGTGTCACTTGTGTTCTTATGATTTGCATTGCTACCTATATTTGTGGTGATTCTAGGGTTTGGTATTGATCTACTTGCTCGTGCACTTCCACCAACATCCAGGTGGTGGAATGGGCTCTACACTACCCCTGGAACATCAGCGACATCAAGGTCCTTTTAAAGGTGCTACAACTCAAAAATCACCTTTGAGCATATATTGAAGACTCAAAGAAGCTATGGTGACAAGTGTGACCTTGGCTTCAACAAGAAGATGACAAAGGATGAAAGGAAAAGAGAAAAGAAGCACGAGAGAAGCTCTCTCATTTTATGTGATACCAATGCCATGAAGTGGGTCATATTCATGATCAATGCCCTAACATAGAGAAGCTCAAGAAGAACAAAGAAGAAGATAGGCTCAAACATGTCAAGTGCTGCAAGTGCCATGATTGGGGTCACTACACCTCAACACGTCCAACTAAGAAATTGGTGAAGCAACAAGTTGAGCCTCAACCAAAGCCACAAGATAAGCAAGAAAAGACACCCCAAGAGCAAATCAAGATCAACCATGAAGATGGTGGTGACTTGATGATGAAGAAGAAGAAAATAAGAAGGGGCGGAAGAGCAAGGCATCCAATGCTAAACCAAGATGCCAAGATAGTGAGCAAGAATTAAGAAGAGAAGAAAGTCTATGCTCATATCAAGTGCTTCAAGTGTGAAGATAAGAGACACTTTGCCTCAAGATGTCCTACCAAGCTTGAGAAGAAGGCTCAAGCAACTCATGAGAGGCAAGGCAATGAGAAGCAATACAAGAGCAGGGAAGAGAAGGCTCTAACCAAGAGAAATTGCTACTCATGTCGGGAAAGGGGACACATGGCTAATTTATGTCCCCTAGGTAACACTCCTAATCCTATTTCAATTGATGATGATTCTTTGCTTAGGAAGAATGGCAATGGTACCTCATTGGTTGCAATTGCAAAACATCCCGCTATTCATACTAAGGCTATGCCTAAGTATGTTGCTCCTAACTTGAGAGGACCCAAACTTGTTTGGGTACCATCAAAAAGTAGATGAATGTATGTAGGTACCATGGCATTGGAGGCTTGATTCAGTGGAATTCTTATTATTCATCATATATTGAGTCAAATCTTAAAGCCTAGTGCTATTCTATCCCAATGCCAAGCCAAGAATTAGTGAAGTCCAAATGTGCTACAACATACAAGTGTCGTATTCAAGTTGTGGTGATTTATTGAAATTATTTGGTGGCTTGTAAATATGAGAGTTGAAGCTTGCTAATTGGATGATCATGAACTAATCAAGGTATATCTCTAGTTCATCTCATTCATTTGGGTGCATATGAGTTGGTTGAATTGGATAAATGTTCATATGTTGCTTGCTATGAGATGATTGAATGGATTAATTGATTAGTAATTAAATTTGGATTGATTTAAGTTGGATAAATTCATAAGATGACCTTTAGTAAGTGGGTTGAATGGATATATGTCTTGTGAAAGTGTTCAAACAAGTTGAGTTCAAGTTTGAATCACATTTGGTGAAGTAGGCTCAAGTAATTGAAATCTGTCCTATATTATAAAATCTGAGCTAGCTGTGATCTTAGCCATGCTTGAATGATCAAATCTTATTGAATTGGCTTGAAATTTGGTATGCATGCTCTAGACTTATAATATAAGTTTCTGTACAATTTTCATGAGAATTGGATAAGAAATGCTTCGGGTTTAGAGTAGATCTTGTCAGCTATAGTGCAGCAGTTTCCAGCTTGTAGTAGTGGTGAAAGAATTGAAATCTAGTAGCAATATAGAAGTCCAATGAAGCTCAAATTTTTACAGCTGCTATATAACTTAGTGAATCACATCTCCACCAAATTTCATGGTATTTTGTTCTGTACATTGGGAGATATGCATTTTTTTTAATTGTACAAAATTTGCCAGAAAAGTGATAATTATTGGATTGTTTAAGAGTCACTTTGATTGAAAGGTCCTCAAGATGGAATCATATTTATAAGTGTTTAAGGTACCTAAGTTTGGTTTTAAGATAAGCTAGAAGCATGACAAGCAAAAAGTACAAGAACATTTGATTGTGGAGTTGTAACACCCCAGGTGTTTGCCACTAGTTAAGCAATGGGGTTGAGCTAAAATATGGTATATTAAGTAATGATGAAGATGTCAAGGTCAAACCTATAGAAACGAGCCCCAACCGAAACTTGGATATGGCACCTGTGCTCGCCTATAGACCCCTTTTCAAGATATATGCTTGGGTGGTGTTATTGGAATATCTTCATATGTCTCACATCAATACCCATCTATATTGATCCATGGAAAAGTTTCGTGAAGTTTGGAATCAAAAAGTCACATGAAATGATAAGTTATATCCTTATTGGAATGACTTTGCTAAGTGCTTGAATTGCACTATTAAGTGAATGAGAACATGAGATGTCAACCAAACCTTGCAACCTTGCCAAAATGACTCTAGATGAATTCTACAACAAAAGTCATGAAAGGTTCATATTGGGCAAATGCCAAGAAAATGCTCCAATGGATCAAAAAGGATAATTTAAGCTTCATCGTGATCCTACTTTGGTCAAAGTAGAACAACAGGTTCTATACCAGTTTTGAGGTTGGACCTTAAATGAAAGTTGTAGTACATATCATGTAGAACAAACTTTGTTTTTGGACTAAGAGCTAGATCATCTTGGAAGCAAGTCAAATCGAGGTCACAAGATCAAATTTGTTGCTGATTTCAGCACTTAGAAATATTCTAAGTCCGGAATTTCGCTAAGCAATGACGCTTGGCATTCCGCGTTCTCCGAAATTCGTTAAGCAACTTGAGTTGGTCCAAAATAAAAGTTGAAGGTTATATTATGGAGAAGAGCATGCAAAAGTTGCACTGAGTTTGACCGAGTTTTGACCTCTGAAGGCGAGTTCCCGTGACCGTTATCAATATGTTGACACCGCCATTTTGAGGCTTAATTACCCGCTGTTGAAGAGCTCTAATGACCTTGGTCTCTAAATGAAAAATGAAGAGCAGTTCGCGGGCTTCAAACTTCATTTTTGGCCCAAGGACTGATTCGGCCTGAAGTGGCCCAAATTGGCTCCCCACGCCGCCTCACCGATGCCCGCCACTGCTCGGGCAGCTTGCCGTGGTGGCCTTCTTGCATGAACGCCACGCGCCTCTCCATCGCCACGCCACGCCCGCCCTCGCCCTGCACCCCAAATGCAGATGCCCGAGCCTCCTCTCTCACTCGCCGCTCTCCATTTGCATCCCGCCCCTTCTCTCGCTCTCGCTTGCACAGGCAGCGCGCGCCGCCATGGCCGAGCTCCAGAGCTCGTGGCAGCTGGCGATTCTCATTGTTGTATTCGTTTGCGGTTGCCAGCTGTTACACCACCGCGTCCGCCTTACCTTGTTCCTCCTCCTGTGCGCACTCTCCGGGCCCATGGAGGCCGAAGCCGCACCAGCATCGGGCCACAGCTATCATCGCCATGCGTGCATGTGGGTGAGCCTCTTGGGGCAGCTTCCGGTGGAGCTGTCCCCTCCCTTGAGTGCTCCCAGCGATGGGGATGCTTCACCGCGACTCCACGGCCGTCGGCGCCGCCTCAGCCGGCCGGAGCCGTAAGTCCAGCCATCCTCTGCTATGTTTTCCGACCAGGGGCTTCGTGCTAGAATTCGAGAAAAGAGAAGGGCCTTTCTGCAGAAACTGTGACTCAGGTGAATAGTGCCATAAGGACTGGTTTGTAATTATTTTGCAGGAACTTTGGAAATTCATAGTAATTCATAGGAAATTCGTAAAATAGCAAATGAGGACTTTTTGGAATCCTTGTGAAATTGTCTATGCAGTGGATCTATAATATGGCATGTTTTAGTTTAAATATTTTGCGGTAAAAATAGATTTGTGCAGGAAGGTTGTAATGCTAGTTGAATTTGTTATTTTTCATAACTGTAGATCTAGGGCTCCAAATGAAGTGAAATTTTTGTGGCATGCTACTTATGTGATAGTTGATGTGTGGTAAAAATTTCATGAGTATTGGATGAAGTATGAGTGAGTTATTGGTTTATCTTGCTCTCATATGAATTCTTGCTTTAGCAACTTGTCTTTTTCATAGAGGTTGCTATACATATTCAAATGGAGTGAAAATTGTACAGTAGACTATTGAGAGGATATGTGAGCCACTGTAATTTTTGTAGAATTTATTGTATACTTTTGGTATATGTTCATTAAGTCACCTTGTTATCTAAAATAAATTAAGAAATGCATTAAAAGAATTTATTTGGTCATGGACACTAGGTTTTCTGGTGTTCTTTAGTCATGTGTTAAATGTTGGTAAAGTTGGTTTTGCCCAATTATGCATTTGCAACATAAGTTAATAATTATTTTCTTGCCGATGTGGTTTATGGACAGATCTGGGAACTTAGCAAAGTTCTTCATGATAATGTGTTTTGTTGTGAAATTTGTTTATACAAAAGTTGTAGATAATTCATGTATCTAGATTCTATTAAAATTTGGTGTCATTTGGCCAAGTAGTTTAAGAGTTATAGCTGTTTAAAGTTGGGTTTCAGGAATGACTGCTTTCTGTCAATTGTAGACCAGTTTCTGTAAATGGATATATTTGACTTAGTTAACTTAAGAATCATGCTAAGATGATTAAAGATGAATTGTAGAAAATTTCATAAGCTTTCCATAATGTCTTCTTTCAAGTCATTTGGATTTGTGTAACTCCAGTTATAGCTAAATCTTGTAGCTGCTGTTTGCATGTCCAGAAATTGGCAGATTCCAATTATAGTGCTTGCTTGTATATTGTTAAGTGTGACGTATGCCTTGAATGATGACTGAGTTAGAGCACTTGAGATCTTGGTAAACTTGTGTCATGATTGGTGTTGTCGTCTTCTTTGCCATCTTAGCATGATAGATTGTGTGATGTTTAAGTTAAGCATCGCAAAGTACTTAAGTGTGTTAGTGTAAACTATGCTTGTCTTGCTTGCTATTTTGTGATGTGTCTCATGGTACTATTCTTCATATTTATGCACTTGCATATTGCATCTCATCTAGGTACGCTAGATGAACCACGTGAAGGACGTGATGTTGGAGCCAAACCCAAGACGGTGTTTGATGGATCTGTCCCAAGATGGAAGGACTAAGCGAGTGCTAGAACCGGAGATGTCACCAGGATGGTGCAAGCTAACTGAACTGACTTGTGTCGGATCCCAGGCAAGCCCCGGAGCATTATAAGTCTCCTAATTTATAAAAGCAATTCTTTCTATATATGAGTTATATATTGTTGCATTAAGTTGTAGGAGTTGATTGAAACCGTTGATGCATTTATTACTATCCTTGCCTACCTTATTACCTTTTTACCCTGTTAGGTCAGGATCGAATAACTGCTTAGCCTTGCTTAGACCGGTAGCGATCGGTGATATCCGATCACCTACATTATAGGTGGTTACTGGAAGAATTTAGCTATGGAAAGAATGATATCTTGGAAGTAACCATGTGTGATGGATAATTGGAGACCGGACGGAAAAGTTGGAGGCAACCTGCATGGGGTTACTGGGTGCCGTTAGTTTCCGTCTCAGGTCGATTAAGGACCGACCGTTGTTGGGCCTCGAGTCATGTTGAACGATGCCTTACATTTAGCTGGCCGGATAAAGTACCTTCCGACCGCCATGAAGCCGGGAGATTTTTCGGCCGAGTAGATTGCCCGCACAGACCGTGTCGCGGCGGAGCAGGTGTGGTAGGACACGGGGGCGGGATGATAAGACCAAAGTGCAGTCGGTCGGCCCCCGGGTACATGTGGTTCCTGGCAAACTCGAGATACCTGGAAAGTTGACTCGGTGATCAATATCTCACTTTAGCGGGTGAGTGAGGTTTGTGTAAGGAATAAATCACCAGCTGGTTAGGAATCGATTCGAATCGCCATCGCTCCTGGATAGTGAGCACTTGACTCGAGTTACTTCATCGTAGTAATTATTATGGAACAATGATGGTTATCTCGATGGTATGGGATATGCTAAATCTAAATTGGTAACTGGATGTTATTGGTTAATCAAGTGATTGCTATAGTACAAAAAGCTTACCTAGATGGATAGGTCATAATAAAGATGATGCAAAGTACTTAAAATGGTTTCTTCATGATAGCTCATGCTTTTCGCAAACAAGTCACTAGCCCACTAAAGAAAGCCTTGCATGATCCTTGGTGTCATTTGTTTTGGTTTCCGACGGGTAAAAGTCCGGCCGAGTACATTCGAGTACTCGTGGTTTATCCCACCTTGCTGCGGTGAAGTTCTCGACCTGTTGATGATGGTGGCTAACCACCGTGGGCTCGGTGATTCTATATTTACTTCTCATCTATATGCTTTTGTCGGATGATGTCACTTATGCTAGCAATATATTTGGAACTTATATTAATGTAATCATTTGAAAGCTATGTTGTTTTCACTAAGCGGTTTTGAAACCCAAATTTGTACTATTATTTGTTAAACCCTTTGTAACATTATTTCATTGCAACCCGATGTATGTGATGTGTATTTGCTTAATCACGCGATCTTGGTTGTGATGTTGATTTACCGAGGTCTTTCGGGACACTCGGCGGACTACCGGGTTTATATGAGTAAAAGTATGGGTGTGTCAACGTGTTAGCGGGGACAACCATACTTGATCTTGTATAAATTGGGCGGTTCTGTCACAGGAGTGTACTTGGCATATAATTGGTACTCAATTGAAGATCAAGACCGAGCTCAAGATGAAGATGAGGTTTTAGTTCTAGTGACAATTGAAGATCATTTGGTAGAAAGAAAATGACTTAAAGAAGAATTCAAGATTATTCATCAATTTAAGTCAATTACTTGGATCAATCAATCAAGTTAATTCAAGTGAGTATCAAGAATGGTTTTTTAGAGAGAGGTCACTTCTCCCTAGTATAGGGGCTTGCTGCCTATGTGTAGGTAAACCAAGTGTGGTACTTAGAAGGCTAATATGGAAGTGGTGATCCGAGGAACATTTGAGATACTTAGTTGAAGCAATCAAAAGGGTTGATCAAAAAAAGCAAGTAACAACCAAAAGAAGAAGCAATTTATGAATATTCAAGTGGTATTCTCATACAAGCAATGATCAAAAGATGAAGCAAGCTAACCACAACTCAAGAAAGTGCACTTGATCATTAGTAGTTTTCAAATCATATGGGTGAAGAATGGATTTCTCTAGTGATGATTGGTCTTCACCAAGCTATAAATTAGACTTCACATTACTTTTAGAGTAATAAATTGGAATCTAATGACTATCCTCTACTCCAACATAGCAAAGGTATCATTGTAATGTGCATGATCATCTTATCCCTTACTGGTATGCGGTTAGTGCATATAGTACATGCTTATTAGGATCATGCATGACAAATAAAAGTTTAAAATTCATAGCCTACCACTATTGCTTGAATGGTTGATTGATCTAGTGGTAGTATATGAGTTTATTCATAAGCTAGTGAACCCAAGTACTTGATTTAATTTAGATTGCTAACAAGTGACAAGTATAACATTGGCAAGATAACCCTTATAAGAGGTGTGAAGAAGCTTGTCATTGGTTCAAACCGGACTGGACGCTTAGGCAAATCAATTTAGTTCATGTCAACATTAGAAGCTCATGATAGTGACAAGAGTACAAACACAAGACAACAATGCAAATGGATATCTTGTTTTGATTGTTTTAAATGGTATCTAGACTCAAATATTTCATCAAGAATTCACAAGTGGTGTCTAGATCAACCTACAAGTGATATCATACAAGTGATAGTCATGAAGATAGCAAATGTTCAAGGAATGGTCTTTATTGATAAATCAATCATACATGTGGTATCACATTTCTACACATAGTATCAGTCATACAAGAAGGTGATTCCACAAGTGATCCTCAACTTTAAGTGATCATCAAGTGAAGAATGCATCTCTCATCAACAAGTGGTGCACAAGCTCAAGATTCTCAAGTGTTATGACCCATGTTTGGACATAGGGAGAGGAGCCCCACTACAATTGGTATCAAGGTCACAAGATCCTACACATGGTGTCTAAAGAGCTATACAAGTGATGTCCATAAAAAATGCAAGATTCGAGTGTCAACCATCTATCCCTAAAGCAACCCTTTGTATCAAGAGATGCACACCTTTTGTGAAAATTGATGACAAAGGGGGAGAGATTAGTACAAAGATATCATGGGAAGTTAGGTTTGAACATAGATATGGACAAAGAGGGAACAACATTGAGAAATTGAGAAGGATCAAAATTCTTGGACAAGAGAAGCACACAAGTAGGGGGAGCAAGCTCATAAATTTTGATTGCTTGCATTTGATATGTGCATATTCATGTGCTTGCTTGCATTGCATAAGTTCTTAAATTTGATATGCATGCTTGTGTGTTGTATGCTAGTTATAGAACTTGATTGATGATTTGATAACTAGCATGCATAGGATGGTAGCTAGACTTGTGTTTTTCAAGCAAAAACTAGAACCTTGCTTATAATGTTAATCTCATAGGGTTTCTAGTGTTTTTGTTGTCTAGCTACTCATGGTGCTAAGGATGGTGTTAAAAGTGCAACTCCGATTGGTATCACGCTTCAAAGGTTTATTCTATACACCTTAGCATTATTTGGTAGTAATTACTCTCCCACAATTCAAATCAATGCATATGTGCAAGCTTCAAACCAAACACTCTAGCACATATGTAGGGGTAGCTAATACTACCAATTCGGGTTTGTGGTACTTGTCTAAAATCATTTACACATGGTAAAATTGCTTGGGCAAGCAACATGAATCCATTTGAGCTTAATTTATATACTTTGTAGAGTTGTCATCAATTACCAAAAAAAGAAAGATTGAAAGGTCCTTGTTTGGTTTTACTAATTGAGTAACAACTTAGGTGGACTAATTATATTTAATATGAGATACACTGGTTATTAGTCCACAGGTACACTTGTGTGAGCAACTCATGCCATAGAGGTGAAATGGCTTGGATATGTTGCAAATCTCACACATGTGTTGAAGGAGCTCATTGCATATGAGACATGACATGGAGTCATGTCATCAAGGTGGAGAAGATCAAGACAAGACTTGGCTCAATGGACCGGTTGCAAGTGTGAAGGCCAAGTTGAGTGATGACTTGGCGCCGATGGACCGAGGCAACGGTGAAGAGCAAGTAAAGTCAAGATCGATGAACTAATATGGTCACGTGATGATATGAAGTGGATCATATCATTTGGTGATTGATTGGTGCATGTGTTGCATCAACAATGGAGGAGATGGAATGGAATGCGCAAGGTAAAGGTATATTTGTAGGGCATTTAATTTCACCAGTCAAAGGTTGTGTAGAAAAGTGCATGACCGGGTTTAGGATAGATGGCCATACTATCAAGAGGGGCAAACTTGTTTGCACATCGGTCATCTATTGCCACTTGAGCAATCAAACTTTGCATACGTGTTAGGATCGAGTGGCGTTGAGAAAAGAGTGCTAATCCTTTGAAAAAATATTTGTGAAAAACTAACACACGTGCACAAGGTGGTGAACACTTGGTGGTGTTAGCACATTTGCAAAGGTAAAAAAGGAGGCGAAACCGAGCTCAGAGTGCTGCCCTGGGGGCACCGCTCCTAGCTATTCAGTGCACTGCCACCCCAGTTGTGGTGACCGGCTAGTCGAGGCCAAGAGCAGGGGTTGGAGCTGGCACCGCCGTGCCTTGTCCGGTGCACTGCCACCCTTGTGGCGGTGACCACCTGGACGACGCTGAGAGAAGCTACTACTGGGGCTGGCACCGCCAATGGCGATGTGCACCACCTCTGAGACGGCGGTGCACTGCCAGGTTGTGTCCGGTGCCACCGCCGTGGGCACCGCCCCATTTCCCCCGAGACTGGCTGTTTTGTTGGTTGAGCGAGGGGGTCACCGCCCTAAAATTCCAGAGAGGGAGTGTTTTGGGACTTGGCCGGTTGTGGCACCGCCCCTCCTGTGGTGGTGGCACCGCCACCTAGTGTTCGGTGACCAACGACTAGTTACCGTTGGAATTTGACCGTTGAGAAGGGCACTGCCGTGTCCGATGCCCTCGCAGAAACCAGCAGCTTTGCTCCAACGGCTCTATTTGGCTTGGGGCTATAAATAGAGGTGGAGCTCAGCCTTGGGCTGGTTGCTGAGCACACTAGAGCCTTGGTGGCTTGTGTGGTGGTGCTTGGGAGCCCTCTAACTCACTTGTGATTGATAGTGATCATCCGATCGAGTGAGTGAGCGATTCTAGTGCGATTGCATCGTGAGGTTGCATTGAGTGGCACTAGGTGATCGAGTTGCACGTCGGTGGTGCTTGTTACTCTTGGAGGTTGCCACCTCCTAGATGGCTTGGTGGCTTGTGACTCCGTTGAAGCACGTGAGAAGATTGTGCGGTGCTCCGGAGGAGGATTTATGAGGGGGATTGCGCTCACTCTGCGGATATCGCGAAGAGCAACTCTAGTAGAGTATGTCATTGAGCTACCCTCACTTTTGGGGTGGGTTCTTTGCGGTGCCCGATGTGCGGGCTTGGCGGGTGATGCTAATTAGCCGCCGAACCACCAAGTGAGCGATCGACACAACGGGGACTATCGTGTTGGCAAGCACGTGAACCTCGGGATAAAATCATCGTGCCATCCTTGTCTTACTGTTTGTTGGCATCCCCTTTACACAAGCTTTTCTTTACATTTTATACATTGTGCTTGTGTAGTTGCTCTTGTAATTAGTTTGCTTGTGTAGCTTGCTAGTTACCTTCTTGCTTGTGTAGCATAGAAGTAGCTCTCTCGCAAGACTAATTGGGTTTGAATAACTTTGTTAGTCACATTGCTTAGTTTGTGTAGCTAAGTAGTTTGCGCTCTCTAATTTGGCTTATGTAGTCTTGTTATTGAGCATTGCTAGTGAGCTTAGAAGCTTTGTGCGCTTTTGCATCACTAGTTGTGTAGGAGCTCCCCCGGTTGCTTGAAGTACTAGTTGCATAGGTTTGTGTGACCTTGCAAGCTAGAATTGTTAGGTGAGCTCTAGCTAGCCTGGCACCTTTATTGCCTTTTTAGATCTTAATAAGGTGGTTGACAACTTAGATAGAGAGGTGTAGTCTTGGCTAGACCGATAGTTTTAATTCCGCATTTGTTTCGGTTAGCCGACACGATTATTTTTAGAAAGGACTATTCACCCCCTCTAGTTCGTCATCTCGACCCTAGAAACGTACATTTGAAAAATAGATGAAACATTGGAAAGAGAAGATTGCAATATACGTGTACAACCATTGCAACATATGCAACATCCTGATATACTTTTACAACATCCATATGAAACACTTGCGACATAGGTATAAAGCATCTGAAACACTTGAAACATAGGCTTGCAACATGCGTTTTTGCCTTTTCCCGCATAACGCAAACATGTGGAATGGCCGGTTTTGTCGGCCAAGGTGAGGATGATGGACGATGACCGATGGAGGTCGGATCGGCCAAGCCGGCGGTGGACCGGGCGCTGGGGCTACCGAGGATGGAGGGCGATAGCTACGAAGCACGGGCAGAGGCAAGGAAGACGAGCATGCAGGTAGGAGGAGGACGACGACTACGGGGGAGATGGGTGGTTGTGCCGGCTGGGGCGGAGCTGGTCGGTGGCGGCGGCGGACCTCCCGATCTAGGAGGTCACGCCGCCAAGCCGGGTGGACCGGGCCGAGCTGCCGAGGATGGAGGACGACAACAACGAAACACAAAGTGAGGCGAGGAAGACGAGCGCGGGGATAAGGCCGTGATGGATGAATGGACGTCCAATTGTTTTTTAATGGAGAAGCTGCCTGCGACGGACGGATGAACGCCTGATTAAAACATTACCATTAAATTTATAGTTAATGATATTAATATTTATGTTTTTAAATAAAAATTATTATAAGAATACCGTTCTATAATTAATTTAGTGGTACATATTTGTATTATAAATATTAGTATTTTTTATAACTTCAGTTAAAGTTTAAATTATTTGACTCCCGAAAAAACTAAGAAATACTTTTTTTTTTTTACCAGAGGGAGTACATCTCAGATGATGGAGGGAGTACATCTTAAACGACAGACGCGTGGTATGGCAAGTCTTTATGATCCTAAACTTGTTTTAGATTAATTTTAGAGGTAGATGTAAATGTTCATGTATATGGTCCTCTTCATTTCTGTTTCTAGAGACTAGTAGTAGAGAGTGAACTGTGCGTGAGCTGCGTATGTTATACCGATGGACCATGGATGTTGACGTCCGTTTGGTTCACGGCTAAGTATTTGTTTGGTTAGCCTGTTTGGTTTGGAGATTGTGTTCGTTCCGCATGGGTTGGTCAGGCACCGAATGGAATCAGTTCGTCCGACGTTTTTTCGCGGAACCAGTTCGTCCGAGAGATTAGCTTGCCTTGGTTCACGGAACCGCTGCATGACGGACGAATGGATGACGTGCCGCAAACCAAATGCCTCATCTAGGCTCGGATTTTGGATCGGATGATTCCGAACTGCTTCATGACTTAAACCAAACACGCTAGATATTACCAATAGGATAAGAGGATTCCTATTTTAGTGTTGTTTGGTTCAGGGACGACCACGAACGGAGCTAGCTCCAAGGAAAATATTTTCTCCTAGATGCAATTGGAGGTTGTCCTTTGAAAACAAGCAGACTGACTAATTCCCATCTCTCTCTCTCTCTCTCATTCTCATTCTCCTTTATTCCTTTGTTGTGCGACTAACTTGTGGGTGAGCCATGCTGCGCCAGCGAAGGGCCCCACGGTAGGAGCGCGACTTGAGTGGCCGTTGGTGGAGGTCGAGCGGCAGCGGGCGGTGGACCGACGCAGTTGAGCTTGGGCGGCCATGGGCGGAGGGCGTGCGAGCTCTGATGTAGATGAGCGGTAGCGAGATCAGACATAGTAGAAGTGGAGGGAGAGCTCATGTGTAGCCACATTGTGGTGAGGAGACCTTGTGCGTAGCCTTGCTGGGCAGTGGACAAGCTCGGCCTCTCAAAGAGGTGAGTGGCACCGCGAGGAGGCGGGCTGGAGCGAGCAGGGGGGGTAAAAAGGCCTGAGCAGGTGTCGACAGGCTCTACGCTTGAAGAAGATAATGCATGGTGGGAAAAGTAGTGATACAAATGACAGGCGGACCTAGGTAACTATTGTTGACGGTGTTAAAGACACCATAATCTCTATATCTTTCAATCCCTTGTCCCAAACAAAATGCACCGATGAACCTATCCTCACAATCAAACATTGTAATGGAATATTAAAAAAAAAGAATATTGTAATAGAACGATCTTGACAAGTTCAGGTTCGTGGATCTAAGTGGCACTCTTTGACAAGTTCAGGAGTCACTCGTGTATTTAACTCTTTATTAATAAAATTTTGACTTGAACATTTATTTTTGGAGAGCAAATTTTAAAAATATAGAAATAAATTTTTTTTATGAAGCTTTCCACTTTTGCTTGTGGTTAGAAGCCCATCATCTGCTGCAACTGGGCCAGCCTGCAAGCCTGTTGCGCCGTGGACTCCACCAGAGTCCAGAGTGTCACCACCACACATCAACGGTCAAAATTTCTGATGCCACCCAAGTCAACGGCCCAGAACGGATCGCCCGAAAAAAAAGGTGAGCCCAGCCCACGCAGGCAGACAGCAGCTCAGGCCGGGAGGCGCACCAGCAGCCAGCCCAGCGATTCCTCGTCTCCTGCCCTTGACAGCTGCAGTGCCGCTGATTCGCCGGTGATCCCCTCCGTCCTTCCCGGCGCCCCACCTCGGGTCCTCGGCTGCCTCCTCCGGCTCGCCGCTGGAATCGCTTCCCTGACTCAGAAGCTGCCATGGTAATTAACGCCCACGCCTCTGATCTTTGGCTGCTCTTGATCCGTTCCCCCCAAGATGGCATCTTTGGCACCTTAGGACGCGCGGTGCTTTAGAGAGGTTAGATCCCCGCTGATTTCCACTCTTCCTGGCCCCAGAATTACATCATCGGTGCCTTCAAGCCGCCCTGCGACATCTTCGTCACCTTCTCCGATGAGAGGACCCGGAAGCAGGTGCGTCCCCTCTGCGTTCCTTCTCTTGCTTGATGTGACTGTTACAGCCTTACAGATTATTTCCTAGCTGGCTGCTGGGTTGATTTGGTTGGCTCCTTGGACAATTGCAGATGCAGATCAAGAAGGACAATGGGAAGACTGTCATGGTGCCGGCATTCCAGAGCCTTGAGACCATAGCCGGAGAGGTAGCAGTAGTGGCAGTTTTGTTTCTTTTTGCTCTCTGTTTACTCTGGTGTGCGTGATCTGAGTGTGGGTTAAGTTTTTGTTATGAAATTGCACGCAGGTGTCGATTGCTCCGGTCCCAGGTAAAAGGCTTGAGCACACGGGTGTGAAGATTGAGCTGCTGGGTCAGATAGGTACAAATTCAGTTGTGCTACTGCTACCTAAATTTCTCCCTTTTTTCTGATTTGTTCTGAACCTAGGTGCTCTTGTGTGGTTTAGGGAGCCAAATTAGTGTGGCTATAGGTTCAGGTCGTTCAATAAACTATTTGTCGAGAAACTATTTGTACAACTGGATTCACAGTCAGAGTTTTCTTTAATTTTCATTCATGGTAAACTATTGCAATGCTGAGAAAGTGCAAAAATCAGGAAGATAAAAAATAATAATAATAGCATTGCTGAGAAATGATCCTTGTTGTCATTGATAATAATATATATTGCTGGCTGTTCAACACTATATATCTTAATAGGTTCTAACATTTGTGTCTGCCATTCTTTTTACTACAGAGCTATATTTTGACAGAGGCAACTTCTACGATTTCACTTCATTAGGTAGATATTTTCTTGAATTGTTTTTTTCACACACAGATGCACAACTGCTTAGCAACTTCTATTCAAGATATCCATGTGGCTAACTGAAACTCTTGTTGTCTGTTCTGTCATTATTTTGTTTTACTAGCGATCATTAAAAGCTACCTTTGTTTAATTCATATATCTTTCACTCTCTTCTTTACTATAATGATTACACCTACAACTTAGCACCCTTTTGTTTTGTAGCTATCTCACTGTTTCTCTGTATGCCTATCTCTTCCCTTGAAGTGCCTGTTCTCTCCTTGCAGTGCGTGAATTAGATGTTCCTGGTGAAATATATGAAAGGAAGACTTATCCATTTGAGTTTGCTACTGTTGAAATGCCATACGAGTCATATAATGGGACAAATGTTAGATTGAGGTAAGGCAGAGTCTTAAATTGCTTTATAATGGGACAAATGTTAGATTGGAGACTAGCTTGCATGATGTGCAGCATCAGCCACTCTGATAACACCAATTCTGAAAGGTGAAGTTTATATTGCAGGTACATCCTGAAAGTAACAATTGGTAGAAATTATGTTGGCAGCATTGTGGAATCGCGGGACTTCTGTGTAAGTCTGGACATCATCTTGTTGATCTATTATTTGTCTGGGTCAGTGCAAACTTTGGCATCTCCAACTTAGAACTGTTGGGTTTTAATTTGAGTTGAGCTTTGGCAAATTAAATGCCACATGGCATGTATCTCTTTTTTTTTCATGTACCAATATTTTTTCAATTTTTTTCTTGAGTGGTTCCTAGGATTTTATTAAGGTTTTGTAGTTTGTGTTTCTTCTGCACCACCCAATCATACTTCTAATGTTTGTTTTCAGGTAAGAAACTACTCTCCAGTTCCCACAATCAACAACAGCATCAAGGTGTGTCCTCATAACTGTGTGGCTTATTCCACTTCTAAAGCCTTAGCAATTTGACCCGGCTTAATAAGTCATGATGCCTTTTAGGCCATGTAAGTGAGACTTGTCAAGTGTATCAATTAGGGCTTACATAATCATATACTAATTTCAATTCCTCTTCATAATTATATGAGCTACCATTGAGCCACTTCTGAAATATCATATCAGTATTATTATTAATAGTTTAAAGAGAAGATAAGAGTGCACCCTAATAGATTGCCTGGTGAATTGTTTATAGCACCAATTTTCGTAACTTTTGTTACAGATATTGGAGTTAAATACTTGGATGTTTTCATTAGATGAGTATAATGGTCTTGCCTTTTCAGATGGAAGTTGGCATTGAAGATTGCTTGCATATTGAATTTGAGTACAGCAAAAGCAAGTAAGCACTGCATACTGTTTTAACAGTCTGTTCTTATATTCACCTGGTTTGGCAAGTCAGGAACTCATATTCTCTTATGGTCCAAACATAAATCAGGTATCATCTCAAAGATGTCATCATAGGAAAGATATATTTTCTTCTGGTCAGAATTAAGATAAAGAACATGGAGCTTGAGATTCGTCGCCGTGAATCTACAGGGTCTGGTCCCAACACATACGTTGAGACTGAGACACTAGCAAAATTTGAGCTGATGGATGGCGCCCCAGTTAGAGGTATTGCTCATATTTCTCCCCTCTTGTATTTATAAAGGCATGCGTAGCTTTCAAGCAAACTTGCTGTCACTTGCTTCTTGTTAAATGGTAACAGGTAAACATTATTTTTTGACATTTGAGAAGACTACGTCGAATTTTTTATGTAAAATACTCCACTGAGTAGGTTGCTAAGTTTATCAACAATGATTACACAGGAGAATCGATTCCAGTGAGACTATTCTTGACTCCATATGAGCTTACCCCAACTTACCGAAACATAAACAACAAGTTCAGTGTCAAGTACTACCTGAATCTGGTCCTTGTCGATGAGGAAGACCGGAGGTATTTCAAGCAACAAGAAATCACGATGTATCGCCTTCTGGAAACTCCACAATCTTCATAGGCTCCTATCCTTGCTAAGAGTTGGAACCAGCCAGAGGCTTTTTGGTTTAACCTTGCAAAAGAATGCCAAAGTTAGTGACCTTACTTTTGGCCCACGCATAGTGACCTTACTTTTGGCCCCGCCCTGTACATAAATTCTCCTGAAGAGCAATGCAGTTCTTATGTAAGTTAGATATATAAAATTGCAGTTCTACCATATGGTGTTGCTTTGATACTGCCTTTGTTTGAATCTACTTAGGATAAAGCCATGAAAATGTTTTTATCAATGTGCCTTCACCTTGTTTCTTTCTTGTCCCTGTTGGACTTGTATAACTTTAGATAATTCTCCATGTATATGATGTTAATATTCGCATCATGTTTGGGTTTTCTTTGTTTATTTTCCTTCTATATATTTTGCATTTGAAGTCATTGTTTATATACTATTGTTCGAAGATGATTTCATGATATTTGATATGTTCATCTTTGTGTGAAGATGCGGATGTGTTTCAAGCCACAAAAAAAAAAAAAGAAAACAAAAACAAAGATGTGGCTATGGCCCAGCACACAAGCTTTTGGATCAAAGCTCTCCACAGATACTATTACCCTAATTTGTGTGTCCTGGTGGGTTGCGCAACGTTCATTATCAAAACTTCACCACAATGTGGCATTGACAGTCTAACACCATGACAGCTGTTTGTCAATGACATTATATTATTTGGGCTGTAATGTTGGGAAATAGTCACACCTTTGTGATTGTGAGGCCGTATTTATGAGGTTGAGAGTGCTCATCCAATAGACTGGCGTTTCATGAAGAGATGGCCCTATTAGCATTTTTATTACTTTTCTTATTGGGCCGGCTTGTATTAAGCAGCCAAAAAACTAGTCCTCTGTGGGTTGCTCTTTAATTTTCTTTCATTGAGTTTGTTCATCACATGTTTAACCATGAACAAAACCGAAATGACAACACAGGTTTGGGGTGTGTGTGTGTTGGTGGGGGGGAGGGGGTCCAAACAATTGGAAATGGTATGAAAGTACCAAAACCATTTCTTTTAACACCTTTTTATCAAGAGATGCATGCATTCCTGATGATATGGTACCAAGTACCATTTGCTAGATATCTTGCTAAGATGTTGGTGAGAGCTGAAAGGTCTAGTAAGGTGAAATCAGGGAGAGCTGAAAGGCCTAGTAGTAAGGTGAAATCAGGGAGTGGTAGCACTAAACAGAACAATCAAACACAATGGATAGAGAAGCAATAGTTGCCTGAATTAGTGTCATGACACCTGAGGATTTGTGTTTCGCTGATTTTGTTTTCCGTGATGAACTGTAGTCTGTGGATCTCTTTTCACTCTAAACTCACCATTTGCTCTGTAATATTTTTGCATAAGCTCATGGACCTTAGCAATTGTGGTCACTGATCACATGCAAACCTTGAAGCCAGGCAAAAAGGTTTCCAATGACTATGTAGGGGCTCTGTAACCTCCCTTGTTCTGCTGTCTCAACACCGGTTCCTGTATTCATGTGGCCGTAGCCTGCATGAAAGGAAGCTGAGGACAGAAAGATCCATGAACAAGAAGTTCTTAGATGCGTCCCTTCACCGTCCTGCTCATGCGCCCCACAATGCTGGTAATCCTAGCCTCTGTACAAGCTCGACAAGTGGGCAAATATTGCCGACCGTCGCAACGATGGCTGAGGGTCGGAGGGTTTCCATGGCTTTGTCGATGTAATGCTTTTGAAAATCAAGAATAGAACTAGGTATAGTACAACTTGGCTTGTACTCCTAGTTTCTCCCTCATATGTACCTGTAAATAACCTGTGAGAGTCAATGCAAGCAACAAGAAATCTTCAACAAATTTTAGTTAGGGTTTTCAACATATCCACTCTTTTCTACATGGTATCGAGAGCCTTAGTCTAGCATCATTCGATCCTTGGTTATTAGATCACACCTCCCATTCACATTGCCAAGGGAGATCAATCTCCGAATTCTCCCTAGGGTACCGCCTAATTTAGTTATTAGCCTCTATAATCATCCATAGATTAGTTTACTATTTTTTTCTTCCAAATTTAACACCCTACTAGTGTGAGTTCATCTACGGTCTCATCAGAGAGATGACACCTAAGGCAATGGCATCTTCATCACGCTGCCACACAAGCAACCCATGCTGCCAGAGAGAAACATGTGTTGTTTGGTGGAATTTTGATCTGGTTGACTACACAAACACAATGTCCAATTTTTTGCATTATTTGTTGCGTATGTCCAATTTTTTGCATTACTTTTTGACAGCGCAATGTCTCTGCCATCTAACAAAAAAAAATGCTTGCTGTCAGGACTTTGGACCTAACACTTCTTAGCATCTCTTTATATGAGCTGTTAAGATATCACTCACTGCTGCTGCAAGCTCGCAGATAATGGTGTCATTTCTTATCTCCTCTAGGCCTCAAATTACACAAACAATTCATATATCTTGTATCCAGTTTATTACATGGTTATTGACGCCTCTGACAGCATCCATCATCCATGGTTCTGGCACACCACAGATGGATCGTTTCCAATGAAACAGTCATAATACCTGATGCCATTCCTATAATAAAGTATGAAAGTACCTAGCTGTACCATGTATGGTTACTCTATTTACTTACTAATAGTTAGGAGCAAATAAACAACTCTATCCTTGTTCATATAAAGCCACAGCTCGTTTTCGAGATGATAAAACTACAACTACAACAACAACAGCAGCAGCATATAGTTAAATATACACTGTGCTTGCTTGTGACCAAATAGTTTACTTGCACTGTGGGCTCATTCTGTGCAAGAGCGTATACTCATAGGTTTGGGAGGTTTCGGGAATTTTAATTTTGCCTTTCATCGAGGTCTTGGAAATTTGAAGTCTGCCATTTGCCATAGCTAGCTTCTGTACCTATGGACGATAGTGTAGTTAAGTTTTATGCATGAACACATATTGCTATATGAGCTGGGCTCAAAGCTTGACTCTGGCCAGTAGTCCTAGAGTGCGTGCCAACTTCGAGCACCCAAATCAACCCAAATGGTACGGTAGTTGTATGGGGGCATTTCTTCCTTTTGTCCGCAAACATTGTTGTACTGCACTGCTTGTGCAATCATATGATCAGGTTGATTATGGAAACTTAGTGTCCAATTTACAGTGTAACGTTTCTGCCGTTGAACAAAAATGCTTGGTCTCAAGGACTTTTTACCTACCACTGCTCAGTACGTATCTCCAGTTACAAATTAGGAGCTGCTAAGATTTGCTTCAAAAGCACATTGTCTACACCTACCCTGTTCTGGAATGATTATATACACCTAGAATAATTGAGCTGATCGAGCACCAATAAAGTTACTTGCTGTTGTTGAAAGTTCACAAATAACCATAATGTTGGTATTTCTCTCCTCTCTGCGCCTCAAATTACAGAGACAATTCTTGGAGCTTTTGGCAGTTTATAAATTTGATTTTGTACTCAATCCTAAAAGAAAGAATGGATGTGGGCTTCGTTATATTTTGAGACTTTTGCCTGGCTACATGGTGACCAAGTACTGATGATTTTGCAAGTACCCTATGTAATATCTCTATTGTGCTGAGAGGTAGGTAGAGAGCATTTCTCTGCTTTCAACATGGAACAAAACTATTTGACATGATATATAAAACCCCAACAACAACAGCAGCCTTGTAAGATAAATCGGTCTTCTTTGTTTGGCACCGCTGCACCATACATTTTACTTGCACTATATATAACCTTGGTCTGAGGAAGAGCAAATAGGTATACATTCCACAGGACTGAGAAGCATAGGGAATGATGGGTACTCGATCTAGGGTTCAAACCGCACCTGCTATGTAGTTTAGATACCATCGAGATGGTGAGGACACAGGTTCTAAGGATTCCACCTTTTCTGCTTTGGTTCTCGAGGATACAGGCCCTGATCAAATCTTTGTTTGACGCTGCAAAGACTGAGACTTGGTTTAGAGGGACTTTTGAGGACGTAGACCTATTGCACCCCTAAATGATTTCTAGAGGCGGCCTCTTAAAATAAAATCTATAGTATCTCTAAAAATGTTTTTGAAGCAGCACACATCTTGCCATTAGAGAAAAAATAGGTTAAATTCATCTGACAAATATATTTATCCTATTCTGGAAAATAATCTATAATGCTCTAATTTTTATAGGAACTATTCATGTATGCTGTTACAAAAATAATCTAAAGTTTCATCCTAATGTGCATCTAAATTACCAACCATCCCTTTATGCAAGACAATGTAAAAGGGACTCTATTTCCGTATTATTACTTAGCAGCAGGGTGCCCGCCGCTGGGATTAGGCTAGCCTCATTGCCGCCGTGAACCAAATGGCACTTCAGGGCGCCAACTCCTGGGTCCTCGACACTGGCGCCGCCACTCACATGTCAACATTGGATGGTATACTGCTTTCCCGCCTACCCCACTCTGCTTCTTTCCTTACTGTAGGCAATGGTAGCATCATTCCGATTTCCTCAACCCTGCGCCTAACAACAGAGCACGCAATCTTGGAGCTTTTTGGCAGTTTAACTCATGAATTTGTATAGTTATTTTTTTGGATACTATGAATTTGTATAGTTATAACCATGAGGAAAAAAAAACTCAGCCTGTAGTGGGCAGACAGCCCCCGCAACTTTGTGCTTAAGGTAGAAGAGATCTCTCACGTAGTTCAAGAAACCCCCAACCCTATGCTCCGCCCTCACACAGGGCTCGTTACCCTGTGAGTGGGCCGGTCTATTTACCTATGCTTTGGGAAACGCGGGACAGGTGAGGGGATTTTTTTTACCTCCGGCGGGCAAACGAGCGCACCCGCGGGGGATCGAACCCTACACGCGAGGGTGCCGACGGGACCTCCTGACCATTTGGTCCGTGGAGCCGTTGGCACCATGAGGAACAATAACTGTTGGATTGATCTATGTTTAGACTCTGTTGGCATTACATGTAACTGCAGAGTTTCCTTACTACATGACAGTTGGTGATTTCAAATTGGACATTTGCCATGTATGGATCCTTTTTGGATTATTGATCCATCGGTTGAGATTTGCTCTGTCGTGTTTCAATATCCTAAGATTTTTCAGCGAGGATTGTGCATGATGCTAGTCAAGCTATACAAGCGACAACAAACATGATCCAAAAGCATCATTTCTCTTTTATGATTGCAGGCTTTGGCACAGAATCTGTTCTTGTGTAATATAGCCTCACAACTGATAATGTTTAATCTAACTAGTCATCCACAACATGGATCTGGTTTGTACCACGCAACAGAGCCATGTCTATGGCATCATATGACAGTAACAACTGCAGTGGCAGAAACAGAATTTAGATTCCTTCGCTGTTTAGTAACAAATATTTTACTTTCATCTTCAAATCAGTGCAAGAGCGAGAGAGCAATGTGCGTAGGCTTTATAAGCATTGGGAATTATGGTTCCTCTCCACCGTCATTTCACAAACAGCATCAGGGGAAAGGTGGGGGAAATTAGGACTCACACTAGACCAGTTCCAGACACCAAGCTTGAAGGTTATAGAGCAGCAGTAGGAGCATAGGAGCCCAAGGTGTCGATGTGCCAGCCAGGAGATGGTCTCCGCGAGTTCGTCCAGTTCTCCACTCCGGACCCGCTGCTCATCGCCTCACCATGCAGCAGGGGACGTGCTCAGTACCTTGAGATTGCATGGTAGTCAACTGTGCTGCGTGCACATGCGAGCACCTAGCATTGATGGTGTACATGCTCAGACATCAGGAGGCTGCGCTTTGGATCCAGGAAGCAAGTGCTAATAGATATAAAACCAGGCCATCAGCCTTCACCTCCTTGACTGTACGTGTGTCTGAGTCATGAGTTATAAAACTAACACCAGTAGAACACCAGCAATAGAAGTTCTATACCTTACACCTGCATTGTGTGAACAAGAGCAAAATACAGGCCACAGGCTTGGGAAGCACTGGGATTTCTGTTTGTCTACGAGTCCATTTTGGTGATTCAGATGCGGATTCTATTGGTGGACAGACTGGTAGAGTTGTTGAGGTATATCTTTTAACCAATATTTGTAGCCGCTCTGTCCATAAGCTTCACACACATTTCACAAAAATATGTTTCCAGTTTTATCTTAGATGATGGAGGAAACCTAAATGTCATTCTTTTTACAAGGAACAGAGAGAGATTTGTTGCAAGTTTTATTAAATGATAGGAAAAAACAAAAACCGAAGTACAGATAGGTTTCCCAAGTCCCTAGGATACATCTTCGACACACAACTTAGTACAACTCTTAAACACCCAGAATCAAAGTGGGCGGCGCCAGAAAAATAATAAAGGAAAATAGGGACTCGGCAAGGGACCGCTGCCTGCTATCGACTAGAAACTCAATTCTAAGAAACAGAAGTAAGAACACGACTAGCCTGGTAAATTGAGTCTTAATGTGGGCGCATACCAAGTGAAACTGTTGGATGTCATCTTTGCATAGCAGCGCGACTTGTCTTGGCTGTAAAATTCTTTGTTGAAAAGTTATCATGTTTTGCTCTTTCCAAATGTTCCACCAAAAGTATCTTATGCCCGAGTATCTTGTCGGACTATACGCGGAAATATATTTTTCTGGATTGAGCTTCATGTTGAACCCACAGAGGATATAAAAAATCTCTATAAGGTCGTCGATGAGTTAGTCGACTTTCTTTGACTTGACGATGACATCATCTATGTACGCTTCTACGCTTTGCCTAATCTTTGTGTGGATGCATTGTTTTATGCACCTTTGGTCGGTGGCTCTAGTGTTCTTCAGCCTCAAGTGCATTGTTACATAACAATATGAACTGATCGAGGTCATGAATGATGGGGCAAGTTGATCAGACTCTTTCATAAGGATCAGGTGGTATCTAGAGTAGGCATCGAGGAAACATAGAGTTTCACAAACATGATGTGAAATCGATCACCTGGTTTATACGAAATAACGAGAAAGGGTCTTTGGGACATGCCTTATTAAGCCTGTACAATCAATGCATATCCCGTAAGGAATGGGTTCGCCAACCATTCTAGGTGCCAGACTTGTTTAATGAAGCTAGTGGCTAACAACTTAGCTACTTCACCTACTATTATCCTATGCTTCTCCTTGTCAAAATCACATAGACATTGCTTGACCATCTTTGAGTTGAGTTTGATCTTTAGGGAGTGCTCGGTGTTAGTGTCCTTGGTTCACTAGGCATGTTAGATGACTTCCATGTGAAGATGTCTTTATTCTTGTGAAGGAAGTTGGTGAGCCCGTTTTCCTATGCCGGAGTGAGTGTGGTGTCAATGTTTGTGGACATGGAGGTGTCATTAGCATCGAGCATGATGTGCTTGGTCTTGTCTGATGTCTTGAACACTATTGGTGCATCTCCCAAGTCCAATGTTGTGCTTCAGTTGTTGCCTTCTTGATGAGCTTGTACTCATCAGAGGCGATCACGGTGTCGACACTTTCCTTTTTTGCATTCATATGCACTCTAAAGTTGACGTGCACCGTGATGATAGATGCCCTTGGTTCCTTGGATTTATGTATCGCAGCCACGGCTTCATTGTATTGAATGACATTCATATCAATTTGAAATGGCATAATATAAGGTCCTGTCTGGAACAGAGGAATTGAAAATACTGGAACAGTAGGAAACAGAGGAAAGGGATAGGAATAGAGTGTGAAAAAAGAGGATTGGAAAAATGCAGGAAAGTAACAGAGAGAGGTGTTTGGATCACAAGAATTTTGAACATAGGAATTTGAAAATTGTGAATGATAAAGAAAATATTAGAAACATCTAGTAGAAGATTATACTAGTAATAAGCAGACTTAACATGCACTTTGGGTCAGCAACTTTATCAAAACCTTGATGGGTCCAAAAAAGCAGCTAGAAAAAATGACCATGCCAACATCCGACTGTTAGAAAATTTTCAATTTCAAACTTCAAAATCCAGGACCTTAAAACAATATTTTAGGACAATAAACAACGTCTTATAAAAAAACTCTTCAATTATAAAGTAGTAGATTGCATGGAGAGCTACAATTTTGATATAAAGTTTGTCTTCATCCGGGTTCATATGAAAAATTTATGAAGTATTTTTGGATGCAACTATTTATAGAGTTTTAAGATGCCCACCTCTGAAAATTGATTTTAGAGACAGACACTTAGAATAGCTGTCTCTATTAATAGTGATTTTCAAAGACAAAAATTATAAGGTGCCCACCTCTGAAAATTCATTTATTCAGACGGACGTCCTAAGGCGACTGTCTCTGTTAATCGTTTGATTTTTAGAGACAGATGCCTTAGAATGCCTGCATCTATAAATGACTTTTGCGCCGCGCATTTCAAGGAGGTTCCCTGAGCTTTTATGGAGGCGGCCGCTAAGAGTGACTGACTCCGTTAATTGAAGAGACTGTTTCCTAAAATTATTTTTCTAGTACTATAAACTATTTAGTATCGTCATAAATATGGTGCGAAAAGAAATACAAAGTTAAAAGATTAAATATGGTATTAGTAAAAAATGGTCACAATCAAAATACCACTTTTGCGTAAATGATTTCTATGATATGGGATTTTCCATTTTTTGGTTTAATTTGATCCCCAGACTCAATGTTTTTGAGCGTCCACATAAGAAAATAAACTTTTATTTTGAGAGCTGCTATGTTTAGTATCTTATTTCACACACGGACAACAGCAAAGAGTAATGGGCATAGGCTTAGGAAGCACCGGGAAATAACTTGGTCCAGGAGATGTCGGTCATTGTATAGCCTTGGAAGGCAGTACATGGTGAGCTCCAAGAGACTGCAGGAGATTTAAGCTTATTGGAGGGACAATCAGGAGAGTAATGGTTAAAGAAATTGTCAAAGGCATGGTCCGGCCGACATGACCTGCTCATCCAGCATGGCGGCACGCGGCAAGCAATATTGAGGGCACATTGGGCACGGATGGCAGACATGATGGTGGGCCCGACGATTGGAATTCCAATGTATCCTCGCCACAACGCAGACCTGCTCATTTCATTGGTCATTGGAATTGGGAAACATAGTTAATTAATGCTATATATAGAAACCATCTGTAATTTCAGGTTGGGACTGCCCCTAGTTCCTTGTTATCATGACTTGGACATTTTGTTCTCCTTTAATTATAGATGTCCATCACTCAATCTTAGCTTTGGAGTAGAAAGGGTAGATTGTATTAAAGGCAATGGTGTACTCCCTCCGTTCCAAATTATAAGGCGCTTTGATTTTTTTGTTACATCCATTTTGTTATGCATCTAAATATAATATTATGTCTATACATAGCAAAATGGATGAAGCAAAAAAGTCAAAGCGACTTATAATTTGAAACGGAGGGAGTATTTGTTTGCAGTTTGTAGATATAACAAGCATGATTATTGTTCGAGTTTATGCTTTCGGATTGCATCTCTACTTGACGACTAAGCGTTACTCCCTCATAGAGTATCCAATCCAAAGTTTGGCACATGTACTAGTTCAAGTTATAGGCGCAGGAGTTAAAGAGCTATACTTCAAAATCGGAATATGACTATCCTATCACATATTATTCATATTAGCCATTGACACATGTATGGGGAAAAACTAAATTAAGGGTGAAATTAAAAATGCAGTAGGAGTGGACACTACGTTAGAATAACACTTCACTGCCGGTTCAAAATACCACATTACTGCCAGATTTTGAACCGGCACAACCATACCGGCAGTGATGAGGGTAAGTTATCACTGTCAGTTCCTATAAACCGGCAGTGTTCTTCAACTTCACTGCCGGTTCTTTACACAACCGGTAGAGTTCAGTTCTACCAACACTGCCGGTTCATAAGACCACCCGGTAGAGTTCAGTTCCACCAACACTGTCAGTTTGTGTTTCAACCGACAGTGTTGTCGTAAGAATCACTGCCGGTTTGTGACAAGAACCGGCAGTGATGGCTAAGCCAACGCTGTCGGTTTGTAGCTCCAGCCGGCAGTGCCATCACTGCCGGTTTGTTGCTAACCGGCAGTGATGTTTACGACAACACTATCGATTTTCTGCTAACCGGTAGTGATGTCACGTTCGCATTTTATTGTTTTATAATTTATTTTAATTTATATTTTTTCTTGGAATCGGGTTTCGCTTATATACGCTACGTAGATGACAGGTCCATCAATATTAAACATTACAAATGTCACAGTTACCGTTCAAATGTTCTTATCAAGATCTCGATCCCTCAAAATAAAAAAGAAATGTTCTCGGACTTCACAGATTGTGCAATGCTTCTCGGACTTCTTACAATAATTTGGCGAGCCGCTCTGGCCATACTGGTCCTTGAACTTCATGGATTGTGCAATGGAAAATACTCCATCTTTTTCTAATACCTCGGCTAAGATGAATTTTGCTAGCTCCGATTACAGCGCGATGATCTCCATGTCTAACAACCTTTTGTGGTTATATTTCTTGCGCTGTTGTTCAAAAAAGATGATATCCAAAGAGGAATCAGTAAATCATTTTGTTGAATGATTAACAGACATAAATGAAATGAGGATTATACAAACCAATTTATTGGCTTCTTCCGATTTCTCGCCGATGTAGCGAAGCATTGCTCATATTACATAAAACCCGCATTAATTGTTTTCCGCGGGCTGTTTTAGGTACTTCCCCTCCATTTCGACAACCTTGAATGGGACCTGCGTCCCACCGATATGTCTTCTTCGAACACTGAGCAACATTAAAAGGAGAAACATTAGAAAGCGGTATGTGTGATTAGAAAATAATATGTTATTAGGATTGCTTACTAATTCAGCACTACCACCAGTGCATCCAGATGATGAAATGATTTTTCTTCGAGTCCCACACCTCGATCAGATTTTTGACCAAATTAACACAAATGAAGACAAAATGGTTGCTGTAATCACATAATCCTAATTATCAAATAATCTTAACGAAAAAAGAAACATAAAATTAAAAGTCGAGAACACATACTCGCAGTTGTAGGCTAGAAGTATGTGGGTTTTGTTCTTCATCTTGAATTCATCGAAAACAGCAATCAATTCTGTTTCAGGTCTTCCACGTCACATCTATGGAGGCCTAGACATGTCTTCTCATTGACTCGTAAGGGGTCTAAGAAGCCTATGTTATCCCATTTGCTTTTTAGAATATAAAATTTTGCTATACACCTACATAAAATCATGGGAATTGCTCAAAAGTTAACAATTTGTGTCCCGAGAGAGTAGTTAATTGTAATATCGTGCATGTAGGGTACTTACATAGTCCACAACGTCAACATTTGTGTATCGAGAGAGCGTTTATGGTATAGATGGTACAAGCACTCCCACTCAACATCGAACTTCTCTTCTTCAGGATAATGAAAACCATGTGGCGAACGGATAATAACCTCAAAACCAAAGTCCTCCGTCTCTGTTGCTTGAGCCATGTAATATTCATGCAACTGGCGCATATATGTTGTCAAATTTTTATACTCGTGATTGGGAACCAAAAGATTGCCCCTTTCATACTTCATTGCCGGTGTTTCCATCCCTTGTACATCATAATAGATGTTCGCGGCCTCTTCCATGGTTAATTCGGGGCTGTCTTTGACGTACTTTTGCATCTTCCTTAAATCTTCATTGTGTATTTCATCGGCTCTTGTTGTAGCGTACTGATTCTGTGTTTGCCTTTCGAATTCGGACTTCAACAAAAACGGAGGCAGTGAGGCACAGAATTTAAGAAACTAATACAATCTTCCTTCGAGATGTGTGCTGTAAATTTTTCTTCCATCAAGTTTGTAACGCTAACACTGAACGACCTTTTTCTTTTTTGTTGGTCCACTTTGGGAGCATTAGCGACCGAATCCAAGGACCTTTTTTGCGACTATGAGGATGCCTTTGATCTTGTTTTGGGCTGAGGTGGAGGTGGAGGAGGAGGAGGAGGATGACGAGAATTCTGTTTTCCCGGGGCTGATGAAGATGGAGGAGGAGGAGTCTTCTCTTTTCTCAGGGCTGATGAAGATGGAGTCAGACGAGGAGGAATAGAAGGAGACCTCTATCTTCCCGAGGGTGATGGCATGGGACGAGGAGCATTTTCCTTATTATACCTAACAACTGATCGAAGCCTTTATCGCTCAATCTGTTTGTCGATTTGAACTCTTACAACATGATGTCGGCTTCCAGTTTGCTCATTGGACAATCTCTATACAATGGTGTTTTGCCATCTTGTCTCATTTTCTCTAGCTTTCTCGGCTGTCTTTCACTAAGACATCCGGTCTCTACATTACATAGCAGCTGAGAAATGCCATCGTTATCCTCGGTGTCGTCAGCTAGCGTGTTCCTAAACACATTATTAACTGTGGCCATAGGTTCCGTGTTGACACCGGGTTCCTCGTCAGTATCGTGGATGGCTACGTCAGGCATGTCCACATCATCATCCTTTTCCTGTAGAACATTCACACCAACCTCGCCATGCATAGTCCATATCGTATAGTTTGGCATAAACCCCCTAGTAATCAAGTGCGATCGTATAGACTCAATTTGACGAAAGTTCCTTTGATTCTTGCAATCTTTGCATGGGCAGAAGATAGGGTTACCATTCCCAGCATGGGCTTTGGCATCGGTGATAAACTGGCTGACGCCATGCATGTACCGCTTGTCCGTTCGGGACAGATGCATACACTCTCGATCCATCTCTGCACAAAAAATACTGAGACAGTAATTACAAAGAATTAATAAGAAATTAAGCTTCATGAACAACAATTATAGTTCAAAAGTACCATTTTTGGAAAACATTATTGTACACTAATTATTGGAAAATTGAAATTGGTAGCCCCGGCCCTGTAAATTGAAAATTGTAGTAAAAACAATTATTGCACAATATTGAAGAACACCTATTCTACTCTACTTCTAAGAACTAATTATAGAATCACATACTAACAATGATGATCTTGACCACTATGGAATAATTAGCTAGGAATTTAAATGTGTTCATAGACACCAACCGTTTGGATGATGGATTCACCATAAGTTGAGCCTTGCACAAATGTCCAATTGGAAAAGTGTTCTCTAGAATGGAGAAAGAACTAGAATGAGAATCAAACAATGTAGCCATCAAAACAAAGCTAATTAAGCAACAAAATCAAAGGAGTGGATGTTTGTTACTAACCTTAAAGCAAAAAGATCAAACCATTCTTCAAAATCCAAGCGCTAGCTTCATGGTGAAGAGCAGCTGCAATAGTGGAGGAAAGGGCCCAAACGCGTGCCTCTGTTCTCGGGATGGAAGAGAGGAGGAAGAAGAGGACAGCTGCAGATCTTTTGTGCTGTAGGCTTATCACCGTCAGTTCTTAGCTAGATTCGACAGTGATAGAGCCAAATCACTGTCAGTTTGTGGCTTAAACCGGTAGTGATAAGTGGCCACAAAAACACTGTCGGTTCAAGCCACAAACCGGCAGTGATGTGGTGCTTCACTATCGGTTTTAGCCCAGCCCTAGGAAGTTATCTAGCTCTACTTACAGCTGGTGTTATACTGCTCATTATTACTGTTTGGGGTACGCTATCGAAGACTAATGTCTACGTCTGCCCTGCAAAAGGAATGAAGACATGCTTTGGCTGCACAGAGAAGTATAACAAAACCGAAACAGAGGATCAGCATGTAAGGATTAGGTATTTATACATAGAGCTAACCGAAAATGAGCCATTCTTGTTTATGTTCCTGGCAAAAGTCTCTGCCAACATTTAGATTTATAAGTTTAACTCTTGCAACTAGGCTTTCCAATAGTTTGTTCCCAACTAATATCTTTGTAGAATACACATAGAGAGGGTTCAAATTTACAGCATCCCCTATTGCTTGTTTCATTGTTCTTGGATAGTTTTAGTTCAAAAGAATATTTTTTGGCACTCAAGCATTGCGAAAAAAAACAGAGGGACATGTGTTCGCAATTAAATAGGCACCTGCCTACAAAATTCAAGCACAGGAATAGTCCGGTGCCTGCACTCTGGACTATCCGGCGTTTGTGCCCGTGACGGGTTCGAGAAGATCTCTATTTCCATGTTTGTTTTCAGTCAGTTTTTTGTGATGTAGTTGGACTCTAACCCGGGATAGACCTCCCACCATATATATAAATATAAGAGGCCAGGTTGATTGAGGGATCCAATGGATTAATCAATACAAAGTTTTATCTTTTTAGCTTTACCTTTTTACATCCTTTTGCCCTAATCTCTTCAAACTCTTGATTTTTGTTCTTCGTTTGTCTCCATGACGTTTGAAGACACCATAGCTGGTCTGCCAACACTAGAGAAAACCTAACCGCACCAGCCCTCATTGGTCTCTCCTTGGCCGTGCCTGATGTCATCACCGGCGAAATCAGTGAACTCTATAGTTAAGTGCTAACGTCTCACCACCGTCGGACCATCTATAAGCAAAACATCACCAATCTAGCACCATTAAGTGACTTTGGTGCTTTAGTGACAACATGACCATTGGGACTAATGATATTTGCTAGTATACAAGGTTTTAGTCCTAGGGATGAAAAGATGGAGTTGAGTGAGGCAACGGTGGAGATCAAGCAATCAACACCTCAAGCAAAGACAAGGAGCTGCCATGAAGACCCTAGAAGACTTTGCTAGATGCCATGAATTACCTATCTGTTACATTGGAAGAAAATATAGAATAAATTGAGCTATGGTTGGATGATGTGTGTCACCATGCACACTATATATAAATAAATGTATGAGAAAGAAATGGGTACCATTTTATATTCCAAATATATAAAGATCAAGATGAAGTGAAACATATGTCAAGCATACATGAAGGAGTGATGCGACTGGTAATTACCACAACACGATAACAATAAGAAGGTATATATGAGTCCTGTGTTAGAATACAAATAAATGAGCTAGAGAAAGCAAGGGTCGCAATTTAGGCTAGTTGTTGGCATAGCACCGTTTATCCATAAATTTGTAACAGTTATACCTCTAAAAATACTAAACATGGCAGAAGCATGGTCTGACCCCCCATGTGTTTATACTAATGGATTATTCTTAGTTTTCTTTTAAATAAATATGCAGGAGCGAACATGCTGTTGCTTTTCTGATGAACCAACTCCATACAGCTATGGCTAACCGTGGGCAGGATATGGAGTTAATTTTTGTCATATATATTGATCTCCATCACTAGTGACTGTTTGGAATGAACTACCATATTATTCCGGAAACAAAGGAAGACACCCAATTTGTTCCTCTTCAATAAAATTGTCATGCTTCCCCTGTTTCAGGGTTCCTATCAAGATGGAGCAGAGCACCATGGGAGTCACTGACTGCAGCTGGAAATTTGTGAATATTCCTAGAGCTATGATTGAGTTACTTGCTTCTATCCTGCGCCTCACAGAGGAAGACACAATCTTCGAGCTTTTTGACAGTTTAACTCATGACTTTGTATAGTGATAATCGTGAGGAACAATAACTATGGAATTGTTCTTTGTTTAGATTCTGTTGGCATTGCATGTAACTGCAGAGTGTTCTGACTACATGAAAGATATGGTGATTTCGAATTGGACACTTGTCATGGAAAAATCATTTTTTGGACTGATCTATCATTTGAGAATTGCTGTCTTCCAATATCCCGAGCTAATTCAGCCAGGCATGTGCTCGCAAAAAAAAAAAAAAAATCAGCCAGGCATGTGCATGCTCGTCAGGCTTTAGTAATTACAGTGAATACGAACCAAAAGCTTCATTGGTCTTTTATGATTGCAGGTTTTGGAGCAGAATCTGATCCTGTGTAATGTAGTCTAATCTAAATAGCATTCCATGGGTAGGTTAACAACATTGATCTGGTTTGTAGCACATAACAGAGTCAAGTCAATGGCACCACAAAATCACAGCAGGAGAAGAGGAAGAGACTGAATTTATTTTTCTTGTTTCATTACTACCAAGTATTTTTCTTTCATCATTGAATCAGTGTGTGTGTGTGTGTGTGTGAGAGAGAGAGAGAGAGAGAGAGCATTGGGAATTATGGCTCCTCTCCACTGACATTGCACAAACAGCAACAGGTCAAATACTGTACGGATGGAGTTGCAGCAAGAAGAAAATGAAGGAAAGGGATGCAGACAAGACTAGTTCCAAAAGCCGAGCTGCAAGGGACTGGGGTCAGCAGTAGGCAGGGGCAGAAGACAGGAGATGGTGTACAGTCTCATTGCAGGAGTCCAGCCCGCTCTCCATTCTTGACCACATAGCGGGGGTGTGCTCAGCAACATGCACATACGAGTGTCTATGCGGTGTCGAGATAGTAGTGCAACAATCAACTGTGCTACATGCGCATACGAGCACCTAGCATTGAGGGTGTACATGTGGACGTCAGGAGGAAGCGCATGACCGAATTTTGGCTAAATTCACCGATATCGATTATCTTCGTAATTATAATCCAACAAATTATAAAAAATCAAACGAAATTGATTATGTATTCAAGCCTAGAGTGCAAACAAACTAACAAGTCCATTCTTCAATACAAAAATGCAAACTTATGAAATTATTATCCATCCATTCCTCTTTGTGCATGTTGTGACATGTGGGCCAGGCCTGCTCACTAGGAGCATTTACTCTCCTCAATGCCCCCTCATGAGGAGGATTTCCCAACATAATGCTGTTTTTTTACAGAACATATGGAAAAGATCTTTATCGTCGCAATTGAATCTCTCCAGTGATTCTTTTCTAGGCAAGCAGCAGCCATGTTATCCGTGGCATATTGAACATGTCTAGAAAACATGTCAATTAGGTAGAAACATTATTGAAGCAATTATAATTACTATTGTAGCAATAACTATTCGATCAGGTTTTAGCTTCGAATGTCTAAATCAACAAATATATATTTTTTCTATTTTGATTGTACTTTTTTCACTCCATGAATCCTTCTCTTATACCAAATCTGGCAGCAATGGACAGAGTATCATTTAGTGCGCATTAACCCATACTCCTTCTGTTAAAAAACTATGGTACTTAATTAATGGACCCAATCTTTTTGTGCATATACAAAAAGCGATTTCTTTTATTTTCAGAGGGTGTGCTATGTATATTACATTATTTTGCACATGGACTAGCTGCCTTAGGTAGGTACCCACCAATCCGGAATGCAATGTGTGCGGCACAATAAAACCATCACAACCAGGTGCACTACATCTCATTCTGTTTCCATTACCAACTTGGTCCGTGAGAACAATGGCCATAGCCTATAGGGTTGGGAAGCATCGAGAAAGAAGTTCTACCAAGGGTGCAGTGTGGTTGTCGTATACACTTGGAAGGTAGTAGTGAGACAGTATTTGGGAACACTCATGCTAGGATGGTACGTACATGCTGTGAGCTCCAAGTCCATGCAGGAAAAAATTTACTGTAAGAAATTGTCAAAATCCTGGATTTTTCTGCGTTTTCTAGTGTGGTGGACACTAGCTGAGGGACGTTGTGATTTCCCCCCCCCTAATGAATAGTCTATTTAACAAAGTTATTGATCACATACTGGCCTTTGCTTAGCTACTATGCGTCTTCTGGTTTATTAAACTCCGATGCTAGAACACAATATCATGGGATGCCTTTAGTCTCATATCCCCTATTTTGGCATCACCATATCCCCGGAAACAAATGCAATGCCACGTTTTTAACACTCGTCTCTGGCATCCTTCCTGTAGAAACACACTAACGATTCCTCGAGTTGTTTTTGGTGATTTTCAATTTGATCCTAATCGTAAGGACTATGTATATGGCTGTGTTATGTTTTGACACTCTATTTAACTACATGACATTTGGTAACGGAAGAGGTCCGGAGTGTGTAGAGAGCATTAATCTTTGCTTTCACCGTACCATGCAATAGCTATGTGTGTGACAAAATAAAACACCAACAACAACATAACAGCAGCTTGGTAAGCTAAATCTGTCTGACTTGTTTGTTTGACACCAATGCATCATACAGTTCTCTGCTTCCATTATCGGCTTGGTCTGAGTTGGAGCAAGATCAAAAACATGCATGCAACATGAACTCGTCGGTTTATTATGATGTGTCTCTTTCCAAGCTTTGTTCCTTGTTGGTCGGCAGAGTATAGCACATAATTTGTATATATTAACTTTGAGCCAGTTTTTATATTCTTACTAGATATGTGCCTGTGCGTTGCACGGTGGCCATGAATTTGTCCACATCTAAGCGAAGGATTTGATCATTTTGCAAAAACAATAAAAAACTATTAAACGATTTTGTATTGGCAACTTAAACTATTTCCAAATGCATTTACGTTTTTTCATCGTATTCAAAATAATTCTTGCATATGTCAATTCTTTTGTTGCAGATCGAGTATGGCCCTGACATTGAGCCTCTTTTGTTCCGCACACGTAGATTTTATATTTCTAACTTTCAAGTTGACAAATTTTAAGCTTTTAAAACTGACTTCGAAGCAGACTGTCTATATATAGGTTATACATGCCCCTAGACTTTTCAGGATTTTTATTTCACGCGCAATGACACCTTACACTCTCTGGTTGAAAGGAACCTAACAAACTTTGAATTATAATTTCTGGATTTGATTTTGATTTTATATAGATTTTATAAGTTTCAGTTAATTTCTGCATTGTTCGGGAAAAGACAAGAAGCTAACAATACACTTTTTATTGGGAACCCTAAAGTCTATGTAAATCTTGAGATCAACTTTTACTATTCATTTGCTGTTTATACTTCTCTGCAGTTTTTTTTTTCATCCTGAACCCTACGAACGAGCAAGAGGTCTCGTGACCTTGATTTGCATGCACCTTGTAAACAGACGGATAAGTTTACCACGACTGCAGTGGCTTTTATAGATCAGAACATGTCAGCCTCTGACTCGAACTCGACGTGAACATCAGAACATGTCTCCCTCCTACTCGAAGTCGACGTGAACTCGTCTCGGACTCATAGTCTTGGTGCTGTGTGGGCGGTGGTTGGGCCCATGGAGGCGCACACACGAGTAACCTGGAGGCGCACACTCTCTCTTTTTTTACCGACTTGAACTCGTCTCGGAGTCTTGGTGCTGTGCGGACGGTGGTGGTTGGGCCCATGGAGGCGCACACGATTAACCTGGACTCCTAGAGGCGCGCACACGATGTTTGGTTGGACGAATGCTGTCCACGTTTTTTAAGTATAGTAACAGATTGCTGTATAAGTGGGCACTCAGAAACATATGTAAGCAAACTATATGGTTATATTTTTTGGCACGCGACCGCTGTCGATCCGCCTGCCACTGCCGTTAATCTACCCTCCTCTCCCACCGATCTGCATGCCGCCGCTACCTATCCTCACGCCGTGAGCGGATCTGCGAGAGAGAGAGAGAGAGAGAGAGAGAGAGAGAGAGAGAGTAGACGATGGAAAGAGAGGGAGAGGGCGTGGATCTTACCTACTCTAGGGTTCGTGGTGGCCTTCGGCATGGTAACCAGTTAGGGTATAGGGCGAGCGGCGGCGACGGCTGTTCTCTGCCGGGGTATACGTCCTCGCATGCAGCGTGGACCTCCTCGCGTTCTCTGCTGGCCTTCAGGCGCAACTCGTCAGGGGTGGAGGGTGTGCTCGTAGCTCGGGCCCCGGGAAGAGGGGGCAATGAGGGAGAGGGAGGGGTGTGGCGCGCAAGAGAGGCCGTCAAGAGATAGAGTGCGGCGGCGGGTGGGGAGTGGTTAAGGAAGAGCTAGTGTTCCTCTTTCTCTTTTATACTATGGGACGATATTGGGCTGAGATGGGCCAAAGGCTATTTACAGAGATGGACCTCTATAAATGGTCCTCATTTACACTATCAATTGAGTTTAGAAGACGGGTTTTTCTAAATGTCTCCATAAATGTCTTGTCCGCCTATGGAAATCAGTACACATTTTAAGAGACCGGAAGATTTTGTGTCCGCCTCTGTTAATAAAATCACCTAGCTTCCAAAATCAATTATAGTAGTGTGATGTATACTAGTTTAGGTATGGGGTACCCTATGTCCAGTGGCGAATGTTCCTTGTATATTGTATTCTCGAGGTTTACAAGTGGTGCTGATAAGTCTGTCTAGGGTTCCTAAAAATGAATCTTGAACCTCTCTGAATGGATTGCATCTACCTCCCCTTATATAGTCTGGGTGCAGGGTTACAGATAGAATGCTGAATGATATGATCTACGCCTAGTCTGGTTTGGGCTCTTCATTAGGAGGCTCACCTGACCCCGTCCTAGATGGACTTGTCTCGTGGTGGTGAGGATACATCGGGTCCAACATACCGACATCAAGCACAAGAAAGTACGCAATATGAATATTGCTAGTACGAATTAAGCTTAAAAGTTGGCTCAACTGTTCCTTGCCAGGTTAATCTAAGCAAAACCCAAATCCTATCCTGGATGATGACTGGTAAATATATAGTGGTAGGAGTAGCCAAGGAATAAACTCTTTCTTTATAAAAAAAATAGGTTTTCTCTCTGGTTTCCTTGTTTCATGGTTCTTGGATCAGAGCAGTAAGGAAGTCGATGTGCTTGAACAATCATGAGCAATGATTTAATTGCTTGCCTAAGAAGAGCACATAATTTCTCGAGCTTTATTCGCCCATTTTTTACATGACTTTTAGTCCTAATCATCAGGAATAATTACCATGGGATTGTTCTATGTTTGGAGTCCGTTAGCATTGCATGTAATTGTTAGCCACGTCTACAGTGCAGAATGTTCTGACTACGTGGTAGTAGTTGATGTCAAATTGGACATTGGACATTGGTCATGGAAGAATCATCTTTGGGCTGATCTATCGTTTTAGATTTGATCTGGTTTCCAATATCACCAGATTTTTAAGCAAGCCTTGTGCATGATGCACTTCAGGCTTTAGTAACCACAATGCATTTTCTATTCTGTGGTAGTGATGGGTACTTACCAATTAAAAGCATCATATTTTTTTTTCTGTGATGTAGGGTTTGAGCAAAAATCTCTTCGTTTGTAATATAGTCTCACAACTGATAATGCCTAATCTGACTAGTGTGATCCCTATTATGTTGGTAGACAACATAATAGGAAAGGTACCAGTCGTAGGTAGACAACTGATTCGAAAATATACGAGGCGTAATTCTCTGTTATGTTGAGAAGAGGTAGGTAGAGAGCTTTTATATCTCCGGCTCACCATGTAGCAAAGCCAATTGTGTGGCACGATAAAACCCCAGCAATTGCTGCCATTTTAATTTGTATGTTAACGAACATGTTTGTTTAGCTCCTACTTGAAATATGTTTGTAGTTTTACTTGCTTTTTTCAGCTTGGTCCAAGCAAGATCAAATACATGCGATAGGACTGGGAAGCATATGGAACAAAGGATGGAGATGCCATAAAAATTCTCGGAGGTTGTCAGTACACCTCCGTGTGTTCCTGAGCAAACCGCCGCTTGTTCCTCCATGCTGGTTGCTGAGGAATGCGATGGAGTGGCTGTTCAGTGAGGAGCAGAGGTGGTCAAGGGAAGAATGGTTAGATAAGGAGTTGTCAGTCCGTTTATTGTATGAAACTTGGTTTTAGCTGATTCACCTCCTTAGTGTAAACTTGCTTCTCCGCCTCTTGTTTCTCCGAATTTCTAGAATGAACCGCTGTTGTGTATCTTATTTTGGCAGTAGTTCTTGCGTTTTAGGGAAGAATCAGAACTGTTCTGGTATGCCAAACTGACCATTAGTCTACGCAGAGATGAGATGTAGCATATTACAATTAAAGGTTATGTACTTCTTCGTAGCCTCCATGTAAATCATTAGGCCACAAGAGAAAATAAATAAATTTCATAAATTATTATAAAGATGAGAAACACCTAGTCAATGTAAAATGCGTATCTAAACTCCAATCTTTATACATAAGACATAATGTAAAACAATATGAAGTGACGCTCTAACTTTTCATATAAATAAATTACCTATATTTGCCATTGTTGAAAGTAACCAAAAGGAATCCTAAACCTGCATCTAAATTATCTATCTATCCTCTAGAAAATAATATTTAAAAATTCATAAGTTTGCTTCTAAATACTACAACTATTTTAAATATAGAAGAAAGTAAACCAAGTTACATGTGCATGATATGTGTCACAATGCACGATACTAAAGTCAGCAGTTTTTGCAGATGACCAAAAATGTTATTGGAGGCAGGCAGACAGTTCGCCTCCATTTCTACGCTTGTGTAAACCAAGATTTCTAGTGGCGGGCATATCTGTAAATAAATTAACAAAAATAAAAAACGGTGAGCCCATCGATGGGCCTACTGAACCCATTCACGAAGCCCGTTGAGCCCATTGACGCACCGCCGCCGATCGGTGGATCCGCCCGCACACCACCAGATCCATGTATCCGCCACCATCGGAGGGGGCCCCATGCGTGCGCCATTGCTGGAGGGGCCATGCTAGCTAGATCTGCCATAGAAGCGGCCCCCGTGTGTGCGCTATTGCCCGAGAGGGTCGTGCTCACCGGATCCGTTGTCGGTACGGCCCTGCGCACGCGACATCGTTGGGGGCCGCGCTCACTGGATCCACCGCGGATCTGACCCGCCACTGTTGCGAGCCCTGCCTGCCGCTGCCAGTGCATCATGCGAGGCGCGTGACCCTTAGCCATTGAGTGTGTGGCCCTCCTCTGCCTGGCACATGGCCCCCCACCACCGAGCCCTTCACCGCCGATCCCTCCACTGCCGGACACGTGGCCCCGCCGTTGATGCCTAGAGAGATGAAGGAGAGAAGAGAGAGAGGCATTGCCCTCATACGTGAGAGGAGAGAGGGGGGCTGACAGGTGAGTAAGGAGAGAGAGGATTGTGGTGGGCTAGGCAGGTTTCATTTACTCTATATACTGTGACCTCATTTTCTAGCCACCATTAACCGGTAGCGGGCTTGGCCACATTTAGAGAGGCGGGCCTCTTAAGAGATCAGCCTCTAAAAATGGCCACCATTTTTAGAGTTGGAACTCTTAAGAGGCTCGCATCTGTAAATGTATTTTGAGATACAGGAAAATTTTGCTCGCCTTCGTGGATCCGTTTTAATAGACGGGCAATTTTTTATCTCCTCCGTAAATAAAACGACCACCTCCAAAAATCCTTAGGTATTTTTGTAGACAGGTAAATTTTGTGACTGTCCCGTTAATGATCGGGTAGTGTCTCGTGAAATCATTTATGTAGTGGTGGCACACTATTTATATATGCATATAGAAAGCAATGAGTACCAATTTATATTTGCAATAAAACATATGTGAAACCAAAATTGAAGGGGTGTTTCAAGCAGGAAAAAACTATATATTGGTGATAGAAAAACACATATAATAATTGATTAAATGCAACTGATTAAAGACGGGAAGGTATATATAGGAGTTTTGTGTTAGAATACAAATAAATTAGAGAGAGAAAGCAAGGATAAGCAGTCTAGGCTAGTTGTGGGATTGTTCTATGCTTACACTCTATTTGCATTGCATGTAACTGCAGAGAGTTCTTACTACATGACAATTGGCAATTTCAAATTGGAAACTATTTATGGATGAATCATTTTTTTGATTGATCTATTGTCTAAGATTTGCTCTGTCTTGCATTATCCAGAGATTTTTAGCTAGGTGTGTGCATGATGCTAGCGAGGCTTTAATAGTCACAGTGAAGGCAAACCAAAAGCATCATTGTTCCTGTGTAATATAACCTCGCAACTAATAATTCCTAATCTGACTAGTCTTCCACCAGTAGGTAGACAACATTGATAAGGTTGTACCAGGCAATGGAGCCATGTCTATGGCAACATAAAACGATAACAACTGTAGTGGCAGAAACTGAATTTAGATTTCTTGGTTGTTTAGTGACAAATATTTTACTTTCATCATCAAATCAGTGCGAGAGCAAGAGAGCAATGTGCATAGGCTTGAGAAGCATTGGGAATTATGGTTCCTTCCCACTGACACTGCACAAACAGAAACAGGCAAAATGTGGGATGGATGGATTTACATCTTGCAGCAGCAGATCTGGGATCTGGAAAAATAGGACTCACACTAGACCAGTTCCAGACACCAAGCTTGAGGAGATTGGAGCAGTAGTAGAAGCAAAAGAGGGGGCCAAGGTGTTGATGCGCCACTGCACTAGCCAGGGGATGGTCTCCATGATTTCATCCCGTACTCTGGTCTGGGTCCACTGACCATCACATCGTCAGCCATGGTGGATGTGCTCAGCACATGCCTGCTCGACATCAATGGTGCTGTGTGCGCGTATGAGTGTCTAGCATGAGGACGTGAGTGCAGACAGATCAAGAGGCTGTGCTTTGGCTTCAGGTACGATCGGGCGGGGGACAGTGGCCATGCGTTGTAGTAATCACTGTCGCTATATTGGAGTGGGCAAAATTGATATCATGCATGCTGAATCGAAGTGCAATAGACATTTTTGTCTTTGCACTCCGTAGTAAAAATGTGATTTTATATAACAGATTTTATTGTGGAGTGTTTTTGGTAAACTTTGGTTGTGATTGGGGTGGGTGATTTTATTACAATCTCTTTTGTAGTTTTGTTAAAAATGAATTCTTTGTCCTATGCTAAATATTATTTATTAAAAAGCCATAAACAATCATTTCAATGCTTCGGATGTCGAATTCCTCTACCAAAGAATTTTATTGTTTACATTCTTTTTCAAAGAGAGTTCTTACAATTAACTAGCAATTTAGAACGTTATAAATTTCAGGACCAACTTATAAAATTATCTAAATTACCATCTCAAATACTTTATTTTGCAAACAAATAAGTACCACGGTGAAATGATACTTGTACCCCTATATATTATAGGTGTTTATCCTATACCAATGCTGTCACTTGGGTAACCTTAGACAAAAATGGCTTAAGGAACATCATGCCATAGATAATCATACTAGTTTCCATCCTTGAGTGTAATTAGTGCATTGGACTAATATGGATGGAACCATTATATCTCTAGTGGGCTAGAATGATAAGTTTTTTGGGACAAATATTGAATGCTATTGTGTCATGTTTTTTTTGGCATAGATTGAGTATATACAACCTAAAATGAATTGTTAGTGTCATTGGCACATGTTCCACATGCATCGTTGTATACGAGGTTTGCATGCTACGACATTCAATTTATATTTACTTGGAGGTAGTTTCTTATATATTGAAAGTGGTATAAGTTAGTATAGTTTTTTTAAATGATGGGCAACACTGGTTAATTTAGATACAAATTAAAGGAGTATCCCTTATTACTGCCCAAGATAGGTATTTTCAATTTAATGGTTAATTTAGATAATAAACTTATACCACTTTCAATGGTAGGGTAGTTTACATGCACACTTAGAGCTACTTTACACCATATATGAATAATTTAGATTTAAGGTGCTACTTTATGTTATACTCTTTTTTATAATGTTAAATATAGGTCTTCACCACAAAAAAAGACCCAAGGGCCGCAATTATCAACATCACTTTCAGATTATCCATTCTTCTAGCGTGTCTTGTCATTATTAACACGGAAGACTTTTGGATTGTAGATATAGCAAGCAGGATTATTATTTGAATTAATACTTCCAGATTGCATCTCTAATTGATGACTAATCATTACTCCCTCATACAGTATTTTAAATTAGGCAGATGCATTAGTTCAAGTTATAGGCAGACGAGTTAATGAGCTCTTCAAAATTGGAATCTGATTATCCTATTCCAGATTATCCATGTTAGCTATTGGGACATGTATTAGAAAAAAACCTAAATTAAGGATTACACTAAAAATGAAGTAGGAGTGGAGGGCCTGACAATGAAGGTATAAGGTGTTGAATGGCAGGCGCTGATGACCACTTCCTACCAGCAAAATGATTGTATTACCCCACCAGTCAGGGCCATAAATGGCCTAAGATTATCGTATGCTTCTCTTAGGGGTAAGTCTGTCTTTGAGTACCCTCTAGAGGTGTATAAATACCCCAGAAAGGGTGAGCTAATTCTGCTATATTTCTTCTTTCCACCACCAATGTGCTGCTGTCTATTTGCACCAACCGTTAGTCACTACCAATGTGCTTTTCAGCACCAACATTTTTGCTCCAACATTTAGGGTGTGTTTGTTTCAAGGAATGAGGTGATCCATCTTTCACTGGATGGACTAATATCTAATATTTTAGTTTCATTGTCAAATCGATGTGCGAGCGAGACAGCAATGAGCATAGGCTTGAGATGCATCAGGAACTTTGTCTCATCTCCATTCTCCATGGACATATTACAAGCAGCAACAGGTGAACGGTGGGATGGATGGAGTTGCAGCATGCAGGAGCAGGTAGGAAGATCGGGAGGAAAAGGAAGAAGGGAAGACCAGTTCCAAATGCCGAGCTTGCAGGAACAGCGCCCAACGTCAAGGCGTCGAGATAGTGTGTGCTGCCCGCGTAGACGAGTGGCTGGCAATAGCATTGATGGGGTAAGTGCCTAGCAATCGCTGGGGCTCCAAACTGGTGGTGGATAGTGGCCAGCTAGTGTTGCAGTAAGCTAGCAAGTCGCTCACTGCAGCTGTACTAGAGTGACGACGATGGGCAAAACTGGAGGAAGACGAGAAAAATACTAGATGAACAGGCCAGTGGACATTTTGCCTTTCCGTTTGCAATAGTTTCTGTAAAAATAGTTGGCACCGAGGGACACAGAAATATATGATATAGTTGGCCCAATAGGCTCAAGCTCATCAAGTTTTTCCATGGTAAATCCGGAATTTCATAATATTTTAGTGGCACGTAGATAATTGGTTCCAAAAGCGGATAGGTCAATTCCATATAAAACTGGTGGTTGCCATCTCATTACTTTGGAGTTAGTACATACAGAGCTACAACTATGCTCACTTAATAACAAATGTTTGTTGTGAAAAGCTTTCTGCCCACCTGTCCAAGTTTCATAGAAGCTGTTAAGATCCACTACCCAGATCTTGGCATCACTGTCGGTTCAAACCTCCCCTTCACTGCCGGATTTTGAACAGACAGTAGCATACCGGCAGTGATGGAGGTTGACATCACTGCCGGTTCCTAAAAACCGACACTGATCTGTGGGCAACAATGTCAGTTCCTGGCTCCACCCGGCAGTGTCCAGTTGAACAACACTGCCGGTTTGTAGACCCAACCGACAATGATGTTTGCCTCAAGAGTGTCGGTTCTTGGCTCAAGCCGGTAGTGTTGAGCAAGCCTACACTGTCGGCTTGTGTCTCAAGCCAGCAGTGTTGATCAAGCCATCACTATCGGTTCATGGCTCAAGCCGGCTGTGTTGGTTGAGCCATCACTGCCGGCTGGTAGCTTAAACCGATAGTGTTGTCTTCAGCAATACTGCCGGTTTGGATTTCAAGCCGGCAATGATGGCGCAACCAACACTGCCGGCTCGTGCCATGAACCGGCAGTGCCCTCTTTACCATCAATGTCGGTTTTATGTTAACCAACAGTGATCTCCTTTTTGCATTTTACTATTTTATAATTTATTTTATTTTATTTTTTTTGGTGGAATCAGGTTTCACTTTATATTCGCTACATAGATGGCAAGTCCTTCAACATTAAACATTACAAATGTAACGGTTACAGTTCAAATGTACTTATGAAGCTCTCGATCCCTTAAAATAAAAAAAGAAATTACAATAGTCTAGCGAGCCGCTCTGGCCCATACTACGCCTTGTACTTCATGGACTGTGCAATGGAGAATGTTCCTTTTTTTTTCCAAGCACTCCATTACAATGAAGGCTGCTAGCTCCGATGACAGTGCTATGACCACCATTTCTAACAGCCTATTGTGTTTAAATTTCATGCGCTGTCATTCAAAAAACCAGTTTCGAAAGGTAGAAATGTTAGAGAAATAAGTAGATCATTTTGTTGAATTAATAGATATAAATAAAATGGGGATTATATACACCAAAGCATCTGCTGCCTCCGATTTTACGCCGAGGTAGGGAAGCATTACCCATATTACGTAGAACCCGCATTCATTGTTTCCCGCCGGCTGGTCTAGGGTCTCCAGTTGCATTGCTGCAACCTGGAATGGGACCTTCGTCCCATCGACCATTCTTGCCTGGACACTATGCCACATTATAAAGTGTGAAAAAGGGGCAATATTAGAATATGCTATGTGCGATTAGAAAATAATATGTTATTAAGTTTGCTTACGCATTAAGCACTTCGACTAGGGGATCAAGCAAAGAAAGTGGCTTTTTCTTCGAGTCCCACACCTTGATACGGTTTCTTTTAATATTGACAACAATGAAGATGAAATGGTTGCTGCAATCACAAAATCCTAGTTAATGAATAATCGTAACTACAAAAAACAAGCATAAAAATAAGAGCAAAGAACACATACTCGCAGTTGTAGGCTAGAAGTATTTCAGTTTTATTACTCATCTTGAATTTTTCGAAAATGGCAGTTAGTGTCTCCGTCAGATCTTTCACTTTATTTCCATGCATGCCTCTGCTCGGGGTCCAGGAAAGACATATTAGCGTACTTTGTTTTGAAGCAATGTTTGGCTACACACCTGCATAATTCATGGGGAATGTGTTGTCGTTAACTATTTGTGTTTCGAGAGAGTAGTTAATTATAATATCGTGCGAGTAGAGTACTTACATAGTCCATAGCGTCAACATTTGTGTATTGAGATAGCCTCTCTGGAATGGCTGAAACAAGTGATCCCAACCAACAAAGTACTTATCTTCATTAGGATAATGGAAAACATGCAGCGGGGGGATAATATATTCGAAACCTGCCTGCCCCGTCTCAAGTGCTTGGGCCATGTAATAATCATGCAAGTCAAGCATATATGTTGTCAAATTTTTATACTCATCGTCCACCAAGAAATTGCCTCTTTGAAACTGCATTGCCGGTCTTGCCGTCTCATATAGTGAATCATAATAGATGTTCGTGGCATCATCCCTGGTTAATCCGGGGTTGTCTTCGACAATCTTGTTTATCTTCCTTTGATCTTCATGGTGTATTTCTTTGACTCTTAATTGATTGTGCTTACTCTCTATTTGCCTATTGAATTCGGACTGCACCCTCCACTTAGGCAGTGAGGCAAATAGATTCTAGAATCTTACTTTGTCTTCCTTAGAGGCTACTTTTGGCTTTTGTTGGTTCATCAAGTTTGTAGCACTACCACTCATCGTCCTTTTTTTTGTTGGTCCACTTTGGGAGCATTAGTGACCGAATCCGAGGACCTTTTTTCTACGACTGTGAGGATGCCTTAGATCTTGTTTTGGGCTTTTGTGGAGGAGGAGGAGGAGGAGAATTATGTTTTCTCGGGGGTGATGAAGAGGGAGGAGGAGTAGTCTTCTCTTTTGTTGGGGCTGATGAAGATGGAGGACGAGAAGGAAGAGAAGGAGACTTCTGTCTTCTCGGGGGTGATGGCATGGAACTAGGGAAGGTAGTGTGATCTCCTTTGTTGGGAGATGGTGAGTGATCATCTCTAGGTGGCGAAGATTCATCATCATCCTCATCATCATCTAAAGACAACTGGTGATCAAGCTTAATGAAGTGCTTGCACCAAGACACATGAGCGCCCTTGTTCTAAATAAGGCATTGCCTGTCTTCCTGTGTGGGGTAATCAATGTGCATCTTGTTATACTTCTTATCAAGTATAGTACCAATGCTATCATCGGTATACCCCGTTGGAATTGGGCGGCCATTAATGGTCCCATCTCCCGTAAGCCGGGCCTGGCCGACCGCCACCTTGTTAGTTGTCCATTGCTGATGGATGTATAGCCTGACATTGATGGGTTCAGTGATGCTGTCCACCGGATGAGGCGCATTCGCATCTTCATCATCGAGCGGGGTTGATCCACAGCTGCTGTGACCCCTGAACTGTGGGCTAAAGCTAGTCAGAATAGGTTCTTGTGTTACTACTCCTGATCCCATGGACGCCCTCTCATCAATCCATTTTTTGAATTTGTCTTCCATCTCTTTTAGAACCCTCATATACTCTGCCTCTTGTGCCACTCTACCCTCGAGCAGCTCCGATAAGTGGAAGATTCTTCCTCGAATTCTATTTTCCAAGGAACAAGACCGACTCCTCTAGTGCGACCAGGATGCTTGTTTCGAGTGCTTGGGTGAGCACGTCATTCTCCCTATTAGTACTACGGGTCCCTTTCCTCAGAGATCTTATAGCACCCTGTTTTAAGAACAACATCAGATACACATCATATGTGAGCCCAGGAAGTCAAATCTCACATATAGCTACAAATAAGGGTAATATCAATAGACAATGCGTAAATACATAGCGTATTAGTATAAATATTATAACCTCAGAGTATAGACAGCGGAAACACAACTGTGATCTTCAGGCGAAGACTCCAAATCCACAGGGACAACTGACTGGTTGATCACAAGCCTAATTCCTCCAAACTCTAGCAATCTGGGGATTTTTATCCAAATAATTGAAAAAATAAAGCAAGCGTAAGCACATGTCGTACTCAACAAATATAACATGGGGTTCATGAGGCTCAAAAGGCTGACACTGGTTTAACTGCGATTAGCTTTTAATTGTTACAATTTTAGCAAAGGAGTAGCAATAAGTTTATCATAATCCCATAAACACATGATCAGGTAAACATGAATAATGAATAGCATAAACAATTAACCATTAGTGAGCATCTTCATCATCCATGTCATTAGTGTTCATCATCTATTCCGTAAGGGTTCCAAGGTCGCTCGTGACCATGAGCACGGCTGATATACCAGTTTTACACTCTGCAGAGGTTGTACACTTTCACTGTGAGTCATGATTTACCCTTTCACCCGAGGTCGCGAGCCTCTTGACCCACTACCAAGGAAGGTCGATAGGGTTCACTATGAAGCCTTTCAAAGGTTCGTCTAACAAGTTAGGGTCGCTAAGGTTTCCCCATCAGTAAGCATGAACCCCCTCCAAGGAGTGACTAACAAAATACAAAGAAACCAAAGTGCACCCTCTTGGCAGGCCGAGATCATACAAACTGGAGCCCCTCTTGTGCCATAAAGGTAACCACTAACAAGCTAGAAAAGGTCCTCATACTGAGCTAAAGCCTAAGCCATGTAGCCCTCATAGCTATACTATAAGTCCCAAATGATCACTTATAGATAAGTCCTTAGGGAGAGGAATCTGAAGCATTTAGAAAGTTGCTAAATACTCCTGCCCCATGTTTCCATGTTGCTAAAAGTCATATTTTAATGTTTATTGCATATACCATTAGTCAAGTTACAAGATCATGGTTTAATTGAGCACTAGCAAAGCTACCCAATGCATAACCCCATAGGTATCAAGGTATAAGGTACAAAGTACTAGGAAATCCTTAGTGGCTGTCAAGGTAGACACATGCAGCATGAATTAAATGATTAAGGGTGTATAGGACAACAAGGATGATCCCATGCTATACTTGCCTTAAACTTAGATCCTTCTTCAAGTCCAAAACTGCAAAGATCTGCTTCTTGATTCACCACGTATATCTCACTGATTGGACATGATCATAAAGAACCACACAAGCATCCATGCAATCATACATGAAGCAAACAATAGATCTAAATTAGAATAGTACACCAAACATAAAATCAAGATGAAAAGTTTGTAAAACGGATCTACGTCTCGCTACGAACAAACAGACGCGAGAGGCACGCTAATCGGAGCTATAGTTTGAAAGAAACGGCTACCAAAACATCTACTCATAAGAGAAAATATAAAACTATAAGCTTCATGTGTTTTAACTATATAAAAGTATATATAAATTGAATTAAGTCAAATTTAGATTTCAATTATAAAACCAAAATAAAACAAGTCATATTTTATTTATAAAATCAAGTTGCATAATTATTATCCAAATTAGAAGTTAAACCATTAAATTATAGTATTAGTGACATGATAAACAGTGTCACTAACACGTAGATCTCATTGTAATGAATCTAGCACAACTTGAACGGGTCAATTTAGAGCTAAAACGTAGAAGATATGAATTAAACAAGATTTCCTTTATTGAAATAATAGATTAAATCTAACATCGAAATTTAAAAGTTGAAAACATACTTAACAGTAGTATGAACATGTAGATTATGAAATTACGAACCTAACGCAAGTTGAACGGGTCAAATCGGAGTTAAAACGACAAAGTTATAGCCTAGACAAATCTAATGGCAAAACTGTATCAATGGTAGTTTTGTAAATACTGAGATATGAATTTATGAATTAAAATAAAAATGATATTTTGAATTTGGCCACAGGACTGTGGGTTCAATAATAACAAAGTTTAGGGGCCTATCTGTAAAACTGATGTGGCTGACCGGTATTGACCGAATTGACTTAGGCCAACTCAGAATCGTGGCCGTTGATCTCGGATTTGACAGCCACAAAAGAATGGGGAGGATGGAGTCGCCGACACAGTAGCCATGGCAGTGGTGCCATGGCCGGCGCAAGCTTGGCCTCAGCGAAGTTCGTGAAATTGGTGAACCCGGCCCTCGTCGACCACGGGATCTACACGGGAAGCAAGCACGGGATACGGTGAACTCGTAGAGAAGGTCGGGGATAGCGGCGAATGCGTAGAGGTGATGCTAGGCTCATTTTGGTGGCTTGAGTTGATGTCCCATCTCCGGTGAGCGCTACTGGGTGGAAGAGAAGGAGATGGATATAGATAGAGGTACCTACCGGTTACTTACCCTCAGACGAAGCTCGGAGGGGTGCTCAGGGCGACCACGAAGCGACGGTTCGGTAAATCAAGGCTGCAGGGGCACTAGGGTTTAGTGAGCTCGGCGGCGACGCTACGAGCTCTGGCGAGGTGGCTGCGCTTGCTTGGGAAAGCCGTGCTGGTGTGGCTGTTATTTATGAGTGCGGAGGAACTTGCGGTGCACGACATCGAGGAGGCGGGGCAGACACGGTCTCACCGGCGGTGGTCGACTCAAGCAGAGTCCCTGTCGGACCCGAGATAGGAGGAGGCGCTAACGCGCGGGTCCGACATGTTAGCGAAACAAAGAAGGAAAGAAGAGTGACATGCCTGTGCTTCAGCTAGGCCACGACCTGATGTTGGGCCGGTGCAGAGGAGAAGATGGGGTGCGGTTGTGGGCTGCTGCCGCTGAGTCGCTAGTTGGGCCATGCAAGCGAGAGGGGAAAGAGGGCCGCACAGGAAAGAGCACACTGGGCTGCGGGGCTGAGGAAGAGCCGAGCTGGGCTTGCGCGGGAGAAAAAGGAAAAAGGATGGAGAGGAGCAGGCTGACTACTGGGTCGTAAGAGGGAGAAGAAATATTTTCTTTCCATTTTTCCCATTTCTATTTTCTTTTCATATTTCAAAACCCAATACAAATCAAAGTGGAATATGGATTTCGAATACACTTTTCAATCCAAATAAAAATGAGCAATTTTAGTAAGTATTCCAAAAATAAATTTTACAACTTTTAAATGTTTTTATTTCCTAATTTTCTTTTCTTTTACTTCAAAGCCAACTTCAAAAGCATTTTAAATTCATTTCGAATTTTGGATTTAACCACTCATTACAATAAATCAAATGCACCAGCATGTATGCACAACATGTTGCTACCTTATGATAAATTTTAATTTAATGAAAAATTTTATTTTCCTATGTTTTTATGAGCACAAATGTTCCAAATTAAATCATTTTAATCCTATTTTTCAAATGTGAAAATTTTAGGGTGTTACAGATCCTTTGGATGAGGCTGCTCATGGCTAGATTTGTTGAGCTAAAGCTCCCATCCAGGCCATGGTGTACCCCCCTCGCCATACAGAAATATATTGATCTGGGCTCCCAATTGGTAGTCCCAGGTTCAACGCCAAGGCGTTCCACCTCCTCAAGTTCCCTTTCAAATCCATCCATCTTACAGGCGTAGCCATGAGAGCCGAGTTTATGAGGATTCATCACTTTAAGTGAGTTCTCCTTATTCTTCCTGCTTAGTTTCAAGTACTCCTCGGATTGCCTGTATTGCTTGAATTCCTGCTAAAAGTCCTTCTACTTGGCGTACTGTCCACCATCCCAATTTGGCTCTTTATCCTTGAGGATAAATTTCTTGTATAATATCCCCTTGAAAGTCTTGAAGCATGTCTCCATGATTTCTTTTGTTTTTTTCTTGACTTGCTCGTTGTCAAAGTCCTATGGGAAAGTGAAATACTGTAGGATCCATTTCTCCCATATGTCATCCTTCTCACTTTCGAGAACCCTCCATGAGTCATCATCTTTCCCAATCCACTTCCTATACTTAATTGTGATGTAGTCCCTTACAAGTGCCCCGATGACTATCTTGTATTTGGTCGTAGCTTTTTTAGGTGCGAGCGTCTCCCCGACTTGGTCAAACTCAGTGATGTGCCAGTGTGCATTGCCACCAGTAGGAAGCTGTGACACGCCTTGCTTTGTTCTGGCCTTGCTGCTACCCGAACCATCTAGCTGCTCGGTCGGCTGAAGCTCCTGCTGGAGACACCAAGTAAGCTAATAGACTCTTAATTAATTAGCATGTGTGGCTACCTAGTCACATGATACCTAACTTACCTGGTCATCTTGGTCATCTTGATCTAGCTCGAGAAGAGTGGTAGGGGTCCATGGTACCTCATTCTCACCGTCCTGATTGTTACCGCCACCGTTTGTCGGATAATGCGGCTCTCCCGTCCCACCGATATCAGCCACTTCTTGTTGCCTATCAGTTCTTCGGCGACGATGAGTCATGGCTGTGACATGATCGTGGTTAATTTTGGCTGCGTACAACTACTAGTAGTATTTGTGCATATACATATTACCTAACTAATAGAGATTTAATGCAAAGTCTAATAATAAGTCCACATACAGTTCACGTACAACAAATGCATTGTTTGATTGGCTTAATACAACAAAGTCCACCTACTATTCTATGAAACAAAGCTTACATCAACCTCCAAATAAGAAAAGCAATGACCATAGCCATAAATAAAAGCATGGCATCTTTCCATGACCAAGGAGCAATTCTCCTAATCTTCATATCTCCGATGGGTGGCTCCTCTTCAATCTCCAGTGCCACCGGATGGCCATGGTTTGCATTAATTGGACCATAGTAGGCCCTCAAAACTTTAGCTTCTGTGTTGTATTTTTTATAATAATTTCCTAGGTATTGATTGACTTGAGCATAGCAATCTTCCCAGGTCAGGTACATCCTAGGCACCCAACCAACATGCACTACATACCATGCCATGGTTGCCTATACATTTAACCAAATTAGGTTGATAGTGCTGTCATTCAAACATGTTGTAGACCAAGCAAACTAAGTTTAGTGTATGTTGACGGTAGTTAACAACCAATTTAAAACATCAATTAAACATGAATAAGGGCATAAATAGAATCACCAATGAAGGTTTAGGGGTTTAAACTAATAAATTACACAAGTTTTGGCGAATCTGTGTTTCTAGCAGGGTTTAATCAGAAAACTACCAAGTAGGACCTAATCATCAATGGAAAATACGGAGTTCCACCATGGTACCTACATCGGAAGACTCTAGAAGGGTCTAGAAGCCACATCACCGAAGCAGAGGGCCACCCCCTGACAGGTGGGGCCGCCCAGCCCCCCTTGGGCCCACCTGTCAGCCAGCTTCGTATGTCGGTCTCCCACAGCCTTTGAGGATGCATCTAGGCCATTGCTTAAGTCAGTTTGATCCAAGGGCACACGTTGGACCCTTAGGGCTATGTAATCCAGCCACTGGCTCCCCCCAGGCATCAGAAGTCATCAAGTCATTTGAGAAGATAGAAACCCTAATCTCCTTAGAGCTCCAACTCCTCCGTAGCATAGCTAGTTAGGATAGATCTAGAGGGAGGCTAATAGGACTTCTCTTGGATTTCCGATCTTGTCAAGAGCGTGGTTTGGTATAAACTTTGTACCCCTCTCTCTTTTGTTTCTCCATTATTTTTATATGCTAGTTAGAATTGTTACGACAATCTCAGTGTTCATCTTATTCATGTTTAGTGTCTACTTCGATTATATACTTAGTATAGCTAGTTTATCATTGTGTTTATGCATAAGTTTGTATAGCGCTCACTCTGATGTACACAGGGTGGGTGGTCGACATTGTGTAAGCATGGTGCTTATATGTTGTTTACCTGCAGATACACCCTATATTCTGGGTTATGTGGTAGATCGCGGATGTGACACTTCCGTTGAGTCCTTTGTAGTCCACTCCCCGAATATAGGAGCACGTAGGGTCCGATTATGAAGATAGAGCGAGCTCTACCCTCAATCTTCCTTAGTAATATCCCTTAGGTGTAGATATGATGATTATCTTAGCCATGATTACTAGGTGTAATTGCACTAATGAAATGCATGCTTTGACTTGTAATTAAGAATGACTTAGGAATTATTCCTCTAATATTCTACCTGACCATGCTAATGCTATAGAAAGGAGTGCTTTGAGTGATTTATCATTATTATTACTTATTATATACATATCTTATTCTATGACTTATCCCTATTATGAGTAGAACATTGTTTATGGTTTATCTCTCCTTAAATAGTATAAGTTATCAATGCATATCCATGCTAGACCTTCCCGGTGGTAAAAATATAAATAACGATACTTGGAATACTCTCGGGTAAAATGCTACAATGGTATATTATCTGTGCTCTTGCGGATACTTTTGGTTCATAGATTTATATATATTCTTTCTAGTCACATAATTAATAAAGAACTACTTAGTGTTATTCTAATAGTAATACTATGTAGTACCAACAAATATCTCTACATCAACACTAGGGATGAGAACCTAGTAAAGTTAGGGATATAGGTTTATGATAGGTGACTAAGTACTTCAAACAAGTGACACGTTAAGAAATACCAACAAGCATTTTTGGCACCGTTCTCGGGGAAGGTAACTAGCAAATGAAGTATTGATAAACTTATACTTATTGATGTGATCGAAGAAACCATTGACCTCTGCTCAAACAGGCTTACCCTTGTTTTGTCTACTTGTGTATCTTATGCAAGGTAATGTATGACCGAATTTGACCTTCCGACAAACTACGTTGAAGATCCAGAAGCATTAATCAGGAAGACTAGAGCTAAACTCAAGAAAGTCTCAGCGTTAAAGTCGAAAGACAACCATATAAGGCGAAGCTTAACACCAAAATTTGAAGCCATGGTTAAAGTCAAAATTTCTCTGCTCCAACTACAGCCAACATCCATACTGGACCGACAGTCAATGTCGGAGATAATGGATTCAAGCTTAAGCCAGCTCTCATCAATATGGTGCAAGCAAACAAGTTTTGTGGAAAGGCAAATGAAGATGCGAGTGCACATCTCCAACACTTCCTAGAGGTCTACAGCGCCTTCACCATCAAAGGAGTAAGCCAGGATGCCATACTACTTCGCCTTTTCCCATTCCCACTCTTGGGAAAGGCAAAGCAATGGTTCTACGCCAATAAAGATAGAAACACGACATGGGATAACTGCTCCACTGCCTTTCTAGCAAAGTTCTTTCCCACAGGCAAGACCAATGCTCTGCGTGGGAGAATCTCAAGCTTTCAGCAACAACATGATGAATCTATCTTTGAGGCATGGGAACACTTTCAAGATTATATTGCAGAATGTCCTCATCATGGGATGGAGAATTGGCTACTTATGTAGACTTTCTATCACGGGTTGACCAATGGTACCCGTGAGACTATGGATGTTGCTACTAGAGGTGCATTTTTGTCACTCACACTCCCAGCTGCAATAGCTCTCGTGGAGAAGATGGCCTCCAACCAAGGTTGGAATGAAGAACGTCTTCAGACCTGCAAGAGAGGTGGAGGTATGCATCAACTCAAGGAAGTAGACATGCTGTCTGCCAAGATGGATCTACTAATGAAGAAGCTTGAATATCGAGCCAATGAGAAGCAAGAAGTCATGCACATTCATGATTCTTGCATGACATGTGAAGTGTGTGGAAGCACTGGGCATTCAAAGAATAACTATCCTGAGACCCATGAGGATGTGAACTTTGTCAACAACAACTAGTATCATCCTCAGTAAAATCAAGGATGGAACCAGCAACAGAGACTGAACTACCAAGGTAATTATCAATGTAACTATCAAGGTAATAATTTTAATAATTTCAATCAACCACCCTTGAGAGAATTAATTGCTAGTCAATCCAAAATTATGGAGGGATTATCTAGAAAGGTAGCTTCCAATGATAAAATTCTAGAGAACATAAATAATAGAATGGATAGCTTTGCTTCGGCCATTAAGAAACAGCATAGCTTTAATAAAATGATAGAATCACAAATAGCTCAGCTGGTGGCTACTGTTCCTCCATCCGATATAGGTAAGATTTTGGGGCAACCGGAAGATCTAGAAACTGCAAATCTTATCGATATTCACAATGAGCTTACTACTACATGGAGCGATCGACGGGAAGGTGGATAGATTATACATTGCCTGAGAAGAAGAGTGATCCAGGAAGACCTGTCATCCCCATCATCATTGGACCTCACATTTTTCAAGAAGCTGTCTTGACTTCAGAGCAAGTGTCAACATCATGCCTAAGGTAATCAATGATTGAATTAATGGATATACTTTGTTATACACAAATATGCGTTTGCAGCTTGCAGATTAGTCACTCTGTTACCCTAAGAAAATTCTTGAAGATGCCATTATTTGAGTGGGACAATCATATGTTCCTATAGGCTTTGTGGTTTTGGAAATAGGTGGAGATATAAGGGCACCCATTATTTTGAGCCGACCTTTCCTAAGCACCACAAAAGCCATCATCTACATGGACAATGCCAAGGTCTATTTCACGATCAAGGATAAAAAGGAGAAGTTTTCTTTAAAGAATCGCATCTTGCAATCTCCTAGTCATCCACAAAAGGCATACCTACCCGAAGAGACAACAGTGACCAAGAAGAAGAACAACCAAAGAAGGAGGAAGAACAAAGCCAGGCAACCACATGAAGAGATAGTCAACATGATCAACACACTCCGATCAAAGTACGACCACCTCCTCGCTTCACCATTCCTTATTAAGAAGGATGATCTAGGTGTACCCTTGGGCAAAGAATATTCCACAAGACCTTCTATGACATTGGATCGGGGGTCAACATAATGTCCAAGGTAATATATGAATATTTATTTGGTAACGAACCCATGTACCCTACATATATGCAGTTGTAGATGGTGGACCAATCAATTTGATTCCCTGAAGGAATAGCAAAGGACGTTATGGTAAGAATACATGATCAGTAAGCCCCTGCCGACTTCATAGTTCTGGACATGGGTGAAGATGAAGATGATACACCCATCATTCTTGGAAGACCGTTCCTCAACACCACCAAAGCAATCATCTACGTCGGGTATGGACAAGTCCACTTCCAATTTCCTAGAGAAAAGGTACGATGTTATTTTAATAGTTACACTACTTATGAGCAGCCAAAGAAGTCCTACACCAGGAGGAGACATTGATCATCCCAAAACCAGAAGAATAAATCTCCAAAGAATGAATGGGAGGTAGATAAGGAACCTAGAGGAGTTGTAAAAGATGAACCTGCTCTGCCAAAGTCAAGTTCACAGACCAAGTAGGTGTGGAAGGAGAAGGTAACATCATCACCAGAGTCACAAGAGGCGCAATCATCAGAGTCTCCATCAATAGGACCAGATGATGCACCCGTAAAGTAAAGGACTCTTCTCTAGCCAAGTCCTGTTCAGAGGACTTAAAAATCCGAACCCTGGCCGTGAGGTAACATCGGTAGTTATCCATATTTACTTTTAGCATTGCATGAATTATTTTTCACTTTAGCATATTTACTTTTCTGCCTTAGGATTGCATTTAGAAAAGAAAAATAAAAAAGTCTCATTATTGCATTACATCATTGCATAAAAAAAATCCTAAGCCCCATGTGAATAAATCTGCGATGTGTAAATACCCACGAGAATATTCACTATGGTGGCATAAAAATAAACATGCATACATATTTCTTTTTGCATTATATAAGTAAGAAAATCCAAAAATATATTAGTAGACATCCTGCTAGAACTTTGGCAATTAGGAAATCTGTCTAAACCTCCAAGAACAACAAATCTCTGAATGGCTGACCACTAACCCCTTATCTTAATCTGTGCCACGAGTTTTTTGGTGTTCTTATAGTGACAACATCCAGCTTGGGGGAGGAGCATCCCCCATGTATCTAGCTAAGTATTTCTTTCCCTTTTCAGTTTTACTATCTTTGAGTTTTCTATATATTTGCTAAAGTCATAAAAAGATGCATAACAAAAACCAATAAAATAAAAGTTTATCTTAGCTATATATATATAATAGTAAGGTATGATCTTAAAAATGAAAACAAATTAAAAGTGTGTGTCTAGTTTTCTATTTTTAAGAGTTAAATAAAGGACTCTAAGGATAATCTCTTGCAATGGAAATGATGACTAGTTGCTCTATCGTGATTCCTTCCAAGTACCTAGTTTTCAGCCTTGAATTTTCTCGAGTTTTGGATATGACTGTTTTGATATAAGAATTTACTCTGAACTTGAAACTCGTGGGTAGCATATGCTTGAGCTAAGTCTAGGTAATGGACGAATATGATATGAGAAGGTCTAAGCTGTTGTTTATCTTGTTCCAAGTGACACCAAAGTTCTGGAGATTTATCTTTTAGAAACACAAAAATGCTACATGATGAGTTCCTTGTATGATAAAGCTTGAATTCCTACCAGAGCCATATATGATATTTAGGCTACAAAAACATCCACATATATGCTGCTTACTTTTGCATTAGGTTTTGTCAAGATTTGTTAACCCTTATGAGAGATTTGTCATGCTCTTAAAATCAAGATCACGTACACACCACCCACATATGCACTACTCCTACACTAGGGGAAGGCGTAGAAACATGCCTTTCATCTAGATCCACCCAAAAATGTTTTGCTCCTACAATGGAAGTGAACACAAAAACATGCTTGATAGGTTTTCCATCCACCAAATAAATGCTCCAAGTTTTGGTTGCTATCCCTTAAAAAATTGTTGCAGAAAAGAAACATGGGGCTATGCAGAAGTTATTCATAAAAAAAAGAAAAAGGAGAGATGAAAAAATGGACAAGTGTCCGAGATATTGAAAACAATGGGTACTTAGATGCTCGCCTGAAAAAAAAGATGAATAAGATAGCCCATATTTTCTTGCAAAGTAGTTTTCAAGTTTCAAAAGAGAGGTATGTTTTCAAGGAGCATAGTAGAATTAGGTTAGCCACCATATATATCCACCATATACATCCATACACATGCACATCTTGATTTGATTGTATGACTCAACTCTCTTTGGATCCAAGGTTTGACCTTACAGTATATGTATTGCAAGTATGCTCTTTTATGCTTTCTCCACTCCTATGAGCTTCACATAAGCCTTAGATGTAGGAAGAGAAAGGCATAACATCACTATTATCTTGGTAAGGATCCATAAATACCACATATATTGAGAGACTTGATAGTGTCATACAATAGGAAACTCTGAGTTTTATTTTGAAAATCTATAAAAACTCCAGAGTAATGGTTGAGCAAAGAACTTAAGATATAGTCCATGACTTGATCATTCTATCTTTCAATTACTCAAGACCCAAGTGAAGGCTGAGAACCCCCATGGTTGAAGGTAATATGGGTAAGTTTGAAAGTCAGATCGGTTTATTCTAATCCAGAGGAAAATTCTTGTTTGAACGCATGTCTACTTTTGAGGAGTTGCTTCAATGTTTTCAAAATCCTTAAACTCCAAATTTAGTTACTAAGTTTAGTTTTGCTAAGGGACTAGTAAAAGGTAAGTTTAGGGGAGTTGTTGATGGTAGTTAACAACCAATTTAAACCATCAATTAAACATGCATAAGGGCATAAATATAATCACCAATGAAGGTTTAGGGGTTTAAACTAATAAATTCCACAAGTTTTGGTGAATCTATATTTCCAGCAGGGTTTAATCAGAAAACCGCCAAGGAGGACCTAATCATCAAAGGAAAATATGGAGTTCCGCCATGGTACCTACATGGGAAGACTCTAGAAGGGTCTAGAAGCCACGTCACCGAAGCGGAGGGCCTCCCCCGGATAGGTGGGGCCACCCGGCCCCCCTTGGGCCCACTTGTTAGCCAGCTTCATATGTCGGTCTACCACCACCTTTGAGGATGCATCTAGGCCGTTGCTTAAGTCGGTTAAATCCAAGGGCTCATGTTCGACCCTCATGGCTATATAATCCAGCCCCTGCCTCCCCCAGGAATCAGAAGTCATCAAGTCATTTGAGAAGACAAAAACCCAAATCTCCTCAGAGCTCCTCCTCCTCTGTAGCATAGTTGGTTAGGATAGATCTAGAGGGAGGCAAGCAGGACTTCACTTGGATTCCTGATCATGTCAAGAGTGTGGTTTGGTATAAACTTTGTACCCCTCTCTCTTTTGTTTCTCCATTATTTTTATATGATAGTTACAATTGTCATGACAATCTTAGTGTACATCTTATTCATGTTCTTCATTATGATATTCAACGTCTACTTTGATTATATACTTAATATAGCTAGTTTATCATAGTGTTTATGTATAAGTTGGTATAGCGCTCACTCTGACAAACACGGGGTGGGTGGTAGACATTGTGTAAGCGTGATGCTTATACGTTGTTTACCTACAGGAAATTTAGAGAAAATGGGATAAACATGTTGCTGTCATCCTTACAGGCATTTCAACAAACACCGAAGGGGCAGTGCCGAACACACTCACTGTGTAGGGGGCGGTAGCAGCTCTCCGCGCGCTCCTGAGGGCCTCGACCTTAGGAGATTTAGGCATGGCGGTGGGGGCACGGCCTGCGTCGTGGAGTACCGTGGGGTGGACGAGGAAGACGAGGACGACAGTGGTGCTCTGGCGGCGTCGAGGAAGAAGAGGGCACTGGCGTGGGAGGGATGGCATCGAGCGTTGAAGAAGAGGATGGCGCGACGGCTGTGGACGATAGCGCGGGTGGTGGTGGAGCTCCATCGGCGTGGAGGAAGACGATGGCATGGGTGTCGCTAGGATGGCAGCGATAGTTAGCGGCAATCTGTTGAAAACCTAAGGGGCACAGTGAGGGAGGCACCCACCTTGTCGGTTGGGGACACTGCTGTTCACGCGCTCCTTCAAATCCATACTGTGTTGGGAGTTGCTGGCATTGGGAGTTGTTGGTGTCGTGGTGGGAGGGGTCATGGAGGACCAGGGTGGGGGATGCTGGGGTGGAGGACATCGTCACACATCTTCCTCGCTACCATGGGCCGCACAGGGATGCGTGGACATCGGCATTGAAGAAGAGGAGGGTGCTCGGGCTGTGGACAACGACGCAGGGGAGGTGAATGGCGGCGCGGGGGGTGGCTATGCTTCGTCGGCTTGGATAAAGTGGATGGCATGGGGTTCAAATGACTTAGAAAAAATTCACCCCGCGCCATCAGGCTATATACTCGTGGCACATCACTGCTGGTGCCAACGGCAAACCGACAATGATGATGTAGCATCACTGCTAGTGCCGAAGGCAAACCGACAGTGATGTGCAACTCCACTACCGGTTTGTTTAAAAGGTTAAAAATAAAAAGAGAACCTATACTAATGAACTCCCTGCCCTAGCGCAGCAATTAATGCTGCGCACTCTCGACCCTATGACCCACGTTCAAATCCTAGGCGGGCCAAACCTTTTTGTTTTTTATTTTATAATTTAATAGTGTGTCAGAATAGGATAAAAAACAAAAAGAACCTAAACCTAACAAACTCCCTACACTACTGTAGCGGTTATGGCCGCGCACTCTCAACCCCGAGACCCATGTTCGAATGCTAGGTGGCCCAAACTTTTTTGTTTTTTATTTTATAATTCAATAGTGCATTAGAACAGGATAAAAACAAAAAAACCCTAAACCTAACGAACTCTCTACACTACCACAGTGGTTAAGGACGAGCACTATCAACCCCGAGATCCACGTTTGAAGTCCAGGCGGGCCAAACTTTTTTGTTTTTTATTTTCTAATTTAAATAGTGCATTATAATAGGATAAAAAAGAAAAAAAATACAAAACCTAATGAACTCCCTAGACTACCGCAACGGTTAATGCCGAGCACTCTGGACCCCGAGACACGCGCTCGAACCCAAGGCTAGGTACAATTTTTTTATTTTGATTTTAAAAATATAGATATCACTGTCGGTTTTCAACAAGGAACCGACAGTGATACTTGTCATCACTATTGGTTTTGGGCCCATCATTGTCGGTTTTGTGAAATTGAGAGTGATGATTATATATAATCTTTTTCCTTTTTAAAACTGAATAAATTCACGCATTTATATTCCTATTGCACCTATGTGCAAATGGCTTGAATTTTTTTTGCAGGCATGTACATCCAAATTATGGCCCCACACAAGATCTTAGATTTTTCTGATCAATTTCTTTATTATTATATTTTTCTTTCTACTAGACGGGACAAAAGAGGCCCAATTACATGTTGGACACACTAGAATTTTGCATCCACCTTGACCAAACATTGGTCCCTAGGGCACATGATAACCTATGGAAAAGTTTGGCACCATTCCGGATCGTTTTGGGGTAGGCTCAGTTCAACCTCTAATTAATCGGTGACATCGCGCAAAAATTCAATTAAACGACAGAAACTACCAAACCATCTCAGAAAAATCCCAAACGTCGAGGTTCCCTCACCCGTGGCATGGCAAGCTTGAGAAAAAGTTTGAGACCAATACGACAACAGACTGCATATGAATCACAGAAACCTTGAGAAACTAGGTGTTTATTCATTGTAACATGAGACGGCTTCTATAGGCTTGTGAAGCAGGTATGTACCGCCTATGTCCAAATGTCTTCAAATATTTTTTGCAAGCATGTACACCCAAATTACGGCCCCACATAAGATCTTAGGTTTTTCTGATCATTTTCTTTATAATTATATTTTTCTTTGTGCTAAAAAGGACAAAAGAGGCCTAATTACATGTTGGGAACACTAGAATTTTGCATCCACCTCGACCAAAAATTGGTCCCTAGGGCACATAAGACCCCGTGGAAAAGTTTGGCCTCATTCCGGATTGTTTCGGGGGTAGGCTCAGTTCAACCTCTAATTAATCGGTGATGTCGAGCGGAAATTCAATTAAACAGCAGAAAGTACCAAACCATCTTAGAAAAATCCCAAACTTGGTGGTTCCTTCACCCGTGGCATGTGCAAGCCTGAGAAAAGTTTGAGACCAACATGACACCAGAATGCATATGAACCACACAAACCTTGGAAGCCAAGGTGTTTAGTCATTGTAACATGAGACAACTTCTATAGGTTTGTGAAGCAAGTATGTACCGCCTATGTCCAAGCGGCTTCAAATTTTTTAGCAAGCATGTACACCCAAATAATGGCCCCACACAAGATCTTAGGTTTATCTGATCATTTTCTTTATTATTATATTTTTCTTTATGCTAAAAGAGATAAAAGAGGCCCAATTATATGCTGGGCACACTAGAATTTTGCATCCACCTTGACTAAAAATTGGTCTCTAGGGAACATAAGACCCCGTGGAAAAGTTTGGCACCATTACAGATCGTTTTGGGGTAGACTCAGTTCAACCTCTAGAAATTCAATTAAATAGGAGAAAGTACCAAACTATCTCAGAAAAATTTCAAACTTGGTGTTTCATTCGCCCGTAGCTCGTGCAAGCCTAAGAAAAAGTTTGAGACCAATACGGCACTAGAATTTAGAGTTCTTGTTCCACAGCACATGAATTACATGACAAACACAAGCCGAATTAAACTTAAACCTTGCAAATTAAACGTAAACAAACACTAATGAGGGGGTGGATGCACAACACCATACATTTGCATCTAAGCATGGTAATTGATATCATGGATTCTGTAACCACAGCTATCGATGAAGGCCAATGCCCGTACGATTGCACTCTCTCGTGCCTCAAAAGATCGGTGACATGGTCGTCTATAGATGTAACCTACTGAACGACCATTGGCTCCGTTAGTAAATCTTATGCAGAACTGGCGTCCTATAGTTGTGTGCTGGACGAGATTCCTAGTATAGTACTCCTAGTCATACCCGAGTCTCTCCGTAGCTTGGTCTACAATAGCCGACAAGCCCAATGCAGCATAGGTACTGTCATGGAGCACCACCTGCAAGTGGGCAAAACAAAAAAAATGAGAGATCGTTATTACAATAATAATACAATAAATAACCATGACTCACGTATCAGTGACATCGACTTTACCACATCCATTTGGTTGTAGCTTGCCTAGTATTCGCTTACTTGCGGAACGGGGACATCACCAGCACGCAAAGCTCCTATCTTGAAGTGCGAGAAATCGGGCACCTGATAACAAATGTGCTGAAGTGCCCCCAAACATTTGAACACGGTAGAGAACTGGGTGCTTCTCATGCTAGGAATCCATGATCCCATTCGCCGGATAAATTCCTGATGCCCTAATGGTAGCCTCGAAGGGGTGTACAAGCTTAGTTCACACGTCCAAGTTTGACCATCATTAGTAGATGTCGTGTTCTCAACGATGTCCGACACCATGAGCAAGCTAAGTGCTGCTTGCAGCCACTCTATTGGGGCTATCGTCTATGACATATGATACAATGATCTTATTTGAATGTGTCCATACATATTATGAAACAACACTTATTACAGAATTTAAGCTACAATTATTAAATAATTAGCATCCAAAAATAAGATATTGAAAAATATTTCATATGATAGCTGAAATAGGGTGGTTTGAAATGGCCACATCACGATCGAATGGATCATCGTCAGGGTGGAAACCTGGTTCTTGTGGTGGGGGAGGTCCGTACATCCCACCTAATAGAATTCAAGAAATATGACTATAAATATATATATTTCATTATATAAAATGTGCCAAGTAGAATGCAGCAAACTAAATAAATATAGATCGATGCATATATATACATAGCTAGAATATGAAAGAGGAGAATATATATATATATTGCATTGTACCTAATAAAATTTAAGAAATATGAATAGAAATATATATTGCATTATATAAAATATACCAAGTAAAATGTCACAAACTAAATAAATATAGATCGACGATGCATATATACATATCTACAATGTAAGAGAGGAGAACATATATATACCTACAATGAAATATCGAGGAGCCATGACCAAATCACATAGAGTGAAAAGAGTGAGAAGTGAGAATACGTGAAATTGATAAATGAAAGTGAAGTGAGGGTGCGTGCATTGGTATTTTCCTGGTTCCTTTTTATAGGGGGATAGACATATCACTGCCGGTTTTAAAACAAAATCGACACTGATGGTGTCCATCACTGCCGGTTTTGTAATGAAACCGAAGTGATGTAACCCTATCACTGTCGGTTTTGTATGAAAACCAATAGTGATGTGGCTGACGGCACATACTTCCATGCATGCATGCACATGCATGCTGCAATAAAGGTCATTACTTATGAAAAAATAGTAATCCTATGATCTTTATTTAATGCTCAAATAATATCCAAAAATTTTGTATCAATTGCATAATTTGATATATGGGTACAAAAACACCGTCATCCACCCAAAAAATGCTTGATAATTAATTATTAGGGCACCATATATTTGTAAAATATCCATACATGCATTACCATTTGAAGAGACAAACATCGATATATATATATATTTTTTGGTTATAGAAATACAACGTAAAATAACAGAAACCTTGAAATAAAATTACATATACGATAATAAAGACATGACACTAAAATTAAATATACGATAACAAAAACCTATTTCCGTCTAGGTTAATGTTACAATCGAAGTGTACAGACACGTTATAAGATAACCATCTTAGAAGCATTCTTCTAGCATCCAAGTTGGGTCGAATAGCCGCTAGAGAATGCCAGATATGGCTGATGAGCTACGCCTTTGGGAGACGAACGGAGAGGTTGCCGAGCACTATTGAATGCCTTTCCGGACAAACAATCCAGAGCACATCGAACGGTTGCCGAGCATCGATGAATCCATGCAGCTCTAGTTAGATAGTCTAAAGCACAACACATAGGTTGACTCTATCAACCTCGTGGTGTCCCCAAGCTTCGGCGTTGCTATATCTTCAGAAACATTCTTCTAGTACCTTTTGTGTGCACCATCCTTGCGGATGATCATGCTTATTGAAATTTGTATGTGGAGGGTTTTCTCCCATAGAGAGGCCATAGATGTGTATACTAGCTAAGAGAGAACGAAGTGAGACATAAGCAGCAAGAGGGTGGCAAGACTTGGCTGTTGAGAGGCTCCTGGCCGAGGGCTATTTTATAGGGGCTAGCAATCGTGGTACGTTTTTTTGAACTAAAACTATCGGGGTAGGTGGGAGCAATGCTCCTGCTATGGTGGTTAGCGGGAGCACTGTTGGCCTATGAGGAGCATCTAGACATCACTATCGGTTTTGGTTTAAAAACCAACAGTGAAGGTGGCCTTCTATGTCGGTTTTGGGAACCGACAGTGATGGGCCCTGCCATGCTGACAACCAGTAGCTAGGCTACCTGCCGTCGCAGCCTTTTTATAAACAGTATAAAAAAATTCCCGCGCATAGGGTTCGAACTTAGGTCTCGGGGTTCTTAGTTTAGAGCCTTAACCACTGCGCTAGAATAGGGATTACATTAGAATTAGTTGTATGTTTTCTTTTATCCCATAGTAAATCACTACTACTATATAATTAATGAAAAATTAAAAAAGTTTGGCTCACCTGGGATTCGAGCGTGGGTCGCGGGGTCGAGAGTGCGTGGCCTTAACCGCTGAGCTAGGATAGGGAGTTCGGTTAGATTGGTTTTATTTTTCCATTTATCTCGTCATAACGCACTACTAAATAATAAATGAAAAATCAAAAAAGTTTGGCCCGCCTAGGATTCGACTGTGGGTCTCGGAGTACAGAGTGTGCGGCCTTAACCACTGAGCTAGGATAGGGAGTTTGGTTAGTTTGCTTTTGTTTTTATTTATTAATAGAAATAATGCAGTTAGTTTATATTCTAAACTTAGTCAAAAATTTGTGTCTTGATTATTTAATTCTCTGATAATTAATTAATAGTCTATAATTATCAAATAATAGTGTTTGTGAACATCATCTCAATATTGGATTACATATTCAATGATTTAATTATAGAGATGCGCACAAAATATAAATTAGATATTTAGTGTGAATTACTGATACAACGTCTGAATAATGATTACATAGTTAATAATAATCTAACTATCTTCATTGGGTCCAACACTGAGGGCCTCAGCGTGATCACGCCAGATGTAAGCAGGTTCGTCACCCTCTTCAAGGATAGGTAGGGGTACCTTCGCCCTAAATGTAGGCATTTCCTGATAGCCCCTATAGTCTTCTTCGTCCATCACTCTATCGACACCGACAATCTTCCTTTTAGCTTCTAGGACTACTTTTAGCTTTCCTTTTGTCTTGTTCATTTGATCTATATTTATATTCATGTTTCTTTGCATTCTACATTTATATATATTCTTATTCCTTGCATTCGATCTATATTTAATTATGTTGCCACATTTTACTTGGAAGAATTTTTTGTGCATATATTTTATGTTCATATTTTTTTTTGCATTTTATCGATCAGGTGGTATGAACAATGGACCTCCCCCACCACAAGAACCAGGTTTCCACCCTGGCGATGAGCCATTCGCTCCTAATGTGGCCATTCCATGATTCCCTGTTCTAGCTATTATATGAAATATTTTCCAATACCTTTGTTTTTGATGCTAACAAATAAGTGTAATTAGTTTAATATCATTGTTGTATATATATATGTCGTAGACTATATCCCCAATAGATTGGCTACGAACATCACTTAGCTGGTTCTTTATCTCGGACATCGTCGAGAACACGACATCTAATGCAAGTGGTCGGCTATAGATGTGTGAACTCAGTTTTTCCATCCCTTTGAGGGGTGCAACTCATCGAAACCTTATCCATGAGATAGAAAGACAGAGCCTGTATGTGATAAGCACCCAATTTAGTGTCGTGCGCTTCTGTTTAGAGGCACTTCGACGTGTTTGCTATGATGTGTTTGAATTCTCGCACTTCAAGGCACTTGCTTTGAATGCTAGTGATATCCCTGTTCCGCAAGCAAGCGAATGGTTTGCGAGCTACAACCGTGTGGATGTGGTAAAATGGTCACTTATACATGAGTCATGGTTATTTGTAATTTATTATTGTAATAACATTCTCTATTTTTTTCTTTTTCTCCGCATGTAGATTGCGCTCTAGGACCTTACCTATGGTGCATGTGGCTTGTGGGCCGTTCTAGACCAAGCTACGGAGCAACTCGAGTACGATTAGGACTTCTGTAATGGAAACCTCTGCCAGCTCACTGAAGAAGGATGCCAGTACTGCATAAGGATTACTAAAAGGGGTGGTGGTCGTTCAGTAGGTTACATCTATGGCCGACCATTCTTTCGGTATTGTGATGTACGAGAGAGTGCACTCATACGGGTATTGACCTTCATCGATACAAGCGGATATATAATCCATGACATCAATTAGCATATATAGCTTCAGAGACATGTTAGTGTACGTGGCTCGATCGATCCTGGTAGTGATTTCGATAGTAATTAATGTTTATTTAGCTAGGTTTGCAAGGTTGTAGTTTAATTGGGTTCTAATTTTAATTTGTACAGCTTGTGTGTTTAATTATTATCGTGCATGTAATCCGTGTAACATTTGTTGGGCAACTAGAAATCTACATTCCAATGTCGCATTGGTCTCAAAATTATTCTCAGGCTTGCACGTGCCATGGGTGAAGGATACACCAAGTTTGTGATTTTCCGAAGATGGTTTGCTACTTTCTAAGGTTTAATTGAATTTCCGCATGATGTCACCGAGTAATTATAGGTTGAACTGAGTCTACCCCCGAAAAGATTCGGAATGGTGCCAAACTTTTACACAGGCTCCCATGTGCCCTAGGGATAAGAATTTTGTAGAGGTCGATGAAAAAATCTATTGGGTCCAAGATGTAATTCACCCTCTTTTGTCTCATTCAGCATAGAGAAAAATATATTAATAAAAAATATAATCAGAAAAACCTAAGATCTTGTGTGGGGCCTTAATTTGGGTATACATGCTTGCCAAAAAAATTTCAAGCCATTTCGACATAGGCGGAGTATACATGCTTCACAGAGGTACATGAGCCCTTTCATCGAACCATGACTATACACATAGGTTATCAAGGTTTCTGTGGTTCATATGCATTCTGGTGTCGTATTGGTCTCAAACTATTTCTTAGGTTTGCAGATGCCACGGGTGAAGGAAACACCAAGTTTGGGATTTTCTGGAGAAGGTTTGCTACTTTATGAGGTTTAATTGAATTTCTGCGCGACGCCACCGATTAATTATAGGTTGAACGAAGTCTACCCATGAAAAGATCCAAAATGGTGCTAAACTTTTACACAGGCTCTCATGTGCCCTAGGGATAAGAATTTTGTGGAGGCTGATGAAAAAACCTATTAGGTCCAAGATGAAATTCACCCTCTTTATTCTTATTCAACACACAGAAAAATATAATAAATAAAAAAAATTGATCAGAAAAACCTCAGATCCTGTGTGGGGTCTTAATTTGGGTGTATCTTGTCAAAAAAAATTTAAACCATTTCGACATAGGAATACACATGCTTCTATTTATTCGGTATATAAAAGGATTTTTTTTATATATAAACATCCTGGTCGGTTTCCAAAAACTGACAGTGATGAGATGAAACCGACAGCGATGCTGGTTATTGCTATCGGTTCATTTTGAAAACCAGCAGTGATTTATAAAAAAATTTAAAAAAATTATGCCAGCCCTCGGGTTTGAGCTTGGGGACCAGAGTTCTGAGTCTTAACGGCTGCGCTATGTAACACCCAAAAATTTGCATCACTTTGAAATAAGTGAATTTGAATTATTAGTGATTTTGTGAGCATGCAAATCTAGTTAAATAAATAATTTTTGTGAAAGTAAAATTCATCCTAAGCCTAGAGACATGTTGATGCACTCATGCTGGAGCATATTTTATTTGCGATGGACCGGTTTTTGTTGCATGTGAAAAGGAATTCAAATCCTTTTTGAAAATCCATTTGAAAATTCTGGAAATAAAAAGAAAAAAATGGAAATCCCTTCTTCTCTGTTCTGGCCATGAGGCCCATCCTTCCCTCTGGCCCAGCGCGCAGCAGGCCTCCTTCCTCCTCCTTCTTGGGCCGAAGTCGAAGCCCAACAGCCGCAGCAGCCTTCTCCTTTGCTGTTGCTGACGAACCGGGCCCGCGCGTCAGCCGCCTTCTTCCTCCTCCGGCTCGGTGTCGAACCGGACACCGACCGAGCACCGATCCGCGCGTGGGCGTCCGACACCACACCGCGCCGTGCCGACTGTCCTCACGTGTGCCGCACACGTGCACACCTATAAAACGCAAGCGCGACCGCCTCCGCTCGCTCTACCGAAAGCTCTCGCGCCAGCCTTGCCTTCAATTGACCTAGTAGCGCCATCGCCGAACCCTAAAGCCACCGCCTAGGTCGATTCGTCGTTCTACCGGTCGAATCGCCATAGTAAGCAAGCCGTCGAGTTTCGCAACGATCTCGCGAAGCTTCCGTGTCTGTTATTCATCTTTTTCTCGCTCAGTATCGCTTCCTCATCGCTGCCGAACTTTGCAGATTTGCGCCGTCCACCTCTGTGAGCTGCACGCCATCCTCGGTTCGCCTCGACCCAAGACGTTGCCCTAGGTGAGTTCACCTCGTGATTCTCTTTCGATCCATACCGGTCCCTTGTGTTTTTGTGCACTGGTTCGCCCAAACCGCGAGCTCCGGCGAGCTTGGTCGCCGCCGGCGATGGCCGCCGCCGTGTTGGTCGTCTTCCCCGGTGAGCCGGTTCCTTCTCTCCCTCCCGATCTAATCTGATCCATCCGGATTGGATCCAACGGTCCAAAACGCACCATACCCCTTCGACCGTCAATTTTGCTAAAGAGCCCTTGGGATTCTCAGTTTTCGAACCCGCAGTCCAAAGCGTATTCCCTGGTTTACGCTTTCATCTCTGGAAAATGTATTTTCCAATTTACAGATTCAAATTGAAGTTCCATCTAATTACAGTTTTGCCACTACCTTTAATTGCTCATAACTTATTCATTTTAACTCCAAATTGGACCGTTCAACTTGTGTTAGATTCGTCTTTTCGAGATCTATCTGTTCATATAATTTGTCACCATGTTTTTGAACTTTAAATTTCGAGTTTAGATTTAATCTATTTCTTTAATAGGGAAACTTGTTTTAATCATAACTTTCTCGTTGTAACTCCGTTTTTCGTGATCTTCGCGTCTGTGTGATCGTAGCAACGTGTAGAATAGTTTTATGAACTTTTCAAACTGTTTTCTTGCTGGTGGCGTATTGTTCTAATTATAGCCCTTTGTTTGCTTCGTGCATGATTGCTCGGATGACTGTATGTTGCTGCTTGGTGTTGTTGATCGAGTTCAGACGGTGAGGTTTACGTTGGTGATCAAGAGAACTTCTACGACCAGCAAGACTTTCAGGAGAACTTTGATCAAGGCAAGCATAGCTAAGGACCATCCTTGTTGTCCTATTCGTGATGCTCACTAAAATACATATGCTTGTGTCTTCCTTGATACCCTTGATAGGATGCCTTAGCAATTGAATACCTTACACCTTGTCACCTTGGGAGGTTTGCATTTGGGTAGTAACTTTGCTAGCGCAATAATAATCATGATCTTGAAACTTGATTAATGAATATGCTATAAACATAAACAAGATGACTTTTTAGCAACAGAAGGACTTGTCTTGTAACTGATTATCCAGGATTAACGTACAGCTGTGAGGGCTATATGGCTCTGGCTCTAGTTGCGTGAGAAACACTTTTCTAGCTGGTTAGAGGTCTGCGAGTTGGGTATAGGACAACCTCTGTCCCGTTGAGCCTAGCTATGGAAGTGGCCTTTTATATTATTGGAAGGGGGTTCCTATATCTGATGACCCTGTGGCCCTGGCCGGTTAGACGAGCTCTTAGGTGGCTTTATATGATTTCCAGTGTTTTGGACCTTGCAAACCCCTACATTTGGAAATCATGTCTCATAGTGAAAGTGTACACCTCTGCGCAGAGTTAACAAACTGGTATACTAGCCATGCTCACGGATACGAGCGACTTTGGAACACTTACATTAAGGGATAATGACTTTTACTTGTTAAGATGATTATTTATGTTAATCGTTTAAGATATTGATTATTCTTGTTCATTGATCATGTGTTATGGGATTATTGCTACCTTGATGTTAATAAATGCTAAACTTGATGATGACTTAAATGCTAACCGCAGTAAACCAGTGTCAGCTATTTGAGCCTCATGAACCCTTAGTTATCTTGTTAAGTACGACATGTACTTATGCCTTGCTTTATCTTTTATGTTGGAAAAATCCAGGATGGGTAACAGATCAAGATTGGATTGAAGATTATCGTGATGAGTATTAGGCTTGGTGTTCACCAGTTGATGTCCCTGTTGGAGCTTTCGCAGAGAGTTATCTTAGCAGCTATTATATCTATGTTTGAGACTATGTGTTGAATATTTATTCGCTATGTAATAAACATTTCGTTGGTACAATTCACAATTTGTCCACTTATGTGTGCGACCGTTCCTAGGGTGCACATTAGACTTTTATACATTCTCTTTTGTTCTTAAAATTGGGTGTGACAGTTTGGTATCAGATCACTATTGACTGTAGGATGCAAGCCTAGTTAGAATGGTCATTTTTAGTTTCCTTTGCTTCACTTGTTTCATGCTTTCCACCTCAATCTTGTTATTTGCTAAGTTTTGTGCTTCTTTTGTCTTATTCTATTATAAAATCAATTGATTCTACTCTAAATGATTTGAAACTTCTGTAGATGACACGTGACCGCAAGTCTGCCTGCTTGTACGTTGGATGCTTTCAACCACAGCGTGCTGTGTATGAGCCAATGGAGCCCAGAGAGGACGTCCAGAGGTAGAACTAGAAGAATGAGGTTGGAGAAGAGGTCCATTCTTCGCCAACTCCGATAGCTCAACCCCCAACACGTGTGGAGGCCATTGACTTGACCAATGATGATGAAGATGAAGTACTCCAACCACTGCCTCGTATAGGTTGGACTGACAAGTTAAGCATCAAGAAGCCTGATGACAATGCCTTCTACCATGACTTGCTGACAATGATGTTGGAGTGCTATTATCCAGACCTGCAAGCCACTTTGGAGTATCATACTACGGAGCACAGTCATCCTCAGATTGGTTCATCTTGGGATACTCGGTTGTTGATCAAGACCCCAAATACTCGCAAGATAGATGCAGTTGTCACCCACCATGTAAGTCGAGCTACCGCGGAAAGAAGCATGGAGGATGCTGCTTCCATTGCACTTGCCTACTACCGTGGCCGTCTCTCTAATGATAAGAAGGACGATGGACTCTTGTATTACCCATGCTATCTTCCGAAGGAAAATAGTTGGACCATAGAGGTCGTGGTAAAAGGATCGAAGACTCTTGAGGCCACCGTTGAGTTAAACCGTGAACTTACAAATAATGTGGGAGCGTTAAAAGGAGAGTTGAAGAAGGCACAAGACATGATCAAAGAATACCAGAAAGAGATCGATGGCCTTAATGCCAAGTTAGGCCGTCCCAAGCTGTTTGAGAAGTTAAATGAGCCCTCCACCAAGAAGAACGCCGCCCCTTGAGTTCATGAAGCCATTGTAATAGGCACGTTTTTAGTATCGTGAGTCGAGTCGAGTCTTTTAAGTGTTTGTGAACTATTGGTATGCTTGCTGGATTATTATTGTGATTTATGTGTGATTTGGATCTTTGTGATGAGTGCTGGAACTTTGTGGGCATGTCCACGAGTTCCTTAGTCAAAAATATTAAGGTTAAAAGTGCTATAATAAATAGTTTGGGTTGGTCTATCCTGTCTCTTTGCTTGCTGTTTTCTGGAGCAGTCAGTGATGTTTTGGTTATAACTTTTCACCTGTTCGAGCAATGGTTATGAAATTTTACTGGGAGTATATAGACTTTTGTGTCTTTCCAATGGCACAAGAATAACCTTTTTATCTGTTCATATCTGAGAGTTATGACTGTCACAATATGAACTTCTATGCTGTCTGGAATCTGAGGACAGTTTCTGTTGTGGTCTATTTTTTATTAATGTAACGTCAGAATCAGAAAATATGGTCTAAATGAAAGTTGTATATAATTTCTTAAGCTTTCCAACCGTATAAAGATCATCTTATTTGGATATCTGGAACTCAAGTTATGACAGTTTTTCTGACCTGCTGATTCTGCATCGCGTCCAGAAATTTTCAGAATTGCTTATCTTTTACATATTGGTGATGTTTCATGTTGGATTACAGATGTCTGGCCGTGGAAGAGGTAGAGGACGTGGGAGAGGTGCTCCACCACCCCCAACACCACCCATGACTACAGTAGAGGTGTTGACAATGCAAGGACAGTTCATGCAGTCCATGATGCAGTTCTTTCAGAACCAACCTATTGGAGCACCAGCACCTCCACCACCAAGAGACAAGCGGAGGGAATTCATGCAAGGACATCCTCCAGTTTTCTCTCATGCCGCTGACCCCTTGGAGGCAGATGATTGGCTACGCGCAGTGGGAAAACAACTCAACATCGCTCAGTGTGATGATCAACAAAAGGTGTTGTATGCATCGGGATAGCTTTAGGGAGTAGCTCAGACTTGGTGGGAGTCATATCAGTCTGCTCGTCCCAACAATGCTCCTGCTATCACTTGGCTAGAATTTGTGAGGGATTTCAAGGCACACCATATTCCAGATGGTTTGATAGAGCTCAAGCAAGAGGAATTCAGATCTCTCAGGATGGGTTCTATGTCTGTCAGTGAGTATCACGACAAGTTTGCTCAGTTGGCTCGCTATGCTCCTAATGACGTGAGGGAGGATGCAGATAAGCAACGCCTCTTCCTTAAGGGAATTTACTATGATCTCAGGTTGCAGTTGGCGGGTAACACATATGCTAATTTCCAGCAGTTGGTGAATCGCGCTATTGTGCTGGACAATATGCGATTGGAGAGGGACAGGAAGAGGAAGATGAAGGGACAGGCCTCCGAAAGCCACACACGCCCGTGCTATAATAGTCAGCAGAGGTATCAAGGTTCAGTCAGTTAGTGGAACTGTGGTCAGTTTCCACAACGCTCTCAGAACCAACAGCATAATTGGAACCAGCGTACACCGCAACAAATGGGCAATCAGACTCCACGCCAGGGAACGCCCAACAGCACCCCGATGAAGAGTAGTGCACCTAGTACTCCCAATAGGTGTTTTCGATGTGGAGATGTGGGGCATTATGCTAATCATTGCCCTCAGAAGCCGAATCAACAGACACCTCAGAGGCAGAATAGCAACCAGAAGCCCACGTACAACACTGGAAGAGTGAACCATGTGGCGCCTGAGACTGTGGTTGGAGCACCAGAAGTTATGATGGGTATGTTCAACATCAACTCTATCCCCGCTAATGTTCTTTTTGACTCTAGAGCTTCGCATTCTTTTATTTCACAAGCATTTGTTAGAACACATAACATACCATTAATTGCAATGAAGACTCAAATGCTAGTAAATTCACTGGGGGATCAATACCAGCTGCACATTGTTGCCCTTCAGCAAGTCTTACCTTATGGGGGGTAGACTTCACAGTCAGTCCTATTGTGTTGAGAACTTTTGGGATCGATGTGATTCTGGGTATGGATTGGATGAAAGAACACCGAGCTATGATTCAGTGTCAGGAGAGAGTTGTAGTAGTGACAACACCAAAGGGAGATCGAATCATTGTTGTGACAGTGCAACCACCACCAACAGCTACAGTGAATCAACTAGATGATGATGCTAATCCCCAGGACCGTGTTGTGGAGGAGTTTCCAGATGTCTTCCCCAATGATTTGCCAGGTATGCCACCTGACCGTGACATTGGGTTTATAATTGAATTATTACCTGGTACTGCACCTATAGCTAAGAGACCATATAGAATGGGGGTTAACGAATTAGAAGAACTTAAGAAACAATTGAAAGAGTTGTCAGATAAAGGGTTCATACGACCTAGTGCATCACCTTGGGGAGCGCCTATGATCTTTGTTGACAAGAAGGATGGAACACAGCGTATGTGTGTGGATTATCGATCTCTTAATGAGGTAACAATCAAGAACAAGTATCCGTTGCCTAGAATTGATGACTTGTTTGATCAATTGAGAGGTGCTTGTGTGTTTTCTAAGATTAATCGGCGTTCTGGTTATCATCAATTGAAGATTCAGAATACTAATATACCAAAAAACAACTTTTACTACGAGGTATGGGTTATATGAGTATACAGTTATGTCATTTGGTTTGACCAATGCACCTGCCTACTTTATGTATATGATGAATAAGGTGTTTATGGAGTATCTTGATAAGTTTGTGGTAGTATTCATTGATGATATATTGGTATTCTCTAAGACTGAAGATGATCATGCTGAACATCTGAGATTGGTGCTGCAGAAGCTTAGAGAGCATAAGCTGTATGCTAAGCGTAGTAAGTGTGAATTCTGGTTAAGAGAAGTCTCTTTTCTTGGACATGTGGTTTCTAATGGTGATATAGTAGTGGATCTAGGCAAGGAGAAGGATGTACTGAATTGGAGGCCACCTAATGATGTAAGTGAGATCCGCAGTTTTCTTGGCTTAGCTAGTAATTATCGAAGATTGATTGAAGGTTTCTCCAAGCTTGCTCAACCCATGACAGCCCTATTAGAGAAGAATGTTAAGTTTGAGTGGTCTAATCAGTGCCAAGCTAGTTTTGAAGAATTAAAGAAGCGGTTGACAACAGTGCCAGTGCTGATTTTGCCTGATCTAAATAAGAAGTTCTCTATCTATTGTGATGCGTCTCATCAAGGTTTGGGATGTGTTCTTATGCAAGAGGGTAGAGTTGTTGCTTATGCATCTAGACAGCTGAGGAAACATGAGTTGAATTATCCTACTCATGATTTGGAGTTAGCAGTTGTGGTTTATGCCTTAAAAATCTGGAGACACTATCTGATTGGGCATAAGAGTGATATCTTTACCAATCATAAGAGTTTGAAGTACATATTCACTCAGACGGATCTGAATTTGAGACAACGTCGTTGGTTGGAACTGATCAAGGATTATGATCTGGAGGTGCACTATCATCCTGGTAAAGCGAATGTTGTGGCTGATGCACTTAGTAGGAAGAGATATGCCAATGAGCTTGAGATGGCGCCTATGCCAGAGGAGTTATGGGAAGAGCTTCAGCACTTGAACCTTGGTATTGTTTATAATGCTATGGAGATAGAAGTGACACCTACACTAGAGCTTGAGATACGTAAGGGTCAGTTGGAGGATGAGAAACTAAGGGAGATAGCAGGTAATGTAGCGCTTGGGAAAGCTCCAGGTTTTAGCATAGATGAGAATGGGACTCTATGGTCTGGAAAAAGAATCTGTGTGCCTGAAGTGAAAGCCATTCGTGATGCAATTCTACATGAAGCACATGATTCAACTTATTCTATCCATCCTGGCAGTACTAAGATGTATCTGGATCTTAAAGAGAAGTATTGGTGGTATGGTCTGAAGAAAGATGTAGCTGAGTATGTTGCCATATGTGATACTTGTCAGAGAGTGAAAGCTGAGCATCAGCGACCTACAGGATTGTTGCAACTTATGAAGATACCTAAGTGAAAGTGGGAAGAAGTTGGAATAGACTTCATAGTGGGGTTACCACGTACTTAGAGAGGTTATGATTCAATATGGGTGATTGTGGATCGTTTGACTAAAGTTGCTCACTTCTTACCTGTCAAGACCACTTATAGAGGACCAAAGTTAGCAGAACTATACATGGAAAGGATAGTGAGTTTGCATGGTGTTCCAAAGAAGATTGTGTCTGGTAGAGGTTCGCAGTTCACTTCTCATTTTTGGAAACAGGTACACACTTCGCTGGGCACAAAGTTGAATTTTAGCACAGCCTACCATCCTCAGACTGATGGACAGACAGAGAGACTTAATCAGATTTTAGAAGACATGTTGAGAGCATGTACGTTGCAGTATGGTACTAGTTGGGATAAGAGTTTGTGTTATGCAGAGTTCTCATACAACAACAGCTATCAACAGAGTCTCAAGATGTCACCGTTTGAAGCTTTGTATGGGCGTAAGTGTAGAACACCCTTATTTTGGAATCAAACAGGTGAAAGTCAAGTGTTTGGACCAGATGTGCTTAGAAACGCTGAAGAGCAGGTGAGAAAGATCAGAGAGAACCTGAGAGTGGCACAAACCCGTCAGAAGAGCTATGCAGATAATCGAAGAAGAGACTTGGTATTCGAAGAAGGAGATTATGTCTATTTAAAAGTATCACCTATGAGAAGCGTGAAAAGGTTCAACATGAAAGGTAAACTAGCACCACGGTATGTTGGTCCGTTTAAAGTTTTAAAGAGGTGTGGAGAAGTGGCTTATCAGTTAGAATTGCCTGAGAACCTGTCTGGTGTCCATGATGTGTTCCATGTGTCTCAACTTAAGAAGTGTTTGCGTGTGCCTGAGGAGCAAATACCATTAGAGGAACTTGTTGTTAAGGATGATCTGACATATGAGGAGTTTCCAATTAAGATTTTGGATATAGCTGAGAAAGTTACAAGAAGCAGAACAATTAGGATGTGCAAGGTTCAGTGGAATCGGTATTCGGAAGCAGAGGCAACTTGGGAAAGAGAAGATGAATTGAGAAAGACATACCCATAGTTCTTTGAGTAAGAACAGCCTAATCTCGAGGACGAGATTCTCTTAAGGGGGGTAGATTTGTAACACCAAAAAATTTGCATCACTTTGAAATAAGTGAATTTGAATTATTAGTGATTTTGTGAGCATGCAAATCTAGTTAAATAAATAATTTTTGTGAAAGTAAAATTCATCCTAAGGCTAGAGACATGTTGATGCACTCATGCTAGAGCATATTTTATTTGCAATGGACCGGTTTTTGTTGCATGTGAAAAGGAATTCAAATCCCTTTTGAAAATCCATTTGAAAATTCTGGAAATAAAAAGGAAAAAATGGACATCCCTTCTTCTCTGTTCTGGCCACGAGGCCCATCCTTCCCTCTAGCCCAGCGCGCAGCAGGCCTCCTTCCTCCTCCTTCTTGGGCCGAAGTCAAAGCCCAGCAGCCGCAGCGGCCTTCTCCTTTGCTGTCGCTGATGAACCGGGCCCGCGCGTCAGCCGCATTCTTCCTCCTCCAGCTTGGTGTCGAACCGGACACCGACTGAGCACCGATCCACGCATGGGCGTCCGACGCCACGCCGCGCCGTGCCGACTGTCCTCACGTGTGCCGCACACATGCACGCCTATAAAACGCAAGCGCGACCGCCTCCGCTCGCTCTACCAAAAGCTCTCGCGCTAGCCTTGCCTTCAATTGACCTAGCAGCGCCGTCGCCGAACCCTAAAGCCACCGCCTAGGTCGATTCGTCGTTCTACCGGTCGAATCGCCATCGTAAGCAAGCCGCCGAGTTTCGCAACGATCTCGCGAAGCTTCCGCATATGTTATTCATCTTTTTCTCACTCAGTATCGCTTGCTCATCGCTGCCGAACTTTGCAGATTTGCGCCGTCCACCTCCGCGAGCTGCATGCCATCCTCGGTTCGCCTCGACCCAAGACGTTGCCCTAGGTGAGTTCACCTCGTGATTCTCTTTCGATCAATACCGGTCCCTTGTGTTTTTGTGCACTGGTTCACCCAAACCGCGAGCTCCAGCGAGCTTGGTCGCCGCCGGCGATGGCCGCCGCCGTGTTGGTCGTCTTCCCCGGTGAGCCGGTTCCTTCTCTCCCTCCCGATCTAATATGATCCATCCGGATTGGATCCAACGGTCCAAAACGCACCATACCCCTTCGGCCGTCAATTTTGCTAAAGAGCCCTTGGGATTCTCAGTTTTCGAACCCGCAGTCCAAAGCGTATTCCCTGGTTTACGCTTTCATCTCTGGAAAATGTATTTTCCAATTTACAGATTCAAATTGAAGTTCCATCTAATTACAGTTTTGCCACTACCTTTAATTGCTCATAACTTATTCATTTTAACTCCAAATTGGACCGTTCAACTTGCGTTAGATTCATCTTTTCGAGATCTATCTGTTCATATAATTTGTCACCATGTTTTTGAACTTTAAATTTCGAGTTTAGATTTAATCTATTTCTTTAATAGGGAAACTTGTTTTAATCATAACTTTCTCGTTGTAACTCAGTTTTTCGTGATCTTCGCATCTGTGTGATCGTAGCAACGTGTAGAATAGTTTTATGAACTTTTCAAACTGTTTTCTTGCTGGTGGCGTATTGTTCTAATTATAGCCCTTTGTTTGCTTCGTGCATGATTGCTCGGATGACTGTATGTTGCTGCTTGGTGTTGTTGATCGAGTTCAGACGGTGAGGTTTACGTTGGTGATCAAGAGAACTTCGACGACCAGCAAGACTTTCAGGAGAACTTTGATCAAGGCAAGCATAGCTAAGGACCATCCTTGTTGTCCTATTCTTGATGCTCACTAAAATACATATGCTTGTGTCTTCCTTGATACCCTTGATAGGATGCCTTAGCAATTGAATACCTTACACCTTGTCACCTTGGGAGGTTTGCATTTGGGTAGTAACTTTGCTAGCGCAATAATAATCATGATCTTGAAACTTGATTAATGAATATGCTATAAACATAAACAAGATGACTTTTTAGCAACAGAAGGACTTGTCTTGTAACTGATTATCCAAGATTAACGTATAGCTGTGAGGGCTATATGGCTCTGGCTCTAGTTGCGTGAGAAACACTTTTCTAGCTGGTTAGAGGTCTGCGAGTTGGGTATAGGACAGCCTCTGTCCTGTTGAGCCTAGCTATGGAAGTGGCCTTTTATATTATTGGAAGGGGGTTCCTATATCTGATGACCCTGTGGCCCTGGCCGGTTAGACGAGCTCTTAGGTGGCTTTATATGATTTCCAGTGTTTTGGACCTTGCAAACCCCTACGTTTGGAAATCATGTCTCACAGTGAAAGTGTACACCTCTGCGCAGAGTTAACAAACTGGTATACTAGCCATGCTCATGGATACGAGCGACTTTGGAACACTTACATTAAGGGATAATGACTTTTACTTGTTAAGATGATCATTTATGTTAATCGTTTAAGATATTGATTATTCTTGTTCATTGATCATGTGTTATGGGATTATTGCTACCTTGATGTTAATAAATGCTAAACTTGATGATGACTTAAATGCTAACCGTAGTAAACCAGTGTCAGCTATTTGAGCCTCATGAACCCTTAGTTATCTTGTTAAGTACGACATGTACTTATGCCTTGCTTTATCTTTTATGTTGGAAAAATCCCAGATGGGTAACAGATCAAGATTGGATTGAAGATTATCGTGATGAGTATTAGGCTTGGTGTTCACCAGTTGACGTCCCTGTTGGAGCTTCCGCAAGAGAGTTATCTTAGCAGCTATTATATCTATGTTTGAGACTATGTGTTGAATATTTATTCGCTATGTAATAAACATTGTGTTGGTACAATTCACAATTTGTCCACTTATGTGTGCGACCGTTCCTGGGGTGCACATAAGAATTTTATACATCCTCTTTTGTTCTTAAAATTGGGTGTGACACGCTAGTATAGGAGGTGTGTGAAGGCTTATTTTCTTATTTTCTTTTTGACTTTTAGAGTGCTTAATAATTTATAAAATTAAACCAAAAAAATTGGGCCACCTAGGACTCGAACACGGGTCTCGGGGGCTATATTACGCGGTCTTAACCGTTGCGCCAGTCGGAGGATTTCGAAAGAAAGGGAAAAGATACGCTACTTCACCCGTAACCGCTGCACCCCCATCACTATCGGGTCCAGGCATGGCCCGACAGTGATGTTGCCTCATCATTGTCGGTTTAGACCTTGCAACCGGCAATGATGAGCCATTAGGATAAAAGCAAGGCGTGGGGTGAAATTTTCCAAAGTCATTTCAACCCCACGCTAACCCCTCCCCCCGCGCCGTCGGAGTACCACCCTACGCCGACGGGCACCACCGCCCCCGCCCCCCCGTGCCACTGTTCCTAGTCTTGCGCTCCTCTTCTTCGACGTCGACGCCCGTGCATCCCCTCGATGAGTCCCCGTTAGTCCCATGCCAGCGCCTGCGATGCCGTCCATTGCCCCACGCTGGAGCACCGCAACATCCATGCCCTCGTTCCTCGTCCATGAAGCCGGCCATGCCCCTCCTCCTCCACGCCTGCATTCCCACCGACGAGGCCTTCATGAGCGCGTGGATAGCTGCTTTCCCACCCCCCATGGTGAGTGCATGGCTCACTGCCCGCTATGTGTTTGATGAAATGCCCGTTAGGTTAGCCGAGGCCAACCTGGGCTCTGCCCCCTTCCTTCTTGCATACGAGAGTAGATTGTGGTGGAATGAATTGTGCGTGTTTTCATACCGTGGTGTGAATTGGAAGTAATAGTTTGTTAAAATTTGTTCCCCGGTTAACATGCACCGGAATTCGGGTACGACTGTTAAATCAAAGCCGCTTGGTATAATATAGAAGGTGTAAAATTGCAGTGCATGTATTAATTTATAGCAGCGTGTGTTATCTTGTGATGGTTTTGTTGATGTTGTATCCTAGTTGGTGTCATCAGAAGACTGGATAGGAACTGGTTTTGTACCTTTTTTTGACTTGGGTGACCACTTGCAATGAGTTAGTTTTCTGTATAGCTTCCCCAACTAGGTTCCATCTCATTTTTGGATACATCATGTTTGATTGTTGTTTTTGATGAATTCAAGATGAAGAATAGAACCCTCATACTTCTAGCCTACAACTGCGATTATGTGTTCTCGGCTTTTAATTTTATGCTTCTTTTTTTGTTAAGATAATTCGATAATTAGGATTCTGTGATTGCAGCAACCATTTCGTCTTCATTTGTGTCAATCTTGCTAAAAATCTGATCGAGGTGTGGGACTTGAAGAAAAAAACATTTCATAATCTGGATGCACTGGTGGCAATGCTGGATTAGTAAGCGATCCTAATAACATATTATTTTCTAATCACACATACCGCTTTCTAATATTTCTCCTTTTAATATTACACAGTGTCCGAAGAAGACATATTGGTGGGACACAAGTCCTATTCAAGGTTGTCGAAATGTAGGGGAAGTACCTAAAACAGCCGGCGGGAAACAATGAATGCGGGTTTTATGTAATGTGGGCAATGCTTCGCTACATCGGGAGGAAATCGGAAGAAGCAGATAAGTTGGTGTGTATAATCCCTATTTTATTTATGTCTGTTAACAATTCAACAAAATAATTTACTGATTCCTCTTTGGATATCATCTTTTTAACGACAGCGCAAGAAATATAACCACGAAAGGTTGTTAGACATCGAGATCGTCGCACTGCAATCGAAGCTGGCAAAATTCATCTTAGCCGAGGTATTGGAAAAAGATGGAGTATGTTCCATTGCATAATCCATGAAGTTCAAGGACCAGTATGGCCTAGAGCGACTCGCTAGATTATTGTAAGAAGTCCGAGAAGCATGCTTCATCTTATCAAATAATTTCTTTTTTATTTTGAGGGATCAAGATCTTGATGAGAACATTTGAACTGTAACCGTAACATTTGTAATGTTTAATATTGATGGACCTATCGTCTACGTAGCGTATATAAAGTGAAACCTGATTCCACAAAAAAATATAAATTAAAATAAATTATAAAACACTCAAATGTGAACGGACCATCACTGCCGGCTTGAGCCACAAACTGGCAGCATTGGTTTAGCCATCACTGCTAGGTCTTGTCCCAAACCGGCAGTGTTGGTTACGACAACACTGTCTGCTAAAGACACAAACTGACAGTGATGTTCGAGGTTACACTGCCGATGGTCTCATGAACTAGTAGTGTTGGTGGAACTAAACTCTGCCGAGTTGGGTAACACTACATGAAAAACGATTTTTAGCAACGGGACAAATTTTTTATAGGGGTGGCTGGTGATGGAGCCACCCCTTCAGTGGCGTGCTCGAGAGCCACGAGACCAGCCGCCCCTACAAATGGAACAGTAGAGGTGGCTGGTGATACGAGCCGCCCCTACAAATGGGTTGGATTTGTAGGGGCGGCTCAATCACCAGCCGCCCCTAGTATTACTATTTGTAGGGGCGGCTCCATCACGAACCGCCCCTACCGTGCGAACTGCAGCCGTTTATCTGAAGTACCCCGCCCCGTCCCCAGACGTCTGCTGCCTCTGAAAACCTACCCTCTCTTTCATCTCTCTCCTCAGATCCCGTCACCGAGAGCCATCATCTAGAGTAGTGGCGGCGCATCCCTCCCCGAGCTTTGCCTCCGCTCACTCCTCAGCGCCGACCCCGCCCCATCACCGCCACCTCCGCATGCTCTCCTGCATGGATATGCCGTGCGCACTACCTCCCTCAAGGGGCCTTCGACCTAGGGCCTTCCTGGGACCCCAAGCACACTCACCCCATCGTGCATCTCAGGTTCGTGCTTCGGTGGCGTTGTACATGCCTGAGGTGAGATATGGAGGTGAGTACACCACGTCTCAGATCTGTGATTTGCCTGGAGTGTTTTCTATCTCAAAGGTGAGATATGGAGGTGACTACACCCGAGCTTTGCTTCTCCATGCTCTCCTGCATGGATCTGCCATGCGGAGGCTCCTTTAGCGGTGGCAAGGGCTCTTACAGTTGCATCTCTCCTCACCCCCTTCCCTACTCCTCTCCCACTTGACTCTTGCTAGGCTAGATCACATGCTCTGATATGGATCACATGCTGTGGATCTGAGCCGTATCTAGGCAAGTGATTTCTCCCTCCTACCTCCCTCCTTTTCTTGATTTCAAAACCCTAACTCACCATTATTCCTCAATCTCTCTGCAGGCTAACTAGATCTGAGTTCTTGGCTATTCTTGAGGTACGAATCCTAGTTTCTTAGGTTTTTTTTTATTTTCTCCTATGTTTTTAGTCACATAACCTTAACATGTGTATGTAAGATCCAATTTTTTTGTTGTATACATGCAGATCTGCCCTCCCTTGCTTGTTCCTGTGCTTTTGCTTGGGGTCCTGCAAGTTCTCATTCGGTATATGAGACATCTAGTCCCCACTCTCGTTCCCCCCTTAATCTGTATTATGCGGTAATGATTGGTGCGTGCTGCGACTTTGATGAATGCGTTATTTTCTGAGCTTATGTCCTACTCAATAATGATGATGGCAGTTTAAATGTTAGCATATATCCAAGTCTATGATGCTAGAAATTTTAATATGAGCCTATGTCCAACTCTATGATGATTGCAAATTAAATCTGAGCATTTGCCCATGTCTATGATGTTTTGTGCAGTTCTTAAGCATATGTCCAGTCCTCGCATTCTTAATCCTTATGTTCTTTACAACATTTAGTGTTGTTCATGTGTTGGTAGTAACTATGTCCTTCCAAATGTCTTGCTTTGTATAGATGGATTTGCAAGAGAAGAGGCGCTTGCTTTTTCAGGCTATGCAACTTCCTTAGAGACACCATAAAGTTTTGTGTAGAAGAGCAAGTTGCAATGTTTCTTCATATTGTCGGCCATAACCAATGCTTTAGAGTATGGTGGTAGGAACTACCCAACCAACACAGCCAAGAGAGCTGTTTAATTTGAGGCACTCTAGTTTGAGAGTAACTATTGAAAGGGCTTTTGCTGCTTTGAAGAGTCATTTTCGCATGATTGACAGCAAACTCTTCCATCCCTTCAAGACACAAGTGAAGTTAGTACTTGCTGGTTGTGTATTGCATAATTGGATTATTGATCATGGGGTTGATGAGGTAGTTCCTGCTGAGTTCTCTTGGGTGCCAAATAATAATGGTAGTCAGCCCCTTGGTACACAAGTGGATGACAATGCTACTTGGGCCTTACTAGGGATGAATGGGCTAATCACATGTAGGCTAATAGGGGTGCCTCTCACATCTAGGAATTTTGTGTCAATGATGAACTTTTCTATTTATTAACTTATTTTGTATCTTCTGGAGACATATGGAATGATGGTTATTATTTCTGTACTTGTGATGCGAGGCTTTGGACAAATACAATGATGATTATTTTTTCCTAACATACTACACTTCAGCTGAGACTATGGACAAATGCATTGATGATTATTTTTTCTCTATGATACTACACTTAATCTGAGACTATGGACATATGCAATGATGATTATTTTATTCCCTAAGATACTATACTTGATATGAGACTATGGACATATGCAATGATGATTATTTTTTCCTAACATACTACACTTAAGATGAGACGAGGAATGTGCATGACGCATGTGCAATGATGTTTTCTGTTTTCCTTTTTGAAATGAGGCATGAGGCTTGTGCAATTATCTTTGTTATCTTTGTTTTTCACATGAGGCATGGAGCATTTGCAATGATGATTATTTTTTGATGTTACACTATATCTAAGTGGGGTATGGCACTGAAATTAGGATATGGCTGAAGAAATTATCTTTGTTCTTATGAAATGAAATACTTAGAAATCATGCCTTTTATTTTTTAGAATTAATTTTTCCATGAAATGAAAAACTTAGAAAATTGTTAGAAAATTGTAGAAAATCCGTACTAGTTGAACTTGCGGACCGTGTTCATCTCGGCTAGCATGTTCTCTGCCGAGCGGTAACGGACGTCAAGGAGGAGCTTTGATTCTACGAGGGAGAGCGGCAATGGTCGTGGAAGACCGTGTTCCCTTCCTCGTAGAATCGGAGCTCTTCCTTGGCCAAGTACGGTGCCGTCCGGTGGAGAAATGCTCGCCAAGATGATCACGTAAGCAAGGTCAACTAGTACAGATGGTTATTTATTGAAACATGTTTTTGAGCTATAATTTATATGGAGACAAGTTTGGTGCTTTTGGTGATAATCAGGTAAGAAGCTTGTTATGTTAAAGCTCCTATTTGATCAGTTTAAGTTCTGTCAAAAAATTGATTTGAGTGCTATATATCTTTGCAGTTCAGATACACGCTCCTTTGCTTTGCTGCATTTGAGGCTACTCATCTGAATCCTACATGCCTACACCTTTATTTTGCAGTGCATGCCACATTACATTAACATTCTTTGATTGTTTTTTCATGTATGTTCAACTTCATCTGCGTATATATTTATGAAAGCCGAGAAAACATTACTGTTGGCAGTTCCAAGGAGCTTATTAGTTCTTTAACACTTAGTCAACTTATTCTGGTGATTCTAGTTCTTAGTAGTTAGTCCATCAGTAGTTAGTCCATCAGATGGCTTTTATTGTTCTTAGGCATGTCTTAGACTTTTGATTATCTTCCAAGTGAATTCCATTCCATGCTTGTGTATTGTCATTGAGTTTCAGTACAATCGTAGAAGAAGATAAGTCATGATGGAGTTGTGCATGAAAAATATATGTTCTGGTCGAATTTGAATTATAAATTTGAATTTTTTTTTGCGGAAAAATGATTTGTAGGGGCGGTTGGTACTGTAGCTGCCCCTACAAATCGATTTGTAAGGGCGGCTGGTGTTCCCAGACCACCCATATAAATCGATTTATAGGGGCGGCTACAGTACCAACCGCCCCTACAAATGCATGATTTGTAGTCACCCTTTCATAGGGGTGGCTAGCAAAACCGCCCCTACAGAGGTTTACCAGCCGCCCCTAAAAACTTTTTTCTACGTAGTGTAAAGGACCAACAGTGAAGTTGCAGAACACTACCGGTTTGTAGGAACCAACAATGATAGCTAACCCTCATCACTGCCGGTATGATTGTGTCGGTTCAATATCCGACAGTGATGGGGTGTTTTGAACCAGCAGTATTGTCCTGATCTAGGGTAGTGAAGCATGCGGAACAATGTGTATACTGATAGGTAGCGTTGTGGTGTGCTGCAATTTGTGATGACACCAGCTCTATGGGAGATCATCATGTCCGGTGAGCTCCCTTTTAGTGCGTCTCTTGGCACCTCTAATCCCCCATTCTGTTGAGCAGACCCTTAGACGGACGGCACCAATGAAGCAGCATAGCGACGAGGAGTGAATGGCTGTCGTATACCCGACAAGTATGTTGTTCGGTGGTGTCCGCATGTAATTGGTGATTGGTGGTTGTCCCTTGGCCCTTGTCATGGCTTGCGTGGTCGACGTTCCCATAGTGAGACAAATGAACAGTGAAGCTGCCATATATATAGCCTTGGGAGAATAAGCTGGATTAGAAATTGTAGTATGAAGCTGCTCAATTGGGAACTTTGGAACACATCTATCAATTTATTTTTGGGGCAATCCTAGGTATTCCGCTTACCTAGCAGGAGGTAATAGCTCAAACAGATCTAAGCCATTGATTTTTTGGATTTTATGAATTAATAAACTAATCTAAGAAAAGAAAAGAAAACTCAGAAATCCCCTAACCTTGGCAAAAAGAAGGCACACTTCCTTCTCAGTTGCTGCACCTAGGTAAAGGAAAAAAACTCCCGAATGGCGCACTCCCACAGGACTAGGAAGCATAGGAAATAATAGATACTGTGTGTGCTTTGTATCTGTAAATGGATCAGTGGTTTATTTCCAGGTGTCCGGAATGATGTTTGGGTACTGGAACAAGCAGGCCGCCTCGGTGCCTGTGCAACTCTGCAGTGACCAAACTTTGAGATGATTGTTCACTGAAGCTACCAAGCGTTGGCTCAGATAAGGACAAGACTCACCCGGCCACGTCTTTATCAAAATAATTTTAATTGGCCTGCTTACATAGTACTGTAATCAGTAACCTTCTAGACTTTTAGTGATGTGTTTCCCAAGTAATTAGCAGTACTCCCTCATACAGTATTAAAGTTAGGCACAAGCATTACTTCAAGTGATAGGCACACGAGTTAATGAGCTATACTTCAAAAATCGTAATATGACTGTCCTATGCCAGAATATTCATGTTAGCTATTGACACATGTATGAGGAAACAAACTAAATTAAGGATGAAACTAAAAATGTAGTACTGTAGGGCCTAACAATGACGGTATAAGGTGTTGAATGAATGAATGGCAGCAGCTGATGACTACTTCTCTCCAGCAAAATGATTGTAATTACCCCTCCAGTCAGGGCTATAAATGGCCTAAGACTATCGTGTGCTGCTCTTATTAGGGGTAGGTCTGTCTTTGAGTACCCTCTCGATGTGTATAAATACCCTGGAAATGGTGAGCTAATTCTACCATATTTCTTCTTTCCACCACCATTGTGCTGCTGGCTGTTTGTTCCATCCTTTAGTCGCCACCAATGTGCTGTTGCCTCTTGGCTTTTCACCACCAACATTTTTGATCCAAAACAGTTAGTGCATCAGTTTGGGCATGATAGGACTTGGGACACGTTGAGCTACACATGGTACACGTGATGCTACCTTGATGGAGCCTGAGTTTACTTCGGCATCCAATAGAGCCAATATTCATGTAGCTGGAATAATACTACCACGGAGTAATAATGTGACTCTACTTATAGCTGGCCTGTGTTATACTGCTCAGCATTAATTACTATTCGGGGTACCCTAGGGAAGACTAATGTCTATGTGTGTCTCTGTCCTGCCAAAATATGATGACATGATTTGGCCGCGCAGAGCAGTATAAAAGAACACAAACCGTGGATCAACTTGTCAGGATTTGTAAATATATGGATGCAAACAATTGTGCTAGCGATGCAAGCAAGTGAATATGTCCACGGATTTGCAAATAAAACATTTTAATTAAGTTGATTATTATCCTTGGTTAATGAGAAAAAATAGAAGAAGACGAAGTAAACAAATATATGTCTAATGGTAAGCCATACGTGTTGTATATAAAAACTCATCCTCTCTCTTTCAACTGCCAAACCCTAACCACCCTCTACTCGGCTATGGTGCCTCCCCTCCCTCCAATCATTTAGGTGCGGCTCCAAAGTGATGATTTTTTTCTAGTTATGGATGCTATAGTCTAAAACCTAGATGACATGCTCCATGCATAAACACAGTGTTCCCATGGAGAAGATGGGCGGATGATGGACCCAAGTTCTCCTTCACCGAAGTTGCAATATCTACGGTGAAGGCTCCACAGCGATGCTATTTTTTTTTTGCGAGGACATCATGTTGTTATCCTTTGGCTTCACAGAAGAATGAAGCTTTGGGTGTGTGTTGGCTCACTGAGAAACTTCATTATGCCCATGATTCAGTTATTAGAAAATATACTACCATCATCATTTAGCCTTTGAGATATACACTACTGGAGGCGCCCTCTTTGCCGAGGGCCCAGGGCACTCGGCAAAGGCCCAAAAGCCCTCGGCAAAGGCTTTGCCGAGCGCCGTCCTCGGCAAAGAGCCCTCGGAAAAAAATTTAACGGCAAAGAGGCTCTTTGCCGAGGGCCATTTGTTGGGCACTCGGCAAAGCCTTTTCCGAGTGCCAACGGCGACACTCGGCAAAGAAAAGCAGCCATCAACGGCGCTGCTCTGTTGACGGCGCCTTTGCCGAGTGCCGACAGTTAGGGCACTCGGCAAAGACATTTTTTTTTTCAAAAACTCTTTGCCGAGTGCCGCGGCGGCAAGGCACTCGGCAAAGACATTTTTTTTTAAACTCTTTCCCGAGTGCCACGGCGGCGCGCACTCGGCAAAGCCATTTTTTAATTCTTCCCTGAGGGTTACAGTTGAAAGGGCATTCGGGGCTCTGAAGAGTAGGTTCAGGATATTAGACAACAAGCCATTTCACCCATACAAGAGCCAAGTCAAGCTGGTATTAGTCTGCTGTATCCTCCAAGTGAATGCTGTTGCCAAGGATCTGCAGGTGTTCATCATGCAACCAGTCACTGCGACACAGGTGTACAACCATCTGTGCAAGTGGCATACTAAATGGGTTAAAGTGTGCAGGCTGAAGGAGCTGAGTGGTGCAAACTGGCATGAAGACCTCTGCATGATAACGCTGGATCCTGAGCAATACCATGGCCATGTTAAGGTACCATCAGTTCTGTTTAGAAGTTGCATCCATTAACTGTTACTTCAGTTGTTCCTAACTGTAACTGCAATTGTTCCTAACTGTAACTTCAGTTGTTCCTAACTATTACTTCAGTTGTTCCTAACTGTTTGTTCCCACTTGTTCAGGATCACGCCAAGGATGCAGAATTCCTCAACGTGCCAATTGTCAACTACCAGTTCATGCAGACCATGTTCGGTTATGGTGTTGCAACTGGAAGATTTGCAATGGGAAACAATGAAGCTCTAGGCCAGCCATCTGAACAAGATACCATTGACCGGGACACTAATGCACCTGTTCCAAGCAAGGATGATGGGCCTGCACACAAGGAGAAGCATGCTGACAAGAAGCTCGGCAAGAGGAAGTGGGTACTCAGTGAAGTGGATGCAGCCCTGTTAACTGGAATGACAGATGCTGTCTGGGGATTGAGTGCAGCTATAAGTGAGGGAAATCACTCTGAGGCAGCACCAGGGATATATGAAGCAGTGATGCGGTGCCCATACTTTGCCAGGAGTGACTTGATGATGTGCCTGAACTACCTGATGGATCACAAGGGCCCTGCAATGGTCTTTGTGCAGATGTCTCCATCTGACAAGGACCTGTGGATCAAGACACATCACATCGTCAAGCCGCGGTGGATGTGCTCAGCACCATGGGTGTTCGACATCAAGTCGTGGCAGATCAACATTGCTGTGTTTGCATATGAGTGTCTAGCATGAGGAAGTACGTGCACAGAGATCAAGAAGCCATGCTGTGGCTCAAGGTCCAATCGGGCAGTGTACAGCGTCCGCACACTATAGTAATCGAGCGTCTCACCGTCGCTATGTTGGAGTGGACAAAATTTGAATCTACAATCTATAGAACTAGAGGAAAGCAAGCAAATTCAGATATTATGCATACTGAATCAAAGCACAAAATAAAAATAAAAATTTTGTTTTTCGTTTACGTAGTAAAATTTTGTCACCATTCCAATAAAAATAGACAAAGAGCTGAGAGACGCAAAAAAATGAGATAATGGCTCACTAGGCTTCACAAGTTCAACCATGGTAGATCCATAATTTGAAACCTTTTTTGGTGGCATGTAGGTAATTGACTCCAAAAGCAAATAGGACATTGCCATACAAAAATTCTTGTTCTCCCACTACTTAGTACATAGAGAAATGCACACCTTTATGAGTTTAGTTGAAGTTGTTAAGATCTGCTTGCAAAGCTTATCAAGTGCGTGTGCTTTCTTCCCATGTTACAGTGTTGGTTTCAATAATAATCCTATGCTTGGTTCAGCTTTTGAATAATGTTTCTGCTGCCATCAAGAAGAATGCCAATGTAAGTAAAATCACACCTAGCAAGGGCTATATGTGATTTACACTAGTACATAGAATATTAGTACAGGCGGTTCTAAACCTATTTCACTTGTGTTTCTGGATTCCACAAGTGTGAAAGGCCAGTAAAAATTGCGAACTTCATCGACGTCTTCTAGAGAACCACCTATCGGCCTGTGTAAATTGGTTTACACTAGCGGTTTGCTTAGGTCAACTGCCAGTGTATCCATTTACACTGGTAATTGGGTTATGACAATTGCCAGTGGAAAAGTATTATAAAATGATTGAAGAGATATGTATATGATGAGAAGAAGCATAATAAGCCTACTAATCTAAATTTTTTGAGACAATCATGAAACCCTAGATCTAAAATCAATACCATTCTTTCTCTTGCTCTCAAACACAACCATGAAACCCTAGGTCTAATTTTGCCTCAAATTGAGAAGGACACATGCAAAAACAGATACGAGAAGCATTAGCTAACCTGAGTGGCGTCCTTCAAATAAAGAAATAAAGAGCAAAACCTCCCCCCTTGTATTTTGCAATTTTTGGACCTCTAAGTTCGCCGCCAATGGTTCCAGTCAGGGAGGAAGAAGTAGTATTTATAGCTGATTTTATACTGGCAGCTGATTAAGTCAACCGCCAATGTAAAACAGAGACACTGGCGATTGACTTAAGTGAACCGCCAATGTAAATACGCTATTTACACTAGTGGTTCACTTAAGTCAATAGCCAGTATGTCATTTACACTGGCGGTTGTCCTAACAAAACCACTAGTGTAAATCAATTTACTCTGGCGGTTTTTAGCTCGGGCCAACATATTTGTTTCTACTGGTGCTTGCTCGTTATTAACTTGTGTGAAGAGAATCGCTAGCATCAGTAAAAATCGATTCTGTACTAGTGTTTGGTGGTTGATTGACAACATGATCAAATGACCTGAAGTTGTTTGCTAGTATATATGGTATTTAGTACATTCAGATGAAAGGATGCATAGGACATAGGCAACGTGAAGATCAAGTGAGGTATGTACAAAACATTAGTTTATTTGGACCGTGGAAGAAAGTCATGTGTGCAGCACAATAAAACCACAACAGCAATGGGTTGCACTACACATTATGTTTCAGAGAGCAATGGCCATGGACTTAGGAAGCACTGGGAAATAACTTTGTCCATGACAGGTCCTGTCGTCCTATAGCCTTGGAAGGCAGTGCTGCAAGAGAGTGCAGGAGCACTAAGCTTAATGGAGGGACAATTAGGAGAGTAATGGTTAAAGAAATTGTTGAAAGCAAGGTTTGCTTTCTTTGTTCTCGTGCAGGCAAGGTTTTTGCTTGCTAGCTTGGAGGAGACAATTTGGTTCGCCTGGCAAGGCTAGCTTTGTTTGGTTTGGAAATCAAGCAAACAAAGCAAACACACCTTTGAAACCAGCCCTCAACCCATACATGATTATCCAAACCAGACTAATTTATGTGCAAACAGTCTTGATTCAAAATCGCTGAAAGCCAATCAACGACCATGAACAAGGACAACTTGGACCATCCTCCTGTAGCGAGGTATGGACAACTTGGATCATCCTCCTGTAGCGAGATGTGGAACGAACAAGAACCTTCATAGCTGCATGCCAACCAATGAATTCAGGTGGTTTCTATACCGCAACAGGAGATGCAAGGAAACCTTCTATTCAACATCTATATGTGCTTTCATTGTCACCCAGATCCAAATAACCAAACTGCCAATTACTATATATCTTCATTATTGCTTCTCCATCCATTTGCCTTTCATGGCAGAGATTACAAAATCAATAACAGTCCCTTTTATTTGCTTCTGGTTCCATATGTTGCACTAATTAATCTGTCATAGCCATTGTTGTGGTTCAAAGCTCCATTCCTGCTGTGTGGCTGTGTGAGGCCATGGGCATGGAACAGCAGGCGAAAGGCGAGATGGAGTGGCCAGGGCGTGTTGCTGTGGAGAAATCACTACGTGAAAAACGGTTTGTAGCAACGAAACAAATTTTTTGTAGAGACGGCTAGTAATGGAGCCGCCCCTACAGTAACGTACTGAGGAACCCAAAGACCAGCCGCCCCTACAAATAAAACAGCAGGGACGGCTAGTGATACGAGCCGCCCCTACAAATGGATCTGATTTGTAGGGGCGGTTCACTCACCAACCGCCCCTAGTGTTAATATTTGTAGGGGCGGCTGGTGATTGAACCACCCTACAAATGCCCGACGTACACAAAAATATCGTCTGTCCTCCTCTCTCTCTCTCTCTCTCCGTCTCAGACTCTTCCTTCCCCTCCCTCTCTCTCTCTCCCTCGTTCGTTGTCCCTCCCTCTCCTCCGAGCCCTCCTCCGTCTATCCCCCACGCCGCCCCTCCCTCTCCCCCACGCGGTGACCCTCCCTCTCCAGCGGCCACCACCAGATCCGGCGAGGACCAGCCCAGATCCGACGAGAACAAGCCTGGAGGTAAGCAGAAGTTTGTTTAGCGTGTGCGCTTTGTGCGTTTTCAGGTCAGCGTGGATGCAGGGTCACAAGGGAGCGGCGGCGATCTGGTGCTCCACGGGCTGCCTGTGGCTCCGCCGCTGGACGTGCCGACGGAGTGGCCGGAGGCCCGTCGCGTCGTCGTGCCCGCCAACTCTCACAGGGTAACGCCGCGTTGTGTCGTCGTCGTTCGTCTCTGGATCTGATTGTCGCGCGCCTGTTAGGCTCTGGACTTCAGGTTGTTCTGCGCGTTCAGAGTACCTGCAGGCTTCCAGCAAAAGATTTCACCAGAACGTCTGCAACCAAACGAACAGCAACCGGCTCTGTATATCTCGCCTGAATAGTTTGTCTTGTTTGTATCGTGCAGCAAAGGACGTATTTCCTCAACAAGGGGGCTCGACTTCAAGCCGCTTACAGTGTCAAGTCTGAAGATGGCGTGCCTCATCCACTCTGCATCATCATTGCACAAGGTAAGGTGCCTTCAGATATAAACTGAAGGCGTGGTTGGTCCGTAATATAACGAAAAGGAGGGAAGAAGATGTGCTAAAGCTAAAAGATTTGCATTTAGCTCGTATCACTTCATTTCTCATAACTGCAAGATATCATAGGATTATATACACTACTATTACCACTGCACGGGTCTGTGGGAGACAGTCAACATTAGTCATTAGGTGAAAATAATCTGACGGTCAGGCCTGCGCGCCGTAGTAGCTCGGAGTTTCTACTCCTTGTTTTCTCTGTTTATCCTGTTATTTTCCTTTACATCGTCTAATAAAATCTCAGCAAAGCTCTTTCTGTCTTTCTAAAAAAATGACCTGACGGCAGTTACAGAGGATCTATCGATATCTGAAAAGGAATTGTCATCTAGATTTTGTTAGTCCTTTGTTAAATCGTATGAACAACTTAGGTAGATGAATAACGAGGAGGTACAAGTAAGTCTGTACAGATACAATCACTGACCACTCATCATCTTCCTTTTACTTCCTGAAAATTCTGGTTGTGTGATCTCTGGCGTTGGCTCCATAGCGGAAAGCTTTATGCGGTGGGCTGAGATGCCATCTCTGCAGAGCAGCACATTATTTTGGCGCTTGGTGCAGGGTAAGTAAGTACTGTAATATATATATCAATTAAAAGAACCAGTTCATTGAAATTCTGAATGCTAATGCTGTTACACTGTCTGATCTCAGGAAATGGAACAATTGAGCAGACCGTCAATCTTTCCTGAGTACTACATTGCCGTGCCGCTGCCGCCGGAAGAAAGCAAGGAGGATCTTCGCTGTATGACACTGCCGCCGGAAAAAAAAAAAGAAACGCCGGTACTGTGTTTAATTGATATAGCTTGTTATTGTATACAACTTTAATTTGCATATTGTGTTGGATGCTAAAGATAATTGGAGTAGATTGTGCATGCCAAATGTGGCGATGGGGTGGGTTACTGGCTATTTTGTTTGGTTTTGTTTTGCAAAGTCGTATGGCTAAAGGAGCGGATGTTGAGGAGCTCTCCACCGATCTCCCGGAGCTGTGGAGATTAAAGTTGAGGCGACCTTGTGGAGGGGCCATTGCCTCCCTTGCAGATTCCTGCCCTCGCATCCATGGCGCTGATTGATGAGATGAACCTGCCAGTGCTACATCTCGACTTCCACCACAGAGGCGGTGCAAATGTTTCCTGATGAGATGAACCTACCTCGAGAGGTTGTTCCTGTTTGTTTCGTTATTAGTAGGTCAACTGGCTAGTGCTTTGTGTTGGAATGTGTCACTTGTCTTTAGGATTGATAATTTTTAATTTTGAATTCATATGAGATTACCAGAAAATATGGCAAATTGATTTCGAGCTAGAAGTGGTAATCATTTCTTTCCAGAAGCTAGCACATGCATTTCAGTATTATCTCATATGAATACAACTAAAGCCTGCATGGTCACTGAAGCTTGATTTCAGTATTTTTTTTCCAGATTGGTAAGTATAAAGTATTTTTATTTGGATTCACAGATTAATTGGCTACCTTCTATTCGAATGATTTGCTGTATCACTGAATCCACTCCACATGCATCGCTGACAAAGTGGAAGATTATCAATAGCCTGCATGGTCAGGTCAGTATCCAGTGTTGGAGTGCTCCTTTTTCTGTTATAACTTATGCACAAGTGATTGTATTTCTTGCAAAAATAGAACATGAATGCTACTTGTTTTGCAGAGCTTATCATGCTAGTCTCTTTTCCGTTTTGATTCAGCTAATGCTTCAGATTAACTATGCCATCACTATTTTTTTTCTTATATATTGGAAATACTCATGGGTGCAAAGATAATTCTTTATTCTTTGTGAAACATAATATACTAGTTATAGGAACTAGAAAGCAATGGATCGGATATCACATTGAGCTGATCATGGAAGCATGTTTGTTCGCATTGGCACCTGCCATACTTTCACAACTCACAGCATCCTGCTTGCCCATTTTCAACGAAATTCTTATACCTTTTTTTTGTGGTGTAGATGCCGAAAGCAAGTGTGGGATTATTGCTCAGGAATGGGAGAAAACCTGTTGACTTGTAGAGGAAGAGAGATGGGCTACACAGGGTACAATGCATGTGGCAATGGTTTACATGCATTTCCATCTGTCATTTGTTTGTTTTTTTAAGCGAAACCATCTGTCATTTGTTCCTTCCGATACTTGGTATCTGTGCAGCTTGCGTTTAGAAGTGTTCACAAGGTGAATATTTCAGAAGTTTCTTTTTTCCGGGACATAAATTTGGGTTTCCTGATTGTGCTGTTATCTATGATAAAGGCATTGAGCATACTAGTTAGCATTTTTTAGTTGACTTGATATTTTTTTATATTTGATTTGATATGTATTACTACAATTCACATTTGGAAGACATGTCATGGAATATTTGTTATAATCTGGTATAAATAAATATGTGTTGTCATTGAGTTTCAGTACAATCGCAGAAGAAGATAAGTCATGATGAAAAATATATGTTCTGGTCGAATTTGAATTGTAAATTTAATTTTTTTTACGGAAAAATGATTTGTAGGGGCAGTTGTTACTGTAGCCGCCCCTACAAATCGATTTGTAGGGGCGGCTGGTGTTCCCAGACCGCCTCTATAAATTGATTTGTAGGGGCGGCTACAGTACCAACCGCCCCTACAAATCGATTTGTAGGGGCGGTCTGGGAACCGCCCCTATAAATGAATGATTTGTAACCACCCTTTCATAGGGGCGGCTGTCAAAACCGCCCCTACAAACGGTTACCAACCGCCCCTAAAAACGTTTTTCTACGTAGTGAATGTGGCAAGGTTGTGCATGGTTAGCAATGACGGCGGTGTATGGGATGTGAGGGCCTGGCAAGCGTCACCGACAAGTGCACCGCACATGACGAGGGCAGCCGCATGCAGATGGCAAGGTGGTCTGGCACTAACGTCGAGGGAGGCCAGGGGCATACGGCAAGTGCGGGCAGGCTGCCTTGCGCGGGTCGCAAGCACGGGCGACATGGTAGCCGAGCTGCCGGTTTGATCACGCGACTGACTATTGGCACACCAGAACCGGCTGGTGTGACTGAGGCAGGGTCCAGCAAGGCGGCATAACGCGCGACATCACACAGATGCGACATGCACGGTAAGCTATACTGAGGGCATCGCGAGTGTGGACGATAGACATGATGGGTGAGCCTCACCACTGGAAACATACCCTGGAACAACGTCGATATGCTCATTTCTAGTCTTTGGAAGGACACCCACAATGGTTTGCCACATGAGAAATGATTTCTTCTACTTTTCCACTCTCTGTTCATTAACTATAGGGCCATATCAGCCGCAATTGCTTGCCACATGAGAAGTGATTTCATATTTAATGCTTTGAAAGCCATGATGTTTTTTTTCTTGCTATTTTTCATGGTCTGAGATAATATTTTGATTCAATGTTCTGAGATTTCCTGTCATGCATATTCATGAGGCTAGTCGGGATTAATTAACTATAGTACATATGAATCAAAAGCATCATTTGTCTTTTATGATTGCAGGATTTGGAGCAGAAACTGATCCTGAGTAATATAGTATAATAAGTGATAATGTGTAACCTGACAAGTCGTCCTTGGTTAGGTAGACAACATTGATCTGGTTTGTTCCAGGCAACAGAGCCTGAAGAGACAACAATAGTAGCAGCAGAGACTGAAGTTATATATTTGTTTCTTGCTTAGTACCAAATATTTTACTTGTATTATCAGAACGATAGAAGAGAGTGAGGCAGAGGGAGAGGGAGAGGGAGAGAGGGAGAGAGAGAGCAACAAGCATAGGCGTGAGAAGCATGGGGAAGTACGGCTGCTTGTTACATATGTTATTGGTGCCACGGTGCTGATTATATGTCTTTTTCCGTTGTACATGAACAAGCAGATCTTAGCATGTGTGCCACCTTCAAATTGCATACAGCTAACCCTGGTTAAGTGGCCATGTTATATGGTCTATTTCATTGAGTAATTAATTTGGATAAGCCACACATAGGCCTGGTGAAGGAGGAGCCGGCACATACAGCCAAGCCTGCAGCTCACTTCCTTACTGAGGGTCTGACTCACCAGTGATTGAGGAAAGACTTAGAAAAGAAGGCAGAAGGATGACATATTGACTCTATTTTTCAACCCTCGGTGGAAATCAGCTGGAATCATACCAAGCATGGTTCTATTAATTCCTTGACCATTTTTCGACCCCGTCGAACCAGGGACCTTGTGACTATGGTTCAGTTTTGGGGCAGTACGGAACCCAGCACGAAAAGCACGTGTTGTAAAACTACCATGGGTAGAACAATAGCACTAGACAATCTATGGATTGCACAAGCATGGTGCCAAGAAGAGCAAATACAGGCCAGAGTATTTGGATGAACTGGGAACTCAGAGTCTTTTCGAGTCCACTTTGTTGTTTCAATCGCATGTCCTGTTGGTGGACAGACGACACATGTATAGGCAGTACACCAGCTGCTCACATTATATCTTTTAACCAATATACGTATCTGTTTCATCCATAAGCTTCAAATATCTTTCACCAAAAAGTTTGCAATTAAATCTTATTAGATGGTGCAGAAAAAAATATATTATTTTGCATAATTAATTCTTGTTGAATCCTTTAGAAGTTTGGGGAAGGACAACAGTTGTTCTCACACAATGGTGCTGGTGATGAACGGATGGCCATGCATGAATGACTTGGCAAATAAATAATTCACTCTGGACTAGTTATTCCTGTTTCATTCTATTCAATTTTGTCACGTTGTGTTTTAGGGCTTTCCTTTCTCCCTTGGTTGATTATACAAACTCAATGTCCATTTTTTTTGCATTACGTGTCAAGGACATTCAACAAACCACTGCTTGGCTAGCATATCTCTACTTAGGAGCTGTTAAGATATCACTCAATGCAGCTGCAAGTTCGCAGATAACCATAATATATACTAGTGTTTTTCTCTACTCTGCATTTGAAATTACACAGACAATTCTTGGAGATTTTGGCTTGCAGTTTTGTTTTCTGATTTTGTACTTACTCCTAATTAATGGTAGTAATAATAACTATTTGATTTGTCATGTTTTGTGACATTGCTTGGCTACATGGCAGTGACAAAATACTGACGAATCGGCAAGGTACCATGTGTAATATCTCCATATGCTGCTAGGTAGGTAAAGAGCATTACTGGTTCCTGCATTCACCATCTATGCAACAAAAGCGATTAATTTGTGTGGCACAATATATAAGCACATATAAGACCACAACAGGAGCAGCATCGATGTATGTTAAATCTTTCTTGTTTATTTGGCACTACTGCACCAAAACTTTTACATTCCAGCAAGAGAAAATACATATAATCCACAGGATTGGGAAGCATAGGGAACAATGTATATTCGCACCTGCAGACTCTGATGACACCAGCTCGAAAGGAGATCCTGTCACCTTTAGTCTCCCATTCTGTTGAGCAGTACCTTAAACGGAGGGTGGACCAGTGAAGCAGCATAGCTATGAGGAGTTGTTGAGTGGTATACCCGAGAAATATGTTGCTCGCTGCAGCTGCATGTAATTGGCAACTGGTGGCAGCTGCATGTAATTGGCGATTATTCGGTGCCTGTGCTATGGGGATGCGAGGGTGTTTTAGAAGCCACCTAGCATTGGCTTAGATAAGGAGCAGACTCTCTCGGCCCTGTCTTTATCAAAATAATTTGTGTAGGCCAGCTTGTTACATACTACTGCAATCAGTGACCTTCTGGACTTTTTACTGATGTGTTTCCCTAGTATTAGCACATAAATTATTGTAGAAAATTATGGAATATACGCTAATCAGGATTCATGGTAATGATAACCAGTTCTATTTGATTCTAAAATACTACATGCCAATTGCCCATGTGAAACGGCTTCTATAAATTAGCCTTTTCTAGGGGCGGTGGCATAAGTCACCTTTGGATTTCAAAATCCATTGTTGTAGTGCAGACGAGGACAGTGAGATTATAGTGATATAAAACCATAGAATCAGTTAACAAATTAATAAAGTCAATATGCTGTTGTATTTACCGAATCTCATTCATCTATGATTGTCGTGTGTAACAGCTGTGTGCATCCTGGACATGGACGCTTTGCTGGTTTTAATTTGAAGCCAGCTGCTATAGTAAAACATAAACTGCCATCCTGGCTCCTGCTTAATCAAGTACTAGTTCCCAATCTGTTGAGCTCTTAATTTGTGAGCAAAATTATTGATTCCAATGTAATCCATGCAAGGAAAATAATGGAAAACTCCTCAGTTCTGGAAAGCTTCTGACACAAGCCTTGTGGTAAGTTAGCTGGAACCTTTTTGGTTGAGATCACGATGAGCCTTATTGGGGCTAAATTTTTAGAGCGTGTCAGTAAAACCACAGCGCCTCGCTTTTTCTAGACGTGGTTGCAATGACAATTGTGCCCTTATAAATGTTTGTAGAGATGGGTCACTACTACAAATTGATTTCTAGGGACATTTGTTTTACCAACCACCCATAAAAATGCCCTCTATTTGCTTGGATATTAACACATGGTACAGATTTCAGGAAAAGCATGCGTGCATATTTTATATTATCCCTTTCACCACCAGGCCCAATCTTTTTTGTGCATTTATGAAAAGAGATTTCTTTCATTCCGAGAGGGTGACATGTGTTGTTTCTCATTCGACACGTTTAATGGCTTCCACAGGTATGTACGGAACATTTCTCATCTGCACCGTGCAAGAGAGTCATGTGTGCGCCACAATAAAACCACAACAAGTCAACAACCACACGGGGCACTACACATTCTGTTTCTATTATAATCTTGTTCCCATAGAGCAGTGGCCATGGGCTTTGGAAGCAATGGGAAAGAACTTGCTCCGAGATATCCCTTTTTGATGTCGTATAGCCCTACAAGAACGTGGTAAGGCAGTAACACCGAGCAAGCATGTTAGGATGGTAATGGACAGTGATAGTCAGTGCAGGGTGTGAAACTTATATTAATGGAGGGACAGTCAAGGGAGTAATGGACAAGAGCTGTCCCAGAGATGCTCATACACACGCTGGTTTCCACATCTAGCTATTTTTTTTTGTGTGTGTGTGGTGGTGGTGGTGGGGGGGGGGGACGTCTGGTTGGTTAGAAGAACAGACATTGCTTAAGGCATTCATATGCTTTTTGGACTAGTTAGCAGTTTAGTACCAAAATGGATCCCTTCATTTTTTAAATATATTTCCTTGTATACAAGAATCGATCAGCCATTTATGAATAAGTCACAGTATAAATATATGCAGATACCTTTTTATGATTTATTTTTCATGTAATGAATATGTAATAAATTTAGTAACCTATAGTGCCTTTTCCTTAAACTACTCACTCCATTCTAAATTACAAGATGTTACTTTTTCTAAATACATAAATTTTGTTGTACACCTAGATATATAGTATGTCTAGATATATAGTTAAAACAACCGTATCTACAAAAGCCAAACGTTTTATAATTTAGAATGGAGAGAGAACTATACTTGTTTTGGTATAAACTTCCATGCCTAAGAAGCATATCCTGTGATGCCTTTTTTTTCTCATCTCCTGCTTTGGGATTATCATACAAATGCACCAAGCCTACCCGCAAAAGAAGTTTCAGTGGCACATGCAGTCAAATGCATTTTATGATGAAGGCTTAAACACGTACGCGGTAGCTTGGGAAACCCAATGGACCAAACTGGGCAGCCTTTCATGCCCGCATTGGTGCGATGCATGACGCACGGTGCCACCACCAGATCCTGCAGACGCGCCGAAGTCATGCTGATGGACATTGCTGATCTGCAGATGTGCCGAAGTCATGCAGATGCGCCGAACTCATGCTAGGTCATCTATGACGGAGGGAACCGTGCCTCTGCCAGCACCACCATGTTGGCCTCCGCGCATCTGGTGTGCGGCAGCAAGATGCTCGCGTATGTCACGCCACTCTTGTCAACCATCATCCCATGGCTATACCTGCAGCTGGCCGCTATCGACAATGTCACAACCGCAAGTCCTACTCATCATCCGACATTCCGACTAGCATAGTATCACTAAGAAGTAAGAACCTTCACCACCACCTCAACAAAACTAAAAAGGCAGCTCCAACCATGGCGACCAGGCAAGCTTCCTATCACTCGAGTTTTTTTTCTCAATTTTGTATTTGATCCTAATTGTAAGGACTATCTATGGCTGTGTTATGTGCTGACACTCCATATTTTTAGCTATATTTATAACACTTTTTGGTGACCAAACATTGATTATTTTGCAAGGTACAAATGCACCCATCTCTTCATAATAAAACACATATATTATGGTCCTTATTGGCATTGAATGCAAGGTACAGATGCGGCATAATAAAACACTTTTATTACCGTCCTTATTATAGGCAAGCTTGCATCTAATATTCCTTACAATGGAGCGTGACACTTACGTCCATATCACGTCGAGTTCAGATTATAAAACACTTGAAGGTAAAGGTGCATCTGTACTGATCTTTGCTTCTAGCTTTCACCATGCATCTTAGCCATGTGTGTCCACTGACACATAAAAGACCACCAGCAGCAGCAGCAGATTGGGAAACGAAATCTGTCTGACTTGTTTGTATGGCACCACTACATCGTAGACTTCACTTCCACCATTGGCTTTGTCCAAGTTCGAGCAAGAGGGGATACATGCATGCCACAGGACTGAGAAGCATAGGGAATAATTGGTACTCTTCCAGTCAGGGTCCGGCTGTTTTGACGCTCCAATACTCGATGCACCTGTAGAGGGCTCAGGGCCGCCTCTCATTCCTATGGAGGAAAGGTAGGTTCCACGTAGCGATCGACAAAATGAAGCTGCCAGCCACGCACTAATGAGGTTTTGCCCTGAAGATCCTGCCACGACATGACATTCCTAACTATTTGAGAATTTTCCCCTCTTTTCAAACCTGTTAGTTAGATGAGTCATAACCGTCTATTCCTCCTTCTGTAATCAGCGGAGATGGCAGTTAAGGAGAACCTGCTATGTTCCTTGAAAAGCATGTCAATGATGTTTGTGGTGTACTCTGCTTGTTTCTCCTCTGAGAATCGAACAGCTTTGGTTGAAACACTTATCTTTGCTCTGAGCCTCACAAGACAGCAAACGATTCCTCTACCGAACTTTGTGACAGTTTAGGATCATGGTACCCTCAGCCATCAAAAACATGAATGCTAGGTTTGACCCGAACAAAACACAAGTGAATTGATTTTTTTTCTTGTTCTACAGCAAAGAACTTCCTCGATGGCACGCTCTGTTATGGGACTCTGTTTACACGATGTTGCGTGCATAGACAGTTGATAGAAGGTTGACTATTTGTGGAGAAAGAAACATTTTGGGGTGATGATCCTAGGATTAAGTCGTGCTGTGGCCATATGTCATAGCCGTACACCAGTAGCAGCAGTGGAACTACACCACATGTAGTACGCTTGGTAGTACAGCGCACATTATAGATCACTACATTTTTTGAAAAGAGGTTATTGGCCTGACTGCCTCTACCAAATGGTCTGTGTTAATTTTCTATTTGTAGAGGTGATCGATTGGACCACCTATGCAAATCGATTAACAGAGGCAGACATCTTAACACGTCTATCTTTACAACTGCTATTAATAGAGAGGCTTACTGGGGACATGAACATGTGACCTTTAATTGTTTTTGCTCCCTACTACATACTACATTACACACTCACTACTAACATTGAATTGGATGCTATATTTTATATTAACTTTTGGCAATCTTGTATTAATTTTTTTAGCCCCTAAATGATTTCACATGAAAAACCTTTCAAATACATAGTTCCATATCCTGTCGAGCTCAATAATAGGGTGTGTCTTTGTGGAGATAGTTTGAAATTTCGAAAAGAGTAAAAAGCACCATATGTCCATTAACTTTTAGAGGGGTCTCATCGGGTCCATCAACTCTTAACGTGCATTTTAGTCCCTAATCTTCTAATGTTGTGCACTAGAAGTCAATGCCGGTTCGGGAGCTTGACATGTTTCCATTGAGCCCCTTTCCTTCAATTCATCTATCTCAAACAGCCCCCAAAGAGAACACGAGCGGATGACTGCACCAGCAGCCACGCCATCACTGGGAGAGTTGGTAGGCAGCCGGGTGTGGCCAGCGATCCCACCACCACACTGGTCCAGCTGCTCTGTGAGCAGGTCACACGTCATGCACCTGAGGGCCACGAGTTCCACGCTGTCCACTGTGGCACTGCTACACAAAAACTTATCCGAGGTGTTTTTAAAATGGCCTCTGAGGCGGTTGGGCTGGCTGCCCGCTTCGGTTATTCGTGGCAGGGCAGCCGGCCCAGCAACCATCTCGGTTAATGATTAACCGAGGCGGGCAATATAAAGAAATCGCCTCGGTTAATGCCTATTAACCGAGGCGGTTACCCTAACGCCTCTAACGCAAACGCGTCGGTTAATAGGCATATTAACTGAGGCGGTTTCTTTACATTGCCCGTGTTGGAAAATCTACACCAGGGCCCACAAAAGCCCGTATCCAACTGCCCCTATCAGGCTTATATACACAGGTGTTATGGTTTCTCTTCTCCCACTCTCTCACTTCTCCCTCCCTCCCTCAGCCATCAGCCCGTCTCTCCCTGCCCCACTCATCCGACTCCCCCTTCCCCACTTCTCCCTCAGGTGCTGCTTTCTCTCCCTCCCTCTCTTCTCTATCACGTCGCGGTGGCCCGGCGGCGAGGATTCGCGCGGGCGCAGCGGCCCGGCGACGCGACCTCACGCGGGTGCTGGCGCATCTTTGCGTGGGCGCGGCGGCCCGGTGATGCGGCCTCTCGCGGGTGTAGGCACATCCTCGTGCGAGCGCGGCGGCATGGCGACGCGGCCTCGTGGCGGAGCCCCTCCTCCTCCACGATGGCGCCCCGCGACGGCACCCCTGCTCATCCACGACAGCGCCCCGCGACGGCGCCCATCCTCCGCGACGGAGGCCCTCCTCCCCCACACACCGGATCTGGTGGTCAAGCGGCCGGATCTACCGCCCGTGCTCCCCCGGCGGGGGATCCGATTCTGGAGGCTCGGATCCGGTGGTGGTGCGGCGGGGATGCGGCAGCAGCGGTGGTGGCGGGGCCGCACGGAGTAGGCGAGCTCGCCAGTGGGCTTTGAAATGGGCTCGCTGGTGGGCTCTGGGCTTTTTTTGTTTTTTTAATTCATTAACCATGGTGGGCATTTGCATGGAGCCCGCCTCAGTTTGTGGGACCAGTACGCGGCACAGATCCGTGACCTGGGGCTCACAGGGAAGTGCCGCTGGCTCAGCAACCTGACACCGCCGAGGAGGTCGCCACCGTGTACGATGTCGATGCTCCTCATTCGTGGTCACCGCTCCAAGAATTTCTCCTCCTCCTCCCACTTTGACCACATCAACACAGATGACCTGCCTACATCTCGTAGTGTGGTAGTTGGCGTTGCTCCAGTGCCTTCTCGAGCAGAATGCAACCACAGCCCCTTCTTGCATCCCCTGCGGTGACCACCGCAGGTCACTTATGCTTACTCCTCCCCCTCTACATTTTGTATGTGCCTGGTTGGCAAGCAGCAAACATACTTGCCGCTGGCCTGCTAGTGTGATGATTTGGGAGAAAAGAACAACATTCACAGACTGAGGTTGGAAGTCAGTTGAATTGAACTGTGAAGCACATGTCTTAGGAGCATGCACCTAGTTCGAGAACGCAAACTGTGGTGGACAGGTTCCATTACTGGATTTGATTGGTTGACCAGCACCACAGCCTCATGTCGACATTTAGCTATCGACTCTCGTTAGGGCATAGCCTATGGATCATCATCGGAAAGTGAAACCACCATAGATCTCAGAGCACCACGATTTGGCGTAAAACCAAGATGTAGCTACTTCGATATTTAATAATTTGGATTTGGCCCAATTAGACAATGTCCTATTTTTTTGAACCATCCTTGCCTTCTATTACAACTCCTAAAAGTAGGAGATAGACCTATCACCCTGAGTTTATATTGCTTATGGTGGATAGAATTTGTTCTATTGAGATGTTAGGGTTTCGATCTTGGCCACCACACTCAATTGTGTATACCTTGAAACATGTAGCACCCGGCTCCCTCTTTAGTTAAAGTCCAACTAAGTAGAGATTCAAGAATAATATAAACTAAACAAATATTGCATACTAAACCAATGTTTGATTAAGGCCTTGGTCACAGTGGCATACTAGGCTGTCCTTGCAAAGGGCTCCTACATTGATATAGGTGGTTTGTGTGATAGGTTATTCAAGTTCTCAAAGTCATTATTGACCCATTTGTTGAACGTCATAATGATAATGTGGTGAAATATGTGGGGGTCCTTGTTATACGTATCAAGTTCACCCAATACCAATAGGAGTTCCTTCCTGACCCGATAGGATCCTTATTGTAGATTTTAGAGATTGACAATGATGTCAGCTTCCTACTAGAGGTTTTCATTCCTGAAACGTGGTTGTTCATTGTTATTCTTGGCACAATCCATAGTGGTGATAATGAAACCCTCCTGCCAAGTAGGGGAGTAGTCTTCATTGCATAGGCCAAGGATGTTGTCGGACCCTTGTGAGTGGTTTGGTGCTAGGGCTAACAGTATTGACGATGAAGAACCCGACCTATCGATTGATATTTATTGATGAACGTGAGGTAATCGAGTCTGACAGCAATGAAATTCAGGCTCTCAAAGCATAAAATCAATTTTCAAATGCACTAGTAAAACAAACCTTATGCCATATTAAATGAAAAATTAAATTTTCAAATGCAACAATAAAATAAACCTTATGCCATAACATATTTGCAGCATTTATGCCGTCGCATTTAGCTTAGTTTAGCTTTTTTGAATATTTTGTTGTGTAGAACGTGTTTTAATGTTTTTTTCTTTGTTTTTTGGTCAAAAGGAAAAGCTTTTCCTTAGAGATATCATGTTTCCATAAAAATAGCTACTGTTTACTTTTTATATAATGGCTAACGTTTTTTACGCTGCTCCTGATCCTTTTTGGGCCATGCTGTGTCCTGTTCTCTGCCCCATACTCTTTGTTGTGAATGGGCCACAGCCCAAAATCATGGTCCACTAGTAGCCGAGTCCAATCGGAAGAGCCTACCTGCCCCCGACATGAATCGACCGTCGCACCATCTTGGATGTGGGTGCTTATGTTTAGTAAAAAGGTTATTTTAGTTCAAACAAATGTAAATGTTTCTAGTTTTAAGTTGGAACTAATACCTTGCTTCGCTTTGACAATAACTAAGGAAGGGATATCGTGCTTGGACCCACTAATAATTTTTAGTGGCTGTAACAATTTAGAGCAATAAGTTTGAATAAACGAAGTAGTTTATGAAAATATTTTTTGTAGCCTGAAATAGATATTCAAGGCCAGATCTGAAAGAAGTTGTAAGATCATACTTGTAGAGGCAGAGTCCCTGCCTGTGTCGCCCTAGTGACCAACTAATTGTGGAGAAGTACGTAGATAATAGACACCATTGCACTTAGCTCGCACTAAACATCTTGCCATGACGACCACAACCCCAATAAACATAGCGCACAACTGCAGTAGCTACAAAGATAAATTTATATGCAGGTTATTTACCACAAACAGAGCCTTTGCAACACTGTGTGAGCCTTAAGCTTCTGCATTGTTTAGTAGCTCTTCAGCTTTTTGGACATGTAAAGCTTCATCCACAAGTCCTGTAGTGCTGGTGATGTTAGCCATAACGTTTTAGGTTGCGCACCGCTTAATTTGGATAAACCCAGAATTGGGCTTACTGGCCCAAAAGATTACCCAGAATTGGCCTTATGTCCAAATTAAAGGCCATTGCCAGAAAGTCATTGTTGTATTTAAGGGCGTGTCATCCAAAGCATCTCTTTCTACAGACGGTTTCTCTGCTTTACACCATGTATACAAGAAAGGCCTGTCTAAGGCATGAATAACACCACAACAGCAGCAGCAGTTGAAGCTAAATCTGTGCTGGTTGTGTGTATGGCGCCACAGTTTTTAGTTGCATTACTATCTTGGTCTGAGAGAGCAGGTGGTCAAAGGGTTGGGAAGCATAGGGAAGTGTTGATGCGAGTGCAACTAGTTTGAAGTTTCATACGCGCACAGATAGGCTAGGTGTCTTCTAACATTCTTGTGTAACTGTAATGGCAGCCACCAAGGCTGGAGAATCTCAAGCATCCTTCTGGTGGAAAATAATGCCAAGTCCCTGACTACATTTTCTGCTGTAGTGCTGTTGGTTAGGCAGCTCATGTGTTGCTTGAGATCAGACCATTGTCTTCCACGGTTGATTCTACTTTACACACTGCAGGCATCGAGTGCTACACGAAATCTAGGAACAGAGAACAGTTGCCAACAAAACCACAGCAGCAACGGTGGCAAAAGCCACTTGATTTAAACAATGTTTGTTTGTAGTATGCATGTACCCCACATTCTATTCTCACGGGCAATGTTCATAAGGTTAGGATGCCTCGGTAAGTATGACCTCTTTTTCATGTTGTCCATACTTCGTTGTGGAAGGGTCATTGTCACCAGCACAGGAATAGATTTCCCAGGCAGTCAAAAACGATTTTCCCTGGTGACAGCGGCGAAGCCACAGTGCATGTGTCGGGGTCATGCGACCCCGATAACTTTGTACGAATCAGTGGAACCCCGCGTATTCCGGCCAGCTACGACCCCATCAAATTGAGTTCATGAATCTGTGCGACCCCGGCAGCAGTTTAGTCTAGATTCGCCGCTGCCTGGTGACCATCACCTCCGCCTTGAATACAATGCCTGTGGTAATCAAGAATAACAGAGGCGGCTGAAATGCCCATATGTGGAATCGAGATTAACAGAGGTGGCTGAATTGCCCATCTGTGAAAATAATTTAAGAAAAATAGAAAAAGCCCACCAGCGAGCCCGTGTTCGAGCACACCGGTGAGCCCGCTTGCAGTCTGTCGTCGTTGCTGAGATCTGCACGGGCGTCCTTGCCGGGATCCTCCCTGCCGAGAGGTGCCCCTCTCGCACCACCGAGATGTGCGGCCTGCGTGCAGCCGGGAGGAGCCCCGCACAGGCTGCATCCACCTTCAAACAGCCCTTGCCGGGTTGCCGCGCAGTTGCTCCTGCGCTCGCGGTTGAGGAAGAGAGGACTGCGTGTGGTGAGAGAGGGAGGCGTGGGAGAGGGCAACTGAGGAGACGAAGAGAGGAGTGTAGGGCAGGAGTTCTCTACTCTAACTCCTGATTATATACGTGACCATTGTATTGGACCTAGTGGGCCTCGGTCCTATTTTTAAAGGCGGGCCTCATAAGAGGTCCTACTTTGAAAATGGAGACTATTTACGGAGGCAGACCTCTTAATAGAGGCGCGCCTCTGTTAATGAATTTTGAGAGACGTGCAATTTGTGACAGCATCCGTAAATAAAACGAGCTCCTCTGTAAATACATTTTGAGAGACGTGGGTCGGCGCACGGTGGCCTCTCCATGTCGGCAGGCCACAAATCCCCACATAGTTCCTGGTGACCTTTGACGGTGCAACGCCTGTCTCAACCAGGTACGACCCACATTGGCATAGCCACCGCCCGTGTCGCCACCATGCCTCTCTTCTCCGTCTACCAGGTCACTCCATAGCTTGTTGGGCGTCATCCTTACTAAGCGATATGGGCCATGGTGTGGCAGATCCAACGCGCAATAAATTCAGCAGCCCTATCGATCGGCAGTAGAGATGACACTTTGATCAAGCTGAAGTGGAGGCTATTTGTGCTTTCCATTAGCCTCCTCTTGGAGGACAAAGCATAGACCTAGGTAACATGCCACGACTCAAACCTAGACACCGACATGTAGGTGGAAGCCCTGGAATTCAAGCAGGTTAACGACGTGGTCTTCACGCATGTGGGCTCGGTGTTGTCGGGTTACCTGCCAGTGCTGCAGTGGTTCGACGTGTTCCGCGTACGGAAAAAGATCCTGGCAGCCATGAGCACAAGGATCCATTTACAGCTGGAAGTGAGACCGCATCAACAATATGCTCTCAGCGTCACAAATCCCTACCAAATCTGTAAAACCTTTGATCCCTAACTAGGTGTAAAATCATAAAGATCTCTAGCAAAACAGTTATATAATCACATGGGCAAACTTGTATTTTTGCCCAAAAGATAAAAAGCATGGACTTCATGGAAAAGGGCAAACTCTGCCTTTAGTATGAAAACGCAAGAGTAAGATCATAGAGTTTTAAAAACGAGGACAAAATAAAAAAATTTCCTTTCAAAATCAGGGTATGAACGCAGAAGCCCCAAATATAAAAGGCCACTGCTAGAATGTTATTGTGGCGCCAATTGCAAACAAGGGTAGCTCACCACGTGGCCACATAAATGTGTAATTTGCCCCTTTATTTAAGGGAGTGCTACACAAAGCTTCTCCTTCTAGGGACGGTTTCTCTGTTATACACCATGTATATAAGAAAGACGGTCTCTTATAAAAGAAAGACCACAACAGCAGCAGGCCAGCAGCAGTTCAAGATAAATCTGTGCCAGTTCTTGGTTTAGCACCACACCTTTTAGTTGCATTACTAACTTGGTTTGAGAGAGCAGTGGTCAATCAAAGGCTTGGGAAGCATAGGAAAGAGTAGATGCTTGTTGGAGTAGTTTGGAGCTTCGGAGGCAGAGTCCTGTTGCACGACAGCAGTAGGTGCCAGCAAGACAGCTGGAAGCTCCAGCTTGTTCTGTTGGAACTAGGAAGCAATGGCTAAGCCCCAGCCTCCACTTCATGCTATAGCGCTATAGATCCTGCGGCACCTCTCAGTTTGTGCAAAATCGAACTGTTGTATTGCACGGTTCATTTTACATTCTCCAGCCTGCAGCCGCCCAACCATACGTGAACCTGAGGAAAATCACAGCAGCAACAGATGCAGGAGACCATGCTTTTGGACCACTTTTGCATTTAGTCCTTTGTAAACTTTATTTATGCTATTACATACGTTAATTTTACAAGCTGCGAGGAACTTACCACAAAAGAATTTAAGGAGATGCTAGATATAATCTCAAAAGAGGCAATCAGCCAACTACACCTTCGACGATCAGTGCAGAAAGAAGTTAAGGAGATGTTATGTTCTTGAAAAGCATATCATTGATATGTGGTACAGCCAGATCCTTTCGGAATCCAACCACTATATATGTGATCGTGGCATTTGTCTGTGCAGTCCTGTGCTCTCAGCCTCACAATATGCTCTCAGCCTCACAATACCACAAGCAGCATTCGATTCCTCTGCCTAACTTTGTGCTAGATTATTTCCATGAGACACCGAAACATCAATCATGTGAATTATAGGTCTAACCTGATGAACCTGACACAAGTGAATTCTATTTTGTTGTCCCTTGTTTTGCACATTTGGCTTCCTCGACGGCGTGTTCTACGGTAACTGGTAAGTAGGAGTATTTAAGAAAGTGTCTGCAATGCGTGCATAGCAGCAAGACACAGCTGATGGAAGTCTGGAAGAGTAGATGCTCTTCAGCTCTTTTGCTTTTTGCAAGTTACAAGGTGAACACCAATCTCCACTTTTTTGAGATTAAGTTATAGTTTCAAGCGGCCAGTGGCTTATCACTGTGTTCTTTTTGTTCGAAAGAGAGAATCTGTTGAGCCGATGCTTTGAAATTAGCAGGGAAGAAACGCTCAAGCAAGATGCCAGTCACTGTATTCATATATACAAATCTGGCTGTTCCCACTACTTAACATATGCTTGCTGTGGAAAGTGTTTTGTCCTCCTGTCCTAGTCCTAGCACGAAGTTCAGTATAAGCTGCGCGAAGATCTGCTTTACAAGAGTATCATGGAGCACGAAGTTTAGGGACATTGTGGTTCTTCCTCTGTTTCAGCATCGTCCATATCTTCTCAAGATGGAGCAGAGCATGCACCAAGAAAATCATTGACTGTAGTTGGAAGTTCGTGAATAATCTAAGAGTTACGAATAATCCTCTCAAGATGGAGCACAGCAACACTTGTCCCTGCTCTGCGCCTCACTGAAAAGCACACCATTTCTCAAGCTGTTTGCCGGTTTATTACGTAACTTTGTAGTCGTAATCATATCGAATAGTAACTATTGTATTGTTCTATGTTTGTACTCTGGAAGCATTCGATTTCTTTCGCAATGTTGACCGTGAGGACAGTTCTTACTACATGTCAATTGAATGGATGCTTTGAGGCTGTCAAAAGAGGAAATCTCTAAGGGTCTGTTTGGATCCCATGAATTGAGAAGTGCTTCCTATTTTATTACTAGATTACTTTCCAATTTCTCTGAATTCCTCGGAACCAAAAAGGGCCCAAGACATATATCAGTTCCAGCATTCTAGTCTAGCTGTGTAGCAGTGTCACTTTCTATATACTAGATGATAAAATATGCATAACTCGAATATGTTGAAGTCAAGAATCTTGTAGTTTAGCTTTGGGCTCCTCGAACTGGTGTATATATAGGATATGGAAAGCTTCATCCACAAGCTAGGCACAAGATGTTTTAGGTTGCGCGCCATTTAATTTGGATGAAAAAAAACCCAGAATGGGCCTTATTGGCCCGAAAGTTAGCAAGAACGTCAATGTGGCGTCAATGGTAGCTTATACCCCACGTGGCCACATAAATATACAATTTTCCCCTTTACTTAAGGGAGTGCCATGCATAGCATCAGCTTCTAGAGACCGGTTCCCAGGTTTACACCATGTATATATTATAAGAAAGACCTGACCTGCTCTCTGTGGCATGAATAAGACCACAACACCAGCAGCAGTTCAAAGTTCAAACAAAGGCTTGGGAAGCATTGGGAAGTGTGGATGCTTGTGTAAGTATTATGAAGTTGGGGAGGCAGAGTCTACTTGCACGACAGCAATGGCTGGAAACAAGGGCTTAAGGCATCTCCTGCTTCTTCTTAAGCTCCTGCTCCTCCTCCGTGTGCACTTTATGCTTATAGGTTTGGTGGCAGCTCTAGCTTTGTGCGAAATCCGCAACTGTCTTTGGATTGTTCGTTTTATTTGCGGATAAGCCAACCCTAGAAGTAGTGAACCACTGTGAATAGAACCACAGCAGGAACATATTCCAGGGACTTACTTTATGCTAGTATTACGTTTTGTGACAAGCTGTAAGCAACTATGCACTGTGTGTGTTGTCCTTCTTCTCATCAGACTCTCTTTGATCAACAGAATGAAAACAATTAAGGAGAAACTGCTAAGTTGTTGAAAAGTATATCAACGGCTTGTGTGTTGTAGCCACTTTCTCCGCATAAACCCTGAGAATCTAACAGGTATGACTATGGAGGCACTCATCTCCTGTGTGCTAGAGGTCCTCTCGTGTGCTGTGAGCCTCACAGCACAGCACACGGTTCCTCTGCCTCCCTTTGTGCTCGGTCGTTTTCATGGTAGTTGGTACATACAACAATTAATCATATAAAATATATATCGGTCTAACCTTTTCCATTTCACGATTGTGGACTTCAGCTGAAGAATCCGATCCCCATTTGTATTGGAAACTCCACAAAGTACTGTGATATAAAAAATTATTAGCTATGGCCAATGAGATGTGGACAGTATGAACATACATTGTGCTCTGCTCTGTCCATTCATCGAGAGAATGAACAGCAATATGCAACCCTGCCTAATCAACATTTATTTTTCTACAAGTCATGCATAATCAGCTCATCGTGTATTTGTCTGCCAGCCGAAATTGCAAGCATTGTATAGTAAAAATGTCTCAAATCCAATGTAATGCACGCTAAATCATGGAAAACTCCCACTTGATAGTTGATAGTACTGGACATGCTCCATGCTCCATCTTGGGACAAGCGTCCCGAACAGGATGGAGAGGTGGAGGCTCCTTGGTGCAGAGAAGGCTCTGACGAAGGCCTGGCCAGAGAAGGATGGCGACGAAGGCCCAGTTGGAGAAAGCTCTGACGAAGGCCCGGCCAGAGAACGATGACGACGAAGGCCCGGCCGAAGAAGGCTAGCGACGATGGCCCAACGGAGAAGGCTACGACGAAGGCTCAGCCAGAGAATGCTCCGACAAAGGCCCGGCCGGAGAAGGCTGCGACGAAGGCCTAACGATTGTTTCATATAAGGGATTTGTGGAGAAGGCTCTATGACGGAGGCTCCGCCGAGAAGGCTAACAACGATGGTCTAGCGCTGAGGTTCCATGGAGAAGGTCCGCCGACAAAGGCTCCAATACGCGAGGGGGGAGAGTGAGGTGGCGGCTAGGGTTTGCAAAAAAAATAGTGGGAGAGGAGAGAGCCCCCCCTCGCTCTCATTTTCTTGGCATTATATAGGCGCTAGTTGGGCCTCTTCTAGGGGACTTGGCCCATGTGAACATGGCATGTCCCAACAGTAGCCCCTCATCTACTAGGTTATGGCCGGTACTACATGACCTAGTAGATGCTCATACAAGAAGAGGCACAATACAACTCGAACCTTGGTTGTAAGGATTGCCCTTCGCAAACCACATGTGCATGCCTCACTAAAAACTCCATCCCAAAACCCCGTGGGAAAAAAGGGCATGGAGAAAAGAGCACGTGCATGACTCTAACCTATACATGTTCTAAGTCTTGAGGTGTCTACCGCTGAGTGCCTTATTCTTCCAGGTGTCTTCACCTTTGGGCTTTGGCTTCTTTCTGCACTTCTATGACATGGTTCATTGGCTTTGCTTGGTGCACAGGCCTTCATCTTCAAGGCCTCCTCCTCCAATATCTTCTCGAGACAAAGGTCTTCGACTCCGAGGTCTTTTTGGCACGGACGTCTTTATCTTCAAGGCTTCTCAGTGTGGAGGTCTTCATCTTCAAGGCCTTCTTGGCACGAAGGTCTTCATCTCCGAGCCTTCTCAGCAGTAGGTCTTGAACTTCAAGGCCATCTTGGCGTGGCGGTCTTCATCTCCGAGCCTTCTCACGAGCGCCAGGCAAAAAGACTTCATGTTTTAGAGTTGCTGGTCCTCCGATATGCTCCCCTAGCCCCTCTTGGCCAGAGTTCATGACCAAATCCTCCGTGTCCCTTGGTGTAGTCGATGTAGTCATAGTAGTGGAAGTAGATGTTTGGACTAGAGTTGCTAATGAGCCCCTTGAGTCGAAGTGGTTGACGAAGGTGTGGTAGACCTTAGTGTCGAAGGAGTTGATGAAGCCCCTTGATCTTGGCGATGATGATAAATCATTGTGGGCATTGATGCTGGTGGTGTAGATATTGGTGTTGACAACGAAGGTGTCGGTGAAGCCTCCTCGTGACAATGTATTGGCGGAGGTGAGTCATCCAGGTTCGCCATGACTTTTTGTGAAGACCCTCCTGCAAAGGTGTTTGGCGGAGGCGAGGTTGGTGTAGATGCGAAGGTGATGGCGAAGGCCCTCCTACATAGTTGTTTGGCGAAGGCCCTCCTGAAATAAAGGTGTTTTGGCAGAGGCAATGTTGGTGAAGTCACTGAAGATGGTGGCGAAGCTCGTCATGTTGAAGGCGATGCCAATGTAGGCGCCGACGTTGTGTGCCGAATGCAGGAGAAGTTGCGAGAAAATGCACTTGAGTTGATCTCCTACATTTTTAGGGACTTAGGTTGGGTGTTATAGCTTCGTCGAATATCAACTTGCTTGCAAGTCTTTCGACACTCAGAAAGACACTGGCTTTCCCACTTGTTGCAAAAGATGGTTAGTCATTTCATGTAATATGCGAGGGGTGAAGTTTTTGAAGGTTTTGAGAGAGCGAAGGTCCCGATGCCTAACTGCAGATAGGTCTTTGTCGGGTAAAGCTTTTTGAAGCTTTTGAGAGTGACGCCCCGATGCCTGATCATGGACAGGTCTTTGTCGGGTTACTGTGGTGCAATGCATTTATGTAATGCATATATGTATGTGATGATGCAAGTAAGTGCATTTGCATGAAAATATTAAAAGGGATAAACTTATCATACACCCTGCAAAAATGATAGTCATTCTTGAACAAAAGATAAGCTCTTGATATATAAAAAATACCCTCGAATGAGAGGGTTGTAGTTTTGGATGGCTAGCGAAGGCTGCCATTTAAGAACTTGCATGGGTATAGATGTGACCTATAACATTGAACATAAAAAGGATTAGTTCTGTGCAAAGGTTATTTTGGATAAAATTTGGTTAATGTATATTATAGAAACCTAAAAAAAGTTGAACATTAGAACCTGCAAAAAAAAGAGGGAAAGTGTTAGCATTTGAGGGTTCAAAAGGTTGGGTGGCTGTCGAAAGTCGATTTCTGATGAAGGCCGCTGACTAGAAGGCTGCTGACAGACGAATGCTGTTGAACGATGAAGGCTGCCAATTGACGAAGACTGCTAAACAACAAAGGCTGCTGAATAATGAAGATTGCCAACTGACGAAGGCCGCTGAATGACGAAGGCTGCTGACAGACGAAGGCCAATGATAGACGAAGGCTGCTAGCTGATGAAGGCCAATGACTGACGAAGGCTGCTAATAGACGAAGGCTGCTCGCTGACGAAGGCCAATGACTGATGAAGGATGTTGAATGAGGATACCCAATGATACATGATGGCCACTAACTGATGAATGCCGATGACTGACGAAGGCTATAGACTGACGATACCCAGTAATAGATGAAGGCCACTGACTGGTGAAGGCAATTGACTGACGAAGGCTGTTGACTAGCGAAGGCTGATAACTGACGAAGGCTACTGAGAACCAATGATAGATGAAGGCCACTGACAAATGATGAAAGCCAATAACTGACGAAGGCAAATAACTGACGAAGGCTACTGAGAACCAATGATAGGTGGAGGCCACTAACAAATGATGAAAGGCAATAACTGACGAAGGCTAACAACTGGAGAAGACTGATAGCTGACGAAGGCTATTGGCTGATAACAACCCATTCCATGGGGAGCTACTATCTTGTGTAAACTATGTACCTTCGAATTGTAAAAAACCAGCATACAACAAAGAAAAATATACTGTATGGGAGGGTTAGCATGGGGAGGGAAAGAGATGCTTACAGTGGTGGTTATCTGCATGTTAGTAAAAAACAGATTCGACATAAGAAAAAGATAGGTTTTTGAGTTAGCTGGTTAAGACCAAGCATGTATAGCCCCTCAGGCAATGCTATTAGTGTGGCGAAGGTCGTGGCAACTTTTTTGGTCACATTGGTGACAAGTTGTATGCGAAGGTTAATTTTTGTAATTTGTTTTGAGAAGCGAAGGTTAGATCAAAATTGTGACAGAATAAATCACAAGAGTGAAAATTGTAAGGAAACTTGCTAGAAAAGAGAAGGGGGTGGAATATTTATCGCGAGCCCTGGAGAACAGTGCATCGAAAGCCCCTCAGCGCGGCTCTGGAACTCCAGCCTTCGGCATCAAGAATTTTTTGCCGAAGGCAAGCCTTCGGAGGATGGATGATAAAGCCTTCGGCATCAAAATTTTACTGAAGATGTTGACTTTATCTGCAGAAAGCTTATCCAATCCATTTTATCCATCCGAAGTTGTAGCAGTCTGAAGAAAACCCGTCTTCGGCGACAAAACCAGGAGTCCATCCATTCATCAGAAAATACCCTTCAGGAGAATAGAGTCTGCCTTCAAGAGACAGACAGGAGTCCATCCCAAAATACTCCGTCTAGAGAGAGGCCCATCTTCGGCCTTTGGCCTTTGCGGCTGTTCCAGGTTGCTCCCAAAGAAGCTACGTAAGGCTGCAATACAAGAATACTTAAAAATGGTTGTCTGATGTTACTGATTGACCTTTGTTCTGCAAGCATCTAGGTAATGTTAGACAATGCACCATGCTCAAGGCTCGTTAGTCGATGGTACTGAATGCGTAGACGCCAGTAGAAGGCTCCACGAAAATTGAAATAAGAAAGCACTTATCTGAACCGCGGGATCGGACGTTGAGCCGTGCAGGCTGTCACGAACTTCACGCCTCGCTTGGGCTGCCGGATCGGCTCCAGGAAGGTTGATGTCAGACCAGGATGTCACTGCGAAGGGGTGTGTTCGCGGCGAGGCTCGAGGTCGAGAGAGCCGTGGTCGACGTTGCTCGGCGCCTCAGGTCATCGTGCGGCAAGGTCCAGCGAGCTTAAGCTTGGCTCCATAAGTGTCCTCTCCTCGGCTTGGGGCGTCCTGCCTCAGGCGTGCTTTGGAGCAGCGTCGGGATCCTCAGGACTCGGTCTCGTCGTGTGGGTACTCGTCCTTGTTTGTGGCGCCGCGGTGTTGGTGGCGCGGTTTCACAGCGAAGGCATCCGTATGGACGGGGTCGTTGAATAGCTCGGTGCCTCCGCTCAAAGTTGCCGTCCTGCTCAGGTTCAAGGTCGGCGTTGCGGACGGCGTTCCTGAGGCGGCGTCCGTTGCGCGCTGCTGCTTAGTTGTGCGGACGGCTTCGATGTCGGATGATGCGGCGCCAGCCTTCGGCCTTGCGTTCTAGCTTGTGGCCCTGCCGAGGACGACAGCCGCGTCAGATTGCTGGCGCCTCGGCGTGCCCAAGGCCTTGCCTTGGCCTTGCTCCAGGACGGGAGACCTGTATTTGCTCAATCCAAAAAACTTGCGTTCCTGCTGGTTAGCTAGTACAGGAAAAATCTCTCGTACGTTTAGTCTGGTCCTTGAACTTTCCTTGCTTTCTACTAAGTAAATTTTTGTGGATTTTTTAACAAAAACACCAAAGGAGGAGTTTCGGTGATTATATTTTTTTAACGAGACGGACCGAAGGCTTTTGAAGCTTCGACGGATTTTTTTATTCTTTATTTTTTAATTTATTTTTTTTTGGAAAAAGATGGTGAGGCTTTAGCGAAGGTGTTACTGTTGGCAGCTTGTCACGGAGGATTAAGGACATCTTACCTTCCCCCGAAGCTTCTTACCTTCTCTCGGTGGTTCTCATAGGTTGAATCTTTTAGTCTGTTAATGAAGGCTGTTGAAGAAGACTGGCTTCACTAGAGAAGGCTGCCGGCGAGTTCTCGGCTCAGGCTTCATCACATGTCTAGGCATCCTCTCTCAAAAAATTTACTCTTGCCGAGCACGGTGGGCGCCAATGTTGGCACAAGCGTTCCGAACACGATGGAGAGGTGGAGGCTCCTTGGTGCGGAGAAGGTCTGCCGACGAGGGCGACGGAAAAGGCTCCGACGAAGGCCCGGCCGGAGAAGGATTCGACGAAGGCCTTGCCGGAGAAGCCTAGCGACTAAGTCCCGGCTGGAGAAAGCTGCGACGAAGGCTTGGCCGGAGAAGGCTGCGACGAAGGCCCGGCCGGAGAAGGTTGGCGATGAAGGCCCGGCTGGAGAAGGCTGCGACGAAGGCCTGACGATTGTGTTTGTATAAGGGATCTGTGGAGAAGGCTCCATGACGGAGGCTCCGCAAGAATGCTCTGCAACAATGGTCTAGCGTGGAGGTTCCACGGAGAAGGTCTACCGACGAAGGCTCCAATACACGAGGCGGGAGAGTGAGGCGGGGGCTAGGGTTTGCGAAAAAATTTGTGGGAGAGGAGAGAGCCGCCCTCGCCCTCATGTTCTTGGCATTATATAGGCAAGCAGAAATTTACATGCGACCCCTCGGTGGGGGTGGGTTTTACAAGCCACTCTAATACCGCTAGTTGGGCCTCTTCTAGGGAACTTGGCCCATATGAATATGGCATGTCCCAAAAGTCCACTGACTCGAGAGCACACCTACTGCTTACAATCCGATCACGGTAGCCCCTGTGGCCGCATGACACTAGCAACGGCTGAACGGTTGCGTTTACACCCTACCGCAGCAGCAGCACCTGCAGCTCTCAAGTAGCACTAGTAGCAAGACTCGTAGTGCGGGTACCCGCACAGCCCCACCAGAGGCGCGGGCCATGATGGGATCTCCATTGTTGATATCACGTGCTCTGCCACCGGATGCTCTAGTGGCCGGCCCGGGCACGCTGGCATCAGCGGTGGCAGCGGCCTCTCCTTCACAGGTGATGGTGGCGGCGGGCATTGCGGTTGCGGCATCGGCAGGGCGATCAGTGTCATCTCCTTGTGTGGGGGCAACATCAGTGGCTCCAGGTCAATGTAGTGTGGCTAGGGCACCATTGTAGACACCCTCCCTCCCCCGTTTAGGCAGAGCCAGGCGGTGCACCGAGGACGGAGGCGGCATCATTGCCTCGGGCAGAGGTCTCAGTGCTGGCTCCAGTGTTAGAGGAGACTGTTGATGGTTGTTAATGTCAATCATAAACCGTCAATATAACCTACACCTATGCTAAATTCCATCACCAAACATGGATCTAGGTGTTTAAACTAATAAATTCCACGAGTTTTGGTGAATCTGTGTTTTCAGGAGGATTTAATCATAAAACCGTAAAGGTTGACCTATTTGTCAAAGTAAATGATGTTTATCCACGACGAAACCGACTTGGGAAGACTCTAGAAGCCATGGCACTGATAGGGGGGTGGCGGCCGGCCTATGGGCCCCACCTATCAGGCTCCCCTTCAAAAGTCGGTTCTCCACCACTTCTTAGATTGCATCTACGCCATACTTTTAAGTCAGTTTGATCCGAGGGTCCAGAATTGATGCTACCCCCTATATGTACAGCCCTGTACCCCCTCTAGGAGGGCCATTCTGAAACCGTAATTCATATCCTCCTCATCAGGATCTGAGCCAGCTCTCAAGATGTAGAATTACAATAGCTCTAGTTGAGAGTTAGGGAGAGTTGAGCCATGCTTAGGTTCTAAAGAAATCTTCGGAGGTCGGGTATATCTTTGTATCTCACCATTGCAAGACTTATGCTTTAATATAGTTATCTTCTCTATCTACTTTTATGCCTTTCATGGGTATGGTTAGCATAGTTATCATACCTTAGCATGGGATCTCCGCTCGCATCGAGTGGTTTAGTTATCATATGTGATTAGAGTAGTAATCCGTAGTATAGACATGGTGTCTAGACTATAGGTTACCTGAGATTGCGCTCAATCCTATGGTTAGTTGTGATAGCCCCAGGGGTGATAGCTCTGTTAGGCCGTCGTAATCCACCACATTAGGATTGGTGTTCGTAGAGCTTTTGGTAGCCTTCCCCCAACTACACTTTCTCACCCCCCTCGAGAGTTGGAAAGGTACTGTTGCTTCAAAGTGTTATTGTGTGTGATCGCTATATCTACCCATGAATTAGTTATACCCTATAGAACCAAAGTAATAGAGAAGTATTTTGGAACCTTGAACTGTTGTCCTCTCCACTTAGCTAGATTGCTCATTTATTATGGAATTCGCTTATGTGTGTGTTATTATTCATAACCCCTATCATTATCAACATTTACCCCCACTTTAGTATAGTCGGTATACTAGTTAGTAGATACATGATGGTGAATTATCAAATTCTTTAACCATTGTTTTTCTGTGGATAAATACGATACTCTGGAATACCCCTGTATGAAAGCTATAGCGGTATCCATACGCTTGTGTATTTATCTGTGTGCGTTTAAAAATACCAACAAGCTTTCTGGCGCCGTTGCCGAGGAAACAATTGGCGTAAAGATTTTGATACTAGATTGATGTCTGCTAATCTAGTTGTGACTAGCTTTTGTGGGATTACCCTTGTTCTGTTGAATTGTGGAAAAGTTAGGACAACAGAAGCCGTTTCGACCTTCCGACAAGCTTCCACAAGAAAAGAGGAAATATTGAAGAACCCAGGGTACCTGAGCATTCAAGATCCATCAACACAAGAATCCTGCCATCTCACAGGTATTCTAATGACATACATATTATTCTGACCATGTGTAGATTGGAGAAAAGGTCGCCGTCACAAGAATTCAAATCACATCCCAAGTGACGAACAAAAGAAGTTGCACTACTCACAAATTCCATCATGTGAGTCATGGTAAGTATGATCAATACAGGTGAGATAGTCATGCTTATAGACTTTAAACTTGATGAGTAGTTATCTTTTAAATTCTTGCATCCCACTGCATGTTTACTTTGAATAATCCATTCATCCACTCCATTTAGTTTAAATTTTCTTATATCCACAGCTTGTCTAGTTCCTTGCACACATTCATGTTGCTTGCATCTTTATTAAAAAAATAATAAAAAAAATATATATTCCTCGCCATGATGATGCTTTAAGAACATCTTTATAGTGCTTTCTTGTTACCCATTGATTGCCATAGTAAGTTTTAGATTGGAAGTACTGGACATACTTCTAAAGGCGTTTCAAATTAAGCGTGGTGCTTAGGTTAAATAGTCTTCCTTAATCAAATTAGATATGGAGTTTAGTTTGGTGATTGAAGTAAAAATTGCTTGTGTAGACACTAGATATTTTGTTGCACTAAGCCCTATAGGAAACTCTCAAATCCAATCTGGGTAAGTCAAGAGATGAATTCACATCGAAGATGAAGCAAGGCATGTGATGAACTCCAATAACTTTGCGCAAAGAAGACACAACTCATTCTTCATGAAAGGAAGAACTGTAAGTATCAAAGTCTATTCACTTGTCTTTTGCTACAAGTTGCCTTTGCCTTGAACCATGCTGGGAAGCAGTAACAAATAAAATTTGTTATGAAGCATGATGAATGAAATCTATGCTAAAGTAATCCTAAAATCATCCTTTCATTAGCACAGATGAAATTCACATAATTTATGGATAAACAACCCATGCTTCAAATTTGTTGTATTCCCTCGGGTATGTTTCCATTAACATTTTCCAGGGAAGAACAAATATAAGCTATGCCTATTCATGGTCTGGTATGCAAACCCAAACCAAACCACCACTTCAGTGGAACAAAGAGAAAGAAGACGAGTGCCATAAAACAGATCTACAATAAAAGCACTCATTCATAGGAAGTGGACACACAAGTCAACAGGAGACAAGCTACGTCGAAGACAACCTAGCATTATGCTTTCCCAAGACTCAAGCTAGGATGCAGATGTGAAGCAGGGAGTAACCAACCTCGTATTAGCCAAACTGATGCCTGCTTTCATCATCTTCGAAGAGACCAAATCGCACGTCGACAGCGAGGACCAGGACAACAAGATGCCACTACATCATGGCATACATCTTTATGTCAACAAACATCATCAATCAATGTAGTTTGTCGATGGTGTCTCATAAGGCAGCCGCCATGCTTGCGAGATAACATCCCTAAGTCATTAGAGATGAAGCTTTCACGCATGTACCAATGAAGTTCCTTCCTTGACCATCAAGACGGCCGACGTATCGCTATCAAATGGAGAAGAACAACTCTCCGCCATGCCACTAGAAGACAAACACAATCATGGAGGAACTCGAGTTTGCATCTCCAATGAACACCAATTCGTCAACCAAGAATCAACAAAAATCAAGAAAGGTTGACAGGAGAAGAACATGCAACTATCTACATCCTCATCTCCGGAATCAGATGGTGCAAAGAAAAGCTAAATGCAAGGAGAGGTCCTGCACAATTGACATAAAACCATGAGCCCTCGCCGATAGATAAAATTGGTATGTATGTCATATTTAGTTCCCATACAACTTTTGATTTTGAATTTTTGCATGGTTAGTCTTCAATCCAAACTATTCCTCTTCATGCATAATAACTTAAACAATCTTGTCTTAAGTTATGAAAAGAAAAAGAATTTTTTTTGCTCATATTAGTTCCTTACATAACAAAACTTGTGATAGCTTAGTTTTTATCTAAGGCTGTGTTGTCAAGATTTTCCACGCCCCATAAAACACCTCTGTGGAGTCTAACAACTCACGAGATGCTTAGTTGATGTAGACTAGGCCCGATCTTCCGAAAGGTATGATAGCGTCGATTGGTGGAGACTCGACATTCATGATCTAGGCTTCGAACCAAGACTGATTTAGACCCCCGCAACCGTTACACCACTGCTCCATTGGTTATCCACCACGCGAACACGATTGACCTCGCCGAGAAGGCTTTCCTGCAAGCGAATCGAGAACACAAGCAAGAACGGGATGAACGCAATCTGAAATTGCAAATAAATCTAGGGCTTATGATAACAAGAAGAAGTTCAGGTCTTTATTCTAAAGGACTAATCGTCATAGGCGAACAAGATCAAGAACTAGGGACCTGGTTCACAGCAAGCAGCCTTGGTGGCACAGTTGCAGCAAAACGATGTCTGTTTTATGAGGAAATCAAGAACTAAACAAAACCCAAACCCTAAGGAGAGCGACGACTGCTATTTATAGAGTCTTGGGCGTCACCCCCCTGGACGCGCCCCCTAATGGGCCCAAACACGATACACGGTCCAACGGACCAAAAGACGGTGTCGTAGCACCCTGACAGATTCTGGACGCTAACTTGTTTCGACGATTCCTGTTGATTCCGAAGGTATTTTGATGTGAGACCACTTGGATTGGCTTCCTTATCAAATTAGCTTTCCAACCATATGTGGATCATCGAAAACGGAGTCCGGATGCATCCTGGGTGACCAGTTTAAGGCAGTCTGGTCCTGGAACCCGAGATGGGCTCCAACTTCAGTTGGACTGGGCCTCCACTATGAGAAAGATGAATTGGACACCCATGCTAGTCCTCCTCCTCTCTTTGGTTTGTATGTGATGAAGAAGTGATGTCCTCATCATTAGTGGTGGCAATAAAGTTTGTGACAACTCATCTTAGGAACAACTAAACTTTCTAATAAAGTCTTCCACAAATAAAAAGATTATAAAAAGAGAGAAGGGTAACAAGAACATATTTCGAGGACAAATTCCCTTCGGGTATTCCTGGTCACTAACCATTGGAGGTTAAAATTTAAAAACGAAGCATGTATAATGTCTGAGAACATGGAATACACCGTGAGGGATGTTCCAATATTTATACTTGACTTTAAGTATTGAGTGACATAAAAATCCAAGTGTGGGGGAGGAAGGCCGACTCTCCAACAAGTGATCCAACCATGCTTTTCCTCCTCTCAGGTTCCTGTCACTCTGGTACGCTGGTCTGCAATCCCTCTACACAATATTGCTTTATTTCTATAAGTTTGAATGTGTTTACAAATTCCATACATGAAAATCAAACTTAAGATGTAAAGCAAAATCAATCCTCACGAGAAGTTTTTGTAACAATTGAGGCACATTATCTAAAACATGGGATAAATACTCGATGCTAAATTAAAATATTAAAACCAACTTTTCTGTAGCATAAAAGATGACCTTTAGCTCTATGACAACAATACTATTTCTTCAAAATCTATATATACATCCCTTCGGGTATGTGTTGTCCACTAATCTTTTGCAGGAATGAAACAATGAATGGAGCAGAAGATCCAAACAAAATGCCAAGATTTATAAAAGAAAGAACAGAAAGATGGCATGACAAAAGAGTGAAAAGGATGAGTGCAATCTAGAAGACAAGAGGCTCATGAACAACTCAAGAAGCAAGGCTAGTCAAGCAAGGAAAGCTTCAAGCATAAGAAAAGACCACCACAAGTCATCTACCCTTCGTCACATGGTGCCATCACGCTCTAATGATGAAGGTAATATCTTAAGGTAAGTGGTCATTATTTAAAGAAGCTTATCTTTGATCTTGGTATTCACATAAATAAAAGAAAGAAACATGTTTGAGTTACAACTTTACTTAATCCAACCTGATTAACTCAACATGTCTTGTTCCTTAAGCTTGTTCATAGCACCACTTTCTTGATCTCATAGTCTTAACCAAATGAGCTAAAATTTTGCATATCTTATCTTTGTAAGATGATAGTCATAATCATGTAAGGTTTGATACATTATAGACAGTCCTTCCATAGGTTAAGCAACTCCACTTTTTTTGACAAATGTATTAAAATGCCACATTAATACTCATCCTTCTGATCTTATCACCCATGTTGTAAGAATGAATGCTTATAACGTCAACTGTAACAAGATTCGATGTGCCTAGGCTAGAGAAAAAATAATAAATAAAATTTTGGTTCTGCTGGTTTTTTCCACCAACAGAGCCCATGCATTTGATCTCTACCTTATCTTATGAGCAGAACACACTTCGAGCAAAGTGTGGGGGAGTTGATCCCCCAAATTCTACAAGTAAAAGTTATGAACCAGCAATAATGGTGCACATAAGATGTTGCCAGTTTCTATTACTGATGGTTGACTTCGAAATGCTAAACAAGAAGGAAGAACTTGTCTAATTAAAATCAAATACGAGTTTGGTAGAAGAAGGTGGCACCACCATTGGAAGCGCCACTCTTGGAGGCACCACCATAAGAATCCTCATCTTCAAGAGCGAACCAAGGTATTTAATCAATGAACTTCCACAACTATCAGGGACAAGATTATGAAGGAACCTCAAGTGGGCATCAGAGAGGGCACATGTCTTTCTCTAGCCAAAAGTAAGCATAGGACACGAGATGGCCAGCCTCCAGCAACAACAACAGCAAAAATCAAAATTAGGAGGCTCTGTTCCAGCATCTCCATATCTGGCTACCTCGTTGAACATCCACGACAACAACAAGCTTGGGGGAAAAGGCATCCCGCGTGTATCTAGATAAGTATTTTTTTTCTTTTATTATTCTCAGTTTGCTTTATATATATTAGAAAAAAATGAATAAATAAAAACAAAATAAAAAGTTATCTTTATAGAAATATATATAGTTATAATGTGTGAACTAAAAAATAAAAATAAAATAAAGAGGGTGTGTCTAGTTTGCTTTAATTTCATTTAAGAGCTGGATAAAATAAAAAGGTCTCTAAAGATAATCTCTTAAAATAGAAATGATGAATAGTTGCTCTGTTGTAATTCCTTTTAAGTACCTAGTTTTCAGCCTTGAATTCTCCCGAGTTTTAGATAAAATTGTTTTGATATAAGGATTTACTCTAAACTTGAAACTCGTTGGTAGCATATATTTGATTTAAGTCTACGTAATTGATGGATATGATATGAGAAGGTCTAAGTTGATATTTATCTTGTTCTAAGTGATACTAAAGTTCTAAAGATTTATCTTTTAAAAAAACACAAAAATATTACATGATGAGTTTTTCTATGACAAAGCTTAAATTCCCACTAGAGCCATACATGTTATTTAGGCTAGGAAAATTTCCACATATATGTTGCTTGTATTTGCATTGAGTTTTGTCAAGGTTTGTTGACCCTTATGAGAGATTTGTCATGCTCTTAAAATTAAGATCACGTACACACCACATATATCTGCTGCTCCTACACTGGGAGTACGCAAAAACATGCTTTCCATTTAGATCCACCCACAAATGTTCTACTCCTACACTGGGGGTCAATAGAAAAACATGCTTGTTAGGTTCCCATCCACCAAATAAATGCTTCAAATTCTTGTTGCTATGTCTCAAAATTTTCTATTGCAGAAAAGAGACATGGGGCTATACAAAAGTTATTCATAAAAAAAGAAAAAAAATGGATGAGTGTCTGAAATATTGAAAATAATAGGCACTTAGATGCCTGCCTGAAAAAAAAGAGAAGAAAGAAGAGATGAATAAGATAGACCATGTTCTCTTGCAAAATTTTTTCCACATTTCAAAAAATAGATATGTTTTCAAGGAGCGAAGTAGAATTAGGTTAGCCACCACATATATCCACCTCATATATCCACACACATGCACATCTTGATTTGATTGTATGACTCAACTCTCTTTGGATCCATTGTTTGACTTTACAATATATGCATTGCAAGTATGCTCTAGCTTTCTCCCTACCTATGAACTCCACATAAGCTTTGGTGGTAGGAAGAGATGAGGCACAACATCATTTTATGACTTGATGAGGATCCTCAAATACCACATATATTAAGAGACTTGAGAGTGTCATACAATGGAATCTCTGAGTTTTATTTTGAAAACTTACAAAAACTTCGGAACAATGGTGGAACAAAGAACTTGAGACATAGTGCTTGACTTGATCGTTCTGTCTTTCAATTGCTTAAGACCCAAGTGAAGGCTAAGAAGCCCCATGGTTAAAGGTAATATGGGTAGGTTCGAAAGTCAGATCAGTTTATTCTAATTCAGAGGAGAATTTTTTATTGAACGCATATGTACTTTTGTGTAGTGAAAACATTATAGCAACTCCTGATCACTTGTTCAAGTTTAACTTTGCTCAAGGACTAGCAAAGGGTAAGTGTGGGGGGAACTTGTTGACGGTTGTTAATGTCAATCATAAACTGTCAATATAACCTGCACATATGCTAAATTTCATCACTAAACATAAGTTTTGGGGTTTAAACTAATAAATTCCATGAGTTCTGGTGAATCTATGTTTTTAGGAGGATTTAATCATAAATCCATCAAGGTGGACCTATTTGTCAAAGTAAATCACGTTTATCTGCGACGAAACTGACTTGGGAAGACTCTAGAAGCATCCAGAAGACAACTCACCGAAGATTGAGCCACCACGCTGATAGGGGGGCCGGCCAGCCCCACCCCTAGGCCGGCCGACCTATGGGCCCCACTTGTTGGCTCCTCTTCAAATGTTGGTTCTCCACCGCCTCCTAGATTGCATCTACACCGTCCTTTTAAGTCGGTTTGATCCGAGGGTCCAGAATTAATGCTACCCCTTATATATACAACCCTATACCCCCTCTAGGAGGGCCATCCTAAAACCCTAATTCATATCCTCCTCATCAGGATCTTAGCCAGCTCTCAAGATGTAGAAGTAGAATAACTCTAGTTGAGAGTTAGGGAGAGTTGAGCCAAGCTTAGGTTCTAGAGAAATCTTCGGAGGTCGGGTTTATCTTTGTATCTCATCTTTGCAAGACTTATGCTTTAATATAGTTATCTTCTCTATCTACTTTTATGCCTTTCATATGTACGGTTAGGATAGTTATCATACCTTAACATGGGATCTCCGCTCGCATCGAGTGCTTCAGTTATCATATGTGATTAGAGTAGTAATCCGTAGTATAGACATGGTGTCTAGACTATAGGTTACCTGAGATTGCGCTCAATCCTACAGTTAGTTATGATAGCCCCAGGGGTGATAGCTCTGTTGGGCCGTTGTAATCCACCATATTAGGATTGGTGTTCGTAGAGCTTTAGGCAGCCTTCCCCCAACTACACTTTCTCACCCCCCTCGAGAGTTGGAAAGGTACTGTTGCTCCAAAGTGTTATTGTGTGTGATCGCTATATCTACCCATGAATTAGTTATACCCTATAGAACCAAAGTAATAGAGAAGTATTTAGAAACCTTGAACTCAGCCGTTGTCCTCTCAACTTAGCTAGACTGCTCATTTATTATGGAATTCGCTTATGTGTGTGTTATTATTCATAACTCCTATCATTATCAACATTTACCCCCACTTTAGTATAGTAGGTATACTAGTTAGTAGATACATGATGGTGAATTATCAACTTCTTTAACCATTGTTTCTCTGTGGATAAATACGATACTCTGGAATACTCCAGGGTGAATGCTACAGCGATATCCGTGCGCTTGCGGATTTATCTGTGTGCGTTTAAAAATACCAACAGCGACAGAGGCCGCTCGACGGGCGGTAGCGGCGGAAGAGAAGCAGCTTTGGCTCCTTTTTTTGGCTGACTCTCTTTTCTTAGATGTGGATATGTGGTTGTATCGTTTGTGGTTGTCTCAGTGGTGGCTTTCTCATTAATAGTTGTCTCAATTATATGTACTCTACTCCTCACAGAGGTGTGAAACTTGCACTTTATTGGTGAAATTTGCAATGCGCCATCAAAATCATTCATTCGGGCACTGATGTATGCTAATCCCTTCTTTACATTGGTTAGAAACCACTCAAGAAAATTTTCATCCTATTTAATCTCCAAAGACTCACTCCCCAAATCATGCCACATCCCCACAAGCAATGCTCAACTACGAAATCAACTAAATACGGCAACCCAAAGCTATGCATGTCAACAAACTTTGCTGGCAAAGTTCCACCCTGCCACAATTACTTTTGGACCATCATCTCGCAAGTTGAAAAATGACTGAACTCTAACAAGAGAACTTTGTTGTGATTAGGCCTACAAATCACGGCAACAAATTATAGGTCAATCAAACTAGGCACTATTGCTATTTTGTGCTAAAATCCATTAAAAAGATTGAAGTACCCGGCCGCTTCCATGGCTAGTGCCTCGTGTGCTTCCATGTCACATTCGACCCTACTCGAGGTGTCCTCCAATCGACAGTGCTTGAGCAGAATGGGCCGGAAACCTGGTAGCCCCGCGGCCGCGCGAGAGGCCTGGTGCCGCACCTAGCTGTACACCATCGGAAGCTGCACCAGTGCGCCTGGCCACCCACCCGCTGTCCTCTCACCCACTCGGGCATTCCAATCACACCGCCACGGCCATTTTGCTAGGGGTTCAAGACCTAGGAATGGTGGTGCATGAACAACTTTGGTCATTTCACATGAGTCCTATATTGTTTTTTATTTTTCATTATTTAATCAGGTGACATCTAGTGCCGGTAGTTGGGGCAAATGGAGCCTTCGTTCAGAAAAGCAAGGGCAAAATCACAAAGTAAAAAACAGGGGTCAAATCGCAATTCCAATGTTATTATAGGGCTGTAGAAACACCAAATTCCCTATTTTTTTTATACAAGTCATGCATGATCAACTAATGAACTGTCAAGAAAGGGAATCTCTTAGGACTAGCTTGTATCCTTTCATTTGTGACTACTTCATAAACTAGCAGGCTATTTTCCTTAGCATTTGCTATTTCACCACTTTCCGAATCAAAAGTACATATTTATGTCAAATTTAGAGGGTAAGAAACGGTAAGAAACAGAAAGTGAGATTAATCATCACTTCCTTTGGTCCGATCTCCTTCACTCATCTCTCGTGAACCTGAACACAAAAAAGCTCTTCTGGGGAACCACACTGCTGCCGCAAAGTTCTCACTGGCGGTAACACTTCAATTAAGATCTTAAATAGAACGTGGTTCTTGATTCTTGAAATAAAATCCAATTCCATGGAAACAATCAGGCCGTAAGAGATATCCTAGTTGCAGCATATAGTACAACAATTTCACTTTCAATATAGCCAGTAAAACATGGGTAACTCAGATACGGCGACGGCCGGTATCTTGTAATTTAGTATTGGCCTCCATGAACTGGTGTGTGTATATATAGGATATGGACAGCTTCATCCACAAGATAGGCACATTGTTTTAGGTTTCACACCATTTAATTTGGATGGATGAACCCAGAATGGGCCTTAGTTGCCAAAAGTTTGCCAAACGCTATCAAGAACGTCAATGTGGTGCCAATGGTAGCTCATCTCCACGTGTCATAAATGTACAATTTTTCCCTTACATATTGGAGTGCCTTGCAGAGCAAATGCCTCTACAGATGGCTACTCTGTTTTACACCATCTATATAAGGAAGACCAGAACTGTCTGCAGGGGCATGAATAAGACCACAACACGAGCAGTTGGTGTGAGAGAGCAGTGTTGAAGGGCTTTGGAAGCATAGCGAAGTGTAGATGCTTGTACGAGTAGTTTGTAGTTTTGGCTGCAGAGTCCTCTTGCACTACAGCTATGGCTGCAAGTGCAAGGCTTTAGGCATCAGTTGGAAGCTACTGCAAGGCTTGGGAAGCATAGGGAAGCATAGACGCTTCTTCGAGTACTTTGCAGTCCCGTTCCCAGACTGTTCTTGCACGGGCATGATCGCTGCAACCAAGGCTTCAGGCATCCGCAGCTTCTTCTGTTGGGAAATACTGCTAAAGCACCAGTCTCCACTTTATGCTATAGCGGTATAGGTCAGGCGGCACCCCAAACTTCGTGCCAAATGGAACTGTCGTATTGCATGGTTCATGTCATTTACAGATATGGAGCAGAGAACCATTGTTAATAGAACCACAGCCGGAACAAATGCATGCGCACTTTCTTTGATCAACGGAGTACAAAGTTAAATAGAAGCTGCTGGTAAGTTGTTGAAAAGCATATCAATAGTTTGTGTGGTGTGGCCACTTTCTCGTCAGATCCCCCTAGAATCTCACAGCTATGATGGAGGCACTCGTTTGTGGCTCTTTGCGAGAGGTCCTCTCCACTGCTTTTAGCCTCACTGGACAGCACGCAGCTCCTCTGCCTACCTCTGTTCTAGTTCGTTTCTAATTCCATGGTACACAGAGCCCTCAATAATATAAATTATATATGTCGCTCTACCCTTTCCCTTTCAATATGATTGCAGACTTTAGCTGAAGAATCCGCTCCCATTTGTCTTCAACACTAAACATATATTGTACTGTTATATAACAAATAATTGGCTATAACCAATGAGACGTTGAGAGTAAGAACATACATTTGAGCTCTGCTCTGTACAGTCATCGAGGAACAGCATTATGCAACCCAGGCTAATGAACATTTATTTTTCTACAATTCATTCATAACCAACTCCTCGTGTTCATGTCCAATCTGTATTCGTCTATGCATCTTATTTGGCTCAAACAGAACCTTTGCAACATTGTCTGACCCTTAAGCTTCTGCGGGAAGTGTTTCGTAGCAACATTTTGTTTAGCAGCTCTTCGGCGTTTTGGAAGGTACATGGTGAACACCTATCTCCACTTTTTTTAGATTAATTTGTGGTTTCAAGCTGTCAGTGGCTTATCATTGTATTCTTTTCACACAAAAGAGAGAATCTGTTGAGTCGATGCTTTGAAATTAGAAGGAAGAAACTTTCCTCAAAAAAAATTAGAAGGAAGAAACGCTCAAGGAAGATGCCAGCCACTGTATTCTCATATACAAATCTGGCTGTTCCCACTACTTAGAGACAACATCTGTGATCACTGTTTAACATATGCTTGCTGTGGAAAGCGTTTTGTCCTCCTGTCCTTGTCCTAGCACAAAGTTCTGTATAAGCTGCGCTAAGATCTGCTTTACAAGCGTATCCTGGAGCACGAAGTTTAGTGGCATTGTGGTTCTTCCTCTGTTTCAGCATCGTCATATCCTCTCAAGATGGAGCAGAGCATGCACCAAGAAATTCATTACTGCAGTTGGAAGTTCGTGAATAATCTTAAGAGTTACGAATAATCCCCTCAAGGTGGAGCACAGCAACACTTGTATCTGCCCTGCGCCTCACAGAAAAGTACACCATTTCACAAGCTGTTTGCCAGTTTATTACGTAACTCTGTAGTCGTAATCATGTGGAATAGTAACTACTGTATTGTTCTATGTTAGTACTTTGACAGATTTAGGCCTGTTCGATTGAACTTATCAGCCGGCTTATCAGCTAAATCTACAGTATTTTTCTCTCACAATAAAATAGCTTCAGTTGGCTTATCAACCGACTTTAATACCAGCTGAACAGGCCCGGATGCATTCGATTTCTTTCGCAATGTTGACGGTGAAGACAGTTCTTACTACATGTCAATTGAATGGATGCTTTGAGGCTATTAAAACAGGAAATCTCTAAGGGACTGTTTGGATCCAATGAATTGAAACCAATATTTAGAAAGTGCTTCCTATTTTATTACTAGATTACTTTCCAATTTCTCTTAATTCCTCGGAACCCAATAGGGTCTAAGAGATATGCCAGATGCAGCATTCTAGTCTAGCTGAGTAACAGTGTCACTTTCTATGTACTAGCTGATAAAATAAGCATAACTCAAATATAGTGAAGGCAGGAAACTTATAGTTTAGCTTCGGACCTCGTTGAACTGGTGTGTATATATATATATATGGAAAGCTTCATCCACAAGCTAGGTACGATGTTTTAGGTTACGCACCATTTAGGCCCCGTTCAGTTGCCAAAAAATTTTGCATAGTAACTGTCACATCGAATCTTGCGGCACATGCATGGAGCACTAAATGTAGACGAAAAAAAAAACTAATTACACAGTTGGTCGAGAAATCGCGAGACGAAACTTTTGAACCTAATTAGTCCATAATTAGACACTAATTACCAAATACAAACGAAATGCTACAGTGACCCAAAATCCAAAATTTTTTGGATCTAAACACACCCTTAATTTGGATGAATAAACCCAGAATGGGCCTTATGGGCCCAAAAGTTAGCAAGAATCTCAATGTGGCACCAAGGGTTGCTCATTCCTAGGTGGCCACATAAATGTGCAATGGCCTGCCCTGTACCCGCCACACTGCGCCGGCAACGGCCGAACGTGCAAAGAGTAAGATCATGGAGTTTAAAAAAGGAGGACAAAATAAAAAATGTCCATTCAAAATGAGGGTATGAACGCAAAAGCCCCAAATATAAAATGCCACTGCTCGAATGTTATTGTGGCGCCAATTGCAAACAAGGGTACTTCACCACGTGGCCACATAAATGTGCAAGTTGCCGCTTTATTTAAGGGAGTCCTGCACAAAGCTTCTCCCTTCTACGGACAGTCTGTTATACACTATGGCCATGTTTAGTTAGCGAAATTTTTGGCGCAATAGTACTGTAGCACTTTCGTTGTTATTTGACAATTAGTTTCTAATCATAGTCTAATTAGGCTTAAAAGATTCGTCTCTTGGACAATTAGTATCCAATCATAGTCTAATACGGAGAATCTTGAAAAAATTTGTAAAATTTTGGGAACTAAACACTACCTATGTATATAAGAAAGATGGTCTCTTCGGCATCAATAAGCCACAATAGCAGCAGGCCAGCAGCAGCTCAAGATAAATCTGTGCCGGTTCTTGGTTTGGCACCACACCTTTTCGTTGCATCAAAGGCTTAGGAAGCATAGGGAAGCATAGATGCTTGTTGGAGTAGTTTGGAGTTTCAGAGGCAGAGTCCCGTTGCACGACAGCAGTAGGTGCCAGCAAGACAGCTGGAAGCTCCAGCTTGTTCTGTTGGAACTAGGAAGCAATGGCTAAGCCCCTGCCTCCACTTCATGCTATCCCGCTATAGATCCGGCAGCACCTCTTGGTTTGTGCGAAATCGAACTGTTGTATTGCACAGTTCGTTTTACATTCTCCAGCCAGCAGCCACCCAAACATACGTGAACCTGAGGAAAACCACAGCAGCAACAGATGCAGGAGACCATGCTTTTACACTGCTTTTGCATTCATTCCTTTGTAAACATTATTTAAGCTATTGCATATGTTAATTTTACAAGTTGTGAGGAACTTACCACGAAGTTCAGTCAAACCTGCTAAAATCTGCTTGAGAAACGTATCAGGGATGGGACAATGTGCTTTCTTCCTCTGTTTCAGCATTGTCATATCCTCTCAAGATGGAGCAGAGCACCAAGGAATTCATTGCCTGCAGTTGGAAGTTCGTGGATAATCCTAGATCTATGATTAGGGAACTTGTCTCTGAACTACGCCTCACAGAAAAACACTCTATTCCTAAAGTTTTTTGCCAGTTTATTACAAAACTTTATAGTTGTAATCATGGAATGATAACTATTGGATTGTCCAATGTTTGTACTCTTATTGAATTACATGTATTTCTCTTCTTTTTTTGCAATGTTGACACTGATGATTGTTCTTACTACATGACAATTGGTGATTTATTTATAATTTGACGTTTATCTTAGACGAATAATAAAAAAATGGACTCAATAGAATGGATGCTTTGAAACCATGAAGAAAAGAAATCTCTAAGAGACATGCCAGCTGCAGCATTCTAGTACAGCAGTTTCACTTTCGATGTACCTAGTAAGAAATGTGTCACTCAAATGTGGTGAAGTCAACTATCTTGTAGTGTAGCTTTGGGCTCCTTGAATAGGTGTATATATAGGATATGGAAAGCCTCATCCACATGCTTGGCACAATGTTTTAGGTTGCACGCCATTTAATTTGGATGAATAAACCCAGAATGGGCGCTATTGGCCCAAAAGTTAGCGAGAACGTCAATGTAGTGCCATTGGTAGCTCATCCCCACATGGCCACATAAATGTACAAATTTTGCCTTTGATTAAGGGAGTGCCATCCAAAGCATCTATTTCTACAGACGGTTTCTCTGTTTTTCACCATGTGCATATAAGAAGGACCTGACCTGCCGTGTGCGGCATGAATAAGACCACAACACCAGCAGCAGTTCAAAGTTCAAACAAAGGCTTGGGAAGCATAGGGAAGTGTGGATGCATGTGCGAGTAGTTTGCGGTTTGGGAGCCAGAGGCTTCTTACACAACTGCAATGGCTGAAAGCAAGGGCTTAAGGCATCTCCAGCTTCTGCTTGGGAGCTCCTGCTCCACCTCCGTGTCCACTTTATGCTATAGTGGTATAGGTCTGGGTGGCATCTCAAGCTTTGTATGAAATCCAACTGTTGGATGGTTTGTTTTATTTGTGGATAACCTAACCCTTGGGGTAGAGAACCGTTGTGAACACAGCAGGAACAGATGCCAGGGACTTTACTTTATACTAGTATTACGTTATGTGACAAGCTGTTAGCAACTATGCACTGTGTGTGTTGTCCTTATTCTCATCAGACACTCTCTTTGATCAACGGAATAAAAAAATTTAAGGAGAAACTGCATGCTAAGTTGTTGAAAAGAATATCAATGGTGTGTGGTGTGGCCTCTTTATCCGCAGATCCCCTGGAGAGTCTAACAGCAATGTTGAAGGCACTCATCAAACAGCAAGAAGCCATGCTCTGCTCTGAACCTCCCAGCACAGCACATGGTTCCAATCCCATAAAATATATATAGGTCTAGCCTTTTCCTTTTTATGATTGTATAGACTTCAGCTGAAGAATCCGATCCCCATTTGTATTAAAAATTACACAAAGTACTGTGATATAAAAAAGAAAACAATTGTCTATTGCCATTAAGATATGGACAGTATGAACATAAACTGTGCTCTGTTCTGTTAATCAGCTCATCGAGAGAATGAACAGCAATATGCAACCCTGCCTAATCAACAATTATTTTTCTACAAGTCATGCATAATCAGCTCATCGCGTATTCGTCTGCCATCCCAAATTCCCAACCAGCATAATAAAAATCACTCAAATCCAATGTAATGCGTGCAGCATGCTACGATCCGACCACATCACATGACGCTGCACGCCGCCGACGGGTCGTCGTCGCTGAAGGTCCGGCAGCGCCTGTACCCACCACCACACGGCGCCGGCAACGGCCGAATGGTAGTGCCGTACACCCTGCCGCAGCACCTGCAGCTCTCGTAGTAGCCCTAGTAGCAGGGCGCGCAGCACGGGCACCTGCACGGCCCCACCGGCGGCGCCGGCCACGACGGGATCTCCACCATCGGGATCACATACTCCGCCACCGGCTGCTCCAGGAGCCGGGCTGGGCACGTCGGCATCAGCAGCGGCGGTGGCGGCCTCTCCTTCATAGGCGGCGGTGGCCGTTGGTGGTGCTGTGCCACCGGCATGGCCATGTCCATCGGCTTCATCGGCGGCTCCAGCTCTGCTCTGGGCAGCTTCTCCTCGACGTAGTGCGGCTGGGGCACCATCGCGGACATCCCCTGGTCAGGCGGAGGTGGGTGGTGGACCGGGTGTCGGAAAACTGGGGTTTCCAGCAAGTAATACCCGAAAGACCTTCGCCCAGCCGGGTGACCCGGGCAAAGGTATGAGAAGAGGAAAGCAGGCCTAAGCTTAGTTATGGTTCCATAAATGTACTCACTATAAAAAAAACCCCTTTTTACAAAGGACACCTTCCCCTTTTTATAGGGTACCACTTGCCAATTTCGTACATTACAATCTTGCCCCCTAACTACTCAGTCATATTCCCGAGATATCCCTACGCTAGTTCTAACAATCAGGGTGCTCTCTGATTTTGTCTTCCCACACCGCCTGTGTTCCTTGGGCCCTGATTTCAGGCCCACCAAGGGCCCATTTCCAGTTTTTTGTTCGTACTGTCTCTGCCGTCATTGGCACAACCTGGTTCTTTGCTTAGGGCGCAGGTGTCTCTGCCCTTCGCTTTGGAGCCTCCGCCTTTGACTTCCCGCCGCTCCTATGCTGGCTCATGGGCAGGCCTTCGCCTATCCCGTTGGTTGCAGGCGGAGGCCTCACCGCGCCCGGCGAAGGCTTGACGGGATCGCCTTTTGGATCCCCCGCATAGACCTCCGCCTTCGCCTCCCTAGTCTCCACGCCATCTTGGCCTTCGAGCGAAGGCTCTCCACCGGGTGCTCCTGCAAAACATCCAAAGACGACCCGAGGTTGTTGAGCGATGTTAGCCTCGACCTCCGCGAATCCGTGTTCTAGTGTCCCAACAGTTCCCCCCTTGAGGGCGCGGTCCGGTGCAAGCGGGCTGTGAGCCTCAAAATGTGACACCGAGACAGAGTGGCAGAGGCTTTCTTTCCCCCCTTCCCCCTTGGGCCGTCCGTATTGGACCGTTCGGTATGGCGACGTGTTGCTTTTCGATTGGTTGCGATGCCTCGGAGACCGATGCTTTTTCAAACGGCCGCGACTGTTGGGGAACAACCGTGACCATTAGTGCTCGCAACGCGAAGCATCCACTCATGGCCTATATAAGCATGGGGTCGGTGAGTAGGCCCCTGTCGAACTCCTCGAGCCATCGCTTTCATTGCTTTAGTGCTCTTCCAATCCCGCTGCTGCGTTGTTGTGCTACCTTCACTTTAGTGGCTTAGGACTTAGGATTTTTGCTTGCGCTGCTGCTTCCTTGATTTCATGCTGCCTTCAGAAGTGGCTTCGCCCGCTAGTTGTGACCTTCGCTGGCGCAGCTTTAGCGGTCCTTTCTCCCGCTTGCTCGGCGTTAGGTCGGAGGGTTGGCTACAGAGGTACGAGGAGTGCATGTCCGTTTCGACAGAGGTCAACATGGTTTCGAGGGCATCGAGGATTCCATTGGAGACTTGGTTCCTATTTCTCTTGCCAAAAAGTCAAAGGTTCAGATGGCCAAGTCCTGGGATTTCAGGCCTTCGCTCATGACGGAGGAGGCAATAAAATCGCTAGAGGAGGAAGGTTGCTTTCTGGAGGGAAAAGGGCATCTCCCTCATGGTGCGACGGTTCCTCGGCCGGAGGTAGATGAGGCTGTCATGTTCAAGGACTTTTGCTTGTGGCCTCCGGATCCCTCCAATCTACTTCCTTCGGTTGGTCTTGGAGACCTTCAAGGTACAACTCCATCATCTCACGCCCAACGGTATTTTTACGCTGAGCAAATTTTGCTATACCTGTGAGACGTATGGGGCTTCGTCGGACCGGGACACCTTATGCACATATTATGAGCTTTAGCGCCAGCCCAAGAAGGTAAAGGTCGACGGCGTGGAGGTGGAGTACCAGTTCGCCAGCTGTGTGTTTATGGCAAAGAGGGCGCAGAAGGAGGGCGGCTTGGAGATATCTTTTGCCCAGAAGAACAAGTGGGAGAAGGAATGGCCCTGGTACTGGTTCTACACAGCTGGCGTGGGGTGCAGCGAAGGTATGGCCTACTTCCCTTGCGGGTTGCTACGCCGAAGGCTGTGGATTTGTTCTAGTTTTGATCCTTTCTTGAGTCTCATTGGCATCTGGGCAATCCCTGGTGATGTGCCCTTTGTTTTCTCCGTGAAAGAAGCAATATTGTTTTCGCTGTTTTTGGTTTTGTTTCCTGCTCCAATTTCTACCTTGACCGTTTGCTCTGCCTTCAGCTTGCTTCTGGTGCGGGTTGCTTGAGCCTGTGTTCGCTGGTTGCTGCCCTTGCTGGCTACTTCCTTGTTGTTCTACATTGAAGACCTAGTGACTTTGTCCTTGTTGCATCTGAGACTAGCTGCCTTGGAACTGTTTGTTCTGGTTTTGTTCTTCTATTCTTCTATGGAGGTCATTGTCAGATCTGCAGTACTTCTCGAATTCGCTGTAGAGGTCCTCGATGGTCCTTGTTTTTTCTCTTGCTAGGTGGCCTACGAAGGGACCTATGCGAAGGCCCTTGATTGCTGCCTCAATTGCGACGTCTTCCGGGACATTTGGTGCTTTTGCCTTCATTTGTACAAACTTCTAGAAGTAGTCTTTCAGTGCTTCTCCTTGGTTTTGCTTGCATTGGAACAGATCCATCGAAGTTAAAGATTCGCTTGTGAATCCTTTGAAATTTACTAGGATTTTGTCACGGAGGTCCTCCCATGAGTACACGGAGCTTGGCTTTAGCATTGAGTACTAGGGTAGTGTGCCGCCTTCGGCTACAATGACAAAAGACTTGGCAAGGACTGTGTCATTTCCACCAGCGGAGCCCACGGCTGCCTCAAAGCTCATTATGAGCCATCGTGGATCTGACCTCCCATTGAATTTTGGGAGAGTGCTGGGTTTATAAGCGGTGGGCCAAGGTGAGTTTTGGATGCCTTAGGATAGGGGCAACTTGGGGTCGGTGGTTCTATGCACTTGTGGCGAAGTGTAAGGCGTGCCGAAGGCAGGTTGAGCTGTAGTGCATGGTGGGGGGTTGGGTTGGCTTTGGTTCGATGAGTGAAGCTGATTAGATGTGTTGAAGCTAGGTTGTGAAGGCTGCATACTTTGTATCTCTGCCTATAGGATGGCTAGCTATTGCCTGATTTCTACTGCGTGAGCTGATGCTTGGATCGCTCGCTGACTTGCAGCGAAGGTCGTTGTGACCCTGTCTCTTTCTTGCTGCATGGTTTGAAGCTGAGCCTGCAACTGTTGAAGCTCTTGCACTGGAGTTGGGTCTGGGGCTTGCTAATCGTCGGAAGCTAGAGGCTGGTCTTCGACGATCGGCTCTTCCGTGGCTTGGTCTTCCGTGGCAGTGGCGTAGGTGCTACGGGCGTTGCGCCTTGGTCTTCCCCTTGGTGCGGGGTCCCTCGATGCCGTTGAGGAGGCTACTCTCTTCCTTGCCATTGTGAGTTTTGCTTGGCCAACACACGGTGGGTGCCACTGTTGTAAAATTAGGGTTTCCAGCAAGTAATGCTCGGAAGACGTTCGCCCATCCGGGTGCCCCGGGCGAAGGTATGAAAAGAGGAAAGCATGCCCAAGCTTAGTTAGGGTTCCATAAATGTACTCACCATAAAAAAACCCTTTTTACACAGGACACCTTCCCCTTTTTATGGGGTACCACTTGCCAATTTCGTACATCACAATCTTGCCCTCTGACCACTCAGGCATATTCCCGAGATATTCCTACGCTAGTTCTAACCCTCTGGGTGCTCTCTGACTTTGTCTTCCCACACCGCCTGTGTTCCTCAGGCCCCGATTTCAGGGCCACCAAGGGCCCATTTCCAGTTTTTGGGTCGTACTGTCTCTGCCGTCTTCCACACAACCTGGTTCTTTGCTCAGAGCGCAGCTGTATCCGCCCTTCGCTTCGGAGCCTCTGCCTTTGACTTCCTGCCGCTCCTATGTTGGCTCATGGGCAGGCCTTCGCCCGTCCCGTTGGTTGCAGGTGGAGGCCTCGCCGCGCCCGGCGAAGGCTCTGCGGGATCGCCTTCCGGGTCCCCCACGTAGACCTCCGCCTTCACCTCCTAGGTCTCCGCGCTGTCTTGGCCTTCGAGCGAAGGCTCTCCACCGGGTGCTCCGGCAAAACATTTAAAGACGACCCAAGGTTGTTGAGTGATGTTAGCCTCGACCTCCGTGAATCCGTGTTCTAGTGTCCCAACACCGGGGATGACGGAGGCGGCATCATCGTCTCGAGCGGAGGTCCCGGTGCCTGCTCCGGCGGCGGAGGCGGCGGAGGCCGCTCAGTGGGATGTGGTGGCGGCGGCTGCTTCTCCTTTTTCGTTTTCTTGCCGTTCCTCACTGGCGCTGACGCCGGCGCGGTTGGCCCGTCTAGCATGTTCTCCGGAGGAGGCTTCCCACTGCCGCCATTGGTGTCGATGATGTGGACGTCCTTGATCACCTTGCCGCCCTTGCAGCGGAGCTTGCAGGCGAGCCGCTGTGGGTCGAACGGCCCCACGATGGTGATCGTCTTGCTCTTGTTGTCGAAGGAGATCGTCCGGATCATCTCATGGTCTGCGTGCATGAGCAAATCATGATGATTGAGATCGTTCGTAGGATCATCGTCCCTGCTTGTTGCTCCTAAAGATGAACGATCATACTGACGAGGTTACAGTGCAGTAATTCTTTTAGTTTTGTTTTTGTACCTTGGAGCTGGCAGAGAATCTTGCGGATCTTGTGGTAGCACTTGTGGCAATCAAGGTCAACCACGATGATTAGCATGGAGATCTGTGTTGACAGCAGGATTAGTCCAGGCCGGGTAAATATTATTCTTATTCTTTTTTATTGACAGCACTAGAGTAAAGGAAATTGTCGACAGAATATGCTCGGCAGTCCACCGAGGGGTATCCCGCGATGGTAGATTTGTCGGTGGAGGTGCGCGTAATCAGGAACCGGATGGTGACACAAGGCACAGAGACAGCGATTTAGACAGGTTCGGGTCGCCTGATCGACGTAATATCCTACGTCCTGTGTCTTTGGTGTATTGTATTGATCTGGACGACCAAGTAGCTTGATATAGCCTATCCGCTAGGGGACCCCTGCCTCTCCTTATATAGTCTGGAGAGACATGGTTACAAATAAAGTATCCTATTTGGTACTATACAATGTCTTACGGTGCACGCCGAGCAGCGCCGTGCACGCCTTGATCTTGTGGGCCGGGCCACCTACGATGGTGCGGCCCATGTCTTGGGGCCATACCCCCACAGCTAGTCCCCGAGCCTGACAGTAGGTGACGCAGTCACGTGGTGCCAGAGTCATAAAGTAGAAGACTAGCCGAGCAGGCAGCCAGTCCCCAGGCGTAGCCTCGAGATGAGAACAAGCACATTCACCGCAAGGTGAAGTGTGCCCACTTAGTCCCCGAGCCTGCTGGAAGATGAAGAATGAATCTTGTAGCAGGGTCAAAGAAGTCTGAAAGCTTGCTGACGTCGTCTGACATGCGCGTATCAAGACCCCAGACGTGCTGTCCAAGATCAGCACCCTGATCCGAACAGCATGGAGCAGCTTGATAGCACACCGACGAGACGTAGCAAGATCCGAGCAGCATGAGAGTCCCCGGCGTCGCTGGCGATGACCGAGCACCGAGGAGCGAGGAGTCCCCGGCGTCGCTGGCGATGTCCGAGCACCGAGGAGAGAGGAGTCCCCAGCGTCGGCGGCGATGACCGAGCGCCGAGGAGCGAGGAGTCCCCGGCATAGACGACGATGACCAAGCACCGAGGAGCGAGACATTTTTAGGATGTAGGACATTTAGGATAAGAGATGGCTTACAAACCTCTGAAAGAACATTTTCCTATCCTATATAATATTGTCTACTATCCTCAGACTACTATTGAGAATGCCATGAGTCAAAGGCCTCTTAAATCTCTTTTCGAAGAGTCCTAGCAGGACAAATTAATTGCTTCGCATAACCTGATAGTAAGAATACCCAATACTCAACTTTCGGAGGGGAAGTATGGTTTTAACTGGGATTATTTCGAAGATGAAATATCCTCTTAAAATAAAGATTTTTCTTTTACACCTTCAACAAGGGGTATTTTTAACAAAGGGTAACTCAGCCAAAATAAATATGAAGGGTAGTCAAAAGTGTTGTTTCTGTAATTGTAATGAAACAATTAAGCATTTGTTTTTTCTTGTCAACATGTTAAGACAATCTGGAACATAGTTCATATACCCACCTAGACCCATCTCATACTCCATCTGTCCCAAAATATGTCATTCTCACTTCCCGAGAAGTCAAACGCTTTTAACTTGAGAAAATATTAATAGCAAAATATTAATCTTTATAATACATAATTAGTAGCATTAGATAGTTGAATATACTATCATAATAATTAATAAACTTATTTGGATATATAAATGTTGCATTCATTTTCAACATACCTAGTCAAAGTTGAGAAAGTTTGAGTTGCACACATCCCATAACTACTCTTTTTTGGACACAGGGAGTATGCTGGTGAATTGGCCAACGGACATAGCAAGAGAGGAGGGAAAAAACATTTTCGTAAGGGGCGCAGCTCTTATTTGGGCAATTTGGTGTTGACGTAGTGATCATGTTTTCGAGAAAAAAAAACAAAATACTTCCTTTTTGCATGCTACATTCAGTGGAACAAATTGGCTGCCATTTTGGGTGTTGTTACAACGTGAGGATGCTAGGGAGATGATCAGGTTGACAAGCAAATCGCCACAGGTGGCCGCTCTAGATATGTTTTTGTCGGGCCCTCAATTTGAGAGTCCAAGTGCACTTGTATTTGCACCAGGATCACCCATAAATACGCACAAAAATAAAAGAATTGGCACACAGATTTAATATAAAATACCGAGCTTTATTGATATTAAAAAATGGTCTTACAATAGTCAAGGTTCAAATGCCATAGCTGTAACAACCCAAAAATCCACACACCAAAAATTACAACTACAAAATTTTTTGTTGTTATCCTATGTAATGTTGAGTGACATCTATAGGAGCCAACCCTAGGTGTTGCATTAGAAGTAACCTAACTAGACAATTTCATGAGCATGGCATGTCATTTGTTAATTATGTTTATTCAAATACTGACAAATAAAATATAGTATACATTGTTAACTCAAATGGTGATTTGGATTTCCATTTGCTTTATGTAATGCCTAACAACTCCTTTACAGAAATAAACCATAAAGTAATTGTTAATCAAACCAGAGAATAAATGCTTAAAGAGAAAACTATTTCTATTTTTGTATAACAAAACTACACCTATTTTTGTTATACAAAATAGCTAAATAAAGTTCCTAAAACTCCAATGAATAAGGTACACCAATTTTGAATTCAAATTCCAAACCAAATTTGAATTCAAACAAAGGAGAAGAAAAGAAAAACAAAAAGAAGAGAAAAGGGAGGAGCCAGCCTCGCAGCCCAAGCGACCGGTCAGCCCAGCCTGCTTCTTTCCCCAGCCAGCCCAACTCGCTCACCCGGCTTCGCTGGCCCACGCGCAGCCGCAAGCAGGCCTGGCCTGACCGCGCCGGCCCAACGCGCCAACACGCCAGCACGCCATCGCCCGACAGAAGCCGCTGCCAAGCGGGGCCCAGGTGTCATCACCCACCTCGGTCCCCCCTGCTTTTTCCCGACCGCGGAGCAGAGACGGGAGCGGAAGCTCCACGCAACCCGCCTCGGCCGCATGATCGCGCCATCAACCGATCGGACGCGCTCAAGAATGCCAGCCGGACCGACCGAGTCTGATAGAAGTCACGCCCGCGGCATGACCCTGGCCCCCCTCACGCGCGCCTGCTATGGCCATGGCCAAGCCGTGACCTTGTTGCCTCCCTGTCCCCCGCCTTGCTAACCAAGGAACACGAAAACGGTTTCGCCATCGCACCCGCGGCCGCGTCGCGACCCCGTAGCCCTGGCCTCGACGCGATCATAGCCCTCCGCGCGCCCCTTGGCCATCCCCAGCCGCTCGTTCCATGCCTGGCCGAGCTTCGGCTATAAAACCCTCGGCCCCGGTTGCCCAAGTGCGTTCCCGTGCCCCGCCGCCACCTGGTGGCCATCCACCGCACACCCGAGCCAAGAGAGAGAGGGGACAGAGGAAGAAGAAGGAACGAGTGAGGAGCAAGGAGAGGAGGATCGGAGCCACCCGCGTGCGGCCGAAGTCGTCGGAGCCGAAGACGACGCCGTCGTCTTCATCACTGTTGCGGGTCAGCACTGCACTGCTTCCGTCTACACAGCCACGACCCTCCACTGCACCACCATCCTTTCGCCTTCGACATCGATGGTGAGTCCCTCGCTACTGAGACTCCTCCTAGCCCCATGGACGCCATAGCAGAGCACGCGCACGCCGCGCTCACGACGCCACCGTCATGCGCGCGGCCACCTCTTGCGCACCCGGCCGCCTCGTCGGACCAGGGTGTAGCTGTAGCACCACCGTGATGACCGGAAGGTAGCCGCGTAGACCGAGACCCCGTTAGCCGGCCACAGCGCCCTGGCCACGAGCACCGGACCTCGGTCGGAGCTCCGCCGTGCACCACCACCCCTCGCGGACTCTGCCACGCCTTTTGGTCACTGTCGACACTGCACCCTGTCGCCCGCTAGCAGTCTGAACGGGAACGGGGCACCAGGACCCCTAGAACAGCCCCTAGCTGTCCCACCGGCAGGCACCGCCATGACCAAGCCGCCGACCACCGTGGCCAACGCCCTGGAAAGCCCTGGCCACCACCTAGACCCCACCACCGTGTTCGCCGAGGCCTGGAGAAGCTTTTCCCCACCTTAATTGGACACCAGCGCCGCTGTAAGAGCTCGCCGGCGAGGTACGCCACCGGCGGGAACCCACCGCGTGGAGGAAGGGGGGGAAATTTCTTCCCTGGACCGCCCACTCGTACACCCGGTACACGTAGACCACAGAGAGAAGAGGAGAAGGGTGGACGCGGTTCACCGGAAGGAGACACGGTCCACCGTAGACCGGCGCATGCGTCCACCATGGACCACGAGCCGTGGACTCGAGCCCAACCCAAAACCCGGAAGGCGACATGGCACTCTATGATGAGGCCACGTGGTGGGCTGGGCCCGGCCCAAATCCAGCCCTGTCTAGGCCCACCAAAGCCCAGTTGAGGCCCAACCTAGTTGACCGTTGACCGGTCAACATTGACTATTGACCTGGCCCCACATGTCAGCGACACAGAGACTCCGGACCCACTTGTCAGTAAGTGACGTCATGCTAATGTCATGACGACGTCACGCGGGTCCCACCTGTCAGTAACGACACAGCCGAGGTGACGTCATGCTGACGTCACGATGACGTCAGCTGCTGACGTCAGCAGCCCTGGCCCCACACGTCAGTGACTATGAATCGTTGACCGTTGACTTGATGTTGACTTTGACCGGACCCACAAGTCAGTGACCCAGGGGACCCTGGCCCCACCTGTCGGAATGGATGACGTTGATGACGTCAAGCTGACGTCAGCAGGACCCCACCTGTCAGCTCGGAATCAAGATGATGATGTCATGCTGATGTCATGCTGACGTCAGCATGCCACGTGGACCAGTCACAGCGTGACACATGTCAGCCCAGGATTAATTCAGCCTTTTTCATTTTCAGAGAGGAATTAAACTTCGGAAATTCATAACTAATTCATACGACCTCAGAAAAATACGAAACTAGGACCAAAATTCATCTAAAATCGAGCCCTACGCAATGAACCCATATTTGAGTGCATTTGGTTCTTTTGAATTTTCATTGTTCTTTGTGCTATTCTATAGACGTCGCTAACGCGACTATAATGCGATCGTTGCATACTCGAAGGAGAACCAGACGGACGAGGATCATGAGTACCATGAGGAGAACGGAGACGACTACACTGAAGGTGCCACATCCCACCCAATCTCGTAGCACCTATTACGCATAGCTAATGTAGAACTGTTATTGCTTTACTTTACTGCTATAATCATACTATGATAGGACTTGCATGGTAGTATGCTTACTTGATGGCCTTTACCTTGACACAACCTTACCCCTGCATACCCTGCTATTAGGCTAGACACACGCTTACTGCTATATTTCAATGCTTATACTTCTACTACACTGATACTACATTAATGCATGGTGGAAACAGGTGTTATCTGGACTATGGGGAGAGTGCTGCGTGTGTGACTTGGGTGTGTGGAGGGTGAGGGTTGTGTCGACCAAGTTGGAGTATACGATGAGCCTGGGGCAAGTCTTGCCATGGGGTGCTACCTGGGCACCCCTAGAAATGGATACCTATGGTGGGTAAATGGTATATGAGGTGGTCCTGGGTGTGAACCTGTGATGGGAGGAGCCCGGGATGGAGGTGCTGTGGTGGCACGGTAAATGGAAACCCTGATGAAGACATTCTAGCTTGGTCATCCCTAAGGACTTACTAGTACTCAGATTCACCGGGAAGCCTTACGTACCACTCGCCCTATATGGTGTGGGACGGCCGGACTACTTGGTAGGATATTGCCACTACTGCTAGGTTGATAGCGGACAGTGTAAGGAGGTACGGGGCGTGGAGGATTTCCCCCACACCCTTTCGAGACTTCATGGAGATCTTGTGGACCCGGCTCATGACTCATAGTTTTAGCCGCCCCAGACTAGACTTGGGGTGTACCAGGGCTGAAGGGTAGGGTGGCATTATCCTAGGCTAGCAAGCGGCCGGAATCAGCCCAGTTGACGACGGTCAGCGAAGAAGGCAGATCTTGTGGTTATGTAAAACCTCTGCAGAGTGTATGGTTGATCGATCGATACATGTGCCGACTTGTCGGCTATGGACCTTTCCTGGGTTTCGCTTAAACTAGATAGTGAGATAAGTCCTTCTCTTCTTCCCCCGTGAGAGAGTGTCGGTCGTAGCCAGGGGCTACGGGCCATGAGACAGTGCCGAGAGGGAGTTGGCCTGTCGACTGAGCGACGATATGGTGATGGTGTGGAGATGGTGGTATATCGATCCCAGGATCGAAACCAGGTTCTGGAAAGGGAATGGGGTGGAATGTGCGTGGGAATGGTGTTAAAACTTGACCAACTATTATTATACACTTGATATGCTAATACATAGGAAACCCCAGCTTTATAGGTTCCTTTTGATTATATCCAACTTGCATCCAATTTACACAAAGCATAGCTCATACGGTGGGAGTGGCCAGTACAAATCATACTGATAAATTTTGGCACACAGGTTCTGCTGAGGAGTATAGCTCCGAGGAGTTTGACGGTTGAGGGGTTCGTTCCTACGCTCGAGTTTGGCGATCTGATCTTCAAGCTATTCTGAATGAATGCTACGTTTGATTCCGCCAATGCGGCGATGTAATAATTTATGTAATTCCGCACTTCATGTACTCTGATATTATCGTTGTATGGATGTGGTATTCGACTGGAAATTTGGGTAATATGATCTACAACGGTCTTATTACACTTCGACTCTGTGGATTTCCCTTCGCGGAAATCGGGTCGCTTCAATAGCCATAGACATCAAATAACTAGCGAGGTTCTACTGCCGTGAGAGGGCAATTATTACAATAGGATGGTAGATACTACAGCGGAAACTACAACATAGCGATACTCTAATCCATAGGCAAACTTGAGCATAGTCGAAACCCTATGTCCTAGTGACTCCTTCTAGCAAATCCGTAAATCTTCGCGTGGCTCCTAGTCCTCGTGGCCCGCCTCCTCGTCGATGTTGTAGTCCTCTTCGGGGTCGACATCTGTGAGTCATCAACGGGTGAGTACATAAAGTACTCAGCAAGCCCTAAGCTTGGGGTATGGTGGAGTGGATGGCGGAGGCTTTTTTGTGGAGGTGGCAAGGGGATGGTGATATAGTGCAATTAAATAATGTTTGGGCCCTGGGAGAGCATTACCCTTCTCGCCAGTTCCTAGGTTAGTATCACAGGTTATTTAGATAATCTCGTTAGCACAGTTTCAATTCATAAATAAAAGATGACTAATCATAAGAGACCTCATCCCAACGATTGTCCATTCCAAGGACGTGGCTATTCGAATACGCTTTGCAGAGGGTGTACACTTTTCCCCACAAGATAGGCGCAATTCCCAACCTTGATCAGTGGTGGGAATAGGCCTAACGAGATCTCGTACCCGAAAGACTCGACCTTAGATTTCCATATAATTCTACCACGGCTTCTCTAGGGCCGAAAACGACTTGGATGATCACTCGTCATTAAATAGATAGCGACTTGGATGATCACACAACATCCAATAGGTATAAATATATATATATGGGTGCTCGCACACGGCACAGCGACAATTTTACATGGAAGACCACATAACATCCATGCCGACCAGACCATGGAAGATCAGCCAGCATCGATGTCGTCTCCTGATAGTCCGTTGCCATGCCGGCCTACTAGTAGAATTTATACTTGTATCTAACGGGGTGTGAGATCCAGTCTAGCAATATAGACATGTGGCTATACGAATATGAGGCTAGGCAAGATGGCCTATGAACCGGTCCTTATGCGACCGAGGCAAGTATCTACCAACAGGAACCCTCACTAGGCGATCCTGCCAAGGTAGTTTATACCACATAAACTACCTCTCACTCGCCCCCTGTCTAAAATGGGTTTCCTAAAATACACATTCACATAGTTTGGTTCTTAAGGTCATCCTTAGATTAAAAATCCATAGAATAATATAAAGATTTATATCATATCACAAATGCTCATATTATAAATATATCACAAGAGCTCATATCACGTCACAGTTTCAATATATCAAATAGCTCATATCGAGTCACAATATCTCACATTACTCATCCTCATGAATTTATATATAATAATACGGATTATATAAATTAGATTTATTAGTTATTTATTAGTTAAAGTGGAAAGTAGTGGGTTCATGATGAAAAAGGTGAAACATGGTGGTGGAAGAAGGGGAGTTAGGACTTGCCTTCGTTGTGATCTCCTTCCGGTTCAACGTAGTCCGGGTCCTCGGTTTCCTACTACTCACCGTCCTCTATCGGTCGTCGCTAATAAATAAGACTACCGCCAAACACAAAAACAAACATGGAACTATATGGTGGTACAAGATGAAATTAATAGATTTGGGTTTTAGAAGAATTTTAGAGGTGGTTTTATAGAAAACGGAGTTAGAATGGGAGAGCTATGATTTTTAGAGGTTTAAAAATAGTGTTTGCACTTTTATATAATTTATGGAGATATTTGGATGAATGAAAAGTTGTGGCAAGGGTGTGGGTAGCTTCTAGGGTGTCCCTAGTTTATTTAGGAATTTTCTAGGAATTTTTCTATGTAGGAAAAATAGTTTTCTAACACTCAGTGTACACTGCCCGTGTGACTCTAGCAATTATCAGTGTGGTGCACTGTGTTCGTGAGCTCGTGGATATGACAAGTGGGGTCGGGCTGTCGGCTTTGTGGGTTGCTGGCACGTGGGCCCTCCTTAGCCTCTCCCTTCAGGCAGGTCGTAAACCAGAGAGGGAGAGAGGGAGGGACAGCAACGGCGCCGTGACTAGGCGTGTCTAACGCGGCGGCGTGATAGGGCAAGGGCGCAGGCTCACCAAAATCGATGTTCCTGGCGACATTCTGGCCTAGAGTTTGTCATGGCTTGGTGGACGGTATTCCAGGGACCGAGCCGCAGTTGCTGGTGGGGTCGGTGGCGGTGAAGCAGGTTTGTAGTAGTGGTGAGAGCTCGTCGTGATGGAGGCGGCGGCGTAGCGCTGTGCTCGTCCTCGCATGGAGCGCTTAGGCTTGTGCTGGGTATGTGTGTGAGGTGGTTGAGGGTGCGGGGAAGGTGAAAAAGACGTGATCAAGGCCGACCGTGCCTTGTCGATGGCGGGGGTGGCAATGGTGGCTCGACAGCGGGTGTCGCCCGGTGGTAGGGCAACACAGAGCTAGGAAGGAAGCTTGAAAAAGCGTTGGAGGGAGAGGAGCGGTCCAGGGGGCTCACCTACTTTCCAATTGAGCGTTGGCGCACTGGAGAGGGAGGAACGGGCTCCAATCCTATGGCGGCGGCGGCGCACTCAATTTGGGGGAAAACGGGAGAGGGCTCGAGGTAGGGAGGAAGGAGGGAAAATGAGGGGGACATGGCACGTTTCGGATCTCAGCGAAGCTCGGAGTGGTGGTGGTTCAGGTGGAGGCTCGTCGGTCAGGCCTATTTATAGACCGGCGAGGTCGGTGGCGGCGGCGAGATCTTTTCTCGCCCGCCGAAATATCTCTGCCCACACGTGCTCGAAGCCGAGCGTAGGACAATGCGCTGGAAGCTTAGGAGGTGACTTATCGTCCACGACAGTCCTAGGAGTAAGGGAGAGCTCAAGCGGTGTCATCCTTGGCCACGGAATTTCCGCACCGGTTGCTCTACTGGCGTTGATGCGCTTGTCGATGGCGAAAAGTGACGGGCCACCAGGACACACAGCAAGCCGAGAGAAACCGTGCGGAGCAGATCCCGAGCTCTCCTCAGACCCAAGAGGGACACTGGACCACATGGTCGTGACCGAGGGCGTGCCAGTCAATTTGACACTGCAATTGACAAGGTGAGAAAATTGATCAGTAATTTAAGGTGGAACATGCCGGTGTTTCTCCAGGCAGTTCCAAATATGCGGCTAAGTAGCCGATGAAATAAGGTTGTCGACTAGACAGTCGAGATCCAGCATGTTCACGATGCATGGTAAGTAAAACAAGAGTATCGGCAATTATCAGTTACTCAATTATATAGATCTAACTAGCCCATGATCATGAAAACATGCAAAAGGTGTAAGAATACGCGTGTAAGCATTCATGTGAGAAACATACTAGCTTTTAACCAAGATGAAAACAAATAAAAGAATGTAAATAGCCAGTACATCCTCAATAAAACGGGCTATTGGCTAAGACAGCCGATTCCAGTGACCATGTCGTATATCATATGATCACTCATCCGTCAGATATAAATGAATCTACAAACAACTAGACTCAATCTATTGTACCGCCAACAGATCGAGTCGTCTGATGCAGCATTGACAGTAGGACCCTAGATCAGAGACCATCAGTCGATTGATATACTTATATCGCAAAGGAATCATGAGGGCATATTATACGCATGGAATCTCATGCCCTCGGCTAAATAGCCGATGAGGACATAACGGGTGGTTGACGCCATGCTCTTCTTAATAGATAGATCTATTAACCAATAATGTCCAGTCTAACACGCTATCAACAGATTGAATCGGCTGATGCAGCATTGATAACAAAGTCATACCGGATACCGATGATCAATGAATCCAACTCTTAATAGAACACGACTTCAGACACCCGCCATGTATGATAAGGATTGAGATAGATTAGCCATCAAATAGGATCTAACATCCAGAATTGAATTCAACCATGAAAATAACCAACAGACGATAGATCAAAATAATAAGACTAATAAATCTCAATCTAGATCGGGGAATTGGTGATATTGTATTAAACAGTAAACAATTTAACACAAAATTGATTACTTTGATTAATACCAACATTTACAAGAGATCAGTCGTCTGTTGCAGCCATGTAAAGGTTGATACAAATCAATAACTAATCCATACCGCGATTTGTAAGAGATTAGTCATATGTTGCAGCCTTACAAATAACAATATAGATCGATAACTAACTTATACCGCCACTTGCATGAGATCAGTCGTCTATTGCAGCCGTACAAGTAACAATATAAGTCATGACGCATGCTCACAAACAAGCCGAAGGTCAGGTCGTCCAATGCAGGTCGTCCAATGCAGCCCTGCTTACCCAAAGAACTCATCGAAATCTAATATACTCGTACTCCTAAGGGGTGGTGTAAGCCGAAAAGTAAAGGTACTTGTTTGGTTGATCGATGAGAGATATCCATTATAATGGTCGAGGGTTTATATTTATACCCCGGGCTAAAGATTCCTAGCTGGTCATAGCGTACAAAACTTGGCTGGAAAGAAATATCTAAACAAAAGAAAATATTAAGATATATGGACTCTAATTTTCTTTAGGTAGAATCCTTGCCAGTGAAGCTTACCGACGTATTTCTTCTAGATATGTTATCTATCTTCAACTCAATATTCGTCAGCTTTCCTTCCGTAGACACATATACTAAAATAGCCGAATCAAATCTAATTTAATTCGACTTTAACACGTCTGAGTCATGTCGCAGCCCTGAACGTATTTAGTCAATAAAGTCAACCATGTACGATGTATATCGGGTGGCCAGCTGATTACGTGTCCATATATTCGACACGTTCATGCACCAGGCTAAACGTGCATTGGTCATTTGTCCCTGTACCATATCACTTATTGACTTCAGTATTGGATCGTGATGGTATGAGGCGTGCTGGACTCGGACTTTCATTTCCACGTCACGCGCCAACACCCAGCTGCCGAAAGAGAGTCTCCTTGCATTTAGCTTTGGAACTGAATTAAAATATCCCTTTCTTTGCTCCTTCCCGTATTGCACGTGGATCTACTATGTATCACCAAAACTAAATAGATGAGGCCAAATTTGCTAATTGGCCGCACGTGCATTCGGTATTCTTAATAGCCGATCCAGCAAGTCAGGTGATCACACTTCTTCCAAAATATATTAAATGATATTTCCCGGACGGCTCGCAAATATCTTTTTATTAGGAGATTTTTCTGCTTTTGACACCATCGGCTGATTCCTTCTGTCAGGGTAAGCTTACCAAATTTTGGTGTCAACAGCGCTGTGGAGCACAAGGAAGAAGGAGAGGTGGCCATGGGACGGTTCATGGAGAGGGACAGCTAGCGTCAACGCTGCAGTCTTCTCCAGCCCCTGGACAAAGCTGACCGCCGGGTCCCGCGTGTCAGTGGGAGTAGAGGGGGAGACGGGGAGAGGCTATCGCTGCGCCTTGCTGGGCCACGGCCGGGGCCTAACCCACGCAGAAGGGAGGGAGGGGAGGAGAGGAGTGGAGTGGGCCGCGCTGGCGAGCCCGGCGAGGAGAAAGAGGGATAAGGAATGGGCCGAGCTGCCTTAGAAATATCTCTTCCCTTTTTCTTTTCCTAGAATTTATTCCATGCAATTTACAAATGGTTTTCAAACTGAATTTGTGAAATGACTTTCAAGGGAATTGTACCACCATAAGTTCAACTACTAAAAACAAACAACTTCACACATGCAACCTTATTTTTATTGTGAAGCTTCTACTTGTGGCGAAAATAAATTCTATGTGGTCATATTAAGTTTTAAAAAGTTCAAATTTTTAGTGATTTTGAAAACATGGCAGAATTCAGGGTGTTACAAACCTACCCCCTTAAAAGGAATCTCGTCCTCGAGATTCGAATTGTTCCTCGAATAAGTATGGGAATTCCTTTTTAAGGCCGTCCTCTCTTTCCCATGTGGCTTCTGCCTCGGTATGGTTGCTCCACTGTACTCGACAAAATCTTACAGTTGTCCTCCTTGTTTGTCGGTTTAGCACCCGGTTTTAAGGACAAAACCAGATACACACTATATGTGAGCCCAGGAAGTCAAATCTCATATATAGCTACAAATAAAGGTAATATCAATAGACAATGCTTAATATATAACATACCTAGTATAAAGAATACAACCTTAGATAGCAAACAGCGGAAAGACAACTTCGATCTTCAAGTGAAAACTCCAAACTCTAGCAATCTAGTACCCATCCGGGATTTTTATCCAAATAATTGAAAAATAAAGCAAGCGTAAGTAAATGTTGTACTCAACAAATATAACATGGGGTTCATGAGGCTCAAAAAGCTGACACTGGTTTAACTGCGATTAGCTTTTAATGAGTCATCTTTTAGCAATTAGGTGGCAACAAGTTTATTCACAAGCCCATATAAACACTTGATTAGGTAAACATGAATAATGAATAGCATTAACAGTAATCATTAGTGAGCATCTTTATCATCAGTATCATCAGTGTTCATCATCTATTCCGTAAGGGTTCCAAGGCCGCTCGTGACCGTGTGCACGGCTGATATACAAGTTTTACACTCTACAGAGGTTGTACACTTTCACTGTGAGTCGTGATTTACCCTTTCGCCCGAGGTGATCAGCATCTTGACCCACTACCAAGGAAGGTCGGCAGGGTTCACTATGAACCCTTTCAAAGATTCGTCTAATAGGTTAGGGCCATTAGATTCACTCGACAAACAGATGTAGGAACCCCCTGTCGAATGGCACAATTCTATTACGACTATACACATAAGAGTAGAGGTTGTCCTATACCCGATTCGTCAAGCCATTCTTACGCCAATAAAGGTAACCGCTAACAATTTAGAAAAGGTCCTCATACTGAGCTAAAGCCAGAGCCATGTAGCCCTCACAGCTATACTGTAAGTCCCGGATGATCACTTACAGATAAGTCCTCAGAGAGAGGAATCTAGGGCACCATAAAAACAACCCAATGCTCTAGCCCTCTTGTCCCATGTTGCTAAAAAGCATCTTTTAATGTTTATTGCATATTCCATTAGTCAAGCTACAAGATCATGGTTCCAGTTGAGTACTAGCATTATACTACCCAATGCAATACCCCATAGGTATCAAGGCACAAAGTAACAAAGTACTAGAAAACCCTTAGTAGTAATCAAGGTAGACACATGCAGTATGAATTAGACGAGTAAAGGTGTATAGGACAACAAGGAAGATCCCATGCTATACTTGCCTTAAAACACCGATCCTTCGGTAAGCTTTAATCTTCAACGTCCTTCTTCTTCTTCTTCTTGATCACACGTATATCTCACCGACTGGACGAAATCGTAGAACGCCACACAAACATCCATACACATACATGCATAGCACACAATTACATCTACATTAGAACAATACACCAATCATAGAAAAATAAGTAAAAGAGTTTGAAACACTATTCTACGCATTGCTATGAACACACAGTCGCGAGAGACACGCTAATCGGAGCTACGGTTTGAAAGAAACAACTTTCGAAAGATCTACACATAAGAGAAAATATAAAACTATAAGCTTCATGTGTTTTAACTATATAAAAGCTTATATAAATTGAATTAAGTGAAATTTAGATTATAAAACTAAAGTAAAACAAATTATATTTTATTTATAAAACCCAGTTGCATAATTATTATTCAAGTTAGGAGTTAAACCATGAAATTCTAGAAATAGTGACGTGATAAACATTGTTACTAATGCGTAGATCTCATTGTAATGAATCTAGCACAACTTGAATGGGTCAATTCGGAGCTAAAACGTAGAAGATATAAAATAAACAAGATTTCCTTTATTAAAATAATAGATTAAATCTAACCTTGAATTTTAAAAGCTGAAAACATATCTATCAGTAGTATGAACATGTAGATTATGAAATTATGAACCAAACGCAAGTTGAACGGATCAAATCGGAGTTAAAACGGAGAAAATATGGCCTAATGAAGATAGTGGCAATCTTGTAAATACATGAAACTTAATTTTTGAATTAAAACAAATAAAATCTGATTTTTAAATCCGGCCGAGGACTACGGGCACTAATAGGAAAAAGGGAAGGGGTCCTTTAGCAAAAATACCGGTGAACTAGTATGTTATAATCTGGGCCATATATGTCAAATCGGACGGCTGTGGTGACTTCGCACGGTTGACCGGCCGGAACAGAAGGAGAAGACGGTGGCGCCATGGCCGGCGTTCAGAAGCTCATTAGCGTTTTTGAAGAAGAGCCTATGGCCTATGATAGCATGAAGCAAGGGCACCAGAAGATAGCGGGGAAGATGGCAATGTCACCTGCTCGACGGCGGAGGAGGCATGGAGACGACGCGCGGCTTGGCAGGCGAACGATGTTGAGCTCGGCAAGATCCCGTTCGGCAGAAGGCGCGGAGCTAGGGCTCGGAGCAGTCTGGAGACAATACCGGGACATGGCAGGGCCCTCGGGCTTTATAGGGGCGGAAGCAGCGTGGCGTGCACAGCAAGGAATAAGGCAGGGGTAGCGTGGAGTCGGACGGCGGCTGTCGATGCGGGACCCACAGGATACCCCGCAAGAGAGAGAGAAGATCTAGTTCAACTAGGATTCTTCCCATGTAATCTTAGTAGCAGAACTATTGAGTAATCCTACTAGGAAATCTCATTGTAAACCGACTAGGACTCTGGCCTCCTGACTATATAAAGGAGGGCAGGGCTCCTGAGAGGAGGAGAGAATACAATACAACATATCATAATCAATCCAACGCAAAGGCTAAGGCCGACTGGACGTAAGGTTATTACTCGATCTACGATCGAGGTCCTGAACCAGGATAAATCGGCTGTCTCTTGCATTAACCGTCGAGTTCTGCATACGTCGAAGCCCGAACATACTGCCCCAGGTACCCCCGTGGCAGGCTATCGGTGGTGAAACATCGACAGCTGGCGCGCCGGGTAGGGGACTTTCGGCGACTGTGCATCCGAGAGCTCGATGGACCTCGACAACATAATATTCCCGACGGAATCAACTTTCATCTTCGGCTCATGGATCTGCGAGGCAGACAACAACGGCAAGCTTCAGGGCCATCTCCTCAAAGATCCAGATCATCATAAAGAATTTCCTATTTCAACAACTGCAACGGATCAGCTCACCAGAAGATTCGCGCAGCTCATAGTATCCGATTCAGATCAGATTTCACAACCACTCGTATCCGATTCGAATTCAAGCTCCAAGGCGAAGTTTTATCCGAGTACTTTCAAGAAACCGAGTTCTTTTTTGGCAAGATTCCAGAGCACAACCCAAAATAACTCGGATTACCCTCAGAGTTCTCTCAAGAAGCCGAGTTCTTTTCCATTTGGGCTCGACAACATGGCAAAATCCTATCAGGGACAGTTCGAAAGATCTTTCAATCCAAGATTCGGGATACCACTGACAGGAGCTCAGGAGGGTCTCGTACTAACGATAACATCGCAAGACTGTATCATCCACTGGCCAGGTTCCGTTCCTGAAGGTAGCGGAACCCAACTAGTTGGCACAACAACAACAGCTATTCTACCTTACCAAGAAGGAGACTCGATCTACGACACCGGGGCATCTACTAAAGTTATCAGCGACTCCGACAGCATGAAAACTAACGCCAATAACAGAACGACTCATGCACGAGAAGTGCTCATGGTTCGACGTCCGCGGTCACCATTAAACCCCCCGGAAGCACCCGATGTCAGATCATCAGATGAATCAGAATCCAACATATCACCCTTTGCCCAGGGCTACGATGGAGAAACCGATAGTCAGAAACAAGCTAGAGAAAGAAAAAACAAGTTGAAGCAAGGGCGCCAACACCGTGCTAGGCAGCGCAGGGAAGCTTGGACCAGATATGAGTCAGAATTGGCTGAGTATGACAAAAGAAAATCGCAACGAGAAGTCGAAGGAAGACACACGGCAAATATGCCTTACGATAAGATTCGAGAAGCATTGGAAGAACTCGGAGCAACTTCACATCTTGGTGAGAAGTATGAACAGCTCCAGGACTTGCTCCGATCGACGATCCCGAGAACGCATGAAGAGAGAGCTCGATCAAGACTACCCGCCAGATCAACAACCCATAGGCAAGAAGATCAAAATCAAAGGAAATCCGCTTTCGAAAGACTTGGGCCGGGTGGAAGCCATGACGGAGGAAGTAGGAAGGAACATAATCAGGGCCACCGATTCGAACAACCAAGGAAGACTAGGAGTAGAGTACCTACCCAGATAACCTCGCAAGATTATTCCCATCAGAACAACAGTTGGCCAGAAGGCGCCGAATCTGAATTCAAAGGAACCAAGGCACACGACAGGTTCCCCTGTTTCGCGAATAGGCTTGCATTGGTACGATTACCTCACAAATTCAAACCGTCTAACCACTCCAAGTATGATGGCAAAACTGAACCGAGGCAATGGCTCAGAATATATTCACAATCAATTGAACTAGCCGGAGGAGACGACGATATCAAAACCCTTTTCTTTCCCATGGCACTGGAGGCCATGCCCCTCCAATGGTTCGACAAACTGAACCCAGGATCTATCAGAAATTGGGAGGATTTGCAAAGAGCTTTTTGTGAGAATTTTGCAGGAATCATTACACACCCAATCACTCATGCAGAACTAAAAGGACTCAAGCAAAAGGGAGGTGAAAGTCTCAAAAATTACTATCGACGATTCGACGAACTACGAGCTCAAGTGCATGACATAACCGAACGAGAAGTAATTGAAGCTTTCTCCCACGGAATCATGGCTAGGTGGCAATTTCAAGACTTCTGCAAAGAAAATCTGAGAAACAATGAAGAATTCAGACGAACAGTAGAAAAGATGATTACTGCAGAAGAAAAAACACGAGAGAGGTTCCCGGACAGAAGCAACCAGGACAACTCGGACAAGCAAAATCACCGAAATAGCAGACATCAAGAAAGAAAACGTAGACCAGACAATACTGTGGCAATGGCCGACAAATCAAAGAAGTTTTCCAAACCCAGAAGATATGATGACATTGAAAACATACGTTGCCCATTGCACCCTAGTGGGAGGCATACCATCGGAAATTGCTACACTTTCAATGATCGATACACAAGAAAAGATATTAAGGAAAACACCAAAGAGGACAATCAGAAAAGAGAAGAAGACAACCACGAGGACAAAGGATTCCAAAAACCCAGGGGAACGGTAGCAGTGATCTTCTCAGGGGCTCCGGATTGCAGAAGCAAACATCAAGAAAAACTAGCACTGCGGACCATTATGACAGCAGAACCGGCTACACCAAGATACCTCAATTGGTCACAGTATCCTATCCAATTTACCAGAGAAGACCAATGGACTAGCGTGGGAAACGCAGGCCATTATCCACTGGTTCTAGATCCAACTATTGCTGGTATGACCGTCACCAAAGTACTAATCGATGGAGGAGCTGGACTCAACATCATCTTTTCAGAAACTCTAAGGAAAATGGGACTACAACTCGCCGGGATGATCACGCCAACAAGCACACCTTTTTATGGAATAGTACCCAGCAAAGCAGCCATGCCACTCGGACAGATTACTTTACCTATTACCTTTGGAACTCCTTCAAACTACCGAACAGAGTTTATCAAATTTGAGGTCGCCGACTTCGATTCGTCATATCATGCAATCCTCGGATGTCCAGCACTGGCCAAATTCATGGCAATACCACATTATCCGTACTTACTGCTTAAGATGCCAGGACCCAACGGTATCCTTTCTCTTCGAAGTGATTTGAAGCGTGCTTTTGACTGCGACGTTCAGGCAATCCAAATTGCAGCTAAAGCGCAAGCCGACAATGGAAGAAAAGAAATAGCCGCAATCACTGCAGAGACAAGCCAAGAAGAATTAGAAATACCGACTAAAAAGCCCAGCATAATCGCACCACCAAAAGAAGCCGACGTCAAGCAAATCGACTTAGGCACAGGCGATACCTCCAAGACAGCAACCATCAGTGCTCACCTCTCGGCAAAATAGGAACTCGCGCTCACCAACTTTCTTCGGGACAATAAAGATATCTTCGCTTGGAAGCCGGCCGACATGCCAGGAGTCCCAAGGGAGTTGGCTGAGCACAGAATTGATGTTAATGAAAGCTCCAAGCCTGTAAAGCAACGGCTACGACGATTCTCACCCGACAAAAAGGCAGCAATTAAAAAGGAAATAACAAAACTGATGGCAGCCGGATTTATCAAGGAGATCCTCCATCCAAACTGGCTAGCAAACCCGGTCCTTGTGCAGAAGAAAAACACGGACGAGTGGCGCATGTGCGTTGATTACACAGATCTCAACAAACATTGCCCAAAAGATCCGTTCGGGCTACCACGCATTGACCAGATAGTTGACTCAACAGCAGGATCTGCACTATTATCTTTTCTCGATTGCTATTCAGGGTATCACCAAATCGCACTAAAAGAACAAGACCAGAGCAAGACCTCTTTCATCACCCCGTTTGGTGCCTACTGCTACAAGACCATGTCGTTTGGACTAAAGAACGCTGGCGCCACGTACCAAAGAGCTATCCAGACTTGCCTTGGGAATCAAATTGGTGAAAATGTGGAAGCATACGTGGACGATGTGGTGGTGAAAACAAAGAACCCAGACACTCTAATTGAAGATTTAAAGCAAACCTTCGAAAACTTGAAGAGATGGAGATGGAAATTGAACCCAAATAAATGTGTATTTGGAGTTCCCTCAGGACAACTACTCAGATTTTTGGTCAGTCAGCGCGGGATCGAAGCCAGCACCAAGCAAATTCGAGCTATAATAGAAATGGGCCCACCTAGAAGTGTCAAAGATGTGCAGAAACTAACAGGATGCATGGCGGCCCTCAACCGCTTCATATCAAGACTCGGCGAAAAGGGGTTACCTTTCTTTAAACTACTAAAGAAGACAGACAAGTTCGAGTGGACAATAGAGGCCGACGAAGCTTTCAAAAAACTTAAAGAATACCTCTCCTCGTCGCCTATCCTGACACCTCCAAAGAAAGATGAAGAGATGATGCTATATATTGCGGCGACTCCTACCGTAATCAGCACGGCAATAGTCATAGAAAGAGAAGAACAAGGGCGCGTGTATAAAGTGCAACGTCCCGTATACTACATCAGCGAAGTACTGTCAGAATCCAAAATCCGGTACCCGCATGTACAAAAACTACTCTATGCTCTACTCATCACCTCACGGAAGCTTCGCCACTATTTCGAAAGCCACAAGATTACCATGGTGACAGATTTTCCACTCGGAGACATCCTACACAATAAAGATGCCACGGGGCGCATGTCCAAGTGGGCAGTTGAAATCGGAGCTCTTGACATCAATTTCACCCCACGGAAAGCAATCAAATCTCAAGCCCTCGCCGATTTCGTGGCCGAATGGACAGAGATTCAACAGTCTTTATCAGATACAATCCTTGACCACTGGAAGATGTACTTTGACGGATCACTCAAACTAGGCGGGGCCGGCGTAGGCGTTCTCCTCATTTCTCCAGAAGGAAAACAACTCAAGTACGTCCTTCAAATATTGTGGCAAGCTACAAATAATGAAGCAGAATATGAAGCCCTCATCCACGGGTTACGAGTGGCAATTACCCTCGGAATAAAGAGATTACTCGTATACGGCGATTCAGCAGTAGTCATCAACCAAGTCAACAAAGATTGGGATTGCACAAAAGAAAACATGGGTGCTTACTGTGCTGAAATACGGAAACTCAAAAAACATTTCCAAGGATTAGAAATTTTACACGTCCTGCTGCGATTCCAACATTGCGTGCAGATGTCCTTATAAGCTTCGGATCGAAGACAGAGCGAAGGTTCCACCCATGCCAGTATTTATAGAAGAGCTATCGTTCCTCTATCAAACAACCCGGTGAAACAACACATGAAATTCAGGCTAAAGACGTTCGATCTTGGTAATCAACACTTCATGGAGCCAAGTTTTCATCGACTATATCAAAGAAAATAAACTCGCCAGAGATAAAGCGAGAGGCCACCCAAGTTGTTCGCGAAGCAAAAAACTACGTTCTAGTAGGAGATAGACTTTACTGAAAGAGCAAATCATCGAGTACTCCTAAAATGTGTCTCATTTGAAGAAGGCAAAGAGATCCTAGATGAAATACACTCAAAGTTCTTTGTGGAAATCATGCCGCTTCAAGGACACCGGGTTGGCAAAGCATTTCGCACCGGATTCTCTTGTGCCAACCGCTTTGAAAGACGCAGAAGAACTTGTCAGAAAATGCAAAGGTTGCCAAATGTTTGCAAGACAAGCCCATGTACCAGCTCACAATCTTATCTGCATCCCACCCGCTTGGCCCTTTTCCTGCTGGGGGCTGGATCAAGTGGGACCCCTAAAGAAAGCAAAAGGCGGCTTCGAGTACATCTTCATAGCAATCGACAAGTTCACCAAGTGGATTGAATACAAACCACTCGCGAAGTACAGCGCAACCAAAGCAGTCGAGTTCATCCAAGACATTACGCACCGCTTCGGCAAGCCCAATCGAATCATCATAGATCTAGGCTCCCCCTTCACAGCTATAGAATTCAAAAGCTGGGCACAAGACTGTGGTTTCAGTATAGACTATGCGTCTGTTGCACATCCAGAAGCCAACGGACAAGTAGAAAGGGCCAATGGACTCATACTAGCCGGATTAAAACCAAGGTTATACGAAGAACTAGTGGACTATGGGTCCAAATGGATTGAAGAATTACCAAAAGTAGTATGGAGGCTACGAACTCAAATAAGCAGAGCAACAGGCTACTCACCCTTCTTCCTAGTTTACGGGTCAGAGGCCGTACTACCTGCCGACTTGATCTGGACATCACCAAAGATAGAACAATACGATGAAGGAGAAGCAGAACACACAAGAAGATTAGAACTCGACAGCTCAGAAGAAGTCAGAGTAAACGCTACCCTCCAATCAGCCAGATACCTACAAGGTTTAAGACGACACTACAACAAGAGTACCCATCCTCGATCACTACAAGTCGGAGACTTAGTGCTAAGATGGATACAAAAGACTGACGGACGACATAAGATACTCAGTCCATGGGAAGGTCCGTTCATTGTCACAAAAGTCACCGGACCAGGCACATACAAGTTAATAACCGAAGATGGAAAAGAAGTCAGCAATACATGGCACATCAGGCCAGCTAAGAAGATTCTACGCGTAAAAACAACTCAAGAAAAAACAGATATGCAAGCCACAAGGGACCAACGTTCACAATCGACGAAAAACAATACTCTTCAACAACATATGTAGTAGTTTATACTCATGATCAATAAAGATGACATTCATCCACAGCATGTCTTGTCATGACTCTCAACGAGTTGTTTTCACGAAACAAAAAAGCAAAATGGCTGAAAACATGCTCGAGCATCTCGGTAGAGAGCAAAATAGTTGAAAAGACGCTTGAGCTCACCCGATGAGGGTAGCTAAAAGCTAACACCAAACAAAAAGCAAAATGGCTGAAAACATGCTCGAGCATCCCGGTAGAGAGCAAAATAGTGAAAAGACGCTTGAGCTCGCCGATGAGAGGGTAGCTAAAAGCTAACACCAAACAAAAAAGCAAAATGGTGAAAACATGCACGAGCATCCCAACCGAGAGCAAAATAGTGAAAAGACGCTTGAGCCCGCCGATGAGGGTAGCTAAAAGCTAACACCAAACAAAAAGCAAAATGGTGAAAACATGCACGAGCATCCCACCGAGAGCAAAATAGCTGAAAAAGACGCTTGAGCCCGCCGATGAGGGTAGCTAAAAGTTAACACCAAACAAAAAAGCAAAATGTGAAAACATGCACGAGCATCCCGGCCGAGAGCAAAATAGCTAAAAAGACGCTTGAGCCCATGATGAGGGTAGCTAAAAGCTAACACCAAACAAAAAAGCAAAATGGTGAAAACATGCACGAGCATCCCAGAAGAGCAAAATAGCTGAAAAGACGCTTGAGCTCGCCGATGAGGGTAGCTAAAAGCTAACACCAAACAAAAAGCAAAATGGTGAAAACATGCTCGAGCATCCCGGCCGAGAGCAAAATAGCTGAAAAGACGCTTGAGCCATGATGAGGGTAGCTAAAAGCTAACACCAAACAAAAAAAGCAAAATGGCTGAAAACACGCCTGAGCATCCCAGCCGAGAGCAAAATAGCTAAAAAACGCTTGAGCCCGCCGATGAGGGTAGCTAAAAGCTAACACCCGAAACCAGTCGACCGAAATTTAACTTCAAAAGACCCTCCAGCTCTTCGTTCCGAAAAGCAAGAGGCTCGGGGGCTACATCCAGATAGGAATACTCAAAAAAGCACTCGGATGCCGATGTTTGTCAAGGCAACATTCTATGCCGAGTCGTTTTACATAGCGCAGGTGAAAGGTTGTCAACGCAAAGATCTACATCTAACAAGTCATAGCGCGGACAAAGCACTCGACGGATCACAAAAGAGGAAGAAAAGAAAAGTACTCGACAAATCGAGGGGTCTCGTCAGAATAACGCATAGAGTTGTTTTGCGGAGCAGAGACGGAAACAGGACAAAGTACTCAGCAAGTCAAGTAACTTCAACCGCACCCAGGCAAAGAATACATCAACAAAAATAAAGAATCTTCATTTAAAGAGGAGTGTAATATTACAAGGGGATGCTCAATAGAATCAGGCGTTGTCATCAGAAAGGGAGATGTCAATATTTAGACTGTCTACAACCCTACTGGCTAGACCTTCGACCTCAGGCTCCATCCTCTCAACGGCATCAAGGTATTCTTGGCTTTTAGCTTCCTCTGCTATCTTGGATAGAGGCGCCTCTGGAGCAAGGACCCGGACCTGGGCCAGCACATTCTTGGTACACACTTGGGCACACTTCTTCGCGAACTCTTGGAAACGAGTCGGAATCCGGGGAATGAACTGCGCCCAAGACTGCCCATCATCCGCTGGAGTCCAGAGAACATCAGCTACTAAACGAAAAGATTTCCACAAAACGTTCCAATTTTCGGTAGCCGTTGCCAGCTTCCCGGACAAGCCTTCAATAGTTTTTTGGGCCTGCACAAGATCTCTGTCAGCTCCACGCCTAATCAGCTTAGCAAGGGCGAGTTCTTCCTCAGCATGAGTAATTACCTCCTCAGCCTTATTATGACTAGAGCGGACAAGAGCCTTCATTTCATCAATACTCTCCGAGAGCTTCTGCTTCTCAACTCGGAGAACTAGACAAGGCACCGAAGAACAAGTCAGCGAAAAAAGAAGTCAAAATACAAGAAGAAACAGGCAGAACCCGCGACACCTTTGCATTCATTCTTCGCAGACTCCACCGCGGCATCTCTCTGCTTCTTCGTCTCCACTACCTGGGCACAAAGGATCTTCTCCTCCTTTTGGTGCATTTGACGCTCTGTCTCCAACTCAGCCCGGAGGAGGTCGAGATCGGCTTTCAGAGCGTCCACCTCCGAAGACAACTTCCTCTCATTTTCAGATGAGAAAAAGAAGCCAGAATGATCACGAGAGAAAGACTGAGCAAAAAGAGGCAAAGAGAAACAAGGCATAAGGACAGAAGAAAAACAAGCATGCAAAAGAGGAGTGGCAGTAAAACCTACCTGGAGCTTTTCACCAAAAGAAGTCGCGAGGGTCGACAAGCTCCCCCAGGCTGCGGTCAGCTCCGATAACCGATGGGTGGCATCGAACTGTTGCACCACGTCACCGGAAAAGGAGGGGCCGCCAGAAGCAAGAGAAGGGGAAGGAGAGGCCAGCTAGGGCGAAGAAGGAACGACCAAAGCAACCTCCAGGGAAGCTAGAGCCAAACCCTCAGAAGGACCCGGCGCGACGGCCACAGTCACCTCCGGAGCGGCCAAATCCGCAACTTCGCCAGGTAGCTCCGAAGCCCCCGCAACAACTTCAGCAACAGAATGTTGTGAGTCCTGAGGCTCGGAACTCATTGGCACGGCAGGAGGCAAAGAAGAAGTCGATGAAGAAACGAGAGAAGACGAAACACTAAAAGTGACAAAAGGAAGCACCGATAAGAACCAGAAGAAGGAAGGAAGAAACCAAAAAGATAAAAGCCAGGATTTACTCACCCGACTACTTTCTTCTTCGTGAAGCCAAAAGAAGGCCTCGCAGGGGGAACCACGACGGCAAAAACGTCCCCACCACCCGGCGACGGAAGCGGGATAGCCAACAACGGAGCCGCGGAAGAAGCCGGGGCTGGAACCGTGAAAGAACTCCGCACCGGAGGAGCGGTAGAGCTCGGGACAGAGGCAACCAAAGAACTCGACACCGGAGCTTCAGAAGAAGTCGGCGCAGGAACCCCGGAAGAACTCACAACCGACCTTTGATTACTTCCAAGAGTTCAAGACTAAAAGTCAAGACAAAGAAGAGAAATTCAATGCAGCAGGAATATGAAAAACAACTCACCGCCGCATGATGAGGGGTACTTCATCATCCTCTTCTTCCTCAGCCAAGGAAACCAGAGCACCTGCTGAAAAGAGAATAAAAAGTACCCGGATCAAGAGAGAGACATGAAAATAAAGGAACAAAGAGTATTAAATGTGCTCACCTAAGAGCATGCTAGCAACGACTGGAGTACCTAAGGGAGTACTTGGTTTGCGAGGCTTCTTGGAGGCAGGCAGGCCATATGAAGACCCATCCATTCGCCCCCTCTTCGGGACACTGCGAGGACCGCGAGGGACTAGACGAGGAACATATTCTTCATATACATCAACAAATCCGGAAGAAACCCCAGGAAGGGCTGTAGAGGTTTGGGACTCACTAATTGCAGAAGTTCCAGCTAGACGATCCCCAGTCTCTGCCGCGGCAGGAAGAACATCAAGGGGGATCGGATCGACAAAGTTCCGCCCAAGCTCCTGTGAAAAAAGATAAAACACCGAGACAAGGAAAAGCTAAGCAAGAACGGATGCAGCAAGAGAACATAAAGTACTCAAACAAAAAGATAGACAACTCACAGCTGGGGGCGGATTGATGGCTGAGAACTCAGAGACGGCAGGAGGAATGACGCTCACTCCTTTCAGCATCTTCTGGAGGCGCTCAAGTACCTCCTCACCGGTCAGCTCGAGAGCTGGGACCATGCGTGAAGGATCCTCGGCCCCAGAATACTCAAAGCCAAGATGCTCCCGCTCTTTCAAAGGCTGAACCCGGTGACAAAGGAAGCTTGAAACAATACCAAAGCCGGTCAAACCCTGCTGTTTCAGCGTGCTAATCCTATCAAGGAGTGGCTGGATGGCTTGAATCTCAGCAGGTGACTCAAGCTTCTTGTCCCATCGGTCATTCACCACAGGACCAGATCCAGAGTGGACGACAAGGGAAGGGATCAAATTGGCAGCGTAGAACCACTCGGCACGCCAATCTTTTACGGAATCGACCAGGTCATAGTCAAAAAATTTAATCTTGAGACCCTGGCGGAACTGAATCCCGCAACCGCCAAGAACGCTGGTTTCTTCACGGCGGGGTTGGGGTTTCAGACGAAAGAAAAAGCGAAAAAGAGATAGAGAAGGAGGGATCCCAAGGAAGGCTTCACAAAGGTGAACAAAAACAGAAAGATGGAGAACGGCATTGGGGGTTAGATGGTTCAGACTAACCCCAAAATAACCAAGAAACTGATGAAGGAAAGCGGAAGCAGGAAGACAAAGTCTGGCGCGGACAAAGGAAACAAAAAGGACAATCTCACCAGGACCCGGAGCCAGAACCCGATGCTCGCCCGGAACTCTCCATTCAGCGATGACTTTGCTTTGGATCAAGCCGTCGCTAACGAGCTCGCGCAGCTGGTCTTCGCTTGTTGTTGGAGCCGGCCAAACCTTCTGAGCAGCCCTCATGGCCACGAACTCCTGGTTTTCGATCAAAGAAAGGGACGACTCCTCGTCCACGAAGGTCGCCTGAGACTTGCTTGCGGTTTTCTTCTTTCCCATGAACTGGCGGAAGCAAAGAAGGCACTAGGGATGAGGAAGCTAGGATGAAGGTGCTCGAGGGACAGCGACGATGACGGCGGTGGATTTCTGAAAGCTAGGGTTTAAAGGCAAGAGCTAGGCAGCAAGGGAAAGGAAGATAAAAGGTCTTTAAATAGATTTTTTCGGTAACAAAAACGGCCCATAAGGCCCGTTAAAACGCAATGTGGGAACGCAACGGTCCATTTACCGACGCAGCTAAAACGATGGAGGGCACAAATCCACACAACGGCACAAACCAACGGGCAGATTTTAGACTTATCCGTCCAGCACCATGGCAGGGTTATCAGATCGCTACAAGAACAACCCGTCAAACCAAGAAGAAAGAAAGAAGAAAGAAAGGGCTACCTCGCGAGGAACAAAAGAACCCGGTTATGTAAGAAAGAACTCGGTAGACTCATGAACGATAGGGATCACAACAGAGAAGTCAAAGACAACTCAGAAGACAAGATTCGTCACATTACAAGCGACTTCAAAAATAGAAGATTACAAATCTTACAAGACCCAACGAACTCGGCACCACGAAAAGCAAAGTAGCAAAGAGGAACACGGACACGACTAGGCTCTGGAACGACTACGTGTCCCAAATTGCTATTCGGAAGGATAGACCGCCATCAGCTACACTGTTTTCTTCAAAGGACGGACACAGTGCATCAAAGGCGGAAATCGGCAGCATGGCAGGGCAACATGGAGCAGAGAAGGTCGGCGGGCATCTGTCTACCCAAGACCGATGTGATGCTGGATATGGTGTTGATCTGCACCGGACAGTCTCAAGACAGGCGATGAGGATCAACCCAGAACTGCCGGATGAAGGAACAAAGCCCGCATCACAAGACTTCCTCCAACTACCACCACGTACATCCTGGCACAATGCTGTCGTGGGATTAGCCTACCTCTAATCCCTATCACAAGACTTCCTCCAGCCACGACAAGACACACAGGAACTACAAAATATGCCCGGGGGCTGCTCTACTTCACAAACTACCATGTTCACAACCGCGAAGGTTTCAATAGAACGTCTAATGGGTGAAAACAAGCACTCCGGAACAGTATTTATAGACCAAAGGAACGGCGCACATGGACTAGGAGTACCAACGAAATAAGCCTAACAAAGGACATAGTGAAAAGACAGGACTCAATAATGGATGACTCAGGCGAGAGGAAGCAGTACTCGAAGACGGGCATATTCGGAAGAATATACCAGCACAGTACAATCCGTGAACAAAAGGCATTTACACTCAACCACCACCGTACAACTACATCTGACAACAGCAGACTATCAAAGAATACGCCAAGACCTCGCATCCGAGTTCTTCCTGAGCAAAACAACACAGATATACGCTCGAGGGCTCGGCCAGCATCATAGCTCAATCAACACTAAGCTAGGGGGCTCGGTCTTCATTTTCAACTACTCCCGGGGGCTCGGAACCAAAGACAAAGGACCAAGAATACAAGAAACTCAAGACTACAATGACGACGATACATCAAGACTCTTCATCCGACTTCTTTTCTAAAGAGAAGAACTCGGAGAAAGCACAAGGCTGCGGGATACAAAGCCCCAAAATTTTTTGAAGACAAGAATCTGGACCCTCCAACTTTTGCAAGCAAAAGCAAGAGGCTCGGGGGCTACACTCAGTGAGTGCAATTTTTACGAAAAATAGCACCCACCCAAAAAGAACCCGGACATAAGCTCGGGGGCTGCATGCCGCAAAACTACTCGGACGATGGTTTAAACCAAGACTAAAGGGCCGCTTCGGAAAGATGCCGCAAAACTACTCGGATGACAACATAATCCAAATCTCGGGGACTACTTCAGGACACAAATTTTCAAACAACATAAAGGATCAAGACCCTCCAACTTTTTGTTCCAAATAGCAAGAGGCTCGGGGGCTACACTCAGTGAGTGCACTTTTTCTTCAAAAAAGCGCACGTCACCAAAAGACTTCCTCAACACAAACCATTTCAAGACGTTACGACAAAAAGAACCCGGAACGAGCCATATTCGAGTTCTTTTTGATAAAACTCCAACGAACAAACAGAACAACTTCAAGACAAGATCCTCCAGCTCCTTGTTCCAAATAGCAAGAGGCTCGGGGGCTACAACCAGATGGATGTATTTTTTCTTCAGAAAAGCACTCACCACTCAAAGATTCCAAGAAGCGCTACAAGGTTTTACTCCAGAAAGCACTCGGACGACATCTTGTTCCTACTCAACAAGACTTGAAGGAGCAGAGCGAGACTTTCAGAGTTCAACCATGAAGTGCTCGGGGGCTTGTCGATGCGGGACCCATAGGATACCCCGGAAGAGAGAGAGAAGATCTAGTTCAACTAGGATTCTTCCCATGTAATCTTAGTAGCAGAACTATTGAGTAATCCTACTAGGAAATCTCATTGTAAACCGACTAGGACTCTGGCCTCCTGACTATATAAAGGAGGGCAGGGCTCCTGAGAGGAGGAGAGAATACAATACAGCATATCATAATCAATCCAACGCAAAGGCTAAGGCCAACTGGACGTAAGGTTATTACTCGATCTACGATCGAGGGCCTGAACCAGGATAAATCGGCTGTCTCTTGCGTTAACCGTCGAGTTCTGCATACGTCGAAGCCCGAACATACTGCCCCGGGTACCCCCGTGGCAGGCTATCGGTGGTGAAACATCGACAGCGGCGTTAGTGGAGTCCGCGTTGGCCACGAGCAGGAGGAGGGGGATGACCCTGACAAGAAGGGCCCACCTGTCGGTGACTCACTCGGTGGGGATGGGTTGCCAGCCAGAGAGATGAGGGAGCGCGGGGTGCGCTGGCCTTCGGCTGGGCCGGAGTTGGGCCAAAGGGCAAGCGCGTTGGGCCTGCTGTGTGCGGCTGCGGTCTGGGCCGACCTGAAGGGAAGCTGAGCCTCCGGGTGGAGCAGGCCTACGTGGGGGAAGAAAAAGAAAAGATGGGCCAACGGCCGGCTGGGCTAAAAACAGAGAGAGGAGGAGAGAGGATTAAAGAAATTCTTTTGCTCATTTTCCTTCTTCAATCCAAATGCAAATACGATCCAAATCAATTTCAAATAGTGTTTCAAATATACTTTTCAACTCAAGTACAAATGAGAAATTTTAGTAAGTCTTCCAAAAATAATTTTTACAACTTTTTAGATTCTTTTATTTTCAAATTCTCTTTTCTTTTATTTCAAAGCCATTTTCAAAAGCATTTTGAGTTTTGGATTCAACCACTCATTGCAATAAATCAAATGCATCGACATGTATGCACATACATGTTGCTACTCCTTATGATGAATTTTAATAAAATGAAAAATATTATTTTTCCTATATTTCATGTGCACAAAATTCATAAATAAATCATTTTAAACCTATTTTCAAAAGGAGCAAATTTTAGGGTGTTACAATTCTACCCCCTTTAAGATGAATCTCGTCCCCGAGATTCAAAAGACATCGACTAGGGGATAGGGATACTCCACCCTTGGATTCTTCTTTACTGCCTCGTGTAGTTCCATCGTCTTGATAAGGATCCCACTTTGCTTGGCATACTTATTAACCTTACTCCAAATATCTTGCCCAACTGATTTCAAGATTCTGACAGATACTCCAACAATACTCAGGTAACTCCAATCACTAGGCCATCTTTCCTTTTTAGTCCATACTTATTAGACCTCTTCTTTCACATGTTCACCTTCCAACTGAGCCTTACGAATCTCTTGGTCAGAAGGAAATTCTACTACCATTCTTCAAAACATTAAGGATTCTGGTTGAGTTGCTCGAACTTGGAATACAATTCTTAGTCCTTGGTGTCACCCAAACCTTCTTAGCATAATTCTCCATTGCTAAGGGCATCAGCCATGACTCTACTTCTCAAATGATAGCACTTTTCCAAGTCATAATCAATTTCATTCCAACGAGGATAACACAAGCTCAAGACCATCTTAGTAAAAATGTCCTGTAGATTCTTGTGATCCACTTAGATGTTACTTTTACACTCCAGAAAATAACACTTCCATGCTCCACAATGGATAACTCCAGATAACATGTCAGGCAGTTCAACTCACGCTTCCTTAGTTGACTTAATGAACAAGCCACTACTTTTCTTCTTGTATAAGGACAAATCCCACAGCTTTGATAGAGTGCATCATAGTTGGTATAAAGCTCTTGTCCTGATCTGGCAAAGCTAATACATAGATTTTACTTCAACTTTTTCTTGCACTCCATCAAACATTTGCCTGAGGTTTCTTGATTCAAACTAACTTAAAAGGTTCTCCAGTACCTCTATGAAAATCTTGATGATCTTGGATATACCTTCCTTGAACCTCTAACCAAACCTCATTGAAACTCTGAGTTTCTCTCACATCTTTGAGTGGGTTTCAATCACCTCACTAACTTTCTTGATACCTTTTCTCCCTAATAACATATCCACGTAGAGAACTCACTTGTCAGGCTTGGTGTCACATCAATATTTTCTGAGTCCACGTAGATCCACCTATAGATGTCTCATATCTCCTTCCAAAGGTGTTTGTTCCTCCAAAGGTTTCAATCCTAGAACCTGTGGGTTATAGGCCCACAACGCTTCCGCTGCGCAAACTAGAACATACGATACTTCATCTTACAAATCCTTCAACTTGGCTACCCCCCTTAAGGAAAGATAAAGTAGGGGACACCAAAGTATAGCTTGTGCCTCCTTCTAGATGAGCTAATTAGTATCAAGACACTCTGACATCCCAATGATACTCTCGTGTACGGCAAGAACAAGAAATCTGAAATTCCCAGCAGAAAAACAGCTGTAACTCTCATTCTGTTAATCCGATGAAGTTGTAGCTTATACCATTGGAAAGCTTAGCAAATTCTCCACAACTTCTTTATAGAACACTTTTCCAAATTCTGCAGTTCATGTAGTTGAAAACAGTGCACAACAGAAATTGTTCCAGACTTCAGACAGCACAAGTGCACCGCCTTATGATTTTCATCACTCCATAGCCAAAACAGATATGAGGGAGGTTCTTCCAGTCACAGAAAGATATCAAAGTCTACTATTGTCCAAAATTTTCTCATGATTTCTAATCGTCCAAAATCAGAGATATAAGCCAAAGAGTGCAGACTGCTCCAAAAACAGGATAGGGAAAACTGAAGAAAACCATAACCCAACTATTTATTGCACTGATCCTTATACCTTAGGCCTATAAACTAAATGAAATTGTGGGAACACCCAACAAGATCATTGCATTCATTACAAAGATTCAAAACAAGCATAAGCATAATGACAATTCAATAATGCAATAAAGGTGCACACTCAATCATTGACTCAACTTGCGATACTATCATTTTTATTACATAAAGGGCACAAACTCTTATTCCTTAACTAAGGATCTTGGGTAGTCTAGCATGACTTCTTCATTCGTCACTCTCACCAAATGCTCCTTTCGAGTTGGGTATCACTGACACTTTCTGGTAGCAACCTTGTACTGATCCGACTCTGGCCACTTCCATGGTACAATTGTTGATTCTTCTGTGGGCAAAGTTTTACATAATGTCCTTCCTGCTGGCAATGATAACACTTTCTCTTAGCTGGATCTTTTGTGATGTCATACTCCACAAAATTGTTGCTTAGAGTATTGTCAGCTTGCTGACTCTGAAGGTTCATCTTTGTTTGACAGGACCGCTTTCTAGCTTGCTTGATCTTTCGAGGTTGAAACTCCTTATAGGTGATCATCAACCCATCTATGCATACCTCATGTGGAAAGAGTGGAGTAATCTTAGCTTGAGAAACTTCTGACTCTGTAGAGTCTGAGTTTATCTGACTAGGGATTGGAGCTAGATGTGACAACGTAGTAGAACTCAAATGTTGATTGCTTTCCAATTCTGGCTCTGGTGAGACCGCCTTACTCTTCTTATCCACATTAACTTCACAACTCGGGTTCACCTTGACTTCCCTCTTAGTTGACTTGTTTCGAAGACAAGGAAAACCATAATGTTTATAGAATTTATGGAGATATTTGGATGAATGGAAAAGTTGTGGCAAGGGTGTGGGTAGGTTCTAGGGTGTCCCTAGTTTATTTAGGAATTTTTCTATGTAGGGAAAATAGTTTTCTTACACTCGGTGTACACTGTCCGTGTGACTCTAGCAATTATCAGTGTGGTGCACTGTGTTCGTGAGCTAGTGGATATGACAAGTGGGGTCGGGCTGTCGGCTTCATGGGTTGCTAGCATGTGGGCCCTCCTTAGCCTCTCCCTTCAGGCAGGCGGTGATGTTGGCTCGAGCGGGGCCTGTAAACCAGAGAGGGAGAGAGGGAGGGACGGCAACGGCGCCGTGACTAGGCGTGTCTGACGCAGCGGCAAGATAGGGCAAGGGCGCGCGGCTCACCGAAATCGATGTCGCTGGCGACATCCTGGCCCACAACTTGTTGTGGCTTGGTGGACGGTATTCTAGGGACCGAGCCACAGTTGCTGGTGGGGTCGGTGGTGGTGAAGCGGGTTTGCAGTGGTGGTGAGAGCTCGTCGTGATGGATGCGGCAGTGCAGTGCTGTGCTCGCCCTCGCACGGATCGCTTAGACATGTTCTAGGTATGTGTGTGAGGTGGTTGAGGGTGCGGGGAAGATGAAAAAGATGTGACCAAGGCCGATCGTGCCTTGCCGTCGCCGGGGGTGGCAATGGTGGCTCGACAGCGGGTGTCACCCGGCGGCAGGGCAACACAGAGCTAGGAAGGAAGCTCGGGAAAGCGTTGGAGGGAGAGGAGAGGTCCAGGGGGCTCACCTGCTTTCCAATTGAGCGTTGGCGCACTAGAGAGGGAGGAACGAGCACCAATCCTATGGCAGCGGCGGCGCGCTCAATTTGGGGGAAATTGGGAGAGGGCTCGAGGTAGGGAGGAAGGAGGGAAATGAGGGGGAGATGGTGTGTTCCGGATCTCAGTGGAGCTCGGAGTGGTGGTGGTTCGGGTGGAGGCTCGCCGGCCAGGCCTATTTATAGACCAGCGAGGTCGGTGGCAGCGGCGAGATCTTTTCCCGCCCGCCAAAATATCTCCACTCGCACGTGCTCGAAGCCGGGCGCAGGACATTGCGCTCGAAGCTTAGGAGGTGACTTATCGTCTACATCAGTCCTGGAAGTAAGGGAGAGCTCGATAGGTCTCATCTTTGGCAGTGGAATTTCCGCACAGGTTGCTCTGCTGGCGTTGACGCGCTTGTCGACGGTGAAAAGTGATGGCCCGCCGGGACACACAACAAGCTGAGAGAAACCAGGCGGAGTAGATCCCGAGCTCTCCTCGGACTTAAGAGGGACACTAGAACGCATGGTCGTGACTGAGGGCGTTCCAGTCAATTTGACCCTGCAATTGACAAGGAGAGAAAATTGACCAGTAATTTAAGGTGGAACATGCCGGTGTTTGTCCAGACAATTCCAAATATGCGGCTAAGTAGCCGATGAAATAAGGCTATCGACTAGAGAGTCGATATCCAGAATGTTCATGATGCATGGTAAGTAAAACAAGAGTATCAGCAATTATCAGTTACTCAATTATATAGATCTAACTAGCCCATGATCATGAAAACATGCAAAAGGTGTAAGAATACGCGTGTAAGCATTCATCTGAGAAACATACTAGCTTTTAACCAAGATGAAAACAAATAAAAGAATGTAAATAGCCAGTACATCCTCAACAAAACGGGCTATTGGCTAAACCAGCCGATTCCAGTGACCATGTCGTATATCATACGATCACTCATCCGTCGGATATAAATGAATCTACAAACAACTAGACTCAATCTATTGTACCGCCAACAGGTCGAGTCGTCTGATGCAGCATTGACAGTAGGACCCTAGATCAGAGACCATCAGTCGATAGATCTACTTATATCGCAAAGGAATCATGAGGGCATATTATACGCGTGGAAGCTCATGCCCTCGGCTAAATAGCCGATGAGGACATAACGGGTGGTTGACGCCATGCTCTTCTTAATAGATAGATCTATTAACCAATAATGTCCAGTCTAACACGCTATCAACAGATTGAATCGGCTGATGCAGCATTGATAACGAAGTCATACCGGATACCGATGATCAATGAATCCAACTCTTAATAGAACACGACTTCAGACACCCGCCATGTATAATAAGGATTGAGATAGATTAGCCATCAAATAGGATCTAACATCCAGAATTGAATTCAACCGTGAAAATAACCAACAGACGATAGATCAAAATAATAAGACTAATAAATCTCAATCTAGATCGGGGAATTGGTGATATTGTATTAAACAGTAAACAATTTAACACAAAATTGATTACTTTGATTAATACCAACATTTACAAGAGATCAGTCGTCTGTTGCAGCCATGTAAAGGTTGATACGAATCAATAACTAATCCATACCGCGATTTGTAAGAGATTAGTCATATGTTGCAGCCTTACAAATAACAATATAGATCGATAACTAACTTATACCGCCACTTGCATGAGATCAGTCGTCTATTGCAGCCGTACAAGTAACAATATAAGTCATGACGCATGCTCACAAACAAGCCGAAGGTCAGGTCGTCCAATGCAGCCCTGCTTACCCAAAGAACTCATCGAAATCTAATATACTCATACTCCTAAGGGGTGGTGTAAGCCGAAAAGTAAAGGTACTTGTTTGGTTGATCGATGAGAGATGTCTATTACAATGGTCGAGGGTTTATATTTATACCCCGGGCTAAAGATTCCTAGCTGGTCATAGCGTACAAAACTTGGCTGGAAAGAAATATCTAAACAAAAGAAAATATTAAGATATATGGACTCTAATTTTCTTTACGTAGAATCCTTGCCAGTGAAGCTTACCGACGTATTTCTTCTAGATATGTTATCTATCTTCAACTCAATATTCGTCAGCTTTCCTTCCGTAGACACATATACTAAAATAGCCGAATCAAATCTAATTTAATTCGACTTTAACACGTCTGAGTCATGTCGCAGCCCTGAACGTATTTAGTCAATAAAGTCAACCATGTACGATGTATATCGGGTGGCCAGCTGATTACGTGTCCATATATTCGACACGTTCATGCACCAGGCTAAACGTGCATTGGTCATTTGTCCCTGTACCATATCACTTATTGACTTCAGTATTGGATCGTGATGGTATGAGGCGTGCTGGACTCGGACTTTCATTTCCACGTCACGCGCCAACACCCAGCTGCCGAAAGAGAGTCTCCTTGCATTTAGCTTTGGAACTGAATTAAAATATCCCTTTCTTTGCTCCTTCCCGTATTGCACGTGGATCTACTATGTATCACCAAAACTAAATAGATGAGGCCAAATTTGCTAATTGGCCGCACGTGCATTCGGTATCCTTAATAGCCGATCCAGCAAGTCAGGTGATCACACTTCTTCCAAAATATATTAAATGATATTTCCCGGACGGCTCGCAAATATCTTTTTATTAGGAGATTTTCCTGCTTTTGACACCATCGGCTGATTCCTTCTGTCAGGGTAAGCTTACCAAATTTTGGTGTCAACAGCGCTGTGGAGCACAAGGAAGAAGGAGAGGTGGCCATGGGACGGTTCATGGAGAGGGACAGCTGGCGTCAACGCTGCAGTCTTCTCCAGCCCCTGGACGAAGCTGACCGCCGGGTCCCGCGTGTCAGTGGGAGTAGAGGGGGAGACGGGGAGAGGCTGTCGCTGCGCCTTGCTGGGCCACGGCCGGGGCCTAACCCACGCAGAAGGGAGGGAGGGGAGGAGAGGAGTGGAGTGGGCCGCGCTGGCGGGCCCGGCGAGGAGAAAGAGGGATAAGGAATGGGCCGAGCTGCCTTAGAAATATCTTTTCCCTTTTTCTTTTCCTTTTTAAGGACGTCCTCTCTTTCCCATGTGGTTTCTGCCTCGGTATGGTTGCTCCACTGTGCTCAACAAAATCTTACTGTCCTCCTTGTTTGTCGGGTGGCGGTATCCAATATTTTAATCGGTCTCTCTTGGTATTGCAAGTCAGGCTGTAGATCCATTACTTCCATAGGTGTCTGCTTATCTGGTACTCTCAAGCATTGTTTTATTTGCGAGACATGGAATATGTTGTGTATGTCTGCCATTTCTGGGGTAATTCTAGGTGGTAGGCTACTGTTCCAATTCTTTCCAAAATTTTGTAGGGTCCAATATATCGCGGCGCTAATTTTCCTCTAACCAGAAACCTTCGAGTGCCTCTAATCGGGGATACCTTTAAGTAGACAAAATCTTCTCGCTGAAATTCCAACGGCCTTGGTCGTGTATCACTACGTGAAACATAGTTTGTAGCAACAGGGCTTTTTTTTAGGGGCGGCTGGCATTGGAGCCGCCTCTACAGTGGCGTGCTCGAGCTCCAGCACAGCAGCTGCCCCTAGAAATAGCATAGTAGGGGCGGCTGGTAATACGAGCCGCCCCTACAAATGCGTCGATCTGAATCCATGTCGAGCTGACCGACGACTCGAGTCCGCGTCCGTCTCGAGCCCCCAGTCGCCCACCCGCGCCCCCTCCACCCCAAATCACTCTCTCGTCTCCTCCCTCTATCTTCTCGTCTTCCCAATCTCCCATCTCCGCCGCCGGCCTGCTAGCCCACCACCGCCGCCGCCTCCGTCTCTGCCTAGTCCACATCTCTTTCTCGTCTCTCCCGCCACCCTCTCTCCATCATCCCTCCACCTTCTCTACTCCACCCTCGATTGCGCCTTTCCTCTCTCTCTCTCTCTCGCCAAAACCCTAAACCCTAGCGTTCACGGTAGATGACAGTGGCGGCAGCCGAAGACGAGGAGACGGGCACATGGCGGGGGGGCACTGCTGGCGCACGTTGTAGCGGCGGCCGAAGAAAATGAGATGGGCGGCGCCTCCTCCACATCCCTCCACCCAGATCTGGTTGGTGCCTCTCACTCCCTTGTTCCCTTCTCATCTTCTGACCCGGGGCGGCGGATGAGGCTGAGGCCACCGACGGCGACGATGGGCGGCGACGAAGGCAAGTCCAAGAAGCGACGTTCTTCGCCCTCCTTAGGTACCCAGGGATTCCATTCGTACCCGCTCTCGCGGTTGAGCCCATCGGTTCATTTTTCTGCGGAGTGTTGATTTCTTTTCTTGCTTGGTTCAGGGGAGGAAGAGGGGAGGGAGTGGAAGAGGTGGGACAAGAAGGAGAGCAGGAGGATCTGCTGAGATGACAGGGAGGATGACGACGACAGGCACAAGAAGAGGAAGAAGGGGAAACACAGCCACAGGGGCAAAGGTTGGGCTCCTAAATCGTTACAGCTTCCGGTTCTTTGGTTTCATCAGTATTTCAAGGATGCTAAAATCATTACAGCTTCAGTTCTCATTTTCTGAAACATTATATGCTTATTTTTGCTGATATAAGTGATTCTGAGCCACAGCATATTAACTGAATTTCTGCTAGCTCCATGTACCTATCCAGTCCTTATCCTGAGTTCCTGAGTAGTCCTGTTATTTGTAATTGTATTGTTTTTCCTAAAATTTGCTTCTTAATTACTTTGCAACTAATGGCAAAGTAAATCATTGTAGACCCTAACCACTTAGTTGTTTTATCTGGCAGAAATTTGCTGATAGCTCCAAGTTGAAGAGATAAAAGGATTTTGTCTGTCATGCTTGGTTTCCTGCCCTGTTGAGCCACAGGGTTTCTTTTTTTTGTAATGCTAACAGAATTGGCTAGCATTTGTTTTGCTTCCAAAAATTGGCATGACTCTAAAAATTTTGGCTGCGCTAATGTATTTGCACGACTGATTTGATAATATTCTCTAGACAAATTTGGGGATTGGGGTTCAAGTTTCTCTTTGTCTGTGTAGGACAATGATTTGCTGCATGATATCTTTGACATCAAAATTGATCATACTGCTGTGCGGACTTATCCAGACCATGAATAGCGCCCATCATCTGGTTGTCTTCAAGAAATCTAAGTAAGAACTTCCCCTTACCAAGACCTAGATTTTGGAGACATTTTTTTTGTTTGGATTCCTGGTGGAGAAGGATCAGAGCATAGGTTTAGGCGTTAAACTTTGAGTTGGATGTTCACTGTGTTTCTGTTTCTCGATCATTAGGTGATGGAAACACTTTTCCTGCAAAAAACTCATAATTACAAAGCTGTGGGTATCATTGGGACCTAACTTCTGGCAATGAATTTTTTATGGATCTTCACCATATTTCTGTTTCTCGATTATTAGGTAACGGAAACATTTTTTCCTACAAAAAAAACTCATAATTACAAAGTTGTGGATATCATTGGGACCTAACTGCCGGCAATTGTATTTCAATGAAAGATGTTGGAGTTATACCTTTGTGAATATTATTGTTGCAGTTCTGATACTAAGTCAAAATTCAGAGGTATTTAGGGGACCTTACCTTTGAACTAAAAAATAATCATATAATTAAAGTTTTGTCTTTCAACATGCAGTATTTATATATGAATGTTAGTTATATTGTCGTTCATGGATTAGTGGCACGTTTGCAATTTGGCAACAACTTTTAAGAATTCAAACTGCAGTTCATTTATATGACAGGGCCTGCCCTTATTCATCTAACATTGGTTCCACACTCTTTGAGCCATGCTACAGTCTGCTCATGTACTATTTAATTTGTGACGGAATTCCTACTTGTTTTGTATTCTGACATTATTCATAAGTAAGCTTCCAAAGCATGCTCATTTTTATGTCTGATTTTACAGGAGCTTTAGATATAACCTAGCTGAGTTGTGTAGTTCTTGTCTAAAGACTTTCTGGTTGCGGGTTCTTGCTCAATGTACGTGGAGCCATAAGAACAACGATTTGGGATGTTCTCATGAAGCTGGAGGCCTCCGCGCTGGTGCTCAGCCAGTGCATGCCATCTCCCTGTTGCTGGCTAAGCTGATAAGGCACTTAGCACCATACCCTTTTGTATCTTGGAAATGCAAAGGCCTCACTTCTCAGAGGTCAACTATTGATAATTAAATTGTGATGATATATTATAAAATTAGTGCTTGGAAAGTAATGATATTTTTTTTGTCAAGGATTCATATTGTTCCATTCTATCCTTTGTTTATTACCTTTCCTGTTGTTTTACATATTGGTTAGGGAGTAGTGTAAACTTAAGTGCCAAGATGGATTAGTTAAAATGATGTAGGGGCTTTGATGCCTTTTGCTTCTACAGCTCATGGACATTTTGTGTTTTCGGCAACAATGCCATAACTGTCCCTCAAACGAGAAAAGTTACGAGCCCAATTACTTTGGAGGTGTGCTTACTACCAAGTAAAGTTAATCAGTTAATTATATTTTTGCAAGTGTGCATGAGCTGTCCAGTGTGCATGAGCCCAGTTACTTCATATCGATTCTCAAGACATATACATATCGACAATCCTCATTAGCTTATATGTTTGTATACATACTTGTAACGTTCACTTAGGTAGAAATCGTCAGTACCAACACCTTCTGCTCTTGTGCTTGTAGTCAGATTTGAATTATATATGTTCTGGTCAGATTTGAATTGTATATATATATGTGTGTGTGTGTTCTGGTCAAATTTGAATTGTAAATTTGAATTTTTTTGGCGGAAAAATGTACTGTAGGGGCGGTTCAAGACTAAACCGCCCCTACAAACAGGTATTACTACAAATTGATTTTGTAGAGACGGCTGGTGTTACCAGCCACCCCTACAAATCGATTTGTAGGGGCGACTGATAACACCAGCCGCCTCTACAAATCAATTTGTAAGGACGGTCTGGGAACCGCCCCTACAAATGCATGATTTGTAGAGACGGTATAGTAGGGGTGGCTGGCCGAGCCGCCTCTACAAAGCCTCACCAGCCGCCCCTACAAATGATATGTGTAGTAGTGTATCCGCATAATTCTTCTGTCTACTTTGTGTGGCCTTTAAATTTTCTCGAACTTTAGCTACTTGTTCTTCGGCATCATTGATCATATCCGGTCCAAATGAAGTTCGTTCTTCAACTTTGGACCACATCAAGGGCGTCCGACACTTCCTTCCGTATAGTGCTTCAAATGGGGCCATTTTTAGACTATCTTGGTAGCTATTATTGTAGGAAAATTCAGCGAAGGACAAACTCTTTTCCCAGTCTTTTCCATATGTGAGCACGCAGGCTCGTAACATATCTTCTAATATCTGATTTACTCGTTCCGTCTGTCCATCTGTTTGTGGGTGGTATGCTGAACGGTAGTCCAGGCGGGTGCCTAAAGTGGTATGCAGACTTTTCCAAAATCTTGTGGTAAATTGCGTGCCTCGATCCAACACAATCCGGCTTGGGACACCATGTAGTCGAAGAATATTATCAATATATAATTTTGCCAGCTTATCCCCTCGGTATTTGGCCTTCACAGGGATGAAGTGAGCCACTTTAGTTAATCTGTCCACTATGACCCATATCGAATCATTTCCTTTTTGCGTTTTGGGCAGCCCTACTATAAAATCCATATAGATCTCGTCCCATTTTCATGTCGGAATATGTAGTGGTTGAAGTAATCATGCCGGTCATTGGTGTTCTGCTTTTACCAGTAGACAAGTATCGCAGCGCGCCACATAGTCTACGATATCTACCTTCATTCCCGTCCACCAATACTTTTGTCTCAAATCCATGTACATTTTTGTTGAGCCTTGGTGGATGGAATGGGCGGAGTTGTGAGCTTCATCTAAAATTAGCTTCCTAAGCTTCTCATCTCATGGTACGCATATCTGATTTTCGTACCATAATATCCCTTGTTCGTCAACCTTAAATCCTGGAATTTCCTTCTTAGAACTTTGCCTCTTGAGATGTTGTATTTCTTCGTCCTTGTCCCGAGCCTCTTTTATTTGGTCTTCTAATGTTGGAGATACGTGTAGGGTATTTAACGTGCCATATGGTACAATTTCCAGGTTTAGTTGATGGACTTCTTGCACTAGCTGAGGTCTTGGGTTCAAAGTTGTGAGATAGTGGCAATAAGATTTTCTATTCAAGGCGTCGGCAACTATGTTGGCCTTTCCTGGGTGATACTGTATGCTCATGTTGTAATCTTTAATTAACTCTAACCATCTCCTTTGTTGCAAGTTTAAGTCAGGTTGGGTAAAAATATATTTTAGGCTCTTATGGTCCGTAAATATTTCGCATTTATTTCCAATAATTAAGGTAGTGCCTCCATATTTTTAGTTCATGTACTACTGCTGCCAATTCCAGATCATCTTGTATAATTTTCTTCATGCTTTTACAGCTGCCTAGAGGCGTATGCTACAACCCTATCATCTTGCATTAGTACACATCCAAGTCCTTGTCGTGAGGCGTCACAATATAGTACAAAATCTCTATGGATGTCCAGCAATGTGAGTACTGGGGATGTAGTTAGCCTAGTCTTTAATTCTTGGAAGCTCTTCTCATACGTCTCTGTCTATTTAAATTCTTTTCCATTCTGAGTCTGGGACGTCATGGGTCTAGCAATTTTAGAAAATCCCTCGATAAACCTTCTATAATATCCGGCCAATCCGAGAAAGCTGCGGATTTCCATCACATTAGTGGGCTACTTCCTTTCCGATACCGCTTTTACTTTTTCTGGGTCTACTTTTACTCCATCCGTGGTAATAATATGTCCCAGAAAAGCGACTTATGTAACCAAAACTCGCATTTGCTAAATTTGACGTACAGCTCATGGGTTCTTAATTTATTCAATATCACTCTCAAATGTTGTTCATGCCCTTAGGCACTTTTCGAGTATATTAGGATATCATCAATAAATGCCACCACGAACTTGTCCAGTTCCTCCATAAATACTTTATTCATCAAATTCATAAAATATGCAGGAGCATTTGTTAATCCGAATGGCATCACTGTAAACTCATATTGCCCATAGCGAGTCACAAATGCTGTTTTTCGTATATCACTGAGTCGGATTTTTAGCTAGTAGTAGCTTGACCTCAAATCTATTTTTGAGAAATATTTGGCTTTTTTTTAGTTGACCAAATAAATCATCGATCAGCGATAATTCTTCTTTTTCACAAATAAAACTGGCAATTCCCAGGATGACGAACTTGACCTAATATATCCTTTTCCTGTAATTCACGTAGCTGTTTCTTTAATTCTTCTAGCTCGTTGGCTGCCATTCGGTATGGTCTCTTTGCTATTGGGGCGGTTCCAAGCATTAAATCTATAATGAACTCTAAATCTCTATCTGGTGGCATGCCGGGTAAATCTTTGGGGAATACATCTGGATATTCACACACTATAGGCACTTCCTCTGTAGTCTTAGCTTCTATGCTGCAAACCATCGGCTCAGCTTTTGGAGCTCGGGGGTGACATTCTACTTTTATTCCGTTGTGATTTATTAGTGTTACCGCCTTATCTCTGTAAGATATATTACCATGCCATTTCCTTAACCAATCCATTCCTAATATTAATTCCAATCCTTCTGTCTTTAATACACTAAATCCGCTTGAAATTCAACTCCTTGGAAAATGTTTTTGGATTTGAATTTCCTCTCTAGTAGCTTTGTATGGAATTCTGGGAAATCTCCGTCGGGTCCTCAATTTGAGAGTCCAAGTGCACTTGTATTTGCACCAGGATCAAGCACAAATACGCACAAAAATAACAGAATTGGCACATAGATTTAATATAAAATACCGAGCTTTATTGATAAAAATATGGTCTTACAATAGTCAAGGTTCAAATGGCATAGCCACAGGCATTGCATAACTAGCGAAGTTCTACTGCCATGAAGTGCCAATTTATTACAACAGGGTGTTAGATACTACAGCGGAAACTACAGCGTAGCAATACTCTAATCCACAGGCAAGCTTGAGCGTGATCGAAACCCTATGTCCTAGTGACTCCCTTTGAATGTACTAATCTGGATCAAACTCGGGGTGTTTTGGATCATATTCTGGAATAACTGGCGCCTTTCCCTTAGTGTCTATAGCTCTCATTACTTCATGTGAAATTCTTGGTCCTCCTGGAATTTCTATCCTACAATCGGTGGGGATGGCAAAAGTCCTCCTTTTAGTCATCTTCCTTGATTGGTTCTTGTAGCGTGGACGTTCCAGAGTCTCTTGCAGCTCTCGCCGGTAGAACTCCATCATGCCTGTTATGATTGCCATTTGCTTATGTGCTTCTTCTAATTCCAGTTTTACAGCTCGTACCTCGGCTTCAGCATCCCTGGTCTTAGTGATCCATCTCATTAATTCCTGATGCTGATCCTCGTAGAGTGAGTCGAGAGCATGCAAGTACTTGACGGTGAATGGCATAATAGCGTCTGGCATCTGTCGTCCAATATTTTCCAAGGCTTGAATCTTCACACACCATGTTGGAGTAGTCTGTTCTGGCACAGGGAAAAACCTTGCAGGATTGTGTTCGATGTCTTCCTCAAATATTTGGCAATAGTCCATGAGAGCTTGTCTTGCTGCCATCTGACAAGTGTCTTCCAATTCTTTTCCAATAGCTGGGATGCATCGAGACTTAATTCCTGGGAATAATGGATGTTGCGGAACATGAAGGTGTACCTCACATTTAGGCATACCATCCTCCTGGTACTCACGACCATGGTACATAGGAGGCTCAGTATAACCAAGGCGCTGGAGTGTCTCCCAAAGGAGCTATGGGAATCCTTTGATGGTCACACAGTTCGAACGGACCCAGTTGTCCTCCATTTGCTGCAAAATTTCCAACACTAGTTGGAAAATTTTTGCAATACAAATGAGAAACAACAATTCTTTTTTTAAGTTTGTTTCATCATTATTACTACTACTATTATTATTATTATTATTATTTAACGTGATCCGGTCCTAGGGTTTCGTCCTACGGTCAAGCTCGGCTCTGTCGGGCCCTCAATTTAAGAGTCCAAGAGCACTTGTATTTTTGCCAGGATCAAGCACAAATATGCACAAAAATAAAAGAATTGGCACACAGATTTAATATAAAATGCCGAGCTTTATTGATATTAAAATATGGTCTTACAATAGTCAAGGTTCAAATGGCATAGCCATAGGCATTACATAACTATCGAGGTTCTACTGCCGTGAAGCGGCAATTTATTAGAACACGGTGGTAGATACTACAGCGAAAACTACAGCGTAGTGATACTCTAATCCACAAGCAAGCTTGAGCGCAGTCAAAACCCTATGTCCTAGTGACTCCTTCCAGCAAATCCGTAAATCTTTGCGTGGCTCCTAGTCCTCGTGGTCCGCCTCCTCGTCGATGTTGTTGTCCTCTTCGGGGTCGATATCTGTGAGTCATCAATGGGTGAGTACATAAAGTACTCAGCAAGCCCTAACCTTGGGGTATTGTGGAGTGGATGGTGGAGGCTTTCTTGTGGAGGTGGAGTAAAATGGTGGAGGTGTTAAGGGGATGGTGATATAGTGCAATTAAATAATGTTTGGGCCCTGGGAGAGCATTACCCTTCTCGCCAGTTCCCGGGTTAGTATCACAGGTTATTTAGATAATCACGTTAGCACAGTTTCATTTCATAAATAAAAGATGACTAATCATAAGAGACCTTATGCCAGTGATTGCCCATTACAAGGATGTGGCTATTCGAATATATTCAGTATGCTCTGCAGAGGGTGTACACTTTTTCCCACATGATAGGCGCAATTCCCAACCATGATCAGTTGTGGGAATAGGCCTAACGAGATCCCATACCCGAAAGACTCGACCTTGGATTTTCATATAATTCTACCACTGCTTCTCAGGGGCCGGAAACGACTTGGATGATCACTCGTCATCCAATAGATAAAGACTTGGATGATCACACAGCATCCAATAGGTATAAATATATATATGGGTGCTCGCACACGGCACCATGACAATTTTACATGGAAGACCACATAGCATCCATGCCAACCAGACCATGGAAGATCACCCAGCATCCGTGTCGTCTCCTAATAGTCCATTGCCACGCCGGCCTCCTAGTAGAATTTATACTTCTATCTTACGGGGTGAGAGATTCAGTCTACCCATATAGACATGTGGCTGTATGAATATCAGGCTAGGCGAGATGGCCTATGAACCGGTCCTTATGCGACCGAGACAAGTTTCTACCAATAGGAACCCTCACTTGGTGATCCTGCCAAGGTAGTTTATTATACCACATAAACTACCCCTCACTCGCCCCCTGTCTCAAATGGGTTTGCTAAAATACACATTCACATAGTTTGGTTCTTAAGTTCATCCTTAGATTAAAAGTCCATAGAATATTATAAAGATTTATATCATATCACAAATGTTCATATTATAAATATATCACAAGAGCTTATATCACATCACAGTTTCAATATATCAAATAGCTCATATCGAGTCACAATATCTCACATTATTCATCCTCATGAATATATATATAATAATACGGATTATATAAATTAGATTTATTAGTTATTTATTAGGTAAAGTGGAAAGTAGTGGGTTCATGATGAAAAAGGTGAAACATGGTGGTGGGAGAAGGGGAGTTAGGACTTGCCTTCGTTGTGCTCTCCTTCCGTTTCAACTAGTCTGGGTCCCCGTTTTCCTAATACTCACCGTCCTCTATCGTCGCTAATAAGGCTACCGCCAAACACAAAAACAAACATGGAACTATATGGTGGTACAAGATGAAATAAATAGATTTGGGTTTTAGAAGAATTTTAGTGGTGGTTTTATAGAAAACGGAGTTAGAATGGGAGAGATATGATTTTTAGAGGTTTAAAAATAGTGTTTGGAATTTTATAGAATTTTTGGAGATATTTGGATGAATGGAAAAGTTTTGGCAAGGGTGTGGGTATGTTCTATGGTGTCCCTAGCTTATTTACGAATTTTCTGGGAATTTTTCTATGAAGGGAAAATAGTTTTCTAACACTCGGTGTACACTGCCTGTGTAACTCTAGCAATTATCAGTGTGGTGCACTATGTTCGTGAGCTGGTGGATATGATAAGTGGGGTCCGGCTATCGGCTTCGTGGGTCGCTGGCACGTGGGCCCTCCTTAGCCTCTCCCTTCAGCCGGGCGGTGACGCCGTCTCGGGCTGGGCCCGTAAACCAGAGAGGGAGAGAGGGAGGGACGACAACGGCGCCGTGACTGGGCGCGTCCGACGCGGCGGCAAGACAGGGCAAGGGCGCGGGCTCGTCGGAATCGACGTCGCCGGCGGCATCCTGGCCCAGAGCTCGTCGTGGCTTGGTGGATGGTATTCCAGGTACCGAGCCGCAGTTGCTGGTGGGGTCAATGGCGGCGGAGCGGGTTTGGGGTGGTGGTAAGAGCTCATCGTGATGGGTGCGGCGGCGTGGCGCTGTGTTCGCCCTTGCACGGAGCGCTTAGGCATGTGCTGGGTATGTGTGTGAGGTGGTTGCGGGTGCGGGGAAGGTGAAAAAGACGTGACCGAGGCCGACCGTGCCTTGACGACGGCGGGGGCGGCAATGGTGGCTCGGCGGCGGGTGTCGTACGGCGGCAGGGCAACACAGAGCTAGGGAGGAAGCTTGGGAAAGCGTTGGAGGGAGAGGAGAGGTCCTGGGGGCTCACCTTCTTTCTAATTGAGCGGTGGCGCACTGGAGAGGGAGGAACGGGCTCCAATCCTATGGCGGCGGCGGCGCACTCAATTTGGGGGGAAACGGGAGAGGGCTCGAGGTAGGGAGGATGGAGGGAAAATGAGGGGGAGATGGTGTGTTCCGAATCTCTGCGAAGGTCAGAGTGGTGGTGGTTCGGGCGGAGGCTCGCTGGCCTGGCCTATTTATAGACCGGCGAGGTCGGTGGCCGCAGCGAGATCTTTTCCCGCCCGCTGAAATATCTCCACCCGCACGTGCTCGAAGCCGGGCGCAGGACGATGTGCTGGAAGCTTAGGAGGTGTCTTCTCGTCCGTGGCAGTCCTGGGAGTGAGGGGGGCTTGAGAGGTCTCATGCTTGGCGGTGGAATTCCCGCACCGGTTGCTCTGCTGGCGTTGACGCGTTGTGGAGCACAAGGAAGAAGGAGAGGTGGCGATGGGACGGTTCATGGAGAGGGACAGCTGGCGTCAGCGCTGCTGTCTTCTCCAGCCCCGGGACGGAACGACGGCGGGGCCGGCCGGCAGACGCGGACGCGGAAATCACGTCAGAGGGGACGAAGCTGACTGCCGGGTCCCGCGTGTCAGTTGGAGTAGAGGGGGAGACGGGGAGAGGCTGCCGCTGCGCCTTGCTGGGCCACGGCCGGGACCTCGCCCATGCGGAAGGGAGGGAGGGGAGGAGAGGAGTGGAGTGGGCCTGCCAGCAAAGAGGGAGAAGGAATGGGCCCGAGCTGCCTTAGAAATATCTCTTCCCTTTTTCTTTTCCCAGAATTTATTCCATACAATTTACAAATGATTTTCAAACTGAATTTGTGAAATGACTTTCAAGGGAATTGTACCACCATAAGTGCAACTACTAAAAACAAACAACTTCACACATGCAACCTTATTTTTATTGTGAGGCTTCTACTCATGGCGAAAATAAATTCTACGCGGTCATATTAAGTTTTAAAAAGTTCAAATTTTTAGTGATTTTCAAAACATGGCAGAGGGTGTTACAGTTTTATAATAAATAAATTAATAAATAATGGGATTTCCAACAATCCTAGTCAACTCATTTTTCTTCCATAATCCAAAATACTATCTCTGGTCCAAAATAATTACAGTTTGTTTTTTTATCTACATAATAAACTATATGTTCTGTGTGCCTTCTTATATCAAATTAATAGCTAGGAGACATAGTTTCTTGTCTCTTGTCCTGTAATAGGCTGATGACCTCTACACTTTCAGTAGTGACTGGTTGACAGTTGACTACACCATATTGGATACGCTCTAGCTCGTACTCAGGACGGAGGATCAAACTCCAGGTATATAAATAGGAAGCCCTTGAGAGTGGAATACAGCAAATCCGGGAGCTGTGGACAGAGTTCGTTCCAAGAATCCCATTTGCAAAAAGCCGGTTCTAACCACTAGCGGCGGTTGCGACTTGCAGGGGAGGTAGCTAGAGGATTAGCTACTCAGTAGAATGAACGGCGCTCCGAACTTGTACATGGCGCTCCCGCCTGCGCAGCAGGGGAGGGTTCTCACAATGTTGAGCATCGACGGCGGTGGCATCCGTGGAATCATCCCGGCAACCATCCTAGCACGCCTCAAGGCCGAGCTCCAAGTATGGTGCACATCATGCATGAATGAAGACTGTGGGGAGCAGTGCAGAATTAGGCCCTATACAGACCCACTTGTGCGTGGGGAAAGCCCATGGGCTCCACAGAGTTACCTAACTGGGGGAGCTTGGCCCTTGCGACGTCATCGTCCTTGTGAGGGGCTCCAACAAGGACTAGGGGCAGCGTGAGCTTCTCGATACCTAGAGAAAAATACCATCGTCAACAAGAGTTTGCATCTCTAACTCATTTAAGCTTCTGCATTTACATTATTTTTTAAGTTCCATGCTTACCTTTCTAGTTTAGGTTGCTTGGCAAGCAAATAGGATTGGAATCTAGATTGCATAACTTCTTTACGATCAGAGATACAACCACTTAGGAAAGCCTATTTTCACATTTAGATAAATATCTTTGCATAGGTTTTCACTCAGAAAACTAGGTAGACACTTGTTTTTATTCTTCTTCTTCACATAAACATTATGGCAAAGCTTTAATTTGCTGCCCTTTGTAAAAAGAAAAATCTAACGAACACGCAAAGTGTGCATGAACCAAAAAGTTAAGGCTGCTGCATAGCACATCAAAAGAAAAGATCAAATGGATAAATCTCCAACACTCCATGTGCTCAGATATATTTTGATGCTTTGAACAAGTGGAGGACCCAGCAGACAACGGTGCAAAAAGTAATGCAATCCTAGTGTCGAAACAGATTTTGGCGAAGGTGTATTATATATGCAACCACAACATACACACATAACGTACGATAAAACAGCAGAATATACAAAATGGAAAATCTTGTAGAACGTGCTTTTATATATATGTTTCTCAATTCAATACAGATCTACAGTTTTGACAAAACGAAATGAATGAATAAAAGAAATCAAAATCCCATATATATGCTGGAAATGCAGGTAGGACCTGGCGTGAATGTGGCTGCAGTTGATTTTGTCTTGTCCGCTGCAACTTTGCATTGGCTTCTTTGTTATGGGACTTAAGCGTGAATAAAACATGTGCTAGCTTTTCCTCTTTAGTTGATGCGTAGGACATTTGCACATGCACTAGCAAAGCAGCGGGTTGAGCTATAAGTTTGTCCCAAATGCTTTGCTTGCCTTGATGTATACATATGTTCTCTAAAAGAAAAAGGAAGTATGTAGGTCGTAGTAGGGAGCATATTTATACATCACAAGTAAAGCAAAGCATTTGGGGCATAAGTTTGTCACCGATTTTGGGACAAACACTTGTTTGCACATCACAGGAAGCATATGTACCTGCGAGCACACATATGTATACAAGGATGATGGTCACCGATCCATTAAATAGGCCTACTCGCAGGTACGCTTCCCCCATCCAACAACGCAAGAAAGGGCCTACCTTGTAAGAGAGAGGAAGGTATAGCTGGCCAGACACTGCTGCTACTCTGGTTAGTGTTTAAGATTTAATTTTCGCAATAAGTTGAGTTAGTGATCATGTTTAGACTAATTTAAGATCCTGTTATGCTAAGTTTATATTCAAAAATCATCAATTTTAGGTGCATGATGGATATCAAAATCTCAAGTGCGCTGGATTGGTGGGATGTGTGGAAGCTCCGCCTCCTCGTCCTTGCCAGCACCGTAATCCAGTTTTTCCTCTTCTTCTATGGTGCGGCAAGGCGGGCCCCAGTGAAGCGATGGATTAGGGTATGCATTTGGCTTGCGTACATCGCTGGGGACTCCGTGGCAATCTACGCCCTGGCCAGCCTCTTCAACCGCCACAGCAGGGCGGCCGCTGCCACGGTGGGATCCAAGCTTGAGGTGCTGTGGGCGCCCATCCTCCTCATCCATCTCGCCGGTCAAGAGCAGATCACCGCCTACAGCATCCAGGACAATGAGCTGTGGGCGCGGCACATCGTCACCCTGGTGGCCCAGGTGACGATCGCTCTCTATGTGTTCTGCGTGTCCTGGTCCGGGGACAGGAGGCTGCTTGCAGCGGCCATTCTGATGTTCATCATTGGTATCTACAAGTTCAGCACCAAACCTTGGGCTCTCAAGAGGGCCTGCTTGGGAAACCTGGTCAGATCCCCGGCTAGTGTGCCGCAGAGGAAGAACCTGACTGGATACAGCAATCATCCATGCGAATTCTTCTCGATAACTTGGACGTCAACCAAAACGAAGTGGTACGTTGGTGACGCTGAACCAGATGCGCAGATACAAGCTGTGGTTGACCAACGAGAAAAGGAAGCAACAGAAGAAGAGCTGGACCTCAGTGAGTACATGCACAAGATCCAAGAAGCAAGATCAGGAGTCCAAGCGACATTGCACCTTTACGATATATTTGAATTTGCGGCCGACATCCTTGTCCCCTACTCTCGACGCCTGAAGATTCTGCAATTTATGTTCACTTATGGTTGCAAGAATAATAGATTTGCAGGTGCAGTTAAGCTTGGGCTCGATGAGATATATTCCCGTCTATACACCAGGGTGAATGTTGCCACGACAACAATCGGCCTGGTTGTCCGGGTCATCACCTTCTCTTTGGCCGTCGCGGCGATCGCCCTGTTCGCCCGGACCCCGAAGTCCCAAGACGATGGAGTCGATGTCAAAGTGACGTACATCCTCTTCAGTGGGATTGCTCTACTGGAGTTTCTCTCCTTCGGAAACTTCATCTCCTTGAAGCGGATTAGGGTTCTATGGCCAGCTAATTTCACAATGCAAAACATGGTTCCCCAACAGAGCCTGATATCGAGTGCCGGCCGGAGGAGGAAACCCCCAACACTCCTCTGGCTCGCCGGGTACATCGGCTACGGCGACTACGTCAACCGGCACTGGTACATCGAGCACACACCAGCCTCGGACTTGATCCACGAGGTGGTGCTTGCCCACGTCAACAAAGGGTTGGGTGAGTACATACATGGCGACCCTAGCATGTATAGGAGGTTCAACGAGCTCAGGGGCCAGTGGGCGGTGGACAAGAGACTGCCCCTACTGCACAACCACAAGCGACAGCGTGATGTGCTGCTCAGAAGCATCCGGCGTCCATTCGACGAGAGCGTCCTCCTGTGGCACGTGGCCACCGAGATCTGCTTCCACCATGCCGACGCCGCCGGTGGGTCCCCGAGGAAGCTCGCCCGCGTTATATCCTCCTACATGATGTACCTTCTCTCCACATGGCCCGATATGCTGATGCTCGGCACAAGGCAGCACCTCTTCTCCGTCGCGTTGGACGACATCAAGTTCATGCTGCACTACAGCGAGCTCAGCACCGCCGACGGCGACAACGACGACCGAAGCATCGGGTGCGCGCTCTTCCGCATGGCTCAAAATGGTTCTTGGATCTACAGGGACTGCATTGGGCCCCTCATCCCCAGAGCGTGCGAGCTCGCCGACGCGCTCCTCCAGCTGCTCCGGCTCCATGAGAAGGAGACGTGGGAGATGGTGCAAGATGTGTGGGTGGAGATGCTCTGCTACGCAGCCACACGGAGCCGCGGACACATGCACGCCGTCAGCCATGCTGAGCGATGGGAGCTGCTCAGCCGTCTATGGCTTCTACTCTGCTTCATGGGAATGGAGACCTTAGCTGACCGCCTGCAGAGGACGGGCGAGCGATACGGACCGCACCAGGAGGAAACTACAGATGACATCAGCGTCGAGCATACCAACACCTAGCTGGTTTGGCGAATCTCTCATCATCCTCTATATATGACTCGTTTGGTGTGTGTATAATATCAATCACCTTTGTTCCCTGCTCCACACCCTTGTTTTAATTCCAGTGTTTCCTATACTTTTATTTATTTGCTGCATGTTGCTAGCTTGATTTCATCTGTGTGTAGCGGCATTTATTTGCTGCCAACAAATGTATGCTCTCAGGATATTTCCTTGTTTTTACAGAGTGTGAGTTTGTGTGTTGTAATAAATGGATGCTTCTGCTATATTATCAAAACTTCTATACGCCACTCGATTGTCCAGGACTCCAGGCTGAGTTGGGCCAGGACCAATCCATGCAACACCCTGTTGTTTGGTTAACTGGATGAAGAAACACTGGATGAGTATGTCACATTTTTGGTTGGCTGGATCTTACACATAAAGTTTGAAGTGAAGTCTCGATCACTAATTGTTTGGTTGGCTGGATGCAACAAAGTGTGAATACCTTTTTGCTGACCATGGTAATTAAGGTTACCATTACCACCCCTTTGTACAGAGTTTTCAAGCGAATTCATACAACAATATCAAAAGCAGGCAAGACCATCAACTGCGAACACAAGGTTGATATGTGCCCTTGTGGTTCGGTTGTGACAAGTGATTGTCAACGTGACTTGCGTCTTGAGTTGAGTCCGTGAACTAACCATGGCATGAGTTGAGTTGTGCAACATGTTTCTTGGCTTATGGTGCGTAGGTGTGGAGCTCAGAAGCGGTGGTCGACGGCGAGGTGAAGGTCAAGTACAGACGTGAGGCTTGGACCGAGGGACCAGATGGCCGGGTGACCAGCCGCGATGGCTGACACTTGGGGACATCGACGAGAGCAAGAGTACATGGGTGATGAAGACGGCGTCGACCAAGTCAAGATGGAGGACGATGGCGTCGTGGCACTTGGCGGAGGCCGGACACACATCTACATGGGAGATGTAGATGGCGTCGGTCAAGTCAAGAAGGAAGATGAAGACGTCAAGCTTGGCGAAGGTCGGACACGCGTCGACATCAGAGGGGTTTGGTGGTTTCTGTAAGGAATCATGATGCCTAAAAGGGGGGTGAATTAGGCAACTTAAAATTCTACTTCTAACTAAGGCCTCTAATTTCACCTAGTCAAAACCTATGCAAGAAAGTAATCTATCTAAATGTACAACTACGGTTTTGCTAGGTGTGTTGCTATCTTTACCGCAAAAGAGTTATGCAACCTAGGTTCCAATCCTATCAATTAGCCTATCAACTAAGCTAGAGAAGTAAAACACACAACCAAGGTAGCAATGTAAATGTAGAAGGTAAAGATGAGATAGAGATGCAAACTTCCATCGATGACTCCGGTATTTTTACCGAGGTATCGAGAAGCGCTCAAGCTTCTCCCTAGTCCTCGTTGGAGCCTCTCGTAAGGAATCCCTAGCAAGGGCTAAGCTTCCGGTCGGGTAACTCCATGGATAGCCCTGGGCCTTCCCCACGTGCAAGTGGGTCTCTGGTGTGACTTCCGGCAAGCCTCTCCTGGACCGCTCCCCGCCATCATCACTATCAAGGTTTCGGCCGAACCGCCGTGGGTCTTCTTCCCTTTGGTACACGGTGGCGGTCACACCACAAATGCAGTTGGTGTGATCTCACAAGACTACAATCCCCGCCGAGCACAACAATGGTGCACGCAAGCACCGAGAGATGAGAGGTGTCCTAACCACAATAAACCCTAGGCCTAAACCTAGAGAAAGCGCATAAGCGGTGGTCTAATCAACTTAAGCACTTTGCAAAGCACCTAAGCTAATCACCTAATGAATCACTAAGCACTCTGCAAGTGGAGATAACTAAAATGGTGTATCAACACCCTTGTTATGTTTCCTCAACTCTCCACCCTTCAATGGCCAGTTGGGGGGTTTATTTATAAGTCCCATGGAGAAAGTAGTCGTTGGGGATGAAACCCAGCTTTTTGCCATTGACTGGACGCTCAGGTCGTCTTGATCGAACGTGTCCGGTCGTCCCGACCGTTGAAGCCGACCGTTGGCGCTCACTGTTGATCAGACTTTGGCGAGTCCGGTCGCTTACCATCTGACGCGCCCGGTCGATGTTTCGACGTTCTGGAGCCTCTCTGAACTCGATCGAACGCCATTTCCTGGCGTGTCCGGTCGTCCACACCTGTTGTGTCAGGTCCTCACTGAATTGTTGCCGCGACGATGAACAGTGAAGTTTGTGCATCCGGTCATTGCCATGCTCAGCATCCGGTCGCTACTGCTGACGCCTGCTGTTGTCGAGCAACAAATTGGACGCGTTCGGTCCTTATAAAGGCCGCGTCTGGTCAACTCTGCCGAGCTCGTTTCTTCGCGATCTTGCATCCGGCTTGGTTCCTGTCTTCATGCTTGTACTTTGCTTGGTTTCTTGGGTCTTCTATTGTGTTTCTAGGGTCTTGCTTGAGGTGTTAATCATTGGATCACCATGTCACCTTCGTCCAAGTCACGTTTGCAACCTATTGGACTACAAAGCTAACACTCACAAACACATTAGTCCAATTTGGTCTTGTTGATCATCAAACACCAAAATCCAAAGTAAATGGGCCAAGGGTCCATTTTTCTTACAATCTCCCTCTTTTTGGTGATTGATGACAACACTACAAAAGCAGGTAAATAATAATAGATGCAAAAATTTAAAAAACTATCTACTTGCTAGGATGCAATGCAAAGGCAAGATTATATGATGCAAAAAGATATCACTTGTGAAAAACTTTGGAAACTTCTCTTGCCCTTGTAAATGTCCCAAAGTGGCATTATGGACTTAAGCCTCCCCTAACTCCATAATCCACTATTCTCCCTTTCTCAGACAATTATCACTTGTAAATTATTATGATCGTGCTTGTTTTTGGCCCTACAAATTCTCCCCCTTTGGAATCAAACGCCAAAAAGGAAGACATTAGTAGCACAAGGGAGGGTCAAACTTTGTGATCCTTTGTATGTGGAGTGGAATAGGTCACAAAATTTAACTCTCACATTACCTAGACTAAGCTCCCCCTAAATATATGCATACATATGATGGAGGATGTAGTTTATACATAATTGGCAAATTAATGCTCAAGAGAGTTTAATCTATATAATGCATGGAGAAAGCATAAAGTGAAATCAATATGATGATATCGGTTTAGAAATACCACATATGGAAACCAATTTGATTTATACCACATGCAATAGGTGGTGGATATTTGAAGTATGATGCTTAACTCAAGGGTCTCCATTTTCCTTACAACGAGACTACTACACACATGATAAGCTTGAAATAGTGTTAGTCTCAACGCATCCAGCTTATAGAGTAACCTCCCCTAAATTTGTGCATACAAGCATGGAATACTTGTAGGAGACATACACATTGATTTTAGAATAAAAAATACCACTTGAAAGATGACATCACATGAATATGATAATCATTTTCAAAAGTGATATTTGGGGGAAATTATCTACAATTTGGACTTTGGCACATATTAGATAAACAATTGTAAAACAAGCTATGTGCCATGCTCCTAAGCAATTTAAACCATATAGGTTTGCTCCAAGGGTAAGAATGATACCGAGCAAGCCTACCTTAAGATATACCTAGTGTATGCAAGACAAAAGATTAAACATGCAAATACAAACCTAGGCATGAGAAGGAACTAGACGCTAATTGAGATTGCAAGAAATTGAATCTAGTTACCTAACACGGGAAGGGGAATTTGGGTCCATAGTTGTGACATCTGGCCCAGTTTGGAATTTGGCCCATAGTGGCCCATATATAAGTTAATGAGATATTGTGGAGAGTTTAGTCCCACCTTGGTCGTTAAAGGTGGGATAGACCAACATATAAGGCTTCTAGAGTCCATCCCACCATCTCCGGGTTAATCATTTTACGCGAAGCGAGGACGAAAGCGTAAGTGAGATGGTGGTAGGTGTGGTTTGCTCAGCATGCAGAGTGGATCTGAGCCGTTTGGACTCTGGGGCGTTACAAATGGTATCAGAGCTGACCTTCGCGGCCATGGGCGCGTGTGGGCTAGGGGCGCGGACATGGGGTTCATTGCGCGTGTAGGCCCTACGGGGTGCACGGCATGGCACATGTGTCGGCACTGGGCGCATGGTTGCGTGTGCTAAGAGGGAACGTTCCTGGTCATCGTTTGCCCGGTTGTGGGTGTGTTGGGCTGACGAGGACGTCGGTTCCTTTGAGGGGGGTGTATGTGACATCCGGCCTAGTTTGGATTTGGCCCATAGTGGCCCATATGTAAGTTAATGAGATATTGTGGAGAGTTTAGTCCCACCTTGGTCGTTAAAGGTGGGATAGACCAACATATAAAGCTTCTAGAGTCCATCCCACCATCTCCGGGTTAATCATTTTACGCGAAGCGAGGACAAAAGCGTAAGTGGGATGGTGGTAGGTGTGGTTTGCTTAGTGTGCAGAGTGGATCTGAGCCGTTTGGACTCTAGGGCGTTACAAGATGACTCCATAACACTTGGGAGATGGAATCCTTAGCGACTGCTCCTTATTAGAATGACTGGGGAAAAGCTTCGTAGTGTACCCTGCCTGCTCACCTTGGAAGTGTTTTGGGAGTTGCAAACCCGGGCATATGGGCAACACGACTCATGGTGAAAGTGTACAATCTCTGCAGAGTATAAAACTGATATATCAGCCGTGCTCACGGTCACGAGCGACCTGGACCCTTACTGAATAGTTGGTTACTCGGGTGGTTTGGGTTATGATTAAATTGCTGATATCTCTAACTATTCACATTCGGGAGCCTAAGCATAACTTAGCAACTTATGATTAATAATAAAATATGACCAACTAAAAGTGCTTACCGTAGTTCAGCCATGTCAAGCCTTTTGAGCCTACATCGCCTTATGTTATGCTTGCTAAGCGGTAGTTGCTTACGCTTGTTTTATTTCAATACTTTGGCAAAATCCCGGATGGGTACCAGATGGAGGTTCTTCAGTGGAGTTTTCCAAGAGGTGTTAGGCTTGTGATCAACAAGTTGACGATTCCTGTGGTGTTGGAGGCTTCGCTAGAAGAATAGAGTTATAGTATATTCTGTAAAGTAAGACTATGTCTTTTGTAACAACTACTTATGCGCTATGTAATAAAGGCATTGTCTTTGATATTACCCCTTCATTTGTAACTATATGTGTGAATTGAATTCCTGGGCACACATATGGTGTGTATTCGGTTTTGTCCTTAAAACCAGGTGCTGCAAAGTGGTATCAGAGCCAGGTTTCGATCCTGGGACCTGTGGGTTGTGGGCCCACCATGCCCCACCACGCTTCCGCTGTGCTCCCTAGCAAGAATTTTAGCAGAGATACCAGGAACCAGCTAGTCAGTGGGATTTTGATCCTCCTCAACAACTCCCTCAACACCAGCAAGAGCAACAGTATGTGAACCATAGTCCACCTTAGGAACCCCTCATCAACTCCCCAATGAAGGATAGTGTGCCCAACACCCCTCTTCAGGCAAGAAGTGCTACCGTTGTGGTGAGCCCGGTCATTGTGCGGGTCAGTGTCCAAAGAAGCCGAATAAGCAACAATCCCGCAACAAAAACCATAAACAACGGACTCATGTGTAAGGCAGAGTCAATTATGTGATGACAGAATCTGCACAAGAAGCCCGCAATGTTGTGTTTGGCACGTGTCTAGTCAACTCTAGCCCTGCATCGGCTTTGTTTGATTCTAGAGCTTCATATTCCTTTATTGCACATCGTTTTGTTAAGGAGCATAATATACCAAAGTGTCCTATGAAGAAACAGATGATAGTTGACTCACCTTGTGGGGATATACATGCTAAACTGATGTGTCCTAGTGTAAGAGTTGAAATAAGGGGGGTAGAGTTTTTGGCAAATCTTATTATGCTGAAGTCTTCAAGCATAGATGTAATTCTTGGAATGGAATGGCTAAATGCACAAAAGGCTATTATCCAATGTGAGAATGGTACAGTACACTTGACATCCAAGTCTGGAGAAGAAGTTATTTGCAAGGCAACTACAATGACAAGAGAGGTGTGTAGTGTTAATCAGATGGAAGGTGCAACCATAGATAAGACCAAGGTTGTTAATGAGTTTCCAGATGTTTTTCCTGATGATTTGCCGGGTATGCCGCCAAATCGTGATATTGAGTTTATTATTAAGCTTTTACCTAGAACTGCACCTATAGCCAAGAGACCATATCGGATGTGAGTTAATGAGCTAGAAGAACTTAAGAAATAGTTAAAGGAGCTACAGGATAAAGGTTTCATACGTCCTAGTTCTTCACCATGGGGAGCCCCAGTTATATTTGTTGAGAAGAAAGATGGTACGCAGAGGATGTGTGTGGATTATCGCTCTCTCAATGAGGTAACCATCAAGAACAAGTATCCTTTGCCTAGAATTGATGATCTGTTTGATCAATTACGAGGTGCTTGTGTGTTCTCCAAGATTGATCTTCGCTCTGGTTATCATCAGTTAAGGATTCGTTCATCGGGCATTCCCAAGACTGCTTTTACTACTCGGTATGGATTATATGAGTACACGGTTATGTCTTTTGGATTGACTAATGCCCCCGCATACTTCATGTATATGATGAATAAGGTGTTTATGGAATATATCGACAAGTTTGTTATGGTCTTCATTGATGATATTGTAGTCTTCTCCAAAACAGAAGCAGAACATGAAGAGCATCTGAGATTAGTCCTGCAGAAACTTAGAGAACATCAATTGTATGCTAAGTTAAGCAAGTGTTAGTTCTGGTTGAAGGAAGTCTCTTTCCTTGGGCATGTTATCTCTAATGGTGGAGTAGCTGTGGATCCTAAGAAGGTTAGTGATGTGTTGAGTTGGAATCCGCCTCAAGATGTAAGTGAAGTCTGGAGTTTCCTAGGCATGGCCGGATATTATCGGAGGTTCATTGAAGGTTTTTCTAAGATTGCCAAGCCTATGACATCTTTACTTGAGAAGAATGCTAAGTTTGTATGGACTGAGCAATGCCAAGCTAGTTTTGAAGAGTTGAAGAAAAGGTTGACTACAGCTCCGGTGCTGGTACTACCAGATCTAAACAAGAGTTTCTCCATCTATTGTGATGCATCTTGACTTGGTTTGGGTTGTGTTCTTATGCAAGAAGGATGAGTAGTGGCTTATGCATCTAGGCAACTAAGGAAGCATGAACTAAATTATCCAACCCATGATTTGGAGTTAGCAGCTGTGGTTCATGCATTGAAGATTTGGAGACATTATCTTATTAGGCATAAGTGTGATATTTATACAGATCACAAGAGTTTGAAGTACATTTTCACTCAGTTAGATTTGAACTTGAGGCAACGTCATTGGTTAGAGCTAATTAAGGACTATGATTTAGAGGTACACTATCACCCTGGCAAGGCAATTCTTGTAGCTGATGCTTTGAGCCGAAGGAGCTATGTTAATGCAGCTTTAGTGACACAGTTACCTAAGGAGTTATGTGCTGAATTCGAGCATCTTAATTTGGGAATAGTTGCTAATGCGATGGAATTAGAAGTGGAACCTACACTTGAACAAGAGATCCACAAGGGTCAGCTGGAAGATGAGAAAATTAAGGAGATAGCAGAACTTATCACAATTGGCAAAGCACCGGGTTTTCGATTGGATGATCAGGGAACAGTGTGGTTCAGAAAGAGAATATGTGTGCCAGAGATAAAGTCCATTCGAGAGACAATTCTAAGAGAAGCTCATGAATCAGCATACTCTATCCATCCAGGTAGTACCAAGATGTACTTAGATCTGAAGGAGAAGTACTGGTGGTATGATTTAAAAAGAGATGTGGCCGAGTATGTAGCAATATGTGACACATGTCAGCGAGTTAAGGCAGAACATCAAAGACCGACAGGTTTACTTCAACCTATGAAGATACCTGAGTGGAAGTGGGAAGAAGTTGGTATGGATTTTATTGTTGGATTACCACGCACTCAGAGTGGTTATGACTCAATTTGGGTAATAGTAGATCGGTTGACTAGGGTTGCTCACTTCATACCGGTCAAGACTACATATACGGGTGCAAAGTTGGTAGAATTATACATGCAACGGATAGTATGTTTGCATGGAGTTCCTAAGAAGATTGTGTCAGATAGAGGTACTCAGTTTACATTACACTTTTGGAAGAAATTGCATGAGTCTATGGACACTAAGTTGAACTTTAGCTCAGCTTATCATCCACAAACTGATGGACAAACAGAGAGGACCAATCAGATCTTAGAGGATATGTTGAGAGCTTGTGCTTTGCAATATGGTACAAGTTGGGATAGGAGTTTATGTTACGCTGAGTTTTCCTACAACAATAGTTACCAGAAGAGTCTCAAGATGGCACCGTTCGAGGCACTATATGGTAGAAAGTGCAGAATTCCATTGTTTTGGAATCAGACAGGAGAAAGTCAAGTGTTTGGACCTGAGATTCTCAAGGATGCTGAAAGGCAAGTACAGACTATCAGGGAAAACTTAAGAGTGGCATAGTCAAGACAGAAGAGTTATGCCGACACTCAGAGACGAGAATTGGTTTTTGAAATAGGGGATTATGTTTATCTAAAGGTGTCACCTATGAGAAGTGTGAGAAGGTTTAATATGAAAGGAAAGTTAGCACCAAGATATATTAGACCTTTCAAGATTTTAGAGAGACGTGGAGAAGTAGCTTATCAGTTGGAATTGCCTGAGAGTTTGTCAGGTGTACATGATGTGTTCCATGTGTCTCAATTAAATAAGTGTTTGCGTGTACCCGAGGAGCAGATACCGTTAGAGGAGCTTACAGTTAAGTAAGATCTTACCTATGAGGAGTTTCCGGTAAGAATTTTGGAGACGGCAGAAAGAGTTACTAGGAGCCGAGTTATAAGGATGTGTAAGGTTCAGTGGAATCGGTATACAGAAGATGAGGCTACTTGGGAAAGAGAAGATGATTTGGGGAAAACATACCCGTAGCTTTTTGAGTAAGTATCGTCCGAATCTCGAGGACGAGATTCATTTTAAGGGGGGTAGAATTGTAACACCCTAAAATTTGTTTTTTTCAAATAGGGTTAAATTCGTTTAATTATGAATTTTTGTGTACATTTAAACCTAGGGAAAATAATAATCTTTATGGAAATTAACATTCATCATAAGTTTAGCAACGTGGTTGTGCATGCATGCTGTGGCATTTTATTTTTATATTGAGTGGTTTGATTCAAAATCCAAAACAGAGATTCAAAACCCATTAGGAAAATGGTTTGAAAAAAAAAATTCCTTCCTCCTTCCCTTCTGGCCGAGCGGCCCAATCCCCCCCTCTCTTTCTCGGCCAGTAGGCCTGGCCTGCTTTGATTTTCCCCGCTGTTTCACTACCGGCCCATTCTTGCGGATCGGCCAACTAGAGCCCGAGCAGCTCAGCCTTCCCCACGGCCCAGTGCCGAACAACAGCCCAGCCGAGCCGTCACCTCTCCCTCTATCGCTGGCAGCCAGGACCCAGGTGTCAAGGTATTCTTCTTCCCCTTCGTCGTGCCCGCGCCGAACTGTGCTCCGAGCCGGGAGTCCGCTGCCGCTCCGCTACGCCAGTTGGCGTGCGGCCCACGCCGCCCCGCCCTTAAGTAGCGTCCCGTTTTGCATCTATACGCCGCCTGTCGTAGCCCCAGTTTCGCGCCGTCTCTCTATTGGATCTCGCCGAGGAGAAACCAGAGCCGCCACGCCATTGACGCCGGCCGCTGCCTCGCCGTCGTCAAAATCCATCCGCCTCCCTTCGGCTTGAGGTGATGAAGCCGTAGGCTCCGTTTTCCCTCTCTCTCCCGGTCTTTGTGTTCCTCTCACCGCTGCTGATTGTTTGCAGCTAGACCAGAGCCTCCCGTCGAGCTACACGCCACCACCGAACCCCCGGCCGACGCGAGTACCCTAGGTGAGTTCGCCTTCCTTTGTTCTATCTTCCGGTGTTGTTCCCGTCGCGTTTGGAGCTTGGAGACCGCTTCCGGTGAAGTTCCGGCGAGGTGCTCGCCGCCGTCAATGGAGCACCACCGGCTTAGTTATGTTCCGGCCGGCCTGAGCTTCCCAACTCACCACAGCCGTCTGATCTAAAATCAAAGGCCAGGATTAGAACTTACCCCTTCGCTGGTGATTTTACAAAAAGGCCATTATAATTATTTCAGCCTTAACCCGCAGTCCCTGGCTTATTTCAAAAGGACCCCTGCGCTTTTCTGTTATCGAACCCGCAGCCCATAGCACTTTTTCAGAATACGTTTTCTTCTTTAGAAAACGTAGTTTCTTCGGTTTAGATCCAAAATACGTTTTCACCTATTTACAGTTTTGCCACTAATTTTGTTTTAGCTATAAAATCTCCGTTTTAACTCCGATTTGATCCGTTCAAATTACGTTAGGTTCGTAATTAAGTAACCTACATGCTCATACTACTATTGAACATGTTTTCAACTTTAAAAATTCGAGGTTAGGTTTAATCTATTATTTTACAAAAGGAAATCTTGTTTAATTCATAACTTCTTCGTTTTAGCTCCGAATTTTGTGATCTTCGCGTCTGTGTGATCGTAGCGAGACGTAGATTCGTTTTACAAACTTTTTCATCTTAATTTTATGTTAAGTAGTGTACTATTCTAATCTATAGCTTTTGTTTGCTATGCATGATTGTATGGATGCCTGTGTGGTGCTGTTTGATCTCGAGTAGACAGTGAGTTTTGAGTTGGTGATCTGGAGCAACACTTTGAGGATCAAGACCAGCAGCGATACTTTGAATTAAGGCAAGTATAATATGAGGCTCCTTGTTACCTATTCACTTTAATGCAATCTCAATTCATGTGCATATGTTAATGAACTGCTTGGAGTCTACCTACCTTGATATTGATTATTCTGTCCTTGATATACCTATGGGTTCTGCATGAGGGTAGTATGCTCAGTTTGCTCCAACTATTATTGATTAAAGAATACAATTAAAGATATATGCAACATGGTACTAAAAGATGCTTTTTAGCAACATGGAACCAAGGGGGCTAGAGCATTGGGCCTTTTCTTAGGGTGCTCTAGTTTCTCTCCATAAGGACTTATCTTTAAGTGACAACCCAGGACTTACAGTACAACCATGAGGACTACATATCTCTGGTCTTAGTTTAGTACCTTGCTCTTTCTAGTTTGTAGCAGTTTACTGAAAGGGCAAGAGGGGCATACCGGGATGGGTATGGGCCTCATCCCCAGGGTGTGTATTATGCCGCGTGTATCAGTGCCACTTTTGGAGATGACTCCATAACACTTGGGAGATGGAATCCTTAGCGACTGCTCCTTATTAGAATGACTGGGGAAAAGCTTCGTAGTGTACCCTGCCTGCTCACCTTGGAAGTATTTTGGGAGTTGCAAACCCAAGCATATGGGCAACACGACTCATGGTGAAAGTGTACAATCTCTGTAGAGTATAAAACTGATATATCAGCCGTGCTCACGGTCACGAGCGGCCTGGACCCTTACTAAATAGTTGGTTACTCAGGTGGTTTGGGTTATGATTAAATTGCTGATATCTCTAACTATTCACATTCGGGAGCCTAAGCATAACTTAGCAACTTATGATTAATAATAAAATATGACCAACTAAAAGTGCTTACCGTAGTTCAGCCGTGTCAAGCCTTTTGAGCCTGCATCCCCTTATGTTATGCTTGCTAAGCGGTAGTAGCTTACGCTTGTTTTATTTCAATACTTTGGCAAAATCCTGGATGGGTACCAGATGGAGGTTCTTCAGTGGAGTTTTCCAAGAGGTGTTAGGCTTGTGATCAACTAGTTGATGATTCCTGTGGTGTTGCAGGCTTCGCCAGAAGAATAGAGTTATAGTATATTCTGTAAAGTAAGACTATGTCTTTTGTAACAACTACTTATGCGCTATGTAATAAAGGCATTGTCTTTGATATTACCCCTTTATTTGTAACTATATGTGTGAATTGAATTCCTGGGCACACATATGGTGTGTATCCGAATTTCTCCTTAAAACCAGGTGCTACAATAGTATTCACTAACCCACTTGGCAATTACATGATCCGACGTGATGCACCCCATGAAATGCACCCAAACTTTGCCAAGTCTCCAAATTCCACGTAGTTTATCAGACTTCTCACTTCCCCTTCAGGATCCAAACCTTCTTGCTGCTCTTCATGTTGGAAATGATCTCCTTTGGCATCCAAATGCATTTGGCCCCATTGTTGGCTTGCTTGTTCACCTTAATGGCCACCACCTTGTCATTTTTCTTCTTCTTCAAGAGATATTGTATGGAGGTCTTCTTGTCCACCTTATTGGTGTAGGTGTTGGAGAGATTGCTTGTTTGCTGTTTGGTTTTCTCTTTCTTCTTTGCTCCTCCCCCATTCTTCACCATGCACTCATAGGACTTGTGGCCTTCCTTGTGGCACACGTAGCAAACCATAGTTTGTCCTTCATCAAGATTCTTCTCTCCCTTGATGGTGTTATCCTGATGAAGTTGGGCTTATTCTGTCTTGCCTTTCACATGAGTCAAGTCCTTGGTGAGGCAAGCCACTTCTTGCTTGAGTTGCTCATTCTCCAATGCAACCTTTTGTGTACATGTTTCTACAACAACTTTCTCAAAATGAACTTGGTCGCTAGAGGGTGAGTCTAAACATAAATCATTGCAAGAAGTAGAGACATCATTTTAGGTATGTCAAAGATAGAACTTTTCTTTTTAGGTGCCTTGGTGAGGGTTGTACCGATGGCTTCAAGATTAGCAAATTTATTACTTAGCTCATCATAATGTTTGCACATGGTTTCCATTTTAGCAAGCAAACTTTTATAATCATCTTGTTAGCTAGCTAACTTTCCTTTTAATTTTTCATTTTTCTTTACAAGTTGCTCATCATTGATTGTGCATGCATTTATTGTTGCACTAGCCTCAAGTTGCTCAATTTTAGTAGATAGTTCAATATTGAGATTAGCAAATGTCTCATATTGTTCAAGCAAGGTTTTAAATGCTTCATGTGAACTATCAATCTTTTTTTGCAACATTTTTAGCTTCTTTTGTTGGCTAGTGCAAGCCTTAGCATATTTAAGATTTTCTTACACAAGTTCATTAAGAGAAGGTATTTCATCATCACTATCACTCTCACTGGAGGATGAGCTTTTGTTACCTCGTGCCATAAGGCACACCCGAGAAGAGCTTGATGATGAGTGCTTGTGACCTCGCCTCTTGTGATGGTCTTCTTCTTCACTTGAAGAATTATCACATGACCTTATTGATGTGAGGGCTTTGTCCTTGCACGTCTTCTTCTTTGTCTTGGGTGTGGGCTTATTTGGACAAACCTCCACAAAGTGCCCCAACACTACCGGAAATAGGAGCTTTGCCATGTGTCCAGGGCACATGGCAAAGCCACTAAAACACTCGGCAAACCCTTTGCCATGTGTAACACTCGGCAAAGGGCACATGGCAAAAATTTTAACGGCAAACTAACTTTGCCGAGTGTTTTTCGTCGGGCACTCGGAAAAGACTTTGCCGAGTGCCCAAAAAACACTCGGCAAACATTTTCCGCAAAAAAAACAATTGCCACCACCGGCCGCCGCCCACCACGGCCGCCGCCAACATCAACGCCCAGATCCGGGAATGGGAGGGCCGGATCCGGGAGATGGAGGGGCGACGCTGGGGAAGAAGGCTGGGGAGGGGCGGATCTGGGAGAGGGAGGGACGGATCCGGGTGAGGGAGGGGCCGGATCCGGGAGAGGGAGGGCCGAATCCAGGAGAGGGAGGGGCGGCACCGGGGAAGAAGGCCAGGGAGGGGCGGTGCCGGGGAAGAAGAAGGCCGGGAGGCGCGGCCTGGGGAAGAAGGGGAGAATAAGGGAGGGGAGGCGGCTCGGGAGAGGATGGAGGGGAGGGTGCTGGTGGGGTCCGGCCGGCCGTGATGGCAGGAGGGAGGGAGGGGGGCTGGGGGCCGGGTGCCGAGGAAGAAGAAGGGAGGGGGCGCTAGGGGCCGGGTGTGGAGGAAGAAGGGGAGGGGGCACTGGGGGCCGGGTGCGGAAGGAGGGGTGGGGCGCTGGGGCGGTTATGTAGATATTTTTGTTTACCGAGTGTCCCAGATCGGGGGCACCCGGCAAAGTTTTTTTTCATTTTTTTCTTCTCTTTTTTTAGAAAAAAAAAATGTTGCCGAGTGCAAAAAATAAAACACTCGACCAACCATTTGTTTGCCGAGTGCAAAAAAAGAAAACACTCGACAAACCCTTTGTTTGCTGAGTGTAATTATTTTGTCGAGTGTTTTTCACGAAACACTCGGCAAAGAGATCTTTGTCGAGTGCCCGAGGGAATGCTCTCGGCAAACATAAAGACACTCGGCAAATTAGAGGTTTCTGGTAGTGCAACTCACCGCATCCATAGCATCATTTCTTTCTTTGCTCATTTCTTTGATTGGTGAAGATGAAATCTTAAATTTGGATGGGCACACCATTGAACTTGAGCCTTTGGTTCATCTTCTCCACCTTGTTGATAAGTTTGATTGATTCTTCATCAAGGTCAAAGGTGGAGGAGGAAGATTGATCATCATCACTTGATTCTTCATCATCGTCATCCTCATCTTCTTCTTCTTCCCTTGAGGAGCTTGAGCTTGAGCTTGAGCTTGTCTCAAGTTGCTTTCCCTTCATCTTCTTATGCTCACTACAAGCGAGAGCTTTGCCTTTGCTTGATGAAGAGGCTTCTTCTTGACCCATTTTACGTGACATCTCAAATGCCACTATCTTGTCAATGACTATGGCCGGGGTCATAGTGCTCAAGTCCTCCATGTTGTGAAGGATGGTGATGATGCTTGCCTATTTCTTTTATGGTAGCACGGAGATGATCTTCCTCACAATGTCCATATCACCTAGCTTTGTTAATCCTATAGAATTGAGCTCATTGATAATTAGATTCAAACGATAATATATATCACGAACGAGCTCATCATCATTCATTTCAAAGAAATCATAACTTTGTTAAGCTAGACAATGTTTTTGCTCACGGACATTACTTGTGCATTCATGGAGCTCTTGTAATTTTAACCAAATTTCATGTGTCGTATTTAAAGTGAACACTTGATAAACACATCCAAACTAAAAGATTCAAACAAATAATTTTTAGCTCTAGTATTGAAATGAATTTCCTTTTCTTCACTCTTTCTGGGTTTATTGGGATTCCTAATGGGTTTTATCCCATCACAAGTGACTCTTCAAACACCCAAATCTACCGTCTTAAGGTGACAAGCCATTCTAGCTTTATAGAAGGGGAAGTTAGTGCCGTCAAAGTGCGGAGGCCTAGAGGTATCCATCACAACCACTCTAAATAGCGTCGGCTCAACGGCGGTGAAACCAAAGGTCTAAATTGAGCCAACCTGGCTCCAATACCACTTGTAAGGAATCATGATGCCTAAGAGGGGGTGAATAAGGCAACTTAAAATTCTACTTCTAACTAAGGCCTCTAATTTCACCTAGTCAAAACCTATGCAAGAAGCAATCTATCAAAATGTGCAACTACGGTTTTGCTAAGTGTGTTGCTATCTTTACCGCGAAAGAGTTATGCAACCTAGGTTCCAATCCTATCAATTAGCCTATCAACTAAGCTAGAGAAGTTAAGCACACAACCAAGGTAGCAATGTAAATGTAGAAGGTAAAGATGAGGTAGAGATGCAAACTCCATTGATGACTCTGGTATTTTTACCGAGGTATTGAGAAGTGCTCAAGCTTCTCCCTAGTTCTCGTTGGAGCCCCTCGCAAGGAATCCCTCACAAGGGCCAAGCTCCTGGTCGAGTAACTTCGTCGATAGCCCCGGGCCTTCCCCACACGCAAGTGGGTCTCCGGTGTGCCTTCCGACAAGCCTCTCCTAGACCGCTCCGCGCCATCTTCACTATCAAGCTTCCGACCGAACCGCCGTGGGCCTTGTTCCCTTTGGTACACGGTGGCGGCCACACCACAAACATGGTTGGTGTGATCTCGCAAGACTACAATCCCCGCCGAGTACAACAATGGTGCACGCAAGCACCGAGAGATGAGAGGTGTCCTAACCACACTAAACACTAGGCCTAAACCTAGAGCAAGCGTATAAACGGTGGTCTAATCAACCTAAGCACATCGCAAAGCACCTAAGCTAATCACCTAATGAATCACTAAGCACTATGCAAATAGAGATCACTAAAATAGTATATCAACACCCTTGGTATGTTTCCTCAACTCTCCACCCTTCAATGGCCGGTTGGGGGTCTATTTATAAGTCCCATGGAGAAAGTAACCGTTGGGAACGAAACCCAATTTTCTGCCATTGACCGGACGCTCAGGTCGTCCTGATCGGACGTGTCCGGTCGTTTCAACCATTGAAGCCAACCGTTGGCGCTCATTGTTGATCAGACTCTCTGGCAAGTCCGGTCGCTTACCATCTGATGCGTCCGGTCGATGTTTCGATGTTTTGGAACCTCTCTAGACTCGAACGGATGCCTCTTCCTGGCGCGTCCGGTCGTCCACAGCTGTTGCGTCCGGTCCTCACTGAATTGTTGTCGCGACGATGAACAGTGAAGTTCTTGCGTACGATCACTGCCTCGCTCAACGTCCGGTCGCTGTTGTTGACGCCTGTTGTTGCCGAGCAACAGATCGGACGCGCCCGGTCTTTATAAAGGCCGCGTCCGGTCAACTCTACCGAGCTCGTTTCTTCGCGATCTTGCATCAGGCTTGGTTCCTATCTTCGTGCTTGGACTTTACTTGGTTTCTTGGGTCTTCTATTGTGTTTCTAGTGTCTTGCCTGAGGTGTTGATCATCGGATCACCACATCGCCTTCGTCCAAGTCACGTTTGCAACCTATTGGACTACAAAACTAACACTCGCAAACACTTTAGTCCAATTTGGTCTTCTTGATCATCAAACACCAAAATCCAAAGTAAATTGGCCAATGGTCCATTTTTCTTACAGTTTCGTCCTCAAAACCATCGGGGGGGGTTTGGTGGTTTCGGACTCAAAACCATCGGAGGACGGTTTGCTGGTTTGAGCCTCAAAACCAGGTGTGGACGGTTTGGTGGGTTGAGCCTCAAAACCACCGGGTGGACGGTTTCGTGTGTTTGGCCTCAAAACTCGGGCGAAGGTTCCGAGGAGAAACGGGACGGCACGTGGCGGAATCACGAAGGTTGCATCAAGGCGAAGCAAATTCGTGAAGGAAGTGGGGCCGTCCGATCAACTAAAAAAGAGTTGGACCATTACGCCTTTGGATCAGTGGTTCAGCTCAAAAATATTTAGAGCAAAACTGGGATTGTGTAATAGCCCTGATAAATAGGATGAGGATGTCTCATCACCCTCACCTCTCTCCCCACTCTCATTTTCCCCTTTTCCTTAGGTTTTCTCCCTCCCCTAGTGTTCTTGAGAGAGGTTCCAAATCTAAATATTTTATGGTGTATTCTCTGAGATTTGGAACGGGGAAGGAGGCCTGAATCCTCCTCGTGCCGTGTGATTTTTTGTTCACTGTGTTCTTTGATTTTTCCCCATTTTCGTTCATGGCTTCGATCTCGATTTCCCGGAGTTTGGGTCAATCACAGGCAATGAGTTTTGGGGAATAGGTTCGTGCTAGGTTGAATTGCATCTATGCGAAGTTTGGGTGCGATCCCTTTTGATTTGGTTCGTTTTTCGTCGAATTTCGTGGCCGCCCGTTTTGCTGTTCGTGCAGTTAGGCTTCTCTGTTCGTTGTTCGTCGCGTGGGGGGTGCGCTCCCGTGGGTCAGTTAGCAGCGCTACCGACGCCTGTGATCAGGCACCGTGCGAGCTCTGCAGAGCGGCGCTCGCCCCTGGCCTTGGACTCCCACCACCGAGAGCACCGGTGCCGTGTTCGCCTCCTTCCCCTTCTTTCTGTTCCCCGTCGCCCAGGCCTGGTCAGACTCGCGTCCCTAGCGCCGAGCGCTCCCAGCTCCGTGCCTCGTGAGCCCAGGTGGCCAATCCACCTGCAGGTTGCAGCAGGGCTGCTCGACCAGCGCCTAGCACTCAGGCCACCATGGCTATCTCTGTGGCTGTGGCTGTGAGTCCGGGGGATCACCAGTTGGTGGACCGATCTTCAAATCCAGAGAGCATCGCTCTCAGTTTCCTCTGGCAGCAAGCAAGTGCAGCAGGTCGTTCTTGCTTTTGAGTCATTTGTACGTTTTTTATCGGTCTTTGGCTTAGTTCTTCCATCCGTGAAATACTTCAAGCATTCATGGGCTAATCATTGGTTTATTAAATTAATTTTCCTTGCTAGGAGACGTGTTCACGGTTGTAAGTTCAAGGCTTTTTTCTCTCCCTCGGTTTCCTCTTCTTGCTTGGAAATTCTGGTCACCAGTCCTCGGAATTTCCAGCTCGGTAATTTGTTTCGTCCGTGGTTTGCGCGATTGTGATTTGAATTGCGTTCTGTGTTTTGCGTTGACTTTGTGGTGCTCCGTTGTGTTCCTAGGGAACATCCACTTTCTTATTTGGGTCGAGGACATCACGTTGGTTGCTTCGCGTGTTTGGCAGTGAATTTGGGACAGCGGCCTAATATTTCGCGAGAAATTTTACGGCTCTCATTCACTCCCCCTCCTCCTCTGGTCGTTGTTTTCGGTCCTTCAACAACATAGGGAAAGACAGGAACGTAGATCTAGTGATAAAACAAACTTGCCTTATTAATATATTCCCAGGTGAATGTCTAGGCAACCAATAGGGAATGCGATGAATTGGGTCCCTCAAAAACAAATACTTAGATGGCTGTAATTTTTTTCTCTGCCCCAAGTAAAGGGAGCTCCCAGTTTTGGCAAGGTCTCCACAAAGTTAAGCACTTATTCAAATGGGGTGCTCTCTTTAAGGTGAGAAATGGCTTGAACTGTCGGTTCGGGCAAGATTGTTGGCTCTTGAATGTCCCTCTAAAGATTGCTTATGATGATCTGTTTAAATTGAAAAGAGATCCAGAAACTATTAGGCTGATTGTTGGGTAGAAAATGAATGGTGTGTAGATTTTAATAGAGCCCTGTCTATACAGGAATTTGAGAGATGGAATGAGCCCAAGGGGGAGCTTAGCAGGACTTCTTTAGACTCTGATAATGCGGACATAGTGACATGGGGTTTGGAGAAAAAAGGATATTACTCTACTAAATCTCTTTACAGGTTTATTATTAATGGTGGGACCTCCTTCCTCCCCTTCCCTCTCCAAATCTGGCGTCATGGGCCAGCTAGCTGGCCGGATCCGAGCCACCCACGGCCGGAACTGGCACCTTCAAGCTGCAGGCAGCGGCCTCAGCTACATAAGCCCCTCCTGGTCGTTGGCGGCTAGCACGGCGGCGGACGGGGCGGGCGGTTGGCCGGGGCCGGGGTGGCGGCGGTGACCAGCTAGGGGCTGACGGCGACTGGATCTGGCAGGGCCGGTGCCGGCGGCGCGGCTGGCGGGGTAGGGGCGTTCGGCGGCCGGATCTGGCCGGCTAGGCTGCCGGCGGCTGGCTTGCCGGCGGATCTGGCCAGGCAGCGCTCCACGATCCGACTTGCCGTCCTCGTGTGGCGGCGCCCTATGCTCGGACTCGTCGTCCCCCTCGGTCAGCTCTGGGGATGACACTTTTGTGGTTCTAGTGCTTCTTCTTCCTGTGCGTGTGCAGGTTCTTTGCGCGCGCGGTTTGGCCGCAGGCATGCTGGCGGTGGGGCTGCGTGACCATGGTGTCCCTGCGCTGGATCTAGCATCCTTACATCCGGATCTGGTGGAGCCGCTGCTGTCCTCTAGTTCTCGGGGCACAGATGGTGCTCTGGCAGCTAGTTCTTTCTACACGTGCGACCGCGGTGCACGCAGTTTGGCAGCGGGTGAGCTAGTGGCGAGGCTGTGTGTCCGCGGGCATCCTCCCCCTGTGCCTCTCATTGGGGAGGCCAGAGCGTCGACTCAGCAGTACGACGGTGTCAGCCATGCTTGTGCCCACAGTGGCGATGGAAGCGTGGTGGCGGCGTTGAGGTGTTAGCTCTATAGTCCGGATGAGGCAAACAATGTCATTTGTTGCCTTGTCTGTGAGAGCCCATGTGAGGGTTCTGGGTGAAAGCTTAGCTCAACCCTAGGCTGGTGTAACACCTCGGTGTTAAGCGTGCATTACCATTTCATCCCATGAGCCTAATCATTATCACCTCATGCATAAGCATCATGTATGCATTTCATTTCGAAAGAAATGAAGTATCATTTCATGTGGTGCTTAAATTGATTGAAATTCAGTATGTTTAAAACACTGTGAAATGTCATGCTCATGTTTGGATGCCATGATTTCTTGTTTTGATCACTAGGATAGCTTATAAATAATTAGGATACAAATTGGAGCAAAGTTTATATTTGAACTTTTGCCAAAGTTTGCTTTTAAAAACATTTATTCAAATTAGGGTTTTGAATTAATATTGAGTTTAATTTGGTAATTCAAAATCTAATTGGAATTTGACTTTGGTCATAAAAGAAAAGTTGTAGAGAATAAATTTTGGAGCAACTTTTACTTTTGGGCCAAAGTTGAAACTGCTTTGAAATAGTTCAAAAATTCGTTTGAATGACAAAGGAATCAAAAATAATTTGAAAAATCTCATTTTCACCTTCATGGGCCTCGCGCCTCGCTTCCCGCCCACGGTAGGCCAAGCCCGCCCGCCTCCCCCGCCAAGCCTTCTCTCCAGCCGCAGCGCCTCGCCGCCCAGCCCACGCCATGGCTGCTCCAGCAGCGTGAAACGCCCGCCTTCCCTTTTTCGCCCGGCCCATATCTCGGCGCCAGTGCATCATGGCGGCGGGGCGATGCTCTCTGACCGGCCGCCAGCTCCCGCCTTCAAAGCGGTCCGAACAGCACGCCGCCACCCCACCGCCATTTCACTTCGCCACCCTCCTCCCTCCTCTCGCACCACAGCGTTAAGGCCCGGCCCCTAGCCGAGCGCAAAGCTTCGCCAAGCCACGCTCCCCGGGGCGTCGAGCTCCCGCACCGCCGCACCATTCTTCAATTCCCGCCGCCAGCAGTTCTGCCTCGTCAATCTCCGTCGCTTGCGCTCGCTCGCGGCTGCCGTCGTCGAGGTGAGGGCCGAGCATGGCCGCCCCTTTCTCTCCGGCGAGTGCGCTGCCGCGGTCACGTGGGCCGTCACGCCGTCGGGCCAGCTCCACTCTGCCAGTCGGTGAGGCTCAGCGTGTTGAGCACGCTGGCACCACCTGCGCCGCCGGAAGGGCTCGCCGCCGGTGAGCACCGGTCTGTGGGCTTCTCCCTGCTCTCGGGTCACTCGACCCCGTGGGATCATGAGGCCCGGCCCGCGATGGCGGTGGAAACCCCGGGTGCACAGCACCGGGTGCACCTAGCTTTTTGCGCCCGGTTGATTTTTGTTTTAAAAGAAAAAAAAAGATTTTTGGAAAATGCTTTAAGAGGATTCTAAAATACCTAGTTGCTGCTGTGGTACTCCAAATTTGTTGAAACAAATTTTGTGGTGTTTCTTGTCACCAGATCTACATGATAAAAATATTGCATGTCATTTTTGAGATACTTTTCTGTAGAGCTTTATTAAATTCTTGATATTGCTGATATCTTGTAAAATATGATTCCAAGTTTATTACTCTTCTTGTGTAATGTACTTTCTGTGAAAAATATATTCCATGCATGTCCTGTAGAAAAATTATGAGGTGTAGTTCAAGTGCCTTTAATGACTGATTTTTGTTATTTTTGCTAGAGAGCAAAATTTATATAAAACATGCATGTGATAATTTTTGTACAGTAATTAATTGCTGTGTAGAACATAGAAAAAAATATTTCATCTATTGTTTGACACTTTTCACAGTACAAAGTATTTTCATGTTCATAATTATTCCCTGGCTTGTCATTTTTGTGTAGGCCATTCCACTTATACAAATGCCATAAAAATCTGATGGTAGACTACTTAGGGTAGTGCTGTGCTATGGTAATTATCTAAGATTTTTCTAAGCTATAAAAATAGATGTTGCTATTCAAACCTATTATTAATTATGGTTTAATCCAATGATTGCTTGATGCCTGATTAAGAAATTAGTGAAGCTTTGGTGTATCTTTGAAGCATTTAATGAGATGTGTTGACTTATCATATTAGTAGTAGAAGAGAATGCAGTAGATGACATGTGCTTGTAGTATATGTTCTTGGATAATGTTGACTACCTTGCATTCAAGCATATCCATTGTGTTCATTTCATCCGATGCACTTTTGCATAAGCACTTACGCACATGCATCATACAGGATCTCAAACCGAGAGCCCAGTCGTCATACCCGAGGAGCCAGAGGAGCAGCTCGAGGTGCAGCCGCAGGAAGTGACCGAAGCAGACGAGGAGGACGTTGAGGAACTTCCGAAGTGCCCCGATCACCGCCCGAGCTCCTTCGAGAGAGGCAAGCCCCGGAGCATTTTTCTCCCCGGTTTGCGATTATTAATTAAATGCTTTACTTTAATTGATGCATTACGTTCAGGAGTTGTTTGCAACCGTTGCTGCATTATACCTTGTTTACCTTTGTTATACTATATCCTTGTTACCCTGGTATCCGCAGTCGAGTCAATGCTTAGCTGGCTTAGACCGGTAGAAGTCGGGTGATTTCCTGTCACCTGCGAGCTATAGGTGGTTCCCTGGATCTGCTTGGATAACTATGTAGTCATGGTATAACTAAGTGTTAAATGAAGTTGAGACCGGACGGAGACTTACAGAGTTTTGGACTGTAGTGCTTTCCGTCTGTGTCGATTAAGGACCGACCGTTGTTGGGCCTCAGGTCATGTTGAACGCATGCCTTACATATAGCTGGCCGAATAAAGTACCTTTCGACCGCGAAGCTAGGAGATTATTCGGGCCGAGTAGATTGCCCGCAGCGCACTGTACCGGAGCAGGTGTGGTAGGACACGGGGCGAGATGATAAGACCAAAGTGCAGTCGGTCGGCCCCTGGGTACATGTGGTTCCTGGCAAACTCGAGATTCCTAGATAGTTGACTCGGTGACCGATACCTCACTTTAGCGGGTGAGTGAGGTTTGTGTAAGGAATAAATCACCAGCTGGTTAGGAATCGATTCGAATCGCCATCGCTCCTGGATAGTGAGCACTTGACTTGAGTGACTTCATCGTAGTAATGTTGATGGAACACTTGGACAGTTATAATGAATATGACATTATGGAAGTTGTTAATGATCATTGGTTATCATTATTTGCTTAATCACATGCTTGCTCTAGTATAGGTGCAAATATAGTCAACAGGTTAATAATAATTAACTTGATAATAATGTTTTTGGAAAGGTTCTTGAAATGCTAAAAATGCCTCTTTTTGCAAATGAGTCAGATACCCTACTATAAAGCCCTTCATAATCCTTGGTGTCACTTTATTTTCGGTTATGTTGGGTAAGTCTAGCTGAGTAACTTCTCGTACTCAGGGTTTTATTCCTACTTGTTGCAGATGGGCAGATGTATTACGGCTACTGTATCAACTGCCTTTATCCTGCGATGGGTGATGCTTAGGACCATGGGCATGGTCATTCCTTACGTCTCATCTGATGCTTTTGTTGGAGATGATCATTAGCTGACACTGTATTTGAACTCCGTGTGAGTGTGTGTGGTTTTGAACAAATGGCTTCCGCTACTTCTATTTGAACTCGTTTTGTAATAACTATGTTTAAACTCTGATGTATCTGTGATGCGAACTTTTATGTAATATGTGATGGTGACCGCTAAACTTATTACGATCTTGGCTGGGATGTGAGTTGGTTTGAAATCCTTCGTGATTTCACGGACTACCGGGTTATACGGGCTTAAGTTTGCTAAATCGTCTGCCCTGGCGGATGATTTTCTTACTTAATTTCGTATAATTGGTCGGTTCTGTTATAGCTGGGCTAGCGACGAGGGACGCCATCGGGTGAAGCTTCCTTCTTCAAGGCGTCGTTGAAGAACTACTTGCAGACCCTGGCCATTCGCGGTTATCCTCGGCACAAGACTCGGGCGAAAGCCTTGCTAAGCTACTGCTTGGACGACGATGATTACGCTCTTGCGTCGTTCACCTCCCTGGAGGCATTGTTGAAGAGTTCTCGCGCCTTGGTGTTGCAGTCTTCTCTTCTTTCTGGTGTACTGTGGTTCTGCCACCGTTCGCCCTTGTGCTGGGCCATTTGTTGTTGCACAAGAGATATGACCTTCTACGACGTTGCACTAATGTCGTAGAAACTGAAAATTTTGTCATATTTCACAGTTTACGACGCACGCGCGACAAAAATGGATTCGTCGCCTATTCCCCATAGCTAAAGGTGTTCTGTGACAAAACTGATATTATCATCGTAATTTTTGCGACATTCATACTTGCGTCGTTGATTTACGACACTCAATTATCGTCGTTATTAAGCAAAGAAAACGTCGTGAACCATTGACCATGGATGTCTATGCAGGTGCCACGTAGGATAATAAAATGTAATACAATATTATTCATATAATGTAGTAATTCAATATATTATAGCCAACTATATATATTGTAGCTAACATAACCAGTTTATAACCAACAAGCAAATTGAAAATGGCCACATTCATTACACCACTTGGCAAATCAGATCCATTAATAGTTGCATGTCCAAATAATTCTCATGTCAAACTCAACCAAAAATACATGAACCTCACATGTCCAAAGTTATTACTAGGTCCAACAAGTAGCAAAATAATCGCCATGAAATTTATCTAAGTGCTGCACCAACTCTTGTACACGTGCTGCAGCAGTAGTGTTCTCTTGGAGGCCAGTGACTTGAGGCCAACATTTTGAAGAAATTTATTTGATGGCAAAACATGAGCAACGGCTTCTCCAAGAGTCTGTGGTTGTTCCCCATCTGGTCAAACTGAGCCATGATAGCTTTCATTTGAGCCTAACGTGACAAAAAAATAGTTTAGATTAGTAGCTAAAATGGGTTGCACAAGGGTAGCTAGTAGTAGCACGGCTTAAGTTTGCATTATCATCATAGAAATTCAGTCTGCAATAATATTCAGATTCTTTTTTAACAAATAGCTAGCTGGAAGTGCCATCCATATTGCAACAATATTCAGAATCAAAAAAGCAGTAGTTCAATAGTGTCTATTAGACAAATTTTCCGAATATAAATGCACAAAACCTGGAATCCTAACAAAAATGTATACCATATCTATATTACTGACCGTTTTCTTTGACAAATTCCAATGGGCATTAGAGAATGATGCCTCATACTTGTAACCTTTGATCCTGGAGAAGAGTAACCATTGTGCCCACTTGCAATCACCCTGAAAATATCCGCAACATAACAACCAAATCAAACAAAACTACATATCTATAATGCCTATTGTAGTTCTGAAGTTCAACAAAAAAATATGGTTGTACTATGAGCAACTATACAGATTGCATTAATCAATTAGTACATTCCATTAACCAGATTCTAACATAAAAAAATGCTTATAGATCCTTGCATCTTAGCCAGGATGTGTCGTAACAAATCCATCGGATGTGTAGCAGCTATCCTAGCATCTCAACTACCGTTTTTCCAGACTCTTATGTAAGAAATGGGTCATACAGATCCATCGGATGTGTAGCAGCTATCATTTAATTATAGGATCACAGCCAAGATGCTCAAAGTGGCAAGATTTCTCAATACAAAATTTTTCAAGTCTAAAAAATGCAATAGGATAGATCAAATGTAGCAAATAATAGCAGGCTACTTAACATCAAGCTTCCCTGTCTAACTGTCCACAGAAACTTCATGGCAAAATTTCACATTTGGCAGTATACAAAGTTGAATTGTAGAGACAGGACACTGGAAACACAATACAAGGCTGAAGGTTATTGACAGTATATTTAGTTGGACTATGTGCTGCCATATTTGGAGTGGAACAGAAATCTCTGAAATCACTGGTATGGCAACAGGACTTCTGTATAACAATAAAGGTGGACTGGAAAGGAATAGGTGTAGCAATGAAATCATCTGCTGGTGAGAACTATCTTGGGAGGATGATCCAATAAGCTGATTTATGTGTCAATCGGCAATGCTAAAGTGTTAATACTAGCAATGTAATTGTAATTTCCCATCCCCAAGTATCTGCAATTTGACTACTTTTGTTTTGAGTACCCCTCTTCCGTTGGTTCAGATTTTATATCCAGCTCAGCTAATGAATACTGAATAACTGGACGCTATGTTTATGATCTATATGTGCACAAAGTAGAACATAAGCTAAATAGGTCAAACAAACATAAGGCAGGGATGTTTACCATGTTTCAGTTGTACGATATAATGCCGCTGAGCTTACAAAGCATGTCAGTATACACGACACTAGGGCTAAGAGCAATGGCTGCCAATCCAGGAGGGAGCTGTTTCACCAAGCAGTGTGTCAAGCCCTCAATTGCCTACTTCGAAGCACAATATGGAGCAACCTGAAATGGCAATATGCAATTTAGTATGTACTGCGGATTTTGATTCAACAGAAGAAACCACTATAATGCATTCGATGGCTTTTTGTCCGACCTCTGCAGCAGCAGATCTTTGCCAAGCAGAGAGAATAGATTGATTATAATACCATGTCTCTTCTCTATCATAAGTGGCACGAAATGGCGGAACACATTTGCTGTTCCCCTGATATTTGTATGGGCCACCGTATCAAAATCTTCCGCTGGAACATTATTCCATGTCTTGTTATTCTTGTTTATTGTACCCGCACAGTTTACTGCCAGAATACCTCAAGAGTAAGAACCCAGGAAATCTTCTTTGTGCATATATTCACTAAATCAAACCAAAGCTTTACACCTACTAATTTCCACAGCTAGAAAACCAGATCCGAGACTGAGAGTGTGCACAGAAGTACCTCACGTCCCCAGGAAGGGCTCCAACGGCATGCGGCCACGAAACCCAAGATGTGGCGGAGTGGAGACGGCCACCTGCATCGTGGATCCCAGCTTGCGATGTTGTGGGAGGCGGTGCGGACTCGTGGAGAGGCCGCTGCGCGGATATGAGGGAGGCGGCCGCCGCCGCGGAAGCGAGGGAGAGGCCCGGCGGCGCGCATGGAGGCAGTGTTGTCCCAGGTGTAGCACCCGGTTTTAAGAACAAAACCAGATATAAACCATATGTGAGCCCAGGAAGTCAAATCTCACATATAGCTACAAATAAGGGTAATATCAAAAGACAATGCTTAAATACATAGCGTATTAGTATAAAGATTATAACCTCAGAGTATAGACAGCGGAAAGACAACTCCGATCTTCAGGCGAAGACTCCAAATCCACAGGGACAACTGACTGGTTGATCACAAGCCTAATTTCTCCAAACTCTAGCAATCTGGTACCCATCCGGGATTTTTCCAAAGATTTAAAAAGTAAAGCAAGCGTAAGTACATGTCCTACTCAACAAATATAACACGGGGTTCATGAGGCTCAAAAGGCTGATACTGGTTTAACTGCGATTAGCTTTTAATTGTCACAATTTTAGCAATTGAGTAGCAACAAGTTTATCACCAGCCCATGTAAACACATGATCAGGTAAACATGAATAATGAATAGCATAAACAGTAATCATTAATGAGCATCTTTATTATCAGTATCATCAGTGTTCATCATCTATTCCGTAAATGTTCCAAGGCCGCTCGTGACCGTGAGCACGGCTGATATATCAGTTTTACACTCTGCTGAGGTTGCACACTTTCACTATGAGTCGTGATTTACCCTTTCGCCCGAGGCGGCCAACCTCTTGACCCACTACCAAGAAAGGTCGGCAGGGTTCACTATGAAGCCTTTCAAAGGTTCGTCTAACAAGTTAGGGCCATTAGATTTACTTGGCAAACAGACATAGGGCCCCCCTTCCCAATGGCACAATGACGCGCAGCCTATACTCAAGGGGACAGAGGCCGCACTATACCCGATTCATCAAGTCATTCTTACGCCAATAAAGGTAACCACTAACAAGCTAGAAAATGTCCTCATACTGAGCTAAAGCCAGAGCCATGTAGCCCTCACAGCTATACTGTAAGTCCCAGATGATCACTTATAGATAAGTCCTTAGGAAGATGAATCTAGAGCACCATAAAATAACCCAATGCTCTAGCCCCCTTGTTCCATGTTGCTAAAAAGCATCTTTTAATGTTTATTGCATATACCATTAGTCAAGTTACAAGATCGTGGTTGTAGTTGAGCACTAGCATCATACTACCCAATGTAATAACCCAAAGGTATCAAGATACAGGGTAACAAAGTACTAGGAAATCCTTAGTGGCAGTCAAGGTAGACCCATGCAATATGAATTAAATGATTAACAGTGAATAGGCAACAAGGATGGTCCCATGCTATACTTGCCTTAAACATCGATCCTTCGGTAAGCTTTAATCTTCAACGCACTTCTTCTTCTTGATCACCGCGTATATCTCACCGACTGGACGTAATCATAAAGCACCACACAAGCATCCAAACAATCATACACGAAGCAAACAATAGATCTAAATTAGAACAATACACCAAACATAAAATCAAGATAAAAAGTTTATAAAACGAATCTACGTCTCGCTATAAACACACAGACGCGAAAAGCACACTAATCGAAGCTACGGTTGAAAAGATACAACTTACGAGAGATCTACTCATAAAACCATTAGCTTCATGTGTTTTAATTATAAAAACATATATAAGATATTTTATAGGTAATATAAATTAAGTCAAATTTAGATCTGAATTATAAAACTAAAGTAAAACAAATCATATTTTATTTATAAAATCCAATTGCATAGTTATTATTCAAATTAGAGTTTAAACCATGAAATTCCAGAAATAGTGGCATGGTAACTACTGTTACTAACACGTAGATCTTGTCGCTATGAATCTAATGCAACTTGAATGGGTCAAAACGGAGTTAAAACGTAGAAGATATGATTTAAACAAGATTTCCTTTAATAGAATAATAGATTAAATCTAACCTCGAATTTTAAAAGTTGAAAACATACTTAACAGTAGTACGAACATGTAGATTATGAAATTACGAACCTAACGCAAGTTGAACGGATCAAATCGGAGTTAAAACGGAGAAGTTATGGCTAAAACAAAATTAGTGGCAAATCTATAAATAGGTGAAAACATATTTTTGAAGTCAACCGAATAAAATAAGCTTTTAAAGGAAGAAAACAGAAGCTGTGGAATACACAAAGGACGGCGGGTTCTATTTTTGAAAAACGCAGGGACTCTTTAGTAAAACGGCCACGTGAAGGGGTATCCTCCGATTGAGGCCGTTGGATCAGATCTGGGCGGCCTGGATTGGTTCGGGCAGTGGGATCGGCCGGCGGCAAGGTGGGTGACGGCGGCGCCATGGCCGGAGCAAGGAGAGCTCGGCGGCGAACCTTGAAAACGAGCTATCGACCACGAAAAAATAAACGGGGAGCACGAGAGAGGAGAGTAGGTCAAGGCGGGGTCACCTAGAGCACTGGTGGGGACCTCCAAGCACCGGAGACAGCGCGCGGCTTGGTGAAGCGGACAGCAGACGGCGCGCTAGGTGGTGGCGTGGCTGTGGCGCTCAGGCGATGGTGGCTGCGCATCTAGAGCTAGGGATTGGAAGAGGAGGGCTCGGGTATCCGCTATTTATGTCCCTGGAGCCTTGGGAGGCACGGCAAGCGGAGGGAGACGAGGCGGCGCAGACATGGAAGGCGGCGGTGTCTGGCTTGGCTACGCGCGAGGAGGAAGACGCCCTAGCGAGCGGGCCAGGTCGTCAGCGACAGAGGAAGAAAGGAGAGCGGCCGGCGTCCGCGCGGATTGGGCCAGCGCGCGGGATGGGCCGGTGTGCGTGGGAAGGAAACTGGAGGAGCTGGGCCTCAGACTGCTTCGGCCAGAAGAGGAGGAAAAGGGAGTGGATTGGGCCTGCGCGAAGAAGTGGGCCTGCGGGGTGACGTTGGGCCGCAGTGGTGGGTGTGGCTGAGCGGCCGCTGAGAGGAGGCGGGCCAAAACCAGTGAGGGGGAGTGGGAGACAGGGAGAGAGCCGGGCTGGGCCAAAAGAGAGAAAAGGGAGAGAATGGAGTTTTCCTTTTTTTCCAAATACCTTTCTATTTTCCTTTCTTAATTCAAACCAAATTTAAAACATGAAACAAATCGAATTCCGATGTAGTTTCAAGTATACTTTTCAACTCAAATAAAAATAAGCAATTTTGGTAAGTTTTCTAAAAATAAATTATACAACTTTTTAAATCCTTTTATTTTCAAATTCTCTTTTTTCTTTCTTTTCTTTTTCTTCAAAGCCATTTTTTTTTAATTTCATTTGCAAAAGCAATTCAAATCATTTTAAATTTTAATCTAAACCACTCAATCAAATACATCAAATGCAAGGGCATGTATGCACAAACATGTTGCTACTCCCTATAATGAATTTTAATTTAATGAAAAAATTTATTTTCCTATATTTCATGAGCACAAAATTCCAAATTAAATCATTTTAGCTCTATTTCCAAAAATTGAATTTTTAGGGTGTTACACCAGGATGTGTGGAGGTGGCTCGCGTGGATTTAGGATTGGGGAGGGGAAAAGTGAGCGGCTTAGGGTTCTGGTCTCTGGCCGAGGTGATAAAGCAATAGAGTTTTTTTCTCTCATCATGTGGGTCCGAGAAATTTTAGATTTCGGGCAGGCAGCGACGAGGAAGGCGCTAAAGGATGGAAATCAGGCGCGCTGCGAAATTTTAGGCGGCAATGCAACCTTAAATTAACATTTGAGCTCAACCTATATAACAGAGAAACAACAGAAAGAAAATTCCTTTACCCTGATTTTTTTTTTTTGCTGTAGGGAACCTACAGGGTTATTCTTGTGAGCTTTTTTTATATACTGTAAGTAAACCAAATAAACTGAATATCCCTGTGAGCTTTTTTTATATACTGATAGGGAAAAAAACAGCACACAAAAAAAATCCTATTTCCAGTACGGAGTGGTGTTTATTTTTTTTAATAACCTGCACTCACGTACATGGACAGTAGCCCTTTAATAAAAGGAAAAATGATACTTATACAGGTGGCTGTGTCGTGGCCCCTTAGTAAAAGGGAAGAATTAAAATAATGTAGCACGCTTTTCTTCATGTTAAAATTAATTTATTTAAAATATGTGATGAATTAATATTTTCATAAATTGATGATGATTATTATTTAGCATGTTAGGAAGAGTTACTATTCGTTGTATAATGTGAATCATCTAGGTTACGACGATTTTTACTAGATCTTAGTGACGAACACATAATTTTCGTTATAAAGTCATACTCCCACCAAAAAACGTCGTAAAACATGATGACTTAGCGACGAATTTAGCCGTCGTCATGAGAAAAGCGTCGTTGAAGGTTATATCTCTTGTAGTGTTGTTTTTTTCTTATTATTAGTGCGTATGCCACAGGCTCGTCCTTGCACTGGGGCTGTTGTATGGTTTTAGTCCATTTTCCAAAATTAACCGGACGAAAGGGTTTTGCCTCGTTTTTTCCCAAAAACGAGGATGTTGATTTCATATCAATATATATTCAGGTGGGGATTAACTTCCACCGGTGACAGTTCAAAAAAATTATTAATGGTGGGATATCGTTGCAGGTTACATCTGGAAATGCAAAATCCCCCTCAAGATTAATTTTTTTCTTTGGCAAATTTTTAGTAACAAACTACAATGTGCTCAAAGTCTTGTTAAAAGGGGGGTGGAGAGGTAGTGAGAAGTGTTGTCTGGGTGATGGCCTTGAGTCAGTGAACCACGGAATTAGAAAGTCCTCTTCAGCCCACGCAAAAAAACTAAGAAAGCCCAACAATAGGCAATAGCCCAGACTAGAACAGGTGAGCGGATGCCGTAGTCACGCACTCACGGTCAACTCGACGGCCAACCGAATTGACTCCGCAAGACCGCGTCTCTGCTAGTTCGCCATGGCGCTGCGCCGCCGCCAGCCGAGCAGAGACCGCAGCCGCCTTGCTCGGGACTCACCATGACGCCGTCGTCCTGCTCCTGCATTCTTGCAGCGGTGGTCGCCTGTCGCCGCCTCGTGGCCACTCGCCACACTTCTCCCGTTCTCCGCTCTCCCCACGACGCCGACGCAGGCCGCAGCGGCGCAGCCCGCACCCTGCAGCAAGCCAGCAACGCTAGCACTAGCAGTAGCAGGACAGCACTCTGCATGACAGCAGGAGTACTGCTAGCCTACAGGTTATTTCTTCAATCTCCAATCCTTTGCCCTATTTCTTTTCACGTTTAGTTTTGCTAGATTCAGATTCAAATTGATTAGATGTAATTTCTTAATTAGATAGCAAAACAATGGTTCGTCTGAAAACTCCGTCTCTCCATTCTTTTTACAAAAAAAAAAACGAGATCGAGATGAATCAGATGTTGGGGAAGAGGAAGAAATCTGTCTACGTTTGAGAACTTCAGTAGCAGCTGTTATTCTGTTAAGTGGCTAATATTTCAGTCATGTGCTTTTAGAGGTCATGATGAGACACCTCAATAAAAAAACAGAGGTAACTTTGTTGAAATGGCTCTCACTAAAAACATACCAAACACTGGAGTGTTGAACTGCTGAAGGCGTGAAGCCCTACGTCGCGCTGCACCCACTGAACACGCGTCCGGCTGTGCGCGCTGAAGAAGTGAACAAGCTGTTGGAGAGTATGGAGGTGTATGTCGCGCTCCACCAACTTAACGCAGAATGGTAACAGGGCGAGCGACGGGTGCAGCGGCACCTTGACGGTCGCCCAAGCTTAGCCGCCCAGCCGGTTAATCAATTCGCGGATCGGTCGCTTGGGGGCAACGACGGCGGGCGGCGGCGCGAGCGAGAGAGAACGAGCGAGGAGAGCTCCGATCGGCCTGGGTGAATGGATGGGCATGGACTTGACTCCTTGGGCTGAATCGTGAAGTATATGGGCCACAAATGAACAAGATATACCTAAGTTTCTTAGGCCACGGCCCTAAGGAGTAAGGACCCTAGGCCCAGGTCTGCCCTTTTCTTCCAATCCTCTTTGTGAAAGGCTCACAACTAGGCCTCTCTATCAAGCGCTGATCATATTCACTCTCATAAACTAGGTCATTTTATCTGGGACATTGACCAGAGATGAGAATATACAGGGAGCCGAAGAAGTATCATGGAGCACAAAAAGAGATACACTTCTCACTAATCAGACGTCGCATGAAATATAGCACTTAGTATTGCAAAGCAGAGATTTTTTGTAAAAAAAAAAAAAAGTGGACCAGTTTAGGAGGAATTGCTAGATGGCTTTGTGTTCAAAAGAAATAGGCACAGAAATTTGCCTTGATGAAGACCAAAACTTGATTGTGTCAGCATACATCCACGCCGTAAACCAATTTAGCTTCAGTTTTACTCTCACAAAAATTGAACATAGTTTCTCGAAACAGACCAAAATATATGGAGATCATGTTCTCTGAAAGTCGTGAAGCTGATCTATGTCAGTGATGAAGCGAATATAATGATGTGCAGAAACATCCTTTGGTGTGCTTCCCTTGCTGTTGTTCTGCGTCTACAGATTACATTTCTGTCTTTTCGAGGTAGCAAACAATCTTCTGTTCCATGATCTTTATGCAAACATCACTTTCTGCTCTTTTCTCATTGAATAATAGCATCATGATATTACCGTCTTGCAAACTCAATCATATTGCATTCAGGTGCTCTCTCTCTCTCTCTCTCTGCTACTAGTAAGTTGGTCTTCTGAGGATTTCTGACTTCTGAGAGTCACTAATATCTGTTTCACCCAAAGTATTACTCGTCACACAGTCTGTATTTTGCATACCCGGTTATTGATTTACTGTCCATAAGAATTGCAGAACAAAACCTCAGCTGATTTTACTGGTACCATTTTCCATTTCAAGTTAACCGTGGCCCATTCTCCTTGCTTCTGTTACTCAGCGTGTCATATTTTCTATTCACAGTTGTTTCAGGTTCATCTTTGTCGATGAGAAGCTGCAAATTAAATGAGCAGTGCCATTCAATCATATTTGTACTGGCATCATTCGATGATGGTCCTGCCCTGATGCTAGGATTGATTCGCTGAAACAATTGATATTTTTCAGTGTACTGTATCTCTCGTACGGGTAACAGCTCTGCTGGTACTGACACTGGATCTCATACTCATATTTACTCACTTGGACCTTGATTCTGAAATCAGAATTTACTGAGTTCTTAATGGATGGTAGAGTATATCATTAGTGTGGATGAAATGCACTCCAAAGTATAGATGATCCTGATTCTTAGTATGTCCTTTTTTTTCTTCCCGGGTTTATTCATCAAGATTCAAGAGTTTGGTGTATTTTCACACTATGTTTAGTAGGTTAATTATGATGCCCCTTAGACTATTTATAATTTAGTACTGTACCTACTTTTTACAAATGTTGCGCTGTTGTTGTTATGATTTTATTCTTAGAAAACGCAGCTAACTACATATATGCTGCAACTCTGACTCTGTAATTAGTAACTGAACAGAGGAACAACATGTTCTTTTTTTTCTTTTGATAAGAGGAAGCAACATGTTGAGCCCCAGTGGAACTCACTTTGAGGATCTGCTCTTTCAGGCAATCATTTATCTGCAATGTGGATACTGCTTTTCGACAAGATGGAAATCTTTGATTCAAGCGCTGATCCAGTTCAGAAGTTGCATTCTTTCCAAAAAAAGTTCTGAAGTTGCATGAAGACTCTAAAGTGACCAAGCAACTAAAAAGAATGGCTCCAGGTGGGTGAACATCTCAGCTGCTGATGGCCCTTGCATGGTGTTTGTTGCCACTGTTCCTGTGTTCGTTGTGAAGCCGAGTACTAGGAATGTGCAGAACGGGTAGAGAGCAGAATTTGTCAGTCAGTGCTGGGTCCAAAGACACTGGAAAATCAACTGTTTGCCTCACTTTGTTGCCTTTTCTGTACTCCTATTAACACTTGCTGTCATTCGTTCTACAAGCTACAGGATTCAGTTCTCGGTATATCCATCAAAGTGTCCAAGCTCTGTCTGAAATATCTCCTTAAGCTTGGCTGCTATAGTGCTTGAGGAATAATAACAGCATCATTTTCCCATCTCTCTATCTCAAAATCATTTTTATGCTTAAGGTGACATTGTTATTTATCATACAGGAGGATGGAGATTGATTTCTTGATTATAGGGCCTACTAAATACGATGCTTCAGCTAATTGGTTGAGCAATAAAAAAAAGGACAAAGACCAGCACATTATCTCTGAATATGATGCTCCAATAAACGTGAATCAGCAATGGTTTCAATGCCACCGTTGCTTTCAGGAAAAGGACATTGGTATTTTCTTTTAGTGTGGCAGAAGCATTTGTTGTAGTGTTCTTTTAAAACAGGGAGCAAGCAGAGCAATCAGGCTTGTGTTTTGGCTAATAAGGCCGAGTATATGCAGTTGGAGAAACCACAGATTCTTGACCTCTTTCTATGTCCTTTGTTTCCTCATGTTACATCATGCACGCACATGGCCCATCAGTGGTCCTAAGATTGTTAGTATTAGTTTAGAGAAAATTGACTGCCCAACTACCTAGTTCTTCTTGAAAGCAACTCATCCCAACTTACATCTTTTATATTATCGGTTTCAGGAAATGAAACCGGGAGTGCTCACGATTCAGTCGTTGTCAACCAAATATCGTCGATAGTGCACCGAGAGGTATGCCCACGATGGTAGATTGATTGATAGAGGTGAGCGTGATCAGAAACTAGATGGTAACAGAGACATAAGACACAAGATTTATACAGGTTTAGACCGTCAAGATGATGTAAAACCCTACGTCCTGTGCTCTATTGGTTTGTATTGATCTGGATGGACATGTAGCTATCGACTAGGGGACCCCTGCCCCTCCTTATATACTCTGGAGGGGTAGGGTTATAAAAAAAGTATCCTAGTCGGTTATATGACATGTATTCTATTTGGATTTACAACATCTATAAGAGTTCTAGCAAATCATATCTTCAAGATATCTTCTAGAAGTCTTGCGGTGCACGCCGACCAGTGCCATGTGCCGTAAGTCTTGATGACGTGGGCTGGACCGTCCCTGATGGTGCGGCCCATGTCTTGCGCCGTAGGTACCCGGGGTCGTACCCGCCACAGCTAGTCCTCGAGTGGCTTGTATCCGCTTGGCGACGCCATCATGATCAAGTCTGAGAAGTCTAGCATGAAGCCGATCAGTTTAACTGACGACCTGGGCGGTGAAAGTGAAAGTTGACTAGTTTAGCTGGTGACCTGGGCGGCGAAAGTCGAGGATGACCAGGTTAACTGGGGACCTGGGCCATGAAGGTCAAAGCCAACCAGTTTAACTGGTGACCTAGGCGGTGAAAGTCGAGGCCGACCAGTTTAGTTGGCCATCGGACAAAACCAAGTAAGGCTCACCAATAGGATGTAAGGAGCTCAAGTAAAAAATTTGAGGATTCTTGGTTGAAGTGTACACACTTAAGTGCTAATTGTGATAACACCGGTGACGTAGGCATTAAGCGACAGACTTGACGTAGCCAAATCATCATGAAGAAGAATGAGTACATGCACCGCAAGGTGCATTGTACACAATGCAGTCCCCGAGCTTGAGATTAGGTGTAGAATGCACTTAGTATCAGGGTCTTTAAGAAAATTAAGCGGTCCCCAGCGTAGCTGAGAATGCAACCAGTCCCCAGCGTAGCCGAGAAAGCGTAGCAGTACATTCACCGTAAGGTGAAGTGTACACACTTAGTCCCCGAGCCTGCTAGAAGATAAAGAATGAATCTTATAGCAGGGTCAAACAAAAACCTTGAAAGCTTGCCAACGTCATCTGCCATGTACTTATCAAGACCCCGGACGTGCTACCTAAGATCAGCACCCTGATCCGAACAGCGTGGAGCAACTTGATAGCACATCGATAAGACGTAGTAAAATCCTACCGCCAAGGAAGTCCCCAGCTTAGCTGGCGACGTTTGCACGAAGAATCCGAACGCCGAGGAGTCCCCAGCTTAGCTGGCGAGCCCCAGCGTAGCTGACGATGAAGCGACGAAGAATCCGACCAGCTGGTCGATGAAGAATCAAGCACCGAGCAGCCCAACCAATTGGTCGGTGGCGAAGTGAGCGCCGAGTAGAAGTGAGCGCCGAACAGTCCAACCAATTGGTCGGCGATGAAGTCTGTAAACCTAGCGGTCCAACCAGTTGATCGGCAGAGAAGTCCGAATGCCAGGTGGTGCGACCACCCGGATGATGATCCTTTTGTCCTTCCCGACTGATCCTGTCCCCGAGCGTAAAAAATAAGCTCGTTGACCGAACACAGGCCCTGCAATACAAATATGTAGAACATGTATTATATGATGTAAAAATAAAAATATATGAATTCGGCGATGAAGGCAACGGAGCATAGTAGATAAACATTTTATTTATTTGGAGTTTGTTCATATTTTAAATATGAGTAAATTTCCTTTCTAGTTAGTTCTGCACTGTATCACTAGCCCTGACTAGCCCCAAACTCCATAGCGTGGAGTGACCGGCACCTGTGTACGCGTAAGAGAAAGAGCGTCGCCAAGGAGCCACTGCTGACTGTCCATAACGCAGAGCGTGGCTCGTGCACGTGTAGGAGCAAAGTCGAGGACAGGACCATTTCTGGATGCCGCGAGTAAGAACGTAGCGGTCGACAAGTTGATGGAGAATATCTTAAAGACATTATGCATGGAGAATTGGCGGAGTATCTTAAGCATGGAGAAATAAGTGGAGTATTGTGCAGAAATTAATTATGGAGATTAAATGGAGAAACAATAATTGGAGAAACATCGAGAAGAAAACTTTATTAAATATTCATATGTGAAAGGGTAACTTAGCTTTAGTCAGAATGTCTGGTCAGCGGCGTACGACGTTATCTGGTCGGCGTTGACGAAATTGCTCGGCCCACAAGCTTTCCGGCCTATCGTCGTGGCGCCGGTTGCCGTCGTCATAGCACCGTTCTTCGCAGCGATCATCATTACGACGCGACAAGCAGTCAGAGCGAGTAGTCTGGGCGACGTCGTTTCGGCATGTCGTTGAATCCGACTAGACGGATGTCAATTGATTGATCTCGGTAAAGTCCTGAGCCGCATCTTATTACCGAAGCTGTTACGGAACATGTCGGTAGGAGCAGTTCTGTGCATGTATACGCACGTACATGAGAATATGCAAGTGAATTTGCATGGCCGATGCTTGTTGCCTTCTATGTACTGATGGATCGTTGGACCCAACAGCATTTCTAAGAGTCTTTCTTAAACTCACTCTTTAAATCATCATTTGAGTCATTTGCATAAAAAAATTGTCTTTATATTTTTCACCCTCCAATACTTCCTCCTGCGAACACAAGGTTGATATGTGCCCTTGTGGTTCGGATTTGTGATGAGTGATTGTCAACGAGATTCGCGTCTTGGGTTGAGTTTGTGAACTAATCATGGCGTGAGTTGGGTTGTGCAACATATCTCTTGACTTGTGGTGCGTAGGTGTTGAGCTTGGAGGTGGTGGTCGATGGAAGGTGAAGGTCAAGTAGGGACGTGCCGTGCCGATGGACCAGGAGCGGTGAAGGGCGGACGTGAGGCTTGGACCGAGGGACCAGGAGGCCGGCTGACTAGCCGCGGTGGCTGACATCTTGGGACATCGACAAGCGCAAGTGTACATGGAGGAGTGACCGTGTTTACCGAGTCAAGACAACGGACGTGTAAGTTGAGCGAGGCTTTAGAAGACTTGGCGCCCGGGCGGTCGAGGATGGAGGTGACACGCGTCGAGTGGCGGGGGATGCGTATGGAGTACACTACTCGTGGCGGTTTGGTGGGTTGAGCCTCAAAACCACCGGGTGACGGTTTCGCAGGTTTTGGCCTCAAAACTCGGACGGAGGTTCCGACGAGGAATGGACGCCACGTGGCGGCATCGAGGATTTCACGTCGAGGCGAAGCTATCTCAGGAAGGGCGCGGTGGCCGTCGGATGAAGGCTATCTTAGGTTGGACCATAACCCCCGGACTGTTCACGTCAAGAGCAGAAGGTCTTCTTTTGGTTGGTTTTCGCTGCTCTGAACACTGGACATTCCACACCTACCTGCAGACAGTCCAGGGCCGCTGCTGAAGTGTGTCCAGAACTATTTTAGCAAGTTCATTTTCAGAGTTTTGAACGCGGACAGTCCAGGGCCGTTGCTGAAGTGTGTCTAGAACTATTTTAGCAAGTTCATTTTCAGAGTTTTGAACGCGGACAGTCCAGGGCCACTGCTGAAGTGTGTCCAGAACTATTTTAGCAAGTTCAAGTTCAGGATTCTTCCTCAGACAGTCCACCGTTCAATTCCTGCTCGGCTTCAGTCCAAGCGCGGACAGTCCGCCACCCAGGTGCGGACAGTCCGCCACTGCTGCCCGAGCCATGTCCTGAACTATTTCTGTCAGTTTGTTTTCGGAGTTTTGAATGCCGAACAGTCCGGGACCACCCCTCTGACAGTCCGTCGTTCATGTTTCAGCACTGAGCAGGGGCTGTTTCAGTCAGTGGGTCTTCTCCATTTTTGACGTCGGACAGTCTGAGAGCATACCCCAGACTGTCCGGGCGTGTGCAGTGTTCTCTTCTCTCCACTTTCCATCGTGGGCTTGTTACCATTGGTTCTCGAGTATCCCACTATACTTCTTGGTCATCGCCGGAGGTACCTAGCCACCTGTTGTCTGGTGGATACATTGTTCTTGCGTGCGTTTGTTTTTGGGGCTTGATTTTGGGACAGCGGCCGAATATTTCGAAAGAAATTTGAGGCTCCCATTCACCCTCCCCCCCTCTGGTCGCCGTTTCCGGTCCTTCATCTCCATATATTGTGCGCACTCTAGAGAGCCGACCCACTATCTATCGTTGGCTAGTGAGAAATCTGGAATAGAGAATGTCTATATATGGAGATCTAATTAAAGACGTTGATCCAGGGTATTTTTTCACCAAAATCTCTATTTGTATCAATTAGGAAGAATATAAAAGACCATTTCTAGGAGTTGGTCTAAGTATAAGGACTTACTGGCCGACCGTCCAACTATGAAACAAAATAAAAATACCAACTGATGTTTGATTGGGAAAACAAGAAATACAGAAGGACTGTCTTAAACAAAGTGTCCACCATACAAAAAAAAAACAAAATTGTGAGCTTCAATATGCTTACACGAAACAATCCATTTCTAGGAGTGACAACAATCGCATATATAGAAGACGACATTTTATTAAGAAACTATACATATCATGCAGTGCAGTATATCAGAAATAAATGATACTTGACCGCTCATGACGGTGTAGGTTTGTCATCGTAGCAAGCAAGAGGCCTCAGTCACACTAATGATGGAACCCGTGGTGGTCATAGCAACGAAGTTGTCCAACAACGACTGTGGTAGTTCGAATGTCGCCACCTGCATTTTTGCAGGGAGACTTGGCAACTGTGCGTCCAAGCGGAGCACGTTCATAGCCTCCCAGATTGGGGGCCTCCAGGTGCGGTCTGGGTGGGCGCACCAGAGTGCCGTGACCATCACACGCTCCATCTCCGCGGCGTTGAAGTTGTCGTTGAGCCATGCTTCGGCGGCATCGAGGATCCGTCCGCGACTGTAGAATTCCCACACCCAGTGCACCAGGTGGATAGTCGTGCCATTAACATCGGCGATTATTGTGGGCCGTCCGTAGGCGATCTCGAGGATGACGACACCAAAGCTGTAAACATCAGACTGAATGTAGGTATTGCCCGTGACCATGCATTCTGGGTCCAGTACCCTATCGTGCCAGTGAGCACAGTCATGTGCGATCTGTTAGTTGATCTCCACCGGCCCTTGGATCTCCGCCCTGATCGGGGGCGCCCAACCCTAATATGGTTGGTGGGTCCTTGTCGCACAGCACTATAAAGATAGGTGGGGTACACGGCTCTAACGACGAGGTTGACCGGAGCCGCCGTAACTACCTACAGAAAACCTAACCCGATCTAAAGTGAGTGCTGCCAGCGACGGGAAGCCCCACCGACTCCGCCGTCGCCTCTGCATCGCCACTGGACCTCGCCACCTCTACGCTGGACTCCACCGCGCCGAGCTCACTCGACACCGGCGCACATGCGGCTGCGGCGCAACTGCGCCAGGGCGAAGTAGAGGAACCCTAAGTAAGATGCTTACCCCGATCTACGTTTAAGAGGTACACTTGTCGATGTTTCACCACCGATAGCCTGCCACGGGGGTACCCGGGGCAGTTTGTTCGGGCTTCAGCGTATGCGGAACTCGAACGGTTAACGCAAGAGACAGTCGATTTATCCTGGTTCGGACCCTCGACCGTGATCGAGTAATAGCCCTACGTCCAGTCGACGTTAGCCTTTGCGTTGGATTGGTTGTAAAAGTGTTGTCTCTAGGAACCCTGCCCTCCTTTATATAGTCAGGAGGCCAGAGTCCTAGTCGGTTTACAATGAGAGTTCCTAGTAGGATTACAGAATAATACTACTACTAAGATTACATGGGAAGAATCATAGTTAGACTAGATCTTCTCCCTTCCTTGCGGGGTATCCCGTGGGTCCCGCATCGACAAGCCCCCGAGCACTTCATGGTTGAGCTCTGGAAGCCTCGTCTTGTTCCTTCAGGTCTTGCCGAGTAGGAACAAGCGTCGTCCGAGTGCTTTCTTGGGCGAAACCGTGTAGCGCTTCTTGGGATCTTCGAGTGATTTGTGCTTTTTTGAAGAAAAAGTATACCCATCTGGGTGTAGCCCCCGAGCCTCTTGCTATTTGAAACAAGGAGCTGAAGGGTCTTGTCTTGAAATTGCTCTGATTTTTTGTCGACGTGCTCCCGAGCATATACCCGGGTTCTTTATCAAAAAGAACTCGGATATAGCTCGCTCCGAGTTCTTTTTGTCGTGAGGTCTTGAAGTGGTCTGTCTTGAAGAAGTCTTTTTGGTGACGTGCGCTTTTTTGAAGAAAAAAGTGCACTCACAAATCTTATGTTGTTTGAAAACTGCTGTCTTAAAGAAGTCTTCTGAGTGATGTGCGCTTTTTTGAAGAAAAAGTGCACTCACTGAGTGTAGCCCCCGAGCCTCTTGCTATTTGGAACAAAGAGTTGGAGGGTCTTGAATCTTATGTTGTTTGATAACTGCTGTCTTGAAGAAGTCTTCTGAGTGATGTGCGCTTTTTTGTAGAAAAGTGCACTCACTGAGTGTAGCCCCCGAGCCTCTTTGCTATTTGGAACAAAGAGTTGGAGGGTCTTGAATCTGAGTTGTTCAAAGAACTGAAAACCTCTCCTGTTGCAGCCCCCGAGCATATACCTGGGTTCTTTTATTCAAAAAGAACTCGGATACAGGATCTTGGCATGTTCTCTGGTAGTCTGTTGTTGTCAGATGTAGTTGTATAGTGGTGGTTGAGAGTAAATGTTGTTTGTTCACGAGTTGTACAGTGTTGGTATATTCTTCTGAATATGCTCATTCTTGAGTACTGTTTCTTCACGCCTAAGTCCTCTTTCATTGAATTCTGTCTTTTCACTGTGTCCTTTGTTAGGTTTGTTTCGTTTGTGCTCCCGGTCCATGTGCACGGCTTCTTTGGTCTATAAATACCCTCCTAGTGTGCTGTTTTGATTCATCGAGCATTTTGTTGCGTGGTTTGAAATCTCTGTAGTCATTAATATGATAGTTTGTGAAGTAGAGCAGCCCCCGGGCGTATTTTGTAGTTCTTGTATATCTTGCCGTAGCTGGAGGGAGTCTTATGATAGGGATTAGAGGTAGACTAATCTCACAGCGGCATTGTACCAGGAGGTACGTGGCGGTAGTTGGAGGAAGTCTTGTGATGTGGGATACGTTCCTTCATCCAGCAATTCTAGGTTGATCTTCCTCATCTGCCCTGCGACTGTCCGGTGCAGATCAACACCACATCCTGCATCACATCGGGCTTGGGTAGACAGATGCCTACAGGCCTCCTTTGGTCCATGTTCTCTTGCCGTGCTGCTGATTTCCGCCTTAGATGTACTGCATTCGTCCTTTGAAGAAAACAGTGTATCTGAGTGCGGTTTGTTCTGTCGAGTAGTAATTTAGAACACGTAGTCGTTCTAGAGCCTAGTTGTGTCCGTGTTCCTTTTTGCTACCTTGCTTGTCGTAGTATCGAGTTCGTTGGGTCTTATAAGATGCGTAATCTTGTATTTTTTGAAGCCATTTGTAATGGAAAGAATCTTGTCTTCTGAGTTGTCATTCTTTTTTCTGCTAATGTCCTGGTTGTTTATGAGATTCCCGAGTTCTTTCTATAAGAACCGGGTTCTTATGTTCCTTGTAAGGTAACCCTTCGTTGCTTCATGGTTGATGAGTTCTTTTTGCAGCAATATGATAACTCTGCCGTGGTGCTGGATGGATAAGTCTGAAATCTGCCTGTTGAACTGTACCTTTGTGTAGAAGTGTGTCGTCCGTCATTTTAGCTGTGTCAGTTGTGGTGAGAAATGGATCGTTGCGTTCTCATGCCGTGTTTAAACGGGCCTGGTGGGCCACGTTTCTATTGCTGTAAAATCTATTTAAAGGCCTTTCTTCTTCTTTTTCTTTGCTGCCCTGCTTTTGCCTTGAAACCCTAGTCTTCAAAACTTCGCCGCCGCCATTGTCAGCGTCATCTGAGCGTCGCCGTCTGAGCATCATCGTTTCTTAGTGCTTTATTGCTTTCGCTAGTATATGGGTAGGAAGAAATCAGCGAGCAAGTCCCAAGCAACCTTTGTAGACGAGGAGGCATCGCTTTCTGTGATTGAAAATCAAGAATTTATGGCCATGAGGGCTGCTCAGAAGATCTGGCCGGCTCCGACTATGACTGAGGATCAGTTGCGCGAGCTTGTCAGTGATGGTCTGATCCAGGGCAAGGAGTTTGCTGATTGGAAAGCTCTAGGCTAGCATCAGGTCCCAACTCCAGGTCCTGATGAGATTGTTCTTTTTGTCTCCTTTATCCATGCTGGACTCTGTCTTCCTGCTTCTGCTTTTCTTCATCGATTTCTCACTTATTTTGGGATTAGCTTGAACCATCTTGCTCCCAATGCTGTCCTTCATCTTTCAGTTTTTGTTCATCTTTGTGAAACTTTTCTTGAAATTCCTCCTTCTCTTTCTCTCTTTCGTTACTTCTTTTGTCTAAAGCCACAACCCCGCCGCGATGACACCCATGTTCTTGGTGGCTGTGGGATTCAGTTTCGTTAGGGTCTTAAGAGTAAATTCTTTGATTATGACTTGGTTGATTCTGTGAGGGATTGGCGTGCTGACTGGCTTTATGCCGCCAATTTGATTCCTCCTCTTGCTGTTCATTCTAGTTTTGGTCCCGTGGTTAATGACCGATGGGAAAAGAATCCCCTGACGATGGATGAGCTCCAGGCGATCAAGCCATTTCTTGAGAGGATATGTACTCTGAAACAGCAGGGCTTGACCGGCTTTGGTATCATTTCTAGTTTTCTTCACCGCCATGTTCAGCCTCTGAAGGAGTGAGAGAATTATGGCTTTGAGTACTCTGGGGTGGAGGATCCTTCTCGTATGGTCCCTGCCCTTGAGTTGACTGATGAGGAGGTGCTCGAGCGCCTTCAGAAGATGTTGAAAGGAGTAAGCGTTGTTCCGCATGCTGTCCTTGAGTATTGTGCTAACAACCCGCCTCCTGCTATGAGTTGTTTTTTCTTATGCGGGTACTTTTTGTATTTTCTTTGTTGTCTCCACTTTTTGCTTAATCTTTCTTGTCTGGTTGTTTTACTCTATTATAGGAATTGAGGCGTAACTTCGTTGATCCGATCCCCCTTGATGACTGCCCTGCCATTGTGGAGACTGGGGAGAGTCTTGTTGGGGCATCTTTAACCAGTAAGTTTCAAACCACCACGATGTTTCCTGGTGTTTCTCCCGCAGTTCTTGACGTATATGTAGAGTATGTTCCTCGTCCAGTTCCTCAAGCTCCTCGTAGTGTCGGAAAAAGGGGGCGAGCGGATTGTTCTTCTTCTGGTTTGTCTGCTACCAAGAAGTCTCACTAGTCGAGTACTCGTCTAGGTACTCAAGTTATAGGTAGCATGCTCCTAGATGCGCATATTAATATGCTTTGTCTTCTTGTTGTTTGTTTGTGCCTTTAACCGAGTGCTTTCCTCCTTTTTCAGATGGCGCTGTGGTTGCCATGTTTGAGAATGAGGAAGATGAGGATGAGGATGCGGCCCTTGTTATGCATCGGTGAGTTGTTTTCTTGTTTTTCTATTGTTGAACACCTCTTTTTGTTCTGACTTTTGGCCTTGTTCTCTTGTAGCAAGCGGTTGTCGAGCTTGAGTTCTTCTGGGGCTCCGATACCGATCACGCCACTCCTGTCGCAGAGTGGTGATGATATTTTTGCTGCTATAGTTCCCCCTCTAAGATCTTCTGTTCGTCTTGAGGATTTTATGAAGAAGAAGATAGCTAAGTGAGTGAATCCTGGTTATGTTTCTTTGCTTCTGTTTTCCTTTTTTCTGATTCATATTCTTATCGTCAAGTTTCCTTATCATCTTGTAGACCCTCGCCTTCTCTTAATCCTCAGTTGACCTCTTGTCAGTCCTTTGGTGCGGCCCTGTGTACTGCGTCAAAGGACTCGGAATGTACGGTTGGCGAGGTGGCTGTGAGGGAGACAGGGTTCCCTGGTGATCACGCTGCTACGGATCTACTGACTCCAGGGGCGACCGTGGCCGTGGCGGTGGATCCATCTGAGGAGATAGCCAGGGCTTCCCAGGATACGGCCCTGGTCTTGCCTTTTTTGCATCAGCCGGCTTCTCCCTCTGCTCCTCTTGGTACTAGTGGTCAGCGTTTGGATGATGATGTGTTGCAACAATTCGATGCCACTCATCGGTTGTCAGAGCTGACCGCTGCCTGGGGAACCTTTGCGACTTCTTTTGGGGAAAAACTCCAGGTAAGTTTTTCTGAAGTTCTTTCTTTGGATGTTCGTCTTTCTTCTGTTCTTATGTCTTGTTTTTCTCTCTCTCTTTTTGTTCAGTCTTTTTCTCGGGATCATACCGGCTTCTTTTTCTCGTCTGAAACCAAGAAAAAGTTGTCTTCTGAGGTTAGTGCCCTAAAAACAGAGCTTGACCTCTGTCGGGCCGAGATGGAGACCGAGCATCAAACGCACCAGAGGGAGGAACAGGCTCTCCATGCCCGAGTGGTTGAGGCAGAAGAGCGGAGGGATGCTGCTGTCCAGGAGACCTTGAAGAATGTGGAGGCCATGAATAAAGAGTGCAATGGTATTGTAGGTTCTTTTTTGTTTCCTTTTGTATTCAAATTTCCATTTCTGCTGACTTGTTTTTTGGTGCCTGGTCTAGCTCTCCGAGTTGAAAAGCAGAAGCTCTCGGAGGGTATTGAGGAAATGAAGATCCTTGTTTGTAATAATCACAAAAGGGCTGAGGAGGTAATTTCTTGTGCTGAAGAAGAACTCACGCTTGCTAAGTTGATTAGGCGTGGAGCTGACAGGGATCTTGTGTAGGCCCAAAAAACTGTTAAAGTCTTGACTGGTAAGTTGACGACGGCTACTGAGAACTGGAATGCTTTGTGGAAATCATTTCGGTCAGTAGCCGACCTTCTTCGGACTCCAATGGATGATGGTCAATCTTGGGCTCAGTTTATTCCCAAAGTTCCGACCCGTTTCTAGGAGTTTGTCAAGAGGTGTGCCCAACTATGTACCAGAAACATTCTTGCCCAGGTCCGGATTCTTGCTTATTAGCTACCCTCATCGGCGGGCTCAAGCATCTTTTTAGCTCTTTTGCTCTCGGCCGGTATGCTCAGGCATAATTTCAGCCATTTTGCTTTTTGGTTCGGGTGTTAGCTTATTAGCTACCCTCATCGGCGGGCTCAAGCATCTTTTCAGCTCTTTTGCTCTCGGCCGGTATGCTCAGGCATAATTTCAGCCATTTTGCTTTTTTGGTTCGGGTGTTAGCTTATTAGCTACCCTCATCGGCGGGCTCAAGCATCTTTTCAACTCTTTTGCTCTCGGCCGGTATGCTCAGGCATAATTTCAGCCATTTTGCTTTTTGGTTCGGGTGTTAGCTTATTAGCTACCCTCATCGGTGGGCTCAAGCGTCTTTTTAGCTCTTTTGCTCTCGGCTGGTAAGCTAAGTGAAAACAACTCGGGGAAAGCCATAATAAGACATATGTTGTCGAGAAAAACCATCTTTATTGATCATGAACGTTGATAAGCCATAATAAGACATATGTTGTCGAGGAACACCATCTTTATTGATCATGAACATTGATCTCTGGTGGCTTGTATATATATTCTTCCTTGAGTTGTTTTCATGCGTAAAATCTTCTCAGTTGGCTGATGTGCCATGTATTGTTGACTTCTTTTCCATCTTCCGTTATCAACTTGTACGTGCCTGGTCCAGTGACTTTTGTGACAATAAAAGGACCTTCCCATGGTCTGAGTAGTTTGTGGCGTCCGTAAGTTTTTTGTATTCTTCTTAGTACTAGGTCTCCGATTTGGAGTGATCGAGGCTGGGTATTCTTGTTGTAGTGGCGTCTTAAACCTTGTAGGTATCTGGCTGATTGAAGGGTAGCGTTTACTCTGACTTCTTCTGTACTGTCGAGTTCTAACCTTTGGGTGTGTTCTGCTTCTCCTTCGTCATATTGTTCTATCCTTGGTGACATCCAGATCAAGTCGGCAGGTAGTACAGCTTCTGATCCGTAAACTAGGAAGAAAGGTGAGTATCCAGTGGCTCTGCTTATTTGAGTTCGTAGCCCCCATACTACTTTGGGTAATTCTTCAATCCATTTGGATCCATAGTCCACTAGTTCTTCATACAATCTTGGTTTTAATCCGGCTAGTATGAGTCCATTAGCCCTTTCTACCTGTCCGTTGGCTTCTGGATGTGCGACTGATGCGTAATCTATGCCGAAGCCGCAATCCTGTGCCCAACTTTGAAATTCTATAGTTGTGAAGGGAGAACCCAAATCTATGATGATTCAATTGGGCATGCCGAAGCGGTGCATAATGTCTTGGATGAACTCGATTTGCTTTGGTCACTTTGTTGTATTTTATGCAGTGGTTTGTATTCAATCCACTTGGTGAACTTGTCAATTGCTACAAAGATGTACTCAAAACGCCTTTGCTTTCTTGAGAGGTCCTACTTGATCCAAATTTCAAAGCAGAGAAAGGCCAAGTGGGTGGGATGCGAGATGAGATTGTGAGTCGGCACATGAGCTTGTCTTGCGAACATTTGACAACCTTTGCATTTTCTGATGAGTTCTTCTGCGTCTTTCAAAACGGTTGGCCAGTAGAATCTGGTACGGAATGCTTTACCGACTAGTGTTCTTGAAGCGGCATGATTTCCACAGCAACCTGAGTGTATTTCGTCTAAGATCTCTTTACCTTTTTCAAATGAGACACATTTTAGGAGTACTCCTGATGATGCGGCTCTTCTATAGAGCTTGTCCCCCACTAGGACGTAGTTCTTGCTTCTGCAAACAACTCGGGTAGCCTCCTCTTTATTTGCTGGCAACTTATTCTCTTTGATATAATCAATAAAAACCTGGGTCCATGAGGTGTTGATTACCAAAATCTGGGTGCCTTTGGCTAGGAGTTCAGGGGTTATCTCACCGGGTTGTTTGATAGAGGGAACTGATAACTCCTCTATGAATACGCCAGGTGGGACCTTCGCCCTGTCCGATCCAAGCTTGGCGAGGACGTCTGCTGTAATATTAGAATCGTGTAGGACATGTAGAATTTCCAATCCTTGAAAATGTTTTTTGAGTTTTCGTATTTCAGCACAGTAAGCGCCCATGTTTTCTTTGGTGCAGTCCCAATCTTTGTTGACTTGGTTGATGACTACTGCCGAATCGCCATATACGAGTAATCGTTTGATTCCGAGGGTAATTGCCACTCGGAGCCCGTGGATGAGGGCTTCGTATTCTGCTTCATTGTTTGTAGCTTGCCATAATATCTGAAGGACATACTTGAGTTGTTTTCCGTCTGGAGAAATGAAGAGAACGCCTACACCGGCTCCACCTAGCTTGAGCGATCCATGAAAGTACATCTTCCAATGGTCAAGGATGGTATTTGACATAGGTTGTTGAATTTCTATCCACTTGGCAACAAAATCGGCAAGGGCTTGAGATTTAATTGCCTTCCGTGGGGTGAAATCGATATTGAGAGTAGGAAGTTCAACTGCCCACTTAGATATGCACCCTGTTGCATCTCTATTGTGTAGGATGTCTCCGAGTGGGAAATCTGTCACCACGGTAATCTTGTGGCTTTTAAAATAGTGGCAAAGCTTGCGTGAAGTGATCAGGAGGGCGTAGAGTAGTTTTTGCACATGCAGGTACCGGATTTTTTATTCTGACAGTACTTCACTGATGTAGTATACGAGGTGTTGTACTTTATATATGCGCCCTTCTTCTTCTCTTTCTACGACTATCGCTGTGCTGATCACAGTAGAAGTTATCGCAATGTACAACATCATATCTTCATATTTCTTTGGAGATGTGAGAACAGGCAAGGAGGTGAGGTATGCCTTAAGTCTTTTGAAAGCTTCGTTGGCTTCTTCTGTCCACTCAAACTTGTCTGTCTTCTTTAGTAGTTTAAAGAAAGATAATCCTTATTCGCCGAGTCTTAATATGAAACGATTGGGGGCCGCCATGCAGTCTGTTAGTTTCTGCACATCTTTGACACTTCGAGGAGGGCCCATCTCTATTATGGCTCGAATTTGCTTGGCGCTGGCTTTGATTCCACGATGACTGACCAAGAATCCGAGTAGTTGTCTTGAAGGAACTCCGAATACACACTTGTTTGGGTTCAATTTCCATCTCCACCTTTTTAGGTTTTCAAAGGTTTGCTTTAAGTCTTCAATTAGTGTGTCTGGGTTCTTTGTTTTTACTACTACATCATCCACGTATGCCTCTACGTTTTCGCCGATCTGTTCACCAAGGCACGTTTGGATAGCTCTTTGGTAAGTGGCACCAGCTTTCTTGAGTCCAAACGACATGGTCTTGTAACAGTAGGCACTGAACGGAGTAATGAAAGATGCCTTGCTCTGGTCTTGTTCCTTTAATGTGATCTGGTGATATCCTGAATAGCAATCAAGAAAGGATAATAGGGCAGATCCTACCGTTGAATCAATTATCTAATCAATGCGTGGTAGTCCGAATGGATCTTTCGGGCAGTGTTTGTTGAGATCTGTGTAGTCGACGCACATGCGCCACTCATCCGTATTCTTTTTTTGTACTAGAACTGGGTTTGCTAGCCAATCTGGATGAAGGATTTCTCTGATGAATCCGGCTGCCATTAGCTTTGTGATTTCTTTTTTAATTGTTGTCTTCTTGTCGGGTGAGAATCGTCGTAGTCGTTGCTTCATAGGCTTGGAGCCTTCATTGATATCGACTCTGTGCTCAGCCAACTCTCTTGGGACACCTGGCATGTTGGCCGGTTTCCAAGCGAAGATATCTTTGTTGTCCCGAAGAAAGTTGGTGAGCGTGAGTTCCTATTTTGCCGAGAGGTTGGCGCTGATGGCTGCCGTTTTGGAGGGATCACCGGTGCCCAGGTCGATTTGCTTGACATCGGCTTCTTTTGGTGGTGCGAGGATGCTGGGCTTTTTAGCCAGTATCTCTAGTTCTTCTGGGCTTATTTCTACAGCAATAGTAGCTATTTCTTTTCTACCATTGGTGGCTTGTGCTTTGGCTACAATTTGGATTGCATGAACGTCATAGTCAAAAGCACGCTTCAAATCACTTCGAAGGGAAAGGACACCATTAGGCCCTGGCATCTTAAGCAATAGGTACGGATAATGCGGTATCGCCATGAACTTTGCTAGTGCTGGGCGCCCGAGGATTTCATGATATGATGAATCAAAGTCTGCAACTTCAAACTTGATGAACTCTGTATGGTAGTTTGAGGGAGTTCTAAAAGTAACCGGTAGAGTGATTTGTCCAAGTGGCATGGCTGCCTTGCCGGGTACTATCCCATAAAAAGGGGTGCTCGTTGGTGTAATCATCTCGGCGAGTTGTAGTCCCATCTTCCTTAGCATTTCTAAAAAAATGATGTTGAGTCTGGCTCCCCCATCGATTAGTACTTTTGTGATAGCCATACCGGCGATAGTTGGATCCAGAACCAGTGGGTAATGGCCTGTGTTTCCTACGCTAGTCCATTGGTCTTCTCTTGAAAACTGGATTGGATATTGTGACCAATTGAGATATCTTGGAGTAGCCGGTTCTGTAGCCATGATGGTTCGTAGAGCTAGCTTTTCTTGATGTTTGCTTCTGGAACTTGGGGCCCCGACGAAGATCACAGCCACTGTCCCCTTGGATTTTTGGAATCCTTTGTCTTCGTGGTTGTCTTCATCTTTTTTCTGACTGTCTTCTTTAGTGTTTCCCTTACTATCTTTTCTTATGTATCGATCATTGAAGGTGTAGCAATTTCCGATGGTGTGATTTCCTTTAGGGTGCAAGATGCAATGCATGTTTTCAATGTCGTCATACTTTCTGGGTTTGGAAAACTTCCTTGATTTGTCAGCCACCACTATGGTGTTGTCTGGTCCATGTTTCCTTTCCTGATGTCTGATGTTTCGATGATTTTGCTTATCCGGGTTGTCTCGGTTGTTTCTATCCGGGAACCTTTCTCATGTCTTCTCCTCTGCAGTAATCATCTTTTCTACTGTGCGTCTGAATTCTTCATTGTTTCTCGGGTTTTCTTTACAGAAGTCCTGAAATTGCCACCTAGCCATGATTCCATGAGAGAAAGCTTCGATTACCTCTCGTTCGGTGATGTCATGTACTTGAGCACGTAGTTCGCCAAATCATCGATAGTAATTTCTGAGACTTTTGCCCCCTTTCTGCTTGAGTCCTTTTAATTCTACGTGGGTGATGGGGTGCGTAATGATACCCGCAAAATTTTCACAAAAAAACTCTTTGCAAGTCCTCCCAATTTCTGATTGACCCTGGATTCAATTTGTCGAACCATTGGAGGGGCATGGTTTCTAGGGCCATGGGAAAGAACAAGGTCTTGATATCGTCGTCTTCTCCGGCTAGTTCAATCGATTGTGAGTAAATCCTGAGCCACTGCCTTGGTTCGGTCTTGCCATCATATTTAGAGTGGTTGGACGGCTTGAACTTGTGAGGTAGTCGTATTGAAGCAAGTCTGTTTGCAAAACAGGGGAATCTATCGTGCATTCCGGCTTCTTTGTATTCTGATTCAGCACCTCCTTCCAACCAACTGTTGTTTTGGTGAGAGTAGTTCTACGGGGCTGTCTGAATGGGTGCTTTGCTTCTGATCTTTGGTTGTTCGACTCGGTAGTTTTGACTATGGTCCCTTCTACTTTCTCTGTTGTGACTTCCACTTGGTCCAAGTCTCTCAAAAGTGGACTTCCTTTGATTTTGATCTTCCTTCCTATGAGATGTTGACCTGGCAGGTAATCTTGAGCGGGTCCTTCCATCGTGCGTCCTTAGGGCTGCTGTCCGGAGAAGGTCCCGGAGTTGTTCCTGTTTTTCGCTGGGATGCGATGTCGCTCCGAGTTCTTCTAGTGCTTCCCGGATCCTATTGTAGGGTGTATTCGCCGCGCGTCTTTCTTTGACTTCTTGTTCTGATTTTCTTCTATTGTACTCGACTAGATCTGACTCATATTTGATCCAAGCTTCCTTGCACTGCCTAGCACGGTGTTGGCGTCCTTGTTTCAATTTGTTTCTTCTTTCTCTAGCTTGCTTCTGATTCTCGGTCTCACCATCGTGCCCCTGGATAAAGGGTGATATGTTGGACTTAGATTCATCCGATGACCTGATGTCGGGTGCTTCTGGGGGGACCAACGGTGATCGAGGATGGCGAACCATGAATACTTCTCGTGCATGAATTGTTCTATTATCGGTGTTGGTTTCCACACTGTCGGAGTTGTCGATAACTTTAGTAGAGGCTTCAATGTCGTAGATCGAGTCTCCTTCTTGGTAGGGTAGAATTGCTGTTGTCGTCGTGCCGACTAGTAGGGTACCGCTATCCTCGGGAACAGAACCTGGCTAGTGGACGATGCAATCTTGAGATGTTATAGTTAGTACGAGACCTTCCTAAGCTCCTTTCAGTGGCATTCTAAGCACCATATCGAGGGATCCTTCGGGTCGTGCCTGATAAGATTTTGCCATGTTGTGGAGTCCGAACGGAAAAGGACCCGACTTCTTGAAAGGACTCTGAGTGTACTCTGAGTTGTATTCTTCATAGGTCGAGGCCGCGTTCTGGAGTCCCACCAGAAAAGAACTCGGACTACTCTCAAGAGAACTCCGAATGTTTTCCAAGTTGAATCCTTGATAGGCCGAGGCCGTGTTCTGGAGCCCCGCTAGAAAAGAACTCAGTTTCTCGAAAGAACTCGGATCATACTCCATCTTGGATGTGGAGCCTGAGTTTGAGTTAGATGCGCAAAGCCACGAAATCTGAGTTGGATCGGACATCATGAGCTGCGCGAATCTTCCAGCAAGTTGATCTGTCGTAGTCACCGAAATAGAAAGGTCTTCATGGTGATCCGAATCTTCGAGGAGATGGCTTTGGAGCTTGCCATTGTCGTCCACCTCGCAGATCCATGAGCCGAAGTTGAAGGTTGATCCTGTCGAGAAGATCATGTTGTCGAGGTCCGTCGAGCTCTCGGATGCAAATTCGCCGAAAGCCCCTACCTGGCGCGCTAGCTGTCGATGTTTCACCACCGATAGCCTGCCACAGGGGTACCCGGGGCAGTTTGTTCGGGCTTCAGCGTATGCGGAACTCGAACGGTTAACGCAAAAGACAGTTGATTTATCCTGGTTCGGACCCTCGATCGTGATCGAGTAATAGCCCTACGTCCAGTCGGCGTTAGCCTTTGCGTTGGATTGGTTGTAAAAGTTTTGTCTCTAGGAACCCTGCCCTCCTTTATATAGTCAGGAGGCCAGAGCCCTAGTCGGTTTACAATGAGAGTTCCTAGTAGGATTACAGAATAATACTACTACTAAGATTACATGGGAAGAATCCTAGTTAGACTAGATCTTCTCCCTTCCTTGCGGGGTATCCCGTGGGTCCCGCATCGACAACACTGTGATCTAACAATGGTACCAGAGCCAAGGTTGCCAGTATGTAGATCTAGTATGGGGTAGAGCATTGAAAATAGAAAAGAAAGAACAAGGGTTTGATCCGTTTCGGATTGAAACCCTAACCCTAACCGGGTAAAAGAAAATTGAAAAGAGACCGAGGGTGGCGGGCGTCACTGACTGCTGGTCACCACCGCCACCGCATGGGGAAAGGTGCCGCACCGCCGTTCTTGCTGGCGCACAGCAAGAAAAGAACTGGCCTAGTTTGGATCTGAGAAGAGGAGAGAAAGAGGTCTTGGCACGCGAAGCCGAACCCTAACCAACAAAGCACTCACTGGGGAAGAAGAATAGTGACTCTAGCGAGTCAAACCCTAACCCTAACCCCAAACCCAAATCGGTTCAACTCTGAAGGAAAAGAAAGAAGATCCAAAGAGAAGAAAGGGAAGAGGGGAAGGGGCTTATCTCGAAGATCTTGAATCAAAACCGAGAGAAAAACCGAATCGGGTTCAACCGAACCCTAACCCTAACTCACGACGAGGAAGGAGAAGAGAGCGATTCGGTACAAATAGAAAATAAAAGAAATCAAATGAAAAAGATGAACCGAATCGATCGAAACAAATCGGGTTAATCCTAACACTAATGATTCCCTTACCCTAACCCTAACTGGGTGAAGGAAAGAACAAAAGAAGAGGGATTCGGCCTAGAAGAGAATCAAAGCCGAACCCTAAAACCCATAAAGACTCCACGGGGATGATACACAATGAAACCCTAACCCAAGATTGTAACCCTAGAATGAATCCCCATCCCAATCGGACTCAACTGAGAAGAAGAAGCAAATCCAACGGGGAAGAAGGGGAAGGGGAGGCCTACCTTGCCGCTGCGTAGCGCTACTGCCTCGCTGGCGCGCGGGTAAAAGTTGGCCGAGCCGGGGGCGCTGCAGCCAGGCCGCTCGATGGCGGCGCGCTCACCGGCGAGGGGGCCGGCGATGGCGCTGAGTCGTCTGCTCGCTCATGCTCGCTCTTGCTCGGGCTACGCGTGACTGAGAGAGAGAAGGGGAGGAGTAGAATAGGAGTTAGGGTTTCGGCCGACGCGGCCGGCCGGGCCTTTTTTGTTCGGGCTAGACGGCCGGGCAATCGTCGGATGCGATCCGACGACTTAGATTGATCGGGCCGACTCGCGGCCCAGGCGAGCGAGCGCGCCGCGCGTCTTTGCGGGCCTAGGCCCAGGTTGTGGCCTAGGTGCGGGCAGCGCGTGTGCAGAGAAGTGGGCCAGGCCTTTTTGCCGGCTGGGCCGAAGGAACAGTGCTGAAATGAATCAATTTTCCTTTTTTCTTTTTCCAGTAAATGTTTATTTCCTGGAAATTGATTAATGGCTTAAAGAAAATAGAAAAGAGATTTGTCCTGTGGGCAAAATTTCATTAAATTGAATTATTTTTCCGCTGTGAATTTGAAGATGATATTTTCATTATTAAATTTGAACCAACGGGAGAATTTAATTTTGAAAATGGATATGTTTTTAATTGATTATAATATTGTTATTATTCTGACCAACGTTGATTAATGGCAATATTATGATGTTATTTATTATGAGATTTTGACATGGCTGCTAAAGAAATTGTTAATTCTCTAGTTATTTTGAACCAACGTGATATTTAATTGGAGAAAAAGAGATTTTGACATGATTATGATGTTGTTATTTTTTGACCAACGTTGTTAATAACAATATCGTAATTTTAATGATTTATGCATTAATTCTATTTCTGCCCAACGGTGATGTAGAATTAGTGTATAAGAACAGTTGTATATTTTAATTTTGACCAACGTTGGAATGAAGGCATGCAATTGTTGTTATTTTTATGTTAAGAAAAAGTTTGACCTGGCCTTCATCTTGGATGAGATGGACTGGGTAGTCACCTCACCATGTCCCACCGATCCTGTGGCACCGGTGAGGGAGACAAACGAGACTGATGCCACTTGGGCAACTAAAGAGAGAGATTTTGAATCCTAAAAGATGTCCTATGACCATAAGCATAGGAAGTGGGTCACTACCAACAAGAAATGTTTGGCTATGATAAAGAACATGATTGAACCTACAATTGTGGGCTCAATCCCAGAGTGTGACACGGTCACCGAGTACTTCGATAGAATAAAGAGACAGTTCACTAGCTCTTCAAAGACATATGCAACCAGCTGATAAAGCAGCTGGTGACAGAGAGTTACTCTGGAAATGGTAGATAAGAGAACTCACGATGCGTCGTCAAAATTATGGCACTGTCGTTGAGGCCATATTTCGAGTGGGAGAATAGAAAGACCAGTTAAGAATGATATTCTTCCTCCATTGGAGCTCTCAGATTTAGAACAATGCAGAGAATGCATAAAAAGGAAAGTATGTAAAAAAAAGATGCCAAACGAAGCGCAGGAATTTTACAGATTATTCACACAGACATATGTGGTCTATTTCCTGTAAAGAGTGTGGATGGTTATGATTCATTCATAACATTCATAGATAATTACTCCCATTATGGCTATATTTATCCAATCAAAGAAAGAACAGAAGCATTGGATAAATTTAAGATATTTAAGGCAGAAGTTGAAAACCAACTTAATTTAAAGATTAAGATAGTCAGGTCCGACCATGGGGGGGAGTACTACGGTCGGCATACCCTATATGGCCAAGTTCCTGGACCTTTTGCAAGGTTCTTACAGGAGAATGGCATAGGAGCACAGTATTCTACATCGGGCGAACCTCAGCAGAATGGAGTAACTGAAAGACGCAATCATACCCTGATGGATATGGTGCGCAGTATGATAAGTTACTCCACCTTACCGTTGAGCTTGTGGATGGAGGCGTTAAAAACCGCCATTCATATTCTCAATAGAGTACCAAGTAAGTCAGTGCCTAAAACACCATATGAGTTGTAGACAGGAAGAGTACCCTCACTAAACCACTTACGTGTGTGGGGGAGTCCTGCTGAGGCTAAAGTATTTAACCCAAACATTGGGAAGCTAGATCCCAAAAAATAGTAAGTTTCCATTTCATTGGCTACCCAGAAAAGTCAAAATGTTTTCGTTTCTACTGTCCAGACAGACATACAAAGTTTGTGGAAACGAGACATGCTGTCCTCCTAGAGAATGAAATGATGAGGGGGAGCATGGTAGCTCGAGAAATTGACCTTGAAGAGAAGAGGGTGTATACGCCCACTCCGATGATTCATGAGCCATTTTTCTCACTACCTGCTGTCGCTGCACCGACAGTGCAAGATATTGTGGTGCCAGCACCTATTGTTATTCCGCCTATGGCAACAATGAATGACGATCTTCAGGATCCTATAGAACCTATTGCCACACATGAGGGGGAGCAACAATAGCCTCAAACAGAAGATGTGCCAAATGTGGAGGCCCCTAGAAGGTCTCAAAGAGTTAGAAAATCAGCTATTCCTGCTGACTATGAAGTATACAACACTGAGGAATTTCAAATGGAGGATGATTCCACCTCATTTGAAGAAGCCATGAGAAGTGATCATTCATCAAAGTGGCTTGAGGCCATGGAAGATGAAATGAAATCTATGAATGTCAATAAAGTTTGGGACTTAGAAATAATTCCTAAAGGAGCTAAAACAGTAGGCTGTAAATGGGTCTACAAAACAAAACTTGACTCTCAAGGGAATATAGAGAGATATAAAGCGAGACTTGTGGCAAAAAGATTTTACGCGAAGAGAAGGGATTGATTACAATGAGACCTTTTCTCCAGTCTCATATAAGGATTCCTTCATAATCATAATGGCATTAGTGGCACATTACGATTTAGTATTACATCAGATGGATATAAAGATGACATTTCTCAACGGGGACTTGGAGGAAAATGTTTACATGACACAACCGAAAGGTTTTGTCATGGAAGGAAAAAACGAATGGGATGCCGCCTAAAAAAATCCATTTATGGATTAAAACAAGCTTCAAGACAGTGGTACTTGAAGTTTGATCAGACAATAAGGAATTTTGTGTTTAAAGAGAATGTTGAGGACAATTGTGTCTATGCAAAGTTTAAGAATATGAAGTTTATCTTCCTCGTCCTGTATGTGGATGATATCTTACTTGCTAGTAATGATGTCAGTCTACTACTGGAGACAAAGAAGTTTTGTCCTCAAGATTTGATATGAACGATCTTGGTGAAGCTTCGTTTGTTTTATGGATCGAGATTCACCGAGATAGAAGTAAAGGGGTATTAGGACTGTCACAAAAGGCATACATAGAAAAGATCTTAAAGATATTCAGTATGCACAAATGTAGTCTCTCACCTGCACATATAGTCAAGGGCGACAGATATGGGGATTTTCAATGCCCCGGGAACCAGTATGAGATCGATCAAATGAAAAACGGTTCCATATGCTTTAGCTGTCAGAAGCTTGCAATATGCTCAAGTATGTACGTGCCCTGACTTAGCATTTATTACCGGGTTACTTGGCAGATTCCAGAGCAATCCTAGAACAGAACACTGGAAATTAGTAAAGAAAGTCTTGCGTTATTTGCAAGGAACGAAAGGCCTTATGATGACGTCTAGAAGATCTGATTCACTCCATATAGTGGGATATTCAGATTCTGATTATGCGGGAGATGATAGAAAATCTACGTCTGGATATGTATTCACTCTCATAGGGGGAGCTATTTCATGGAAAAGCTCAAAGCAAACCGTCACTACATTGTCCACAATGTATGCTGAGTTTGTAGCGTGTTATGAGGCAACGGGGTAGGTGAACTGGCTAAAGAAGTTCATACCTGGTTTGAAGGTGGTTGACGACATCTATAGACCACTTAAGTTATACTGCGATAATAATCCAGCAATACAGTATGCTCACAACAATAAGTCAAGCGGTGCTGCCAAACACATTGACATAAAGTATTATATTGTGAAAGATAAAGTCCGGGATCATGTCATAAGTCTTGAGCATATAAGTACCGAAAAGATGCTCGCGGATCCGCTTACAAAAGGCTTACCACTCAACGTGTTCAGAGAACATGTAGCTAGCATGGGTTTAAGGGAAAGCCTATAATTCCTAGACAAAAAAATGCCCAAAGTTAAGTATCTATTTCAGAACAGAGTGGTGTGTTGTAGCTGTTGAATCTATCAGCAATTGACCGTGACGATGAAACATGCTCTATGCGCTAATCAGTAATGGAATGAACAAAAGTAAATGATATGAAATTGAAAGATGGTAGTGAGATCAAGGGAGAGAATGTTAGTTGATCTCCACCAATAGGCCCAATGGCCTATTGGGCCCTTAGATCTACGACCTGATCGGGGGCACCCAATTCTAATATGGTTAGTGGGCCCCTGTCGCACAGCACTATAAAGATAGGTGGGGTTCACGGCTCTAACTACGAGGTTGACCGGGGCCGCCGTAACCACCTACAGAAAACCTAACCCGATCTAAAGTGAGTGCTGCCAGCGACGGGAAGCCCCACCGACTCCGCCGTCGCCTCTGCATCGCCACTGGATCTCGCCACCTCTACGCTGGACTCCACCGCGCCAAGCTCACTCGACATCGGCGTCCATGCGGCTGCAGTGCAACTGCGCCAGGGCGAAGTAGAGGAACCCTAAGTAAGATGCTTACCCCGATCTACGTTTAAGAGGTACACTGTGATCTAACATGATCCCCTACCGTGGTCGACTAGCCACGCAAGCCCAAAATCACCAAGCTTTGCGTTGAACAATGCATCTAGCATAATGTTGCTGGGCCTGATGTCACGGTGCACAACACATTTCTGGCAATCCTGATGAAGATACAGAAGTGCTGAACCAACTCCAAACACCATCTCATGCCTATATAAATAACACATGAGACAAAGTCAAACAAAAAAAACAGTTAGTATTGAGAGAGCACTGTAAGTGGTATAAAGTGAACTGGGTCAGGAGTAGCTAGATAGTAGTGTGCTACCTGATCGGCCATGACATTACTTTTTTGGGGTTGTGAATATGAGTATCAAGACTTCCATTGGGCATAAGTTCATACACAAGCAAGAGCTCTTCACCAGCATGGCACCAACCGATGAGCTCCACGAGGTTGCGGTGCCTCAGCCGGCTTATGATCTTCACCTCGGACTCAAATTCCTTCCTACCCTGATTGGAGTTCTTAGATACCCTTTTTATAGCGACATGAAGATCCATATCCTTTAAGTAACCATGGTACACTGACCCAAAACCCCCTTCTCCAAGTTTCTCCTCTTGGGAGAAATTCTGGTGGCGACAGCCAGATCTCTGTAGTGGAACCGTCTGGGCCCTGCGCCTCTCTCAAACTAATCTTCTTGCGGCTCGCCATCGAACATAGCGCATAGTTCCTGTTCCGGTGCAGTATCCTTTCTCCTGCGTCGCCAAAAGAGCGCTGCCATGATGCCCAAGGCGACGGCAGCAGCCAATGAACCCAGAGTTGCACCGGCTATGAGCCTTCCGTCGAGGCCGTGAGGAGGCGACGTAGCTTTCGCATTAAAAAACAAGAACATGCAGACGCCAGATGTTCCAGAATTATTAGGTTTGTTTGCGTGAGACACTGAAATTATTTTTGCAGATATCATATATTAATAAGTTGCTAACCTTCTTGCTGTGGAGTCGTCACCGGTGGCGGTGGTGAGGGCTCCGGCGACTCTGCCGGTGAAGGTGGAAGCATGATGCCCAGGTCTCTCCCGATCTGGTACACCACGTAGCAGCTGTATCCTTTTACAGCGCCGTAGGTGTTGTTTGGACGGGAGTTGGACAGCTCCGCCACCAAATGCGTGAGCCACCTGGTGCACTCGCTTGAGTTGAGGTCCCTTGTGCACTGCGCGAACCCATACATCATCTGGGAGCTGCCATCGGAGTCTTTGAACACCTCACTCTGGTTGGGCAGCCGTAGTGGCGAACCGGATGCCTCTCCCACGAGCCGGTTCATTAGCGTCCACCTCGTGGCGTTCATGCCTACCATGTCGGAGACATAGGTATATATCCATCCGTAGTAGGCCACGTTAAGATCGGCGACAGAGAAGAACGGCTTGTCAGAGTACCTCAGGACGCAGGCATCGATGTAGTAGGCCTTCATCTCCCGGCTGAACTGGCATGTTTGCTGCACCCCGGCGGTCGCGGCTCGAACGCAGTTCTGGCACTGATCCCAGCTGCTGTCGGCATAGCACATGATGAGGCCAAAGACAGTGTCCGGTGACTTTCCTGCCATGCTCACATTAAACCCACGGTTGTCTATGGCGCCCGCCTGGAGATCAGCCATGAGCTGGACGAGGTTCACCTGGTATGAGCTCGCCATGGTGTAGTTGCCGGTCGTCGAGCAATAGGGCCAAGCAGCTGTGTAGTCCTGGCTAACAGCTACCAGCGCTGTTCTGGCGAAGAATGAGATCGCCGTGAGAAGGGCGACCAAGAAGAAGCGCCGTGGAGTCATGGTGGTCGTTGGTGCCAACGGTGATCAACTCTTAGTAGGTTGTGGGGCAGTGGGGGAGGCTTCATACATTCTTATCGATTCCTATGATGAGTAGCGTGCAATCTTAAAGTCAATGGTCCCGTTCGTCGTTCCTGCAGGCTTTGAGTAGTTCAACTCGCGGCAGTGTCTGTCTCCACTTGCACAGAGTGACACAGATGTGGGCTCGTCACGTATATAGCCAAATGGCGATAGCACACTGCTTACATATATAGTGCCATTGGCGAACGAATAATCAAGAGAGACTTTTACAATCGTTGACTCTGATGGTACATTGCTATGAAGAGCACTAGGTAGTGGTGTTGAATCGTCAGATTTTACTAATTCTTACGTATCCTACATTTGGGTGGTGCCCAAATTTATTGGCCAAAAAAATTTCCCCTCCCACTACCTACTTCAATTGGGCCAACAGATGGCTACCTATTTTGACCCAACCACACGCCCCCCCTCTCTCTCTCTCTCCTTTGTCGAGCACTGTCCGCCCCGCACGCGCAGCGGCCCACCCCCGGTGCGGCTGTCAAGCCCCGGCATGAGCTCCCAGCGCGGCGCGGTGCGGTCTTCTTCGCCAGTGCGGCCGCCTACCCCCGGCACGGGCACGGCAAGCCTCGCGTCGTTGCCTGCCCGGCACGGCGGCGTGCCCCCATTGCGGCGTGGTCTTCTTCGCCGGCGCGGGCACGAGGATCTCGGTGAGGCGGGCCTGGCATGGTGGCTGCCCGGCACGGCGGCCTTCCCTCGGCATGAGCTCCCGGCGTGGCGCGGTCTTCTTCGCTGGTGTGCCGCCTGCCCCCGACGGGCACTGTCACTACTACACAAATAATTTTACGAGGCAGTGCCCTTTTATTAACCGAGGTGGTCACAAAATCCAAACGCCTCGTAAAATACCGGACGATTAATGGAGGCAGTCTTTTTTATTTACGGAGGCGGTCAGGAAATGCCGGTGTCTGAAAATAGATTTATGGAGGCAGTGTCTAGCCCCTAATTTTAGGGTCCTTTGCGCATCATGTATCAGTCCCTAGATCAATAACTGATACGCACAATTCAAACAAGATTGATATCAAAAACCATAATTCTATTGCTAATGGGGAAGACACATTACATGGTTCGGGTTACATAGCTTGGGCCATTGACCTTCTATCGTATATCAGAGTTCTAAGGAAGTGGTCCTATATCAACGGTGGCTCCATTCCTACAGGCAGCTTGGAGTGCGGACGTAACCCAAGCCTTATTCCTTAAATGTACTCCTATTTCCTAATCGTCGTAGTCCTAGCGTAGCTCTCTCGTACGGCTCTATCTTCGAGTATACTCCGGGTATCCTATCCTTGCATTGCTCCAGAAGTTCCATCTAGGTATATCCTCTTGTAGCTTAACTCCTAAAAACGTAGAATGGAGGGGTTTGAGTACATAAAGTACTCAGCAAGCCCTAAACTTTGGGTGGAGGAGAGGTGGAAGAGGAAGGCTATATGTGGAGGGGAGTAAGGTGGCAGAGGTGGTTATAAAAGTAGTAGGGTGAAGTAATTATAATTATAGGTTGAGCCCTGGCAGAGTATTACTATTCTCGCCAGTTCCTGAAGTTAATTATAGTTACAGATTAGTAGAGTTCCTCTTGCCAGATTACCACAGTTATAGAAGTCTAATCATAGTATCTCATCCTAGCATCTGCCCATTCCAAGGACGTGGCTATTCGAATAGATTTAGAAAACTCTACAGAGGTGTACAAATTTCCCCACAAGATAGGCGTAGTCGACACCAGGGCCAGTGGCACAACAGGCCTAACCAGACCTCGTACCCAAAGGGACGCATCCTCAGATTTCCACATAACTCTACAGCGGCTTCTCAGGGGTTGGAAAACACACTAATCTCGAGAGGATACCAAATCGTCCCATCTCATAATCCTGGATGATACCACATCATCCCATCATACAATCTCGAACGATACCAAATCATCCCAACATAATAGTGCCGATGATACCAAATCATCAAAATAAATAATAATAATATGAGCTCGAACGCGGCCAAGTCAAGGGGCTTAATGTGGAGGATCACATAGCAACCACGCCAACCGGACCACAGAAGATCTGCATCCGTGTCTTTTCCTGATATTCTGCTGCCAACACTGGCCTCCTAGTAGAAATTATACTTCAATCTAACAGGGTGTGAGATCAAGTCTACCCGTATAGACATGTGGTTGTACGTAATATCTCACAAGGTGAGAGGGACTATGAATCGGTCCTTATGTGACCGAGGCGAGTATCTCCCAACAGGAACCCTCACTAGGCGTACCTGCCAAGGTAACTTGTACCACACAAATTACCCCTCACTCGCCCCCTGTCGGGGTTTAGTCCAGTTTTACCAGTTTTAGGTTCCATAATTATTATCCTCAAGTTCATAAAGCTCATATTATATCAAGGTAACTATTTACCATATCATGATTATTCACATTGTCATAGTCAAGCTCATAATTTATTATAATTCCATTAATTCTCAATGAGGATTTAAGCATTATTAGTTAAGTTTATTAATTGGTGGAGAAGGATGGTGGAGGGTTTATGGTGGAGGCTAGTAAAATGTAGTGGTGGAGGAAGGGTGGTGGTTAAGGGATGGTTTGTATGGTGGAAAGATAGGGGTAGGTGGGTGTTAGGACTTGCCTCCATTCGCTGACGATTATATCCTCGCCTGATTCCTGTGCCTTTTGCACCTGTCTTCGGGACTCCATCGGGTTCTCTCCATGTCTTCTATCCTATGTGGTCTAGCGTCGATAAACAAGGGAACACAAACAAGGAAAATAACAAGCAAGCATAATCAATCAAAGTAAAGGAAGCAATCCTAGATGGGTTGGTCCTATTGGGTTTGTCCTATTGGGGTGGTGGGTTGTTATCTAGGTTATCGCTATTACGTCAATCTGAAGTAAGTTTTGGATGAAGGGATTTCATCCATAGCGTAGGGTTTCTATGGGCTAGGTTAAAGCGGTGGATTGGTCTAATGGAAAACCAGACCACACTATTATTAGGTTGCACCATTATGTGAACCAGAAGGAGGAAGAATAAACAAGTCATTATAATGACTCGTCTGACTTCTATAGGTCCACCGGGTTAGTGACACATATGCACATGCATATGTATGTGCCTCAGATTAGTTAGACTAGAAACAGGCGACAAGTAAAGTTAGCCATACATAGGCGTATACCCGGGTATCGGGCATATCCTTGTATGTATATATATATATATATATGGGTGGTTACTATTTTAGGTGATTGGGTATGGACATATTTGGGTAGGTGGCATGGTACATGCACCTATGCGAATATGCAGGGTTAACTACTACTACGGTGATGGGCTATCACTACGATTGGTATTTAATTTAAATATAGAAAAGGAAAGCAATCAAACTAGAATTTAAATGGGCACCAAATAATAGAACAAAGGGTATGAATAGGTAGAGCTTGATTTTATAAGAATTTTGGTGGAAGAATGAAGTAATTTGGAGTTGGGATGGAGGAGATATGAATTTTCAAGGATTTAATATGAAAAAGATATGTGGAATATAAACTTGGGAATTATTTCTAGAAATTGGATTAATGGAAATGAGGTATAAATGCTTGGGTAGGATCTTGGGTGTACCTAGTTTATTTAGAAATTTTCTAGGAATTTTTCTATGCATGGAAATGGGCTTTGTAGCCTCTTGTGTACACTGCCTGGGTGTACACAGCAATTTCCCTCGGGTTCAGCGGCTGACGCACGGGGCTGGCACGGCGGGTCAGCTACTGCTACTATGCCGTGGACCAGATGTTCCTGTGCGGTGGACCGCTAGTTCCTCACCTCTGGGTCCTCGTGAACCGAGTGCATGGAAGAAAAGGAGGAGAAGGGAGAGGGCTGCTGTGGCTGACGCGTGGGCCATCCTCCTCCTCCTCACCTGGACGGATGGTGATGGGGTTTAATCCCGGGCCCATGTGTCTGAGAGAAAGAGGGGGGTTGGAGACAAAATGGCGGTGAGGCGACGGCATCAGCGGGGCAGCGGAAATAGAGCAAGGGCGCAGGGCTCGCCGGAGTTGATCACGTCAGCGGCATCCTTGCCCGGAGCTCGTCTCGAGATAGTGGATGATGCGCGCAAGGTCGAGCCGCGGCACTGGGAAGTTCTAGTGGTGGCGGTGGGGCTTGTGGTGACGGCGGTGGTTTGCCAGAGTGGTTGCGATGGTGCGAAGGTGGGTCATGGTGTTCTACGCGATGGTTGAGTGGGCGAGTGGGTGAGGCATGGCTGTGGCTCGAACCTGAGTGCGCAAGGAGTGCTATCCCATGTCGTCGTGCCTTACCGGCGGCGGGCATCGGCAATGTTGGCTCGACGGTGTGTGCTTCACGGGGCTAGGGCAACGTAGAGGGCTAGAGCGGTCTAGGAGTGGCAGAGGAGGTGTAGAAGGGGGTTGGGAAGCTTGCTAGCTAGACCTATTGGGCGAAGACACGCTTGAGGGGAATGAACTCGTAGCTTGCTCCCATGATGGCCATGATGGACCAAGTTGGGGGAAATCGAGCTACGGCTCGAGAGGAGGGAAAGATGGAATCTAAGGGGGAGATGGTGTGTTCCTAGTCTAGGCGGAGCTGGTGGGGAGATGGTTGATGCTGGGAGGCTCGAAGGGGGCCTATTTATAGGTGGCAGAGATCAGTTCACGGCGACGAGGTGTTGGCGAGATATTTTCTCCGGTGGGCTAGGTTACGCAGGCGCCAAGCTTCCTTGCTTTCGAATCCAAGCTACAAAGGTGGTGCGGCACAGGGTGTTCTTATCTGTTGCCAGGTTGGAGGTGAGCAGGAGCCAGAGTGCGGCCATGGCGGCGACATCAGCTAGTTGCTCGGGTGTTGCCACGTGGCGAAGTGGATAAGGCGGCGAGGGTCTCATGGGGTCCATGGCGCCCTCAGTCCTTATCCCTTTCGCCGGGGCGAGGTGGTGGCAGCGCGGCTGAGGCGACGGTAGTGTTTCACGGGATTCGCGTCGATAGCTCGCTAGGGAAGACGATGATGACAGGTGGGGCTACCGTGTCAGCGAGGGAAGGGGAGAAGGAGACAGGCTGCGGAGAGATGGGCCAAGCAGCAGCCCAAGGGGGCAAGGAGAGCATGTGCTCAGGCCAGGGAGGAGGAAGGGAGTGGGCCGTGACGTGGGCCAAAGGGAAGGAGGGAAGAGAAATAAGCCTGGGTCTCCTTTTCCATTTATGAAATGCATTTTCTATTTCCCAGAAATTAAACTAGGTGCAATTGAATGATTTGAATTTGAAAATCAAGGAGATTTGATGGTGGATGGTTTAGGGAAATCAAGGGGAAGGGCAAGGGATGTATTTCAAGGAAATGTCAAGAGGAAAATGTTAAGGGGATTATTTAGGTGGAGGATGTCGAGGGAAATTATTTGGTGCTAAATAAATTCTAGGGCAACACACATGCAATCAAACAATCAAGCAATCAAACAATTCAAACCATCATTTCAATCAAGCAAGCATTTAATCACTCAAGCATTCTAGCCTAAATGCATATGGTGAATTTTGATGCATGGTTTTGGAAAACATTTTCTTTAAAAAGTGGTTTTGTAGAAAATAAACTAATCAAGTTTTAATTTGTTGTAAAGTTTTAAAAAGTTCAAAATTTTAGTGAATTTTAACATGATGCAAAAACACGGGTGTTACAGGTGGGCACCTTAAGACGACCACCTCCAAAAATAGGGAAAGTTCATGACTTCATGGGCGAAGTTGATCCTTACTATGGCTACTCAGGCATGAATTGGTAAGGATCAACTTCACCCATGAAGTCATGAACTTTCCTTTCCATGGATCCAGCCTCTTAATAATCTTATTACAAATCCCTTGAAAGGCACTAATCCCTAGTACCTTGTTAGATATTGGAATTCCAAAGTATTGGCTACTGGTCGGCATTATGCAGGAGGCATAGACTCATCACAACTCGCAGCCATAGTGGTTCTCCACCCCAATGGCATGCTCTTGCACCTCAGAGACCCCTGAAAAGCCCTAAATTTGCTTTTGGTAATCGAGTGACAACTACTGACTAGTTCTTTCAATGAGTTGTGATTGAGCTAGGGTGCACATGATGGTGATGAGCAAGGCTAGGAGATGGTAAAGATGGAGATCATGCTATATGAACCAAGTGCACACCCATGGAGAGAAGGAGATGAAAACAAGCCCGAAGGTAAAGGTATATGCTAGGGGTTTTCATTTCACCGGCCAAGATGCGATAGAGTGCATGGTCTGTTTATGATAGATGGTCGTACTATTAAGAGGGGAAGTCTAAAGCAACTAAGGATGGCAACGGGGCGGTTTCGGGGTGGATATGCGTGGGTTTTGGGTCTGGCGGTTTTGGTTTTGGTGACAGTTTTTCACCGACGGTTTTTGGGTTCGCATACCCGAATCATTGCGGGTTTGGGGCGGATTTTCATTTATACCCGCGGATCACCGTTGGGGCTCCAAAACAAACCACCCCAACAGCGGCCCATTAAGAACCCTAAGTATATAACTCTCTCACCACACCCTCAATCCCTCTCCTCACCCGGTCACCCACGCCCCCAAGGCCCCAACGGCGCACGCAGGGCACTCGACCCCGACGCCTCTCTCTCGCTCGCTCGCTCTCTGGGACTCACATGAACTTGCCCCCACCTTCCTACCCCACATCCAGCCGCCGCCCATCGCCTTGCCCTGGTCGCCTCCCATCGCCTAGCAGGGGTCACCGTGCCCTACAGCAGCAGCTAGCAGTCGGCGCCGCCGCCACCCGCTGCTTCGTGACCTCACCATCCACACCCACTGCGGTAGCATGGTAGTGCGTACGCGCCCAGAAGGGGCCGCCAGCAGGCCATCGGCGCACCCAGCCGAGGTCAGAGGCTAGGAGGTACGGTGCACAGGGCGGATCGTGGAGACGCGGACTGGAAGCGGGCAAGTACGGGTTTCGGAGGATCCATCAGGTTTCGGGGATCTGCCAGGTTTGGTTTTAGGGATGGATTTCCACCCGAATTGGTGTTCAGGGCGGATTCCGGTTTTGACTTCGGGTTTCGGTTTTTGGTGCACGGAGACTCCACCCAATCCGAATCCGACCTGTTGCCATCCTTAAAAGCAACGCAGTTATCTAGTGCCACCTAGTTTGAACTAATTTTGCATATGCATTGGACCTTGTGACATGGTGAGAAGGCAAGTGAAAATGCTTTTGAAATTGTTTTTGAAAAGCTAAAGCTAACTCGATGCTTAAGTGGCGGTGTTCATGTTGGAACACATTTGGAGTTAACAATTTGAAAAGTGTTATATCAAAAAAACAATTTGAAAAGTGTTTGAGAGACAAGACTTAGTGCTGATTTTTAGCACTAACCGGAAATATTTGATGCCCCAATTGGGGGTCACCGAAAAATAGGGTAGCGCAATACTCCTATTGTGCTAATTGTTGATACTGTCGGCTAAGGCACTAGAATTTCAGTGGTGCCCTCGGCCACAGCACCGGACAAAGGGGTCCGGGGGCTTGTAGCTAGGGTTAGCTACCGGATTTATCTGGTGACTTCCTGCTACACAGCACCGGGGAATGTGTTAGTCAAGGACACGTGGTGGCATCTTGTGATCGCGCGGGAATTTCAAACTCTGGCACTGCATGCTCCAGGGGTTGACACCAGACTTATCCGGTGAACCCCTGGAGCTCTCGTGTAGCCAAACATATAGGTTTTTCTATCACCGAATTACTCTATTGATGGGCATCGAAATAGCACCGGAGTAATAGGTATCTGACCGTTGTCTTCCAACACTCATCTGCATGGGGACTGAGCCTCGGGGTGGCCACCGGATCTATCCTGTGGTGGCCCTTCATCAGGCACCAGAGAATGTTGCCTACAACAGCTAGATATGTTTAATTTATGAGTATTGCATATTCATGATCCTTTCTCCGGTGGGTGTTTTCCGGTGGTCATCAGAGTTTTCGATGACCTCGAAAATAGCCCACTAGTAGCCTTGCTAATGGCTAGTTTTGTGGTGGCTTATAGATAGCGGTGTTTGCTCGGCCCTTTGGGTTCTCTTTGCCATTCTAACTGACACACACACCCTAGAAGAGCTCAAAAACACTTCCCACTCACTAGCTTGTTTGAGTTTTGATCTAGAGTGAGATTGAGTGAGACCTAGTGCATTTGCTTAGAGAGTTTGCATCTAGTGACACTAGTTCATCGTTGGTGTTGTAGATTTCTTGTTATTCCTTGTGCTTACCATCAGCTAGATGGTTTGAAGCAGCAGTAGATCGTTAAGCACCTTGTTGGTGATTATTTGTTGTGAGGGGTTTTGTGCTCACCCTACGGGAGATCACGACGGGCAACTCTAGTGGAATACTCGAGGTTAGTTGGAGTACTATTGATTGATTGGCTTCTTGCGGCACTCACATTGAGAGTCAGGTTTGGATAGCTTGCTTAGCGCGCGAAGCAATCATCAAAAGACTCACCCCAACAAGGATGTAGGTAGTCGGCAAGAAACCGAACCTCAGGAATAAATCTTTGTCTCTCACTTGCCCCAGTGATTTGAAATTCTACACTTGTGCTTTACATTCTTGTTCTGAAGCTTGTGTAGTTGTAGTTCTAGCTGTCGAGTAATTTAGCCCGGTTAGTTGCTTTTCTTGTGTAGTTCAACTAGCTAGTTAGCTTGCCTTGGTAGCCTTTGTGTGTGATCTAGATGCTTAGGATTCTTGCTACTAGAATTGTTAAGGGGGTTTGCTTTGTGGTGGTATAGGCTAGGCAAAGTACTGGCTATTAGGGTTGTATTTTGGTCTAACCACGTTGCCTAAGTGCTGTGCTTTGCAGAAATTTTAATAGGCCACCCCCTCTAGCCATCTAGATCTTTTCAGGTAGTATCAATGTCAGGTTAGCAATCAATTTAAGGTTTAACCACCTTTGGTGTAAAGGATGGCTACACATCATTCTAGTGGCCGACCCCTGTCCCTCAAAGTGCTTGCACTTGTAAGCTGGGAAGGATCGTCTTTGGCTCGGAACATGGAGGAGCACCTAACATCTCTTGAGGAATTGATTCTTGAGATGTGCGATAATATCCTTCTACTACCAATATTACCTGAATCCCTGAGGACACAGATTTTTGGGAGGATCCACTTTGCCTGAGGGCATGGCATGCCTTGAGGCACTCGCTCTCCCCAACTGCGACAATATCCATTCACTGCCAAGTTTGCCTCTGTCCTTCAAGAAACATGAAATTTACAACTGCAACAGCTCGCTCGCAGAGTCCTGTCTAACAGAACGGCATCCAAATTGCCACAAGTTTGCTCATATCAAAGGGAAATGCATTTCTGATTTTTAGCTTTGCCTTGCCATAGAGCAGTCTGCATGTAACTTTGTTTTCTCTCTGTTTTCTTCCCATCCTCGTTGTAAAAGGCTCTCTGACACAGAACTGGGCCTCCTCTATCAAGTGCTCATATTCACTCGTAAGTGAAGCTCTTTCCTGAACAAACAATCTGTTAATCACATGTAATATTTTGTGGCCTGCAGCAACAGTGGAGCTGCAGCCTGCAGGCCTGCCTGTTATGTTCCTGCAATTTTTATGTAAGAGCTGGTTACTTTGTACTGTTACTCTATTTGCTTCAAACACCCAATGCGTCGAGATGGTGGATACAATAACTCTCCAATTATGTGTGAGCAACAATAGAGTTCTAGTTTAGTCTCTGCTCTTTCAGGCGAGCATTTACCTGAAGTAACTCATGTTCTCCAGGGATTCCATGCACAAAATGATACACTTCTCCCTAACCAGACGCCACATGAATTCTAGCACTGAGTATTGCAAAGCAGAGATTTTTTGAAAAAAAAAATGGACCAATTTTGGAGGAATTGCTAGACGGCTTTGTATTCAAAACTAATAGGAACAGAAATTTGCCTTGATGACGACCAAAACTTGGTTGCGTCAGCATACAACCACACCGTAAACCAATTTAGCTTCAGTTTTACTCTCACAAAAATTGAACATAGTTCCTCGAAACAGAGCACACTATGGAGATCATGTCCTCTGAAAGGCGTGAAGCTAATCTTTGTCAGTGATGAAGCCAATATAATGATGTGCAGAAACATCCTTTGGTGTGCTTCCCTTACTGTTGTTCTGTGTCTATAGATTACATTTCTGTCTTTTGGAGGTAGCAGACAATCTGCTGTTCCATGATCTTTATGCAAACATCACTTTCTGCTCTGTTCTGATTGAAGAATAGCATCATTTTTTTTTTTGCCATCTTGTAAACTCAGTCATATTGCATTGTGGGAACTGGCCCATCAACCCGTGCTCCTGCACATACCATAATCTTAAAAGACATAAGCATTAGTCATTGTTTAATATACCTCTAACTGATTACCAATATTAAATTGCACATTTTTCACCTTGTTGATTTTTCAAAGACAATAGGTTTTACATTGACTCTATCCAGTTGAGATAAACATATCAATTACTAATCTATAACTTTTTGCATCCATATCCATAGCTTCTCCTTTACATGACACATTTGTGTATCTTTTATATGCATTTAGTTGAAACATTAGATTAAACTATAGTGTCTCTTGTTGCAGTTCATATGCTATGATGCCATAAATCTAAAATTTTGATTTTCAAGTTTAATCTTATTAATTGCTACATGTTTTTTAACCTCAAGTTAATTTAAAGCTCTTATTGTATCTTTTAGTAACTCTCTTTTTATACCTTTTTAAAATAAGGACTCTAGCTCGTAAACTACACCCTAAAACACTATAATGGAATATATAGTAATTTAAATTATGCATCAATCACTTAAGATTAGTGTCATAACTTGAAGTGAGATCTAGGATGGTGTAGCTAACATAAAGGGGGTATTAACTATTTTATTGACTATTCAATCTAAAGTAATCCCAAAAGCTAGCAACATGTGGTCTGCATTAACCTCCCCTACTTTAAGATGTATAAATGTTTTTATCAAGAAATTATTTTGTAGTAATGGTTATAGTATCAGTATAGAGAATGTTTTAGTTAAATGGAATAAATATATCTGAAGTGAAAACTTATATAAAATATATGTCATTGTTTTTAATATAGTTTCAAATAGTTTTATGGTACCATTAGTATATGAGTTGTTAAGAAAATATTTTGCATGTGGCACGTATTATATATTTATCACTCATGCATGCATGTGAATTTGATGTACATGATGGAACAGTATGTATATTTACTATAATCAAATTTTAATATATAAATATCAATATAATTGGATAGTCTAGAAGCGTATATGTACTTTATAGTTGTTTAAGTATTTTTTTTATAATAGAACACATTGGTGATTTTGATATAGATTTGAGGGGATTTTCTTAGTTTTTTAGTACCGATAGAAGTGATAATTTTGATTTAGTTTTAAATGGTTATGATAGATTATGTATTATAAACTTGATAGGCATAGATGGATACTTTATATTGTTTTGCACAATGACAAAGGTAGGATATTATTTATAAAATGTAATAGATTAAATGGCTATTACTATCAATAGTATTATCAATGGCCATATACTTATGATTTTTTAGAATTTCTGTAATTTATCAATTTTCTAATGGATCTCGTAATGATTGAGATGGAGGCTCCACTGGGGTCTCTATTAGTCAAAAATTGTAAATGCCAGGACGGCTGATCAAGATATTTTTAGGGTGCGGCCTAAGTTGTTTTTCTCCTAGACACTGAGATATTAGGCTATTTTGATATATATTGGTGGAGGTGGATATAATTTTAGGAAACAAAATAGACCAAATGGTTGTGCATGTTTAGCTGTAATAGATTAAATGGCTATTACTATCAATGGTAGTATCAATGGCCATATACTTATGTTTTTTTAGAATTTTTGTATTTTATCTATTTTTCTAATGGATCTCGTAACGATTGATATGGAGGCTCCATTGGGACCTCTATTAGTCAAAAATTGTGAATATCAGGATGGCCGATCAAGATATTTTTAGGGTGCATCCTAAGTTGTTTTTCTCCTAGACAATGAGATATTAGGCGATTTTGATATATTATGGTGGAGGTGGATATAATTTTAGAAAGCAAAATAGATCAAATGGTTGTGGATGTTTAGCGTCTTTTTGATTAATGGTTAGATGTTTCTGATTAACGTGAGAATTTCTAGCATTTATCCTTTTTCTTAGTGTGTCTGGTGAGAATTAACGTGGATGCTCCGTTGAGACCTCTAATTAGTAATAGTAAAATACCACTATTTTTTAGCTTGTGTGTGTGATCATGTATGTAGATGCATATGTATGTCTAGATGGCTAATGAGTGATCAAAATTTTCAACTTATGTTGTCTTAATAAATAATGCAATATGGATACATGTTATATAGAAGAAAGAAGATCGATTGGACGGCACCTGATTGCTCAAGGACATCGTTGTAGGTACTAAAGTTGAATGTCACCGCCGCTGATGGCAGTGTGTGCGTTCCATCGAAGCCTGGAAGGTGTTGGTTTGTAGTATATTATATTATAGAGATTATAATATTTGTCAGATGGATTTATATCAAATTAAATTGTAATGAGAATTTAGCAAGATGGCCATACCTTTGGTCGATGAACGATGAAATAGCAGGACGAACGCTGAACTACAGAATTCCTGCTTGTGCGTGGTTGACAAAGATTGTGTCGTCTTTATATATACATAATATATATAATAAGATGGATTCCTGTAGTCTGGTACACGTGAAATAGATCCTAAACTGAAAGGTGTATCAGTTAACACTAATCTAATGTCAGAATTCCTTTTTCTAGCTTTGATTCATATATAGTTGTGGTAAGGGATCAACATGTTTACCTTGTGTTGTTTGGGGCACTTCCGAGTCCCGGCGGCAGGAGTTACCATCAGTGGTGGATCTATGATTTTTTGTAAGGGCAAAATTATATATAATTTAGTAAATTTTATATACAATTTGGTAAACAATCATACAATTGCAACATAATTCCATATGATAAGTCTTAAATTCAAAGATTAAGTTGAAAACTTGCACACATTACAATATTATAAATAGTTCAAATGGTATATTGATATATATAGTTCAAAATATAGGCATAAAAGAGAGTAAAACTTACAACACCAGTTGTCCGGCTTTTTTTTAGACGGCACTTTCTAAGGGATATAAATGTTTTGATTACATATATCATGCTCATCCACTTCAACGATCCCTGACCTAGTGATCTCTCTGATCTCCCTAATACACAAACAATAGGTAATTTAGTATGGAGGTTTTTATAGAGAAAAAAAGATTACATCCTATTCCCTAAACCTGGCAAACATGCATGTCTGCACTCTATGGACTACGGCGGCCGAGGCCTCAAGGAGTCGCAAACAACTACTTCTATGAGAGAAGGGGAGGCTTGATCAAATCCAAAGTAATCTGATGATGAAAGTTCCATCAATTCCAGTGATCCATTCATGCAAAAGACAGGAGTAAAAGGACGAACTACTTACGCACAATCCGCAGAACAGCTAGACAGCTAGTCCCCCTCCGGCGATCTTCTCATTCGGCCTTCACGGTTGTTGCAACTGTGAATGTCTAAATTTTCTCTGTACATCTCGGTACCTAGAGTTTAGATATTTTTTTTACCTGTTGGGGCATATGCGTATTTGGGCGTCCAACCAAGTAAACGTGATGGTAAGTCCATCTAAATGACGATTAAAAAAATCAAGCCTTTTCTTGTTTGTAGATTTAGTCTATATTTTTTTATTATCTATATAATGGCAAAGGGGGGTAAATTTGGCCAACCAAGTAAACGTGATGGTTAATTCCCAAAAAAAGTAAACGTGATGATAAGTCCATCTAAATGATGATAGAAAATCCAAGCCTTTTCTTGTATGTAGATTTAGTCTATATTTTTTATTATCTATATAATGGCAGAGGTGGGTAATTTTTTAGAAAATGAAATAGATCTGATGGGCGGCCAACCAAGTGAAGTAATGGTTAATTCGCAGGAAAGAAAAAGGTAAACCTGATGGTAAATCCGTTTAAATGACCATAAAAAATTCAAGCCTTTTCTAGTATGTAGATTTAGTCTATATTTTTTATTATCTATAAAATGGCAGAGGTGGGTAATTTTTTAGAAAATGAAATAGATCTGAGGGTTATAGATGGCTACGGTCTTTGATTTGATGGCCGGATGTTTCTGATTATTGTGAGAATTTCTACCATTTATCTTTTTTTCTAGCGCGTCTGGTGAGAATTAACGTGGAGCCTCCGTTGGGGCCTCCAATTAGTAATAGTAAGATTTGTTGACAGGTGCTCTCTCTCTCTCTCTCTCTCTCTCTCTCTCTCTCTCTCTCTCTCTCTCTGGTTCTCTGCTACTAGTAGTAAGTGGGTCTTCTGATTTCTGATTTCTGATTTCTGATTTCTCAGAGTAACTAATAGCTGTTTCACCCCCCAAGTATTACACGTTAGAGCCTGTATTTCGTATACCCGGTTATTGAGTTACTGTCCATATGAATTGCAGAACAAAACCTCAGCAGATTTTACTGCTACCATTTTCCATTTCAAGTTAACCGTGGCCCATTCTCCTTGCTTCTGTTACTCAGCGTGTCATATTTTCTATTCACACTTCACAGTTGTTTCAGGTTCATCTTTGTCGATGAGAAGCAGCAAATCAAATGCACAGTGCCATTCAACCATATTTGTACTGGCATTATTCCATGATGGTCCTGCCCTGATGCTGGATTGATTCGCTGAAACAATTGATATTTTTCAGTGTACTGTATCTCGTATGGTTAACAGCTCTGCTGGTACTGACACTGGATCTGATACTCATATTTACTCACTTGGATCTTGATTCTGAAATCAGAATTTACTGGAGTTCTTAATAACGGATGGTAGAGTATGTTATTAATATGGATGAAATGCACTCCAAACTATAGATGATCCTGATTCTGAATGTACTTGATGTCCGTTTTTTTCTTTCCGTGTTTATTCATCAAGAGTTTGGTGTATTTTCACACTATGTTTAGTAGGTTTATTATGATGCCCCTTAAAGCATCTATAATTTAGTACTGTACCTACTTTTTACAAATGTTGCGCTGTTCTTGTTATGATTTTATTCTAAGAAAACACAGCTAACTACATATATGCTGCAACTCTGTAATTAGTAACTGAACCGAGGAAGCAACATGTGCTTTCTTTCTTTTGATAAGAGGAAGAAACATGTTGAGCCCAGTGGAGCTCACTTTGAGGATCTGCTCTATCAGGCAATCATTTATCTGCAAGGTGGATACTGCTTTTCGACAAGATGGAAATGTTTGATTCAAGCGCTGGTCCAGTTCTGAAGTTGCATTCTTTCGAAAAAAGTTCTGAAATTGCAGAATTTCAGCGCTGGTCCAGTTCGTTGTGAAGCCAAGAGTACTAGGAATGTGCAGAACGGATAGAGAGCAGAATTTGTCAGTCAGTGCTGGGTCCAAAGGCACTGGAAAATCAACTGTTTGCCTGACTTTGTTGCCTTTTCTGTACTCCTATTAACACTTGCTATCATTCATTCTACAAGGTACAGGCTTTTTCTTCAAAAAAAAAACAAGGTACAGGCTTCAGTTCTCGGTACATCTATCAAAGAATCTGTTGTCCAACCTCTTTCTGTAAATATCTCCTTAAGCTTTGCTGCTGGAGTTCTGGAGGAATAATAACAGCATCATTTTGCCATCTCTCAAGCTCAAAATCTTTTTTTGCTTAAGGTGACATTGTTATTTATCATACAGGAGGATGGAGATTGATTTCTTGATTATAGGGCCTACTATATACGACGCTTGAGCTGATTGGTTAAGCAATAAAAAAAGGACAAAGACCAGCACATTATCTCTGAATATGATGCTCCAATAACCGCGAATCGGCAATGGTTTCAATGCCACCGTTGCTTTCAGGAAAAGGACATTGGTATTTTCTTTTTGTGTGGCATAAACATTTGTTGTAGTGCCCTTTTAAAACAGGGAGCTAGCAGAGCAATCAGGCTTGTGTTTTGGCTAAGGCCGAGTTTATGCAGTTGGACTGTTGGAGAAACCACAGATTCTTGACCTCTTTCTGTGTCCTTTGTTTCCTCATGTTACATCATGCATGCCCATGACCCTTCAGTGGTCCTAAGATTGTTAGTATTAGTTTAGAGAAATTGACTGCCCAACTACCTAGTTCTTCTTGAAAGCAACTCATCCCTTCTTACATCTTTTATATTATCGGTTTCGGGAAATGAAACCGGGGGAGTTACTGGTTAGGTTAGTGCTCACGGTTCAGTCGTCCAACTGGTTCAAATTTTTCCATTGTCTACAAAAATTACAAAGTTAAAACATTGAGCGAACTACATCTAAACTTACATCTTTGTATATATTCTCAAGGATTTAATGATAAAGGCATCAGATAAGTGTTGCAGCTTAGGCATGGCAACATGATTATTAGTACCCTCTCTTTCATGTCACTTTCAGAACAGCCTGGAGTGTAGGTCTTCTACATTGATTTGGGCTTGTGTGGTTGGCCATGTGAAAAGATAGAAAAAAAAGGTGAAAAGGGATAAACTGCTGAATCGTGTACAAAGCTGGATCACCTGAAAATTGAATCACAATCCTGAGTACAGAAGGGAAAAGGTTTCCATACAGTGACACATTTTGGAATATGCTGGCAGTTTTTTAATAAAATCTTACTTTTATGATATGTGTGAACAGGATTTATAAAAAGATGCATGGTCCACGATGTCAGTGGACCCCAATAAACTATCTGGGATTTGGAAACAAAAGGTGCACAAATGTGTTAAAATAATTGTAGCCACCACAAAGTACAAACAAGGTCAGCTCAAATAGTTTACATTATCAGCCTTCAACAAAATTACTTATTTGTGCAATCGAACGTCAGTGAAGCATTTTTAACACTATTATCCTTAAATATTTGCACAATACAAAACCCTAAAGGCCATTCATGGACCCTAGGGAGTAGCAGGGACAAGCATCCTCGGGGTATACTTTTAAGGAAAAGGAAAAGCAGAGTCCTTTCACTAGATTTTTGGATGGAAATGGATACTTACAATGCACAAAGGCACATAAGTTAATGCCTCAATGGTACAAGATAAGCCTCATTAACATAACTATCATTGCACTAATCAGTGGTCCTGCCAAACATGAAACACTTTGCCCCAATATGAGGTGGTCCTGTCCCAAACCCAACAGCTCCATGTACCTACTACAGGGTATAACATAATTGCTGGTGGTGTATCAGATTTCAATCAACCTGTTCGACTTTGTTGGTTTCAAATGAGAACTTTATCGGTAACAAACTGAAGATCAGTAGAACTTTATCGGTAGAAACCAACCAACCAACAGGCGAGTGTAGTGGAGTCAATCAGCTGATGGGGTATCAGAGCAGATCTGCTGGACGCCTGGACCTAATCCTCCACAGGTTTCAGTGGTGACGGCATTAATTATTAGTGTATACATATAGAAACATTTGTCATCCACATATATTATAAGACTGGCCGATTTGTATTGTTTTGAAGGCTTCATCTTTTCATCAGTCATCACTTAGTGATGTCCTTCTCTACATATCGAATCATTGATTCAACTGAAAAATAAGTTATATGTGAACCACCTTATTTCCTTTGTTGATTTAACTACTTGTAACTCCAAGGATTACAAATGTTCAGATGAAGGTCGCAATTATAAAAAAAACAGAAATGCAACTTTTTTCGCCGAAGGTAAAACCTTTTTTGTGTGAAATGGATGTAGACGCTTACATACATCTACGCACACACCTCTATAAGCACTTCTGAAAAAGATCGGACCCACAGATCATGTCACCTACTATAGAAAGAATAACGCCATTAAATCTTGTAATAAATCCATAAAAATATGAGCACATGTAGAATAAATAAAGGAAAATATGAGCATTTGCATCAAGTTGAATACTTGAACCTAGATGGATAAATTCCACCACAAGAAACCTAACCAATTGAACTACACTCAATGTGCTTTTGCTTTCGTTATTATGCAGAAATGCCTAAACTTAATTCTTGTGAATTTGTAGTTTGGAAGGACAAACTGAAGGTACAATCATAGGGTAGAAGATGTGCAAGTTGTTAATGAGTACATCACAATATCGTCGTGTCTCTTGGGAATTATGAAATTGATGAAGTTATCATAGACGCCTTGTTGTCAACGGACACACTGCTTACCACTAAATGAATAGATCTGAAATAAATCTAGAAAAATGCGATATATCATTGTGTCTCTTGGGAATTATGAAATTGATGAAGTCATCATAGACGCCTCGTTGTCAACGGACATACTGCTTACCACTAAATGAATAAATCTAGAAAAATACGAGCGCCCACTTCAAGTCGAGGTCTTGAACCCAGATCAGTAGATTCTACCACAAGAAATCTAACCTAATGAGTTACGCTCAATTCACGACCCTAACATGTCTTATACACTAAGACAATCCTATACTCCTATATAATCGGTCTATAAGGCTCAGCAATATATCGACTATTCTACAAATTCTACTCTCCTACATATATCTACCAAAAATTGAGAAGGGTCTTAAATTGTACCCTAAATTAGCATACGTTAATCTCCACTATCATGATTCTCAGTGACCTTCTTTTACCAGTTAAGCAATATGATTACAGACTTTGACGTAACATGCATGGAAACCATTGTGCAAACCACCGTTTAACATCAATGAGTACACTCTTGCACCAAATCTGACCACTCCTATCTGTCAATGCCACATGTACTGTCTTAAAATTAGGGACCTCTCTAGGACTGTTACTGTCAAATTAAAGAAGACAATTGCTACATCACAACTCAATTGTATTATTGGAATGAAACCATCATTGTTTTATTTAAGAGGACTTCTAAAATAGACTTAACATATTTTCTGCAAGAAGTTATTTTGAGGAAATAATAAGTACAACAGATAAACTGCATCAAGGACCATGTGGTATTTCCTTAGCAGAGTTAAGCAACCAAGAAACATTTTTTTTGACCAATCAAGTGTAGCAATCCACGTGGAATTATTGCAGGACCCTCCGAATTTGGCCAGTTCCCAACAGTGTGATCCAAAAACTGCTGTGTTTTGTGTCACTGGGTGTAGCTCAGCTGTGGGCCCCACCAACTGCAGTGTCTGAGTACTAAATAAGTAAATAGTGACCATGTCATTTTCATGCATTCATATCTATAGCTGTTTCATGCAGAAAGAATACTATATACAAAAGATCCTCTCATGTTCTAGAGAGAGACTAGGGCTCTGGGAGGGGATAAGCATTTGGATTTTGGAGAATGCTGTCATCAGATCACAAGGAAACAGACTCTCCTGCTAGGTGGGCCTACCGCAGCTTGTCCTGCCAGCTAGGGAACACTGGTGAGATGGTTCTGGTAATATTCTCTGGTGCTTTTGCTAGTACTCCTTGAGATGTCCACGTATATTTACCGGAAATAGTAAGGCTGTGTTTAGTTCGTGAAATTTGAAAATTTAGCTATCGTAGCATTTTCGTTTTTATTTGGTAATTAGTGTTCAATCGTGGACTAATTAGGCTCAAAACGTTCGTCTCGTGATTTTCCAACCGAACTGTGTAATTAGTTTTTTTTCGTCTACATTTAATGCTCCATGCACGTATCGCAAGATTCGAATTGATGGTTACTGTAGCACTTTTTGGGAAACTTTTTGGGAACTAAACAGGGTCTGAGTAGCAGTACATGCAAAGACTAGGATCAAGGCAACACATGGAGGGATCAAAGTAAAAATTTGTTGAAAGGAAAGAAAAATCATAATGCTAGCATTTCCTTCTTTTTAAGAAGAGGCTCAGAACACCTATAATGTCATTATAACTGTACCTTCAGAACTAGCTAGCCAAAAGATTCACATCTTATCAACTTATTTGTGTTAAAAAAATTGCCAAGTATGAAAAGCACAATATGGAATTAAATTCAGGGATCCAGAACTTACAAGATTCAAATTGTCTACTGTCATGAACTGCTAATCTGCCTACATGCCGTGTGTGTGTGTGTTTGAATTTGTTGAGACAGTGTTACCACTGTAGTCAGAGAGCAAAGGGGACCAGTGACACTGTCCACCAGGCCAAATCAGTTGTCAAAAGTTTCACACACAGGCCAGATTTAAGACACATACACACCACTCTTTCGAATAGGAGGAAGATTCTGGCCATGCCATGGTGTCGCACACCATGATTGGCAACCAAAAAATTATTGGAGCTTTTTCCTGTCCTGCTGTGCTCCTGCTGGTGATGCTGCCCAGCATCTTGCAGATAGACGCCCACTAGAGAGACGGACCTTGCTTTTCTTTAACCATTTTGGCATTCAGAAAAGGAGAGCCTGCCCTTATCTAAATCATACTAGTTCAGTTCAGGGTACAAGCAGTTTGGTCATCTTGAGCTTTTTCATGATAACTCATCAGGACAAGAAGGAAAGACATGGCAATGGCAGGGGTGAGCAAGCAAGCAAGGAGGAGCAGGTTGGTAAAGTTGTAAAGCTTTGCACTTTGCATTCCCAGTACTACACGGGCAGGGCAGGGCAGGGCAGCCACCATTTTGCACTCAATCATCAGATTCAGAGTTGGGAGATCGATCTCCAAAGTCCCGGCCGATGCACTCATCAGATTCAGAACTCAGGTAGGAGGGGGTGGTAAGGGGATGGTCAGATGGGTAACATTGCTCTCAAGATCTGTCCTGTTGAACTGAACATGAACTGTATCCCTACCTGAGCTGACCCATCTGCAGTGACATTTGCTCCATGTCCTCCTAGTACTGTAGTACACTTGGAACTGTGCTGCAAATAATTTCCATTCCAGATGCTTGCTAAGAGTAAACAAACAGCAAGGCTGCCAAAAATGAACATTGATTGATTTCTGTCAAGAACATAAACATACTACTACTTCGGCACTACCGTGTGCCGCGTCTCTGTTTCTCATCATCATCATAATAATAATCATAGGAACAGCATCCACATAGCAGCAGCTTTCTGTTTGTCACTAAATTACCATACACTAATCACTGACAAACAAAGAAGACCAACAAGAAGAAGCGCAAGAAAAAGACTAATAAGCCTAGTGGCAATGGCAACGCCTATGCTAGGATTGCCATACCATGCCAAGACCCAAGAAAGGTAGGTAGCTAGGCGGGGCGGACGCGCTTGTGGCCGGCGGCGGAGGAGCGGATGAGGGTGCCGGAGGAGTCGCCCTCGGAGGAGGCGTCCATGGTGCGGGCGAAGGAGGCGGAGAGGTCGGCGTAGAGGCCGACGACGCGGTGGATGTTGTTGTTGAGCTCCCGGATGAGGCCGACGTTGCGGGTGAGGTTGTCGGGCGCCCGGGACTCGTGGTTCTGGTTGATCTCGCTGATGAGCATCCGGTTCTGGTCCAGCAGGCTCTGCACCTGCACGAAGCTCTTGTGGAACGTCTGGATCAGCTTCCCGTCCACCACCTGCCCGCCGCCGCCGCCGTTCGCCATGGCGCCGGAGAAGCTGTCCCCCTCCATGCCTCTCCTTCCTCCTCTGCTTCTGCTTGCTCTGCTCTCTCGCCTCACCGACTGCTAGCAGCAGAAACCAGGAAGCAAACGAGGAGGCTACGGTCCTGGACTGAACGCACACAAAACAAACCGAATGAAACCCATTGATTTAGCTGGGGCCAGAAAGATTTGAACTTTGAGATTTTTTTGGCGGGATTGGTTTGTTTAATCTGTACTAGAAGAAGCAAATAAAGGCTCATCAAGGCCACCACGGCAGTGTGAGGATTCAACTGGTACATACAGTACAAATGTACAATATCCCAGCAGCAGAGAGAGGTAAAAGAAAAAAAAAAGAAGCAGCAAATCCAGAGCAGGAAACGCCATGATGGTGGTGGTGAAATCCAGCAGGCTGGACTCGGTGAAACAAACAAGCAAGCAAAGACATGGGCTTTCAGGAGGGTTCACCTAGTAGGAAGAATATCTCAGTAGCCTATCCTTATTCCTTCCTCTGAAGAAAAATCCAAGCAAGTATCAGGGGCAAGAAGAGAGTGTAGCGTGGTTGGAGCAGCTGGAAGAAAGAAACTGGGAAGATGCTGACAAGCAATTTGGTTGAAGAAGTTAAATAGGGGGGAGGTGAGGTGAGGTGAGGTGGGGAGGAGGAAAGGGAAAGCAACATGAAAAGGAGGGCAGGCAGGCAGGATTCTATAGGGCTCACCCCCACAGGCCACAAATGTTATCCCTGCAGAAACCTTTGGAATTAACAAGGGCAAAGGGGGGCGGATGCCGAGGATGATAGAGAGGGGATGGAATCTATGGGGAAGTGTTTCGGGGGGCAGAGTCTAGCACGGGATGAGATGGGATGGGAGGAGGGACTAGCTACTGAACCTCCTGACCTGTGTGAAATCATGGCACGTGGCTCACACTTCTTATTCTCTCCCCGTCTCCCTCTGGTAGCACAAACACATGCTTCTAGTGCCATTAAGAATGTATTTGGTTATTGTAAGAAGTTTAGAGAAGCATCTCGAGCAGATTACTTAAATAATCTTGAATCTAAAAATATGCAATATAATTGTTTTGTCACAATTAATATGATAAATAGTGGCAAAATATAATTTCATCGTAACATTTTCTCAATAACCTTGAACCATGTGGCGGTATAATATCTTGTCACTGATAAATGGTATAACTGTGAGGAAAAAATATTTAGTCATTGTTAACCTATTTCTTAGTGGCAAATTAATATTTCTCCCCTAAAAACGTGTTTGGTTATTGTAAGGAGTTTAGAGGAGCATCTCCAACAGATCCCTCAAACCATCTTTAGTCCAAAAATATGCAATATGAGAGATCAGTAAGAAACCAATAGATTATTTATCCTATTACCAATACCTAATTTTTCTTGGTAATTATTACTTAAATCACAAACTTCTCCCATTCAAATGTAGGAGATACCGAGGTTTTGCCTATCGGCGGATAGTTGTGGAGAGATGATGTTTCCATCACCTGGAAGATAGGGGGTGCGGAAGAGGAGCACCAGAGCACCGAGGTCCTTGTCAGCCGCTGGTGAGATGAGGAGGCGAGATCCTGTCGGAGTATCTATTGTCGGTGGAGAGAGGAGACGCAATCTAGTTGGAGGAACGGCCGTCGGTGGAGGGAGGGAGGAGGCGAGATCCCATCGGAGAAGGAAGGATGGCGACGGTCGAAGGAGAAACCATATTTCAGAAAAGAAAGTGTTTGGTGTGGTTGCATGAGCGGATGAAAAAATAGATAATGTTTGGTTACCTGCATAAGTGGATACAACACGTGTATCGCTTCGCCACCCTCATCATGCATCCACTGAGCCAGGTCTGGGAGTGAAGCTTAATATAAGTGTATCCGGCCGGTCTACATCCACAGATGCAATTGTATTAGCTCATGCAAGAATCGCAAGGGCATGCAACCAACCAAACACACTGCTTAGGTCTGGGAGTGAAGCTTAATATAAGGCCCCGTTTGGCAGGGCTTCACTTCACTAGTGAAGCCATTTTTTTTGGCTTCAGCTCCACGAACAGCTCCACCGGTGGAGCTGAAGCGGTTTTGGTAAACCGTTTGGCAAAATGGCTTCCCTGTGAGAGCATGTTTTTAGGGGCCTGGAGGAGGAGCCGGAAGAAGCCACTATTTTTGGCTCCTTCCCACCCCAAAGCTCTGTGAGAGCACGTTTTTAGGGGCTTCATCGGTGGAGCCGTTTCATTTTACCCCGTTTGGCAGAAAACGGCTCAAAACGGCTCCTGAAGCCGTTGGAGAAGCCCTGCCAAACGGGGCCTAAGTGTATCCCGCCAGTCTACATCCACAAATGCAATTGTATTAGCTCATGCAAGAATCGCAAGGGCATGCAACCAACCAAACACACTGCTTAGACTGCTTTACATAACTCCACTCATACAGGGTACGACAGAGCAGTACAATCAAGCAAACCCTAACATGTCCCCTCTTCATGAATAATCACATATGTCTCTTTTCAATGAATTACTATTTTAAGTTAACCAAATATATAATAAAAATACTAATATTTATGATATATAATAAATAATAACAATAGATTAATTGTAGCAAATTTTATATAAATATTAACATTATTTTTATAAAAATTACATAATTTTTTAAAGAAATAGCTCTTCAAGAAATGATATGTATAGTTATTTATTAAGTGCAAAGTGAGTAAAGTAGTTGCAGTACACGTTGAGTGAAAGAGGCAGAGATGCGAGGAAGAGGAGGAGCGGATGAAGAGGACACAGGCCGGGGTTTTTGTAAGGGGGAAAAGGCTGCCCCCAATTCTACAAAAGAGATGGGCCTCCCTATGTTGCTTTCTGCCCACAATTGCATGCACCAAAACTAGATCTTAACTAATTAATGACCCCATAATCCAGCCCTGCCAGTGTCCCTTTTGTGTTGTGCGAGAAGATGCCAAGAACCGGTACTGAAGCAGCGCCCCATAAAGAATTGGCGGTTTGTCTCTGCGCCGTGCGACGGCACCAAAAGAGTGGTTTCGTTCCTCGGTCGTCGGTCGGGCAATTATAATACGTTCGGCTTTGTTGGGAGCACAATGTGCCAATACGTGGGGTTTTGCCGGTTGGGCCGGGCACCAGGAGAGGCACCAAAGACCGAAATAGTTGTGTTCTTACATTTTTTTTGTTTTTTGAAAAAAAAAAACTGCAAGAAATTTGTCAATTATTATCCCTTCTGATTCTGAACGGTTGTCAGATGACGAAGGCTCAACTATTTTCCTATCGGAAATGCTACCGTGACGACTCCGATCCTCCACATTTCTATTCGCGAGCCGCAACACCAGCCTAATAATTCAATAGCCGCCTCGCCGCCCAGGCGTTCTGCACGGCAGCCAGGGGGCCGACGGCCAGCATCTCCACCATGCCCGAGCATGGCCACCCGCCTTGATCCCTCTCCATCGCGTCTCGCGGCTGCCCGCCTTTCTCCGTCTCCACTGCGCTTCCGACCAGCCGCGGCCTTCTCTAGCTCGCCAACCGCCTTCTCCACCATAGCAACAACAGCTTACGCCGAATCCACCACGTCCTTCTCCACCGGAGCAGCGACAGCTCGTGCCCGCACGAGATCAGGAGCGCCACCATCCATCGCCACGTCGATCCACCTTGCCGTCGCGTAAGGGGAAGCAGGGGAGGCCTGCACATGCACCTACGCCACCATCCACCTCACGTCGTCGGCAGGAAGGGGAAGCTTGCACCACTGCAGTTGCCCACCTGGTAGGTCATGGCCGCGCGGCGATGTTGTGTTTTCAAGTGTTTGTGGACGTTTTTAATTCAGACATATTGCAAGCCTATGTTTCAAGTGTTTCAGTTGTTTCAGATGTATGTTTCAATTGTTTGATGCGGATATTGCAAAAATACATTGGGATGTTGCATATGTTGCAATGGTTGTACACGTATGTTGCAAGCGTCTATCCCTAATGTTTCATCTATTTTTTGTACACGTATGTTGCAACTGTTACATCTGGATATTTCAAAAGTAGGTCGGGATGTTGCACATGTTGCAATGGTGTTTCAACTATAAATCCTAAATGTTTCGTCTGTTTTAGACGTGGGACCTACCATAGCCATCTACTTGTAGCTATTGGGCCCGCGTGCATGCGTGTGGGAGTGGTGAGGCACGAGCGGCAGGCACAGGAAACAAGAGTGGGCGCAGATCGAGATCAGAGAACAAAGCTGTCGGTGTTTCGAACAAACACCGGCGAGTAAATTTGTAATTGATGCGCGTTAGGCCCGATGGTGCGCTAAAGGACACAAGGGTTATCTTGGTTCGGGCTGAATGTCCCTCGTCGATCTGTTGTTTGCTCGTGTTATTAGCACCGAATGAGGTTAAGTAGTAGGGGTACAAACGGTTGGGAGAGGAGAGACCCCAAGTCCCCGATGGAGTGATTGGAAGGGCGCCAAGAGCTCTGCTGGCGCTTGGCCGTGTGATGCGTGTGTGTGTGTGCTCTAACTTGTCCCGAAATCGGTCCCTTAGTGGGAGCCCCGCCTCCTTTTTATAGATCAAGGGAAGCGGGGTTTTTTACAGAGACGGGAAGAAGAAAACACTAAGAGCATAGAAGGTCCTTCGAGGAACCGGTCCTTCCTTCTTCCCACGCCTGATCGCCCATCATGGCGGATCGTGTCGATTGAGGCGATTGTGGACCGTCAGGGCACGCCACGACCATCGTTTAGCAAGTGGGTACGTCCCATCCGGCCCCTGCGGGCGGCGTGTCGGACAGGATTTGCCAAGCCCCGACCCCGTGGGGGTCGGGAGGCGCGGTGACTGTTGGTTTGCCCTTGGAACGTAGTGGTTGTCGTATGTCTGCGTCGTGTTCTTCGTCTGGAGGCTGAGGGCGGCGCCTACAACATTGTAGGACGGAGAGCAGCGCCCAACATCGCTCGAGCTCGCCACGCCGGAGGGGTCCAAGCGCTTCGCTGGTCACATCTCGACTTCCACGCAGGGTGCAGGGCATGGCGTCTAACGCTGCGGTTGACCCGAACGTCTTGTCTTACCCGGCAATCGTCATCATGAGGGTACAGGGCGCGGTTCGTCAGGTGAGACTGGGCCAGCCTCTGGATATCGGGCGAGGCGAGATTCGTCATTGGCCGTTTGGATGAGGTAAAAACCTAGTTTTTACCCGTCGGGCGAAGCGGAGTCGTCCCCCGGCCGTCGAACGGGGCTGAGCCCAGCCCTCGGGGGTTGAGCGAGGCGGTGCGCATCCCCTGGGGGTCGGGTGAAGCCGAGCCCAGCCGTCGGGCGAGGCGGAGTCGCCCTCCAGCCATTGGGCGAGGTAGAGCGGGTCCCAAGGGCACATGGGCGCTTGGGCGAGGCAGAACAAGACTTCCGTTTGGTCGGGCAAGAGATGTAACCGCGCTTTCGGGAGTTTTTACCGTTCGATGGTTCATTGATTCCTCCTCTTTGGGGTACCCCGGTATTAGGTCCCCGACAGTAGTCCCCGAGCCTTTGGGTGATTCGGGTTGAATCATGCGGGGGGTTTCTTCGATCTCGTCGGAGTTACCTTTCCAGAGGGTGCGCGCGAGCGCAACCGGTGGGTGTAGTCCCCGAGCCCTTGCGTGGGCCCTCCGCGGGTAAGATCGTAAGATTTGGGTTTTCTTGTTAGCTGGATCGTGGCATCCCGTTCGCGGGGATTTTATTCAAGACTTGCCTAACTGGGGCTTGACCGCGGATCGAGACCTCAATAATGCTTACGCCCTTGATTTTGGGTTGTTCGCGGACCCGTCCTTGGTTGGGCCGGCCGCCGAGCCTCCGGGCCCTAGGCAGGCCAAAGAGAGAGAACAAATCTTTATGACCCGTGCTTCCCTGGGTGGGAAGAGAGTCCGGATTCACCTGGGGAAGTCGAGCCGTCCGCCGTGGTTTATGGTGGAAGAAGATAGGAACTCATGAGCGCGTGTCCCATGGCGTGTGACGGACGGCGCGCGTGGCGGCAGGCCCGGAGATCGGAGATCGGCGGGCGGTTGCCCTTCTCGCACCCGTCGCCCCTATAAACCCATGGGGTTCGCCCCCGGGGTCCTGTACCCCGCCTTCTCATCTTCGCGTCTAGGATCTCCATTGCTAGTTCGCCTTCAGCCTCCTGCTCCCCCGCCACCGCCATCGAGCTCGAGCCCCCCTTTCTCCCAATCACCTCGATGGAGTTGTGGGGTAAATCCGGCATCACCCCCGACGTTTGGAGGGCCTTGTCCGCCGCGGCCTTCTCCGTCCGCTGTCCGCCGTCCAGGAGTGGCTGCTGCCTGGTGACGAGGCTGAGCCGGCGCCACCCGAAGGGTATGTTGTGTCTTTCGCCGTTTTCCATGAGCGGGGTTTTGCCATACCTGCGCATAGATTCCTTCAGGGGCTATTGGATTATTATGATGTGGAGCTGCAGCATCTAACTCCCAATGGGGTTCAACATATGGCGGCGTTTGTTGCCCTGTGCGAGGGTTTCCTGGGGATCGATCCCCACTTTGATTTGTGGCGATACTTCTTCACCATCAGTTTGTCGAAGAGGCGGGTCGGGGGGAAGGAGGTGAATGTGCCGATGGGATGTGCCAGCATTCATCTGCGCCATACCCGGTCGAGGGATTACCCGCTCATGCGTCTGGCGACCTCGAACAAGGGATGGCACTCGCAGTGGTTTTACGTCAGGGATGACCCGAGTGCTACCCTGCCTAAGTACACCGGGCGCTTGATCGAAGAGGCTCCGGAGTCGTGGACTTGGGGCGTCTAGCTTAAAGACAAGAAGCACCTTGCCGACCTTCTTGCCGGTCTCCAAGCTCTGAAGGAACGGGGCGTAAAGGGGGCGGGGATCATTGGCGCCTACCACGCGAGGAGGGTGGCGCCGCTGATGGCGCGCGCGCTTCCCCTGTATCGGATGATGCCCGGGATGTCGTTCGAGGGGACGGTACTTGTCGATGAGGCGCTCCCTTATTCCGAAGTGGCGCAGCGCGTTAAGGAGGCGATGGAGCCGACGAAGGATTCTGCTGGTGAAGTCCTAGACATTGTGTATCCGGTGCCCGGACATCCCCCAATGCGGCCGGAACCTGGGTTCTTTGAATTTGTAAGCCTTATCTCCCCGTGACTTTCCTTTTTCCTGAATCTCCCTGGTTCTGATATTTGTTTTTGTGATGTTGGGACCAGCCGAGGAGGCTAGCCTTTAAAGACAGTCTGGTTCCATTGCCGAAGAATAAGGCCCTGGCGGTGGGGAATTGCCTCGCGGCTGAACTGGATAAGAAGACAAGGGAGCAGAAGAAGAAGGAGATGCGACGGAAGCAAGAAGCACGGGATCGAGGGGAAGACGTGAGCAGCGATGATGATGATGATGATGACGACGACGACGGCGAGGTAGCCGTTGGCGTGGATTGGGACATCCTGGAGGATGAGGGCACGCTGACAGATGCCCACCCGTCCACGCAGGGACCCTTCGCGTTCCACGCAGAGGGAAGCAAGTTGGTGGAAGCCGGGGAGTCCGCCGCTTCGCATGGCGTTCTAGGCGAGGATCGATGGATTTGGGAGGAGGCGGGCCTACCGCCACCGACCTGTGGTGATGGTGGAAGGAGCGGCTCGGTGCGTGCCCCTATGGTAGAGGAGAGGCCCCCCCGCCTCGGAGCGGGGGCGAGCTCGAAAAGGCCCCGTCCGCACGAGTTGGGGCAAGGTCACGGGGTTCGTCCCCAAAAGCGCTCCCGGCGGCCGAAGGCGTCCACGTAAGCCACCGATTCCCCGTTTTTCATCCTTTTACCTTTCTATTTTGACCGAGACGCCTCTTACCTTTGTGTAGGTTTTTGCGGACGGGGCACTCCACAAAATCAAGGCGCCCAAGAAGAGTCTCGCCATTCAAAGGGGGGCGGATGGTGCTGGCCGACGTCGCCTCTGTTTTGGGCGAGAACGGCGCCCGATGTCGAGGCCGTCTTTGGCTGATCCGACGGCGCGCTGTGGTGGAGCTCTGCGCCCTCGGCGGTTGTCGAGCCGACGGTATCTTCCGAGAGACGGGCGCGGTACAGCCCGACCATGGGCCCAACGCCAACGGAGGGAGGTGTGTCGGGGAGGAGCAGAGCTCACGCCACCGAGATCCAAGTGGAGATGGCCACGACCACTCCAAGCCCGGTGGGGCTGGACGTTGCCGCGTTGGTGTCCGAGGGGATGGAGCAGTCGGTGCCACCGGCGGCCCCGACAGTAGTGGATGAGGCGGGCCGGATAGAGGTGGACACCACCGGAGGGTCATCCGGCGTCGTGGTGGTGGCGCATAGGACCAGGAGGGAGCCGCCCCTGGCTCCCTTGTCGGGAGGCGTGTGCTCCCCTGCGCGGGGGGAGCCGCCGCTTCAGTGGATGTCCCCTCGGGATCCCTCGTCGGTTGCCCTCTCGCTTGACGATCATGCCGAGAGCATGGAGCGGGAGAGCCTTGACTTCGGGATCTCGAGCATGATGGAGGCTCTGAACCAGGCCGGAGAAGTCCTGCGCGGGGTCTTTGTTCCCACGACCCGGGTATCGGCTTGATCTTCCTCGTTGTTTTCTTCTTTCTTCATATGTTTTTGTGTTTTTCGAACTTCTGATATTGGTTTCCTTTTTGCAGATTATCATTTGCTGCGTGGCCGGATAAATCCTGTTTCCTCCGTGAGCAAAAGGTGGAGTGGGAGACCGCCTTAGCGAAGAGGCCCATTGCAATGCGAGATATGGCCTTGCATGACTTCTTTGCCGCCGCCAGAGCGGGAGGCCGAGGCGTGTCGGGATGCGGAGGAGATTCATGGGATGTTCAAGGACCAAGGCGAGGTCGAAGCTTGAAGAGGAAGAAGCCGCTGAAATTCAAGGAGCGGGATGAGCTGCTCGAGAAGGATGCTCGAGCCAGCGAGGCGGGCTGCCGAGGCCCAGCAACGAAGCCGGAGACGGAGCGGAACCTCGGCGCGGAAGGCCAAGAGCGAGGTATGGCCCTTCGAAGAAGGTGGACGAGGACGCCAGTCTTGATCGATCGTCTGCTGGGGCGGGGACGAGGCGCGGCCTGTCCGAGGAGAGAGATTTCACTCAGAGGGCGCGGCTCGCGAGGAGCGCGACCGGTCATCGAGGGGCGCGACGAGGCGCACCGGTGGTGGACTCCTTCGTGTGGATCTCGAACCGCGAGGACCCGAAGCGAGCTGCCGAGAATGTCTCCGCCGGACTAAAGGGAGCTTCGCCAGTGCGAGGGTGCTTGGTGCCGAAAGCGACGGGCACGACCTTCTGCAGATCACCGTTGGGGAAGTCCTTGATGCCGCGGGTGGTGGAGCCGGTGGAGACCAGCCGCTCATGCCCGTGTTATGGGTATCACGGCAGAGTGAGCCAACTTGAGGAAAATGCTTTTTGCGCCGGGATCACCCAAGCCTTTACCGTCGCCCATTCTCATTATGATAAGGAGATTAACTCAAGGTGATGAGCCAAGGCTTCACGCTTTGTTTATGAAGATCCTGAGCTGGACGAGATGGAGAAGGCGGTGGCGCCTTTTGCACGGAACCTGGCGGACAGATTGAAAGAGATGGCTCTTCCTCCACGGAAGTAGTTAGTTAAATAAATTTGATGAGTAGTTATATGTAATATGCGAACTTAATGTCGATGTATCGTCGTGTTCGTAAATGTTTTATGATTTTGCTTCGTGATTTCGTTTTGTTTGATCTTACCTTCTTTCCTTTTGGCAAAAAGAGACTTATTTCGTAAGAGAGAGGAGGTATTCGTACCTTTACCAAACCCCGAGTGAGATCTCACCCCTTGTTTTTGTGGGGTCGGATGTTCTTGGAGACGGGCCGCTTGCTTTTGTGGTGTTCGTTCCGCCCATCTTTCTTCATCATGTTGGAGGGATTGGGGCGGCGTTATTTGCCTCGGTGGCTCGAATGACGTGCCCAATGAGCTTACTAACGGGGGTGTTCGGACGAAAAAACCTGGTCCGGCTGCTTTGCGGCAAAGCCCCCGGGCGGGGTTTCGTTACCCCTTGGCCTGCCTTCCAACAGATTCCCCCTCTAACGGGGATCCTATGGGCTCGGCAGGGGGTTTGGGTTGAACTTTTTAGAAGGTTGAGATGACCCTGTCCGCCTTAATGCGGGATGGGCGAAGGTCGTTTGAGGCTCATCTACGTTTTCTCCCCTGGCTCTTGTTTGACGCGAGGCGGCCTCGAGCCCTTCGCGGGCCGGCATATGAACCTCGGTCTCTCGATGTCGGATCGAGCGGCTTGAGTCCCCGAGCGCTGTTGGGGTCTAATAGGGGTCGGCCATGTTTCGTGCGTTACCCCATCCTCGGTTTTCGCAACCGGAGGGGTTGAGTTGACGACACTTGCCTCGACTGCTCGAGTGTCGCGCTCAATGAGCTCGCTAACGGGTACATTCGTGTGAAATCCGGGTCCATCATTTGCTGATGGGGTCGGTAGAGCCTGCTGGTGGCATTTCACTTTTTTCCAACCCGCCTCCCGGCAGATGCTTGAGCCGTTTCGATGGGCTCAGGGGCCCCGTTGGCCTCTCCTCGGTGGAGATTCTATGGGTTTGGCTCGGGGTTAGATTCGAACGAGAAAAGGTCGAGACGCCCCTGTCCGCTTCTGAGCGGGGTCGGGCAGGGCCGCCGGGGCTCGTCTCAGTTATTTCTCACTGGCTCTGTTTGACGTGAGGTGGCCTTGAGCCCTTCGCGGGCCGGCCTACGAACCTCGGTCGTTCGTTGCTCGTATAGGACGAAGTGACTGCCACTTCATGACGCGACATGAAGTGTTGCGATGCAGCGTTTGCATGAGTTTAATATCTGATAAATTTGAAACGAAAACAGGGTTCGTTAATGTTACCTCGGTGGTGTGAGCGACGGGAAGCTCCTATCAGATGTGTCCATGCTGTTTCAAGTCCGTTGTTTACGACGGGGTTGGCGTGACCTGCACAAGCATCGTGATTTTTGTTTCTGTCTCTCGGTGGCGATTCGAGCCGCCCGATTGACTTAGTCATCCTAACAGACTCTCCGCGAAGGAGGCTCTGCAGGGGGACCCCTCCAAACCCCTCTCGGGAAGGTGAGAGCCGAGGCTAGTGGTGCGGGGAACTATGAGTTTGATTTATGCTGGTGAACAAAAAAATCACCGTAGCCGTCGAGGCGTGGGGTCTGATGGTTCATCCAGTTGTTTTCAAAGTTTTTATACCCACACACCGTGTTCCTGGTTTTTAGTTGCAATAAGGGGTCGGGCAAAGAGAGTGTCTAAACAAATAGACGCCTTCGATAGCCCCCCGAGTAATGTCCGTGCCCAGGCCGTTGCTGGGGTCGGTGGCTCGGTGAAGAAATTATTGCTTAAAGTAAGTAAGCAGAGGTACTTATTTTTCAGCAGTCGTTTCTCCGTTGTGTTACCTGGGCCGTCCGATCGGCCCATGAGGCCTGCTGGGCTCCCTCTGGACGGAGGCTTCGTTGTTGGGTTGTCTCACGGTCCTGCCTAGGGGAACGGAGAGTCGCTTGTGTGGGTGCGCCCCGGTCCTCGCGCTCGGTGGGTGGTGGTGGGCCATGCTCGCTTGGTCAGACGGCGTCTCATTAATTGCGCGGCGTCCCGTCGGTCCCGGTCGCGTCCCATCGGGTTCCTGTCCGCATTGATTTGCCACCTGTATTGAATAGGGGGGAAGATAGAGAGTTTTTTGGTCTCGCCTTTCGCCTTTCCTTACCTGTTGGTCCTCTTCCTTAAATAGGGAGAGGGAGGGGGGTTCTCGTCCGCTTCTCATTCTGCCCCTGAGCCGCTACCTCTCCTCCCTTTTCTTCTCCACCGAATACGCTCGTGCGTCGCGGCGGATCCTGGGTGAGAGAGGGGTTAATGCTAGAGGGAGATACTCACTGTTTCATCGGTGAGTCAGGAGCGTGATGTCGAGCTGGAGGTCATCCAACATAGATGAGATGGTGCGGGCCGCCTTCGCCAAGGAGAGGTTGCCGCCGCCGCCGAAGGAGGGGGAGTGCCGGAGGGTGTCGAGCGTTGTCGACCTTGCCGTGGTTCGTTGTGGCCTTCCTCCGGCTGGGGGCGCCCCTCGTTCGGGCGCCGTTGTCGGTGTTGTGGCTGATAACGATGGCGTAGTCCCCGGGTGCCTTGGTGGAGGGACACCACAGTCGCCGGTCGTGATGCTCGACGTTGCGGACGACGGCGTCCTCGAGGATCCTGTGGTGCGGTAGGACGTCGCCAATGGAGAGCATGGCGCGGCGGCCGCAGTAGACGTACTGGCCCGTGCACACGCCCTCGACGACAACGAAGAGCTCCTTCTGGTGCTTGTGCCTGACGAGATTGGCACAGAGACCGTAGTAGTAGTCGTAGTCGATTTGTACCAGTTTGTATCAGCCCCTGAGTGAGGTCGGACCCTTTGTGTTTTGGGGGTCGGACGTCACTTAAAGTTCGGGGATTTTGTAAAGACAGAAGACTGATAAGGAAAAGTATGCGTTTATTTAGGGGTAAAAGCGACGTAGCTGTTTAATGTTCCAGGCGTTGGTGAAGACCTTGCCGTCGATGGTTTTCAGCTTGTAGGCGCCTGGCCAGAGTGTTTCCGCGATGACGTATGGCCCTTCCCAGGGCGGGGAGAGCTTGTGGCGGTCCTTGTTGCTCTGTACGAGGCGGAGGACAAGGTCCCCGACGTTGAAGGCTCGGTCCCATACCCGTCGTCCGTGGTACCGTCGCAACGCCTGCTGGTACTTGGCCAAATGGAGGAGGGCAGTGTCGCGGGCTTCGTCCAGCTGGTCCATGGCGTCTTGGTGGGATGCCTCGGCTCCTTCTTCGTTGTATGCTTTGACCCTTGGTGCTCCGTAGTCAAGGTCCGTCGAGAGGACGGCCTCGGCACCGTAGACCATAAAAAAGGGCGTGTAGCCGGTGGCCCGGCCGGGAGTTGTTCTCAGGCTCCAGAGCACAGCGGGGAGCTCGGTGACCCATCGTGCACCGAATTTGTTCAACCGGTTGAAGATCCTAGGTTTGAGGCCCTGTAGGAGCATGCCGTTAGCGCGCTTGACCTGCACGTTCGTCCGGGGGTGCGCGACAGCTGCCCAATCGATCCGGATGTGTTGCTCATCGCATAATCGAATGAATTTCCTGCCGGTGAATTGCGTGCCGTTGTCCGTGATGATGGAGTTTGGTATTCCAAAATGATGGATGATGTCGAGGAAGAACAGCACGGCTTGCTCGGATTTGATCATAGAGATCGGCCGAGCTTCGATCCATTTGGTGAACTTGTCTATGGTGACAAGTAGGTGGGTGAAGCCCCCGGGTGCCTTTTTAAGAGGTCCAACTAGATCGAGCCCCCAGACCGAAAAGGGCCACGTGATGGGGATCATCTGGAGTGCCTGGGCCGGGAGGTGAGTCTGCTGAGCGTAGTACTGGCACCCTTCGCAGGTGCGTACGATTTGCTCGGCGTCGGCTACTGCAGTGGGCCAGTAGAAGCCCTGTTAGAATGCGTTTCCAACCAGAGTTCTTGGTGCGGCGTGGTGACCGTAGACCCCGCCGTGGATGTCGCTCAACAGAAGCTTGCCCTGTTCGGCGGAAATGCATTACTGCAAGATCCCGGTGTGGCCTCGTTTGTAGAGTTCGCCTTCTACAAGAACGAAGGACTTGGCGCGGCGTGCGAGCCGTCGGCCTTCCGTTTTATCCGCTGGTAAAGTGTCGTGGAGAAGATAGTCGAGGTAGAGCGTTCTCCAGTCGTTCAGAGGGTCGAGCATCGTGCCTTCTTCAAGCTCCATGACCTCGGGGTCGGGCGGAGCTGCTGGTTGGTCAGCCCTCGGGGTAGGATCGGATGGGCCGTCGTCGGCCCGCCCCGACCCTTCGTAGCGTACCGAGGGTTTGTGCTGGTCGCTGGCAAAAACTCCCGTGGGGACTGGCTCTCGGCCAGATGCCGCTTTCGCAAGTGTGTCGGGTGCCTCGTTGAGGCGTCTCGGGATGTAATTGAGTTTCAAGCCGTCGAACTTGTCCTCCAGCCGTCGAACTTGTCGTCCAGCCGTCGGACCTCTTGGCAGTACGTGGCCATCTTGGTGTCGTGGCAGCTTGATTCCTTCATGACTTGATTGACGATCAACTAGGAGTCGCCCCGCACGTCGAGGCGTCGGATGCCCAACTCGATGGCGATTCGTAGGCCATTGACGAGAGCTTCATACTCAGCAACATTATTCGATAAGGGGAAATGGAGACGGACCATATACCTCATTCGGACCCCGAGGGGTGATACGAAGACCAACCCCACGCCGGCGCCTTTCTTCATTAGTGACCCGTCGAAGTACATTGTCCAGTACTCCTGATCGACGATCGCCGGTGGCGTTTGGATCTCAGTCCATTCTGCGATGAAGTCAGCCAATACTTGGGATTTGATCGCCATTCGTGGGGCATATGTTATGCCTTGATCCATCAGCTCGAGTGCCCACTTCACGGTTCTTCCTGTGGCGTCCTGGCTCCGGATGACTTCGCCGAGGGGAAACGATGTTACGACTGTCACGGGGTGTGACTCGAAGTAGTGACGTAGTTTCCTCTTGGTGATGAGGATGGCGTATAAGAGTTTCTGGATCTGGGAGTAGCGGGTTTTGGAGTCGGATAGTACTTCGCTGATGAAATATACGGGACGCTGTACCTTGAGTGCGTGCCCCTCTTCTTCCCGCTCTACTACTAGGGCGGTACTAACCACCTGTGTGGTGGCCGCTACGTACAGCAGGAGTGCCTCTCCGTTGCTTGGGGGGATGAGGATCGGGGCCTTTGTCAGAAGCAGCTTGACCATGTCAAGTGCCTCCTGGGCCTCGGGCGTCCACTTGAAGTGGTCGGCTTTTTTCAAAAGGCGGTAAAGGGGGAGACCTCATTCGCCGAGGCGTGAGATGAATCGGCTGAGGGCGGCAAGGCACCCGGTGATCCGCTGTACCCCTTTTACGTTCTGGATTGGGCCCATGCTTGTGATGGCCGAAATCTTGTCCGGGTTGTCCTCGATGCCACGCTCGGAGACGATGAAGCCGAGCAGCATGCCCCTCGGGACCCTGAAAACACATTTCTTGGGGTTGAGCTTGATACCGTTTGCTCAGAGTTTCGCAAAGATCTGCTCGAGATCAGTAATGAGGTGGTCAGCCCGCTTGGACTTCACCACGATGTCGTCGACGTAGGCCTCAACGGTTCGCCCGATGAGGTCTCCGAAGCATCTGAGCATACATCGCTGGTACGTTGCCCCAGCGTTTTTCAAGCCAAACGGCATTGAAACGTAGCAGAATGGCCCGAAGGGAGTGATGAAAGAGGTCGCGAGTTGGTCGGATTCCTTCATCGCAATTTGATGGTAGCCGGAGTACGCATCAAGGAAGCAGAGGGTTTCGCACCCCGCGGTGGAATCGATTATTTGATCTATGCGTGGCAAAGGAAACGGATCCTTCGGGCACGCTTTGTTGAGACCGGTGTAATCAACACACATCCTCCATTTCCCGTTTTTCTTTTGAACAAGGACGAGGTTTGCCAGCCACTCCGGGTGGTGTACCTCCTTGATGAATCCGGCGGTCAATAGTTTGGCTATCTCTTCGCGGATGGCCATGCGCTTTTCCTCGTCGAAGCGGCATAGGCGTTGTTTCACCGGCTTAGAGCCTGGATGGATTTTTAGGGTGTGCTCGGCGACCTCCCTCGGAATGCCTGGCATATCCGAGGGTTTCCACGCAAAGACGTCTCTGTTGTCGCGGAGGAAGTCGACGAGCGCGCTTTCCTATTTGTGGGAGAGCGTGGTGCCGATGCGCACCGTTTTTCCTTCGGAGCTGCCGGGATCTATGATGACCTCTTTGGAGCCCTCTGCTGATTTGAACGACCCGGTTACTTTCTCGGCGTCGGGCGCCTCTTCGGTGACCTTTTCCCTGAGGACGGCGAGTTCCCCGGAGGCGACGATTGCTGTTGCATGGCCGCAGCATTCGACCTCGCATTCGTAGGCCTGCTGGAAGGAGGTGCCGACGGTGATAATCCCGTGGGGTCCCGGCAGCTATAGTTTGAGGTACGTATAGTTGGGAACGGCCATGAACTTCGCGTAGCATGGTCATCCTAAGATGGCATGGAAAGTTCCAGGGAACCCTACCACGTCAAAGGTGAGGGTTTCAGTCCTGTAATTGGACCGATCCCCAAAAGTGACGGACAGATCGATCTGCCCGAGTGGTATGGCTTGTTTGCCAGGTACGACGCCATGGAAAGGCGCTCGGATGGGGCGGAGGTTCGTCCGGTCGACACCCATCTCATCGAGTGTTTTGGCGTACATGATGTTGAGGCCGCTGCCCCCGTCCATCAGTACCTTTGTGAGTCACATTGGACCGACGATCGGGTTGATAACAAGCGGGTACCTTCCTGGGTGTGGGACGGTATCCGGATGGTCGGTCCGGTCGAAGGTTATGGCAGATTCCGACCACCGGAGGAAGGCCAGCGTGGCCAGTCCGGCTGTATAGACCTCGCGGCGCGCGACCTTCTGACGCCGCTTGGAGTCGTAGGCCGTTGATCCTCCGAAGATCATAAGGGCGCCGCTCGGCGTTGGGAAGGTTTCGTCCTTCTCCTCCTCATCGTCTACGGCGGGGGCAGGCGCCTTCCCCTGCTCCCCTTTGTTGGTGCTCCTGAGTAAGAACTTGCGCATGAGACCGCAGTCTTTGAGCAGGTGTTTCATAGGGAAGGCGTGGTTCGGACACAGCCCCTCGAGCATCTTTTCGAAGTGGTTCGGAGTGCCCTCCACGGGCTTCCGACTACCCTTGCGGTCGGCAGCGGCTGTGAGCGAATCGTCACACCGTTGCTTCTTGTTCTTCTTTTTGGTGGAACGGTTGGAGGCGCCTTCGCCGGCGTCCTCATCCCGCTTGGCCTTGCCGTCGAGGCGATCGAAGATCGCTCCGACTGCCTCCTCCCCTGAGGCGTGACTGGTCGTGATGTCTAGGAGTTCCTTGGTTGTTCGCGGGCTCCTGCATCCCAGTTTGTGAACTAAAGACTCACAGGTCGTCCCCGATAGGAAGGCTCCTATCACGTCGGTGTCGGCGATGTTGGGAAGCTCGTTGCACTACCGTGAGAAGCGCCGGATGTACTCGTGGAGAGTCTCACTGGCCTTCTGACGGCAGTTCTTAAGGTCCCATGGGTTCCCGGGGCGTTTGTATGTGCCCTGGAAATTTCCCACAAAGATTTCCCTTAAATCCGCCCAACTGTGTATGGTGTTGGACGGTAGGTGCTCCAACCCTGCTCGCGCCGAATTGGCCAAGAACAGTGGGAGGTTACGAATAATGAAGTGGTCATCATTTGCGCCACCGGCTTGACAGGCAAGCCGATAGTCTTCGAGCCAGAGCCCGGGGTTAGTTTCACCGGAATATTTAGGAACGTTGGTGGGCGGTCGATACCTTGATGGGAAAGCGGCGTTGAGGATGTGTCGGCCGAAGGCTTGAGGTCCTGGGAGGCCGGGACTCGGACTCCGGTCCTCGCCGCTGTCGTAGCGTCCGCCGCGCTGAGGGTGGTAGCCATGTCTGGCTCCTTCTCTTGAGTCATTGTAGGCGCGTCTGCGGGCGTCGATGGTGCTGCGCGCGTCGCGGTTGTGGCCGAGGCGTTCATGCACCGGGACTGTAGCGTCTCGCCTGCCGTCTGGTGGCGTTTGGTGAACTAACGCATCTTTGGCGGGAGGCACCGAGGGCGTGCGCTGGCTGGTGTCGAGCTCGCGTCGCCGAGACAACGAGCTCTTTGCTTGCTGTGCCGCCGCACGTTCGAGCAATGTGCGGATTTCTTGGCGGGCCTGGCGATCCTCGGACGTCGTGGCCTCTGGGAGACCGTGAAGTAAGGCCGTTGCGGCGGCGATGTTTTGGCTCGCCCGAGCGAAGTGTGGGAGAGCCCCGTCGTCGGTGAGGATCCTTTGGTGTACAGCCCGGGCAGCGGTGTGTGCGCGCCCACCATCTCCGTGGCGTCTGATCTCCTTATTGACTTTCTCATATTCTCGGGCAAGCTGTTGCCCGGCTTCAGCGATCTCCTCCCTTCGGGCTCTTAGCTGCTCCACCCCCACGTGGGGCGGGGCGGCTGCTCCTCTTTGGGTTGCCCCGGCGGGGTCGAATGCGGGGGTAGTCTCCTCCCCGGAGACGCTTTCGACGTGTCCCTCGGGGGTTTGCGTCACAAAGCATCCCCGGGAAGGACGATGGCTCCCCCTGCTGGAGTCGAGGCTAGAGGATGACTCTGGCTCTTCGGCGAGGAGTTTGTGGAGAGACTCCGTGTCGTGTTCAATCACCCCCACGAACTCGTTGTCCGTGGGCGTTAGAACCATGCGTAGTGCCAGAAGATGGCTCGCGGTCGCCGCGGTGTTGCGGAGACCGAACGGAAGCGCCGTCGGGGCGCTCCGTACGTGTCGTTCCGGAGAGATGTGTCTCTCTCCAGAAGGTCGTGCCATGCTATCGCCGTTGGCGATGGCGAGGCGATGCTGCTTCTCCCTAGACTCCCATGGTCCATGGGAGACGTCGAGCTAACACCCAAGCCTCTCATGGTAAAGGCCGTTGGAGGAAGAGAGATGGATGGCGGCGTGCGACCATGACAACTCTCCTCCCCACGACAATGAAATCCAGGCTCCCGAAACGCACGTGTGCGCTGGGACCAGCTAATGTCATGGTTAGCCATCCGCGGCTTGGTTTGGAACAGCATAAAGGCCCTACACGGCGCGCTAACCGCCGGTGTTTCGAACAAACACCGGCGAGTAAATTTGTAATTGATGCGCGTTAGGCGGGATGGTGCGCTAAAGGACACAAGGGTTATCTTGGTTCGGGCTAAATGTCCCTACGTCCCGATCTGTTCTTTCGCTCGTGTATTATTAGCACGAATGAGGTTCGTAGTAGGGGTACAAACGGTTTGGGAGAGGAGAGACCCCAAGTCCCGATGGAGTGATTGGAAGGGCGCCAAGAGCTCTGTTGGCGCTTGGCCGTGTGATGCGTGTGTATGTGTGCTCTAACTCGAATCGGTCCCTTAGGGGGAGCCCGCCTCCTTTTTATAGATCAAGGGAAGCGGGGTTTTTACTGAGGAGGGAAGAAGAAAACACTAAGAGCATAGAAGGTCCTTGAGGAACCCGGTCCTTCCTTCTTCTTCACGCTGATCTGCCCATCATGGCGGATCGTGTCGAGATGAGGCGATTGTGGACCGTCGTGGGCCACGCCACGCCATGTTTAGGCAAGTGGGTACGTCCCATCCCGCCCTATGGGCGGTGTGTCGAACGAGATTTGCGAGCCCGACCCCGTGGGGGGTCGGAGGCGCTTGATATTTGGTTTGCCCTTGGAACGTAGTGGTTGTCGTATGTCTGCGTCGGGTTCTTCGTCTGGAGGCTGAGGGCGGCGCCTACAACACTGTAGGACGGAGAGCAGGCGCCCGCAACACTGTTCAGGCTCTGCCACGCCTGGAGGGGTCCAAGCGCTTGCCTGGTCACATCCTGACGGTACTTCCTGCAGGTGCGGGGCATGGCGTCTAACGCCGCGTTGACCCGACGTCTTGTCTTACCCGGCAATCGTCATCATGAGGGTGCAGGTAGCGGTTCGTCGGTGAGATCGGGCCGACCTCTCGGATATCGGGCGAGGCGAGATTCGTCATTGGCCGTTTGGATGAGGTAAAACCTAGTTTTTACCGTCAGGCGGAGCGGAGTCATCCCCGGCCGTCGAACGGGCCGAGCCCAACCCTCGGGGGGTTGCGAGGCGGTCGCGCATCCCCGGGGTCGGGTGAAGCCGAGCCCAGCCGTCGGCGAGGCGAGTCGCCTCCTTTCAGCCGTCGGGCGGTAGGTAGAGCGGGTCCCAAGGGCACATGGGCGCTTGGCGCGGCGAACAAGACTTCCGTTTGGTCGGGCAAGAGATGTAACCGCGCTTTGGGGGAGTTTTACCGTTCGATGGTTCATTGATTCCTCCTCTTTGGGGTACCCCGGTATTAGGTCCCCGACAAAAGCGTTTAAATGGCCCCTCTGTTAAACTTAGCAAATCCGTGAAATTAATCAGCAATTAATCAAAACCGCACAAATGGTGTTGGGGTTGGATTTGACAAACGATGACACCACACCCCCAACCCCCCCCGTTTCCAGCGTCTACTCTTTCTAGAATTCAGATAGAAAAATAAATACGAAAAGTCACGGCAGGGGGTGAGGGTGACCGACCACTCGTGTACCTGGATGGATGTCATGTGCAGCTGGTAGACAAGCGTGCACAGTGCCAACAGTTGCCCACAAGCACAAGGAGAAGCGCATGCATGTACTAATCATCATATATTTACTCTTGTGTATGTGAAATGAATATAATAATAATCAGCAGGCATGAGGATCAACATCTGCCGGCGTGTTGTTGTGTTGTCCCATCTGCGTCGACACCGGCCACACCACATGCACATGGATGGGCACCTGGCCTGCAGGTTAAGCGTGTGTGTGTGCCTTGAGCGAACCTGGACGAGGAAGACGGGATGGGCGGCTCTCCATATTTGTTTGGACCAGACAGCACGGCATTGTCACGGCCTGAGGATATATATAGGCTGTCCGATCGATCAACTTGGCCCGACCCGGGCGTGGATTCGAGCTACGATTTTCTAGGAAAAAAAATACCTTCATTTCAGCTCACTCAGTTTTCACAATCGTTCGATTGTCCTCCCTTAACGTATAAATTTCTTGACTCTGGCGATTTTGATTGCAATTTTACACCGACTGATTATAATAGATAACGAGAGTATCTATTTGGCACAGCCTCTGCATGACTACGTCCGCGCACTCTTTCGGAGGCAGAACCCAAAGGCCAAAGTGCTAAATTGTGGCTTTGTCTCCGTACACAAACTCCTTCACTAAAACAAGATGGAACACTTTTCATTTAAGTTTGAGTGAATTCCTCATAAATCTAAAACATATTTCGTAATGTCTATTTCTAGGCTTCTATGAACATATTTTCCTTCACAAACTGTATTTCTTTCCTTTGAATTTTTTTCCTTCTTTGTACACCTTTTCTTCTCCACCCCCCCACACACACACACACACCCACCCACCCCACACGTCTTTGTTACTCATTTCTCCAAACTGGAACACTTTTTCTCTCTTAGTCTTATATGGAACATTTGTTTCCCTTTCTCCATGAAAGTTCTTTCGTATAGGAACTTGTTTTTTCTCTCTCTGATGAAACCTTTTTTTTTTTTTTTTTTCTCTGTAAAACAATTTGTCTTGCAAGCAGGAACATTAACAATTTTTCTTGATCTAAACTTTTTTTTCCTTCTGGGCCAACATGAGCTGAACTGGGGAGTTAAAAGATACAATCATTAGAGCCCAATTGGGGAGTTAAAAGTATATGATCCAATTAGCTACCCAATTGTACGACGTTCTGGCAGTCATTAGAGCCCAATTGGGAATCTCTACTTGTACATGGCCTTTGCTCCATTACCCTCAAATAAAAAAACATGGGCCTTGCTATGGAGCCGAGAAAGCCAGAAGAATTCAGCGAGGCCCAAGGAGCAATGCCTCTCTCTCTCTCTCTCAGTCCCTCTTGCATGGCTGGTCCAGTTGTTGAGGTGCCAGAACACTCTGACGCCACCGGAACAAATTTTCAACATCAGTTTTACACGATTTTTTGAAGTATCATCAAGTTGTTCGTCTCCCCAAAGATTCAAATTTTCAAATTTAAGCATAATTTCCAAACTTGCCGCCTTACAAACCGGATACGTATACAGCATGAGCATACATGAATACATGATACATCGACGCACGCACGTACGTACGTACATAGAGTGATGATGCGTCAGCCATTGTAGTAGCCACGGTAGTTGAGGGCGGTGCCGAGCGTGGCCATGCAGCGCGTGAGGTCGTGCAGCAGCCCGCAGCAGCAGCTCCTCGCCGCGGACTCCGCGCGCCCGCCCTCGCCGGCGCCTTCTCCGTTGCACTGGTCCGCCGCCGGCACCAGGCACCGCGGGTGCAGCTCCGCGGCGCGCGTCACGCACCGGTACCGCCACGCGCCCAGGGGCCGGCCACAGGACTCACACCCCGCCGCCGCCGCCGCATCCTCTTTCCCCAGGGTGCGCGGGGCCACGGGCCGACGCGGGCATCCGCGCGCACAGCGGGTGCACGGCCACGCCGCACGCGGCGCACGCGTAGCACGCGCCCTTCACGCCCTCGCCGCACACCTCGCACTCACCGCCTCGGCCGTCGCCTTCGCCCTCGCAGTCGGCGGCGGCCCCCGTGGCTTCGACGGCGGCGGACTAGTCCACCGCCTCAGCCTGTGCTGCGGGTGCACGGCGGACCTGAGCGTCCTCGGGAACCGGCGCGCGCACGCCTCGTGGATCGTGAAGCCGCAGCCCGGGTGCGCGCACCGGTACCGCGGGCCGGCGCCGGCCACCAGGCACCCGCCGCAGGTGAACTCGTCGCCCCCATCGTCGTTGCCGTCGACGGCAGCCGGGAGCAGACGGTGCGCCGGGTCGTGGGCGAAGTAGGCTACGGACTTCTTGGTCCCGCACATCCTTGCAATGAATCTCCATGCCTGTCAAGCCTCTATATATAATGTAAAAAATCGTGGTAAAAAATTCCTGGATAAGTTGGTGGTGAATTTGTCCTGCTAACACAAAAAAGTCTCTTGTTGGCCATCAAATTTTTGGTGGAAAAATGCTGAGGGTTGGTGTTACTCATGGGCTCACTCCGTTTGTCCTGAAGTAGGAGTTCGACTTTGACCCGTTGACCGTTGAAGATTCTCTCTGTTATTCCAGTCGAGATTATCGGCCTCTTCGCTTGTTAGTTTCTGCACTGATAAGCCCGGCTAGTGCTGGTTTGTTGTGAGATGAAAATATTGTTGGCTGGCTGATAAGCCCTGCCTGAAACCAACAAGCGAACTGCTCTGTATTTAAAAGAAAATTTGTCGCGATGAACAAGTAAAAATACTTTTTTTTTGGAATTTTCTGACTGGAGGTTGCAATTATTGTTCCCGATCTGACCAGGAATGGGCTACGTTGAAATTAGCCTCGTTATTACGAGTCGAATATCGTATCTGTAGTAGTGATTTTATATTGATAGAAAACGAAGTCTTCTTTTTTGAAAAACTGAAAACGAAGTCTTCCACTAGGACAAAATTAAACTTATACAGTGAATAAAAATAGCTGAAGAAAATGACCGTGAGAAACCAGGATGGAGATTCATCCAAACATCTAACCTATAATGCAACTCTGTTGCTTATATTATTCTTTGCCGCTTCCATATATACTCCCTCCGTGCCAAAACAATTATAGTTCTCGCTTTCCGAGAAATAACTTTAACTAATTTTATATAAAAAATAGTAATATTTATGGTGCACAATTAATATCATTAGATAGATTGTTAAACCTATTTTTTGTAATAAATTTATTTGAGATATAAATGTTGTACGTATTTTCTATAAATCTAGTCAAAGTTACGGTACGGAAACACAAAACAACAATTAATTTGGGATGGAGGGAGTATATCGTGTAAAATGACGTCGAAAAAATCTTTACAGGCCTTGGGCCCAGTCTCGGTTTCCTAACGGGGCCTTTTCAAGGCGGGCCCAACAAGCTACATGGAAAGCTCCTCTAGCCCACCACGTGAAGCAATGGGGAATTTTTCTCGGATAAGGGTGTCTTGCAGCTCCAGACGGCCACGTCGGCCAGCCGACGGCCACTCACTTCGCCTGGCTCCTGCGCTGCCAGCCTGCCACTACCCTTTAGCTGGCGAGCACGACGACGAGGATTCATTCAATTCATTCAAGAGCAGAGGAGGAGGAAGAGGGCGAGCGGTTCGGTCTCATGGCACTCTTCTCCGTCCTCCGCTCGTCTCATGTGGCCGCCGCCGCCGCGACGGCGCCGTCGTTCAGCGGCATGTCGTCCAGCCACGGTACGTGTCTGCAGCTCGATTTTGGATCCATCTTGCTAGCTACGCAACAGCGTGGATGTGAATCTAGCTGCAGAATCAATTCAGGCGTTCTGTGGTTAGGATTAGCATGAGGGCATCGAGTGCGTGCTAGTTGTAGTTGTAGAATTTTTTTAGATCTTGTCAGTTATCGTTTGTTCATTTGTTGATCCTTGAGATTTTTCGATGCAAAAATATGTTCTTTGAATTCTTATATCAAGGGTACCATTATGAACGATGAGCATGGGCATGGCTACTGAATGTTGGCTGTCCTGTATATTTACTTTGTGTTCTGAGAAGCATTGTGTCGGATGCAGCATCTGCACTGCGCATCAGCTCCAGCAACAGCCGCGTCTCGTGCAGGGCCGCCAGCAGGTCGCTGTCCATCAGGTGCGAGCAGAGCGCGAAGCAGGGCAGCGGTGGCGGCGGACCGGACGTATGGCTGGGTCGCGCGGCCATGGTCGGCTTCGCCTCCGCGATCGCCGTCGAGGTGGCCACCGGCAAAGGCTTCCTCCAGGTACGGGTAACATTGACAGCAGCAGTCCGCGCGGTCATTGCAATGCATGCGTGTACCGCACAGAGATGACTTGAAAAGTGCCGCTTGCCTTTGGTGCAGAACTTCGGCGTGGCTACTCCGGCGCCGACGCTGGCGCTCGTCGTGTCGGGGCTCGTCGTCGGCCTCGCCGTCTTCTTCCTGCTCCAGTCCGGAGGCTCGCGAGACTGAGTGAGCAGTGATGAACACGCATCGAATCGAACACCACAAGGGTTCAGTGCCTGCCATCGTGACATTGTTTTTCCTGTACCATGGAATGTAGTAATTGACGCTCATCTGCAAAGTACTCCTCGTGTTACGCTCACTCAAACAGTATCGAACTTCTTCAAACCAAAATGAATGAAAAAGAAAAGATCCTTGCCACGTCCTGAGGACTTGTTTAGTTCTACAGTAACATATGTGCTAATGATAAGTTAATTAGGCTTAACTAGTATAATGTCCGTGCTAACGCAACGGCAGCATTTCAGGGATGCACACGACAACAACCAAACAACTATATTTTTTTTCCAAGAAACAACCAAAGTGGTAGGAAGCTGAGTAAAGCACCAATTTTTTTTCATTTAAAAGAAAAATTACAAGATTGCAATTGAACAATTAGGACAGCTTTCCTGACATCACGAACCATTAGTTCTTGTGGCATGATGGATGACTTCAGAGTAGAATAACAGAGAATCACATCACAGACATACAAATGCACATGTCTTGAGAACACGTCAAAACTACACTAAACATTTGACGATTTTTTTATAATTCCTAGCAACTATTTCAGCCTCCAACATTGTCTCCTTGGTAGCTCAGATGTCTTCCGTCGATGGAGACAATGACCAAGCTTATTTGTTGTCACCTGTCTACTGTATGGTTCTTGAAGCTATAGGCAAATGGACATAGTTCAGAACCATACAAGAAGTATTATAGCTAAATGAAATAATTCACCAAATTACAGATTCCAAACTGAAGTTTCAGATTCAGGCACGAAGACAAGAACTGTTAGCTGCAATATATAATCTCCATTATTTTTGTGCTCTGCTATCAGCCAAGAGACATGGTCTATGCATACAAGCTACAATCCGTTTGCGGCCAGGATACAGTTGCACCTAATAGGGATGACTTTGCCTAACTTCATGTCTCATTTCTGCAATATAAATACATGATAGCTCCGAAAGGAAACAAATCATCTCTGCATTCCATACAGCTTCTGTCATGGTTGGATTTATGTTCCATTTTCTATGGCAATAAGAATCTAGATTGGTACTAATTGACTAACGGTGATGTGATAGTGTGGAGTTCCATCACAAATCGAAGAATATATGTGGCCCATCACTTGCTATTTGCATCAGATCAGAGTGATTGAAAAGAAAGCAGCAGTCTTATGCAATGTACCAGTAGAAAAAAATAGAGATATGTAATGTTTTTCCTTGACCACTGGAAAAATTTGTTGCTACTAACCAGTCCTATAAGAATTCTTGTCATGGACCAAAGGCCTGAAAAGTTTCAGGTTTAGCTGCATGAATTTGAATCGAAAAAACCATCATTCACATGTTTGTGAACAGCAAAAATCCATACCCTTTCAAAAAAATCAAGGCATGTTACAAGTTGATATCCAACATTTCCTTTTTTCATTATTGAAGGGAATACTATAGTATTATTCAATGAAGGGAGAAACAATTGAAACAATCAAAAGCACAAAATAATTGATCGAAGTACTTACTACTGAATCAACAAATTGAGGTGAAATGACATAGTTTGCGTGAGACAAAGTCACTATGATGAACCTTGTTGGATAGAGGTGAAACGCTTTGATCTGATTTTGACTCATATACGCCATACAGGTATGCCCATTAGTACTTGAGGCGAGAGTGTGAAATGTAGTATCTCATCAATGGTCAGATGTGCAAGTACTTGCCTAGAACTCGCAAAAGATGGAGAGAAGACCTTTGCGCAACGATTGAGTTCAAATTCCTGAAATAATGTAGAATTGTTTTATTGATGTAGAAAAAAACCATTCATAAGAACCCACATAATCATAATTTTGGGTGACATCACAATGTCGAATCCCTAAAACCTATCATAAACATCCTGGTGACTTGCTTGCTCAGTTCAATTTAAGAAAACAAATGAACAAGTACCTATCACTGTCATCTCAACTATATATATTATGATTTGAATACTGTTGGCACCTAAAACTACAATGCACGGCAAGGAATAAAAAAAACAATATAATGGTTAGGAGGATTGAGGATTAAAACCTGGACCAAGCAGTAGAAGATGCGTAGGCCTTCTGGGTCTTTGTTTATCTGAACATCGACAAGGGATCCAATCTTGGAGGCGGTCAAGCAAACAACGGTAAAATAAGAAATATTCAACATTCTAACATTCAAAATATATGGCTACAAAATAAACTGGAGCCCGCAATACTACATCACGGGCTAATCAGAGAAAAAAAATGGATACACAGAATCCTAATCTAGAGGGGGCTATTGAATGGGGAGGCAGAATCGCATGGCTGTTAACCGTTGAAGATGACGTGCGCAACATGGAGGATGCTTAGCCGATCTCCATCTCCCCAAGTGCCGCTGCAGCGACCTTCTCCATCACCGGCTTGGGGCGGGGCTCGTCCACTGCGGCGGACCTGGGGTCGCGCCATGGAGGGCCGGCGGCTAGCTGCCAGCGGCCGGCCTAGGCCAGCGCACGGGATGGGCCGCGGCCGCTGGCGGGCTAGGGGCGACGGCCTTCGTCGGACCTGAGCAAGATGGATCTGGGGAGGCACACCTAGGGGCGGACCGTGGGGCGGCGGGCGGCGGCGCAAGGGAGGGGCGCGCGTGCGGGAGTTGGAGGCGGAGATCTGGGCGTGTGTGAAGTAACCGCTGTCAATTTTGATTTTGTCTATCTGTACGAGTTGCAAGCTTCGTCGTCGCCGCCGCTGATCGTACGTCGCGGAATCGCCGTTGCTGGTTGCCGTGGTCAGGATCCCAGTCGTCCTCCGTCGTGGACTGCTAGCACGGGCACGTCGCGGAATCGCCGTTGCTGGTTGCCGTGACGGACGGGCGGACGTCAGGCTTCCTTTTTTTTCGTCGATGACGGACGGGCGGGCGTCGGGCGTGCTCGCACGAAAGGGAATTTTTGTTTCCTTTTTTTCATCGATACGGACGGCGTTTGTTTCCTTTTTATACGGACGGGAGCGTTGAAGCCTCCGTGACGAGTCTCAAGTTTTCAATTATAGTAGAGATAGCTATTCGCATTGCTAGCCACGTACTAACACGTATACACACGCTACCGACATGCAAGTCACGTACCCGTACTCACATTACCGGCCACTCGCTACACATATGTCACGTACACGTAATCACGTACGTCTGTACGGTAACACATAATCAAATACTATTACTATCACACATACAAGTCATATTAAATACAAATTCAAGTGTATCGGCCACGTACAAAAATACATGGTAACCAAAATATATCAAGTTTAAAGTTGCAATTTTTTTTAAAAAATTTGCCATATCCACCGGATCATGCCTGCATCAATCAAATCTAGAAAAAAAAATATATCTAAAACTTCCTTTATTTATTCAATTTTTAATTAAATATTTTTTCACCTATTACCTCTTAGGAAGTAATATGTTATCGTAATCGTCCGATCAAAATAAATTGATGGCTCACAATCACCTGGTACCGCAGCAAAGCCCTAATTTAATCGATGGTGACTGTATACTGCAACATCATTGATCTCCCCCTTTCTTCCTTGATTGAAATAATGGAACATGAGTACATGGCCTTGCACCGCAAAGAACGAACACATGGCAATCTTTGAGCGGAAATCGGACCTGACTACAAACTTTCACAAGAATTTCTTCGAGATGCTCTGTTTGGATGTGTTTGATGCCCATAGCATGCCTCTCATAATCTCCGTCAACAGCTACTACGATCGTCAAAACCAGGATATCTGTATGACTGTATGGCTATGTGTCATGCTGCGAAAGACGAAAACTCTGATCTGTTGGCCGGCAACCACAACGCCTGACTTGTCTGGTGCGCTATATCGGGCGCGTTTGGTGGAGCTCGCGCCGGCTCCGGCTCTGTCACTGTGCAGGTACTGTGGCGGAGCCGGCAGAGTACCACAAACGTAGCTCGGCAGTTCCTTCTCAATCCACGTTCATTTGTATATGAGTGGGAGCTATTTTTTTAACCGCTATAGTGATCTGTAGGTTTGCTCAGTGGCTGCGTGGATGAGCCGGAGGCCCAAAGAGCCGAGCCAAAAACGACCGCAGTCGTACGAACAAGGGTTTGCGAGATCTTGTACTACACGGATATGTGCAGCTCCATCGCTTGTACGACCGTACTGCATCTGCCGAGTGAAGACTGAAGACAGCGTTAGGTGCAACCAACCCGGCATCTAGCATCATCTTCCCCCAAGGAGGGGGGGCGTTGGGAAAACTACTAGTAGCAGTAGCTAGCGTGGATGATTCAAGAAAGTCTCCTTTAGCGCGTGTTTAGTTGAAGCCAAAATTCTAAAAAGTAGTATAGTACCTATTATATTGAATGTTTGCAGCTTATATGGAGCATTAAATGTAGACGAAAAAAAAAACTAATTGCACAGTTTGGTGGAAAATTGCGAGACGAACATTTTGAGCCTAATTAATCCATGTTTGAACACTATTTGCCAAATAAAAACGAACGTGCTACAGTAGCCCCAAATTCCAACTTCCTACAACTAAACACAGCCTTACTCAACTCTTCATCATTGGCATATGTGCAGTGATTCATCCTGAAAATATCCATATCTGCAGAGGGAAAGGATAACATGGCAGGCGCACACGTCACCTGCTGATTCATCAAATCAACTGCATGCGTCCAAACAAGAGGAATGCTAGTGGAAAGGCGGTCGAGATTAGGAGCAGATCTGCAGCACTGAATGCGATCTGGCCGACCCGTTTCCTGTGTGTGTTGCTTCACGCAGCACGCCGCGAAACGGCTCGCCTGATTCTGGTAGTAGCTGACACCACCAATGCAAGCAAACACAAGAAAACGATGATGATGCCCGGCCCCTTTTCCGTTGAGGAGCTATATATAATATGGTGCAGGAGGGAGCACTGCACACTCAACTTGGGTACACAGGGACAGGGTTTTCAGCTGAAAAATCGGTACTTCACCTAAGGCTTTAACCGCCGCTGTCATGTAGTAATGGTTCAAGTATGTAAAGATATAAGAAAGCGATGATGTCCAGCTCAATACTTCATTCATTGTCATTGCTTGTCCACTTCACCAACTGCCTTTATAAATAGGGAAGGGAGCTCCGGAGCTGAAGAGGTAGCAGCAGATGCACCAGTGCCACTCTGAGGAGCTCTCTCCTGCACTGCAATCGCTCAGGTTCTTCCTCGCATCCTTCTGTTCAGCCGGTCCGGCTGTTCAGCTGCTAGCATAGTGTAATTCATGCATCCTCTGCATCTCTTTGATTCACACTACTACTCCATAATAGTGTATCTTCTTTTTAAGAAAAAAGAGAGGGAGAGATGCGAGATCATTACAGATGGTCCACTACAGTCCTCTGCTGTGCTGCAGCGTGCCTTCGAATTCGAACTCCTCTTCCGTTTGTGAGAAAGAAAAGATGTTAGTGCTGCTTTTTCGACGATTTCAAAACTTCTTGATTTTTCGAGAAGACGATTCCGGGACAGTTTGTTCAAAAAAAAAATCAAATCCGAGACAGATATGATAGAGACGCACTGTTCCTACTCGGTATAAAAAAAAATCCAACCTTTTTTCAGCTCTGAAATACCAAACTCAAACGGTCCCGAGCAAGAAACCGTGTCGCGGATTCTTTCTGGCTGCCGCAGTGCCGCAGCGACAAATCAAGAAGGGAGCCCGTTCGTCCGCCGGCGTGCGAATAGCCACACACTGCCGTCTGACCTTGTGGTGATAGATTCCGCAGGCGGCGAGGGGAGGAGGAGATGGACGGGGAGCAGGCGGCGCGGTGGGCGGCGGCGCAGGAGGGGGTCCCCGTCGGGGCGGACCTTGTCGCGGCGGCGCTGCGGCAGCTGCAGTTCCTCGCGGCGGTGGACCGCCGCCGGTGGCTCTACGAGGGCCCCCTACTCGACCGGGCCATACGCAGGTACGGATCATTGTTTGCGGAAAATAAAAGTTTGTTTGCTTTTCTTCCCCCTTCGGCTTTTGGCTCTTGGAGAAAGCAAGGGACGTTTTTATTGCTTGCTTCATGACTGGTCGTGGACTGTTCATCTTTGTCGGCTCCGATGCATGATACGTTCAGTGAATCTTTAGGGAACTCATGAGATTGAAAATGCTGGTACATGAATCTTGATTGCAAGTTCCTCTTTATTTCTGTAATGTAAAGCAACCATAGATGGAAAGTGCTGGTACATGAATCTTGACTGCAAGTTCCTCTTTATTCCTGTAATGAAGCAACGATCTTCTTGATGAAAATCGATCTAAGAAATCTCTAGTTGGATAGTAAGGAGGCCAGGTGCCTGAACTTCAGCTTTGGGGGCAGAATTCAGCAGAGAGCTGGGACCAACTGTAAATAGTCTTGCTCTGTTTTTTTGGCCTTAGCTGGAGATATTTACCTGAAAATGATCTGCATGTCACATAACAAGTCACTGTCATGTTGAATTACTGATAGTTCCATGATAATGTTTCTTCTTGTGCTGGGATAATCTCCTGTACTACCAATACAGAAAAATTGTGGTGCTGATTCATGTGCTGAGATATAATACCCCATTGACTTTTTTTGTTTGGTTTTGTTGCTATATGCTAGGTACAAAGCATGCTGGCTTCCCCTTCTTGATAAGCACACTAAGGCTGCGGTTGTAGATGGCCCATTGGTTGTTCCTCTTGATTGTGAGTGGATATGGCACTGCCATCGGCTTAACCCGGTACACATCCTTACCACAATGATCCTCTGTAATTCACGATGATCTGAACACTGCATCAGGCAGCCAACTGCATTATTTTTACTGATTATATATTATGACTCTATTTGCAAATATTTTATGAAAGCAACTTGTATCCTGTACTCTTGTTGATGATGCTATTCACAGAACTGAGGGAACTAATTATTCAAGCACACATCTTTCAGGTTCAGTACATAAGGGACTGCAAGAAAGTATATGGTAGAATACTGAACAATAACAATGTTGAGTCGTCCACTCAAACAAAATCAACACTTCAGTCAGAAAAGATTTGGAAAGAGTTGTATCCTGAGGAGCCCTTCGAATTGGTGTTCACAAGAACCTCTGACGTTGCGATGGATGTGAACCCTGGAGCTGCAGAGGACATTACCTATGATCTGGTGTCTGCTGTTAAGAGGCAATCCTCTTTCTATTATCAGGTACTTGCACAATCTTCGCCCCAGTATATATATGATACATACATAACTATTGATACAATATTATGGGTTGACTTATAAATAGTAAATTTTATACTATTTTAAGTTATACTTCATATTATTATACACTGAAAAGGAAACCTTTTTTTTTAACAACACACTACAGATGTTCACCTAGATTAATTGACCTAGTTAGTGCAGGTGACAGCTATTGATTTTTTTTCATTGGTCGTCCTTACAATAGATAAAATGATATGTACAGAAAATAAGAAAGTGTCACTTCTTTCTGACAGGTTGGAACACCAACAATGCATGATCCACGGTTTCTCCAAGAAGCTCTAGCTCGATACAAGGCATTTCTGTACCTGATCAAAATGAATCAAGAAAAGGATTGCAACGCTTCCGTGTAATCGACCTCACGATGTGGATCTCTTGTGGCACACTCACCAGCTGCATCCTGTTACCTACCGCGACGACATGGTGAAGCTTCTTGGAAAAGTTCTGGAGCATGATGACACCGATGCTGATCGATCTGAAGGAAAGAAACTTGATGTTGGATTCACTGAGACTACTGAACAGTTTGAGAGTACCTTTGGTCTAAGATACTGGAAGGCTGGATGTATGTACCGTGGCAACATGCCATCTCCTGTGACATCCACTCCTCAGATATTCAGTACTGAGGTTGGAACGGGGTCTGACATCTGCAAAACTCAGAAGGATCTTAATGCCCTCGATATAACATCTGTAGAGGTATGATTCTCTCTTCTTTATGTTACAGTTATTACAAAAAAAAAGTAATATCTAGCTTGAATGATCTGATCTGATAGTGAGTCCAAAATGATGCATGTCATACTACTAATGAACGATGACTTTTATAAACAGTTGTTTCTGGATACATAACTGATATGATAATTTCGTAAATTCTGATGCAAGCAGTTCTTCTGCCAAAGTGTTTCTACTAAATTAAGACTTGAACATCTCGTCCTTTGCAGTTATATTTACAAATTGTGGACATCAAGAATTTGCCATCTGCTGTTCGAAAAGAAAATGTGTATGTACGGTTCACCAAGAATCAATCAGATATGTTTATCAGTGACGGTGGCAGGTTGGATATTTCAACAGTTACAGGGAAGAACACTGGAGTTTGTTTACAGTGTGAACCTACCGGAGAACTCATTCTTGTAGTAATGGTTGATCAGGTATCAAAGAAACCAGAACCAATAGGGAAGGTTTCTTTCCCACTGCAAGATTTGATAGGGCCTGATTCTAAGCTCTCCTTCGAGAAGTGGTTTGAACTGAAAACTCATGGTGGGCATGCCACTTCCCCTCCTGTTAGTCTTCATGTTGCAGCTTCTGCTACTGTCCCAAGCAGCTTTCAGAAGGTGTTCAGTATGGTCACGATGGAGCCTTTCTCTCTCAAGTCGTGTCTTCTGCCACATTCCATCAAGGATCAGAACATGAGCACCTGGACTCGTTTCGTATATGATTGTGGTACTGAGCTTATCCGTCTTCAGATAAGGTATTTTTCTTCATTTATTATGAAATGAACAGATACTTATCTGCGATTGAACAGATAGGTAGAACTGTAAGTCAAACAATGTGTTTGATACTGACTAGTAATACACATTGTAGTATACACTACTGCCACTATGGCCATCTATTACATCTTCCAAATGAGGTTGAGTATGCAAAGATGGAAATCGGTAGTTGCAGTTGGAGCTGATGTTCCTCTTATGAAGAAATCTATAACTATTCATTCAGATCAGCCTACAGTTCATTTGGCTAGTGGAAGGACTTTAGTTACTGGTATATAGAACAGTATGTCTTTATTTGCCAGGTTAAGCAGGTTGAGAAAAAAATTCCGTTCCTGTAAAAAAGAACATTTTTGTCAATTACTACTAATCTGAATCATGCTAGCAAAAATGAGACTAATGACTCCACTGTATCCCAGAGAGCACAAGGCAAAGAATGGCATGGCTTCTGTTCGAGAATTGGTTGGAGTATTGAAGTCACCAAAAAAGCAATTTCAGCTTGCAGAATTCAAGGAAAATAAGTGGACCCTAAAAGACTCCAACTTGTCAATTAGTCATGGCACTGATGGCAGTCTACTCGATCTCAAAGGTTTCAACCAACTGGTAAGCATGCATAACTCAAGCTCAGTTCACTGTAATGACCACTAGCTAGTATTCATGTAGCAAGCTCAAATTTTTTGTACATGTTTGAAAAAACCAGATCAAGCTCTATCAGGAAGGAAACTGAATCGAGCGCAAATGCTGCAGCTCTCATTCTGAGGATGTTACAGCTGTTACTGCTGTAAAGTTCTGTGCTGAACATCCATATGGCAAAGCTGTTGCCTTGCTAGACACTGAATCTCAGCTTATCATGGTACACTTCTATTTGTCTTATCATTTGAAACCTGAATTTTCTTTTCCTTTCTTTTCTTAACATTTTTTTTGCACTAACATAATCATGCTCGTCGTTCTTATAGGTGAATGAGGATTGGTTCCTACTTCCATGGATCACGACATCGGTCCTGTTCATGGACGCCGATGACAAGGACAGTGTGAAACTTATCGGTGGTGCCATGGCTCAGAAGGATGCATTGTTTGGATCTGACACTAGCATTGTGCTAGAGACACAGACTGTCGGAGCAGGGAGCGTGGCAACGGCTCCTGCACAATGTGGCACTTGCAGCACGGCGTTCGGTGGTGACAAAGTTGTGGTGGGCTTCAAGGCTGAACATGCTAGCTCAGGTGCTTCTCGCACAGTCGTTGCAAGTGGTGAGAACGGCCACACTGAATCTGCTGCTGGCTGTGGAAGCCGCTGTGGACCCATGGTGGTTGAGGACTCCAAGGCCGACAATGCCAAGTCCGGAGGCTGTGGTTCCGGGTGTGGTGGTGGCTGCGGCGGTGGGGGAGGCTGTGGGACCATGCTGAAGGCCAGCACCATGGCCAGTGAGGGCCAGCCCAGGTCTGGAGGCTGCGGTGGTGGCTGTGGTTCTGGCTGTGGTGGTGGCTGCGGCAGCGGCATGGTCATCGAAGGCTCCAAGACCAACACCGCCAAGTCCGGCGGCTGTGGCTCCGGCTGTGGTGGTGGTTGCGGCACCCTGTTCAACGCCAGCACTGCTGCCGCCCAGGGTCTGCCCAATAAGTCAGCTGGCTGCGGCTCCGGGTGCGGCGGTGCTGGCTGTGGCAGCGGCATGGGCATCGAAGGCTCGAAGACCAACAATGCCAAGTCTGGTGGCTGCGGCTCTGGCTGCGGTGGCGGTTGTGGAGGAGGCTGCGGCACCCTGTTCAGCTCGGGCGGCACTGCGGCCGACCAAGGCCAGTCCAGACCCGGGGGCGGCTGCGGCTCCGGCTCCGGCTGTGGCGGCGGAGGCTGCGGTAGTGGCAGCATGGTCGCCGAAGGCTCCAACGGCAGGCACGCCAAGTTCGGAGGCTGTGGCTCTGGCTGCGGTGGCGGTTGTGGCGGCGGGGGTGGCTATGGCACCATGTTCAATGTGAGCACCAAGGCCGGCAGTGAGGGCCAGAACTCTGTGTCCGGCGGCTGCGGCTCTGGCTGCGGCGGTGGAGGCTGTGGTGGCGGTTGCGGCACCGTGTTCAACGCATGATCCTCCCGGTGTGCTTTGGGAATTGACGTTGTGGCTTGAGCATCCCTCTATAATCAGATATGTAAATAATCAATCATGTAAATAAATGAAAAACCAATGGATCGGCTGCCTCCGTGGCCTTTCGTCTAGAAAGAAAAACCTTGGTGGTTTTCCCTGCTGCTGCTTAGGTGGAAGTCAGGACTGGGGAATAGGGAACGCCCCCAACCATGCGTGCATCCTACACTGTTTTTAGTTTTTACTCTCTTGCTCCTCCACTATATGAGATTTAAATTTGTTTCAAGTCAAACTATGCAATGTTTCATCAAATTTATAAAAATATATATATTTATGAAATCAAATTAGTGTTATTAATATATTATGATTTTTTGTATTTTAGATAATGGAAATAGATCTGGCTTCATCTCTTGTCAACAAGAGAATCATACCACTTATTACAAAAAAATTGTTTAACCACACAAATGTCCCACTCAAATGTCAATTCTAACATTATTAGGCCATCCAAAGGAAGAAAAAAAATCAGTGTCATCGTCTCTAGCACTTAACAAACTTGGAGAATGTGTTCTTTATTGGCTTCACCCCACTAAAATTGTGTCTATTAGCATGGCCAGTACGTTTCTCTAAATATAACCTACAAAAAAGTTTTATGTCGACACTTGTTAAACACAACTTCATTCCTTGTAAATCATTTTATCCAGCAAATGGCTGCACATCCTATCATCAACCAGGATTGATTTGAAACTGCCCCTTGTTCGTACCACCTGTAAAAAGGATAATGGACATTTTTGGGGGTTTCAAACCGTACAAAGAGCACAAGGATTGATTTGAATCTCCCCCTAGTTTGTACCACGTGTAAAAAAGATAATGGACATCTTTTGGGGTTTCAAACTCAATACAAAGAGCAACAAGGATTAATTGGAAAAAAAAACTCCTTGTTTGTACCACCTGTAACAAATATCATGAGCATCTTTTAGGGTTTCAAATCTAGTACAAAGTGCACCGCTCTCTAGAGAAATTTAGCATATAAGCAATCAAACAAGAGATGTTCAATTGTTTCTCTTGATTATAATATAACATCTTTGATGTGGTGACTGTTAATATTTTTCTTTTTATTATAACATATTTGACTAACAAACTTTTATCCCTTGTATATTTTAGGACAGAGGACTCTGCGGTAAGAACTGGTTGTTGCAAGTAAAAAAAAAACACAAGCTTTAGTCAGTGCGGTCGCTGAGCTGAGTGTGACGTAGCACATTATCTTCTCTTCTATGGCCCATTACATGTTTTATTGGGCCATTTCCTTTTATTGGTCCACGACGAAGAGGGAGCTGCTGCCGCTGTTGGTAAGACACCTTTGGATGATCGCGATCTGAAACCCAAGCGACGAAACAAGTTTCGGTCCTCTAGACTGAGGCCACCAGGGAGGGCCGGGAAATCAGATTTGGGCCAGACAACACTGGGCCTAATGAGATGTGGGATAGAAACCAGGTAGGGTCGGCCGCCGCATGGCCACACGAGGCCTGCCCTAGAGCAGCTCAGCGGCGGATCCAGCCCTTGTCGCCTTGTCGGTCATCCACCCCCCTTCATTTCTTGACAGCTCGTTTGGTTGGGGTAATCGGTAGCAGGGAATGGGAGTTTAGATATAGAAGTTTAGAATTTTTTTGTTTGTTTCGTGGGAATGTCAATTCTGGTGGAAAAGGGAAGGAGGGTTTAGAGGGTCATCTCCTACTAATCAATTCCCTAGGGGAGGGGTAGGAATTGGGTGAAAGTTGTGTTCTTAATAAAAGAAAAGTAGAACCACATCGTCCATCATAATTTGCCTTTTAATTTCTCCCTCAAAACCCCCATACCAAACAGGGGATATAAATTCCCTCTTCAATTTCCTCTCTTATTTCCCTTCATGAATCAAACAAGAGTTTGTGACTAAAAGTCAATTTCCCACTTTAATTCACTAATTCTCATGCCTCTTCCCACCTAGTTGCCAAACACATCATTAGGAAACAATAATATTGACTAGGTAGACTCGCAAACACGAATATTTGTGTTTTTATGCAACTCATAAACACCAACGTTTGTATTTTTCTGCAATATCGATATATTGTTATGGTTTTTTATTTGTTTACTATTTTTTATTTTCTTAAATTTCTCGTATTGAAATATGTTTGTATTTTTATCATATATTATCTCTATACCCAAAAAACTTGATATTTTAGAACTCACCCATACAATACATCATTCTAGATTTGTACCGTCAGTGGGGCCCATGGTCACGTGCATTAAATCAACACCTCTCTCGTCCAACTGTTAGGCTTTGCAACCCTTGAAAATTAGAATAACCACTAGTTAATATGGGCATCCATAGTCTTTTCACATCTTTCTTAGTCTGTCCTAAAAATCCTTAAACGTTAACGTTTTTTTGACAGAGGTAGCAATATATCATTTGAATACACATGCGGTTGCCTTTTTTGTTTATCTTTTTATATTGTTTTGTGTTTTTCTGAATAACTGCATGAGTTTGTGATAGCATAATATGTATATGTATGGGGGGACAATTTTTGTGTAATGAAAGTGATGGGTAACTTTATAAAGATGTGTATTAGCACTTCAAATTTATTTCCTTCAATTAATATGGTTATTTGTAGCTAAGCGGCCTTTTCAAAAATAGTGTGGAGACTCGTTTCATTGGCCAATTAATAAGCTAATAAGTTGGAATCAATAAAAAAATTTCACACAAGTGTAATTAATAGAAAGACCCGGCAAAAAAAGGTGGGCTCAGAAAACTTTCACTTAAAGATCTAGTTATACAAACAAACAAAAAAAACTTTCACAGACACAGTATCTTTAGAAAACTTAACATTAAAAAATTGGGAATGAAGAGTAAAAAACCATTTTGTTTCTTTAGAAAATGGTCGAAGTATAACTAGAAATTTGTTTAGGGAAAGTGGCGTGTAAAGTTTATTAAGGGGAAAAATGTTTTTAAAAGCTTTGACAAAGAGGTGACCAGAACACCCACCTTCATATAAAACTGTGCACTTTCCTTTTATCTAAGCGCGTGTTTAGTTGGGGGAAGTTGGAATTTGGCTACTGTAGCACTTTCGTTTTTATTTGGCAATTAGTGTTCAATCATGAACTAATTATGCTCAAAACGTTTGTCTCGCGATTTCCAACAAAACTGTGCAATTAGTTTTTTTTCGTCTACATTTAATGCTCCATGCACGTATCGCAAGCTTCGATGTAATGGCTACTGTAGCACTTTTTTGAACTTTTTTGGAACTAAACACGGGCTAAAAAAGGCTATATGTAACAACTAACACCGGCAAAAAAAAAAGGTTGTATAGAAATTTTCAGAAAAGTTACAGAAAACTAAACATAAACTCAGTGATCGGTTTTCTCTCAGATATTCGGTCTGTTCTTTGGTTCGTTGACTGTTGATATGCCCTGACCGAAACAACCAGCGGATTAAGTTGAAGTGTACGGAGTATATATATCTAGAAATTGCGCGGGAGCACCGCGGGTGGAGGCTTGGCGAGCTCCCTGTTTCGCACATGTGAGATGAGCACTGTCGAACGTGCGTCGTACCGCATCGATGCTGTCCTGTTTAAAAGATTTGCACGGCATGCATGTGCCGGAGTAGGACGTCGACGTGTGAGGCTGGGGCCTGGCCGCCTGACCCAGGGCACATCACATCGTTGGGAAGTACCTGCCCATCCCGGACCCGGGCTCCCTGCCAGGCTGCCATGCATGACTGTTCACCGGGGCGGCGCTTCCCTGTGCTCTGCTCCCATGATCAGTAGTCCCGTCGATCGTTTGCGTCGACTCGTGTGTTCCCACGGGAAGAGGGAGGAAGATGGTGGATGTGGCGGTGGTGCCTAATATTAATAACATATATGATTCGGAACAGGTGAAAAAGCCAACTGTTGTACGAATGGTCTATTAAGCTAGTCTCTAAATGATATGGCTTGGCTATAAGGATCTGGCTTGCTCTTAGGTGGTGGCAGATTGTCCACGTCCTGCTATGGCAGGCACAGGCACAGGCAGCAGGGACGGAGCGCGCCGTTCTGCTGCATGACCGGGCCGGCCGGGGCGCGCCACCCAAAAACACTTGGGTCAGGTAGGGTTTTTTTTGAAAGAAAACTACGGAGGGGAGAGCTTCCCCGCCTGAATTTGTATTAACGAACTCAGAGTTTCGGGTACAGCATAGAAGTTACAGTTACAGGGGACTATTGGCGTCCCTGATTTACATATACACACGATCGAAGAAAGGTACACCATCGGCGTAGGCCGGGGATCATGGAGGAAGCAGAAAATCTTCCTTCCCAAATGGTGAGGTCGTCGCAGATACGGCCAATCACTTCTCGCGCCAAATGTCTTTCACTTCTGAAGATCGTGTCGTTCCTAGCTTCCCATAAGCGCCATAGAATTGTAAGCAGGATTGAGGGCCAGGTAGCAGGGTCCTGTTGCACAGCCGTTGGCAGTGTCCAAACATCAGTATCATCCACGGTAGACAGTAGGCCAAGCACCACAATTGTGTTCCAAGTGTCGCGGCTGAGCGGACAGCCAAAGAAGGTATGATGCCTATCTTCCATGGGATGTTCACACAGCGGCTGCAAATGGCATCTTCCTTCACGTTTTTGTAGAACAGATTTGCCTTTGTACTGAGTCTATCTTTGAAGTATAGCCATGCAAATATTTTCACTTTGTTTGGCAGTTTCATCTTCCAAATCCAGCGCCCGTGGAAGTCTTGTGTGGAGGGTGAAGGCGATAGAGCATCGTAAGCGTCTCTGGAACTGAATGGCCATTGTGTTGTTGTAAGGTGCCGGACATCCTGCAAGACAGCTAGGAGAGAGTCGAGCTCGGCAATCGCCGCTCGCGTTAGCCTGGGTCTTAAGCACAAATCAAACCCGCCTTGGAAAACTTGTTGCACCGAAATGTTAGGCCGCAAGGTGTGAGAAAAACAAGGAAGGGTGAGTGGTAACTAGAGGTCCGGGAGATAGCCAGTGATCGTGCCAGAACGAAGTAGAAGAACCATCCCGGATTTCCACGCAAGTGATGGAATGGTAGGCTGAGAGCACATCACCCATGATCTTCCTTGGGTCAGGTAGGGTGGTGTGGGTGTGGACGTCTCACACCGAAAAACACTTGGGTACAGGTCCCCAATCCCGGGGATCCGAGAGAGAGCGACGCGATCCCATAGCAGAGCTGCTGAGGACACAGCAGGTGCCGTCGTGCACGCACCCCACCCCAGGGATGGGCACACACGGAGGACGGGTCACGGGTAGGGGGTACCACTTCCTCCCCCTCACCATGGAGTTTGAGAGCCGTGCCGTGCGTGTGTTCTCTTCTCGGAGGCGCCGAATTGCCAGCACCGGCAGGGCGGCGAGACACGTGACCAGACCTCACCTCACCGTCGACCATTTCCATTCCATGCATGGCCCGGGGGCGGTCGGGTGGATGATGCAGTCGTACCTCCTCTTGTATCTGTTGCAGTTTTGCCCTCGGCCGTTGCAGCCAACGCCCGCTGTTTCCTCCCGTTTCACGCACATGTACGTGTCAGGCCGTTCCGCCGTGCGCGTTTTTTTCCTTTTTATATCTAGGTCTCGTTTGGCAGGGCTTCTCTAGCGGCTTCAGGAGCCGTCTGGAGCCGTTTTCTGCCAAATGAGGTAAAATAAAACGGCTCCACCGATAAAGCCCATAAAAACGTGCTCTCACAGAGCTTTGGGGTGGGAAGAAGCCAAAAATAGTGGCTTCTCTCGGTTTCACCTCATTCTACATGGCGTTCTCTGAGAGCATATTTTAAGAAAAACTATATGTGAAGCTGTTTTCTTCTCTATTCTTTGTACATTATACTCCCTCTGTCTATCTCTGATTAATTATCGTTGTTGGTCTCCGTATCGAAAGTTTAACTCGATTTATAGAAAATAGGGAAGATTTATATCTTAAAATAAATTTATTAAAAAACTAGAGTTAAATATATATCAATTTTTTAATTTATATTTAGTCAAAGTTGTTTATGGACAAGCGAAAACGAAGGATATTTACTCGAGTACTTGTATACACGTGCACGCACGGACGCCCAACCACTCTGGCAGCTCTGCACTACTCTGATTTAGGCCACGTTCCTTTGAAGGGGAATGACTCCAGTCTTTCGTATTTGACACTAAAAATTTTGAACTTTCTTATCTGGCATTAAGTTGAAATTTTCTTCCGTAAATAGCACTACAGTCTATTTTCACCGATAACGATGCTAAGTGGCTTGCAAAATGACGTAAGTGCCCTTGTTTGTAGCAGGCGTTTGTATGCGCACGCACTGCTCTTGCTATACTAGCTGCGCATGTCTTCTTCTTCTTCTTTGCCGCAAAGGCTGCTTCTTTGCGTTCATCATGACCTTGGACTCGTCGAAGCTGAGCACGCCGTCGCCGTCAAGTAGTAGGCCAGCTCACTCTCTGTTCTTGACGGTGCGACTCGAGGAGGAGACGTCGCCGGTGGGCGAGTTGCTACTCCACGCCGGGGTGGTGTCGCCGTCATATCGTCACTGCGAACCTCGCCATTATTACGAGCGCAGGTCGGCTGGTGCCGCGACGAGGTCTTGCTGTTGCGCGACCATGCAAGACCCACGCTACTGGATGGCCTTGGGACATGGCTGCGAAGCGGTCGAACAGAGGCGGAATGAGAAGTTGAGATCCACCGCGACCGCCCGATTCCTTGAGGCGAGCAAGCCGGCGGCGTCGTAAACCGCCAGCGCCCTTCGCGGGGAGTGGGAGCCGAGTCATATCCGCTACTGGGCGGCGAAGGGGTGTCTTGAAGCCGCAATGGTGGCGGCGTCGGATCCGAGGAACGGCCGCTAGGCGAGGTCCTGTCCTTGCCAGCGAGCTTGGCGCTCTAGTAGTAGAGCCCGCCGGCCTCCGCATGCAGGCGGGTCACGAGCCCGTCGCCGTCCGCGGCCGCCGACGCCACCAGCACATCCGACGCCATGCGTGGCCCACGGCTTTCCGTGCGCACCCAGGCACCCGAAAACTTCGAGGCGGGCGCGTGGGAGCCGGGCAAACGCCATGCTCACCCACGCTCGCTTGTGCAGCCCACGCCGCCATGCTTGCTCACTACACGCTTCGCCAGCGTCGTCGTCTTGCTTGCCGCGGCCTTCGCTTCGCCCGTGCCGCCGCGCGCTGCTGCTCGTTAGCATGATCGCCCATGCCGCCGCCTTGCTCGCTCGCTGGCCCGGTCGCCCGTGCCCCCACCGTGCTCGCTCGAGCTACAGCGCACCGGATCCGGAGGAAACCAGTTGTTTCTCCCCCAACGCAATTTCTCTCGTTTCTTCCTGCGTTGAATTGCGTGAGGACATCGTTCCTTCGTAAGGAAACGATTTCTTCTTTCTATACCCTCTCTCTACAATAACTCCTGGCCTGGCCAAATTGCACGCGTGACTAACAGAGTGGTATATTGGACATACGAAAACCAAACTGACGAGGTTGAATCGGTCAACTAACAGATGGACGGTGAAAATAGACGGAAGTGTCATTTACAGAAGAAAATTTCAACTTGGTGCTAGATAAGAAAGTTCAAAATTTCGAATGCCAAATACGAAAGAATAATTTGTTTCATTGTCAAATAGATAAATCTCTCATATATAATATAATGGTGCCTGGCCACACAGCCAAACACGTACCCGGGCTACAGTGTGCTGCAGCTCAGGTCCAGCCCACGTAATGTCTTGTGTATACAATGTGTTTTCATTAGTCCGGTAATAAGAGTCAGCCCAGTTTAAATGGTAATGACTTCTATAAAGGTACTATATCAAACCTACTGTTGAATATCTAGTTGGGGGCCCTTTTAGAACTCACAAGAGTTGTATAGGGATTCTATAGATATCAGTTTATCTTCGTAGGAAAAACGGTGGAAACGGGCAAAAATCCCACAATCCTAAGGGCCCTGATTCGTCGTGTTTGCTTTGTGCCTTGGCATCGGCGGCTGATGCTAGTTCGTTGTGAGAGAAAAATATTATACTATAATTGATAAATCTTGATTGAAACAAGCAAGCAAACATGCTGACAACCTCCCGGGCAAAAAGCACCTTTAGGCAGAAGATAACACGGCCCCAACCGTCCAAAATCGGACGTTTGTTAGGGCTCGTACCACCGACAGCTCTGCCTGGAACATAAGCAAATAATCCTAATCCCAGCGGCTGAAATCGGACACCTGTGAGCACTACCTGACCGGGAGCCAACCAAATAGGCCCTCACTGCTGCCGCAGCCTACAGTTGTAGACCACGCGAGGACAGGCCACGCGCACGCGTAGGCGACAGGCCCCTGGCCCCTTGGCCCTGGGCGTGCCGACGCGATGCGGCGTAGCGGTGGTGGCCAGCGCTGCTGCCGGCTGCCGCAGTGCATCGGTCCGCTCGGCAGCCGACTGCCGTGGGAAGACAAAGGATGTGGGCACGGGCCAGAACTCGGAACAGCAGCAGCCATCGGTCCCGTGACGCACCAGCCCCTACGCCGCCGCCTCGTTCCGGACTTCACTGCGTCCGGTGCAGCGGCGGAGCCAGGAGGTATTCAAGTATGAAAAATTTTCAATGCATGTATGCAATAGTAATAAGGGGTAAAACCAGTATAAAATTAATCCTGATGCACAACTCAAGTGGTATATATAATTTTTTTAGAATATATGTTAGGTAAAATATATTTTATCCTACTAACAAGGCAACAGGCAAAGTGAATCTGATGTCGCCCCTGGTAATACTCAACGTTACAAGAACACAATGCAACATTTCTTTCAGAAAAAAACACAATGCAATAAAAAAATAGAAAACGAAACATTCAATTCTTACTCTGAAGAATCAAAAGAATGGATCTGGGTTTTTTTTTTGTGTTCGCCTTGCTATTGCTTCGAGCCGGAGATGAGAAAGGTGTCGAGGGGAGGCCCGGACGCCGGAGCCGAGGTGGATGAACTCTGGAAGTTTCAGTCTCTTATCTAGTGTTATTGTTGTTGAGGTCATCGGTCACCGTTCTACACCTTGCTTTCATAAATTTGAATAGGTCTCGTGTTAAGTCTTTCGGTCTGTTTGCCTTTTGACCCACCCCGAGTGCCAAAAGCATTTGACCTACCGCGTGGCCATCCAAGTTCTGCATTGATTACTTTTTTTGTTTTGTTTTGGTGAGCTTTGTTTTTAAATAAAACTCTATTTCCTCATAAATTCTTCGTTTTCTTGGCCCCTGTTGTTAAATTTTAGTGTGTGTTTTTTTTATCGTACCTTCTCTTGTAGATTCCTAGTTTCCTTTTTTTTGCCTTAAAAGTTGGCTAAATCCATCACAAAATTACACTGCCCATGTCCAGTGAAAGCCATTGATGACTTAGGTAGGACCTCTTTGGCATGGCTTATGCCGGTTTCGGCTTCATCTATTTTACGCAAATCGAAGTACTGTAGCGTGAAGCCGTTTTATAAACCGGGGTTAAAATAAACTAGAAGCCGAGAAAAATCAGTTTTTCTGGCTTCACCGGCTTTGGCTTCACCGGTGAAACCGTTTAAAGAGGCTGTAGCCGCCAGCATCAATTGGCGCTTCGATCCTTCTCAAACACATTCTAGAATCGTCACTACGGCCACCAATAATGACCATGCTATGAGCTATGACCGTGTTGGTTTAAGCTTGTGAAGAGCTTTCCATGGGAAATGCTGCGCACCGTTGGTTCCTCTTCTAGCAAGCCTGTATGACCGCTGCCGGCTGCCGCTGTGCTGTGCGTCCATCGGCAGCACCGCCGACGAAACGAAACATGTGGGGGAGCAGCAGCGTAGCAGGGGTGGGCAGATCCCGTAGCGGAGCGGCAGAGGGGGCAGCAGCATCCACGGACGGACCCCGTCGCGCACCAACTCCAACGCCTATAGATAGATCCTTCTGGTGTTAGAAATTTAATCATTTTTATTATCAGTTTAATCCAAAAATATAACATCAGCAGTTTTGTGACGGCATATATATATATGCACGTATATATTTCTTATAAACGCTACAACATGCATATATGACATACAGATCGATACAGTAAAGACACAAAATACAGTAATAAGAGAGATTAGACTGTACCCAGTGGAGGGTCCCATGCCAAGGGCACCGGAGGCTCCATTCGCACTAGTCGACATAGTGCGTTGCTCGAAATCGCGGACCACCGTCGATGCAGGAAGATGTTCACAGTGCAGTCCCACGAACGGATCACCAGGAAGAAGACGCCTTGACGTTCCAGGGAGAAGACAGATCCAAGAGCGATCTCCAGTAGGAAGAAAATGGACGAGCAGTCACGGATCACTCCCTAAAAACCTAATTGCCGCTCACCCCGTGCAGGATTCTCAGGCGGAGGCTGCGACCGAGGAAGGAGACGAAGGCAGCGGAGAATCTCCAAAGACGGTAACTGACGCAGTCATTACGCCTCCACAATCAAGGGAGTAACTCCCGTTATTATGTGGATTTAAGTGGCAAAAGACTGACCACGCCTGCCCGCTCGCTTGCCTACCACGCCACGGCCTCGGCCCACGCCCGCGCCCACCGGCGGCGGCGGCGGCGCACGCACGCGCGTGTGGCACGTCTTTATCCTTTTCTCAGCTTCTCAATTTAGATGAATAATTTCCAACCATATAAGCTGAGTCAGCGTTCAGTCAAAATTCCGTATGGTATTAAGCCATACAACACTTAATGTTACGTACCATAGAGTTTTATTTGATTTATTAAATATTATATGGGCCAATTCCATATTATATCCAACAATCCCCACCAAACTTTAGGGTTTGTAACAAAATAGTCTTAGAATTATATTTCTTTTATATATCAGTGTTTCGATGGAGAGAACAATAGTTTCACTCAGTCACAACTGAACAATGGACTAAGCCTTGAATTGACAGTTTTGTGTGAGGTGAATGTCACTAAAGTCCTTAGCTGATACTGGGCAGCAAAATGCATCCCCTCTATTTGAAGCATATAAGTCATACTTCAGTGCCTTTCATGAGTATTTAGAGATCACTCAAATCTCATAGACTGTGACCAGCAGTCTGACTCATATAGATGTGTTCCTCAAAAAATGTTTTATAGGACAACATCTTTGCTTTAGCAAGTCGCTTGGAACACATTAAGGTAAAAACCATCCTGCCTTACAGATAGAAAAGATGTGCATCAGAGATGAGTCTTACCAAGGATCTTTTCTCACAATTTACCACGAACTTGTTTCACCATCCTACTTCACGGGATCTCCGATCACATAGAACATGTTACCACTATAGTAAATTTGAAGTGGGTCTCAAACCCATCTCTCTCGATGCACTTTCTATCACAATACGTGACAGACCCTTAGTGAACTGATCTGTCAGATTGTTAGACGTGTGAACATAGTCCAACGCTATTACTCCGGAGTTTCTCAAATTTCTGACAGATTTTAGTCGTCTCTTAACATGTCTTTTGGACTTCATGTTATCCTTAGAACTGTTAACATTTGTAATCACAGTCTGGTTATCGCAGTTTATAGAAATAGCCGGTATAGGTTTTTCAATAACCGGTAAATCCATAAGAAGATCACGAAGCCACTCAGCCTCAGATCCAGCAGTGTCTAATGCTGTGAGTTCTGCTTTCATTGTAGACTTCGTTAAGATAGTCTACTTGCAAGACTTACAGGAAACAGCGCCACCTCCAAGCGAAAACACATATTCACTTGTGGCATAAAGCTCATCAGCATCAGAAATCCAGTTGGCATCACAGTAGCCTTCCAGCACTTTTGGATATCCGGTATAACAAATACCATAACTCATGGTCCCTTTTAGGTAGCGCATTACTCTCTCAAGAGCACGCCAGTGATCATCTTCCGGGTTTGACACAAACTAGCTCAGTTTGCACACAGCAAATGAGAGTCAGGCCTTGTTGCACTAGCAAGATACATGAGTGAACAAATGATCTGGGAATATCTCAACTGATCCCTTGCTATTCTCCGATTTTTCCTCAATAGCACACTAGGGTCATAAGGTGTAGGAGCAGGGGTACAATTACTAAATCCAAAGCGACTCAGTACCTTTTCCACATAGTAGGTTGTAACAGAGTTACCCCACCATCACCTTCTCTTTGAAGCTTGATATTAAGAATAACATCAGCCTCTCCCAAATCTTTCATCTCAAAATTTTTAGATAGAAATTCCTTTACCTCCTCGATCACTTTGAGGCTAGATCCAAAGATTAGTATGTCATCAACATATAAGCACAAAATGACTTCTTTACCCCCACCATACCGATAGTACACACATTTGTCAGCTTCGATCACAACAAAGCCAGCAGATGTTAAAGTTCTGTCGAACTTCTCATGCCATTGCTTAGAAGCTTGTTTTAGGCCATATAATGACTTTAATAATTTACACACCTTGCCTTCTTGACCATTTGCTACAAACCCATCACACTGATCCATATAGATCTCCTCCTCCAACTCTCCGTTTATAAAAGCTGTCTTAACGTCCATTTGATGAACGATGAGACCATAAGAGGCTGCCAGAGAAAACAAAACTCGAATTGTGGTCAATCAAGCAACCGGTGAATAAGTATCAAAGAAATCCTCACCTTCCTTTTGGGTATAACCCTTGGCCACGAGCCTTGCCTTGTACCTCTCAATAGTACCATCAGGCCTAAGTTTTTTCTTGAACACCCATTTGCACCCTATAGGTTTGCACCCATAGGGACGATCAACAATTTCCCAAGTTCCAATAGATATAACAGAATCTATCTCACTCCATACTGCTTCCTTTCGTAAGTCAGCATCAGGAGAGGAATATGCCTCTTCAATGGTCGTTGGTGTGTCATCCACAAGGTACACAATATAGTCATCACCAAAAGACTTTGCAGTCCTCTGTCTCTTACTTTTTCTGATTACTATAGTGTCATCCTCCTCAGGATTTTGCACATAGGATTCCTCAATTTGTTCTATCGGAATAAAGTTTTCATGTTCATGGGAAATTATAAATTCATGACCAGTTGTGCTAGGTGCATTTTTCATGGGAAACTCATTCTCAAAAAATATAGCGTCTCTAAATTCCATGATTGTATCAACAGCCATCTCAGGAACACTAGAGTTTATAATTAAAAATCTATAACCCACGTTGTGAATAGCATAACCAAGAAAGACACCATCAACAGTCTTTGGTCCAAGCTTTTGCTTTTTGTTTATTGGCACATTCTCCTTTGCCAAACAACCCCAAGTTCACAGGTAAGAGAGATTTAATCTCTTCTTCTCCCATTCCTCGAATGGTGTAATTTCTTTGTTCTTTGTGGGCACTCTATTCAGGACATGATATGCTGTCAAAATAGCCTCAACCCACTATTCCTTAGATAGTCCCGCAGTCTCCAACATGACATTAACCAAATTAGTTAGAATACGGTTCTTTTTCTCTGCAATCCCATTGGACTGTGGTGAGTATGGTGGCGTCCTCTTATAAATAATTCTATGCACCGCGCAAAACTCAGAAAATTCATTTGAGAAATATTCTCCCCCGTGATCGGACCGCAAACGCTTGATTTTCTTCTCAAGTTGATTTTCTACCTCAGCTTTATAGACTTTAAAATAATGCAATGCTTCATCTTTTGTTTTTAATAAATACACGTAGCAAAATCTAGTGCAATCATCTATAAACGTCATGAAGTATCGTCTACAGTCTTTAGTCAATTCGTCATTTATTTCGCATAAATCAGAATGAACAAGTTCTAACGGTGTCAAGTTTCTCACCTCAGCAGCCTTGTGAGGCTTGCACGGTTGCTTCGATTGCACACACACCTAGCACATAGAATATTTGACTAAGTTAAATTTCGGGATTAAATTCAGATTTGCAAGCCGCGAGAGACAGCCAAAATTAATGTGACAAAGTCGTGAATGTCATATATTCGACTCATCCGAAACAATAACATTGTTCACTACTTTATTACACACATCGTCAAGCAAAGATAAGCGGAACAAGCCTCCGTAATCATAACCTTTTTTAACAAATGTTCCATGTCTCGACACAACACATTTATTGGACTCAAACACAATTTTAAAGCCATCGCGACACATCTGAGAAGCGCTAACAAGATTCTTTTTGATGGAGGGGACATGCTGCACGTTCTTCAATAGCACTGTCTTTCCCGAAGTAAACTTCAGAACGACCGTACTAGCACCAAGAACACGCGCATGCGAACCGTTTTCCATCAGCAAGGCTCTAGTCCTGCCGGTCTGATAGGAAATAAACAAAGAAACATCAGCACACACATGAATATTAGCACCACTGTGCATCCACCACTCAGGTGAAAGACAAACTGAAAGAACAAAGGGTAAAGAATTACTATACCCAGATGTTCCTCCTCCAGTCTCGCTAATTACCACATTTGCTGATTTCTTTTCTTGCTTATATTTGCGGTCTGGGCACACGCTTGCCCAATGCTCATAACTCCTGCAAACAAAGCATCCTCCACCTTTCTTGTTGTTTTTCTTCTTAAACTGTGCAATCTGCTTAGGCTTTGCATTGTTGTTCTCTTGCATGTTTTTCTTATTTTTATTACTAGATGCAAATGAGTTTTTCTTCTGCACCATATTGGCAACGGAAGACTCAACTCCTTTTCCACGGTTGTCTTTTGTTCTCGCCCTCTCCTCAACATCAAGAGATCCAATAAGCTCAGCCACGCTAAACTCTTGTCTCTTGTGTTTTAGAGAAGTAGCAAAATCCCTCCAAGAAGGTGGCAACTTAGCGATTATTCCGCCGACCACAAACTTGTTGGGCAACAGACATGGGAAATGTTCTAGTTTCTTCGCTAGCGCCTGTATCTCATGAGCCTGTTCGACCACAGAACGGTTTTCAACCATTTTGTAGTCATACAGCTGCTTCATAAGGTACAGCTCACTGCCAGCATCAGAAACCCCAAACTTTGCCTCAGGAGCATCCCATAACTCTTTGCTTGAAGTGCAACATATGTAGTTTTTCTCATACTTGGGATGAAGTGCACTAATCACGACGTCTCGAAACAGGTTATCGGCAGCCAAGAACTTGCGATCCTCCTCAGGAGTGAACTGTTCAGGCTTTCCCTGTGCGGCGTGATAGCAGTTCATCGCAGTCAACCACAATACCATCTTTGCGCGCCATATCATAAAATTCTTGCCATCAAAATTATTCGGCTTCAAAGCAGCAGCAAATCCACTGACAGAAAATTGCCTATCATTAGGTTTTGGATTGTTAGAAATATAGGCATTTTCATTATCAGTTTAATCCAGAAATATAATATCAGCAGGTTTCTGACGGCATATATGTGCATGTGTATATTTATTATGAACGCTACAGCATGTATAGATGACATACAGATCGATACAGTAAAGACACAAAATACAGCAATAAGAGAGATTAGACTGTACCCAGCGGAGGGTCCCATGCCGAGGGCATCGGAGGCTCCATTCGCACTAGTCGACATAGTGCGTTGCTCGAAGTCACGGACCACAGTCGATGCAGGAAGATGTTCGCAGTGCAGTCCCACGAACGGATCACTAGGAAGAAGACGCCTTGACGTTCCAGGGAGAAGATGGATCCAAGAGCGATCTCCAGTAGGAAGAAGATGGACGAGCAGTCACGGATCGCTCCCCAAAAACCTAATCGCCGCTCACCCCGTGCAGGATTCTCAGGCGGACGGTGGTTCCGGAGGCACCTACTCTCCCGTTACTCCGTGCGTGCAGAGGTATGGGACGGGGAAGGCAGAAGGCTACTTGAAAGGACCTAGGATGTCGTCTAGAGGGGGGGGGTGAATAGGCGTTTCTGAAAATTAACACCTTTAAATGCGGAAACAATTAGAAAGGGGAGTTTTCCAAAATGGAAACTCCAAATTAAGAGTACTACCACCCCTCACAAGTTAGCCACAGAGTAAACAAGGTATAAAGAATATATCTAGAAGCTACAACCCTGCAACATCAAGTTAGAACAGAGAATAAATATTTTTAGTGCAGGCAGGAAATACCGGACGTGTCCGGTATGAATACCGGACGTGTCCGGTATACACGATTTCTGCAGATCAGCCCCGAACTTGCTCCTTTTGATTTCTATCTTCAAACCAAACTGCAGGCACCTAATTTAACTATCAGTATACACAGAGAACCTGCACAAGTGCTAGAGCAACACAAATATCAAATGAAATGCAATTGAGACACGATATTTGTTTTACGAGTTTCGAGACTGCGTTCGAGTCCTACTCTCCGTTGAGGGGGCTGCATGGCGACCGACCAAAAGAAGGTCAGCCCTAGAGGATACCACGAAGGTCACTCTAGCCGAGTCTTTTCCAACTCCTTTTCCTCCTTCCACTAATTGATTCCGAGGCGTATGGAATCGACCGTTACAAAACTTTCCGAGGCACACCACAATCTCCCGGTGCTCTCCGTGACGTCTAACCATCTAGGACCAAGAGTCCAAGAGTAACAAATGCGAATCACGAGATTGACAATATGCACAAGTGCTCAAGTGGTTGGATGGCTCTCTTTGAATTTCACTCAACCCACAAATTGATTTTGCAAGTTTGATCAATCACTCACTAAGAGAGGGTTGGCAAGGCTCAAAAACGTGTGTCTAAGTCAAGATAGAATCAGCAGCCTCCAAAGGTGGAGGCTTGGGGTATTATAGCCCCTTGAAAAACTAACCGCTTTATAGCCGTTGCAATACGGGACACGTCCGGTATGCATACCGGACACGTCCGGTATGCATACCGACACGTCCGTATATGACTCGATCTAACGCCAACGGTAACTAAGTTACAATGATGTTGTGAGGCCTCGGAACTCCCGAAGTATGCCGGGACTTCCGACCGTCGAAACTCCCGACTCAAGTCGGAACCCCCGACCCTCAGCAATTTTGAAAAACATGTAACTGAGTTAAAGTTAGTGAGGTGTCGGAACTCCCGACATATGTCGGAACTCCCGACCGTCGGAACTCCCGACATACGTCGGACCGCCGACCCTCACGGCTTTTGAAAACTAGCCGTTGGCTTCGGTCATCCATACCGAACACGTCCGGTATTAATCCGACACGTCCGGTATGACCAGACGATGAACCCTCCAAGTCGGTTGAAGTGCGACACGTCGAACTCCCGACCCATGCGGGACTCCCGACCGTCGGAACTCCCGACCTCGTCGGAACTCCCGACTAACCAACCCGAGAACAACAATTTTACAATGCTTTGGACAAATACCGGACACGTCCGGTATGAATACTCGACACGTCCGGTATTGCGAACCGACAACAAATCGATTAGCTCTTTTGTCTCTCAAATACTCAAAACTCACATGGGTTGGCTTGAGCACTTATGAAACATTATCTATCAACATGATGCATCCCTTAATAGTACTACGGCATACCTATTAAACTCAAGATCAAAAGAAAAATGAATTTATACCACTTGAGTTGATTTCTTTTGAATTGATGCCGTCCCTTCCAATCTTCATCAAGTAAGGGTGCTAACAAGTTGATGTTGATCTTTTCATTTGAGCATAGCCATCTTGAGCATGTGACTTGATTCCATTCATCAAATTTGAATAACCCCAAATGTATCAAGTCACTTCCATCAAATACTTCATTATAGATTTGATTCTTCACATCAATATGACCATCTTAGCTTGATTAGTACCTCAACTAAATGCAAGTACTTTCTTCTTCACCCTAGCTAGGTTCTTGACGCCAAGCCAAGCCGTCGCTTGCCCTTCACCCTTGCTTAGTACCTCGAAGCCTTTCCTTGCTATCTTCACCATCTCAAGCCATCAAGTCACATCTTGTGTTGAATCATCCATTCATATGTATTGTTATCTTTTTCATTTTAATTTAGCAAGCTTCAAATATGAGACCATTCCATATGCAATCCCTCATGTCTCATTAACTAATAATCATGAGCTTGCTTTCACATAGTCAATGGAAATCCCACAAAAAATAAGCCTTCACATGAATTCCATTTGCATTGTTGTCTTGTGCTCGAACTAGATTGTTTATACAACAACACATCATTTTGGCTTTCATTAAGTACCTGTGAGATAACCTATTACCTGTTCACACTTAGCAAACGGGTTAGTCCTTTAATCACGTTGTCATTCAATCATCCAAAACCCACTAAAGGGCTAGATGCACTTTCAATCTCCTCCTTTTTGGTGATTGATGACAACTTGATTAAAGCTTACAAAATGATATAAACATTTAAACTTTTGGGTTCAATGATTTATGAGAGGCTCCCCCTTAATATGTGCTTATGATTAGAATTCACAAAATGACCTCAAATGTCAATTGCACATACTAAAACATATAGGAGACTCCCCCTAAATCATTGCATCCGTGGGGTGCATGTGTGTGTGACAAAGTGAAACCATGATGCATATGACAAGATATATCACACAAGAATAAATATAAAAGCATCACATCAAATATTTTCATTCTAGCATGCATAGTCCTTATGAAAATAAATATGACATATGTAATTCACACATAGCACTCATTACAAATTTTCTCAAGTCCAGAAACCACTGATATATATAGATAAAGATCATGTCTCAAGAGATACAAAGATAAAGCATAAGTAAGTCTCATCACTCACATGATACAATCTATCACAAATCCAAGATACATCAATGAAGCTCAAAAACAAACTACAGCCTGCAGTACATATCTTCAGGTACAAAGATAAGCAAATGAAACTATCCTGAAGCTTTTAATCAGTCTCTCTCCCCCTTTGTCATCTATCACCACAAAGGTCCAACAATGACATACTAAGGACAAAGGGGCTACAAGTCATCACGGAAAGTCTGAGATCACTCATCATCATCATCTCGACCAAAGATCCTCATCATCTGAGCGTGCAACACCGGCTGGACGAGAACCACCCGCACCAGACGCGTCACAGCCACCAGACCCGTAGAAGCCACCACCACCTGTCAGGTCACTCCACCAATCTGTAGCATAGTCGTCTGCAGGTCTTTGGGGCGTGGTCGAGAGTGAGTAGGCACACGAGCACAAGTGGTAGAGTGTCGAGGTGCTCAGTGTGCTTCTTCTGCTTTGTCGTTGTATGAACTCAACATACTCTCTATCATATCTAGCTTGCTGCTTTGCTCCTCGGCCTCGGGCTCACTAGTCTGCCTCATCTCGATACAGAGGGAGACCTAGGAGGATCAAGCTCAAGATTAGAAGCAATTTGCTTCAAAGTCCGAGTGTCCTTCCTCCTAGCCTCCCTCTCCTTCTGCTTTGCCTAGTCTGGATGTCACGGCACATCCCAAATATGGAGCCGAAAAAAGCCTACGGATAGGCGAAGGAGGATCTGCCACGGCGTGAAGTAGAACGTGAAGGAGCACGTGGTGAAGGTGAAGCTCCTGCTGGTGCACCACTCCAGTGCATCTGCCTCTCAGTCTTCTTCTTTGCTCCTCCCGGTCCTCTTGGAGGTAACCCCTGTCTCGAGCAAATCTGCAATAATCTTCAGGGCCTTGTGAATCTTATCATACTCAAATGTGTGCCCTGTCACCTGCTCAATCATATGCATGATATAAGGAGCAAAACCACAGCCCTTGAGGGGCCTCTCTCCAACACTCCTGATCTCGGACCAAATAAAGTCAAACACGCTGAAGGGCCGAGCATCAGGTGCCATCCTGTGGAGTAGGTTCTGGAGTAATCAGCAATGGTGCCCTTGTCTCCACCCTTGCAACAATAGTCTTCCTGAACATCCTGTCCAGGTACCTGTAGGTAGGGTGAAGACCTAGAACCTTCCCCACAGCTCCTCTCTCACCACCAGCAGGATACATGTAGGCGAGCTGCTCAGGAGGTAACACCTGCTCGGTGTGGATCCTGTCCCTCTGGAGATCATCCTCTGAGAAGCCAAGATGGGCGGCAAAAACATCATAGTCAACACTGCACCACTCGGCCCTCAAGCATCCAAAGGCATCCGCCATCCTCCTCAACAAATAGAGTAGCATAGAACTGAGCTACTACCTCGTGTTCCGATCATGCCGAACTCCATGATCTCATAAACTCCTGTGCTCTGGCAGATGGCAATAGCATGATCAACTGAGGCCTTCTGCAACTCTCTAATATATTGCCAGTCAATCCACTGAGACCTGGCAATTACTGGGTTCCTGGTAAGAATCACACTGGAGTAGAAGTCCAAGTGAAAGGTCATGCAGGCGGTGATCGTCTTGAACCTTAGGTAAGCTCCTCGGATCAACCCTTCGCTCATCTCTAGCTCTCCGGTCATACCCTTTCCCCAGTCAACTCGGCAACATAGGAGGGCACATTGGGCGACGTGTCTCAAGAAGACCATAATGCATCCCTTGACCAGTGGTCTTGAATCGGAGGAACCGACTCCTCCTCAATCTCCCCGCTCCTCATCCGAGCTGTCACCATCCGATCCTCTGTCGGTGCTCTTCCTCTTTCTTTCATCTCTAGACTCCACTCTGAACTCATCGATTATCGTAATCAAGAAGAGCTCCGGACCCTCTCACGATATTGAGTCAGCCGCACTAGTGGCAGGCGACAGGTGACCTCCTATTTGGTCGTTGAAATCCGGATGCATATCTGTCTCGCCTTCTTGTACTTCTCAAGTCTTTGGATCATGCCTGTGCTTGGACCTCGGCTCTGTCGTCCACTCATGGCAACTGACACAGATCCAAAGATTTCCAAAGAATTTTAGATACATGCCCATAGCTTGTAATTAGACATAGGTTCTTTCATCCAAGGTTTTGCAATCACCTCGACACACCATTGTCACAAGGTTTGCAAAACGTAGATACAAAAAGAAACTAAGCCTAACAAACCATTCTAGATAGGATTGAGTCGAGATCAGTGAGGCGATGCCTTTCTGTTTGAGCCATACCGGACATCGTCCGGTAGCATACCGGACACGCCCCAGTATGGGCGACCAACAACCCTAACCGGGTTTCTCGATTCAAACCACCACGGATCAATTCAAATTTTGGGCATTGCTTCTATATCACTAATGCAGCATATTTACCGAAGGAATTTCCAAATCATGCATTAACCATGTAGATCGGACGAGGTCCGTGATTTAGGGTACCTTGAGAGGAGAGAAGAGAGCGATGTGAAATCCAAATCCACGGGCCTTCAATCCTTGATCCAAGCCTTCTCCAATGCAATCTCCCTCTCTCTTTCCTTGGTGGTGAAATCCTTGGTCGCCTTAGGGAGAAGAAGGGCGTTGGTGGTTGGTTTGGAGGAGGCAAGTCTGTTTGGGCGAAGGGTGCGCTCTGTTTTTATAGTCCCGCTCATACCGGACACGTCCGGTAGCATACCGGACACGTCCGGTATACGCGGGCTGGCCCAAATAATTCCAAAATGTGTTCTCACTCTTCCAAACCCTTTCTCTGTTGTTGCTCAGTCCAAAAAGGTGTATGATCTTGATCCAAACCGAGTACTATCACTTTTCTTATCGAATGCCATCAATTTATTTTCTCTTTTCCAAATAAATGGCATAATCAATAATTTGCTTGCTTGAGAGAGATAAAGTAGATTGTGGACTTAAGAAAGCCATGTCATGTGTGATTAGCCAATCAAACAATCAAGGAGAGCTATAATCATCACATGGCAAGGCTAGGTCACAAAGACCAAGATTCAAATAGTTTTTCAAATTCACACCACCTACACATGCTAGTTGTGGGTTTTGAAAAACATTTCTCCTATGTCACACAAATGCACATTCTAACATGTAAAGGGCCTTAGATGCACTTACAATACATGTATGTAAAAACATACCTTTGCCTTGAGCCCACAAGAATACCACTAAGAAGACACATGGCATGATAATCTTTATGTTGACCTTGATTGCCAAGTAATCATGCTTGATACAAATTCAATTTTTCATCCAAAGGACTACAAAGAGTGCTAGATAAATTTGTTAATCCACAATGGTGCAAAATAGAAATTTAGCTCCCCCTAAATAAGTGCTTCAAGTATTTTGAATGACTTTCAACGAGCACTTTTATTCTGATAAGAAATTGAGAGCCAATTTTCATTTTGACCATGAACCAAATAAGATTGCCATATTTAAAAGTGAGCTTAAGAGATGCTCACAATCCACTTAGATTTGATAAAACACAAGCTTCTGAGTATGTTAGGGATATATGAAAAATGTATGGATCGAATACTCAGCTGCAACACAATTAGTGTTCTGGTCCATGCAATACCGGACATGTAATAATTTTTTTTTGTTTAGCTTTATTATTTATTGTATACTAGCATCTCAACAGATAGATTACTCTACTAGAGAACGATCAAAAGCATCATATGGCAAACATGATAAATCTCAAGTGAAATTAATTAGCCACTTTCATTATTTCACAAATGTACCTATTTGTGAACTATAGAACACGAAACAAACAAAGTGGTTATCCTACAAGGTTTTAGGTACTTGTTACCACTGTTGAGGATGAAATCTATGATATGTTCATTGAATTATCTTCGGGTCAACCATATAAGAGATTATGATGAGAATTGGTTGATAGATTGAGTGGATATTGTCAATTTGCTTGCTCAACCACCCTGAAACCTTCATCCCATTACCAAGTACCTACATCATTAACCTAAGCACACTTTGGTACCCAACTCTTGTTGGGTCCTTTTAGGTTAGTCAACAAGTGCTTAGGCACCCAAATGGCTTTAGCACTAGTTTGTGGTGAACACATCACCTTGCTAGTATTAACTCCGTTTGTGGTCTTCCTAAGCATATTATCATAAACAAATATGTTTGTCTTAGGGATGTTACCATTTGGGCAATCATAACTTAGATGCCCCTTTCTCTTACAAGCATAGCATATGCGGCCTTTGCTTGCTTTATGCTTGTTTTGCTTGTATGGACATCTATCAACCTTGTGGCCCATCTCATTGCATCCATAACATCTTCTTGTTGCAACTTGGGCTTCCTTTCTTGCATCTTTGTACATTGGGCATTTCTTGGTAGGATGCCCCAATTTCTTGCTCATGAGACAAGCGCTTTGTCCATCACTCTTCATTTGCTTGGCCTCCTTGGTAGAAGCCTTTTGATTGGTGGCTTCAACCTTGTCGGCCCAACTCTTGTGTGGACACATAGCCCACTCATGTCCATACAATCCACAACCATAACACATCCTTTTTCCATGTTTCTTGTTCTTGGTTGTGTTGGCCTTGCTTGAGATGTGATTCTTTTGTTGGGCTTTGGAGGAAGCAAGGTTTGAACCCTTCTCAAGCTTCTTCACCATGTTATCACGGTTATCTTGAGATGGTTGTGCTTTCTCCTTACCCTTCAACCGAATCACATCTTTCTTTAATCTTTGCACTTCTTCTTTGAGCTCTGTTTTCTATAAGATTTAGCTCAATCGAAGATTGGCTTGCTTGAGGAGCACACTCATTAGTACAAGAAATATTTATTTGAGATGGTGTACTAGTGAGCGGATGTGTGAGAGGTTGAGAGAATTTTACCGATGTAATCACAACCTCATGAGCCACCTCAAGCATGATGCTTGATTCTACTACTTCCTCATGAGAGCACTTTAGATGAACATAATTTGCTTGTAGCTCATTATACTTGCTTGATAGTTCATCGAGCCTTGCCTTGAGCTCGAAGTTTTCCTTCTCTAGTTGTGAAACACTAGACGAGGAATTAGTGACTAAAGCATGCTCGATTGACAATTTTTCATACCTCTCATTTATTGCCTTTAGCTCTTGCAATTTGGAGATGAGAAACTTTTCTTGATTTTGAAGCGATTGCTCTTGCTTCTCAATCTCTTCTTCAAGCTCATCATTCTTTTCAACTATCTTCATGATGATGAACTTGTCTTTATGGTTGAGATGATCAAGGTTGTAGTTGTCTTCAATTTCAACATCACTCTTATCTTGATCATCTACTTGTGCTTTCTCCTTTTCTTGATCTTTCTTGTTATTCTTCTTCTTGCTTTTCTTGGCCATGAGACACAAGTGATGAGTATCATGAGATACTGAGGTTGACTCATCACTTGGTCGCCATCGGGCTTGAGCATCGCTATAAACAAATGCTTGTCGGTTCTGCTTGCCTCGGCCATACCGGACACGTCCGGTGAGGGCAAACCGGACACGTCCGGTACATGCAGACAGACAACAGTCATCTTATTTGCACTTCTTGCTCGGCTCGGCACTCTGGAGGTTTTGTGAGGCTTCTTCATTGTATGAAGACACAATGGATATTCTTTCCATTGACTCGATCTCAAGTGCATCATCACATTTGGATTTTCCATATAAATCAAAAGTCTAGTCCAAATGAGATGAGCACTCTCCGGAGGTGGTTGTCCATTGAATATTGCCTCATCTTGAACCTCTACACTTAATGTACTCAAAATAATATTAATAGCTTGAGCATTGAGTTGCACGCATATTTCTTCCTCTTTTGATAAATTTTTGTAGTTGCTCCAATCAACTATAGAAAGAGGTATGCTTGCATCTACACAATATGCTCAACAAGAGGACTAATATCTCTAAAAGCATTGAGTACATGTATTGACCAAGTTAGAAAGTTTGAACCATCATTTTGGAGAAGCACCGGCTCCAACTCGATAGGCGTCGACATCCTTTTCTCTCACGGCGGTGAAGCTTTAGGTGAGAACCTTGCTCGATACCAATTGAAAGGACCTAGGATGTCGTCTAGAGGGGGGGGTGAATAGGCGTTTCGAAAATTAACACCTTTAAATGCGGAAACAATTAGAAAGGGAGTTTCCAAAATGGAAACTCCAAATTAAGAGTACTACCACCCCTCACAAGTTAGCCACAGAGTAAACAAGGTATAAAGAATATATCTAGAAGCTACAACCTGCAACATCAAGTTAGAACAGAGAATAAATATTTTTAGTGCAGGCAGAAATACTGGGACGTGTCCGTATGAATCTGGACGTGTTCGGTATACACGATTTCTATGAGATCAGCCCCGAACTTGCTCCTTTTGATTTCTATCTTCAAACCAAACTGCAGGCACCTAATTTAACTATCAAGATACACAGAGAACTCTGCACAAGTGCTAGAGCAACACAAATATCAAATGAAATGCGAATTGAGACACGATATTTGTTTTACTGAGTTCGGACTCGTTCGAGTCCTACTCTCCGTTGAGGGGGCTGCGGGTGACCCAGCGAAGGTCAGCCCTAGAGGATACCACGAAGGTCACTCTAGCCGGAGTCTTTTCCAACTCCTTTTCCTCCTTCCACTAATTGATTCCGAGGCGGCGGAATCGACCGTTACAAACTTTCCGAGGCACACCACAATCTCCCGGGTGCTCTCCGTGACGTCTAACCGTCTAGGACCGAAGAGTCCAAGAGTAACAAATCACGAATCACGAGATTGACAATATGCACAAGTGCTCAAGTGGTTGGATGGCTCTCTTTTGAATTTCACTCAACCCACAAATTGATTTTGCAAGTTTGATCAATCACTCACTAAGAGAGGGTTGGCAAGGCTCAAAAACGTGTGTCTAAGTCAGTAGAATCAGCACCTCCAAAGGTGGAGGCTTGGGGGTATTATAGCCCCCTTGAAAAACTAACCGTTTATAGTCGTTGCAATACCGGACACGTCCGGTATGCATACCGGACACGTCCGGTATGACTCGATCTAAGGCCAACGGTAACTAAGTTACTGATGATGTTGTGAGGCCTCGGAACTCCCGGTATGCCGGGACTTCCGACCGTCGGAACTCCCGACTCAAGTCGGAACCCCGACCCTCGGCAATTTTGAAAAACATGTAACTGAGTTAAAGTTAGTGAGGTGTCGGAACTCCCGACATATGTCGGAACTCCCGACCGTCGGAACTCCCGACATACGTCGGAACTGCCGACCCTCACGGCTTTTGAAAACTAGCCGTTGGCTTCGGTCATCCATACCGGACACGTCCGGTATTAATCGACACACGTCCGGTATGACCAGAGAACGATGAACCCTCCAAGTCGGTTGAAGTGCGACACACGTGAACTCCCGACCCATGCCGGGACTCCCGACCGTCGGAACTCCCGACCTACGTCGGAACTCCCGACTAACCAACCCGAGAACAACAATTTTACAAATTCTTGGACAAATACGGGACACGTCCGGTATGAATACCGGACACGTCCGGTGATTGCTGAACAAACAACAAATCAGTTAGCTCTTTTGTCTCTCAAATACTCAAAACTCACATGGGTTGGCTTGAGCACTTATGAAACATTATCTATCAACATGATGCATCCCTCTTAATAGTACGGCATACCTATTAAACTCAAGATCAAAAGAAAAATGAATTTATACCACTTGAGTTGATTTCTTTTGAATTGATGCCGTCCCTTCCAATCTTCATCAAGTAAGGGTGCTAACAAGTTGATGTTGATCTTTTCATTTGAGCATAGCCATCTTGAGCATGTGACTTGATTTCATTCATCAAATTTGAATAACCCCAAATGTATCAAGTCACTTCCATCAAATACTTCATTATAGATTTGATTCTTCACATCAATATGACCATCTTAGCTTGATTAGTACCTCAACTAAATGCAAGTACTTTCTTCTTCACCCTAGCTAGGTTCTTCGGCCGCCAAGCCGTCGCTTGCCCTTCACCCTTGCTTAGTACCTCGAAGCCTTTCCTTGCTATCTTCACCATCTCAAGCCATCAAGTCACATCTTGTGTTGAATCATCCATTCATATGTATTGTTATCTTTTTCATTTTAATTTAGCAAGCTTCAAATATGAGACCATTCCATATGCAATCCCTCATGTCTCATTAACTAATAATCATGAGCTTGCTTTCGCATAGTCAATGGAAATCCCACAAAAAATAAGCCTTCACATGAATTCCATTTGCATTGTTGTCTTGTGCTCGAACTAGATTGTTTATACAACAACACATCATTTTGGCTTTCATTAAGTACCTGTGAGATAACCTATTACCTGTTCACACTTAGCAAACGGGTTAGTCCTTTAATCACGTTGTCATTCAATCATCCAAAACCCACTAAAGGGCTAGATGCACTTTCACTACTGATCTGTGGTTCTCTCAGGAACTGTTGCGGAAGACGGGGGATGGACTGACGGGAGAGACATAATATATGGATGCGACTGGGGAAGGAGACGAAGGCAGCGGAGAATCTCCGGAGACGGGAAGCGGAAGCGGAAGGGACGGTAACTGACGCACTTAGTACGCCTCCACAATCAAGGGAGTAACTCCTGTGATTATGTGGATTTAAGTGGCAAAAGACTGGTCACGTCCGCCCGCTCGCTCGTCGCCCGCCTGCCTCGCCTCGCCACGCCACGCCACCAACGGATCACCAGGAAGAAGACACCTTGATGTTCCAGGGAGAAGACGGATCCAAGAGCGATCTCCAGTAGGAAGAAGATGGATGAGCAGTTGCGGATCGCTCCCCAAAAACCTAATCGCCGCTCACCCCGTGCAGGATTCTCAGGCGGACGGTGGTTACTCCGTGCGCGCAGAGGTACGGGACGGGGAAGGCTGAAGACTGTTGATCTGTGGTTCTCTCGGGAACTGTTGCGGAAGACGGGATATATGGCTGCGACCGGGAAAGGAGACGAAGGCACCGTAGAATCTTCGGAGACAGGAAGCGGAAGTGGAAGGGATGAGACGAAGACACCGGAGAATCTCCGGAGACGGGAAGCGGAAGCGGAAGGGACGAGACGAAGGCACCGGAGAATCTCCGGAGACGGGAAACGGAAGGGACGGTAAGCGGAAGCGATGAGACGAAGGCACCGGAGCGGAGACGGGAAGCGGAAGCGGAAGGGACGGTAACTGACGCAGTCAGTACGCCTCCACAATCAAGGGACCACGCCCGCCAGCTCGCCGGCCCGGCCCGGCCGGCGGTGGCGCGCGCGCGTGTGGCACGCTTTTATCCTTTTCTTAGGTTCTCAATTTAGAGAAATATTTTTCAACCATATAAGCTGAGTCAGCGTTCAGTTAAAATCTTGTATAGTATTAAGCTATACAACACTTAATATTACATAACATAAAATTTATTTAATTTATTAAATATTATATGAGCTCAGCGTATATTTATATCAGACACCTGGTCTGGTCACGGAACGGCAGGCTGCTCTGGAAGCTCCATTCGAGCCGCTGCTGCAGCCTAGTAGTAGGAGCAGAGGTGTCCATCCAACGAGACCAGACACGAGGTAGCAGTAGCAGGCCGCCATCCGTCGTCGCCCCCGGAAAGGCGAGCGCACGAAAGAGCAGGGGGGGGGTAACCAACCAACCAAACATCTCGGCATCTCGTTGCTGAGATCAACCGCCCCCGTCGCCAACGCCCGTACGTGCACGAACCTCCTCCTCCAGTTCTCCTCCCTCGCCCTCTCCCTCCGCTTTACGCTTCTCTCATGATAAAGCAATGATTCGCTCCATCTAGCATCGCATCTGATCGCTGATCCTCCCCTCCCCTGCTGCAGCTCCCCCAGGCCCGCCCGCCAGCGCTCTCCTCCCGCTTCCTCGCTCGATCGATCGGGGCCACGGCGCGACGGGATCTTTCCCCGCCTACCGTCGCCGACCCAGCCGCCCGCTCACGAAACAACCAAGCCGTCCCGAGGCCGCGGACGAAGAAAAGTCAACTCCCTCCACCTCCTCTCCTCGGCTCGACTCCCCGGCGCCGTGCGGTGCGGTGACCGACTGACTCAGCCGTCGACCGGCCGATCGATCGATCCGTCCCGCTGCGCCCTCTGGGCGGGGCGATGGGGTCGTTCAAGGGCCACGTGCTCCCGGGCACTCTGTTCCTGCTGGTGGGGCTATGGCGGGTCTGGTCCGCGGCGGCGCGCCACGCCGCGTCGCCCTCGACGTTCCGCGTCCGCGCCTGGAACCCCGTCCCGTCGTCCTCGCCGCTGCGGCTGCTGGAGCTCTACGTGATCGCCGGCGGCGCGTTCGCGGACATGTGCGTGGAGGTGCTCTACTCCACGCACCTCCGGATCTTCGTGGACGGCGGGGAGGTCAACCCGGCGCACCTCAACGACCTGGAGCACGGCGGGATGCTCCTCATGTTCTTCCTCTTCGGCGCCCTCGCGCTCGCCTCCCAGCTCTGGCCCAGGTCAGTCTCAATCGTCGGTCAACGTCGGCGGCACGGCCGGCGTGATCAAGATCCGATTTTTCAGCTACAAACCTCGCCTTTTTTTCATCTTTTTTTTTCCCCGACGGGCGAAGTTTAGTAATTTAATTATAGTAAAATTAAACCTTGGATCGTTCTAAAATAGTACTAGGATCTGTTGGATTCACGATAAACACGATGAAGAAGATGGTACTAGTACTAGCTACTAACTGCCACCACGGGCGTCGTACCTGGGGATTGGAAGAAAAGAAAAAGGTGGCATCATGCCATTGTTATTACCATCAATTGGTTGGTTGGATTAGTTGGGTGGCGGGGGCGTACGAATCTTCGTTGCGGCGGATGGTTTTTGACTATTGCGCCGTCCGCATCTGGATTCTTGACGGGCCCAGCCGTCAGCCATGTGGTCCATCCAGCTCACAAAGAGCTGGTGGTCCTACTTCGGCCTTGTTTAGTTTCTTTATTTTACAGATTTTGGCACTATGCAAAAAGAAGATTCCCTGTCACATCAAACTTGCGGTACATACATGGAGTACTAAATGTTTACGAAATCAAAAACTAATTGCACAGTTTAGTTGTACTTTACGAGACGAACGTTTTGAGTCTAATTAGTCAACGATAGAACCAGTATTACCAAATAAAAACAAACGCTACAGTGTGTAACTAAACGCGGCCTTGCCTGATGCGGTGATGCCTACTGCAAATCCATCCACGACCTGCTTGCTTGTCTCTTGCTACCGCTAGTAGCAATGTTTTGGTGGAAGAAATTCATGTTTTGACGAAAGGGAATTTCGTGGCGGCGTGCCTTTTTGAATGCGCATGTGCTGCTGTTCTCCGTGTAGTAGGCAATTGCCACACTGACTTTGCATTTTGTTTTTTGGAAAAAAATGTTTAGCTTTACTGTTAGCACTAATAACCGTTGCTATACTATATGCAACAGTGAATAGACTCCATTCTTCACTACTTGAATGAACGAAAAGCTTTTGGCATCTGACGGTACATGGTTGAGCTGGACCTTTACCACAAGTGCGAGGTGGGGGCCAGTGTGTTACTGCACCTATACAATAGCAAGTGCAGTCTGGCTCTGTTTTGCATTTGAGTGCTGTTGGGAACAGGGGGTCCCAGATTGATCTCCCTCACCCGAACGAGTGCCTGCTTAACCCTTTTTCCCCTGCAATCATGCTTCTTCAACCCTGCGAAGCCTTTTGTTTATCCTGCAATCATATTGCCCTTTTGTTTCATCTTGGAATCTTTGTCCCTGCAAGGGAGCAACCATATCGTATCGTTTGTTAACAAGACGGGGCCATGTTTTGAAGTAGTAGTACGACGCAGCAATCATGCATTCGTGCCCCACTACGCGGCAATCATGAGTTCATGACCTTATCAGTGGTTTTTGAGTGCAAGGAATAATTCGGATGGTATGGTTCTTGAGGAATTTGGATGGTTTGGAGAAATCTGTGAGAGAAAAATACTTTTCTGGATAAAAAAAAAAGCAGATTAAAGCCGAGTTTAAGAGCACGCGAACGGGCCTTAAGCGATTCAGGTGTAATAGTACCAGAGCTGAACTGCCAGGCTCTGTTTGCTTTCGAATCACCAGTCCGAATTCATGTTTTCCCTCCCTACGTAGTACTTTTAATTGTTTCTTCAGTAATACCAGATCAGTAAAGCTGACAACTTCCATTTTACGGCGACGAACACACACAGGTACCTCCCGCTGACGGACGGCTTACTCTGCCTCATCGCGGCGACGGCGTTCACGGCGGAGCTGGTGCTCTTCTACTTCCACTCCACGACGCACATGGGGCTAGAGGGCTACTACCACTACCTCCTCGTCGTCCTCGTGGCGCTCTGCGTCGCCGCCACCGTCCTGGGGGCGCTCCTGCCAGAGAGCTTCCCGGTGGACCTCGCCTCGGGCGTCCTCATCGCGCTGCAGGGGCTCTGGTTCTACCAGACGGCGTTCACGCTCTACGGGCCCATGCTCCCCGCCGGCTGCGCGCGTGACGCCGACGGCCATATTGACTGCCATGCGCGCGCCGCGCAGGAGCGCGCCGAGCAGCTCGCTAACTTCCAGTTCTTTGGGCTCGTCTTCCTCGCGTTCTTGTATGTGCTCGGGTGCTATGCCGTTGCTGCGGCGAGGTATGGCCACCCGGAGCTGGCCACGATGCACGAGAAGCACGTCGCCGCGATGGAGTGCCTCGGTGGCGCCGGTGGTGACCGCCAGGAGGAGTGCGCGATCTAGTGGCCAATGGACAATGGTGCTGCTTTGGACTCTGCTTCTTGGATTTGATATAGCTGTATAGGAAATTCAGAGTACATGCATGATCAGAGGTAGCTTGGACAGTCAGAGTTTTCAGTCTTTCGGTGTCAGGGTAGAGAGTGTACATTTTGGGATCAATTGGCAAAATTACCAAAGCTTTTTCTCATCAAATCTATACATGGTTTCACGAGTTGATTAACTTATGCTGTATCTGTTACTGATTTTAGATGAGGGATTTATAGAATGAGAGGCATACTTGTTCGCGCAATGGCGTTCTTGCAAATTGTGTTGTAGATGACCCAATAATGTTTGTTGCATTCATTCATTCATGGAGCGATTACAGAAACAAAATTGCGCTTCTCCTTTCTTACCTCAACCGAAAGGCAGAGGTCTTCCAGAAGCCAAAACTAAGAAAACTTATTACAGAAACCAAATTATGATATCAGTAATGCTTTACATAGAGTGAAGGTGAGCTGTTCTCTTGTCGGCATTCGCGATGTGAATGATCCGGACCATCAGACCTGCAAAGCCGCAACAGACTACCTGGCTACGTCCAGTGGGACATGCAGTTTTGTTTTGGATAAAGGAAGTCTTTATTGATTTTAGGATAAAAAATAGAGTTGATACAATCGTAATCTTGAAATTAATTTTCACCTATGCATATCTAGATTCAGGTAACAAAAAATTAATAAAATTATAGACACACTTAGGATGTGTTTGATTTAGCTATGAACAGTGGAAAAGTTGTTGTAAACTGTGAGTTGTGAAAAAACTATTATAAGATATGTAATGTTGAACAGTTGTAAACTGTTTGGTTGAAACAAATAAAAAATCCTCTCCCTATCTTCCTAAAACAGTTACGAAACAACTCTCTGTTTTCACTCATTTTGAAAATCAAGAAGCCAAAAACCTAGTGAAAGGTGCTTCCAAAACTATACTTTTTGACATCAATATATTTTTTGGCTCCACCGGTCTGTTGTAATTCCACTGCCAGGTATTGGCAGAGCTATTGGCCCAAATAATTATTTAATAAGAATTCACCAAAAAATGATTATTTAATATTTTTTTATACCAAATGGTTATTTAATAAATTAATTTGATAGGGTAAATGGGTGTATTTTTTTATTATAAACGTAATAATCAAAATTTAAAAATAACTTAGAAAAAACCGTACATTTTAGAAAGGAGATAGTATATTTTTTTAATAATTAATTATATTAATCTATACCTAATAATAAAGAGGTAAAATTTTTGACAACTTTATATTTTTGTCCAACCTAATAATCTTAAAGTGGCTCGGTTTCGGCAATCATGTAACTGTTTTTTTTTCTAAAGTTAATTCTGTGTCCACCCAATCCTATAAACCGTGTTTCCTTTGGTTTTAGTCTAATAAATAAATAATATTTTTCTTTTCCCTACGTTGGTTCATGTACGCGTTTCAGTTTCCATGCAATTTTTTTTGTTTTGGATCTTTTCATTGTTTTTTGGTTGTTCATTTATCCGCCCAGGTTATCTTTTTCTTTCTCCAATAAAATAAATAATAAATAATCAATAATATTATGGATATTTGAACCATAACCTTTTGCAATCTCTAAGAAAATAAAGATTTCTAATACCAAATTGTTCACGTCTTATTGAAATCTAGATTAGCCGACAGATCAACTAATCAAAACGTGAACTGAAATCTTGAGCACTTTATTACTTATCTAATCCAGTTTAAATAAATATATCTCTATAGTCCACAGTGAGGGCTAGCATGTGAAAAGTTGAGAGAGGTCTCTCATCATAATCATCATTGGATAGACCAATCTTCGACACGTCGGTAACTAACTCCTTATTGATAAATTTTTATGTAACTCGATATTTCATTATACCCGCACATATATAGAACAAAAATTAAAGATTTGATATATTTATATCTAAATATTTATGTGTTTTGCAGTTGGAGAAAAAACCATCAAAATTGTATTTTAGTTCGATATAGGCTTAATAGTTGCCAACAATAAATTATATTACAGATGTCATAGCCATCACCACAAAAATTTGTAACTATTAATTTTTGAATTTATAAATGGTAAAACATAAATAATATGTACCATTCTTATTATCGTTCCTAAAAATATTTAATAGATTTTTTTCCGGGCATATTTGCTACTTATAATAAAATCATAAAGTCAGACGCACGGGCACGGAGCAACTCGTCCGATCCCAACGGGCTTTTCGAGTCCTCTTCCTGTTCCAAGTCAACGGCCGCTCAGCAACCCTGGATCCAACGGGCGGCGGAATTTGTCAGTCTCTCGCAGCGTCGGCTCGATGCGGCGAGCCGGCGGCCGGATTCTGTGACGAGTCCTAGATTCGGGGTCCGGTGAGTCCTAGATTCGAGCACCGCAGTTCAATTGAGCGTTCCACTCACTCTGCCCACTGCGCACACACATACACACGGCAATCTTATTCCTTCCCTCTCTCTCAGCAACAGATCCATGGAGGTGGTGACGGGGGCACTGCGGAGCCTTCTCGCTAAGCTTGGCAATCTGCTCGTCGGCGAGTACAAGTTGCAAAAGGGGGTGAAGGGGAGATCATGTTCCTACAGGCCGAGCTTGAGAGCATGAAAGTTGCCCTCGAGAAGCTCTCGGAGGCACCGGCAGACCAGCTCGATGAGCAAGACAAGATTTGGGCCAGGGATGTACGAGAGCTGTCCTACGACATCGAGGACAGCATCGACACATTTGTGGTGTGGGGCAAGGGGAATGAGCAGGCCAAGGGCTTCAGGAAGTACATTGATAGGAGCCTCGATTTGTTGACTCGGTTTCGGTTGCGCCGTAAGATTGCTACTGAGATAAGAGACATCAAGAGGAGTGTCGTAGAGGTGAGCGATCGGCGTGAGAGGTACAAGATCGATAGTGTTGTTGCTCAGCCTGTCAAGATAAATGTTGATCCTCGTTTGTTGGCTCAGTACACAAATGCAGCAGAGCTTGTTGGCATTGATGAGGTGATCAAGATTCTGGTGGAAAGGAAAGAAGCATACAGGCAGCAAGACAAAATAGTTTCCATAGTTGGATTTGGAGGCTTGGGAAAGACAACTCTTGCTAATGCGATTTACCAAAAGCTTAGGGCACAATTTGATTGCTCTGCTTTTGTTTCGGTGACTCAGAATCCTGAAATGGACAAATTATTCCAGGACTTATTCTATCAACTTGCCAAGAGAAACAATTCAAGGATCAATGTTATTGATGAGATCAGCGAGTTCCTTCAGAGCAAGAGGTATGGAGGCTAAACACACATGTATCTGAAGTTTTCTTTCGAAACTTTTGTGTTGTAGCATTGAAAGATCACAACTTAGCTAAAAATACCTCTCAACAGTTCTGGTTCATTTTAATACCACTCAAGTTTCTCTCTGTTCATTTATTTGAGAGTTGACACTTTGTCACTTCGAGTGCATTGTGCCATCAACTTTGACCCCTTTGCCCCTTGTCTTACATCTCTTCTTCTCTCTTTCTCCATCTTTTTGGTCCTCTTGTATAACCTATTATACGGTGCCTGGGTGCATAAGACTTGCAGAGGTTGTGTAAGAGTTCAAAGGGAAGGGGTGGGGTGGGGGGGACATTAAATTTTGTTACGGTGCTAATATTTTGTTTTTCATAACATTAAATTTCCACTCTCCATTGCACACTACTGTTCCTTAACTGCCATATGCAGAGACTAAGTTGGCAGTAATAATAAATCTAAAAAAGAATAAGAAATTGTCCTGCATGTCCCCATTAGCAACAACCACTATATCTCTTTTTTTTTATCATTGATCTAGTGAGTGGAAGGTTGTAAATGCTGTAGCTATGATAGTATGATATCCACCTAGTCAGCTTAATTAATGCAGTGTATGTGAGCAGAATCAGAACTTGTTAATAACATGAGTTTTATGTTTGCCATATAAACAGATACTTCATTGTTCTTGATGACATATGGGATATCTCAGTTTGGAAAATGATAAGATGTGCTCTGCCTGATAATATTTGTGGATACAGAGTTATCACAACTACTCGTATTTTGAATGTCGCAGAACAAGTTGGTGGTGCTTATAAGCTGAAACCTCTATGCCTTCACAACTCTAGAATACTATTGTATAGAAGAATATTTGGCAATGAAGACAAAGTCAAATGTCCTGATGAGCAGCTGGCCGATGTTTCTAATAGAATACTAAGGAAATGTGCTGGTGTGCCCTTAGCTATCATCACAATAGCTAGTTTGTTGTCTAGTAAAGGAGGAAACAAAATAGAGTGGTTTAAGGTGTACAACTCTATTGGCACTGCACTGGAAAATAGTTTAGATGTGAAGAATATGAGAAGGATTTTGTTACTTAGCTATTATGATCTGCCATCCCATCTAAGGACTTGCTTATTATATCTAAGTGTGTTTCCAGAGGATTATGAAATTAGCAAAGACCGTTTGATATGGATGTGGATTGCTGAAGGTTTTATACAATGTGAAAACCAAGGGGAGAGTTTGTTTGATCTTGGAGAGAGTTACTTCAGTGAGCTCATTAACAGAAGTATAATCCAACCCTCATATCAAGGGTACAGTGTAATGATAGAACATTGCCGTGTACATGATATGGTGCATGATCTTATCTGTTCCTTGGCAAATGAAGAAAACTTTGTCACAATACTGAATGACGTGTATCAATCATCAGCATCCACAATGGTTCGGAGGTTATCTCTACAAAATAGCAAGATTGACCAAGATGTGCCGTGGACTACTATAAGCATTCAACAAGTGAGGTCTATTGTTGCCTTTCAACCTGCTGTTAATCTAATGCCAACCAATCAGTTTAGAGTTTTGCGTGTATTAGAGCTTCAAAATTGTCAGATTTTACAACTTTGCAGTCTTAAGCATATTGCAAATCTATTTCACTTGAGGTACCTAGGATTAAGAAAGACATGCATTGCCCAGCTACCTGAAGAAATAGGAAACCTGCAATTTCTACAAACACTGGATGTCAGTGAAAATGGACTTTCTAGCTTACCTTTGACTTTTGTTCGGTTAAGGCGTTTGATGTGCTTACGCATTGACATTCGTACAAGAGCACCAAAAGGGATTAGGAACCTAACATCTCTTGAAGAGCTATCAATGTTATGCATTGATGACTCCACAGACATCGTAGAAGAGTTGGGTCATCTAACGGAGCTGAGGATACTAGATATTGTCTGCCGCACAGGACATAATAACAGCTTGCAGAAATCTCTGCTGGAGTGCTTATGCAAGCTGTGGAAGGTCCAGGCTCTATGTATCATGGTCTCTGGCGAATGCAACATGGATGCCTGGGTTGCTCCTCGATGTCTTCGTAGATTGGAACTACCACATTGTTGGTTCTCTGCGTTGCCAGCTTAGATGAATCCCTCGCTTCTACTGAACCTCTCCTTCCTATCCATCGCCGTGAGGAAGCTACTGCAAGAGGATCTTGAAATCCTTGGGAGGTTGTCAGCACTCCGCTTTCTAAATCTGGTCGTGGACCACAGAAATCTCGGAATCCTTGGGAAATTCTTCTTCGGTGCTGGTTCATTTCCGTGCCTAATAGAGTGTGATCTGAAGGGGTTTATAGGACTTGTGGTGTTTGAGCTAGGAGCTATGCCAAGACTAGAAAGTGTTTGCTTCCCAATTGATGTGCAGGAGACAATAGAAATCGCTGACGGCAGTGGCTGTTTCAACTTGGGCCTTCAAAACCTGCCATCACTGCAGCATATTACCATTTATTTCCATCGTGGTGGCTCCAGCAAGGGGGATGTGGAGCAAGCGCAGGCTGCGCTGAGGCAGGCAACTGAAATCCATTCCAATCGCCCCACCCTCAAGATATGCTTATGAAGATTAATGTGCTCTTGTCCAAGTCAGTTCTGTTTTCCTCCTTTTTGTCCTCTGATTTTCAGATAAATGGCGGACAACCAGAAATTTTTAACCCAAAAAAGGATTCTGGGTAAGGTGGATTGCCACATAGAGTGTGGTGCAGGCGAAATGAGTAGGCCAACGTGCCTAGGTGCTTCAAAAAGTACATTGATAGGAGCCTCGATTTGTCGATACGGTTTCAGTTTTGCCATAAGATTGCTACTGAGATAGGAGACATCAAGAGCCGTGCCACAGAGGTGTGCAAGCGCCATGAGAGGTACAAAGTTGATGGTGCTATTTGTAAACTTATCAATACTGTTGATCCTCGTTTATTGGTTTAGCACACTAATGCAACAGAGCTTGTTGGCATTTATGAGTTAAGAGATGAGATGATCAAGATTCTGGGTGGAAAGGAACGAACAACGAAGTATTCAGGCAACAAGACAACATAGTTCTGGGCATCAAATAGGTTCTCCTCAAGACAGGCATATAAACATCTCAGTGGGTTCATGCCATGTAATGCAGTCTTCAAGAAATTATGGAAGAGCTCCTGCCAGAATAACCACAAGGTATTCTTTTGGCTGCTTTTGAAAGATAGACTAAGTACTATAGAATTGCTAAAACGAAGAAACATGGAACTTCCAAGCTACAACTGTGTCCTCTGCAATGAAGGGGTTGAAGAATCAGTCGCCCATTTATTTATTGGCTGTCAATTTGCAGCAAGTTGCTGGGGAATCCTACAGCTACAGCCAGTGATAAATTTGGACCCGTTCCAGATTATTGAGCATCTAAGAGCCCAAATTAACAAACCTTTCTGCTTGGAGATCATCATTTTAATGTGTTGGGCTATCTAGAAGTGTAGAAACAACAAAATCTTCAATGATGTGGAGGAGTCAACTCAACACTGCAAGGCAATCTTCAAGCATGAATTTGCTTTACTCCTGTGGAGGGCAAAGAAGAAATACTTCCCTGAGATTCAGCAATGGATACAAAATCTAGTCTAGCCAACAGCTGTCTCCTACTGTTTATTTTCTTCCTTTCTTTTTTTGTTCCTTAACCCCCTCCTTTGCTTCCCCTCCTCCTTTGTATTGTCATTTCCAGTTTGTACCTTCTGCACTGTTTTTTTAATTAATTAATTTCAGTAGGGGCCGAAGCCCCTCATGTTTCCCTCAAAAAAAAAAAAAAAAAACAAGACAACATAGTTTCCACAGTTGGATTCAGACGCCTGGGAAACACAACTCTTACTAACGTGGTGTACAAAATCATAGAGGACAATTTGACTGCTATGCTTTTGTCGTGGTGTCTCAGAACTCTAACATGGACAAAATATTCCAGGACATATTCTCTATCAACTTGCCATGATAAATAATGCAAAATTGATAGCAAAGTTTTTTCTCCTCGAATTTATAAATGGTTTTGCGAGTTGCCTAACTTATGCTGTAATTCATACTGGTTTTTGTATACTTTTTACATGAGGGATATATTGAATGAGAGCAATAGTTCTCGTTGACTGCAATGAAGTTCTTGCAAATTGTGTTGTACATGAGCCCATGTTTGTTTGATTCATAGAGTGACTACCAAAACCAAGTTTTGTTTATTCTTTTCTACCTCAAATGAAAGGCAGGGGTCTTGTCAATTTGCTTAAAAAACTTAATAAACCAAACTAAGATAAACTGACTGCACAAGTGAAAGGCAGGGGCGTGTGCAGTTGACTACTTGCATCTTGTCAGGGATACGTGTAAGATGGACTGCCAGGTGGGGCCGGGCTGTCAGACAGAAACAAAGGCAAGGCCAAGCCAGTACAAAGGGCCGGGATGGCAAGAGGAAGGGCATCGAACAATTATCAGAAAACATAGTACCTCTCCCTAGTTACTGTTCTTCCTCCCAACTCTCTATCTCTCTTGTACCCGGATTCCTATCTCTGGTTCCTTCTAGACCTTTATCCTAGCACCTTATTCCCTTGCTTGCTGATTCCAACCTCCCTTTCCTCTGAGGTCCTATACTTTCCTTGCCTGAATCAAGTTATCTGTGAACCAATCTAGTAGAGTTGCTAACAATTGATAGCAGAGCTGTCGATTCTCGGTTGCTAACACCATGAATCCTCTTACCGAGATCTCTCCTTCTACCCAACTCCTTCTCAACAAAATCCGCAAAATCTTCCACAGGTACGAAGCGAAGTGGGATCGGAGATTCACCGTGCAGGATGCCGCGTGCGAGGCCTCTCCGGGCGTCCTCGTTCCGCCTCTCTGCTCACTGCTGACGAGTCGAGGGTGGAAGCCGGCAATTGGGCGGATTCTTCAAGCGACCACGGCATCCCTCCGCTCGACCAGTGCTGCCGCTGTCGTCGTGACAATCGGGGTGGGCTCTTGAGCAGCCCACCGACAACTCTCCGACAAACCGGGTGGGCTGTTTCGAGCAGCCGCCCACATCTGGAGGAGCCGGCCACCATCGACGCCACTTGTGACGCGCCGACATCACCCTTGAGTTCGACCCCGCCGACCATGGCTTGCTCCCGGGCGCCGACTCCCTCACCGACATACAGGTCCACCAGTTCACCTCCACCAACCCCGACGCGTCGCTCGACGTCGTCTAGAAGCTCGCCCAGTGCGGCCCAGTTGACATCGAGTACATCCCCGCCTCTGCGGCCTTCTCCACCAGCTCCTTCATAACCGCGCATGCCTCGATCCTCACGCGCGAGGAGTTCGTGTCTGGAAAAGGCGGCGACGCGGTAAGGAAAATGGACCCTTGGCCCATTAACTTTGGATTTTGGTGTTTGATGATCAACACAACCAAATTGGACTAATAAAGTTGCAAGTGATTGTTTTGTAGTTCAATAGGATGCAAGACGTGACTTGGACGAAGGCGACGTGATAATTTGATGATCAACACCATAAGCAAGACCCTAGAAGCACAAGAGAAGACCCAAGATATCAAGCAAAGTCCAAGCACGAAGATAGTAACCAAGCCGTACGCAAGATCGCGAAGAAACAAGCTCACAGAGGTGACCGGACGCTGGTCCGGACGCTGGGGGAAAGTGACCGGACACTCCGATCAAGAGGCTCGGCAACAGGCGTGACCGGACGCTGGCGGCAGATCGACTGGACGCAGGACAGCAGAGTCCGGTCGAGTATAGAGAGGTTCCAGAGCGGCGAAAATACGACCGAACGAGTCCGGTGGCATGTGACTGGACGCTGGCAGCGTCTGATCAGTGGATTGCGGCTCCAATGGTCGGGATGACCGGACGCGTCCGGTCAGAATGTGATCAGCGTCAGGATAGTGGATTATGGATTAGTCTATGTAATGAGGAGAATTTATAGGAAGCAAGGCTTAAATCCATAATGCCACTTGGGGACATTTTGCAAGGGCAAGATAAGTTCTTATGTAGTATCTTTTAATCTTACAAGTAGTATATTTTAGCATCATATAACCTTGCCCCTTGCATTGCATCCTAGCAAGTAGATAGATTTTAAATTGCAAATTTTTATTATTTGCTTGCTTTGGTCGTGTTGTCATCAATCACAAAAAGGGGGAGATTGTAAGGAAAATGGACCCTTGGCCCATTTACTTTGGATTTTGGTGTTTGATGATCAACACAACTAAATTGGACTAATGAAGTTGCAAGTGATTGTTTTGTAGTTCAATAGGATGCAAGACGTGACTTGGACGAAGGCGACGTGATGATCCGATGATCAACACCATAAGCAAGACCCTAGAAGCACAAGAGAAGACCCAAGATATCAAGGAAAGTCCAAGCACAAAGATAGGAACCAAGCCGTATGCAAGATCACAAAGAAACGAGCTCACAGAGGTGACTGGACGCTGGTCCGGACGCTAGAGGAAAGTGATCGGATGCTCCGATCAAGAGGCTCGGCAACAGGCGTAACCGGACACTAGACCGAACGCTGGCGGCAGATTGATCGGACGTAGGACAGCAGAGTCCAGTTGAGTACAGAGAGGTTCCAGAGTGGCGAAAATGCGACCGAACGCGTCCGGTCAGGATGTGATCAGCGTCCGGTCAGTAGCAGAAAAGCGGGATTTCGTCCCAACGGCTACTTTCTCAGTGGTGCTTATAAATAGACCCCCCAACCGGCCATTTGAGATACGTGGAGCTGCGGAAACATATCAAGGGTGTTGATACACCATTTTAGTGATCTCCACTTGTATAATGCTTAGTGATTCATTAGGTGATTAGTGTAGGTGCTTTGCGAAGTGCTTAGGTTGATTAGACAACTGCTTATGCGCTTGCTCTAGGTTTAGGCCTAGTGTTTAGTGAGGTTTGCATACCTCTTACCACTCGGTTCTTGCGTGCACCATTATTATACATCGGAGGGGCTTGTAGTCTTGCGAGATCACACTAACCGCGTTTGTGGTGTGGCCGCCACCGTGTACCGGAGGGAACAAGGCCCGCGGCATTTCAGCCAAAAGCTTGATAGTGAATACGGTGGGGAGCATCCGGGAGAGGCTTGCCGGAAGGCACGTTGAAGACCCACTTGCGCGTGGGAAAGGCCCGAGGCTATCCACGGAGTTACCCGACCGGGAGCTTGGCCCTTGCGAGGGATTCCTTGAGAGGGGCTCCAACGAGGACTAGGGGGAAGCTTGCGTGCTTCTCGATACCTCGGTAAAAATACCGGAGTCGTCGATGGGAGTTTGCATATCTCTACCTTGCTCTTTAGCTTCCGCATTTACATTGATTGTATTACTCCTTTTGCGGTAGAGATAGCAATACATTAGCAAAACCGTAGTTGCACATTTAGATAGTTTATCTTTTGCATAGGTTTTGCTAAGGTTAGAAAAAGAGGCCATAGTTAAGAAGTAGATTTTTAAGTTGCCTAATTCACCCCCCTCTTAGGCATCATGGTCCTTACAATTGGTATCAGAGCCAGGTTTGCTCAATTTGGACCTTTGGCTTAACCGCCGTTGAGCCGACACCATTTAGAGTGGTTGAGATGGATACCTCTAGGCCTCCGCACTTTGACAGCACTAACTTTCTCTATTATAAGGCTAGAATGGGTTGCTACCTTGAGGCGGTTGATTTGGGAGTTTGGAGAGTCACTCGTGACGGGATGAAACCCATTAAGAATCCCGATAAACCCACAAAGAGTGAAGAAAAGGAAATACATTTCAGTGTTAGGGCTAAGAATTGCTTGTTTGAATCTTTTAGCATGGATGTGTCTAACCAAGTGTTCACTTTGAATACGGCACATGAAATTTGGTTAAAACTCCAAGAGCTCCATAACGGCACATCTAATGTCCGTGAGCAGAAACATTGTCTAGCTAAACAAAATTATGATTCCTTTACAATGAATGATGATGAGCTCATTCGTGATATGTATTCTCACTTGAATCTAATTATCAATGAGCTCCATTCAACAGGATTAACAAAGTTGGATGATGCGGACATCGTGAGGAAGATCATCTCCATGCTACCACAAAAGAAATATGCAAGCATCATCGCCATCCTTCACAACATGGAGAACTTGAGCACCATGACCCCGGGCATAGTTATTGGCAAGATAGTGGCATTTGAAATGTCACGTAAGATGGGTCAAGGCGAAGCCTCTTCATCGAGCAAAGGCAAAGCTCTCGCATATAGTGAGAAAAAGAAGATGAAGGGCAAGCAAGTTGAGACAAGCTCAAGCTCAAGCTCCTCAAGTGAAGATGAAGAAGAAGATGAGGATGATGATGATGAAGATTCAAGTGAAGATGATGAATCTTCCTCCTCCACCTCCGACCTTGATGAAGAATCAATCAAACTAATCAACAAGGTGGAGAAGATGATCCAAAGGCTCAATGTCAAGGGTGTGCCCATCCAAATCCAAGATCTCATTTTCACCAATCAAAGAAATGAGCAAAGAAAGAGAGAATGCTATGGATGCGGCGAGTTGGGGCACTTTGTGGAAGTTTGTCCAAATAAGCCCACACCCAAGACAAAGAAGAAGGCATGCAAGAACCAAGCCCTCACATCAATAAGGTCATGGGATGACTCTTCAAGTGAAGAACACCATCACAAGAGACGAGGGCGCAAGCACTCATCATCAAGCTCTTCTCGTATGTGCCTTGTGGCACGAGGTAACGAAAGATCATCTTCTAGTGAGAGTGATAGTGATGATGAAATGCCTTCTTATGAGGAAATTGTGCAACAAAATCTTAATTATGCTAAAGTTTGCACTAGTCAACAAAAGAAGCTCGAAAAATTAAAAGAAAAGCTAAATAGTTCACAAGAAGCATACAAAACTTTGCTTGAACAATATGAGAACTTTGCTAATCTCAATGTTGAACTATCTACTAAAATTGAGCAACTTAAGACTAGTGCCACAACAAATGCATGCACAATCAATGATGAGCAACTTGTAAAGAAAAATGAAAAATTAAAAGAAAAGTTAGCTCGCTCACAAGATGCTTATAAAAGTTTGCTTGCTAAAATAGAAACCATGTGCAAACATTGTGATGAGCTAACTAATAAAGTTGTTAATCTTGAAGCCGTTAGTACAACCCTCACTAAGGCATCTAAAAAGAAAAATTCTATCTTTAACATGTCTAAAAAGAATGCCTCTACTTCTTGTAATGATTTATGTTTAGACTCATCTTTGTGCAACCAAGTTTGTGTTGAGAAAGTTGTTGTAGAAACATGCACACAAGAGGTTGCAAAGGAGAATGAGCAACTCAAGCAAGAAGTAGCTCGCCTCACCAAGGACTTGACTCAAGTGAAAGGCAAGGCGAAGCAAGCCCAACTTCATCAAGATAACACCATCAAGGGAGTGAAGAAGCTTGATGAAGGACAAACCGTGGTTTGCTATGTGTGCCACAAGGAAGGCCACAAGTCCTATGAGTGCAAGGTGAAGAATGGGGGAGGAGCAAAGAAGAAAGAGAAAAAGCAAACAAGCAAGCTCTCCAACACCTACACCAACAAGGTGGACAAGAAGGCCTCCATACCTTATCTTTTGAAGAAGAAGAAAAATGACAAGGTGGTGGCAATCAAGGTGAACAAGCAAGCCAACAATGGGGTCAAACACTTTTGGGTGCCAAAGGAGATCATTTCCAACATGAAGAGCATCAAGAAGGTTTGGATCCCGAAAGGGAAGTGAGAAGTCCAATGGACGACGGGGAATTTGGAGACTTGGCAAAGTATGGATGCATTTCATGGGGTGCATCATGATGGACAAAATCATTTCCATGTGGGTTAGTGAATACTATGGACCCAAATTCCCCTTCCCATGTTAGGTAACTAGATTAAATTTTCTTCAAGTAGTATCAATTTGCATTTCCTACAAGTGGTATTTTTTACAATTTGGTATCTTTAAGCATCTAGTTACTTTTCATGCCTATGTTTGCATTTGCATGCTTATATCCTTTGTCATGCATACACTAGGTATATCTTATGGTAGGCTTGCTCGGTTTCATTCTTAACCCTTGGAGCAAACCTACATGGTTTAAAAATTGTTTAGGAGCACGACACATAGCTTGTCTTACAATTGTTCATCTAATATGTGCTAAAGTCTAAATTATAGATAATTTCTCCCGAATATCATCTTCAAAAATGATTCTCACATTCATGTGATGTCATCTTTCAAGTGGTATTATTGATCCTAAAATCAATGTGCATGTCTTCTACAAGTATTCCATATTTGCATGCACAAATTTAGGGGGAGGTTATTCTACAAGTTGGATGCTTTGAGACTAACACCTTTTCAAGCTTATCATGTGTGTAGTAGTCTCATTGCAAGGAAAATGGAGTCCCCAGAGTTAAGCATCATACTTCAAATATCCACCACCTATTGCAAGTTGTAGAAATCAAATTGATTTCCACATATGGTATTTCAAAACCGATATCATCATGTTGATTTCATTTTGATATTTATATGCTTTCTTCATGCATTATATAGATTAAATTCCCTTGAGCAATAATTTGCCAATTATGCATATGCTTTGTCTTCTACCATATGTATGCATATATTTAGGGGGAGCTTAATCTGTATAATGTGAGAGTCAAATTTTGTGACCTATTCCACTCTACACACAAAGGATCACAAAGTTTGACCCTCCCTTGTGCTACTAATGTCTTCCTTTTTGGTGTTTGATTCCAAAGGGGGAGAATTTAGAGGACCAAAAGCAAGCATTAATTTGTAAGACCAAAAGCTAGATCATAATAATTTACAAGTGGTAATGGTCTACAAGTTGTCATGGTCCAAGAAAGGGAGGATAGTGGATTATGGATTAGTCTATGTAATGAGGAGAATTTGTAGGAAGCAAGGCTTAAATCCATAATGCCACTTGGGGACATTTTGCAAGGGCAAGATAAATTCTTATGTAGTATCTTTTAATCTTACAAGTAGTATATTTTAGCATCATATAACCTTGCCCCTTGCATTGCATCCTAGCAAGTAGATAGATTTTAAATTGCAAATTTTTATTATTTGCTTGCTTTGGTCGTGTTGTCATCAATTACCAAAAAGGGGGAGATTGTAAGGAAAATGGACCCTTGGCCCATTTACTTTGGATTTTGGTGTTTGATGATCAACACAACTAAATTGGACTAATGAAGTTGCAAGTGATTGTTTTGTAGTTCAATAGGATGCAAGACGTGACTTGGACGAAGGCGACATGATGATCCGATGATCAACACCATAAGCAAGACCCTAAAAGCACAAGAGAAGACCCAAGATATCAAGCAAAGTCCAAGCACAAAGATAGGAACCAAGCCGTACGCAAGATCGCAAAGAAACGAGCTCACAGAGGTGACTGGACGCTGGTCCGGACGCTGGAGGAAAGTGACCGGATGCTCTGATCAAGAGGCTCGGCAACAGGCGTGACCGGACACTAGACCGAACGCTGGCGGCAGATTGATCGGACGTAGGATAGCAGAGTCCAGTTGAGTACAGAGAGGTTCCAGAGTGGCGAAAATGCGACCGGACGCGTCCGGTCAGGATGTGATCAGCGTCCGGTCAGTAGCAGAAAAGCGGGATTTTGTCCCAACGGCTACGTTCTTAGTGGGGCTTATAAATAGACCCCCCAACCGGCCATTTGAGATACGTGGAGCTGAGGAAATATATTAAGGGTGTTGATACACCATTTTAGTGATCTCCACTTGCATAGTGCTTAGTGATTCATTAGGTGATTAGCATAGGTGCTTTGCGAAGTGCTTTGGTTGATTAGACCACCGCTTATGCGCTTGCTCTAGGTTTAGACCTAGTGTTTAGTGAGGTTTGCATACCTCTTACCACTCGGTGCTTGCGCGCACCATTGTTGTACATCGGAAGTGCTTGTAGTCTTACGAGATCACACCAACCGCATTTGTGGTGTGGCCGCCACCGTGTACCGGAGGGAACAAGGCCCACGGCGTTTTGGCCGGAAGCTTGATAGTGAACACGGCGGGGAGCATCCGAGAGAGGCTTGCTGGAAGGCACGTTGGAGACCCACTTGCGCGTAGGGAAGGCCTGAGGCTATCCATGGAGTTACCCGACCGGGAGCTTGGCCCTTGCGAGGGATTCCTTGAGAGGGGCTCCAACGAGGACTAGGGGGAAGCTTGCATGCTTCTCAATACCTTGGTAAAAATACCGGAGTCATCGATGGGAGTTTGCATATCTGTACCTTGCTCTTTAGCTTCCGCATTGACATTGATTGTATTACTCCTTTTGCGGTAGAGATAGCAATACATTAGGAAAACCGTAGTTGCACATTTAGATAATTTATCTTTTGCATAGGTTTTGCTAAGGTTAGAAAAAGAGGGCATAGTTAAGAAGTAGATTTTTAAGTTGCCTAGTTCACCCCCTCTTAGGCGTCACGGTCCTTATAGACGCCATGACTTACCCCACGCCCAATGCCGCCATCTTCGCCAACCAGATCTGCTACAACGCCGACGCCGAGCCAGACCCAGAGCCCAAGGCCGAGGCCTCCGTGGGTCAGAGCACGCAGATGATGTCCGCAAGGGCCAAATCCTCTCTGTGTTGGCAGATCAAGGGGGGGGGGGTGATACGGTGGTGGCAGGGGTGCAGGGTCGGCGTGCATCAGCTGCCAGGCGTGGGCACAAGCTTGGGGGGGTCGGGGTGGCATGGATCACCAACATGGCGGCCATCCAGTAGCTCGACGAAGGTGGTTTGAATAGGGACGACCGCTATGGCTTTTGCCATCTTTGGCTAAACGCCAGCGGATGGGCACGATGAAAAGCAGAGGGGGAGAAGAGGGAAGGGGATGATAGGTGGGGCGACGGGGCTTGCCTATCAACGACGTGGAGAGAGGGCATGGGGCACGGGTGTGGCCAGGTGTGAGCAAGCTGGGCCTTGACACTAGTTGGGCTAGCAGCGGTCGCGGTCGCACGTGCGGGCGCTGGCTAGGCCAGATGCTGTGGGCTAGCCTAGTTTAAAGATGGCAACGGGTCGGGTTTGGACCCGAAACCTGCGGGTTTCAGACCCAATGGGGGCGGGGGCGGGTCTGTTTTTGCCCCGGTGGGTCTTGGATTCGAGGACCCGAATTGAGTCGGGGGTGGGTGCGGGTTTCATGGTTACCTCGTGGGTCCCCACGGGGTCCAAAATAAGGTATAGGTGCAACAGTCCAAGCCTTAATTCAGCCCATGAACTCATACATTCAGAGCCCAATAGCCCCATCAGGTTCAAGGGCGGGGGCGGATCTTCCCCTGAAACAGGGTTCGGGGCAGGTTCGGGTTTCCTTCTCGGGTTTTGGGTGTGGGTCCGTGGACGCTCCACCTGCCCCGAACCCGACCCGTTGCCATCCTAGGCCTGGTTGGTTGGGCCTCTGTTCGTTCTCCTTTTTCCTTCCTATTTCCTCCGTCTTTTATATTTCTATTTTCTATTTCGCCATCTCTAATCTGTATACAATTTTTACATATATGTATACATCTCTAGCAGGGTCAACCTAGGTCTACCTTAGGGGTTTTTGGGTCAAGTCAGGGCTGGCCCACACACAAGCAAATTAACCTAGAGTTGATTAGTGATTTGTTTACATTACATGAAATCCAATAAGAAGCAACTCAAGGTTGAATTAAATGCAATGCTCAATCATCTATATTGGGTTCTACTTGTGCAACTAGGGTGGCTTCCTAACATGATCACTCACGAAGCGTAGGCTTTTAGAAAAAAGTTTTTGAAAGTTGTGATTTTTGGGTTTGGGATTTTTAGGGATGTTACAACACTCCTACACGGGTCTATTTCTTTGACCCAGTTTGATAGGGTTCTGTTTCCACCAGAAACAACCCCAATTGTAGCTCCTTCAAAAAAAGCTACAAATTCTAGTTTCTCCCCATGGTTTGGCTCTGTCTCCAACAAAGCTTCGCTACCGAAGCTGTTTAGGGCCTATTTGCCAGAGCTCCATCAGCTCCATATCCACGTAATTTTTTTCTAGATCTAGTAGCTCCACCATGGAGCAGCTCCACAAACTCCATGAATCTGCCCCTAGAGATTGATGGATTTCGTGGAGCAACTCAAAAGATGCTCCACCAACTCAAGTTTGATGGAGTTGGGAAAAATTAACCACCACAGCAACTGGTTAAAAAATGATTCATTCTATTTTTTTCTCCTTTCTCGCGACTAGGACAGGTCAAGCTCCGATGAGCCGACGAGGAGCTCCTAGTTGTGGCCCGCCATGGCCACCTGACTCTGGACGCTGCGCGAGCCGACGACTGCCATCCCGCGCCGCTGGCCGCGGGCACCTCATGCCACCGGCCCCACATCTGCCCATGGCCGCTAGGTCATGGTCGTGAGCTTTGGACCTCCTACGTGCGAGCTCGTTAGGAGGAAGTGGAAGAAGCCCCTTTTTTGTATTTTTTTGTTATGCCTCCAGATGCATGGGCCTAGGTGGCAGTGAGATAGAGAGAAGCGAACTCAAAGCTAGAGCTGTACCAAACACTTGGATGAAAACCCAGATCTACGGTAGATATGCTCCACGGTGGATCTAAAGCTGCTGGAGCTTTGCCAACAAGCATTTAGTACACCTCTTGTAGGATCTAGAGCCAGAGCCGTTTACATGTTGAATACTGCGGCGAAGTTTGATGCATTTATAAGCTCCTAGTAGATTTTTTAATCATCCCAAGATGTCCAATAGCTTGGTGCATTGACCTGGTGGCCATCAATAACGGTTGGACAACTTAGGGCCTGTTTGGTTCCATGGGACTATACAGTAGTCCCCCATTTTAGTCCCATTTATTCCGTAAATTGCCAAACAGGGGCACTAAAAGAGGTACTAAAGGCTTGTAGTCCTGTGTCCCTTGAGGGGTGGGTATTTGGGACTACAAGCCCAAAAGGACAGCACATGCCCCTCAATTATTGCCCTCCCACACATCTCGAACCCTAACGTGCCCTCCCACTCTCGCTCACACTCCTCCCTGCTGCTACCCCACTCGCCCACATGGCGACACCGCCTCCGCTCCTCCCCATGCCAACGCCGTCGCTCCCACTCCTCCCCACGGCGCATCTACCATGGATAGCCACGGGAACAAGTGCCGTGATTACTTTTTTCAGGCATCATATTCCTCCTATGCCACCCTCGGCTCCTCTGCCTACCCTTCCTTCCTCGATGCCGATGAGTTTGGCCTTTATTCCTAGGCCCCGTCTTCTCCCTACGCCACCCCTAGCCTATCTGCTCCCTAGATGCGCATGGAGAGCCTGGATCTAAACTCCCAGGCCAACACCTTCCCCCACCTCGACATCTTCCCCAACCAGGAGCAGCTGCACTCAGAAGGAGGTTGTGGCGGCCAAGGGCTTCCTCTGCTTGGCCCTGGCGGCAGAGCCAATCACGGCCAGTTTCAGCCTCCAAGCCCAAGTAGAGCTCGTAGCAGATTTGGCAGTGGAGGAAGCCAGCTTCCGCACCTAGGATGAAGCCATCTTAGGTCTCTATTTACTATAGCGGGCTCCGGCAGATGGCCAGCAGGTTCCGTTTCCCAAGGTCTTCCAACTAGTGGAGTCAGCGGTGGTGGCTGCGGAGAAGGGTGGCCATCTGTGTTGGTTGTGGATCCACATCTGCTGGCAACAACTTCATAGATGCAGAGGATGTCGACGGCGAGGATAACATCGAAGAAGAAGATGAGAACGGCTTTGATGGCCGTTCTCAAGCGGTAAGATCTAGATCCGTGCTCTGAGTTAATTTGTGTGATGTGATTTTAGATAAGTGATTTTACATATGTGATTTGCTCTAATGTCATTTTAGATGTGTGATCTTAGATATTTGATTTTAGATGATGTGATCTTAGTGATGTGATTTTAGAAGTGATTTTAGATATGTGATGTCCTCTATTTTTTTTTTGTTTTAGAAGCATTTTGACAAGGCCGTTTGGACTGAAGAAAACATATACACTTTCTATGAACTTTTTGTTGAGGAAATGCACAAAGGGAATTAGAATAATGGGACAATGACAACTAGAGGTTACACCATAATTCGAGAAAAATATCATCGGATAACTAAACTCAGGTATTCACCCAAACAAATGAAGAACCGGCTGAAAAATTGCAAGACCATGTACCTGTTTTCGTTGTGGCTTAATCAACACACAGGATTAGGCCGAAGACCTCATGGTACAATTGACGCAATGCCGGGACGGTGGAATGAAGCCATAGAGGTATGCTGATTTAGTTTACATCTGCACTGTGCCTTGCTCACACTATCGTCTTATCTAATATAAGTCTACATTGTGTCTTCATCTGTGCATTTTAGGGAAAATGAGAGTGCAAGAAATTTCAGTGGGGCGTTCCTGCTTACATGCACTGTCTATTGAGATGTTCCAGGGTGCGGCAGTAGATCGGCTCCTCTTCATGCATCCATGGACAATTTTCAACTATAGATGATGGAAAAGGGGATGCAGAGGGTGAGGATGCAGGGGCTGCAGCAGGGACTGATGCAGATGGGTTCAAAAATAGTCCAATGAGTAGTAGCAGCCGCAAGAGGGGAAGCAGGACTGCGACTATAGCCGAGAGTCCACGGAAGAAAAACAAGATACCTTTGCTGAACCTAATGAATGGAATCATACAAAAGTTTGATGAGGACAGCAAGGTTGCAAATGAAAACTTGAATCAATTTAGAAACTGCAAGGCAGTCAAACATATGAAGAAAAAGCAAGAGAAGGATCAAGAAATAGACAGATGCTTGACAATGGTTAAGGAGTTTGGGGCAACTGAAGAAACAGAAGAATACTTCATGGATACTACATTGTTTGAGAAAGAATACAATCGGAAGATATTATGTAAATTCAGCACATTGGAGGGAAGATTTCTGTGGTTGAAAAGATGGTGCCAGCATAGCAGTGGGTGAACCAATGGAGTGTTTGATAAACCAATGGAGTGTTTGATGAACCTTTGATGGATGTAGTACATTAAGTGAATTGTAGTTCAACCTTTCAATTTGTATATCTGTGATGAACCTTTGAAGTGTTTGTCGAACCTATGATTGTTTGTTGAACCTCTTATCTATGATGAATTTGTTTATGAGTGATGAAACTATGCATGGTTTGCTATCTATGTTAATGTGTTCAGGCCTTTCTAATAATGTGTGAGCAATGTTAGTGTTCTGATTCGGTTTGCATTTGTGTGTTTAGGTTGATGAAGCTAATGCAGCAACACATGAGGGTGATGGCGGTCTAGATGATGATGATTCAGAGAATGGCTCAGACGATGATGATGATTCAGAGGACAGTGATGATTCGTATGATGATGATTCAGAGTATAGTGATGATTCAGAGGATGCTGCTATAGAAGAGTATTACTTGAGGTGTCAGAAGAGGAGGCAAAAAATGGTTATTATTGCTTCCATGATCGGTATGTATCACTTCGACACATACATAAACAAAGCAGAGTACAGAGTACCTACAGAATCTGGATATTGATGGGTCACAAAAACCTAGGAAATAGGATAGCTTGCTTCAACATGTTTAGGATGAATAGAAATATTTTTGATAAGCTTCATAATTTGCCTGTGGAGTCATATAGATTGAAGTCCACACGTAGGATGTCATCAGTGGAGGCTTTAGGAATGTTTTTATGGATTTGTGGATCTCCTCAATCTATTAGACAAGCTAAAAATCGGTTTACACTTTCAACCGAGACAGTTAGTAGGAAGTTTGAGAAGGTGCTGGTTAGTGTGTTCAAGCTTGCAGCAGATATCATTAGGCCAATAGATCGTGCATCGAAGGTTACAATCCCCTTGGTTTTCTCCTTACTTTGATAAATGCATTGGAGCAATAGATGGAACACATGTCCCTGTAGTGGTGCCAACTAAGCAGGTAGTACAACATATGGGAAGGCATGGATACACTAATCAGAATGTGTTGGCCATATGTGACTTCGATATGAGATTTACTTTTGTTGTGGCGGGATGGCCTGGATCGGTTCATCATATGAGGGTATTCAAAGATGCAATTGAGAAGTATGGCGACAAGTTTCCACATCCCCCTCAAGTTATTGACTTGTCCTATGATCTCTTCTTTCACCTAGATGCTCATAATTTCCATATGGCTTACAAAAAAATTATGATTGTGTAGGGAAGTTTTATCTTGTTGACTCGGGTTACCTAAACCGACTGGGTTATCTTGCACCGTACAAGGGTACAAAGTATTATCTCCCGGAGTTTCGACAAGGACCAATGCCAAGAGGTAAAAAGGAGCTCTTTAATTATGCATATTCTTCACTTCGAAATGTCATCGAGCAGTCTTTTGGAGTTTTGAAGATGAAGTAAAGGATTTTGTTAGATTTACCGAGTTATCTGATGCCAAAGCAAAGCCAAATAACTATTGCGTGCATGGCCCTTCATAATTTCATTCGAGAGAGTGCTTTGATTGGTGTGATAAAGATGAAAACTACGTTCCACTGCCCGAACCATCGTCTACTAAAGGAAATGGAGCTAGTACACATCAAGGGGAAGAAGATCAAAATATGAATCGGTTTCAGGCTTGGATAGCCGATGGTTTGTATAGTAGGTCGTAGCTCTGATGATTTGTAATAATGAAGATTTGTGTACTGCATGAACATTATTTTGAATATATGAATAATTTGGGGGAGTGCAAAGCCTGCCAGCAGCGCGGCAAGGCAAGCAGAGCAGCACGGCAAGGCAAGCAGGGCAAGCAGCGCAGCAAGCATGGCCAGCACGGGAACAGGGGTACAGCCCCCAGCAGATTAGTGCATTGAATAGGGGTATCTTGGTCTTTGTTCAACTGTCTTAATGGGTTTGGTCCCTGTTTTAGTCTCTGGTCCAAACAGGCCCTTAACCAAAGGTAATCCCATCTTGCTCTCTGCCAGTGCTGCCATGTTGGAGCATCTAATTGGCTGCTAATTTTGTTTCTAGTTAAAAGAAAAATGTGACATGATTGGTTGGATGGGTTAGTTGCCAGCCAATTTTTAGTGGTCCTGGTTTTTCATTGCCGCGTACTATGGTTGTTGAACAGTATTGACTGTTGGGGCGTCCGCATCCACCTCAGCGGTTGTTGCAAGGGGCGGCCAGGATTGGCTGATCCAAGATAGGCAAGGCATGTGATTGGCTGCCATTACTTCTAGGTGCAGTCTGGCTCTGTTTTTCATTTGAGCGGTTTTGGGTTCCCAGATACCTGTGGAATGACTCCTGGGTTATCCATATTCCCCTCCAATCACAGTGTCACTGGCATGGAATTCCAGCCCAACACTTCTTTTCAACTATAATCTTGTTGCCATTATATTTCATCTTGGGACAAAAAAAAAAAAGAGTTACGCTACCTAGCTTCTCAATGTAAAGTACTATCTCTGTCCTGAAAAAGGATACTCCCTCCATACTAAAAAATAAAGTCATTTTGGACAAGGCTTAGGTCAAACATTAGGAATATAAATCATGAATAACTTTAAGTTGTTGAGTTTGGAAATGTGAAAACCATATATATAGATTTGTCTTGAAAAATACTTTCACAAAAATTTACATATATCACTTTTTGATAAATATCTTTCTAAAAATAAGTAGTCAAAGTTATGCTTTGTACACCATGTCGCTGTCCAAAACGACTTCATTTTTGAGTATAGAGAGAGTACGTTTTAAGAACCGAACCACACAGTGCATTAGACCATGATTTGAACCATGACTAGTGGAGATGTGCGTAAAACATTAGCAAGTGGGAACACGAGAGCCAGAATTGCGGTCTTGTTTTAGTTTCCCTATGTCATTTAGAAGTAAGTTTACACGTAAGTGTCACATTTTCTTACTATTTTTTTTGTCAGGGAATCTACAGCGCAGCCAACCATGGTGCATGAGCCATAATTCTTTTTGAAGAAGACTTGACTTCGATCGAGACGAGCATTCACAAGAAATGATGGACCACAGTCCTGGAGATTGGAGCCCAATTAATATTCCGAACCAATAAAATCAGCCAGAGACCGTCCCGCGTCGCCCTCCGCACGGGCGGCTCGGGCGAAACACTCTGCCGCCGCCCCAACTCCATCCCCTCCCTTCTCCTCGCCGCTGCTAGAGGGTACTGCCGCCGGGATGCCCGCTCGGCCCCTAGGGACGGCGGCGGCGAGGTTTCTTGCGAAAGGCGGTCGCAAGCTCTCCGTCGGGGGAATGAGCTCGGTGGCGGCGCTTCTCTTTTCCTCCTCCGGCAAACTCCGACGGCCGAGAGCGGATCTGGCCTCCTCGTGCCCGGATTCGCTGTTTCCCTGACCGGATCCATGCGTGTGGTGGTCAGGTGCTCTCTCTTCCAGCGCGCTCTACCGGGCCGGCCTTCACGTGTCGGGCCGGCGGCCGGGCTCGCGTTCACCTGCGTTCGGTGGAGGTGGCGAGCCTCTGCTGGGCGGCGGTGCGGACCCTGCGTCCCAACATCGGCATGATGACGAAGACGACACCGACAAAGGACGCCTTCCTCTCCCCTTCGTATCCGGCGGTCGGCGGCGGATCTGCCGTCCCGGCTCGGATCCGCTGCACCTTCCATCGGATCCGCCCTCTCCGACCCACACCTCGACTAGGGGCGGGGACCATGGTCGTCCGTCATAGCGGTCTCGACTGCGCAGCCATGACGATCATGGCGTCTTACGATAGTCTTCTTGCTGGTCACGCCTCCCGCAAGATCGATGGTCGCTTTTTGGGATGGTCATGCGGTGGGCGAGGCATGCGGTTTGGCCACGGGCTTGCCGGCGGTGAGGCGTGGCGTCCTTCGCTCTCTCTTTTGCTGGCTGCTGGCAATGCGCGCGCGTTTAGTTTGGCTGCTGGCTTGCCGGCGGGCGGGGCTGCGTGCCCATGGCTGTCTTGCGGGTCGCGCCTACCACCGTTATTGGCGAGTCCGAGAAAGGCTCCACACGGTGTGTCGGGCCGCCGGCAGAAAGGCTGGCGGTCGCGCGCCCCCACTGTCGCGGCGAGTCCGGGAATGGCTCCGCGTGGTGTGGCGGTGACCGCAACCCCTCTGTCTTGGCGTGATCGCTTGCCGGTCGCGCCTCCACTTTCGAGGCGCGAGTCCGATAACGGCTCTGCGAGGTGTGGTGGCGGTGGCAAGCACCCCGCCCCTCCTCCGTCCGTGTGTGGACGCAGCGGCGCAAGCGTGCCTCCCATTGTCGCGGGCGAAGTCCGGCTTTGGCTCCGTGAGGTGTGGCGGCAACCGCCCTCACCCTCCCTCCGCGTCCATGCCGGCGTCGTCTCACCGCCTTTTGGGCGAGTCAACGGGATTACTTAAAAGGCTCGGGCGAAAGCCTAGCTCGAGATGGATCTCGAGCGCTGGCGAGATCTCCTTCTTGAAGGTGTCATTGAAGAACCTTAGCTCTTGCTGCGCATCCTCCAGTTCGACCCGCTCAAAGCATCGACACATGACTCGGGCGAAAGCCCCGCCAAGCTACTTGGGTGACGATGACTACGTTGCGGCATTGTTCACCTCCTTGGAGGATCGTCGTAGAGTTCATGTGTCTCGGTGGTGGTGGTGCTGTGTTGTTGTATGTGGTTCTGCCACTTCTCGCCCTAATGCTGGGGCAATCCTTCGATGTTGTTTTTCCTCCTTAAATCTTTTGTAAATCCTAAACGAGCCGTTGTGGGCCTTTTTGAATATATTCAGGTGGAGTAATCCCCCGGTGACATTCAAAAAAAAAAAAATCAGCCAACTTGAGTTGTGCTTGGATCCGAGTCAAAGGGTTGCGTACATAATTTACATTATGATCAAAGTCAAAGCATTGTGATAGGTAACAGACATCCTACTGATTTGTATATGTATATTCTTCTGTTATACGAACAGTGTAGGAGGATGCCCTGCGTGAGATTCTTCATTTTTTGGCTCATGTGGATTATGATCAAAGTCAAAGGATTGTGATAGGTATCAGGCATCATACTGACAGATGCACAGCGTGAGATTCTTCATTTGTTGGCACATGTGGATTATGATCAAAGTCAAAGGATTGTGATAGGTAGCACACATATCCTACTGAATGGTATACGTAGTATTCTTCTGTTATATGAACGGTGTACACAGATGCACAGCGTGAGATTCTTGATTTATGGGCACATGTGGACAGGCTGGTGCTTAGGAGCACTTGTTACTTGTATTTCTTCTTCTATCTAATTTAGCTGTAGTGATGTCCAAACCAACCTAGGGTTGTTCAACGTTCATCTACTGGGAAGAAACCCATCAGGGAAGTACACATAGGGCTAAACAAAACTGCTGAAACCACAACTAGTCAGGCCATCAATGTCGAGTGTCTTATAGCCGGTAGTGATCCGGCTTCACTCCGGGTTATAAGTGTAACAACCCATAAGAAGAACTACTACAAGCACCTTGTGGAGTATTACCACTGTGAGGAAAAAGGATCTCGGCCCATTTAATTTGGATTTTGGTGTTCCATGATCAACATGACTAAGTTGGACTAACGTATTTGCAAGTGTTTATTTTATAGTGCAATAGGATGCAAACGCGGATTGGACCAATGATTGGAACTTGTAGAAGATGATCAACACTCAAAGAAGACGCTAGAGGATGTACGATCAACCTAAAAGTGAAGCTAGGAGTCCAAGATGCGAAGATGAAGAAACCCGCAAGAAGGATAGCAAAGAAACGAACAAAGGGCAAAGTTGCAGCTGACACCGGATAGCACCGACAGGGCACCGCCCTATTTTTCAACACGCGGCACACCTTTTTGTTGCCCTCCAATGAAAAGAGCTTTCCTTAGATTTTACTATACTAGAAGAATAAACGTGGCCCACAGTTTGTGTGGGGAACCCGACAAAAAACACCTGGTATAACACACTTTCAGAATAACCACTACAAGTTGTTTGTGAAAAAAATTAAAAAGGACCACGCCCACAACTAAAAACCACCAGTAGCATAACACCGAGGCAAAAGAGAAAACAAACTTAGGATCTATTTGGTTAAATTGTGAGCTGTGAAAAAGTTGTTGTGAGTTGCAATAAAGCTGTTGTGAGTTTATGTTGTAGAAAAGTTGTAAGTTGTTTGGTTGAAACAAGTATAAAACCTACCCTCATTTTATATCTCCCTTAAAACAACTGTACTACATGAAAACAGCTGCTTCTGTAAAAGTAGCTTTTGATTTCACCTGTTTGGTTGTCTTTCTACTTTTTAGTAGAAAAAGAGTTTTTTTAGAAGCCTTATCATGTTGGAGGACTAGAAGCACAAAGCTACAAGTAGCACTAGAAAAAGAGACACACAACTACCCATGGGCCACAAGGGCTGCCAAAGGACAACCACATATAAATAGAAACTACTCAATGCAGAAGACTAGAAGGGGAATCTTCGTAGCTATATCTTTGGAATAAGTCTATGGATTGTTCCATCGAGTTGCCATCTCCAGTAGAAGGGGAATCTTCCTATCTATTTCTTTGGGATGAGTCCATGCATTGTTCCATCGTTCAGAACATGTGGACTAGTTTCTATGGTCATGGCAACCAATCACACCGATAGAGGGTATTAGAGAACAAAGAAAAAATCACTCCCTCCGTTTCATAAAAAACGTCATTTTTACTTCCTGAGAAGTAAAACATTATTAATTTTGACCAATTATATATAAGAAAATACTAATATTATACTGCATAATCAGTACCATTAGATGAATCACTGAATATATTTTTTATAATAAACTTATTTAAAGATATAAATATTGCCAATATTTTCTTGTCAAATTTTAAAAACTTTAACGAGCTAATTCCATAGCCACACTATTTGTAGTACGGAGGTGTAGTTGTGTTGAGTTGCGTGGGCAGTCTGTGTGGACCCTAACCACTCTGACGCGCTTAGTTAGCCAGTGGCCCAAATGAATGTCCGCAAGAGTAGGTGAGGTAGACTTGCAGTTTATTTATTTGAACGTTGCTGCTGATCTCTCTTTCATTTTTCTTCTATAAATATAAAGTACATGTTCCAAGCGGGCAGAGCGAGCTCTAGAATCTAGATAGGAGTCAAGTAAGGTGCAAGGGGCAGATCGATTGGCGGAAGAAGTTGGGGGCGGCGCGACTCTCAGCTACAAGCAACCGGTGAGTTTTGCTCTTTCTCTGGGGTCCATTCTAACATGAGAAAACAATCTGACACATGAAACCCCTATAAATACATATTTAAGAGCTTTCAGAAAATTTTAAACGACGTGCACTGGCATACTGTATCTACAGGTGTACATGACTTTTTTTCTTTCTAAATTTAGTTTGTAACTCAATTTTTTGTGACAAGCACATGTATAAATGCACTACGTATGTGTACCATTTCAAACTTTCTGAAAACTCCTAAATATGTTCCCACTAAAGATAGGATATGTTTGTCTGAATAATGTTTCCCTACTATACACAGCTCACACATACACACAACAAAATTTGTGGCTTGTGCCCTGAGAGGAAGATCCGGCCATGGCAGAGGTTGTAGCGGGGGCACTACCGAACCTCCTCGCCAAGCTTGCTGATCTGATTCATGGCGAGTACAACCTGCAAAAGGAGGTGAAGAGCGGGATCAAGTTCCTAATGGAAGAGCTTGAGAGCATGAAGGGTGCTCTAGAGAAGATCTCAAATACACCAGTACACAAAGCTGGACAATCAGGACAAGATTTGGGCTACAAACGTCAGGGAGCTCTCCTATGACATAGAGGACAGCCTTGACTTATTCATGGTTCGATGCAAGGGAAGAAGCTAGTCAAACAGCATGGGTTCAAGGAGGCCATTGATAGGTGCCTCGAATGGTTGATGCAGCCCAAGATTCGTCGTAAGATTGCTATAAAAATCAGAGACATCAAGAGCCGTGTTGAAGAGGTAGCCAAGCGACGTGATCGGTACAAGGTCATCAGTAATGATGCTGCTAAGCCTGTAACAGTCGATCCTCGATTGTTGGCTCAGTACTATAAGGCAATAGAGCTCATTGGCATTGACGAGGCACGAGAAGAGGTAATCAAGATTCTCGGAGAAGACAATGAAGTGCATAGGCAGCAATTTCCCCTAAAAGAAAAAGTGTGTAGGCAGCAACAAGACACGATAGTTTCTATTGTTGGATTTGGTGGCCTAGGGAAGACAACTCTTGCCAATGCGGTGTATGAAAAGCTTAGATCACGATTTGATTGCTCCGCCTGTATTTCAGTATCTCAGACTCCTGACATGGATATATTACTCAAGGACATGTTCTATCAACTTGCAAAGAAAAGGAATGCAAGAAATCAAGTTATGAATGAGGTCAGAGAATTCCTCAAGAAGAAAAGGTACGAAAGCATCTCAGAACCTAGCCATCATTTTCTGTCTAATAATATGGTTTCTTTTTCTTGGAAATTGTCATTCACTGTAGTTCTTTTAGACACGTCTCCATTTTTTTCACATGCATTTGAGAAAGGAACACATACATAAATGGAGAGAGGTCCCAACAGATGAATCACCCCTGGAAAAAAATCTGTCCAAATAAATTTGTAACCTTTGTTATATTATGTTAGACGAATGCTAACTTTATATCAAAATGGTAGATCTTGACAAGATCTATAACTTTTGTAGCTAACTACCTTTTCATCTTAGATCTTTTAGAGCCTAATATTCATTAGAATTTCTCAGTTTTTTAAATTGATATTTTTTAATTTTTCAAACTACCTGGATGGAGACATGCTCTATACTAGAGTTCTAATACTCAACGTGATCTAAAACTTTATAGATAACAAATTTTCATTCAAGATTGTCTAAAAGCTCAAATTTCAATATAAGATTCAGAAAAGTGAATGTAAAATAAAATCTTCCTTGGCAGGATTTTAGGAGACATGCCCACTGATTAATTAGAGTCAGGCACTTTTTGGGAGCCGTGTCTATAAATGGTCAAACAGCCTCTAAGAGCAAGGCTAATAGTTACAGCCGGCTGCTGGCTGTAAGGTTCTTTACACGCTTCTCCCAGTCCACTCATATAGTAATAAGGTTTTCACTATTAATACATGGTCCATTTATCTTTCTCACAAACTTTCTTGGTTCTTGTGCCTAAGCTGGCTGTAAACTTACAACCCGCTTCTTCTCTCTCTCCTCCACCTTAGCATTTAGCCAGCTTACAGCCTCTTATTATACTTGCTCTAAGCAAACGCCCACCTCTATTAATCATTTACAGAGGAGAGAATCCTAAGGAGAGCGTCTTTGTTAATCTAGTACTGTTTATAGATGCAGTCGCCTTAAGATGCCCGCCTCACAGAGGCGCCTCTGTAATTAGCTATTTTCAAAGCAGGGCTAAGTGTGCCCCTATAAAAATTGATTGACAGAGGTGACACGTTTAAGAGACCCGCTTCTAAAATAGCTGTCCTAGAAAAATTCATGATTTTTTCTTATAGACTCAGATGAAGACAAATTTTATATTAAAATTGTAGAGCTCGACACGGTCTACAACTTTGTATTGGCAAGTTCTTGATTTGATACTGCTTAGAGTCCCAACAATCCAACCTATCTGCCAAACGATCTCATGACAAAGTAATTTTGAATCATTATCTTAAATGTTTCCTGAGAGAATCTACATCCAAAACGCTTCACTAAGAACCTAGATTCCTATCAAATGCACCCTAAATCATATATAGAGCCGTTTTATCACCTACACTAAACAAAGGAAGCAAGATGAAGTGGATACGCTTCATCAAATTACAACGCTATTACCTTTTACCTCTAGACATCTTGACTGAATCTTTAATAGCGCCATATGTGGCTTTGTTATACGTGGTACATAATTAAGCAAACTAGAACCTTAACTCTAGCTTAATCCGATAGTAACATAGCTTTCTTGTATTCTGTGCACAGATACTTAATTGTTATTGATGACATATGGGACATCACTGTTTGGGAAATGATAAAATGTGCTTTGCCGGATAATTGTTATGGAAATAAAATTATCACAACAACCCGTATTCTCAATATCGCCGAACAAGCTGGTGGTGCATACAAGTTAGAGCCACTTTCTATGAACAACTCCCGAAAATTACTGTATCAAAGAATATTTGGAAATGAAAGCAAAGACAACAATGAAGACAATGAAAAATGTCCCGATGAGCTGGTGGAAGTATCTGAAAAAATATTGAAGAAATGTGCGGGTGTACCCTTGGCTATCATTACCATGGCTAGTCTATTGGCTTGTAAAGCAAGAAATAAAATGGAATGGTGCAAGGTGTGCAACTCTGTTGGTACTGGTCTTGAAAACAACTCAGCTTTGGAGAACATGAGAAAGATTTTAGCATTCAGCTATTTTGATCTGCCATACCATCTAAGGACTTGCTTGTTATATTTAAGTGTGTTTCCAGAAGATTATAAAATTAGCAAAAACCGTTTGATATGGATGTGGATTGCTGAAGGTTTTATCCAGTCTGGAAGACAGTGGAGGTGCCTATTTGATTGCGGCGAGAGTTATTTCAATGAGCTCATAAATAGAAGTATGATTCAACCCATACATGACACATACACTGGCTTGATAAAACAATGCCGCGTACATGATATGATCCTTGATCTAATTTGTTCCTTATCAAGTGAAGAGAACTTTGTTACTATACTAAATGATGTAGAAGGCACATCTCCATCAAATATGACCCGGAGGTTATCCTTTCAAAATGGCAAGGAGGCTCATGCTGCTACTTTGAACTTGCAACAAGTGAGGTCAGCTGTTGTCTTTCCATCTGGCATTGATTTTGTTCCAGCCATTTGGAGTTTTCGAGTTTTACGTGTACTAGATTTACACCACTGTACTCTTTCACAAGATTACAGCCTTACCTACCTTGGTAACTTATTTCACTTGAGATACTTAGGGCTAAGTTGCACAGGTATTGTTCAGCTCCCTGAAAAAATAGGAAACTTGAAAAATTTGCAAACACTGAACGTGATGCACAATCAAATTTCTTGCTTGCCATCGTCTGTTGTTCAGCTAAGAAATTTGATGTGCCTATTGGTTGACAAGTGGACAAGAATGCCAAATGGAATTGGGAACCTAACATGCCTTGAAGAGCTGTCAGTATTAAGAATCGACAAGTCGAGCGTGGACATTATAGAAGAGTTGGGCCAGCTCTCTGAACTGAGGGTGCTACATATCGTCTTGGGTAGATGGGAAGACAAGTTAGTGGAGTGCTTAGGCAAGCTAACAAAGATACAGAATTTATCTATCGAGGTCCCCGGTGGTGATGAACGCAGCATTGGTGGATTGGATGCCTGCTGGGCCGACGTCGCCCCTCGACACCTCAGTGCACTGAAGACACGGCGGAGCTGCTGGTTGTCGAAGCTGCCAACTTGGATGATGAATCCGTCTCGTGTTGTGAGTCTCACCACCGTATCCATTGCCATGACTGAGCTAGAGCCAGTTGACCTCAAAATCCTTGGGAGGTTTCCAGCCCTCCGCTATCTAGATCTGGAGGTGCACCAGGAGAACCACAAAAACCATGATGAATTCGCTTTTGGTGCTGGTTCGTTCCCATGCCTGGTACGCGGCGAGTTCCGCAGGTTCGCATGGCCTGTGGTATTTGGACGAGGAGCTATGCCCAGGCTCAGAGAGCTCTTTTTCAGCCTTTCCTATGTGAGGATGGGAGGAGAAACTGGTAGCAGCCGTTTGGGACTAGGGAAGCTGCCATCTCTCCAGCGTATCAACTTTGACTTCGTGTCTGAAGGCGTCACCAAGGAGGCAGTGAAGAAAGCTAAGGCTGCGCTGTGTCTTGCAGCACAAAACCATCCCAATCGTCCCACTCTTCGAATCTGATCAAATCAGATTGATGCACTGGTTAAGATGCAGGTGCGGTACTAATTTACGTACTATGCATTTTCCTTCTATCTGCCTCTCACCATTTCACTTTCTATCTGCCTCTAACTTTATTTTCTTATCTAAACAAAATGGCAGACGACGCACATGGGCTTGCAAGGCTACTACCACTACCTCCTCGTCAGCCTCTTCATCGTCGCCACCGTCCTCGGCGCGCTCCTGCTGGAGAGCTTCCCCGTGGACCTCGCCTTGGGCGTCCTCATCGCGCTGCAGGGGCTCTGGTTCTACCAGACGCCGTTCACGTTGTACCTGTACGGGCCCATGCTCCCTGCGGGCTGCGCCCGTGAGTCCGTGGCGCCAACGGCCACATCGACTGCAGCGCACGCGCCGCGCAGCTCGCCAAACTCCAGTTCTTTGGCCTCATCTTCGCGTTCGTCGTGCTCGGGTGCTACGCCGTTGCTGCGGCGAGGTATGGGCATCCGGAGCTGGCCGTTATGCACGACAGGCACGTCGCGGCCATGGAGTGCCTGGGTGACGCCGGCGGTGGTGGCGACAGGAGGAGTGCGCGATCTAGTGGCCAATGGACAATGGTGCTGCTCTGGACTCTGGTTCTTGGATTTGATATAGCTGTATAGGAAATTCAGAGTACATGCATGATCCGAAATAGCCTGGCCATTCAGATTTCAGAGTTTTCAGACTTTCGGTATCAGGGTAGAGAGTGTACATTTTGGGATTAATTCAGGCAAAATTACCAAAGCTTTTTCTCATCAAGTTAAGAGTTTGGATCTGGATTGGCCCGTACCCATGTTCAACACTGGCCAGCCCTTCCCCACCAGCCCAGATTTACTCTCTGTTCTGTGTTCATTCCCCGCGCCGCATTCGCGATGGTCTCGTAGTGCAGGCGGACGAGAGAGGCAGTGGCGACAGCGGACCAGGCGGACGGTGACGGCGGAGACTCCTTCGCCGCGCTGCATCCCCGCCATGGCGCTGGTCTCTAGTGGGGGCGGATGGCGGCGTAGGCGGACGGCTACGGCAGCGGCAGACGGCGGCGGACGGGTTCGGACGGTGACGGCAGTGGCTCGGCAGGGCTACGCACCGATGTGCTAAATCATAAGATTCTTCGTTGCTATTTCGTTGCTCAAATGGACTAGATTGATCTGGATCGAGGCACAACTGAATATTGATCAATGTATATGGTTCATCGATGATAGTTGTTGCTAGTGCGTTACTCGAATGAACTGAAGTGATCTTAAGTATGATCAGAGCAGCACCTACAAGAAAGGATACGCGTTCTCTTCTATCTGAATGTTGATGGATGGTACGGTTAATTTATCATGAAAAAAAAGGATGGGTAAGATATGCTTGTTGGCATTTCTTACATGATACAGTATGTTCTAATCCTGGAAAGGTGCCTAGACAGGAGGTGACAACTGCTGCTAAGCTCAGGATACATGATTCTCTTGGAAACCTGCAGTACAGATGTATGATTTAAGTAAGGATCCTTATCACCACAGGGGTGGTCTCTTGTCAGATTATGCATAGGACTACCAAATAAGCCTAGAGAAGGAGTGGCTCTGCTTTAATTAGTGTTGAGTTGTAAATCAGTTAGGATCCAACGTCAGGTGGTGGTGTTACATAATCTAATGAATTGTAGATAAATATACAATATATGAGATATTTCTAAAATAATGTACCCCTTAGAAGTGCTGATTTCAGCTAGCCAAAATTGTGATTAGTTCAGTGTCAGTCCTAGCTTCCTAGGCGTATACGAACTCATTTCAGCTTGCTAGCTTGTCAGTGCACCAATTCCACATTCCATTCCGAACCGATCAAACAGAACGTTGTACTACTGGCCACTGGGCCGCGCAAGACCGAGCTCTAGCAGCCGCGTCGTACAGAAGGCCGACGGCGCTGTGGAGGTACCACGGTGGACGGCGACAGCCATTGGCTTCGGTCGCTGCGAAAGACGGCCCCGGCGGCGCGGCAGTCGGTGCAGAGTGGGGCGCGGGCGTGGCAGGAGCAGACCTTGTTGGTGCCGTGCACGAGTGACGAGTCGGTCGTACGGCAGGCAGAGCCTGGCGGCATCGGCGCGGCAGTAGACCTCCGCCGCCGTGGTTCAGGTCGCCGCCTCCGTGCCGGCGTCACCGCCGTCCGCCCGAGTTCCCGTTCGTACGAGGAGAAATGAAGGACGACGCGTTGATGTGGAGATCGAGAAACCGAGCGAAGTGAATCTGGGCTCTGGCGGACAAGGGCTTCCTTTGGGCATGGATAGGGCCGGCTCCAGTCCAAATCCAAGACGAAATTAATTGTAATTAATTAATCCAGTGCTTTAAGCTCCGTACAATTTTTTGAAAGGGAGTAAAACTCTCAAATTTATACATGGTTTCACGAGTTGCTTAACTTATGCTGTAACTGTTACTGATTTTAGATGAGGGAGATATAAAACAAGAGGAATACTTGTTAGCGTCAATGTTCTAAATAGCGGGCTAAGCCCCTTAGCGGCAGCCTTTTTCAATGGCTAAGAAAGGCTATAACAGGCTAAGCTATTTAGCGGCTGAGTAAAAATTATGTCAACCATTAGATAATTTTATATGTAATAAATATAGAAGATGAGGCCAATTCATTTACAGTAAAGAGTACACCAATCGCGAGCAGCGGTAGCAATGTGGTATAGAAAATCCTAAACGAATCAGCTATTCAGTTCACCATGAGTTGCAGCACTGCTGTACAACCATTCACATCCAGGGATCCAGCAGCCAGTCGAAAACAATACAGGAAATTAGAAATACGAGAAGAACAGAGGAATATTGCCTCTCACAGCGACGGCTGCAGACCTGCACTCCAGCGTTGTGAGCCCGTGACCATCCCCACCGCTGTCCAGTCGCCCCTCGCCAGTCCAGCGCTCCCGCTGCTCGCCAGTTGCAACAACAACAGCTGCCGCCGCCATCACGAGCTCGGAGAGGAACGACCGAACAAGAGAATAGCTAGGTTACCGAGTCTTACTGCCAGCACTTTGGGCCTGCGCTTGATTTGGGCAGGAGGGAAATCAAAGTCCACGCAGTCTTGCCAGATAGCGGCGTTAAATAGACAGACGCTACGCTTCGACAAGTTTAGCGCTACAGAATTATTTCCGCTATTTAGCGGCTAAAAGTGCGCTATTCCGGCTAAAGCGGTGTCTATTTAGCGCCGCTATAGCGCAATGGTGTTCTTGCAAATTGTGTTGTAGATGACCCAATAATGTTTGTTTCATTCATTCATGGAGCGAACCAAATTGTGTTGTGCCTCTCCTTTCATACCTCAATCGAAAGGCAGAGGTCAGTAATGCTTTACACAGAGTTATTACAAAAACCAAAATTAATAAAATAACTAAATTAAACTAAGAAAACTGATTACAGAAACCAAAATTATGATACCAGTAATGCTTTACACAGATTGAAGGAGTCATGTGAGCTGTTCTCTTGTCGGCATTCGCAATGTGAAAGCCGGACTGTCAGACTGGCAAAGCTGCAACAGCTGCCTGGCAGAGTACCTGGCTACGTCCAGCGGGACATGCATTTTTTTTTGTTTATAAAGGAAGTCTTTGTATTAATTTTAAGATCAGAATACCGAGTTGATACAATGTAATCTTGAAATTGCTTCTCACCTATGCATAACTAGCTAGATTCACAGAAGGTAACAAAAAAAAAAAGACGTACCCAGTGCAGAGAGCTCCCGCTCTGTGCGGGGTCTGGGAAGGGTCGTCTGTGCAATGCGAGGAGACCGCGACTCGAACCCGGTACCTTCTGATCACAGGCGATAAGACTCTACTGCTTGCATCAGACCCACCCATTCACAGAAGGTAACAAAAATTTAATAAATTTATAGACACACTTAGGCTTCTCAAAAAATGGAGAAGCCAAAGAAAACTATATTTCTATGGCTTTGGGTTTTTTTTTTGCTCCAAAACGGCTTTGGTTTCATTGTTCTTGGCTTTAGAAGCCCTTCTTGTGTGTGCTCGTTTGATAGGGTTTTTAATTAAGTCGGTAGAGAGGCTCCAACAAAAAGTCATGCCAAAGAGAGCCTAATAACTATCAATCCTTAGGATAAAGCGGACTAAGTATGCACACCTTTATTTTCTTGACATATAATACTAGGATATGTGAGAAAGTCTAAAACATATAATTCACAGCTATCAAACCAAATCTTATTGAACAGAAAATTATCTAGGCTCCCAAAAACCCTTAAGTAACGAACTAAAGCCCCTGCGGCTGTTCCGCTAAGATGTAAGCGAAAATGGAATTTCTAGCTTACCTTTGACTACTGTTCAGCTAAGATGTTTGATGTGCCTGCGCATTGACATTCGTACAAGGGCACTAAAAGGGATTAGTAACCTAACTTCCCATGAATAAACCAATATATGGGTTCAAAGTTGTCCACACAAAGTCTTACCTCTTAATTATTGCTTTTTAGTAAATGTTTGGCGCATATGTTTATATCTAGAAGCAAAATTGTGCAAGCCACCATAGACACATAAGTAAACCTTTGCAGCCCATTAACTTAACAACACCAAGGTCATTAAATCAGCTGGACCCTATCAGTAACAATTTCGATGTTGGTAACAACAAAGTACGAAACTTCTTGGGCAAACAAAATTTATGACGAATATGATGTTTAAATTATTATCCCATGAATAAATTAATGAAAATTTTGCAGAGGGACACCAAACTTGTGTGGAATTGGCCGCTTAACACGCTAGCTCACTTTTCTCTTAGGTAGCATTACCAAAGATAGGATCCTTGCTGATGGACACCACACCCACTAAAATAATATTTTGATTTGGGCTATCTAAATCCAAAGGTAAAGCCCCAAGATTGAAGTACCAACAGTTCCTGCCAGCACTCAGTCAAACCATCATAGCGTAGCAGCAGCAACAACACTTCCTGCCAGCACTCAATCAACTAACCGTGGCGAACCCTGCCACCTACTGGCAACAGCAGCTGCTTGCATCCAACCCACTGGCTCCGGCAAACGCCGCTACATACAAGCAACAACAACAACTGCAACAGGTCCTGTCAGCGGTCAGTCAACTAGCTGTGGCAAACCATGCGGCCTACCTGCAACAACAACATCTGCTTGCATCCAACCCACTGGCTGCGGCCAATGCCGCTGCATACTTACAACAATAGCAGCTGCAACAAATCCTACCAGCGCTCAGTCAACCAGCCGTGGTGAACCCCGCCGCCTACTTGCAACAGCAACAGCAACAACTTCTTCCATTCAACCAGATGGCTGCGGCGAAAACCGCTGCATACCTGCAACAACATCAACAGCTTCCAGTTAACCCACCGGCAGTTGCTAACCCATTGGCTGCCGCCTTCCTGCAGCAGCAACAATTGTCGCCATTCAACCAGATATCTTTGACGAACCCTGCCTTGTCGTGGCAGCAACCCATAGTTGGAGGAGACATCTTCTAGATTACATATGAGTTGTACTTGATAACAAAGCTCTCATACCGGCGTGTGCAACTTCCCAGAAATAATCAATATATTGTTTGAGATTTATCTGAGTCTATTTCTTAACTGTGTTCTTCATATATACAATTGAAACCATCAAATCATAATTAAAGACACATGCTTGGTTAATACGTAGACAATACGACATTACTTCATCAATCCAAAGATGTGCCAGCCCGACCTCTTGAATGTTCTCGTTCAGGTGTGTGCGTGTGTGTTTATATGATAGATGCGACTGTACGCGCTTGCAGCTGAGTACTTGCATTTGTGATATGTTCTTTTGAGAAAGTGATGGGCACATATGCTTTGACCGTGGCCGTTCAAATCTGGTGCACGTATACTAAGGAAAACACAATATAAGTTCATGAGCAAACCTATATGTGCCTCTGAAGTTGTTCACGCAAAGTCTTACCACTTAATTATTGTCTTTAGTAAATATTGGGTGCATATGTTTTTAACTAGAACCCAAATTGTGCATGCCACCATAAAACTGTAGACATGTAAGGTATCTTTGCAGCCCATGAACTTAACAACACCAAGGTCATTAAATCAGCTGGACCCTATCAGTAACAATTTTGATGTTGGGGTCAACAAAGTACAAAACTTCTTGGCCAAAAATAATTTATGACCAATATGAAGTTTAAATTATTATCCCTTGAATAAATTAATGAAAATTTTGCGGAGGGACACCAAACTTGTGTGGAATTTGCAGCTCAACACACTAGCTCACTTTTCAGCTAGGTAGCATTACCAAAGATGGGATGCTTGCTAATGGGCACCACACCCACTAAAATAGTATTTTGATTTGGGCTATCTAAATCCTAAAGTAAAGGCCCGCGATTGAAGTACCAACCGCCCACCGCCATCCTACAATTTTGTAGAGAGAACCCACATGGAGTGTGCCGTTCGACTCTAGCTTAGTCCAATGGATTGCAATTTCCTTACATGTTAAGCTTGTGACAAAGGGCATGCTCTGAAATGTTAAATGTAAAAAATTAAGAAGTTCATTACTAACATGATGGTTTACTAGGCGTAGCTCAAAACACTAGAACCAACGTAGCCTGCACTCACATGTCAAATAAAAACAGAAGGAATATCTTATCACATCTATATGAGCACCCATGACACAAATTATACAGACTCATGCAATTCCATCGTAAATAAAAAAAGGAACAGTAAAGGAAGCCATCATCAAGAGTTGTTCCACTCATTTCGATCAGGTGTCAACTGAAGTTATTCTTTTTAAATATTTTTAGCCATATTTGATTTCCATATCCCAAAATGGGTGCCCAGTCCTAGCGATTAAGCTTACTAGCCCAATGTTCTCGATCTTTCGGACTAGATTCGACTCGTGTGTAAGCAAAGTCAAAATCTCTTTACGTAGACTCTAACGAAATAAATATGTGTACCCAGGGCACATTGTTCTAGCATAAAAGAATACGAAGGAGTGTCTTGTATGGAACTTCGAATTTGGATGTTGTAGTTTTTCGATAGAAAAATCAATGCTGAGCCCCATCTTAGTCTCTTTTTTCTTGAGTTTTTGCAGGATTGCTTTGTAAGGTTTACATTAGTCATCATGTTGTCATTGTTCATGAATGGATCTATGCCTTTGAGCCCTAACTTATGTTTTAGATAGCTAGGAGGTTGGCCATGGTGTCCTCTTCGTCTCTATATTAAAGGTTAGACTCATATTGTAGCTAGTGCAAGGAACAAAAGTTGCATAAAATTTTTCATTCTCCATTCTATATGGAAACAAGTTAACTTTGACATTTGTAAAAGCTAGATGGACACCTATTTGAATCAAGAGCTAGAGTTCAACATATACTCCATCCACTCGGCTCATTACACGCCTCGGCTTTTCCCAAAGTTAGTTTTCTAACTTTGACAAACTTCCTAGAAAATCTATAAAAAAATTTTGAACATCAAGTTTCTTTCGGTGAATTATTTATGATAGATGTCTTGACAGTGCTTTTTTGTCATCAAAGTTGATTTAAAACTTTGTCAAAGTGATACAATATGGGGTTTAGACAATACTAAAGTAAATTGTAATCAAGAACACAGGGACTGTGTGGCAATTGCCATGTTTAGCTATAAGCATTCTAATTTTGTACATTCTATGTGTGTGCATGCATCTGTACTTACCAGGATTTCAATTAGTGTCGATCTTGTAGCATTTGTTCATTCATTGCTGAATAAATTCTCACCTAACCACTGTGCAAGCTTTAACCATGAGTACAACACTACAATAAAGTCCGTTGATGAAGGCTATGATACGCGTGAGCAAGTCCTAACTTTACATACTGCCTCTTGTTTATAAAGTGAAACATTTATGATGTGGCTAAGGCTGTAACATGTGTAAAGGTGAAGTGATCATGCATGTCATTCCTCATGTATAAAAAAATATTCCAATAGAAAAAGACACATTTTCCTTGTATGCGTAGTGGAAATTGTCTTTCCTACACGAACCATATAATCCAATGAAATTGATAATTAAATGTCAAAATCGACTAGGTGCCATGTCATCTATAGCTTATCATTTGTTTGGCGAAAAGCCAAAATCTAAATAGATATACATGAGCTCTCACTTGTATAAATAGGCCCCAAATCAGTAGTTAATCCATCACCCATAACATTGAGAGCAATCGAAACATACCAAGTGAAACAAACTAGCAACGTCCACGCAACAATGGCTACCAAGATATTTGCCCTCCTTGCGCTCCTTGCTCTTTCAAGGTGAGCGCTACAATCATGCATCATTATTCCACAAAGCTCACTTGCTCCTAATGCTATTAATCCACAATTCCTCCCACCAATTACTCCTGTGGGTTCGAACAATCAGCATGCAGGCCTACAAAGCTACGGCGAGCTTGCTGCGAGCATCTTACAACAACCAATTGTCCAATTGCAACAGCAATCCTTAGCCCATCTAACAAATGCAGAGACCATGGCGGCGGCAAAGAGGCAAAGCGATTCTGCCTCGCCAAAGACTCGATCAACTAACTAGTGGCGAACCACTCGCCGCCATCGGGCAACAACAAATGCTTGCATCCAACCCACTCGGCTCCGGCGAACGCCACTGCATACCGAAAACAACAACAATCGCAACAGGTCTGTCGGCGGTCAATCAACTAGCCGTGGCAAACCACGCCGCCTACCCGCAACAACAACAACTGCTTGCATCCAACTCACTAGTCTGCGGCCAATGCCGCTGCATACCGCAACAACAAAGAGCACGCAACAAATCCTACTAGCGCTCGGTCAACCGGCGGGGTGAACCTCGCCGCCTACTTGCAACAAAGCAACAACTTCTTCCATTCAACCAGATGGCTGCGGCGAAAACCGCTGCATACCGCAACAACATCAACAGCTTCCGGTTAACCCACGGCGATTGCTAACCCATTGGTTGCCGCCTTCTGCAGCAGCAGAACAATTGTCGCCATTCAACCAGATATCTTTGACGAACCACGCCTTGTCGTGGCAGCAACCCATAGTTGGAGGAGACATCTTCTAGATTACATATGAGTTGTACTTGATAACAAAGCTCTCATACCGTGTGCAACTTCCCGAAATAATCAATATATTGTTTGAGATTTATCTGAGTCTATTTCTTAACGTGTTCTTCATATATACAATTGAAACCATCAAATCATAATTAAAGACACATGCTTGGTTAATCGTGAGACAATACGACATTACTTCATCAATCCAAAGATGTGCCAGCCCGACCTCTTGAATGTTCTCGTTCGGGTGTGTGCGTGTGTGTTTATATGATAGATGCGATCGTCTGGCGCGCTTGCAGCTGAGTACTTGCATTTGTGATATGTTCTTTTGAGAAAGTGATGGGCACATATGCTTTGACCGTGGCCGTTCAAATCTGGTGCACGTATACTAAGGAAAACACAATATAAGTTCATGAGCAAACCTATATGTGCCTCTGAAGTTGTTCACGCAAAGTCTTACCACTTAATTATTGTCTTTAGTAAATATTGGGTGCATATGTTTTTAACTAGAACCCAAATTGTGCATGCCACCATAAAACTGTAGACATGTAAGGTATCTTTGCAGCCCATGAACTTAACAACACCAAGGTCATTAAATCAGCTGGACCCTATCAGTAACAATTTTGATGTTGGGGTCAACAAAGTACAAAACTTCTTGGCCAAAAATAATTTATGACCAATATGAAGTTTAAATTATTATCCCTTGAATAAATTAATGAAAATTTTGCGGAGGGACACCAAACTTGTGTGGAATTTGCAGCTCAACACACTAGCTCACTTTTCAGCTAGGTAGCATTACCAAAGATGGGATGCTTGCTAATGGGCACCACACCCACTAAAATAGTATTTTGATTTGGGCTATCTAAATCCAAAAGCAAAGCCCTAAGATTGAAGTACCAACCGGCCACCGCCATCCTACAATTTTGTAGAGAGAACCCACATGGAGTGTGCCGTTCTGACTCCTAGCTTAGTCCAATGGATTGCAATTTCCTTCTGTGTTAAGCTTGTGACAAAGGGCATGCTCTGAAATGTTAAATGTAAAAAATTAAGAAGTTCATTACTAACATGATGGTTTACTAGGCGTAGCTCAAAACACTAGAACCAACGTAGCCTGCACTCACATGTCAAATAAAAACAGAAGGAATATCTTATCACATCTATATGAGCACCCATGACACAAATTATACAGACTCATGCAATTCCATCGTAAATAAAAAAGGAACAGTAAAGGAAGCCATCATCAAGAGTTGTTCCACTCATTTCGATCAGGTGTCAACTGAAGTTATTCTTTTTAAATATTTTTAGCCATATTTGATTTCCATATCCCAAAATGGGTGCCCAGTCCTAGCGATTAAGCTTACTAGCCCAATGTTCTCGATCTTTCGGACTAGATTCGACTCGTGTGTAAGCAAAGTCAAAATCTCTTTACGTAGACTCTAACGAAATAAATATGTGTACCCAGGGCACATTGTTCTAGCATAAAAGAATACGAAGGAGTGTCTTGTATGGAACTTCGAATTTGGATGTTGTAGTTTTTCGATAGAAAAATCAATGCTGAGCCCCATCTTAGTCTCTTTTTTCTTGAGTTTTTGCAGGATTGCTGAGTAAGGTTTACATTAGTCATCATGTTGTCATTGTTCATGAATGGATCTATGCCTTTGAGCCCTAACTTATGTTTTAGATAGCTAGGAGGTTGGCCATGGTGTCCTCTTCGTCTCTATATTAAAGGTTAGACTCATATTGTAGCTAGTGCAAGGAACAAAAGTTGCATAAAATTTTTCATTCTCCATTCTATATGGAAACAAGTTAACTTTGACATTTGTAAAAGCTAGATGGACACCTATTTGAATCAAGAGCTAGAGTTCAACATATACTCCATCCACTCTGGCTCATTACACGCTCTGGCTTTTCCCAAAGTTAGTTTTCTCTAACTTTGACAAACTTCCTAGAAAATCTATAAAAAAATTTTGAACATCAAGTTTCTTTCGGTGAATTATTTATGATAGATGTATTGACAGTGCTTTTTTGTCATCAAAGTTGATTTAAAACTTTGTCAAAGTGATACAATATGGGGTTTAGACAATACTAAAGTAAATTGTAATCAAGAACACAGGGACTGTGTGGCAATTGCCATGTTTAGCTATAAGCATTCTAATTTTGTACATTCTATGTGTGTGCATGCATCTGTACATACCGGGATTTCAATTAGTGTCGATCTTGTAGCATTTGTTCATTCATTGCTGAATAAATTCTCACCTAACCACTGTGCAAGCTTTAACCATGAGTACAACACTACAATAAAGTCCGTTGATGAAGGCTATGATACGCGTGAGCAAGTCCTAACTTTACATACTCGTCTTGTTTATAAAGTGAAACATTTATGATGTGGCTAAGGCTGTAACATGTGTAAAGGTGAAGTGATCATGCATGTCATTCCTCATGTATAAAAAATATTCCAATAGAAAAAGACACATTTTCCTTGTACGTAGTGGAAATTGTCTTTCCTACACAGACCATATAATCCAATGAAATTGATAATTAAATGTCAAAATCGACTAGGTGCCATGTCATCTATAGCTTATCTGTTGTTTGGCGAAAAGCCAAAATCTAAATAGATATACATGAGCTCTCACTTGTATAAATAGGCCCCAAATCAGTAGTTAATCCATCACCCATAACATTGAGAGCAATCGAAAAATACCAAGTGAAACAAACTAGCAACGTCCCACGCAACAATGGCTACCAAGATATTTGCCCTCCTTGCGCCTCCTTGCTCTTTCAAATTGGCGCTACAACTGCGGTCATTATTCCACAAAGGTGCTCACTTGCTCCTAATGCTATTAATCCACAATTCCTCCCACCAATTACTCCTATGGGGTTCGAACAATCAGGCGTGCAGCAGCCTCTGACAAAGTTACAGCAGCGGCTTACGTGAGCATCTTACAACAACCAATTGCCCAATTGCAACAAAGCAATCCTTAGCCCATCTAACCAGACATGCAGACCATGGCAACAAGCAGAAGAGCAAGCAATGATTCCTCCCAAAGACTTTCGATCAACTAGCCGTGGCGAACCCTCGCCGCCATCGGGCAACAACAACTGCTTGCATCCAACCCATCGCTCCGGCGAACGCACGCATACCGAAACAACAACAAGCGCAACAGTCCTGTCGTCGGTCAATCAACTCGCCGTGGCAAACCACGCCGCCTACCGCAACAACAACAACAAATGCTTACATCCAACCCACTAGCTGCGGCCAATGCCGCTGCATACACCGCAACAACAACAGAGCCGCAAATAAATCCTACTAGCGCTCGGTCAACCGGCGGGTGAACCCTCGCCGCCTACTTGCAACAACAACAGCTTCTTCCATTCAACCACCGGGTTGCGGCGAACACCGCTGCATACCCGCAACAACATCATCAGCTTCAGGTTAACCCATCGGGCGATTGCTAACCCATTGGCTGCCGCCTTCCTGCAGCAGCAACAATTGTCGCCATTCAACCAGATATCTTTGACGAACGCTGCCTTGTCGTGGCAGCAACCCATAGTTGGAGGTGCCATCTTCTAGATTACATATGAGTTGTACTTGATAACAAAGCTCTCATACCGGCGTGTGCAACTTTCCAGAAATAATCAATATATTGTTTGAGATTTATCTGAGTCTATTTCTTAACCGTGTTCTTCATATACACAATTGAAACCATCAAATCATAATTAAAGACACATGCTTGGTTAATACGTAGACAATACGACATTACTTCATCAATCCAAAGATGTGCCAGCCCGACCTCTTGAATGTTCTCGTTCGGGTGTGTGCGTGTGTGTTTATATGATAGATGCGACTGTACGCGCTTGCAGCTGAGTACTTGCATTTGTGATATGTTCTTTTGAGAAAGTGATGGGCACATATCCTTTGACCGTGGCCGTTCAAATCTGGTGCACGTATACTAAGGAAAACACAATATAAGTTCATGAGCAAACCTATATGTGCCTCTGAAGTTGTTCACGCAAAGTCTTACCACTTAATTATTGTCTTTAGTAAATATTGGGTGCATATGTTTTTAACTAGAACCCAAATTGTGCATGCCACCATAAAACTGTAGACATGTAAGGTATCTTTGCAGCCCATGAACTTACCAACACCAAGGTCATTAAATCAGCTGGACCCTATCAGTAACAATTTTGATGTTGGTAGCAACAAAGTACAAAACTTCTTGGCCAAAAATAATTTATGACCAATATGAAGTTTAAATTATTATCCCTTGAATAAATTAATGAAAATTTTGCGGAGGGACACCAAACTTGTGTGGAATTTGCAGCTCAACACACTAGCTCACTTTTCAGCTAGGTAGCATTACCAAAGATGGGATGCTTGCTAATGGGCACCACACCCACTAAAATAGTATTTTGATTTGGGCTATCTAAATCCAAAAGCAAAGCCCTAAGATTGAAGTACCAACCGGCCACCGCCATCCTACAATTTTGTAGAGAGAACCCACATGGAGTGTGCCGTTCTGACTCCTAGCTTAGTCCAATGGATTGCAATTTCCTTCTGTGTTAAGCTTGTGACAAAGGGCATGCTCTGAAATGTTAAATGTAAAAAATTAAGAAGTTCATTACTAACATGATGGTTTACTAGGCGTAGCTCAAAACACTAGAACCAACGTAGCCTGCACTCAGATGTCAAATAAAAACAGAAGGAATATCTTATCACATCTATATGAGCACCCATGACACAAATTATACAGACTCATGCAATTCCATCGTAAATAAAAAAAGGAACAGTAAAGGAAGCCATCATCAAGAGTTGTTCCACTCATTTCGATCAGGTGTCAACTGAAGTTATTCTTTTTAAATATTTTTAGCCATATTTGATTTCCATATCCCAAAATGGGTGCCCAGTCCTAGCGATTAAGCTTACTAGCCCAATGTTCTCGATCTTTCGGACTAGATTCGACTCGTGTGTAAGCAAAGTCAAAATCTCTTTACGTAGACTCTAACGAATTAAATATGTGTACCCAGGGCACATTGTTCTAGCATAAAAGAATACGAAGGAGTGTCTTGTATGGAACTTCGAATTTGGATGTTGTAGTTTTTCGATAGAAAAATCAATGCTGAGCCCCATCTTAGTCTCTTTTTTCTTGAGTTTTTGCAGGATTGCTGAGTAAGGTTTACATTAGTCATCATGTTGTCATTGTTCATGAATGGATCTATGCCTTTGAGCCCTAACTTATGTTTTAGATAGCTAGGAGGTTGGCCATGGTGTCCTCTTCGTCTCTATATTAAAGGTTAGACTCATATTGTAGCTAGTGCAAGGAACAAAAGTTGCATAAAATTTTTCATTCTCCATTCTATATGGAAACAAGTTAACTTTGACATTTGTAAAAGCTAGATGGACACCTATTTGAATCAAGAGCTAGAGTTCAACATATACTCCATCCACTCTGGCTCATTACACGCTCTGGCTTTTCCCAAAGTTAGTTTTCTCTAACTTTGACAAACTTCCTAGAAAATCTATAAAAAAATTTTGAACATCAAGTTTCTTTCGGTGAATTATTTATGATAGATGTCTTGACAGTGCTTTTTTGTCATCAAAGTTGATTTAAAACTTTGTCAAAGTGATACAATATGGGGTTTAGACAATACTAAAGTAAATTGTAATCAAGAACACAGGGACTGTGTGGCAATTGCCATGTTTAGCTATAAGCATTCTAATTTTGTACATTCTATGTGTGTGCATGCATCTGTACATACCGGGATTTCAATTAGTGTCGATCTTGTAGCATTTGTTCATTCATTGCTGAATAAATTCTCACCTAACCACTGTGCAAGCTTTAACCATGAGTACAACACTACAATAAAGTCCGTTGATGAAGGCTATGATACGCGTGAGCAAGTCCTAACTTTACATACTAAGTCTTGTTTATAAAGTGAAACATTTATGATGTGGCTAAGGCTGTAACATGTGTAAAGGTGAAGTGATCATGCATGTCATTCCTCATGTATAAAAAAATATTCCAATAGAAAAAGACACATTTTCCTTGTAATAGTGGAAATTGTCTTTCCTACACAGCACCATATAATCCAATGAAATTGATAATTAAATGTCAAAATCGACTAGGTGCCATGTCATCTATAGCTTATCTCATTGTTTGGCGAAAAGCCAAAATCTAAATAGATATACATGAGCTCTCACTTGTATAAATAGGCCCCAAATCAAGAGTTAATCCATCACCCATAACATTGAGAGCAATCGAAACATACCAAGTGAAACAAACTAGCAACGTCCACGCAACAATGGCTACCAAGATATTTGCCCTCCTTGCGCTCCTTGCTCTTTTCGGTGGCGCTTCTAAATCATGATCATTATTCCACAAAGTGCTCACTTGCTCCTAATGCTATTAATCCACAATTCCTCCCACCAATTACTCCTATGGGGTTCGAACAATCAGGTATGCGAGCCTACAGAGCTACAGCAGAGCTTGCAATGAGCATCTTACAACAACCAATTGCCCAATTGCAACAAAGAATCCTTAGCCCATCTAACCATCACAGACCATGGCGGTATGCAGCAAAGAAGAACAGCAGTTCTGCCGCCTTTCGATCAACTAGCCGTGGCGAACCACGCCGCCATCGGCAACAACAAATGCTTGCATCCAACCCATCGCTCCGCGCGAACGCCGCTGCATACCGAAACAACAACAATCGCAGCAGTCCTGCCGGCGGTCAATCAACTCGCCGTGGCAAACCACGCCGCCTACACCGCAACAACAACATTTGCTTGCATCCAACCCCACTAAGCTGCGGCCAATGCCGCTGCATACCGCAACAACAAAGAGCCGCAACAAATCCTACTAGCGCTTTCGATCAACCGGCGGGGTGAACCACTGCCGCCTACTTGCAACAAAGAATAGCTTCTTCCATTCAACCAGCTGGCTGCGGCGAACACCGCTGCATACCGCAACAACATCAGCTTGCTTCCGAGTTAACCCATCGGCGATTTGCTAACCCATTGGCTGCCGCCTTCCTGCAGCAGCAACAATTGTCGCCATTCAACCAGATATCTTTGACGAACGCTGCCTTGTCGTGGCAGCAACCCATAGTTGGAGGTGCCATCTTCTAGATTACATATGAGTTGTACTTGATAACAAAGCTCTCATACCGGCGTGTGCAACTTTCCGAAATAATCAATATATTGTTTGAGATTTATCGAGTCTATTTCTTAACCGTGTTCTTCATATACACAATTGAAACCATCAAATCATAATTAAAGACACATGCTTGGTTAATCGTGAACAATACGACATTACTTCATCAATCCAAAGATGTGCCAGCCCGACCTCTTGAATGTTCTCGTTCGGGTGTGTGCGTGTGTGTTTATATGATAGATGCGACTGTCTGGCGCTTGCAGCTGAGTACTTGCATTTGTGATATGTTCTTTTGAGAAAGTGATGGGCACATATCCTTTGACCGTGGCCGTTCAAATCTGGTGCACGTATACTAAGGAAAACACAATATAAGTTCATGAGCAAACCTATATGTGCCTCTGAAGTTGTTCACGCAAAGTCTTACCACTTAATTATTGTCTTTAGTAAATATTGGGTGCATATGTTTTTAACTAGAACCCAAATTGTGCATGCCACCATAAAACAGTAGACATGTAAGGTATCTTTGCAGCCCATGAACTTACCAACACCAAGGTCATTAAATCAGCTGGACCCTATCAAGAACAATTTTGATGTTGGTAGCAACAAAGTACAAAACTTCTTGGCCAAAAATAATTTATGACCAATATGAAGTTTAAATTATTATCCCTTGAATAAATTAATGAAAATTTTGGGAGGGACACCAAACTTGTGTGGAATTTGCAGCTCAACACACTAGCTCACTTTTCAGCTAGGTAGCATTACCAAAAGATGGGATGCTTGCTAATGGGCACCACACCCACTAAAATAGTATTTTGATTTGGGCTATCTAAATCCTAAAGTAAAGGCCCGCGATTGAAGTACCAACCGCCCACCGCCATCCTACAATTTTGTAGAGAGAACCCACATGGAGTGTGCCGTTCGACTCTAGCTTAGTCCAATGGATTGCAATTTCCTTACCGTGTTAAGCTTGTGACAAAGGGCATGCTCTGAAATGTTAAATGTAAAAAATTAAGAAGTTCATTACTAACATGATGGTTTACTAGGCGTAGCTCAAAACACTAGAACCAACGTAGCCTGCACTCACATGTCAAATAAAAAAACAGAAGGAATATCTTATCACATCTATATGAGCACCCATGACACAAATTATACTGAGACTCATGCAATTCCATCGTAAATAAAAAAAGGAACAGTAAAAGGAAGCCATCATCAAGAGTTGTTCCACTCATTTCGATCGGTGTCAACTGAAGTTATTCTTTTAAATATTTTTAGCCATATTTGATTTCCATATCCCAAAATGGGTGCCCAGTCCTAGCGATTAAGCTTTACTAGCCCAATGTTCTCGATCTTTCGGACTAGATTCGACTCGTGTGTAAGCAAAGTCAAAATCTCTTTACGTGAGACTCTAACGAATTAAATATGTGTACCAGGGGCACATTGTTCTAGCATAAAAAGAATACGAAGGAGTGTCTTGTATGGAACTTCGAATTTGGATGTTGTAGTTTTTCGATAGAAAAATCAATGCCGAGCCCCATCTTAGTCTCTTTTTTTTCTTGAGTTTTTGCAGGATTGCTTTGAGTAAGGTTTACATTAGTCATCATGTTGTCATTGTTCATGAATGGATCTATGCCTTTGAGCCCTAACTTATGTTTTAGATAGCTAGGAGGTTGGCCATGGTGTCCTCTTCGTCTCTATATTAAAGGTTAGACTCATATTGTAGCTAGTGCAAGGAACAAAAGTTGCATAAAATTTTCATTCTCCATTCTATATGGAAACAAGTTAACTTTGACATTTGTAAAAGCTAGATGGACACCTATTTGAATCAAGAGCTAGAGTTCAACATATACTCCATCCACTCTGGCTCATTACACGCTCTGGCTTTTCCCAAAGTTAGTTTTCTCTAACTTTGACAAACTTCCTAGAAAATCTATAAAAAAATTTTGAACATCAAGTTTCTTTCGGTGAATTATTTATGATAGATGTCTTGACAAAGGTTTTTTTTGTCATCAAAGTTGATTTAAAACTTTGTCAAAGTGATACAATATGGGGTTTAGACAATACTAAAGTAAATTGTAATCAAGAACACAGGGACTGTGTGGCAATTGCCATGTTTAGCTATAAGCATTCTAATTTTGTACATTCTATGTGTGTGCATGCATCTGTACATACCGGGATTTCAATTAGTGTCGATCTTGTAGCATTTGTTCATTCATTGCTGAATAAATTCTCACCTAACCACTGTGCAAGCTTTAACCATGAGTACAACACTACAATAAAGTCCGTTGATGAAGGCTATGATACGCGTGAGCAAGTCCTAACTTTACATACTCGTCTTGTTTATAAAGTGAAACATTTATGATGTGGCTAAGGCTGTAACATGTGTAAAGGTGAAGTGATCATGCATGTCATTCCTCATGTATAAAAAATATTCCAATAGAAAAAGACACATTTTCCTTGTACGTAGTGGAAATTGTCTTTCCTACACAGACCATATAATCCAATGAAATTGATAATTAAATGTCAAAATCGACTAGGTGCCATGTCATCTATAGCTTATCTGTTGTTTGGCGAAAAGCCAAAATCTAAATAGATATACATGAGCTCTCACTTGTATAAATAGGCCCCAAATCAGTAGTTAATCCATCACCCATAACATTGAGAGCAATCAGAAACATACCAAGTGAAACAAACTAGCAACGTCCACGCAACAATGGCTACCAAGATATTTGCCCTCCTTGCGCTCCTTGCTCTTTCAGTGAGCGCTACAACTGCGGTCATTATTCCACAGTGCTCACTTGCTCCTAATGCTATTAATCCACAATTCCTCCCACCAATTACTCCTATGGGGTTCGAACAATCAGCTGTGCAGGCCTACAGGCTACAGCAGGCGCTTGCAGCGAGCATCTTACAACAACCAATTGCCCAATTGCAACAGCAATCCTTAGCCCATCTAACCGTACAGACCATGGCAGCGCAGCAGCAGCAACAGTTCCTGCCAGCACTCGATCAACTAGCCGTGGCGAACCCTGCCGCCTACTGGCAACAACAGCTGCTTGCATCCAACCCACTGGCTCCGGCGAACGCCGCTGCATACCAGAAACAACAACAACTGCAACAGGTCCTGTCAGCGGTCAATCAACTCGCCGTGGCAAACCCTGCCGCCTACCTGCAACAACAACAGCTGCTTGCATCCAACCCACTAGCTGCGGCCAATGCCGCTGCATACCTGCAACAACAGCAGCCGCAACAAATCCTACTAGCGCTCAGTCAACCGGCCGGGGTGAACCCTGCCGCCTACTTGCAACAGCAACAGCTTCTTCCATTCAACCAGCTGGCTGCGGCGAACACCGCTGCATACCTGCAACAACATCAGCTGCTTCCAGTTAACCCACTGGCAGTTGCTAACCCATTGGCTGCCGCCTTCCTGCAGCAGCAACAATTGTCGCCATTCAACCAGATATCTTTGACGAACGCTGCCTTGTCGTGGCAGCAACCCATAGTTGGAGGTGCCATCTTCTAGATTACATATGAGTTGTACTTGATAACAAAGCTCTCATACCGGCGTGTGCAACTTTCCAGAAATAATCAATATATTGTTTGAGATTTATCTGAGTCTATTTCTTAACCGTGTTCTTCATATACACAATTGAAACCATCAAATCATAATTAAAGACACATGCTTGGTTAATACGTAGACAATACGACATTACTTCATCAATCCAAAGATGTGCCAGCCCGACCTCTTGAATGTTCTCGTTCGGGTGTGTGCGTGTGTGTTTATATGATAGATGCGACTGTACGCGCTTGCAGCTGAGTACTTGCATTTGTGATATGTTCTTTTGAGAAAGTGATGGGCACATATCCTTTGACCGTGGCCGTTCAAATCTGGTGCACGTATACTAAGGAAAACACAATATAAGTTCATGAGCAAACCTATATGTGCCTCTGAAGTTGTTCACGCAAAGTCTTACCACTTAATTATTGTCTTTAGTAAATATTGGGTGCATATGTTTTTAACTAGAACCCAAATTGTGCATGCCACCATAAAACTGTAGACATGTAAGGTATCTTTGCAGCCCATGAACTTACCAACACCAAGGTCATTAAATCAGCTGGACCCTATCAGTAACAATTTTGATGTTGGTAGCAACAAAGTACAAAACTTCTTGGCCAAAAATAATTTATGACCAATATGAAGTTTAAATTATTATCCCTTGAATAAATTAATGAAAATTTTGCGGAGGGACACCAAACTTGTGTGGAATTTGCAGCTCAACACACTAGCTCACTTTTCAGCTAGGTAGCATTACCAAAGATGGGATGCTTGCTAATGGGCACCACACCCACTAAAATAGTATTTTGATTTGGGCTATCTAAATCCAAAAGCAAAGCCCTAAGATTGAAGTACCAACCGGCCACCGCCATCCTACAATTTTGTAGAGAGAACCCACATGGAGTGTGCCGTTCTGACTCCTAGCTTAGTCCAATGGATTGCAATTTCCTTCTGTGTTAAGCTTGTGACAAAGGGCATGCTCTGAAATGTTAAATGTAAAAAATTAAGAAGTTCATTACTAACATGATGGTTTACTAGGCGTAGCTCAAAACACTAGAACCAACGTAGCCTGCACTCACATGTCAAATAAAAACAGAAGGAATATCTTATCACATCTATATGAGCACCCATGACACAAATTATACAGACTCATGCAATTCCATCGTAAATAAAAAAAAGGAACAGTAAAGGAAGCCATCATCAAGAGTTGTTCCACTCATTTCGATCAGGTGTCAACTGAAGTTATTCTTTTTAAATATTTTTAGCCATATTTGATTTCCATATCCCAAAATGGGTGCCCAGTCCTAGCGATTAAGCTTACTAGCCCAATGTTCTCGATCTTTCGGACTAGATTCGACTCGTGTGTAAGCAAAGTCAAAATCTCTTTACGTAGACTCTAACGAATTAAATATGTGTACCCAGGGCACATTGTTCTAGCATAAAAGAATACGAAGGAGTGTCTTGTATGGAACTTCGAATTTGGATGTTGTAGTTTTTCGATAGAAAAATCAATGCTGAGCCCCATCTTAGTCTCTTTTTTCTTGAGTTTTTGCAGGATTGCTGAGTAAGGTTTACATTAGTCATCATGTTGTCATTGTTCATGAATGGATCTATGCCTTTGAGCCCTAACTTATGTTTTAGATAGCTAGGAGGTTGGCCATGGTGTCCTCTTCGTCTCTATATTAAAGGTTAGACTCATATTGTAGCTAGTGCAAGGAACAAAAGTTGCATAAAATTTTTCATTCTCCATTCTATATGGAAACAAGTTAACTTTGACATTTGTAAAAGCTAGATGGACACCTATTTGAATCAAGAGCTAGAGTTCAACATATACTCCATCCACTCTGGCTCATTACACGCTCTGGCTTTTCCCAAAGTTAGTTTTCTCTAACTTTGACAAACTTCCTAGAAAATCTATAAAAAAATTTTGAACATCAAGTTTCTTTCGGTGAATTATTTATGATAGATGTCTTGACAGTGCTTTTTTGTCATCAAAGTTGATTTAAAACTTTGTCAAAGTGATACAATATGGGGTTTAGACAATACTAAAGTAAATTGTAATCAAGAACACAGGGACTGTGTGGCAATTGCCATGTTTAGCTATAAGCATTCTAATTTTGTACATTCTATGTGTGTGCATGCATCTGTACATACCGGGATTTCAATTAGTGTCGATCTTGTAGCATTTGTTCATTCATTGCTGAATAAATTCTCACCTAACCACTGTGCAAGCTTTAACCATGAGTGTCACACCCCAAAATTTCTAATTTTGGGTTGTGCATAGAAAACACTAATTAAAATAAATGTTTTGATATTTGGATAAAATTTACCAATCTTAGTTTGAACTAGCGTGAACTTAGTTATAGGAAAATGTGAATTTTCAAGCTTTTCCAAATTAATTTGACGAGCTATTGCTTGATGTGATGCTTGGTTGTTGATTTATTTCATGTTGTGAGAAAAGATTTTAAAAATGCGTTTAGTAAGTCGATCTTCTTTCTCCAGCAATTCTTAGTCTTTCTCACCGATCAAATTCTTTGTTTTCCGACTTAATATTTGCTTGAGAAGTATCCTAAAATCTTTTCCATGAAATCCAAATCACTCCTTCCTGCTCACTATTCATCAACCTATCTCCATGGATACCTTGGGAATTTCTTTGGCTTTTTCTGGAACTTGTTCTCACTTGTTTGTGAGCATAATATAATTTTTAAATGCTCTAAAATATCTTTTCATGAGCTCCAAATATTTTATTTGGGTTCGTCTTGTTCTAAATTATCTTTGAGAATTTTTCCCTAGATTTTCGGAGCCTTCGGAGTATTTTTCGTGGCTTAAAATTCAATTCTGGGCTTTTCTAGAATTATTTTATCCATGAAATTAATTAATTCCGAAAATAATGAAATATCTCAGATTTCCTCATGCCCAAAGGCCCATGTCTTTATTTACTAATGGGCTTTAATAATTAATTAGGCCTATTAGTAAAGGTGGAGGATGCAACATCAATTAGTACCATATTGCTAGTTGATGTAGATGTGGGGAGTTTTTCTTCCTATATATATCTACCAACCCCTTGGGCAAAGCACACCAAAACTACCGTATGAGGAGCCCCTAGTTTGGGAAATCTCTCGTGTAGTAAATCATATTTTTCTCATCCTTCTCTCGCCGTTGCCGCTGCCGTCGCTGTCGCTGTCGCCGCCGCGCTGCCCAGCCCGGCCATACTCTCCTCGGCAACAAGTAAGTCCGCAGCCGTCCCTGCCGTTCTCCAACTCGTGGCTACATCCTGTCGTTGCTCCGTGGCCATGCAATCTGCTACTCATTGCCGAGCCCTAAGGTATGTGTTCCAACTAGCCAGCAAGCCGTCATGCAGATGCCCTGCAAATCTTTCCCGCTGGACATCATGTTCATAATGTTCATATATTCACCTCAGACACGACGGAACAGAGTTGTTCGCTGGCCAGTTCCAACAATGGTTGCACGATGTCTTATGCGTTCTATCACCGCCTGAGCTTCTCTACAAAGATGGACGCCCAAGCCTAACCAAAGCCCTTGCTGCCGATCTGGTGTCCGGTGCCCGATGTCTACAAGACACAAGTCATCAACATCATTGATCCACCAGCTGACGGGCACACCTACGTGAAGAGTCGTTCCTCCATCGTCGGGCATGCAGTGCAGGCTCCGTCAAGCTGCCGAGAACCACCAACGTGAGCTCGCCGAGCCACCTGACGGACGTTGCATCGGCTGCAAGTAAATGACAGGACGTCTGTGTTCAATGGTCAGCCCAGTCTTCCTTGCCCTATTATTTTATTGGCCATAAATACTATCAACGTCATGCCTGCGTCATTTAGATGTAATCTAGCAGCGATAACCATATCCACCTTTTGTCCGTGCATCTGTGCTTATCGGACCCGATCATCATCTGTGTTCCATCTGATGCGCCTCTGCATGCCTCCGTCAAGCTGCCAAGGCGGGCCATGCACCTGCAGTCCATCTGCTTGCAGTCTTGAAGTCCAGCAAGCAAGCAACCTCGTCGTTCACCTGGAAGCAAACAAGGACCATGCGTGTGTATACACAAGCAAGTAAATCCCCCATGCACAACAGCAGCAGGCAACCTCTTTGCCATGGCCACGTACGTCCAGATGGAGGAGGCCAGAGGTACAATATGATGTATTTACAGTTTGCCATCGGTCGTTTAATCTCCGTCGTTTCTTCGTTTTAAGTCCGATTCGAGTCGTTCGGTGGCGTTGGTTTCAGTAACGTCGAGCTCTCTACGCGGTAGTACCGATGTTTTTCATGTTACTTGTTTTTTTTCATATATAGTTATATATTAATTTGATTAATGTTAGTGTAATTGGTTTTATAATAATTAAAAGAAACATAGAACAGTAACGATCATTTATGAGTAATTGTTAATTTGATTACTAGCAATATAAATATGTTTTAAACTCTATTTGGTTAGTTTAAGCACTTTCTTATATACAAAAATTTGAGTTAGATGCTCTCACGTGCATTTTACTTTTGCAAAGTTAAAACTTTGATTTGATTAATCTATACGGCAACATTTATAAATAAAACATGATTTGTTTTAGCTCTGATTTAGGAGTATACATTGTGAACTTAAATATTAACTTGATTAAGATTAATGTGCAACTAGCTTTCTAAATTAATTACAAGCAATATAGGTTTTCCACGTCGGCCTTAATAAATGAATATTAAACTGGTTATATCAATTTAAATATATGTTTTGATTATAATTTGTTTAGCTGAACTCACGTCATATTCAGTTATAGTGTAGATGTTCTTACATGTTCTTTTAATTTGAAAAAGTTAAAGTTTATTTTGATTAAATAATACATGCACATCCGCTCCTTAGTACATTATTAATTATTCCATTGATAAATCCTAAACTGATGTAATGCTTGCATCATTTTGGTTTTCCTTTTAAAAATAATAAATGCAAGGGCTTATACGTGCTATATATGTTTTGAATATATACTCTCATTTGTTATTATATTTCAATTTAATTTGCATAAATGATATCAAAATATTTATAATTAAGGTATGATTAATTTATCTTAGTTTTCTAAATCTAACAACTCAAGTATAAAATGACTTAACTCAATTTTAGATATTTCCCTGAGATATCTTATACATGTTTTATGATCATTAAAATAGATAAAGCATATAGTTTTCTTTCCAACGTAAATCCTTCGATAGATGTTTCTGTTTTACCGTAGCTCCGATTAGTGTGCCTTTCGCGTGTGTGTGATCGTAGCAATGTGTAGATTAGATTTCGAATCTTTTCATTGATTGGTGTATTGTTCTAATCTAGTATGTTTGCTATGCATGCTTGTTCGGATGCTTGTGTGGTGCTTTTCGGTCTTGTCCAGTCGGTGAGTTTTGCGTTGGTAATCTATAAGAAGTTGGAGATCAAGAAGAAGAAGAAGAAGAAGAAGAAGAAGAAGAAGAAAACGTTGAAGATTAAAGCTTACCGAAGGATCGGTGTTTAAGGCAAGTATAGCTTGGGTTTTCCTTTCTGTGACCATGATCTTGAAACTTGATTAATGAATATGCTATAAACATAAACAAGGTGACTTTTTAGCAACATAAGGACTTGTCTTGTAAGTGATCATCCGGGACTTACAGTACAGCTGTGAGGGCTATATGGCTCTGGCTTTAGCTCAGTATGAGGACCTTTTCTAGATTGTTAGTGGTTACCTTCATGGCGCAAGAGGGGTGTGTTCCGGGTTGGATATAGTGCGGCCTCTGTCCGTCAGTGTATAGGCTACGCGTCATTGTGCCTGTCGGAAGGGGAGCTCTACATTCGCAGCCACGAAACCTAGCGGCCCTAACTTGTTAGATTTAACCTTTGAAAGGCTTCACAAAGTGAACCTGCCGACCTTCCATGGTAGTGGGTTAAGAGGCTGATCACCTCGGCGAAAGGGCAAATAACGACTCACACGGTGAAAGTGTACACCTCTGCTGTGAGTTTAATAAATCAGGTATACTAGCCGTGCTCACGGATCTGAAGCGACCTTGGAACCCTTACATAAGGGATGATGACTTTTACTTGTTAAGATGATCATTTATGTCAATTGTTTAAGATATTTATTATTCAATTATACTTGATCATGTGGTTATGGAATATACTACCTTGTTGTTATATTTGCTGAGTTCGACATGGACTCATCCTTGCAATTTCCCCCACACCTTAGGCTGGATATCGGTTTGCTAGAGTCCGAAGGATGTAGGCTTGTGATCAACCAAATCGGTTGGATCGAGGGAGTGAAGTCTGCACCCGGAGATCAGAGTTGTCTATCCGTTGATTGCTTTCTAAGGTTATCTCTTTTGCTAAGTTCGCTATATATTAAGCATTGTGAATTGATACTACCCTTCATTTGTAGCTATATGTGAGGTTTGATTACTAGGGCTTGCATATGGTGTGCATTCGGCTTTGTCCTTAAAACCGGGTGTTACAATGAGTACAACACTACAATAAAGTCCGTTGATAAAGGCTTTGATACACATGAGCAAGTCATAACTTTACATCCTCGTCTTGTGTGGGGGTATTAACCCCTATACCCTTACGGCTAGGTTTGGGCCGTCCCGGACCAGGGGGTCCGGTCCATCAGAAGACGACGCGCGGCCCGGCCGATCTGCTCGGAGTCCTGCACAAGGAATCAAGGCAGACTTGGAGATCAAGCAAGATCCTGGTCGGTTACAATAGGAATCCTTATCTGGCCATCTATGGCAATTGTAACTGGTTAGGATTAGTTTCCAGATCTGTAACCCTGCCCCCCAGACCATATAAGGCGGGTAGGGGACCCCTCTCAAAAACAATCTCATTGACATACAACAATGCAATCAGATGCAGGACGTAGCTATTACGCCCTCTTGGCGGATGAACCTGGATAAAACCTCATGTATGTCTTGCGTCACCATCTCGTTCGTAGCTTGCGCACCTGTCTACCGATAATCTACTACCTTGCGCATACCCCTAGGTAGACTGCCGACCATATTTCATCGACAGTGGCGCGCCAGGTAGGGGGTGTGCGTACTGCTCCCCAGACGAACAAGATGGTCATCATCCCCGGTTCCATGGCTACGCTTAACGGCCTCACGTTCACCATCGGCCAGATCACCTGGACCACTGGCTCCGACAACTTCATCGCCGTGACCACGGAGGAGGCGTAGATCCAATCTGCGTCGACCACTGCTTCACCAGCATCGGCTATGGCTCCGACCATGTTGGATCTGGCTCCGGCCACACCAGCATCGTCTTCAGCCACGCCGACAACTCGTCGTTCGCTTCCTCACTACAAAGGGAGGCAGATCGACAACACCGACCTGCTCGACTCCATCGATCAAGTCGGCACCAAGCTTGCTGAAACCCTAGCTCTGGTAGATTCAATTCAAAATCAACCTTCCGAGCAGGTAACCACTACCCACAATAGATCTACCCGACCAGCTCAGGCCAGTCATCCTGCATGACTCGGTACGGATCTCATGGTCACGTCTACTCCTAAAGGGCGCTCCGTTCGTCGCCGACCAGCCCCCGCAACGGGTCTCTAGCTCTCCGAGTGCGAAGCCTTGATGGAGAATTACTAGGCCTAGCCCTACAGCCTGCGAAACACTGCTTCCAACTACGCGTACAATATGCATCGACCTCGGCCAAAGCCACGCAAATTCATCAACATGGTTCGGATTGAGGAGTATCAAGAAGGATCGGTCCACATAGTTCAAGAGGGTGGCTCAAGCTCCCCGTCCAGCACCGCATCTAATGGCTCCATCCACACTGAGCTTCAGCTTCGTGACGATGAAGAAGTTGAATACGATCTGGATATCCCAGACCACCCCCCGGGGTTCCCACGATTCCCATGCTTCCCACCAAGGCGAGGAGGCTTGATCAATGTCATCAGTAATGACGAACCCCCGGCAGTTGGTGAAACAGAACAAGAAAGGCTAGCACGCGAAGCATGCAATATTGACCGGCTTAATCGCAGACAAGCCGAAGCCGAGGAGGCACGATGCATAAGGCTCCAGCCACGCGATCTCAACAATGCCTTTGATAGGGTAGGGGAGAAGCAGGTCTTCAGGACTCCAAGCGCCAACGTAGCTATTGCTATGGTGACAATGCAACGACTACCCAATACCCCAGAAATCTAGGCAATTCGTAATGATATGCAAGCCTACCTGACGGCTGCCATGGCCCAGACCGTAGAGATTGCAAACCAAGCCTAGGCTCCGTCCGTCTTAGTCGAATCAAGCCGCAGTCGTCAGTACTCAAGTCGCCCATAGCCACCCAACCAACGTGGCTCGCACAACAACGACCCACTAGACAACCGTCAAGGCAGAAACGGTGGTCATGACGGTGGTCGGGACGACAACCACCGTGACTACTGGGACGACAACCGCCGCAACAACCGAGACGATAATTGATGAGACAACCGCGACAATCGCCGTGATAACCGCGTCGCGAGGTCAACCAAGGTGGCAATCGGGATCGCCGTGATGGCAATAACGATCTCTGCCATTCCCTCGGAGAACGCGATCTGCGCGATCGCATTAACCAAAGAGCCAACGATCGTGCATCCCATGAAAGCTATCGCCGTATGGAATATGATACTACCCACGGCCCTCCGGGTTTGAAGCAGTTTACTCCTCACCTTCGCCAAGTCGTGTGGCCAAAAAACTTCAAGCTCAAAAAACTCCAGAAGTACGACGGCAAGGAGAACCTAGAGTTATGGGTCATGCTCTATGAAACTACGTGCAGATCAGCCATGGCTGACGAGCACGTCATGTCTAATTACTTCCCAGTCACCGTTGGCCATGCAGGCCACCAATGGCTGGTCAGCTTGCCGGCAAACTACTTTGATTCTTGGTAAGAGCTCAAGCAAGCATTCATCGACAACTTCATTGCTACTTGTGAACAACCCGGCAACAAATATGATTTGCAGCGGATTCGAGATCATAAAGATGAGCCACTGTGTGAGTACGTTCGACTCTTCTCGGAGATGCGCATCAAGGTCCCATCAATCTCCGACAATGAGGCAATTGAAGCTTTCATCACTGGTCTCCGCTTCCATGATGCCCTAAGTGATAAGCTCCTCCGCAAAAGACCTGAATCAGTCATAGCTCTCCTAGCTACTGCTAAAAAATATGCGAACACTGATGATGCTAAAAAGATAATCATCGAAGAAGCAGGAAGGGTTCCATGCTCCGACCACCCCCCACACCGCGACGACTACCGCGGCAACCGTGGTCGAAACGACAATTTTGATCGCCGCAACTAGCGCAACGATTTTCGTGACCACCACGACCAGCGTAATCAGCGGTGTAATCGCCGTGACGATTACAGGGGCAAGCATGCTCGGGAAGATGACGGCGAAGTCAACATCGTTAAAAAAGGTGGCGGACGTCGCAACTACGAAGAAGACTACGCCAAAGCATTGCAAGGACCCTACCAGCTCCATCCCAAGTCAAACCATACCATGGAGAATTGTCGTGTTCTCAAATCCATCTACTCGCGCCAACAGGCTCCGGATAAATCCGACAAGCCTAACGACGTAGGGGAGCAGCGTAGCGAGGACAACGATGATGAAAACGCAGATCCCCATCACAAGTACGTCAAGCCAATCGACCGCGTCCACACCATCATTGGGGGCAAAGTGTCCATCGAGACCAAACGAGAGCACAAGCTGCTCGCCCGCGCTTGCTTGAACGTGGCCAATGCCGACAACCTCATCGCCGATCCGCGGGTCCCTCCTTGGTCTCACCGCGAGATCTCCTTCAGCAGAAAGAACCAATGGGCTGCAATACCTAAGCCAAGGCGTTTTCCTCTGGTTCTCAATCCTTGTATCAACATGGTTCAGTTCGATAGAGTGCTGATTGACGGTGGTAGTTCCATCGATATACTGTTCAAGAATAGTTTGCCAACCTTGAATATAACCTAGGCTGATCTTAAGCCATACGAGGCACAGTGCTGGGGTGTTCTCCCCAGACAGAGCTCCACACCTCTCGGGCAGATCATGCTACCTATGCAATTTGGTACCCCAGACCACTTCCGCACCGACTACGTCAACTTCGTGGTCGCTGACTTCGAAGGCACCTACCATGCTATCCTTAGCTGACCAGCGCTCACCAAGTTCATGACCATACCTCACTATAGGTATTTGGTGCTCCAGATGCCTACTAAGAAGGGGGTTCTAACTCTCAGGGGCAACGTATATGCAGCTTACACCTGCGAGGATGATAGCTTCAAAATAGCAGAGGCTCACAACCTATCTATTCACATGGCCGAGACCATGCTCGACGCCAAGCAGACCCCAGCCGACCACCTGGAGATCCCAGAGCTCGAGGCCCCACACAAGAACATCAAGTCCAAAGAGCACAAAGAGATCCAGCTAGTCGACGGTGATCCCAGCAAAATGGCCCTTATCGGGGCCAACCTGGATCCTAAATAGGAAGACGCGCTCGTCAGGTTCTTAAGGAGCAACGTGAGTGTGTTCGCATGGAAACCCGCTGACATGCCCGGTGTACCTCGGAACTTGATCGAGCACTCCTTAAATGTCAATGGCAAGGCCAAACCCATCAAGCAGAAGCGACGACGGTTCGCTCGCGACAAAAAGGAGGCTATTAGGGTAGAAGTTACACAACTTTTAGCAGCCGGATTTATCAAAGAAGTGTATCATCCGGAGTGGTTAGCCAACCCGGTTCTTGTACGCAAAAAGAATAAGGAATGGAGAATGTGCGTTGATTACACTGATCTCAACAAACACTGCCCTAAAGACCCCTTTGGCTTACCTCGCATAGACGAGGTCATAGATTCAACTGCCGGTTGCGAGCTGCTTTCCTTTCTCGATTGCTACTCTGGTTATCATCAGATCGCTCTCAAAAAGGATGACCAGATCAAGACATCCTTCATCACGCCCTTTGGCGCCTACTGCTACACGACCATGTCATTCGAGCTCAAGAACGCTGGGGCTACCTACCAACGCGCCATACAGGCCTACCTCAAAGACGAGATAAAAGACGACCTCGTCAAGGCTTATGTTGACGATGTAGTTGTTAAAACCAAGGAAGCATACACCCTTGTCGACAACCTAGAACGTACCTTTGCAGCTCTTAACACATTCCAATGGAAATTAAACCCAAAGAAGTGCATCTTTGGTGTTCCATCTGGTATACTGCTCGGCAACGTCATCAGTCATGACGGCATACGCCCTAACCCAGAGAAAGTAAAAGCTGTCTTGGACATGAATCCACCCAAAAAGGCTAAGGATGTTCAGAAGCTTACCGGATGCATGGCTGCCCTCAGTTGTTTCATATCCAGATTAGGCGAAAAAGGACTACCGTTTTTCCAGCTGCTCAAAGCATCCGAGAAGTTTGAGTGGTCGGAGGAAGTAGACGCTGCCTTTACACAGCTGAAACAATTCCTTACATCACCTTCGGTCCTCACTGCTCCCAGAGAAGACGAAACCCTCCTACTTTACATTGCGGCAACTAATCGAGTGGTCTCCACTGTCGTGGTGGTCGAGTGCGACGAGCCCGACCACGTCTACAAGGTACATCGACCAGTTTATTTCATTAGTGAGGTGCTCAGTGAATCCAAGACCAGATACCCACAGATTTAGAAACTGATCTACGCTATACTAATTACATCTCGAAAGTTGAAACACTACTTCGACGAATATCGTGTGGTGGTCATGACTGAGTACCCTCTGGGAGACATCATTCGCAACAAGGATGCAAACGAGTGCATCATCAAATGGGCAATGGAGCTATGCCCTTTCTCCTTGGAATTTGCAAGCCGTACTATAATCAAGTCTCAGGCACTTGTAGATTTCATCGTCGAGTGGACAGACTTAAGCACACCTGCCTCTTAGGGGCCCACCGAGTATTGGAAGATATACTTCGACGGCTCTCTCAACATCGACGGCGTAGGGGCAGGAGTCCTTTTTGTATCACCATCCAAGGAGCAGCTCCGATACGTCCTCAGGATTTCTTTCCAGGCGTCTAATAACGCCGCCGAGTACGAAGCATGCCTGCACGGTCTGCGCATTGCGGTCGAGCTCGGTGTCAAGCGTCTCTATGTCTACGGAGACTCGGCTCTGGTTATCAACCAGCTCAACAAGGACTGGGATACGACCAGCGAAAAGATGGACGCATACTGCAAAGCGATCAGAAAGCTAGAAGGCAAGTTCTATGGCATCAAGTACACACATGTGGCCCGGGACAAAAATCAAGTAGCAGATGCGCTATCAAAGTTAGGATCATCCCGAGCCAAAGTCCCACATGGTGTATTTGTTCAAGACCTGCTCACGCCCTCCATCAAAGAAGAAGATCCCGCGGTCGACAAGCCTCCAGACCAGCTATTGGTTGCTACGGTTCCGACGTCAAACACCACCAAACCACCTCCGACCACCAAGACGCCTGACTGGAGAGTACCTTTCATCAAGTACCTGACAGATGGTAGCGGTTACACCAATCGGACAGAGAACGAACGCTTGATGCGTCGCAGTAAGCAATATCTGCTCGTCGATGGCAAATTGTGGCGCAAGAACGCGAAGGAGGAAATCTTGATGAAGTGTATAACCCAGGAGGTCGGTGAACATCTCCTAGACAAAATCCACTCTGGCTCCTGCGGCAACCACGCGGCCTCGAGAATGCTGGTCGGCAAGGCTTTTCGAGCAGGGTTCTATTGGCCATCAGCCGTAGCCGATGCAGAGAAGCTAGTCCGCCATTGTGAAGGTTGTCAGTTTTTCGCCAAGAGAATCCACATACCAGCACACGAGATTCAGACTATACCAGCCTCTTGGCCCTTCGCATGCTGGGGACTGGATATGATCGGGCCTTTCAAACCGGCCCCTGGAAAATTTACATGCGTCTTTGTGCTGATCGACAAATTCTCCAAGTGGATAGAGTACATGCCCCTGGTCAAGGCATCTTCAGAAAAGGCTGTCGCCTTCCTTGACCAGGTCATCCACTGCTTCGGCATACCCAATAGCATCATCACTGATCTGGGTACTTAGTTCACCGAGAACGCTTTTTGGGACTGCTGCGATGAAAGGAGCATAGCAGTAAAATACGTCTCGATGGCACACCCCAGAGCTAATGGACAGGTCGAGCGGGCAAATGGTATGATTCTGGATGCACTTAAGAAGAGGATGTACAGCGAGAATGACAAAGCTCCTGGAAGATGGCTCCAAGAGTTACCAGATGTGATCTGGGGTCTCAGAACCCAGCCCAGTCGCAATACTGGCGTATCACCATACTTTATGGTTTATGGCGCTGAGGCAGTGCTCCCAGCAGATATAGCCTTCAGATCAGCATGGATAGAGAACTTCGACGAAGACAAGGCCAATGAAGTGCGGGAGCTAGAAGTGAATAGTGCAGAAGAGAAGCGGCTCGATTCTTGCGTACATACAGCCAAATACCTTGTTGTTTTGCGCAGGTACTACAACAAGAACGTCAAAGAGCGGTTCTTCGTGGTCGGGGACCTGGTCCTGAAGTGGAAGGCGAATCAGGCTGGTGTCCACAAACTCGCAACCCCATGGGAAGGACCCTTCATGATCAAGGAGGTCACACGCCCTATGTCTTACAGGTTAGCTCGCCTAGACGGCACAGACGTACCCAATTCTAGGCACATCGACAAGCTTAGGCGTTTCTATGCTTAGCTACTAAGATATGTACCCCTCTTGTAATTTTGATTTATTTCAATAAAGCTATTATGATTTCTCCGACCACTCTAATGTGTCACTTCGAAGTCTATCGTTATTCTAACTCTACTAGTTAAAACCGACCACCATTCCTTCTCGGGTTTTCAGAGCAGGCCCTGTCTCCGGTTCCCCCCAACGCGTGCATGGGATCCGCTCTCTACGCTACGGGTGATCGGCAGGTGCTCTCTGGTTTGACTTGTGTGTTTCTATGTGTGCACAAGCTACGCACCTCGCACTCCGACCGCAAGTCAAACCAGGGCCGTACAAACCATTCAGGATGACGTGTCGACTAAACCGATACAACTAAACAGAATGCCAACACATTCTAACTTAGTTACATCAACATGATATCTGAGCTTAAACACGTTTTCTACAAAACAAACAAGCTTATGTTGATATACAGTTACATTATTACAAGCTTGCCTAAAAAGGTCCAAGTTTACAATAACCCAACTACATCTTCTTCTACAACTATAGCCTATACTATTGGGTGGTTGGGGCACGCTGCGCTTGCTGCTCGCTGGGCCTGACATCGTGCTCGGGTCTCAGGGACTCTGGCATTGATCGAGCTGAAGAAGATGGCCCCGCCGATGCCTGGCTGGTCGAGACCGCAGGCTTCATCGGTTGGCTTTGAAAATGACGGCGCTCCAAGCTGACTTATTGACGGCGTTCCTTGTACGGGTGGTGTCGCACCTCCACATAGGTTAATATCGCCAATTATTTTCACCAACAAGTCCAGCTGGGTCATCCGTAGCTCCTCGGCTACATGTGATTTGTACTCACATACAGTTGAGAGGCATTTATTTTTTCTCACTTAGACCTTGCTACAAGGCTCATACCTCGACCACTCTTTGACCACAGCGTGGGGACTTCATCGCTCGCTCCTCGACCTGTGCTCGGGGACTGCCTCGATCACTCTCTGACTACAGCTCGGGGACTTCGTCGCTCGCTCCTTGACTTGTGCTCGGGGACTGCCTCGACCACTCTTCGACCACAGCTCGGGGACTTCGGGTCTCGACTACATGCGACTGGCGACTCGCATACAGTTGGGATATTTTTTCTCCTTTAGACCTTGCTACAAGGCTCATACCTCTCCTTCCAGCAAGCTCGGGGACTACATCGGTATGATGCACCTGATGGTGCATGTTGTATCTAATTAACAAGACTTTTTTAGACCCTGGCACCACGCACCTATGTCACCTACTACCAGGCTCGGGGACTAAGTGGGCACACTTCATCTTGCGGTGAATGTGCTTATTTTATTCGACCCCTATGCTCTGACTGTTGGCCATAACTATTCCTGTACAGGGGTCACTTACATTTCTTTTCAGAAATACAAGTGGGCACACTTGATCAGGAAAGAAATCTTTTTCTTTTTTCTTTAGAGCACCATGCATTCTTTAGACAACCGGAATCTTCGGCTATAATCGTGGTCTACTGCTCTCTATGCTGACAAGAATACTGGCACATTTGCTTGGTCAATGTTTCAACCAGTTGGAGATGACATGAAGACAGACCGCATTAGTCGAAGAAGATCAAACGGCATGTCGCAACATAATACATAGTGCTCGGGGACTAGCTGTGGGGGTATTAACCCCTATATCCTTACGGCTAGGTTTGGGCCATCCCAGACCAGGGGGTCCAGTCCATCAGAAGATGACGCACGGCCCAGCCGATCTGCTCGGAGTCCCACGCAAGGAATCAAGGCAGACTTGGAGATCAAGCAAGATCCTGGTCGGTTAGAATAGGAATCCTTATCCGGCCACCTATGACAATTGTAACTGGTTAGGATTAGTTTCTAGATCTGTAACCCTGCCCCCCAGACCATATAAGGCGGGCAGGGGACCCCTCTCAAAAACAATCTTATTGACATACAGCAATACAATCAGACGTAGGACGTAGGTATTACGCCCTCACGGCGGCCGAACCTGGATAAAACCACGTGTCTGTCTTGCGTCACCATCTCGTTCGTAGCTTGCGCACCTGTCTGCCGATAATCTACTACCTTGGGCATACCCCTAGGTAGACTACCGACCATATTTTGTCGACATCTTGTTTATAAAGTGAAACATTTATGATGTGGGTAAGGTTGTAACATGTGTAAAGGTGAAGTGATCATGCATGTCATTCCTCATGTATAAAAAATATTCCAATAGAAAAAGACAGTTTTTCCTTGTACGTAGTGGATATTGTCTTTCCTACACAAATGATATAATCCAATGAAATTGATAACTAAATGTCGCAATAGACTAGGTGCCATGTCATCTACAGCTTATATGTTGTTTGGCGAAAAGCTAAAATCTAAACAGATATACATGAGCTCTCACATGTATATATAAAATCAGTAGTTAATCCATCACCCATAACATTGAGAGCAATCAGAATCATACCAGGTCACTACTATAGAAAGCTAATCATCGCCGGCTCCAGAACCCCCATTACTGACTGTTTTGGCCCCGTTGGTGTTTGTCGGCGGAGATCGGTGACCTTTATCTCCGCCGGTTGCGCACCGGCGGTGACGGTATTTTACCACTGTCGGTATGGCGTACCATGCGGCGGTGACGGTGTCTTTCCACCGCCTGCCCGGTACAATCCGGCGGTGAGGGTGTAACCATCGACCCTGGGTCGACATACGATCCAGCGGTGATGCTGTATCCATTAACGCCGGTTTGGCGTACCATCCGGCGGTGATGGTGTAACCATCGATGTCGGTTCGATGTACGATCCGGCGGTGATAATGTAACCATCGACGTCGGCCCGATGTACCATCCGGCGGTGACAATGTACCTATCATCTCTGGGGTAGCGTACCAATCGGTGGTGGTGATGAACTTATCAACTCTAGGTCGTCCTACCATCTGGCGGCGATGACAAGAACATCAACACTAGACGGGCGTACCATCCGGCTATGATGACGAGAACATCAATGCCGATCCGTCGTACCATCTGGCTATTATGAGAAGAATATCAACGCTGGTTCGGAGTACCATCCGACGGTGATGTAGGTGCCAGCACACGTGGTCGGTGCTCCCTCTGGCTGTAATGAGGGGCAGCGTCACCGCCGCCGTTGTGTTTGTTCCGGCAGTAATATTTTGTCCACTACTGCCGGTGTTACCACTGTGCATCATTATTGTTCACAATATATTATAGCACCAACAATACAGAAATTTCATGGCTTACTCATCGCCAGCAACATATATATTTTTCAGAACACAACCGAGACAAATATCCATACAAAACGACAACAACATACATAGTTTTAAACCACAGCTACATAACGTCCAAATCCAACCACAACGAATGTATAGTTTTCAGAACACAAACAGACGTCCAAAATGAAACCAACATTCCAAGGTCAGGAACTGTAGCACCTTGATTAGATAAGGTGATGGTCTCCATAATGAAACTGCCAAGATCTTCTTGCAGCCTAGATATATCCAAAATAGTCAGCTCCACTAAAGATGACACTACTGTTAGCAACACAAGAAAAAAGGTGAAACACAGTTAAGACAAGCTTTGTTGCACAGTCTAAGTAGGTCGCTAGGTTGTTAATTGATTGAAGGGCTTCAGGGGCCAACCTCTGAGTTGGAGGAGAGATCATAGATGAGGCTGCATGCGCATTAGATTCATCCCACACATGAAATCACTCCATAATGAAACCTCCAAGAGCTTGCAACCTAGATATCTCCAAATTGGTCTGCCAAAAATAGTGAAAGTGCATTCCTATAAGATGATGTCAAAATGGACATGTATAATGGTTCCTGCATTCACAATGTCCCCATGGAAAGTAGCTGGGCTGAACCACTCAACATGTAATGTGTACTACAAAATGAGTCATTTGCAATAAACTTACATGGCATGGCTACAAGTATGGAGGATATCTGACTTGTTAAACAACAAGCCCTTTGTCAATTCATCAAAAACTACAATCAAATGTGTAGTTAGACATATTCACCTCAGTGTTCACATAAATGCATTTATATATACTAACAAAACTGAAATGGTCGATTCACCACCTGATATGCCTGCCAAGGGCAAACTTTTTTGTAAAATTGATACAACTTCTACCCGATCCATGACATCAATTGCCTCCACGGGTTGTCTAACATTGTGTTCACTAACCATGGGCACCTACACAATACTCAGGCTACAAGATTGTTCCTAGAAACAGCTGCTACGAATATGCACACGGATTACCATCCTTGTCGTTTGACTCTAGGTTGAGTGTGATGATTCCAGCAAAAGTATCAGCCGCTGCTACTTCATTCGCAGTGTACATCATCCCCTAATTTGGTAGAAAAAGTCCTAACAAAAAACAATGTGCATGGGGTCAACATATTCCGTGTATGAACTCTCTCTGTTGACGAACAAGCTAAGAGCCTGATTGGTTGGCTTCCAAAATTTGCCAAACCAAAGATATGGTAAGCCATAATTTTGGCTATTATTTGGTTGGCTACCAAAACTTGCCAACCTCTCACATTTGGCTTGCCAAATCCATGGCAACTTTTTACCTAACTTTGACTTGCCAAATCTTTGGCATGGCATATATACAATTTTAGAATACACCACCTACATGTACTGAAGTTTTTAACCCAAAATTAACAACAATTCGAGAACATCGACAGCATTCGAAACGAAATTAAAATAAAATCTACAATTCTAAAGATATTTAATTTTGAATACCTCAGAGGTACTATGCGGGACAGCGGGTGGGTAACCGGATGCGACTGCCACGAGGTCGCGCCGGCGGATGGGAGGACCTCCAGCGAGAGGCGATGTCGATGCCCCGTCACCTCAGGTTCCAGATGCTCCTGTCCACCCCTCGCCATCGAGGTGCCCCTCCACCCCGCTCGCTCTTCGCCATCCCTCGTGCTCGCAGCACCATTCACCGAAGGCCCTTCCTCCGATGGATGGGATGACCCCTAGAGAGAGAAGAGGCCAACGCCCCGCACCGTCAGGTTCCAGATGCTCCAATCCACCGCTCGCCATCGAGCTGCCCGTCCACCCTGCCCGCTCTCCAGCATCACTCGCGCTCGCAGCACCGTTCACCAGAGGCCCTTGCGTCGGTAGATGGGAGGACCCACAGCGAGAGCCGAGGTCCATGCCCCGTGGCCTCAGGGGCAGCTCGACGGCGAGCGGGGACGGGAGCATCTTGAACTTGAGGAGAGCATTTCGCCTGAGGGGAGGGTGGGGAAAGGAAATTTTGGGGGGGTCATTTTCCACCCCTCCAAGCGCTATTTTATAGCTGCTGAATATCACCACCGGTGCGTCAGAGGAGCCGGCGTAGATACTTTATCATCACCACCATTTTGTGACTGCTCGGCGGTGTTGCTTCATTTCCATGGCCACCGAACGTGGACATATAATTGCATCAAGAACCCTATGATACGGCAAATATGGTAGACATGGAAGAGCATACACCGTGGCATAGACGTGGTGTCAGATCTGTTTTGACTTTGGGGCATGAGCATAGACAAAAATGTCCTTCCAGTTTTCAACGGTAAAATCAGCCGTTGGCCGTAATTCTATAATAGCCGCGGCTTTCTTCCCCTTTGTGCTAGGGTTTGTCGCCCCTGATGCCAACCACTGCTCTCACCCCCCTACTCCTCTCCTCTTCATTCCCCTGCTTCTAGCACCACATGTCTCATCGGATGGATTGCTTGTCGTCACAGAGCAAACATCCTCGGAGGTCGTTGTATACAGAAGAAGATGATGTTGGGGAAGAGACGGGCCTCCCTCTAATTATTTGCGACGAGTGTGGCATGGAGAGGGTGATTGAGCTTCAGTCGAAGGCTGATACTAATCCTAGTCGTATGTGAAATATATGAAACTATATATATATCATTTCAAGAGGTTGTACATTCATGGAATATTTCAAGAGCTTGTACTCATGTCCTTGGGATTTCATTCAACCCAAATCTTCAATCGTATGGCTACTAGGTAATATTTCTTTTTTGTCATTGTAGTACTCGCCTGTGGGATCTATGGCCTCATCTATAAGAAATCCTGACAATGCCACTTGAATTGCTTTGATCTGGTCAGTTCGCAAGACCCTTTGCTGCATCCATTCAATCTTCAATTCGAATGAAAGGAAAAGTATGAATATATATGATTATATATATCAACACAATGGTAATAAATAAATTATGTATATTTTTTATGTACTTCGAGGACCTCTTCACTTGTTTTCATCGTGTACTACATGAGGAACTCACAAACGTAGTATCCACATAAGTTGTTCCCCTTTTCCTACCTCAGACACCACTTTACGAGAAAAAGATTCATCATCAACTAATGAAGCATGGTAATAATGAATTGAACTAAATAAAGATGCGGTGACCTAGCTAGTACTTACTAGGTATTGGACTATATCCAGAGGCACGATCCAATTACCATTATGGTGTTTCTTAGCGAATGTAGCCCAAGTACTGCCCAAGAAAATAAATAAATAAATGGAGTTATTCCCCATGATGTCAATAAAATGGCATAAGAGAGTATACAGTGTGCGAGACCAAAATTACCACTGGAGAATATCTATCATATCTTGGTAATCTTCTCAGGGTTTTCTCATTGAGTCAAAGATTTTTACACAACTATTGGGCATATCGATGACCAGCAGTATCTAGTGAAAGCTGCATGTTTATACGCAGGCATAACTCATTAACTAAAGTCAATATGGAGTAAGAAAAATAAAATGTGGACAAGACATTAACACTCACTTGAAGTTGTAAGGGAAGAGTATCATCGTCTTGTCATGTTGGTTATCTAAGAACCTCAACAGATTCTTCTCCACTTGAGGTCGCCATCTATCATATGGAGTAACTGTGTCCTTGAATGTGCGATTTGGATCCATGAAACCAACATCAGTCATCCCTTTTTTCTTTAGTTTCAACAACACAGAGATTGGTGCCTGCTGAGGTAAACGTAGTGCAATCCTTGCTTACAATTGTTAGGCTTTTCACACTAGTGGTTAGTGCTGCTATTGCGGTTGCAGTAATGTATCTTTTCAAATAGTGTTGTATCTGTACTTGCTATGATCTTCATCTTTGGTTACAGAGGAGCAGAACTTATTAGCTGAACCATGTTTATTCATGATTAATGTACTATTTCTAGGTCTAGGCTAATTAACTCAACCCTGTTTGTTGATGTTCAATTTGTTGTGCTCAAGGATTGATGTAATCTCAAGGCATGTTGTCTGTTGATGTTCATTGTGTTGTGCTCAAGGATTGATGTAATCTCAGGATGTACTGTTTGTTGATGTTCAATGTGTTGCGTTGAAGGATTGATGTAAGAGATCTCACAGCCAAACAGTGTGTTGAAGGATATATGGATCCTGTGGACCGATAGTTTGGGGTTTTCATAGTGGTGTGTGGTGGAAGAGTGGTGTGGACGATTGAATAATTAGGCGAACATTGAAGGGAAGCATTGCACCTCGGGGACTGCAACCGCCGCCTCCTCGACTATTGTAGACTGTGAAACCCAAGCGGCGTCCATTTGGGCTCCATCGTCGAGATCGAATTGAACGTACCACACACAGAGTGGTATAGTGCGTTTACAAACTGCATTATATGTCTCTCACTGTATAGCGGCACCGGATCACTTTGTCAAAGCAATCTAAAGCATGACGACATGATCACCGGATGATACACACTGGGGAAGTGAAATGGTGAATACAACAGGGAGTACAACGATGAATGTTCTGAGGATGTTTTGCATACAATCTTGGTAAATTCAACTTATTGCACCATTTTGGATCAAAACATATTCCATGGTGTACAATGATTTTTATTCGTCCATTAATGTGAATGTACAATGGTTGTTGTTCGTCATGTAATGAGCAGCGAGACATGACCAATTCAACTTGCATGTATAATTCAACTTGGAGTGAACTCCTTATTCTCCACATTGATATTTGTGCATTTAAACAAGGCCTCCAGTGGGAATTGAGTGAAGCTCATACCGAATAACACTGCGATAAGTTAGCACTTCATCACCATATCATACTATAGAGAAAGCCTTTGTATTTCTCTAGGAACACGTGCTGGCAGGAACTAGAGAGGAGGCGTGGAGTACTGCAGGCACCCTACCATATTGCATGCACGTGCTCATAGTGACCACGTTGATATTTGTATGAATTTTTCAAAAATAAGTTTCCATTTTTCCACCTAGTAGGTGGTTTCCACCACATATTTATTCGTACTTATGTTGTTTACATTGCTTATATTTCTACAACTAAATTAGTAATTCCACAGGACTTGTAATATATGTTTACCGCTAAATTATGTACTCTCATGCTTAGATGTAATCTTGCATTTCATTTTGCTGTCTCTTTGTTTTTTATTTTCCACCGCCGAGGGGAGTTAGTCACCATTAGTACAAGGATACGCGTATTGACATGCGCTACTGCCTTAGCTGCTAGGGATTTCCCCATCACCTTGGTTATTCCTCAACTTGAGTCGGTCAATTTAGTGCATTACTAAGTCCAAATCGATCAGCCAATTCAGTACGAAATAGACTCGAACTGAGTCGAACATCACACAATAATATCAATAAATTGCATCACATTCGAATATTACGAGATGTACAATAACAAAGACCTATCAAGTTAGGGATTTCCCCATAACCGACCGCAACTCAGCCCTACAGTGGGGAGCATCCTCATGAAGCTTCCACTAACATCCCACTGGGAGCAGAAGGGGCCATGAGGAGACCAACCCACACCGAAAACCAAGCAGAAGAGAGGAACAACCGACGCAAAATGACGTCCAAGCCTCCGAATTGATACGCTAAGCTGAGCAGGGCACATTTTGGTTCCGTGACAACCACTTGTCACAAGAACACCATTACATAATACCCCACTCGCTGAGGTCCAATGCTGGTGCACTCCATGGTTTTGACCCCGCAAGCTCTGACCGCAGACTGCGGTCAGCAGCGGTGACTGACCATGGAAGCATTCCTCCCTGTCTTCGCGAAACTTCCACTAACACTGAGGACGAGTGGACATAGCGGCGCCTAGGTGTTGGCGCAAGCTGATCTTGAAGGCCTTCTCCCAGCGGCGTCGGAGTCGAAGGAGGATGAGCCAACCATGGCAACGTGATACCATATGTGCAACTCAAGGTTTTCTCTAGTTTGTCTGATGATAATGGAGGAAGAAGGTTTGGAGTGAGCTTGAGAGGCTGCCCTTAGCTTGCCTTAAAAAGCCCCACGTCTCGCCAGCAGGGAAGGAAACAGTGAACTCCGTGACTTGAGCGGTCATCACCTATGCGGGTCACGGGCGACGCACCGGGGAAGATGAGGCAGGGCATCCATTTTATTCCCTAGCACATTTGATTCCCTGGCACATTTCATCCTCATCTATAGCGGGACGCGCAATATCTGGCAGACCAAAGGAGGCGCGCATGAGTACATGGGAAGTTGGAGTGCTTGGTGAAGATTCCATTACGCGAATACCCTCGCACAGGTAAACGTATGATACGCCCAATGTTTGAAATAAGTCACCGTTAGTTAGGGCGTCCCCAACGGGGTTTTAAATAGCTCGCGAGGATTGTTTATATTATTTATAGGAGAGAGATTGCATGAAACAAACTCGCTAGCGCTAGGCTCGCACAGCTCCCCATAAGACCTGTGTCTACCTCTCTTGTTTATTCCCTGCCACACTTGTTTATTTCCTGGCACATTTGATTCCCTGGCAAATTCGATTCCCTGGCACAATTGCTTTTTTATACCAAAGGCTTTGCTCCCAGCTTTGTATTGAAAGCATAACAAGAGTTTTTGCCGGGGATACCAACTTACAATGAAACATGTTCGACACTTTAAAACGAGATTACCAACATCACAGCTAACTGCGATAACCAGTGCCGTTTTAATTTTGATCTAATTGCACATATGTTCACCATTTAATACAGCTGTTTACCTAGACCGATCACCGTTCGATACTGCTGAAACCAGTGTGATCTGATCTAATTGCGCACAAGTAAACCGTCACCCATTCTACCCGATTGTAACTGACAAATATTAGATTAAGTACGAAATAAACTAGAACTGAGTCGAACATTCAACAATAAAGTCATTAAAGGAACTCTTTATTGATAAATTCAACAATACTACAAGATGTACAATAACAAAGACCTTACGCATATGGGGGTAACCCATACCCGACGACATAGGAGAATCGAGATGGGGAACAGCCTCATGAAACTTCCTCTAACATCCCCATGGGAGCAGTGGGAGGATGAGGAGAAGCAGAACCACGAGGCTATCTATTCCCTCAGCCGATTACTCCATAGACCACAGAGAGAGGAACACTGCGTGCCAACGGACGACCAAAGTCGCCGAATGGATACACGGGCCGTAGTCGATGGTAAGATTTTGTGCTGAAGCCCTTCGACTGCCCAACTCGCCAACAAAGACCGATGAGGTCTTCGACGGCTCTGGCTAGGACCTCCATGGTATTGATTCCGCATGCTCTAACCGCGGATCACGATCAAGATGGCGGGACCGTACCATGGAGGCGTTCCTCCCTATCTTCGCTGGCATCCTCTAACACCTGACTGACGGAGTATATAGCCGTGCCTAGGTGATGGCGTGTTTTGATCTTGAAGGCCTTCTCCCAGTGGTGCCGGAGTCGATGGAGGACTAGGGTAGCCATGGCAACGGGAGACTAGGAGCAACTGAAGGGTTTCTCTAGTTACTTTGTCAAAAGAACCTTGATCGATAGAAATCAAATTTCTTTGGAACATCTTTTGGTATTTCAAAGAAGGACATCATGAACATAGGTAGGTTACTAAGGACTGAATTTAGTAAAACAAGTAGCCCCTATAGGACACATGTTTTACCTTCCAAATACTTAGTTTACATCTAAATCTTTCCTCAATACACCCTAGTCTGCATTGCAGAGTTTGTGGTGGTGCATCGGTATGACTAAGTACTGGAACGGATATGATCCCAATTCACAACAAACAAAAATGAGCATAGTCCTGCTCTTAATGCTTTACCTCACCATAATAGAAAAATTCACTTTTGTGGAAATCAATTTTCAGACCCGATAGTTGTTCCAAAACACTGTGCAACAATTTCATATTCTTAGTTTGCTCCAAATCATGCTCTATAAAAAGAATTGTATCATCAGCATATTGCAAGATGGACAATCCATCATCCACCAGGTGAGGTATGATTCCTCTAATTTGGCCATCCTCTTTTGCCCTCTTAATCAAAATTGAAAGCATATCTGCCATTATAATTTAGGACAAAATTTGAACCTTTAGTACCTTATATTCTAGGAAGGAGGCAGTATTAACTAGCCTATCAACCCTTGCATGGCCTACAATCTTACGTTACATAAGACTAAAGTTTTTTGTGTGTAACTGAGTAGGTACAACTAATCAAAATTGGTTATCTTTACTCTCTGTCTGTTCATTTCTTAAGACAATGCCCATTTAGATACTCTATAATCTTTGTCCATTTAAGATAAATTTACGTATTATACTCTATGTCGGATCTAAGCCCAATCAGGAGAGATGGATATGCAAGAGACAAGGGTTTGGATTGTGATGAACGAAACCCCTAACCTTTGTCCCATGAGCTCTATTTATAAGGCAGATGGGTGGAAGCCATCTTCCCCCAATCCATTTTATAAGGCAGATGGGCGGCACGCATGCCTGAGCTGTCCTATCTGTTCAACACCGAGCAACCAACCATCGAGGAGGTGCGGCACGTCTTCGATGTTGCGATCGCGGCAGGCATGCCTGAGCTGTCCCTGTCCGGTCTGTTCAACACCGAGGAACCAACCCTCGATGAGGCGCGGCGCGCCTTCGCTGTGTTCGACGTCAACCGCCGACGCGGCGGGCCTTCAGGTTGTGCTGGCGAGGCTCGGCATCCCACAGGACGCCACAGTGTGCCGTGCCTTGATCGTCGCGGCCGGCCGCGGGAACTGGGACGGCAGGATGAACCTAACCCAACTCATCACGTTCCTCTGTAACGGCCTGTCTGCTGAGCCACTGCCTCGTAGGAACTGATCTCAAACCATTTTCTTTTATTAAAAAGAAACTTCTGCAGGTTGCACTCTCGTGGTGAAGGGCTCCACCTGATCATGGCAGAAGATGAGAATTGTGCATTCGGAGGTGGTGGTGTTCGTTCTTGCTAATGTGCACTCCTCCTCCCATGAGTTGGGCAACTTGGGCTCGCTGGAAGGATGAACTATGCAGCAATTTAGGACTTATTAATTTCCATGTTAGTTGACCAATTTGATTGTCCACTTATTTGGATGTCGTCTAGCTATATATACATTGTAGAAATCCATCAACTGGTTTTGTTCAACGTTGCCGCGAAGCTTACTCCATGGCCATGCTTTAGAATTCACTCTCAATCTAGTTTACAACGCCATATGTCTTTGTGCATATTTGTTTAGAATCACCCATGATGATTTTTCCTTGGAAGAATTGACTCCGGTTTTGGGGACCTACCGGATCTATCCACTGCAACAATGCAAGTTTGTCCAGTCCATTTTGGAAGGTTCCCGGTTTGAATTTTCATGTTCCCCTTTGAGATCTCCTCTCGTGCTACTGAATTCATAAGGTCGCTTTCTCGACTAGCAGTCATCATGGAAGGGACAAATGCCGAGGTCAAAGGAATCAGGTCTGGGCCTGGTTTGTTTCCCCCTCTTAAACTTTAGTTCTAATCATATCAGATGTTTAGACACATGCATGGAGTATTAAATATAGATTAATTACGAAACTAAATGTACAGATTGAGACTAATTTACGAGACAAATTTTTTAAGCCTAATTAGTTCATGATTTGACAATATGGTGATACAGTAAATATATGCTAATGACATATTCATTAGCCTTAATAAATTTGTCTCGCGGCTTACTGAGAACTTGTGTAATTTATTTTTTTATTACTATCCGAACACTCTCCATGTGACACCTCATGTGACACCTGATGTGACACCCCTAAACTTTAGCAGCTGGATTTAAACAAAAGCGGCATTGTAATCAAGAAAAACAGGATTAGAAGAGCAATTATAATAACAGGCTAAAAGCGGGCTGGATGCTCAGTTGGAGGAGAGAGGAGAGAAAAGATAGGAGAAGTGGGCTGTAAGATTACAGTCAGCTTAGACTGGGTTAAGAGCTAGGCTATAAAGATCCTTGTAGCTAGCAGGTAGCTATATTATTAGTCTTGCTCCAATGGAAGGAGGGTCAATACCAAAATCAATGCAATCAGAGCACTATAGACAAGTATTTTTTTTTTAGCAAAGCTTGGCAAGTCTTATGCCTTTTCATTAAGTAGGAGGCAGAGTTTGACATACAACATGCAAGAAAACATATAGTAGAAAAAACGACATTATATTTACAACTCCAAATTATTCCTTTATGCTATCTAATAATGCATTTGTAGAGGCTACAAATGCCTCAATCTTTAGAGGCAGACACAAATGCCCATTCTCTGTTTCGGTGTGCTCTGTTCTGTGCGTCATGCTCTGTTTCGGTGTGGTCTGTTCTGTGCCCTGTGTTTGCGTTGCTGATTACTTATATACGCGGAGCTGTGATAGGTGTGATGACGTGTCACGGATTACGCAGGCTCATTGGCACACGTTACTTCGTGGTTATATACTACTCCAGTTTGTAGTACAACCTGCACCAGTACAAAGTACACATACAGATCCTGTGTGTTGGTGCGACCTGCGATTTTTCTCATAGTCCATGACACCATGAGGATATATGTTTGTCGGGGTTTTTTTTTTTGCGACCAAAGAAAAAATTATATTCGATAATAGCTGGGTATATCAACACGTTACAAGCACTCTAGATTACATAAGTATTCAAAAACTGATTTTCATCTAAAATGTACCCACACGATGAATAGCTCCAGATCTCAAAACCAAACGTATACTAAGCTTTGTAGTATGGATGACCGCACAGGCAAACACTCGGCAAAAAGTCCAAGAACAGATGTCCAACGAACGACGTCCAATATTCATGTAGGCGGAGTTGAGAAACTTCTTTTTTGTCTTCCTTCTTCTTTCTTTCTCCGAAGAACGAGGAAGACTGATGAAACTTATTCTCTCTAATCCTTCATCGTGCCCAGATCCAACCACAATAAAACGGAGAATAGATCGGAGAAAATTATTTCATGGCGGCGACAATATCTCCGCCTTGATGTCGCGGCTCAGAAATAAAAGTCTCCATGTCGTACCGGTGAGGATGCTAACGCCGTAGTTGCCACCCTCATCTTCAACGGAGCCGCCATGGAAAAAAACGATTCCACCCTGCCCTCTCGCCGTTGCCGAAGAGGAGGAGGAGATAAATCTTCAAAACCAAAAACCTTGACACGAAGAGATCTTAACTTCCAGGACTTAATCTACTGCAAAAATTTATTAAAAATGATAGATCCTCGCTTTCTCTAGCCTCCTGTGATATGCCGGAAGGTAAGGGAGGGGAAACAGCGGTGGTGGAGCCGTGGGCCGGCGGCGGCGCTGGCGGTGCGAGACGCGAGACCTAGCACGCCAGACGCCAGACGCGAGGCTGTGTTCACGTGTGGAGCTCTTCTTCTGGTACGTGGCAGAAGCTTTTCATGTTTGTCGGTTATGTGTGCATGATGGCCTCACATGCTCGTCGTGTAGAGAAAAGTCCACCTCCGCAGCACATGGTTCACTTCAGGTGCCGCCAAAAGTCCTGCGCAGCTCAGAAAAAGTCCACCGCTGAAGTAGTCAACAAAAGAAGCTAGCTTTGGACTTGTCCATGTGCTAAGGGGTGTTTGGTTACCCTAAAAAGCTTTGGACTTGTCCATGTGCTAAGGGGTGTTTGGTTACCCTAAAATTTAATCCCTACGGATGTTTGGACACCCCTAGCTCTGGTTCCAGGCACATGCACAGACACACATGCATGGTGCATGTCCCGCGAAAAGTCCACCGTGCCTTTCAAAAAAATGTTTGTAGTACAACCCTCGCCAGTGCAAAGAACACGTACATATCCTGTGTTGGATCGACCATTATTCGCGGGCTGCGACTTTTCTCACTACGTAGTCTCAAACATAAACATACATAATAAACTATCTAAACTTGCTCATGTAATCTCAAAGACAACAAACAAATTTGATGACTTGAACACCGGCTATTTTATTCAGCAAAGCATAATTTAATGTCACGTATTAATTATTGACTTGTTCAGTCATGAAACCGAAGATTGGATGAGCTTCTCCAAATTCATGTAGGACGACCCACCCTTCTCTAATGCTCCATTTGCCTTCGCCTTGAGCTCCTGAGCCTTCCTCCTCCTCTGCTCCCCTTCGTCACCCTCATCCATCAACCTGTCCAAAGTCTTCATCACTTGTTCCATACCCACCTCCGCCTCGACATCCGCTCTGCTTCCGTTGAGCTGACCAGCACTGAGGACATTTTCCGTTGGCTTTGTCACGCCTACAGATACCCCAACACCAAGCACGTCCACGATAAGCCTCTCATTGAGAAACTGCTCGGCGAAAAGCGGCCAAGTCGCCATGGGCATGCCGGCGGCAATGGCCTCCAGAGTCGAGCCCCACCCACAGTGCGTGAGGAAGCCGCCGACGGCGCGGTGAGCCAGGATGGCGACCTGGGGAGCCCAGCCTCGCACTACCAAGCACTTCTTGCTGTCGAAGGTCTCACGAAACCACTTCTTGACATCGTCGGGCATGGAGTCGGCGCCCTTGACGACCCAGACGACAGGCCAATGGCAGGACCCTAGAGCCATGCCTAGCTGCATCAGCTGTGCCGGTGGCATGCACCCGGCGCTGCCAAAGCTGACGTACACCACAGACCTCGTCTCCTTGGTGTCCAGCCACTCCATAACCCGCCTGGCATCGTCTGTCGTCATGGCCTGTGGATCGAGATGAGGTGACCGGCACAGCGAGACGGGGCCAACGGCGACGACGGTTTTGCCGGTCGCCGCCGCGAGAAGCGCGCAGGAGCCGTGCTCCAGCTCGTCGAAGCTGTTCACGACCACGCCGTCCACGGCCACGTCGAACTCCCGTATCTCTTGCATCGTCCCACCACCCATGGTCGTCGACGGTGCGAAATGCGGCGGTAGCTGCAAACGCGATACCCTGCACTCGAACGCCGGCAGGGCTGGGATGTTGACGAGCTCATCTGCTGACGAAACCGCCTCGTGTGGCCTGTGCTTGTAGAGGTACTCGATGCAGAGCAGGGCGAACGCGCCGAACCCGTGGAAGATGTAGCACGGCACGCCGAGCTCGCGCGCCAAGCCGAGCGCCCACGAGTGGCACATCCCGGCGACGACACAGCTGGGCCGGCGCGGCATAACAGTCCGTTGGCAGCGAAGAAGCGGGGCACGTCCGCGGGAGACCGGAGGAGGTCCAGCCTCTCGCAGCCCTCGGGCAGGCCGGCCTCCACCGCTGGGAACGGGATCGCGGTGACCGTGACCGTCCCCGCCGCGCCGGCGCTGGCGCCCGGAGGTAGTGGTAGTGGTGTTGTTGTTGCGAGGTCTTCCACGCGGGACCGGACGAGTGCGGCGTTGGCGGGCGTCGTGATGATGGTGACCGCCGCGCCGTGGGAGGCCAGGAGGCGGCCGATGTCGGTCATGGGGATGATGTGGCTGATGCCTCCTTGCCATGGAACCAGCACGAAGTGAGGCTCCTTTGTGGCGCTTTCCATTTTCCTTGTGATCTCAATCTCACACTCTCGTCGCAAATGGTCTACGTATCTTGTTCCCTGTGAAGAGACTGCAGAGAGCTGTCGGGCTGCCACCGTTTGTTATATACTCTTACGCATCGGAGTATATGCAAAGCCATGTGGGTATGCTTGGCTGCTACTCCTACCTGGTGGAGCTAGTACGGTGTCGAGTGTCGACATGATAACAGGTGCCTGTAGGAGTTGGTGGCCTATTCCATTCCATGGCGGCTAATAATTCTCTGCTGCGGTGGACTTTTGGCGGCACGTGCAATTGTGAACCATGCATGAAGCAAGGTGCCTTTGGTACAGCTCTGCTTCATTGGCAGGAGCAACTTCACCGGTGGACTTTTTCTCTGCTGCGGATGACTTTTGGCGGCACCTGAACTGAATAACCATGTGCTGCTGAGTTGGACTTTTCTCTACACGACGATCATGTGAGGCCATCATGCACACATATATCCTCATGGACTTTGAGAAAAAGTCTAGGCTCGCGATTAATTAATGGTCCATCCAATCTAACACGGGATCATTATGTGTACTTTGTACTGGAGCAGGTTGTACAACCATAAAGCTGCTCATACAACCAACGCCAATAAAAACTGATTCACTGTTGAAGCTGAGCTACGTCAAACCGGAGAAATGTCGCAGCTCGCACCAACAGAGAGGATCTGTATGTGTACTTTGCACTGGAGCTGGTTGTACTACAAACTGTACTCCATAACCATGAAGTAACCTGTACCGATGAGCCTGCGTAATCCGTGACATCGCAGGCAGCTATGACAGCTCCGAGTACGCGTAATCAGGCCTGATTTTTCAAAGGATAAGCAATCTGAAGAACTGAGGCTGGTCACATTGTACGTGATTCACAGAACAGAGCATACCGAAATAGAGCATGCGGTCACCACTATCCTATCCAGTAACCACGTTGCACACCGAAACAGCCAGTGTTTTGTCTTTTCTTTATGTGTTTGCAGTTTCATCAGGCCCACAGGCAGGTACATTGGCGGATCCGAGATTGCACTGGCACCGCATCATAGAGATCGGAAAGCGACAGTACTAATTTCGTTAAAGAAAAGTGGCTTCAGTTTGATAGATTGATCAAAAGGCTAGTATGTTAACACTTAGGTCCTATTTAGTACTACTTATAAGGCCGCTGTTAGGGGTGAATGTCATCGCGTTATTACCAAGACTGTCACATCAGTTTTTTGTGTTGGCACTAGTCTATGAAACTCTATGTTTCTCCCTTCATAATTAACATGCCACACCAAATCTGCTAATGTGTCATTGTATTAAATGCAAATAAAACCTAGATGCTGCTTAGGCCAGTCTCCGTAGGAACATTCATGGCGTTGTTTTTAAGTCATATAGAATGAAATGAAACATGGATGAAACACCCGGTGTTAATAGAAAGTTTCATTCTATGGTTTCATATACATTTAATTTTATGACGTATAGATGGTTGATAATCGTGCCAAGAGAGTATGAAACTAAGCTTCTTCTCTCTTGAGAACATTGCATATTTGGCAGTTTATTAAATGCAGATGAAACTTTTAAGTAAACTGCAGGTATAAGGGAAAGCCCGTAAGGAGATGGGAGTGGCAAATGGCGACATGTGACCTTACCCTCGTATGGGATGCACAAGTCAAGAACTAAGCCAAGGGGATCTGTTGTGTCATGTGATGTTAGGCATAGGAGCGGTTCTATGCCCATTTGGATCCAAATGATACCTTGTCACAAGTTTTGGCCTTTGGGACATATATCCTCATGACAAGTTCGGTGACCTAGATGACACCCCGTGAGAAGCATGGGACCTCAAAAAATGAGCAGCCTTTGTTACTAATGTTTGTAAAAGACAATAATACTGGAACCTTGTTCCATTATTAAAAAAACTAAAAGACTAAAATTTAGCATAGTAGGAAGACCTCCAAGTAGGCAGAAATCATGCACAGCGTGGACATCACAGTAGTAGGTGCTTGGTATTTTTTAAATGCTCTTCAACATTTGCATACCCGATTCTGTCAGTTCCAGGTACGTAACATTTTTTCTCAAAATGCAGGTCTTAGTCGCTGTAAGTCTCATTGTGCTCCAAGGTTTTGAAATTTTAATTAACACAAACAAATTCAGTTTATAGAGGTTGCAATTTAACCAACAATTAATTGCGGGTTGCAGATAAGTGAATTTGAATGAGAGAAACAGGAGAAATTAAGGTTTGCAAAAAAAAGGGGAAAAGGAAAGAGGCAACAATAAAGAACAACAATTGTAAGCCAGCGCACATTTTCACCTCTTTTATGTGGCCCAGGCGGCCACTCCCACCTCAAAGCATTGGCTGATTCGGATTGATTGCAGCTGCATGGTTAGAGATCCTTTTCCCAATCCGTCATTTCTCATCTGAAACCGAGATAGAATTGAAGCAGTAGAAAATAATTTTAGAAGAAAGGGAAAACAGAGAGAGGAAGATTTGATCAATGGATGTTTGAACTACGGTAGGTAGGGTAGCACACCTGTGCTTTCAACTAGTTTCCCGTTTATCCGGAGTTGTGGATGATTGGGGTGGATATTAAAGGCATGCTTCAGCGCAGCCACCAATTCGTCGCTGGCGGCTTCAGAATCCAAAGAAACAAAAACCTCCTGGAGCGAAGCAAGGTTCCCTATGCCAAAGTCGAGAGCACCACCATAGCTGCTGGCGATTTCTCTCGCCCATCCTACAGACAGCCATAAATCAAGGCCTCTAAGCCTCGGCATAGCTCCATGCTGAAACACCACAGGTCCAACAAATCCACGGAACTGGCAGTGTCTAAGGCATGCATACGAACCAGCACAAACCACGAACCCCACAAGGATTCCGAGATCCTCATGGTCCGCAAGAAGACTTAGATAGCGGAGAGCAGGCAACATCCCGAGGATGTCGAGATCGGCCTGCTGTACCTCCCTAACGGCGATGGATAGCCAGCAGAGGCCCGGAACAAGTGACGGTTTCATCCATGCCGGCAGCATTGAGAACCAGCAGCTCCATTGTGTATACAAACTACAGAGATGTTGAGGGGCGACCCAGGCATCCAATCCACCGATGTTCCTTTCATCATCCTGGCTTAAGATAATAAGATCTTGGATCTTTTGCAGCTTGTGTAGGCACTTGACAAGCTTGTCATTCCATTCATCCAATGAAATATGGAGTACCCTCAGTTCCGTCAGCTGACCCAGCTCTTCTATAATGCCTATCTTGGATTCATCAACGCTTAAAACTGACAGCTTTTCAAGGCTAGTTAGCCTCCCAATACCATTTGGCACTTTCGTTGACATGTGCATGTCCAGGCACATCAAATGTTTAAGCTGAACAACATTTGATGGCAAGCAAGAAATTTCATTATACCGAGTGCCCAGCATTTGTAGAAATTGCAAGTTTCCTATTTCTTCAGGGAGCTCCACGATGCGTGTTGTACGTAGTCCTAGGTACCTCAAGTGAAATAGATTCCCAAGGCACTTATTAAGGCTGTTATCATCTGAAAGATCACAGTGTTGTAAATCCAACACACGTAAAACTTGGAAACTTTGAAAAACTGGTATTAGACTAGAGACCGGTCCCAGGACAACAACTGACCTTACTTGTTGCAAGCTCCTATGTGTCAGAGTCGCAGAATCGTCTTCTTTGCCATTTTGAATGGATAGCCTCCGAATCTTACTTGATGGAGACACTTGGTCCTTACCATTCAATATAGTCACAAAGTTTGCTTCACTTGATAAAAAACAGATAAGATCAAGCACCATGTCATGTACACTACATTCATATACAATGTCATAGAGGCCATATATGGGTTGGATCATACTTCTGTTTATGAGCTCATTGAAATAATTCTCTCCAAGTTTAAATAGGCTCTTTCCTTGTTTCTCACACTGGATAAAGCCTTCGGCTATCCACATCCATATCAAACGATCCTTTTCGATTATATAATCTTCCGGAAAAATACTCAAATATAATAAGCAAGTCCTTAGATGGGATGGCATATCATAATAGCTAGATGACAAAATCTTTCTCATATTCTCCACATCAAGATTATTCTCGAGACCGGTACCAATGGAATGGTACACCTCATACCAATCCATCTTATTTCTTGCTTTACAAGCTAGCAGACCAGCCATCGTAATAATAGCCAAAGGTACACCAGCACATTTCTTTAGTATTCTATCAGATAATTCAGCCAACTCATCCGGGCATTTTTCTGTGTATTCACTGTTGTCGCTGTTTTCATTACCAAATACTCTTCTGTACAGTAATTTCCTTGAGTTATTCTCAGAAAGGGGTTTCAACTTGTAAGCACCACCGGCTTTTTCAGCAACATCAACATTACGTGTAGTTGTAATAACTATATATCCAACATCATTATCAGGCAAAGCACATTTAATCAGTTTCCAGACTGAGATATCCCATATGTCGTCGATAACAACAAGATACCTATACATACAGTAAATTGTCAGTAAAAACTAACCTAGGAGGAAAATACAATTAGAATCAATTGGATTAAGTTACAAACACCTTAAACCTGAGATAGTTAGGTCCAATTGGATTAGCAACTATGTAAACAAAATTGTCCGTTAAGAATATATCTTTTCCAAATAAAAAAATAATTGCACCTCGGAAAAGAAGATTGTTGTCACTGCAATTTCATTTCCACTCATTAATGATGTGAAAAAGCTTAAGTGGTTGTATTTTCTTTACCAGGACATGCATGAAATTTCTCACTAACCGTGTGCATACACACTTTTATGAAATGGAGGTCGTAAAATAAAACTTTATATGTATAAACTGATGGCATAAATGCTTCCGTACCTTTTCGATTTAAGGAATTCTCTAAGTTGATTGATGAGCCGGCTCTCATCCAATGTTTCTTCATTGATGCTTTTGCCAAGATCATAGAGCAATCCCTTGAATAATTTCTTGATGTCTGGAGTCTGGGATACCGAGACAAAAGCACAACAATCAAATAATGCTCTAATCTTGTCATACACTGCTTTGGCAAGAGTAGTCTTTCCGAGGCCCCCAAATCCGACAACGGAAACTATCTTGCCTTGCTGCAAGGGTACTCCATTACCATCCATCAGTACCTTGATTAGCTCGTCTCTTGACTCATCAATTCCAACAAGCTCTTTTGTGTCGGTGTACTGAGCAAATAAACGAGGGTCCACCACAGTAGTTGTGGTAGGCTTATCAACACCATTGTTAACAACACCGTACCTGAGGCGCCTCTCGTGCACCTCAGTGACACGACCCATGATGTCTTTTATCTCGGTAGCAATCACACGGCGAATCTTAGCCTTTCTGAACAAACCAACACTTCTATCAACGAATTTTCTAATACCATGCAGCTTGGCTGACTCATGGCCCTTTCCGTGCATCATAAATGTGTCGATAGTGTCCTCTATATCATAGGACAGCTCCCTCAAATCCCTAGCCCAGATCTTGTCTTGAATGTCAAGCTGGTCTAGTGGCGTGCTAGAGACCATGTCAAGGGCACCTTTCATGCTCTCAAGCTCAGATTGGAGAAACCTGATCTCCCCCTTCACGCCCTTTTGCAGGTTGTACTCCCCAATAAGGAGATCACCGAGCTTGGTGATGACGCTTGGTATTGCCCCCGTTACGATCTCCATGGATCATATCCTGGACGAACACAAGGAGTGTGAGGAAAGTGTGGAGATGAATGTGCCGCGGAGGTATTCAGAGGACTGAACTCTAGGAGCTATTCGGAGGAGCACGAGCTAGGACTCACCCAGTCTCCGGCCACCGCTAGTCACGAATCACGCTCCACTGGTTGCCGGATTCGATGTTGCTTCCGCCAGCAGCGCCAAGCTTGCAGCTCGGCTCTTGCTGCTACCTTGGAACAGAACCGAAGATGAGAGATGAAGGAAATCAATGGAAGATATACAAGGGGACAGGATTAGATGTGGCTACAGCAAAAGGCAAAATTATTGCTTATCCGCATCTTCTTTTGCACCCATCGTATTTGAACTATGGATGCCCCCACGTCTAGTCCTCCAGACCACATCCTTTCGGTGGCTACAACACCTTCTTTCTCCATTATCATTGCGTCGGTGTAGCTGGAGCAGAGGAAAGGGAGCCCAGGAGAGCTGAAGAAGAAAGGGACGGCAGAGAATGGCTTGCTTTTTCATTCGTGTTTTATGTTTGGTGGGGTTCCAAAGCAAACAGAACTGCGCTGTAGCTTGCAGATGCAGAATTCCATATCTCCATGCTAGATTCCGGTTCATGTTTCCCTCTTTCTCCATATCCGAATATGCAAGTAAGAATGTAATATCATGCTGCGCCTAGGTTCCTGCACTCACGTCAGGCGTACACACACGTGCTGAATTTGGACTTTGTATTTTGTTGCCATATATGCGCTGATATCCAAAAATCCAAACAAATTCTCGTATTGTTGCTGGAAACCGCAGACCAGTCTTCGGAAAGATCAGACATGTTTGGGATCATAACTTGACAAATATCTTTGCATTCGCGTGCTGTTAATAGATAATCTGAAAAATCCAGCCATGCAAATACTTGTGCTCACATACATATGCTTTGCATAATAAATCCCAATAGCGATTCAAGGGCGACAACTAAGGCATCAGCAACTTCCACAGCATGACAACATGGAGACTTAGATTTTCAAACGGCGACATCAAGGCGGAACGGCGACATCAAGGCGGAGATGATGTTGCCTCAATGGAATAATTTCTCCGGTCTCTTCTTTATTTCGTTGTGGTTAGATCTGACCATGATGAAGCACTAGTGAGAATAAATCTGCCCCCTCGAGCCAATTACCGGTATTGAGTTGGGAAGATTCAGATTAGTTTTCTCTATTCTTTGGTGGTAGATGGAAGAAGAAGAAAGACACAAGAAAGAAGAAGTTTCTCAACTCTGCTCGTATGAATGTTGGCCATCGTTCGTTGGGCATCTGTTCTCAGACGTTTTGCTGAGTGTTTGCCTGTGCGGTCATCAATATGAATCATCATATAGGTTTAGGATTGAGATTTTGAGCTATATTAGATGACGAACAGTTTCTAGGTATACGAATTGTATCCCAAAATGTTTGTAATATGACGATGTACTCAGCTATATTTTAATATAATTTTTCTTTCATCTCAAAAGAAATAATAAATCCCAATAGCTTGGTTCATAATACTTCATCTATCAATGCCTGCCCTCTGAACCAGTGCATAAATCTCGTGAGATACCAGACCCTCTCTGAAGAGGCCAACCAATCGACCAAATTGTCTGCAGTGTCCAAACTTGTCTGATGTTATTGGTGTCTAAAACTTCATGTGACAAAACAATCATAACCCTGAACAATGCTGCTAAGCTTAAGATATATCTCTTTAATTCCTTGTCATCAACCCATATACACTCGGCAAACTAAATTGAGCAATCGCATGTATTAGGTAAATCAAGCCAAGTGATCATGCGTATTTGGAAAAATTAGAACATCAACACAAAAAAAAAAATCTAACACTGTTAGGGTCACATCGGATGTTTGGATGTTAATTAGGGAGACTAAACATGAGTTAATTATAAAACTAATTGCATAAGCCATGGCTAATTCGTAAGACGAATCTATTAAGCCTAATTAATCTATTATTAGCACACACATTGACAAATCATGAACCAATTAAGCTCAATAAATTCGTCTCATAAATTAGCCACGGCTTATGCAATTAGTTTTGTAATTAATCTATGTTTAATGCTCCTAATTAGGCTCTAAACATGCTCTTAGGTCGAAACCAAACAAGCCCCTGTATTCTTAGGAGTAACTTTGCCGTAACTTCAAATTGATATTCAATGGATCACACGATAGGTTATATAGTGGTTCGACTCCATCACTGCATCACATCTCAAGTCCTCCACTACCTTCAGACAAGTCTCTCAAACACATAATAAATGATATATATAAACCTGCTTATATACAGCCTGTTCGCTGGTTAGTTTCTGAGCTGATAAGTCCAGCTGGTGCTGGTTTGTTGTGAGAGAAAAACACTGTTGGCTGGCTGATAAGCCCTGGCTGAAACCAATAAGCGAACAGGCTGATAATCTCAAAGACATGAAACAAATTTGATGAGTTGTAAATCACTCATCACAAGGCTGAACACCAGCTAGTTTATTCAGAAAAACCTAATTAAATGTGACATGGTAACTAATCAATCATGAAACCAAAGATTGGATTAGCTTCTCCAAATTCATGTAGGACGACACCCTTCTCTAATGCTCCATTTGCCTTGGCCTTTAGCTCCTGAGCCTTCCTCCTTCTCTTCTCCCCTACGTCGCCCTGATCATCAGCCACTCCAAGGCCTTCGCCACGGGTTTTGTTCCACAGAGGCGATTTTTTTGCCTTTAACAGCATGTGCTCTCACCACCTTCGCCATTGGATTCGCATTGAGAAGTGTGCATACACACATCTCAATGCAGATTCGCATTGAGATGTGTGCGTGCACACTTCTCAATGCGAATGCAATGGTGGAGATGGTGAGAGCACATATCCTTGAGGGCACATTTAATTTAACTTTTGTTCCATACCCACCTCCGCCTTGACATCCGCTATGCTGCGGTTGAGCTTACCAGCACTGAGGACATTTTCTGTTGGCTTTGTCACGCCTACGGATACCCCAACACCAAGCACGTCCACGATGAGCCTCTCGTTGAGAAACTGCTCGGCGAAAAGCGGCAAGTTGCCATGGGCATGCTGGCGGCAATGGCCTCCAGAGTCGAGCCCCACCCACGCAGTGCGTGAGGGAGCCGCCGACGGCGCGGTGAGCTAGGATGGCGACCTGAGGAGCCCAGCCTCGTCTGTCATGGCCTGTGGATCAAGATGAGGTGACCGGCACAGCGAGACGGGGCCTACGGCGACGACGGTTTTGCCGGTCGCCGCCGCGAGAAGCTCGCAGGAGTCGTGCTCCAGCTCGTCGAAGCTGTTCACGACCACGCCGTCCACGGCCACGTCGAAGTCTCGTATCTCCTGCACTGGGACGAAGCCAGAAAAAAATTTAGGAGGAGCTGAACAAAAGAATATAGACTTTTTTTTATCTTCTCTTAACCTTAGCACATTCTACCTAATACATATATACATAAAATTTTAAGAGGGGACATAGGGGGCTCCACGTGCTGAGGATTGGTAGGGGGGCTAAAGCCCCCCAGCCCCACCGTTGGCTCCGTCGCTGCTCCTGCATCGTCGTCCCAGCACCCATGGGCGTCGACGGCGCGAAATGCGGCGGTAGCTGCAAACGTGACACCCTGCACTCGAACGCCGGCAGGACTGGGATGTCGACGAGCTCGTCCGCTGACGAAACCGCCTCCTGTGGCCTGTGCTTGTAGAGGTACTCGATGCAGACCAGAGCGAACGCGCCGAACCCGTGGAAGATGTAGCACGCCACGCCGAGCCCGCGCGCCAAGCCGAGCGTCCACGAGTGGCACATCGGGGCGACGACGCAGCTCGGTCGTCGGCGGCGCAGCATGGCCTCGCTGCCGCGGCAGTAGCGCGCCACCGCCTCGCCGAAGTGGCTGGTGGCGGCGAAGAAGCGCGGCACGTCAGCGGGAGACCGGAGGAGGTCCAGCCTCTCGCAGCCCTCGGGCAGGCCGCCGGCCTCCGCCGCTGGGAACGGGATCGCGGTGACCGTGATCGTCGTCCCCGCCGGGCCGGCGCCCGGAGGTAGAGGTAGTAGCTTTGTTGTTGCGAGGTCTTCCACGCGGGACCGGATGATGGTCACCGCCGCGCCGTGGGAGGCCCGGAGGTGGCCGATGTCGGTCATAGGGATGATGTGGCTGATGCCTCCTTGCCACGGAACGAGCACGAAGTGTGGCTCCGCTGTTGCTCTCTCCATTTCCTTCCGATCTCACTATTAGCAGCTCTTTGCATTGCACACATACCCGACACACATATATCCTCATTGACTTGGGAGAAAAGTCGCTGCTCGCGATTAATGGTCGATGCAATCCAACAAAAGATCTGTATGTATGCCGCTGGGGTGGTACTACAAACTGGAGTAGTAGAAAACCATGAAGTAACAAGTACCGATGATCCTACTCCGCGTACACGTAATCAGCAACACAAGCTAGACGTGATTTTTCGAAGGATAAACAATCTGAAGAATTGGGACCGGGCACGTTGTACGTGATTCACAGAACAGAGCACACTCAAACAGAGCATGCCGTCAGCGCTATCCTATCCAGTAACCCTCATTGCACACCGAAACAGAGCCAGCTTCGTAGTCGCAATAATCTGTCACTAAAGTACCCATGTTTAGTTTTTGTTTCTTTGTTTGCATTTTCATCAGGCCGGTACAGTGGCCTACGCCTACCAGTCCCCAGGGGAAGATCCCAGGTTGCCCTGGCCCCGCATCATTATGTTTTTCACGGAGAAAATACCCTGCTTTTGTATGATGTATACCAAGTACACCTAGCCCCGCATCATTGAGATCAGCAAGCGGCGGTATTAGTTTCATCAGCAAACAAAAAGTTAATTCAGTCTTTTTTTTTGCGAGACCCATAACGCTCACGTACACGAGCGCATACTCACCCCTATGAACTTGTCGACGGACGCGTCGTATACCACTGAAAGAATAACACTGTTAAATCCTAGAATAAATCTAGAAAAATACGAGCATCCGTGTCAGGTCGAAGACTTAAACTCGAGTGGGCAGATTCCACCACAAGGAACCAACTAGCTGAACTATGCACAGTTCGCTACTTCAGTCGTTTGTTGGGTATACGAACATTTATGTCTTGTTTGGAATAGCTTTTATGAGCTGTTTATATGTCTAAAATAAGCTAAAACTAGAAGTTAAATGACATGATTTTTACTTCTTCTAGCCACATGTCAGGATCGTTCCTGCGCATAGTCCGGCACCGGGAGCGACCAGAGAACTGGGATGCACAGATACGGGATATTGATACGCCGATACAGATGTAGCGATACAGTGATATGTCATTTTCCAAAAACAAGTATACACCGATATGGCAAGTATATAAATATATAAAAAAACAGAAAGCAGGTATCTACTCAAACATTTTTCACTCTAGCAGAACAATCAACAAATAAAATGGCTAAACATAGACACAAGTAGAGATAGGTAATCCGATAATCCATCAAAGATAGTGTCGGATACCACAAGAAGGGGTACCCTAAGCAAGAACCAAAAATGTTGCTTAGACCTTGCAAAAATCAAAGTCAAAAGACTACCGCCATGTCTCTGCAGGATTCTCCGATTCGCTCGAGGCCTTGCGCCGAGGCCTCATACGAAAGGCCAAAAGCATACTCGTAACCCCGAAAGGCCTCGGATGGGATGTCAATTCTCCAATTCGCTCGAGGCCGGGCTCGGCAAACATACTCGTAACCTCCGTCCCGACCAAACTCCTCTGACGAAACGTCACGTCCAGATTAATGCGCACAACTATTCCATAAACGTCACCGCACTTTTGTAGTAAGACGGGCGAAACGACCGACGGGACAGGGGACCGGGCGCATAGGGGTTACTCGCCATCGTGTTTATCATCGTGCTACCTAACCCCGTGCTGCCAGGACAAAGCAGCATGGAAGGTCAAGTCCATGTCCTCGTAGTCTCGTAAACCGCCGGAGAGCCCAACCGCTTTGTTCTCGCCGTCCGAGACCCCCTGGCTGTGGTCTCGGACGTACTATTCCTTCTCCGCCTCGGCCGAGGCCGGGCTCGCCCCGCATCCTCGCTGCCTCCGCCTCAATCGCCCCTCTTCCGGGCGGCCGTCCCATCCGTGTAAGTACTTCGGTTGCGCCTTTACGTCGCCCACGATTGGCGTGGCATAGCAACAGGGGCGATGGACGGCGGTCAAATCTCCTTTTTACCATTCCCCACCGACGGTGCAGGGACTACCGTGCTTTATGGACACACGCCCTGCATTTTTCCACCTAAACCGGGTGACGACGACCACCACCGAGACCGCCGCATCGTACTCAGGTCACCTCCCAGGCCTTGGCAAATCAGGCCTCGGCGCGGTCGGCCACAAACACCTGTCAGGCCTCGGCGAACCACCAAGTCAAAAATTCACGAGGCACGGCATGTCACATACAGAGGAGGCCATGCTGACTAAACGTCAACGAGGACCCCTCGACTTCAACAAATTCGTGCATGGCCGCATGACGACGCACCAGTGATCAAGTACCAATTGTCATTCCCGACACTGTGCTGCTACAGGAGTAGGCCACAGTACTGGATCTTCCTTCCTCGTTAAGGCTCCACGTGTAGCTCTCTCATGTACTCCTGGCTCCCTCCTTGTAGCTATAAAAGGAAGCAGCCAGGGCCGTTTCTATGGATCGAGACCACGCCGGCCCTCACGCGCAAAACACACTCACTCAATTCACGCACGCTCCCACGCTGCCTGAGAGCAACGACTCAAGCAGCCCGCACCACTCCACGCCGAGACCTAGGACTAGCTCCCTCTCTCACCCAGCTTGTAACCCCCTACTACAAGCACTTCGGTGCAAAGAATACAAGATCGATCTCCTAGACTGGACGTAGGGCACCGATTGCCTGAACCAGTATAAACCTTGTGTCTCTTTGCATCACCATCCGGGATTAGGGGCACGCAGTTCACATTTACTGGTTGGTTGAGGACCCCCCGGTCCGAAACACCGACAGTTGGCGCGCCAGGTAGGGGCCTCTGCGTGTTAGCATGATCGTTCCAACAAGTTCCGGATGGCTGACCCCATACGTCCACTATGTCTCGGCACGGTGGTCTGGTTTGGGAGCCTAGAGTTCATGGCTCTAGGATGTGAGTACGATATGGTACTCCTCACACCCAGAGCCCCACCGGCCAGCGACGACGTCGCGCATCGGTAGCCTGGGCGCAGGCGGCGCCCGGGCCACCGCTCTCGTCACGCTCGCCAGGCACGACGCGAGCGGGACTACTCCGATGCCACGCGAACTCAGGGCTACGCGCCGCACTCCGCCGACATCCCTTGCCCGGCTGTTGGTACAGAGTCCCTAGCTAGGGACCTGTCTAGCCTAAGCCTAGGCAGGGGAGAGACGCCAGTAGCGCGCAGCGACGTCCCATCGTCAAGCTCTGCCCTGCCACTCCCTGAGGAATCGACTCAGGTGGAGCGGAGCCCAGCGGTGGCACCATCCCCGTACCTCTTCAGGCTGAAAAACATTGCCGCCGCCTACGCTTTCGCTTACGCCTCTGCTCACGCAGAGCCCTCAGAACGCCACCAATGCTTCGCCCTCGACTTCGACACCACGACTTTGAGCCACACCCACGCTGACTCCTCGGAGGAGGACAATGCGTGGGCCGGGGTAGACTTCTCCGGACTACGAGACCCTGAATCCATGCGCCGCTTCCTGGCCGCAAGCGACTACTGTTTCGGCTACTCTGACTCTGACGACGAGGGGTGCCAGTCGACCCAGCCTGCCCTGACGACCGGGCACTGAGGATCAGTGCCACCCTCGACCAACTGGAGGAAGCCCGAGATGTGGCGCTACTACATTCGGCCAAGTACCAGCAGGCCCTATGGCACTTTCAGGCCCGATGTATTCGAAGCCGAGACCTGAAGGTAGGCGACCTGGGTGTTGAGGCTGAGGCAGAACAACAAGGGCCGCCATAAGCTGACCCCGCCATGGGAAGGACCGTACGTCGTCACCAAGGTGCTCAAGCCCGGGACCTACAAGCTGGCCAACGAGAAGGGCGAAATCCTCAACAACGCTTGGAACATAGAACAGCTACGTCGTTTCTACCCTTAGAATTTCCAAGCATTGTATACATTGTTTCTCGGAAAACAATAAAGAAGCGTTCTTTAGTTGTTCTAAATTTTCTAGAAACCCACCGAGCCCATCGCGGGGCTCGGCATTACGATAACACCACGAGGAAGGCTCTGCTCTGTCTCTACAGAACCGAGCCTCCCTCGGGGGGCTAGAAGGGGGGACTCCCCCCCTAAGTCCCACGCACCGTTCTTAAGTCATTTTTCGAAAAAATTCCTACGCCGAACTCTCTAGCGTGCTCTGACAAATCGATTGTGAAAGAACCTAAGGACCAAAAGACTGTCTCAAGGTCAGAAGGCCGGCTGAGTCGCGAGACGGACTACGCCTCCAAGCTACGGCACTCCCTCACCACCTTCTACCCAAGGGGCAACTTAGGCTCCGAGGAAGTTTTTTACAAGAGATACGTTCAGAAACAAGACAGAGGGCAGAGGCTCGGAAATACAATAAGAAAAAACGATTGAAAAAGCATCGGCGCACGATCACTTTAAAAAGGCGTCAATAGCCGCCAACGTTATGATAGGGCAACATAATCCCTAATCTAATTACACAGCCTCTTGGGCCCAGGTCATGGCGCAGGGTCTCCAGCATTGGCGGACGGCGGAGGAGGGACAACCTCCTCTTCGAACAGCCCAGCCAGCGCCGCGCCGGGACCCTCCGCCGCCTCCATCAGCTTCGTCACCGCCTCGTCGGCCTCCTCGTCATCATCGGGCAGGACGTAGCCATCGCTGATGGCTTGGAGGTCAACGCCGACGTAGTGCGAGGCGATGACGGCCAATCGCTTTGACGCTCGTGATGGCGCCCTCGGTCGCTTCACAGATCTGGTCGCTCAACGCAACCAGCGGGCTCCCGAGAGAGCTTCTGACCGACCCCCCTCGACTTCCGTGGCCTCGCAGTAAGATGGGCGGGCGCTCTTCAACATCATGCTTCACGATCTCGGTTTCAAGCACACAAGATCATGCGGTGGAGGCCTCGGCTGCCTGGGTGACTTCTTTCTCCAGCTCTGTGCCAAACGCAACGGAACTAGGTTGAGCGCAAAAAAAGTACAAGCCAGAGCAAGGGCGGAAAGTCTACGGAACTCACCCATGGCCTTCTCGCCTCAAATTGCCGGGCCTCGACCGGAGAGGCCTCGGCTTTCTCCTTCCAACATTGGGCCTCGACCGAGACGCCTCGGCTAACTCCTTCAGTGCTTGAGCCTCGACCAGAGTAGCCTCGGCCGCCCTAGAAACCTCCCCCCCCACTCTATATCGCACCAAGGAGTTAGGGGCCGAACACAAGAAAAAACGAATTAAATAAAGGAACAAGACTCACCTTCGGCATTTCCCTCCAGATCACACCTTCGTCCGGGAGGCCTCACCACCATAAGGGCCTCATCCAAGGTGCCTTTCGTCACCGGTGAGACTTTGCTCCACCCCTAGCTGCCCAAAGAAGGACCTTGCCCAAGGTCGTGGCTTCTCCACTGGGACTGGCGGCCCCCACCACCGCCACGCGGATCAGCTCCTCCTCCAACTCCTTGACCCGCGCCGCCAGAGGGGCGACCCGCTCCCGGGCCGTAACCGCCTCGACCGTCGCATCAGCACAACCAAGGCGGAGGTCCTCCACCTCTACGCTCCGTGCCGACAGGAGCTCGTTGGCGCCGGCAAGAAGCCCCTTTTGCCACGGAAGCTGGTCCCAGATGTCCCTCTCCCCCCGAAGAAAGACCGACTTCCCGAGGGATCGGGTATCGAGCTCCTGGGGGAAGCAGAACAGGGGTCAATCCCTACAAAGAAAACTCGGAAGAAGACCACCGCGTGAGGAAAGAAAGTGCGAACCTGGGCGACTCCGAGCAGATCGTCGGCCACCATGGACAGCGCCGTCCGAAGTGACCGCTCCGCCAGCCGGTGGTACTGCTCGAACGTGTCCCAGCGCCCTCCCTCGGCCGTGTCCTCGAGGGCAAATAGAGGCTCCGCCTCAAGGTCGTCCCGGCTCTGCCACACCACACGCGGGTGGTCCTACCCGCGGGGCTCGGGTCGTACCCGTGCGAGGGCCGAGCTTCCCTCGCCCAGGGTCGAAACCGGCTGTTCCACGGCACCGGCCACCTCGCCGTTGGCCATCTCCCGCGCCCGGGAAACATCGTCGGAGGAGATCGAAAGGACCTCTACCTCCCGGGCGCTCCCCGGCAACAACGGCGGGCCTTGAACCAGGGGTGCCACCGAGGCTTCTGCTGCCTTCATCTCCACTTCCTGGGCCGACGGCCTCGCCACCACTACGCCGGCCTCGGTGGTCCCATGGGCTCCGGCCCCCACCATCGTGGCCTCGATGGGCGCGGGGGCTTCGACCTCCGCTGTTGCGGCCTCGTCGGTTGCCTCGGCCTCGGAGACCCTGCGGGCCTCGACCTCGGTGGCCTCGGCAACTGAGGACACCCCGGCCGCATCCGACTCATGGCCCTCGCCTTCGTGGGGCGGAGGCGCCCCCTCCCTCGTCGGTGTCGGGGTAGCCTCGACAGCCCCTCCTTGGGAGACCGACTCCGTCAGGCCGGCTCTCACCGATGCCACGCCGCGTCGTATGGCGGTTTGTGCCCCCGCCACCCAATGGGTGGTGGAGCCAGGGGTCACCTTGAGCGCCTTAAGCGACGCCAAGGAAGGCACCTCCGCAGGTCGCTTCCGGCTAAAAACATAATACTTACAGGGTCAGCACAAGACGAAGGAACGAACAAAAAACGCTGCGGCGCCACCTAAAGTACGCTTACCTCAACCGGGGTAGCAACCGCTTCAGCATGGCGACCCTCGTCTGCAAAGGCGGTGGCAGCGGCTGAAGCACGACCGCCGTATCCATCGGCGCCGGCCGGTCCTCGACGGACCCCGGCGCCCCCTCGGTGCTCTGCTGGAGCAGTTGCGTCAGCTCTGTCGCCACTTGCACCACCGTTGCCGTCGAGCCCACCGGGCTGACGGCACGCTTGCCCAATGCCCGCTCCTCGGACGTGTCGGCCTCAGCCCCGAGGCGGGCAATCGCCGACCCTGAGGCGGCTCCTCCTCCTCCTCCTGGGAGCGCCATCTCCTCAACATTAGGGAGATGGTCTAGGGGATCCCACCCCCTCTCGCCCTCGTCATCTCCGTCCGAGGCATCCGTCGATAGCGACGGTGACGGGGACTCCTCCAACGGGAGGCCGTCCTTCCTTTGCTGCCAACGACGCTCGTCTAGTTTCTCGCGCGCAAGAATCTACTTCTTATGCTTCGCCGCCTTGGTGTCCTTCCATTTTTTCTGCGCCTCGGTGTGTGCCCGGTTGATCGCCCGCCGCCTCGCGTCCTTAGGAACGGGCGGCAGGGAGGCTTGCACGTCCCTCATCCCCTGTAGGAACGGCGAACGCGCATAAGGGAACGAGAAATAATGAGAAACGGGGAGAGCTCAGGGGATGCAGCGGCGCGTGACTTACCAGCGAGAGATACCCCCGCTACGGACTCATCGCGAGGGTGGTCAGACCACCGCTCCGCAGCTTCGCGTCCACCGCCTCCCTCACCTGACGAAGAATTTCCTCGTCAGAGAGGGCGGAGGTGGACAGCCGGATGCCCACGATCGGCTCGTTCGGCCTCATCTTGAACAGACGCCACCGCCGAGCCATCAGCGGCAGCACCCTCCAACTGTGGAAGGCGGCCACGACCACAGCCACAGTAAGGTGGCGGTCCCGTAGCCTCTACAGCCCCTCTAGGAGCAGCTGCAGCTTGGGCTGATCCTCCCTCGGGACGCCATACTTCCACCGCTCCGGGCAGCTCCCCACAATCCGCCCAGTGTAGGGGGGAAGTCTGCCGTCGTCGTTGCAAAGGTAGAACCAGCTCGTGTACCATCGATGGTTGGATGACGCGAGCTGGGCCGGGATGTAGAGGTGCTGACGATCCTGGCGCACTTGGAGAGTGCAGCCGCCGGCCCTCACCGCCTTCCTCGTGCCCGCCGGCTTGGTGGTATGCCCCGCCCGGAAGAGATGGAGCCACAACTCCCAGCGGGGAGCAATCCCTAGATACCCCTCGCAGACAGCGACGAAGATAACCGCCTGCGTGATAGAATTGGGGTTGAAGTTGTGGAGCTCCACGCCATAGTAGTGCGGGAGTGCCCGCATGAATCGGTCCGCAGGAACGCCGAGGCCGCGCTCGTGAAAGGACACAAAGCTCACGACGTAACCGTCGCGAGGCCTCGGCTCTGGCTCGCCCAACGGAGTGATCCACTCTGGCTTGTTGGGGTCGGTCACCGGGCGAAGGAGCCCGCCGTCGACGAGCGACTGAAGCATCTCCACGGTGATGTCGGATGGATCCCAAGGGTCCGCCTTGATGACAACAATGTCGCCGGCCATGAGTGCGGTGGAGGGCTCAACTACGACGGTGAGTCTCTCTCTCTCTTTGCCTCGCCTCTTTCCTTTCTTCCTCCCGGGGCTCTCTGCTCTGGCGACGGCTCAAAGACGGCAAAGCTAATATGGGCTAGGTAAGGAGGGAAGGAGCGAGGCTCGTTGCGTATTTATGCAGGGTGAAGGCAAAACGGACGGGCGATGAAATCGGGGAAGTTTCCCTCAGATCCGGCGCGGTTAATCCTGATCCGATTTTACCGCCCGTGTGTCCACCTTTTCCTCATTAATCGCGGGAACAGTTACGTCCCATCCGCTGACGCCACGTCACATCCGACCGCTGCAGCAGCAGGCGTCGTTCCGCCTCCCCCAGGAAATCGCCTAAAAAGGCGCGCCGGCCGTTGTCGAACCGAGGGGGGAAATATCCCCCCACCCTATTCCTTTCAGGTGAAGGAACCGGGCGCCGAGCCCATTATGGTCTAGGGGTTCAAAGGCTGGGCCCCTAAGGGTTTCGACAGCCGCCCCAGGGCAACAGAGTCAGGGGCGACCGTGGGCAAGCCCGTACATGGCCGAGACCCAAGCAAGCGAAATGCTTGGGACGCCCAAAGTCGCGTCCGAGACCAGCAGGGAGTTCTCCAAATGGGATCCCACCGTAGGGAGGCGCCGAGCCCCCGGAGCCAATCGAATGACCCTGGGACCCAATAGAGAAGCCCTCTGGTACTTTTAGAGTGCGTCTCTGGACCGCTAGCCGACCCTTATCGAATGGGGCACGGGCCTCCACTCGGACTTACCCGATAGCAGCTCCCCGGAAGTGTCACCGCTCGCGCCCACCAAGGGTAGCCTGGCATATTCCACCCCTCCTTCCGAACGAAAAGGAAGCGCGAGGGTCGTATAAAAAAGCCAGGGGGAACCCCTGACGAACCTCCACGCAGAGGCTAAGGGGCTCTCCCTACAACTTTGTCGAGACCCAGCGACCCAGGTTCGCACTCGAGGGGGCTCGGCAAACAAACCCCTCCTTCCGAACGAAAAGGTTGCGCGAAGGTCGTGCAAAAAGCCAGGGGAACTCCTAACGGCCCTCTTGCTCCGGGCAGAGGCTAGGGAGCTCTTCCTACAGATATGCTGAGGCCCCGCGACCCAGGCTCGCACCCGAGGGGGTCTCAACAAACAAACCCTCACGCACAAAAGGTGCATAAAAAGCCAGGAGAGCACCTGACGGCCCTCTCGCTCTGTGTAGAGGCTAGGGGGCTCTTCCTGCAAGTTTGCCGAGACCCAGCGACCCAAACTCGCATTCACTGGCCCAGCAAGCACGATAAAAACTCCTTACTCAAATGGGGAAAAAGCCCCTGGAGGAGTAAACCCACTCCTCTAGGGCCTCGGGGGCTACACCCGGCGGGTGCGCTCGCGCGCACCCACCGGAACCACCAAGTACAAAACACGATCCCGACAGGAGCTGTTGCGAACCAAGTCTCATCAAAACCTCAGGAGAGTGCCCGCACTCCTCCCGAGGCTCGGGGGCTACTGTCGGATACCACAAGAAGGGGTACCCTAAGCAAGAACCAAAAATGTTGCTTAGACCTTGCAAAAATCAAAGCCAAAAGACTACCGCCAGGTCTCTACAGGATTCTCTGATTCGCTTGAGGCCTTACGCCGAGGCCTCATACGAAAGGCCAAAAGCACCTCGCCGAGGCCCTCTTGCCGAGACCCTCTCGCCGAGGCCTCACCCCGAAAGGCCTCGGATGGGATGCCAATTCTCCGATTCGCTCGAGGCCGAGCTCGGCAAACATACTCGTAACCTCCGTCCCGACCAAACTCCTCTAACAAAACGTCACGTCCAGATTAATGCGCCCAACTACTCCCCAAAACGTCGGCCCGCACTCAGTACAAAGACGGGCAGGCGAGCAGCACGGGACAGGGGACCGCGCAGGGGTTACTCGCCATCGCTTTCATCATCGTGCTACCTAACCCCGTGCCAAGGACAAAGCAGCATGGAAGGTCAAGTCCATGTCCTCAGTAGTCTCGGAAACCGCAGGAGAGCCCAACCGCTGTTTTCTCGCCTCGTCCGAGACCCCTAGGTCTCAAACGTATTATTCCTTCTCCGCCTCGGCCGAGGCCGGGCTCAAATCCCGCATCCTCGCTGCTCCGCCTCAACTGCCCCTCTGGCGGGCCGTCCCATCCGTGTAAGTACCCCTAGTTGCGCCTATGTCAGCCACAATTGGTAGGGCATAGCAACAGGGGCGATGGGACGGCGATCAAATCTCCTTTTTTACCATTCCCCACTGACGGTGCAGGGACTACCGTGCTTTGCGGACACACGCCCTGTATTTTTCCACCTAAACCGGGTGCGACGCTGACCACCGAGACCGCCAGATCGCACTTCAAAGTCACCTCTCGTGCCCCTCGCAAATCAGGCCTCGGCGCGTCGGCCACACAACACCGCCAGCCTCGGCGAACCACTAAGTCAAAAATTCATGAGGCACGGCATGTCACCTACAGAGGAGGCCATGTGACTAAACGTCAACGAGGACCCCTACGACTTCAACAAATTTCGTGGCATGGCCGCATGATGACGCACCAAAGTGATCAAGTACCAATTGCCATTCCCGACACTCGTGTCTTTCCACAGAGTAGGCCACAATCTTGGATCTTCCTTCCTCGCTAAGGCTCCACGTGTAGCTCTCTCATGTACTCTCTGCTCCCTCCTTGTAGCTATAAAAGGAAGCAGCCAGTATGCGCTTTATGGATCGAGACCACGCCGCCCTCACGCCGCAAAACACACTCTCACTCAATTCACGCGACGCCCCCCACGCCTCGAGAGCAACGACTCAAGCAGCCCGCACCACTCCATGCCGAGACCTAGGACTAGCTCCCTCTCTCACCCAGCTTGTAACCCCCTACTACAAGCACTTCGGTGCAAAAAATACAAGATCGATCTCCTAGACTGGACGTAGGGCACCGATTGCCTAAACCAGTATAAACCTTGTGTCTCTTTGCATCACCATCCGGGATTAGGGGCACGCAGTTCACATTTACTGGTTGGTTGAGGACCCCCCGGTCCGAAACACCGACATATAGCATAATACTTGGTGTTACAAAGATTAAGGTCTCAACGATTAGAGATAAACTAGTCCATCAACACGTGCTCTGGCAGGGCTAGATTATTAGGAGATATAAGCATATTAGTTATTGTTTAATATATTTGGCTCATAAATGTTACTTATATAAATTTGTAACTTTTTCTTTTGTTCATTTAATTTATAAATATATGTACCATAGTTTATGGATATTTAATTATTGTTTGCAATAACTTATAGTAGTATTTAGATGTAGAATTAGGTGATATTTTTATTTTTTATAATAGTTGAGGTGGGTAATTGAGATACAAATTAAAAGATGATACTTTATGTTATCTTTCGTAATAGCATATATGAGTAATTTGAATCCAAACTTAGGGGTTACTTTGCATTAACTTTCATTATAGCAATGTGGGTAATTTATAAAAGGTATTAGGGGGTTATGTTAAATTGTTTTTCATAATGGTAGAAGTGCGTAATTTAGATATAAATTTATTTAATTTATTTGAATTATCTTTCACAATGACAGAGTTGGTTAATTTAGATACAAATTTAGGGGGTTATTGTAAAATATCTTTCATAATAGCAAGAGTGGGTAATTTAGATATAAATTTAGGTGGTCATTTTGACTTATTTTCATAATGGTAGAGTAGATAATCTCAATATAAAATTAGGGTTTTTCTTTATGTATTTTTCATAATGGCAGAGGTGGGTAATCTTTTATAAAACAGAATAGATCCAATGACTATTATTGATTATGATGATGAGATTCTACCAAATTAAGGGCTAGATGTTTATGATTATTTTGAGAATTTCTAGACTTATCTCTTTTTCAAGCGCATCCAGTGAGATTTGACGTGGAGACTCAGTTGGGGCCTCCAAAGTAATCGTAAGATGGTAGAGGTAGGTAATTTTTTATTATAGAACAAAATCGATCCAATTATCGTAATTGATTATGACAATAAGGGTATACCAAAATAATGGCCAAATATTTTTAATTATTGTGATAATTTCAAGGATTTAATTTTTCTAGCATGTCTGTGAGAATAAACCTATTTCTTCATCGTTGACAAAAAAATGTGTCCTCTTTTTCTATATATATAATAATTGCAGCCTGACACATAGCATGTAAGTTGTTTCATGGTGGGTCTCTGATATTAACCTTTAACCTGATGTTTTGGGTTAATAAATTAATGAACGTGATGGGTACGGCCGTTCATTAATTAACCTAGTGCCATTCACCAAAAAAATAATTAATCAAGTGAACGTAGTTGGTGGGCCCCCAAGTGATAGTTTTAACGTCAAGATTTTCTACGTAAGGTTAATATATCTAGCTTTTGTTAATAGATTAACCAGCAATAAACGTGATGGTAATTTCTCCCTAATAATAAGATTTTGGGCTACTATTTAATCTATAATGGCAGAGGTGGGTAATTTCTTAGTAAAAAATAGATCCAATGGTTATAAATGGTTAGTCTTTTGATTTGTTTGTTAGATCTTTTTGATTAATGTGAGAACTTTTAGTATTAATTTTTTTCTTAACGCGTGAGAATTAACGTTGAGTGGAATTTTTAGTATTTATCTTTTTTCTTAACGCTTCTGGTGAGAATTAACATGGAGCGTTCGTTATGACCACTAATTAGTAATTGTAAGATTTATATGATGTATTTATGTAGTATATAATACTAATCTAGAATATAGCCGCTTGATTTTTGTCCACGAGTTTGTCTATTCACCTATAATCTCCTACTAACAGGTTTGAGATGGATTATAGGATTTCAGTAATCTATTGGTTGAATTATTATAATCTGACATAATCTGAAGTGTTTAGAACGTCTAGAGATTATTTTTTTATATATAGTTACTATATAATCAGAGGGTGAAACAACCACACGCCTAATCAAATGATAGTCCCACACCCTACCTCCGGAGATATTTCAGTCACACTTTTTCTTTATCAGTTTCACTTTCAGCCGTATATGATTGATGTTCAGTGAAAGGCATATCAAGTTCCCCTCATGTCTCTCTCGTCTATTCACAGCTTGCCATTTCACCCGATTTCCCATTGGGTTGGGGCTCCGCGATCATGTCTGCCCCTGATCCCCCAGCCTGTGGCGACGGCCATCTCAATAAGAAAAAGAAAGTCAACGGTAGGACGGCCACTGGACCGTGGCTTCCATCGATTCAAGCTAGCGACGGTGGCTCAGATCCGGCGAAGAGCTGCCGTGCCGTACGCATCGCCGGGGACACCGGTGAGTTCTCCAAGCTCGCTCTTTCGCTCGCCGCCGTTCTTTGTCTCACACAAATATATACTACACAGCAATCTTACTTGCGCTCCAAACAGGGACGGATTCATGGAGGTTGTGACGGGGGTACTGACGGGGCTTGTCTTCAAGCTTGGTAAACTGATGGTTGGCGAGTACAATCTGCAGAAGGGAGTGAAGGGGGAGATCATGTTCCTCCAACCTGAGCTCCAGAGCATGCAGGCCGCACTCAAGGAGATATCCAGATCTCCGTCAGACCAGCTTGACCGCCAGGACAGGATCTGGGCCAGCGAGGTGCGCGAGCTGTCCTACGACATTGAGGACAGCATCGACACATTCATGGTGCGCTGCGAGGGCGGTCAGCTCGCAGCGCCGGACGGCATGAGAGGGCTCATTGATAGGAGCCTTGATCTGCTGACAAGGTTCCGTGTTCGCCGTCAGGTTGCAATGGACATTAGAGGCATCAAGAGGCGTGTCATAGAGGTGCGCGAGCGGCGGGAGGTGTACAAGATTGACGGTCTTGGAGCTAGGCCTGATGCTGTTGATCCTCGGTTGTTGGCTCATTACACAAAGGTGACAGAGCTCGTTGGCATCGATGACGCTAGAGATGAGCTAATCAAGGTTCTGACTGATGGGAGCGAAGCGTCCAAGCAGCATGGCAGGGTAATTTCCATTGTTGGGTGTAGAGGCCTGGGAAAGACAACTCTTGCTAATGTTGTGTACCTGAAGATTAGAGCACAATTCGATTGCTGGGCTTTTGTTTCAGTGTCTCAAACTCCTGACATGAGGAGATTATTGAGGGGTATACTCTCTGAACTTGGCAAGGACATCAACGAAGAAACACTGGATGTGAAGCACTTCATTGATGCAATCAGGAAATTCCTTCAGGCAAAGAGGTATGAATGAATAACACAATAAATCAATAAGTCTAGCCGTCAATTTTTATATGTATATGAATGTTGTTTTCCATTGTTAATTTACACCATATGTTTCACCATATTTTACCGTAGCAGTAATTATTGCACGCACAAAGATTAAGTTGGTACTTAGTCCAAAAAAAAAAACAAATCTAAATTTGATTATGATATGCCTTTGTTATGTGTGCAGGTACTGCATTGTTATTGATGACATATGGGATATCTCAGTTTGGAATATGATTAAATGTGCTTTGCCTGGTGGACATGTAATTATCACAACTACCCGTAATTTCAAGGTAGCTGAAGAAATTGAGCATGAAAGCCCTCTGTCATGAAAGCTCCAGAGAATTATTTTATAGAAGAATATTTGGCAATGAAGAAAAATACAAATGTCCTGATGAGCACCTAACAGAAGTATCTGATAGAATATTGAAGAAATGTGCCGGTGTACCTTTAGCTATCATTACGATAGCTAGTTTGTTGGCTAATAAAGCAAGAGACAAAATGGAGTGGCTCGAGGTGTACAACTCTATTGGTACTGGACTCGAGGATAGTACAGATGTAGAGAATATGAGAAAGATTTTGGCATATAGCTACTATGATCTGAAATACCATCTGCGGATTTGCTTACTATATTTAAGTATGTTTCCAGAAGATACCGCAATTACAAAAAATCATTTGATATGGATGTGGATAGCTGAAGGTTTTGTACAATGTGAACAACAAGGGAAGAGCTTATTTGAACTTGGAGAGTGTTACTTCAATGAGCTCATAAACACAAGTATGATCCAGCCTGTGTATGACAGGCATGAGGCCATGATAGAACATTGCCGTGTACATGAAAGTTATCCGTTCCCTGTCAAGTGAAGAAAAATTTGTCACCATATTGAACAATGAGCACAGCACATCTCCATGGAAAATGTTTCGAAGGTTGTCACTTCAGAACAGCATGGTACACCATGATAGCACATTCCCTAGTATGAGCATGCTACAAGTGAGGTCAGTTATTACCTTTTCATCTGCTTTTAATCTAATGCCGGCCCTTGCAAGCTTCAGGGTTTTGCGTGTACTAAATTTAAAAGGTAGTTATCTCCCACAAGGTTGTGATCTTAAGCATCTTGGAAATTTATTTCACTTGAGGTATTTGGGACTTGAAAGGACATATAGTAATGAGCTCCCAGATGAAATAGGAAACCTGCGTTATCTACAAACATTGGACATAAAGGGAAGTAATATTGGTAGCCTGCCAACAACTGTTGTTCAGCTAAGACATTTGATGTGTCTTTGTGTCGACCAAAATACAAGAGTGCCAAATGGGATTGGGAGCCTAACAACACTTGAAGAGCTCTCAACGTTATACCTCTGCGACGAATCCACGGATATCACAGAAGAGCTGTGCCATCTAACTGAACTGAGGGAGCTAGAACTTTTCTTCTGGAACAACACCTTGGAGAAATCTTTGGTGGCGTGCCTATGCAAGTTGAGAAAAATAAAGATTCTAGTTATCTGGGCCTCTGGTGGTGAATACAATTTTGATGCATGGGTTGCTCCTCGACATGTCCGTAGATTGCAGATACAATCCTGCTGGTTCTCAAGGCTGCCAGATTGGATGACTCCTTCCCTTCTGTGCCTCTCCTCCCCGTGGATCAACGTGAGGGAGCTGCACCAGGAGGACCTAGAAATTCTTGGGAGGTTGCCAGCACTTCATCATCTGTATCTGATGTTGGACCATGAGAAACTCAAAATCCCTCGGAGATTCGTCGTTGGTGCTTGTTTGTTCCCATGCCTGGTAGATTGCAGGCTGATGGGATTTATGGGAGCTGTGTTCTTCCATCAAGGAGCTATGATGAGGCTCAAAAACCTTGCCTTCACTTTGTATGCAAAGGATGTGAGAGAAATTGCGAGCAGCGATGGTAGTTGTTTCGACTTGGGCTTAGGCAACCTGCTGTCACTGAAGGATGTCATTGTTTACCTCCGATCCAGAGGCGCCGGCGAGATGGAAGTGGAGGAGGCCAAGGCTGCACTGGCCCATGTGCTTGAGATTCATCCCAACCATCTCGACTATTACATATGGGGTTGAAGGTTAGCGTGCCACTGAGATGCATCCCAATCATCCCACCCAAACCGGGCAGCCCTTGCAACTAACGACAGGAAAAGAACCTCGATCAGTTTCTCTCCTTTCTCTGTATTGTAATCTTGTTCCCTGTTTTCCTCCACAAAAGAACCTCAGTATTTGTCGCAGGTTCAGAATAGTGATGGCCAATGGAAACAGGTGAACAACACCCCCCCCCCCTGTCGTAGCAATGATGTTATTGTTTTGCTCATTGCCCATAGAAATGTCACAGATCGGGATATACGAGGAGAGAAAAACGTACCGCTGTGATTGTAATTCTGGGATTTTTATTCAGATTGTAGCATTAAAAGAGAATTGGTGATATCTCACTTGTACCACCTAGTTTTGGCAAGCCCTCTTCTTCAAGAGATGGTTATGAATTATAGCATACCTTCAATTATTGGTGACTAGCAGATACAACTTTTTTTATTCAAAATTGAGCTCCCAGCGACGTTTTTTTTTTTTTTTTGAAAATCACCTCCCAGATACCTGCAATATTTTTATTAGCATTTCAACCTCAAACCAGAATATGTTAAGTTTTGTGGTAACATTGGATCACAGTGAAACTTGCAGATATTTAAGGCTTGCATGTATAACAACAATGATATGGATACAAAGGATCAGTATACCTTTTGGCAACTGCTTCCTTTAGTTAGGATCTTCTTTTGGAACTGTTAATCTTAGGAAAGTAACCCTCAGCAATTTTCAGAGGCCCAGGTATAGTGCAAGGACTGAGAAGTCAAGGTATGGGCCCTGGTGGGCTTCTAACTATCGTGGGTCGTCCTGAGTACAGAAAGTGAGCAGCAACACAACTTGTATCGTGGACCTAAACCATCTGATTATATTCTTTGAAAGACGAAATGCACTATTCATGGTCGAAGAAAAATCAAACTAATCTCCAAAACGTCAGAACCGTTACAGAGTACAAACTCGAATATACAGCCTTATGTACACTGGCAATTCAAACAGCACCTCCAAATCAGTTGCTTAGGTCCTCTCAATTTCAAATCATTTCAAATCATTTCACAAATGTTTTCAAACTCTTTTTTCAATCACCACTCGATCCTAGCAATGCATGCAAAGTTAGGTCGCTCGTGTCACTAGATGATCGATATGCAAACAAGTTTGCCCCTCTTGATAGTATGACCATTTATCCTAAACACAGTCAAGCACTTCTCTACTCAACCTTAGACCGGTGAAATGAAATTCCCCACAAATATACCTTTGCCTTGTGCATTCCATTCCATCTCCATCTTTGGTGATGCCACACAAGCATCCACCTCCATCAAGCCACATATAATCAACGCAAGTGTTCCATGGCTTGATACCTTGTAGATGATGCGATCCACTTTAGGTCATTACATGGCCTTATTGGTTCATCAATCACAACCGCTTGCTCTTCACCATTGCACCTGGTCCATCCGCACCAAGTCCTTCACTCTAGCTTCACCACTTCGATGGTCCATCGCACCTAATCCTCTGACTTGCCCATCATACTAGCAACCCGATCCTTCGTAGCCAAGCCTTACCTCTTGATCTTATCCACCCAGCCACATGACATCATGTTATATCTCATATGCAATGAGCTCCTTCATCTCACAAGTTGATTGCACTTGCAACATGTCCAATCCACCTCTCCCCATGGCTTTATGTGTTGCTCACATTAGTATACTTGTGGACTAAGAACCTGTGTATCTCACATGAACACATATTAGTCCACCTAAGGTTGTCACCTAATTACCAAAACCAAATTAGGACATTTGACTAGTATGTTTTACTCTTTTCCAACCATGACTACCTCATTGGAGAAAAAGCCCAACAAAAGATTGTTAGCCTCAAGTGGAAGATGATGGGAACAGGATGCCTGATCTTCCGTCATGTAAAGATAACTATTGATTTGGTGGAGTTTTGACACACACAATCCGTTGGAGAAAAAGATCCAAGCCATGCAATCACAGAACCATATCTCCTATGATTATCAGCTATGCACTACCCGGTTGACCTAGTCACAAAGGCTAATTCATAACTATGAATCAAGAACACAAGCAAGAACAAGAAAGAACATAGTCTAATATTGCAAATAAGATCAAGGTCATGAGTTGGTGTCTCACAAACCGATGAATGGCGAAACTGTTCAATGATAGATTAATCTAAGCAAAATCCCAAACTATAACTTGGGTGTCAGCTACTGAATATATATTCTTTTAGGAGGCCAAGACCCCTTGGACCCTTTCCTAATAGACTCTAACATGATACATAGTCCAACGGCCTAAAAGAAGGTGATGCAACATCATGACCGATTCTATATGCCCACTAGTTTTGACGATTCCTATTGACTCATAAGGAATATGAACCTGAGACCAATGCCACTAGAAATATTATCTACTTTGTTGCTTGTTCCTAGAGTTCGAGATGGACTCGAACTTGATACGGATTGGCCTCCAACTTGGCTTGGATGTTCATGTTCACCTTCTAAGGAGGTGGCCAAGGGAGAGTATGACCTAGGGCATACTTGTGATGTTCTCCACATGTTTGGAGAGTTCTCCATCTTGGGCCATGGATCCAAGGGTGATTACCAGTCCTAAGGCGATGCCGCGGCATCCGGCAGAAACAATAGCAACATGTCGTGATGATTTGGAGGCCTTTCCGATGTGATGTTAAGGTCAGATCAGATCCATTTGAGATTTTATCAAATAAGCTTTTCGTGGACTTCAATCGCACTCTGGGTGGAAGACTTATGGCCTTCCAAATAATGTATTGTCAGGCTGCCAACAAATCGAATGTTGGGCTTGGATAAGTATGTACATCAAGATCATTCTTGTGCATGGTGTATGCACACCACCCCATCTGTTATATAGGCTATAGAAAACGTCTGTCCTAAGTTGACATCATTATAGTCATTTCTAAGCACAGTGAAGTCGTTAAAGGAACTCTTTATTGATAAATTCAACAATACTACCAGATGTACAATAACAAAGACCTTACGCATATGGGGGTAACCCATACCCGACAACATAGGAGAATTCAGATGGGGAACAGCCTCGCGAAACTTCCTCTAACATCCCCATGGAGCAGTGGGAGGATGAGGAGAAGCAGAACCACGAGGCCATCTATTCCCTCAGCCGATTACTCCATAGACCATAGGAGAGAGGAACACCCATGCCAACGGACGACCAAGTCACCGAATGGATACACGGGGCCCAGAGTCTATGGCAAGATTTTGTGTTGAAGCCCTTCAACTGCCCAACTCGCCGACAAAAGATCGATGAGGTCTTTGACGGCTCTGGCTAGGCCCTCTGGCTAGGACCTCCATGGTATTGATTCCGCATGCTCTAACCGCAGACTGCGATCAGTAGCGGGACCGTACCATGGAGGCGTTCCTCCCTATCTTCGCGAAGCATCCTCTAACACCCAGGACGAGCAGACATAGCCGCGCCTAGGTGATGGCGGAAGCTGATCTTGAAGGCCATCTCCCAGTGGCGCCGGAGTCGATGGAGGACTAGGCTAGCCATGGCTACGGGAGACTAGGAGCAATTGAAGGGTTTCTCTAGTTACTTTGTCAAAAGAACCTTGATCGATAGAAATCAAATTTCTTTGGAACATCTTTTGGTATTTCAAAGGACATCATGAACATAGGTAGGTTACTAAGGACTGAATTTAGTAAAATAAGTAGCCCCTATAGGACATATGTTTTACCTTCCAAATACTTAGTTTACATCTAAATCTTTCCTCAATACACCCTAGTCTGCATTGCAGAGTTTGTGGTGGTGCATCGGTATGACTAAGTACTGGAACGGATATGATCCCAATTCACAACAAACAAAAATGAGCATATTCCTGCTCTTAATGCTTTACCTCACCATAATAGAAAATTTCACTTTTGTGGAAATCAATTTTTAGACCCGATAGTTGTTTGAAAACACTGTGCAACAATTTCATATTCTTAGTTTGTGTCACACCCAATTTTAAGGATAAAATTGAATGCACTAAACTCATGTGTGCCCAGGGATCAGTCACACACATAAGTTGACAAATTATAAAAAGTATCATCACGGTGTATCTTACATAACGAATAATAGCATCACATTGACTTACATAACACAGCGGAAGATAAAAAGATAACTCTCTCGTGGAACTCCATCACAGGGACGGTCGACTGGTTGACCACAAGCCTAATAATCCTCAGGAAACTCCTTATATCCGTTGTCATCTGTTACCCATCCGGGATTTTTATCCAAATATTGAAAATTAAACAAGCGTAAGTACGTCCCGTACTCAACAAGATAACATGGGGTTCATGAGGCTCAAAAAGGATGACACTGGTTTACTGCAGTTAGCACTTTTAGTAGATTTAAGATTTTATCCTCATCTATTATTAAGTTATGCTTAAGCTCCCTTTTAAACCCACGTGATCATGTATCCGATCCAATAGAGTCATGTGACATCATCATAATCATCTCGTATAAACAATATTATAAGTAGCCATCTATTCTGTGAGTTTTCCGCCGCCGTAGAATCGTGAGCACGGCCGTTATAATAGCTTTGTTACCCTCTGCAGAGGTGGTGCACGTTCACCATGAGTCGTGATCCCCATATGCCCAAGTTAATTACTCCCATGTCACTTCCAAGGTGAGCGGGCAGGGTACACTATGAAGCCATTTCATAGGTTTCTCTAACAAGTTAGGGCCGCTAGGTTTCCTTGGCGGCGCAGATGTAGGAACCCCCTTTCCTATGGCACATATCCATCAGCTACTATACACATAGGAACAGAGGCGGTCCTATACCCAACGTGGCAAGCCCCATTTGCGCCATAAAGGTAACCTCTAACAAGCTAGAAAAGGTCCTATTACTGAGCTAAAGTCGAGCCATATGACCCTCACGGTTGCAATCGTCACCCCAAATTTTTGTTGACAGATAAGTCCTTATGGAGGGCCGAGAGCAACATGAACAAAGGTCATTTGCACTTTCGCCCTATGGAACAGTTGTTATAAATCATGTTACTCACTTTGTTCCATAGTATCATTCATCAACATGTATGTCAAGTTCAGTTAGAGCACTAGCAATCTACCCATATGCATTTAACCCATAGGAGACAAGGAACAGGATAAACAATCACTAGGATATCCTTACGGGTATCAAAATTAGACACATGCAATGAGTAATTGATTAAGGTGAATAGGACATCAAGGAAGGCCCATGCTATACTTGCCTTGGTTCACAAACTCGTGATGTTCCTGCTGGTCGTCGAAGAGTTCTTGGTCTCCAACGCTTTCCTCGCCAGTTCTAACGCCGACCAACATGGCAACATACAACATTCCAAAAGCATTCATGCAAAGCAAACATTCCTATCATTAGAACAGTACACCAACAGTATTGAAATCAAAATAAAATGTTTGTAAAACTAATCTACGTTTCTCTACGATCACGTCAACGCGAAGTTCACGAAAAACGGAGCTAAAATGCGAAAGTTATGATTAAAACGGGTTTTCCTGTAGCCCCATATTTAATTAATTCAAATCATGAAATTAAAAAGTTCCAAACTTGACTATCAGTAGCGTCATCATGTAGCTTATGAAATTACGAAGCTAACGCGATTTGAATGGATCAATTCGGAGTTAAAACAACAATTATATAAGCGAAACAGTTCGAATGGCATTTCTGTAAATACTGAAAGCGTACTTTTGACTTAAACAGTGAAGTTTACGTTTTCTAAACGGGATTGCGCATTCGGGGAAATACGCTAAGGACGGCGGGTTAGGACTTAGAAAAATCCAGGGGCTCTTTAGCAAATTTACCCCCGAAGGGGTATCTTCTATTTCAGGCCGCAGATCACGCGATGGACGGTTCGGATCGGCCTGGAGGGGGTTGGCCGGCCGGAACAGGGACTCCGGCGAGGCTAGCCATGGCCGGCGGCAAAGAACACGCCGGCGAGCTCGGATAGGGGGGCTAGGGTCCGCCAAACGGGGAACCGAGGGCACCCGAGAGCTCGGGGGAAGAAGGGGGTTCGTGCACGGGGCGAGAAGACGGCCGGAGGGGAAAGCCGGGGCACGGGCGCCATGGCCGGCGGCATGGAGCTCACGGCGCACGCGGATTGGGCGCTATAAGCCACGAAACGCGAAATGAAACGCATGGGGAGAGAGAGGGGACCACGGCGAGCTCACCACGGGCGAAAATCGGAGGCGGAGACGGCTCGAGACGGCTGCCAGCGAGGAGGTGGACGACGAAATCCGCGACCTCGGGCGACGACGGCTGGGGCCTCCGGTGCATGAGCGGGCGAATTGGAGCGGGCAGCCGGGCGCACGAGGGGGCTCATTGCTTTTTAACGAGGCCGAGGGCACGAGGCGCCCCACGACGCCAGGGCGCTGAACGGCGGTTCCGCCTTGACTGGGCGCGACGCGACGGAGAGTTGGGGCGGCGCCGACAGGTGGGGCCCGGCGTCGTCAGGCTGGCGGGCGGTTGCTTGTCTGGGCGACGCGAGGCGCTGGCTGGGGCTGGCGCTGGCTGGGCAAGGCGCGAGCGCTGGGCTGGGCTTGGGCGCGCTGGGCACGAAGGAAAGGGGTGGGGTGGGTGGGCAGTGTGTAGTCTTTGGGCAGCTGGAAAGAAATGGCCATGGGGCCGAATGAGAGGAAGGGGAGGAATGGAAGGAATTTTCCTTTTTCTTTTATAAATAAAATTTTCAAACTCATTTTCAAAAGGTTTTTAAAATCTTTTAGCATTTGAACAAAACCACCAATCACATGAAAATAAATATGCAATAGCATGAATGCATCAACATGTTTCTATTCTTGTATTTTCTTTTAATTTCATAAAAGAAATATTATTTCCTATATTTGAAATGCACATATAATTGCATATTTAAATCAAATTTACTATTTTAAAAAAAATTCAAATTTTAGGGTGTTACAGTTTGCTCCAAATCATGCTCTATAAAAATAATTGTATCATCAGCATATTGCAAGATGGACAATCCATCATCCACCAGGTGAGGTATGATTCCTCTAATTTGGTCATCCTCTTTTGCCCTCTTAATCAAAATTAAAAGCATATCTGCCATTATAATTTAGGACAAAATTTGAACCTTCACTACCTCATATTCTAGGAAGGAGGCAGTATTAACTAGCCTATCAACCCTTGCATGGCCTACAATCTTACGTTACATAAGACTAAAGTTTTTTGTGTGTAACTGAGTAGGTACAACTAATCAAAATTGGTTATCTTTACTCTCTGTCTGTTCATTTCTTAAGACAATGCCCATTTAGATACTCTATAATCTTTGTCCATTTAAGATAAATTTACGTATTATACTCTATGTCGGATCTAAGCCCAATCAGGAGAGATGGATATGCAAGAGACAAGGGTTTGGAGTGTGATGAACGAAACCCCTAACCTTTGTCCCATGAGCTCTATTTATAAGGCAGATGGGTGGAAGCCATCTTCCCCCGATCCATTTTATAAGGCAGATGGGCGGCACGCATGCCTGAGCTGTCCAATCTGTTCAACACCGAGCAACCAACCATCGAGGAGGTGCGGCACGTCTTCGATGTTGCGATCGCGGCAGGCATGCCTGAGCTGTCCCTGTCCGGTCTGTTCAACACCGAGGAACCAACCCTCGATGAGGCGCGGCGCGCCTTCGCTGTGTTCGACGTCAACCGCCGACGCGGCGGGCCTTCAGGTTGTGCTGGCGTGGCTCGGCATCCCACAGGACGCGGCCGGCCGCATGATCGTCGCGGCCGGCCGCGGGAACTGGGACGGCAGGATGAACCTAATAACCCAACTCATCACGTTCCTCTGTAACGGCCTGTCTGCTGAGCCACTGCCCCGCAGGAACTGATCTCAAACCATTTTCTTTTATTAAAAAGAAACTTCTGCAGGTTGCACTCTCGTGGTGAAGGGCTCCACCTGATCATGGCAGAAGATGAGAATTGTGCATTCGGAGGTGGTGGTGTTCGTTCTTGGTAATGTGCACTCCTCCTCCCATGAGTTGGGCAACTTGGGCTCGCTGGAAGGATGAACTATGCAGCAATTTAGGACTTATTAATTTCCATGTTAGTTGACCAATTTGATTGTCCACTTATTTGGATGTCGTCTAGCTATATATACATTGTAGAAATCCATCAACTGGTTTTGTTCAACATTGCCGCGAAGCTTACTCCATGGCCATGCTTTAGAATTCACTCTCAATCTAGTTTACAACGCCATGTCTTTGTGCATATTTGTTCAGAATCACCCATGATGATTTCTCCTTGGAAGAATTGACTCCGGTTTTGGGGACCTACCGGATCTATCCACTGCAACAATGCAAGTTTGTCCGGTCCATTTTGGAAGGTTCCCGGTTTGAATTTTCATGTTCCCCTTCGAGATCTCCTCTCGTGCTACTGAATTCATAAGGTCGCTTTCTCGACTAGCAAGAAGGGACAAATACCGAGGTCAAAGGAATCAGGTCTGGGTCTGGTTTATTTCCGCCTCTTAAACTTTAGTCACAATTATATCAAATGTTTGGACACATGCATAGAGTATTAAATATAGACTAATTATGAAACTAAATGTACAGATTGAGACTAATTTGCGAGACGAATTTTTTAAGCCTAATTAGTCCATGATTTGACAATATGGTGCTACAGTAAACATATGCTAATGACAGATTAATTAGGCTTAATAAATTCGTCTCGCGGCTTACTGAGGACTCGTGTAATTTATTTTTTTATTACTCTCCGAACACTCTCCTTGTGACACCCCATGTAACACCCCTAAACTTTAGCCCCTGGATTTAAATAAAAGCGGCATTGTAATCGAGACAGACATGATTAGAAGAGCAATTATAATAGCAGGCTGGATGCGGGCTGGATGCTCAGTTGGAGAAGAGAGGAGAGAAAAGAGATGAGAAGTGGGCTGTAAGCTTACAGTCGGTTTAGACTAGGCTGAGAGCTAGGCTATAAAGATCCTAGCAGCTAGCAGCCAGCTATATTATTAGCCTTGCTCCAATAAAAGGAGGGTCAATGCCAAAATCAATGCAATCAGAACACTATAGACACGTTTTTTTTAGCAAAGCTTGGCAAGTCTTATGCCTTTTCATTAAGTAGGAGGCAGAGTTTGACATACAATATGCAAGAAAACATGTAGTAGAAAAAACGACATTATATTTATAACTCCAAATTATTCCTTTCTGCTATCTAATAATGCATTTGTAGAGGCTACAAATGCCTCAATCTTTAGAGGCAGCCACAAATGCCCATGCACTGTTTCGGTGTGCTCTGTTCTGTGCGTCATGCTCTGTTTCGGTGTGGTCTGTTCTGTGCCCTGTGTTTGCGTTGCTGATTACTTATATACGCGGTGCTGTGATAGGTGTGATGACGTGTCACGGATTACGCAGGCTCATTGGCACACGTTACTTCGTGGTTATATACTACTCCAGTTTGTAGTACAACCTGCACCAGTACAAAGTACACATACAGATCCTGTCTGCTGGTGCGACCTGCGACTTTTCTCATAGTCCATGACACCATGAGGATATATGTTTGTCGGTTTTTTCTTCTACGAAAGAAAAATTATATTTGATAATAGGCGGGTACATCAACACGTTACAATCACTCTGGATTACATGAATATCAAAAATTGATTTTCATCTAAAATATACCCACACGAAGAATAGCTCCAGATCTCGAAACCAAACGTGTACTAAGCTTTGCAGTATGGATGACCGCAAAGACAAACACCCGGCAAAAAATCTAAGAACAGATGCCTAACGAACAACATCCAATATTTATGTAGGCGGAGTTGAGAAACTTCTTTTTTGTGTCTTCCTTCTTTTTCTTTTTTTCTCTGAAGAATGAGGAAGGCTGATGAAACTTATTCTCCATAATCCTTCATCGTGCCCAAATCCAACCACAATAAAACGGAAAAGAGACCGGAGAAAATTATTCCATAACGGCGACAATATCTCCGCCTTGATGTCGCGGCTTGGAAATAAAAGTCTTCATGTCATACCGGTGAGGACGTTGATGTCGTAGTTGTCGCCTTCATCTTCAACGGAGCAGCCATGGAGAAAACAATTCCACCCTGCCCTCTGGGTGTTGCCGAAGAGGAGAAAGAGATAAATCCCCAAAATAAAAAACTTGTATGAAAAGACCCCAACTCGAAGGATTCAATCTACTGTAAAAACTTATTTCACTCTCTCTGTCCTCCGGTGAAATGCCGGAAGGGAAGGGAGGGGAAGCAGCGGTGGTGGAGGCGTGGGCCGGCGGCCGCGGCGACGGTGGCGCTGGCGGTGCGAGACGCGAGACGCAAGGCTGTGTTCACGTGTGGAGCTCTCCTTCTGGTACGTGGCAGAAGCTTTTCATGTTTGTCGGTTATGTGTGCATGATGGCCTCACATAGTCACATGCTCGTCGTGTAGAGAAAAGTCCACCTCCGCAGCACATGGTTCACTTCAGGTGCCGCCAAAAGTCCTCCGCAGTTCACACAAAGTCCACCGCTGAAGTAGTCAACAAAAGAAGCTAGCTTTGGACTTTGTTCATGTGCTAAGGGGATGTTTGTAAAATTTAATCCCTATTACATTGGATGTTTAGACACCCCTAACTATGGTTTCAGGCACATGCACAGCAACACATGCATGGTGCATGTCCCGCCAAAAGTCCACCGTGCCTTTCAAAAGAATGTTTGTAGTACAACCCTCACCAGTGCAAAGAACACATACATATCCTGTGTTGGATCGACCATTAGTCGCGAGCTGCGACTTTTCTCACTACGTAGTCTCAAACATAAACATACATAATAAACTATCTAAACTTGCTCACGTAATCTCAAAGACAACAAACAAATTTGATGATTTGAACACCGGCTATTTTATTCAACGAAGCATAATTTAATGTCACGTATTAATTATTCACTTGTTCAGTCACGAAACCGAAGATTGGATGAGCTTCTCCAAATTCATGTAGGACGACCCACCCTTCTCTAATGCTCCATTTGCCTTCGCCTTGAGCTCCTGAGCCTTCCTCCCCCTCTGCTCCCCTTCGTCACCCTCATCCATCAACCTCTCCAAAGTCTTCATCACTTGTTCCATACCCACCTCCTCCTCGACATCCGCTCTGCTTCCGTTGAGCTTACCAGCACTGAGGACATTTTCCGTTGGCTTTGTCACGCCTACAGATACCCCAACACCAAGCACGTCCACGATAAGCCTCTCATTGAGAAACTGCTCGGCGAAAAGCGGCCAAGTCGCCATGGGCATGCCGGCGGCAATGGCCTCCAGAGTCGAGCCCCACCCACAGTGCGTGAGGAAGCCGCCGACGGCGCGGTGAGCCAGGATGGCGACCTGGGGAGCCCAGCCTCGCACTACCAAGCACTTGCTGTTGTCGTCGAAGCTCTCACGTAACCACTTCTTGACATCGTTGGGCATGGAGTCGGCGCCCTTGACGACCCAGACGACAGGCCAATGGCAGGACCCTAGAGCCATGCCTAGCTGCATCAGCTGTGCCGGTGGCATGCACCCGGCGCTGCCAAAGCTGACGTACACCACAGACCTCGTCTCCTTGGTGTCCAGCCACTCCATAACCCGCCTGGCATCGTCTGTCGTCATGGCCTGTGGATCGAGATGAGGTGACCGGCACAGCGAGACGGGGCCAACGGCGACGACGGTTTTGCCGGTCGCCGCCGCGAGAAGCGCGCAGGAGCCGTGCTCCAGCTCGTCGAAGCTGTTCACGACTACGCCGTCCACGGCCACGTCGAACTCCCGTATCTCTTGCATCGTCCCACCACCCATGGTCGTCGACGGCGCGAAATGCGGTGGTAGCTGCAAACGCGATACCCTGCACTCGAACGCCGGCAGGGCTGGGATGTTGACGAGCTCATCTGCTGACGAAACCTCCTCGTGTGGCCTGTGCTTGTAGAGGGACTCGATGCAGAGCAGGGCGAACGCGCCGAACCCGTGGAAGATGTAGCACGGCACGCCGAGCTCGCGCGCCAAGCCGAGCGCCCACGAGTGGCACATCCCGGCGACGACAAAGCTGGGCCGGCGCGGCATAGCATCGCCGCGGCAGTAGCGCGCCACGGCCTCGCCGAACAGTCCGCTGGCAGCGAAGAAGCCGGGCACGTCCGCGGGAGACCGGAGGAGGTCCAGCCTCTCGCTGCCCTCGGGCAGGCCGGCCTCCGCCGCTGGGAACGGGATCGCGGTGACCGTGACCGTCCCCGCCGCGCCGGCGCTGGCGCCCGGAGGTGTTGTTGCGAGGTCTTCCACGCGGGACCGGACGAGTGCGGCGTTGGCGGGCGTCGTGATGATGGTGACCGCCGCGCCGTGGGAGGCCAGGAGGCGGCCGATGTCGGTCATGGGGATGATGTGGCTGATGCCTCGCTCCTTGCCATGGAACCAGCACGAAGTGAGGCTCCTTTGTGGCGCTTTCCATTTTCCTTGTGATCTCAATCTCACACTCTCGTCGCAAATGGTCTACGTATCTTGTTCCCTGTGAACCTGTGAAGAGACTGCAGAGAGCTGTTGGGCTGCCACCGTTTGTTATATACTCTTACGGATCGGAGTATATGCAAAGCCATGTGGGTACGTGGCCATGTTAATGCTTGGCTGCTACTCCTACCTGGTGGAGCTAGTGGTGTCGAGTGTCGACATGATAACAGGTGCCCTGTAGAAGTTGGTGGCCTATTCCATTCCATGGCGGCTAATAATTCTCTGCTGCGGTGGACTTTTGGCGGCATGTTCAATTGTGCACCATGCATGAAGCAACGACGCTCTTTCTCGGCACGAGTGCGTTGGGAAGGGGTAGCGACGCGCCCGCTGGGACAGGAAGCAACACGTGGCCAGTACGTGGAAGGGGCAGCACGTGGAAGCAGTGCATCACGACATAAATTAAATGGGCTAGGTAACAACAGACTAGTTTCTCCATTTGCATATCTATATTTTTTTTTATGCTGCCAGTTGATGAATTGCAAAATAACTTTCTACTGGCACGTCATAAAATTTGTATATCAAGATTTAAAACTTTGTAATTTTAAATTTTACATTTTAAATTCAGAACCTTTATACGAGCACATTTAAAACTTTATACTTTAAGATTTAAAACTTTATAATTTCAAACTTTATTTTTAAAATTTAAGAACTTTATACTAGCACATTTAGAACTTTGTATTTCAAGATTTAAAACTTTACAGTTTCAAACTATACATTTTAAATTCATTCAGAAACTTTATTATAACACATTTAAAATATTATAAACTTTGTACCGCTAGGTTCAAAACTTTGGGATTTCAAAATTCTACTCCTAAATTCATGAACTTTATACTAGGTCATTTCAAACTTTTATACTGACATGCTATGAACTTTATACACCTAACATGGAACTTTGTAATTCAAAACTTTGCACTCCAAGTTTTGAAACTTTGTAGTACCACATTGGAAACTTTGTACACCTAGACGCAAAACTTTATGATCACGTGAATAGTTCGAAACATATCCAATATGGGTCTACTTTTATAGATCTCGTCATAATGAACGTAACGGTGTAAACGGAATTAAAAATAAATGCTTCACAAGAAAGTTCTCGTATTTTAAAGTTGTAATACTATTTGCATATACCACAAAACAGCGCCCTGTTCATTTGGGTTGGTTTGGCTTATAAGCCATGGCTGAAAGTACTGTTGGCTAGTTTGGTGTGAGAGAAAAATATTGTTCGTTGGCTGATAAGCCATGGCTTATAAGTCAGATACGAGCAAGCGAACAGGCTGCAGATCTGACACAGCGTACGTGCCCCCTCCCCTACCCTCCCATGCGTCCACCCACGCTCAGTCTCTGCTTCCCCTTGCGTCACGTGTCCGTGCACTGCTATGTGACAGCAGCGCACACACGTCAAATAGTAATTGGGATGAAGCAAGGGTGCGTTTGGTATAGCTCTGCTTCACTGGTGATGCCGTTTTTATTGACTTCATCTCCACAGCTCCAGGAGCAACTTCACCGGTGGAGAGAAAGCTATTTTGGTGAAACGTCAGCTCCTCGTGGTAGATAAAATGCGTGAAATGTCTATAATACCCTTATCTCTTTTTTTTCTTTGTTTCTTTTCTTTTTTTTATCTTTATTTATTTTTATCCTTTCTCTCTCCTCTTCATCCTTATCTGGTGCCCAGGGGGAAGCCCTCATGGAGAGAGAGCGAGTTGGACGCCTGGGCGGCTCCACGCGAATGATGTGCCCAAGGGGCCCAACGGCCGCGCGCTTGCACATCCCCGGTGGCCTCGGCGGCCCGACGGCCACACGCCGATGCTCGTGCTTTGGCGGCCACGGCGGCCCGACAGCCACATCTCGACAGCCACATCTCAGCTCCGGTCGAATCCTACTCCACCTTCACTCAGGGCTACTTTGGCAGCGCGATTTCCTGCCGGGTTCCTCGTGATTTTCCAGGGCGAGAAACCCACGGGACGGTATCTTGTGTGCCAATCTTCCGCGCCGTTTGGAAGCTCCGAGGACGCGGAATTTCACCTGCCTTCCCCGTGTTTTTCACGCGGCAGAATTCCACGAGGCCAGAGGCTGGTACATGGACAAAAGTCATCCACGTATGCTTGGCTACTACTCCTACCTGGTGGAGCTAGTACGGTGTCGAGTGTCGACATGATAGCAGGTGCCTGTAAGACTTTTTGAAACTGCCCAAGGAGCTAGCACGATTCAAAAAAAAAAAAGGAACAAGAGCTTAGCACATGGACAAGACAAAGCTAGCTTCTTTTGTTGACTACTCCTGCGGTGGACTTTTTCTCTGCTGCGGATGACTTTTGGTGGCACCTGAACTGAATAACCATGTGCTGCTGAGGTGGACTTTTCTCTACACGACGATCATGTGAGGCCATCATGCACACATATATCCTCATGGACTTTGAGAAAAAGTCTCGGCTCGCGATTAATTAATGGTCGATCCAATCTAACACGGGATCAGTATGTGTACTTTGCACTGGAGCAGGTTGTACTACAAACTGTAGTACATAACCATGAAGTAACCTGTACCGATGAGCCTGCGTAATCCGTGACATCACAGGCAGCTATGACAGCTCCGAGTACGCGTAATCAGGCCTGATTTTTCAAAGGATAAGCAATCTGAAGAACTGAGGCTGGTCACGTTTTACGTGATTCACACAACAGAGCGCACCGAAACAGAGCATGCAGTCACCACTATCCTATCCAGTAACCACGTTGCACACCGAAACAGCCAGTGTTTTGTCTTTTCTTTATGTGTTTGCAGTATCATCGGGCCCACAGGCAGGTACATCGGCGGATCCGAGATTGCACTGGCACCGCATCATTGAGATCAGCAAGCGACAGTACTAATTTCGTTAAAGAAAAGTGGCTTCAGTTTGATAGATTGATCAAAAGGCCGGCATGTTAACACTTAGGTCCTATTTAGTACTACTTATAAGGCCGGTGTTAGTGGTGAATGTCATCGCGTTATTACCAAGACTATCACATCAGTTTTTTGTGTTAGCACTGTGGCAACAGGTTTTATCCGGATAAAAGTCTATGAAACTCTATGTTTCTCTCTTCATAATTAACCTGCCACACCAAATCTGCTAATGTGTCATTGTATTAAATGCAAATAAAACCTAGATGCTGCTTAGGCCGGTCTCAGTAAGAACATTCATGACGTTGTTTTTAAGTCATATTGAATGAAATGAAACATGGATGAAACACCCGGTGTTAATAGAAAGTTTCATTCTATGGTTTTATATACATTTAATTTTATGACATATAGATGGTTGATAATCATGCCAAGAGAGTATGAAACTAAGCTTCTTCTCTCTTGAAAACATTCCATATTTGGCATTTTATTAAATGCAGATGAAACTTTTAAGTAAACTGCAGGTATAAGGGAAAGCCCGCAAGGAGATGGGAGTGGCAAATGGCGACATGTGACCTTACCCTCGTATGGGATGCACAAGTCTATTCGGCTGGTCTATAAGCCGTTTGTGTTGATTTATTGAGAGAGAAAAATACTTTACCATGGTTGTCGGGTTCATAAACCTGGGGTCCCATATAGACCAGCTTCCCTGCAAAAGTTCGGCCCAGCAGACGAATGCTGCGAACGAACGCGGAGCTCTTGGGCCGGCCAGAGGGGCGATCCAATCTCCGACCGAAAGGCCTAGCCGAGGAGGAACGGCGCCCGCTTTCGACTCCTGCCCGCCTCTCCGACCGGAGCGCTCGCTTCGGTCTCCAGCCCACCTCCGGACGACCTCTACGACCGAAAGGCCTGGCCAAACACCACTTCCGACCAGACCGGATGCACCGAACCCCTGCTTACAACTCCTCTCCGGCTGGCGCAATCAGAGCCGACTAGGACCAAACCGACAAGGGACGCCCGCTCGGTAAGGACCAGGAAACAAACCGAGAAAGCAAGGCAGGGCACCCAAGTCAACCGCAATACCGAGGACCGTACCCTGAACACCTATAGGACAGTACCCTCCAACCTCCCTGACATGACAAAATGCAAGCAGTGTTGTAGGCGCCGACATTTTTCCCTATAGTATTGCGGGCGCCATTAACTCCCATACGGTAAGGCTCTCCCACATGCCTCTAGGCATCGACAGTGTTGTGGGCGCCAGCATTTACCGTACCAGGCGAACATAGTAAAAACCCCTTGCACTCTCTGGGTATCAGCAGTGTGGCAGGCGCTGACGTCTGCCATACCCAAAGAAGACAACACAACCTCCCATGTGCATCTGACATTCAACAGTATTGTGGGCGCCTACCATCATCCTATACCCACCGACGTGGGCAACAAGGCTTAGTAGCATCCGAATTGCGAGCTATGCTCCTACCACTTTCCACGAACTCCCGAATGACAAGGGTGAGAGCGACGGCTCCTGCATCAGCGACGTGGTACCTAGCCACTGTCCGTCCCAGGAGTGCGCTATGGCGGACGCTCCGGGATAGCTGTCTATGGTTGCGAAGTTTGTGCAGACTCACACCCCTCTGGACCTACATGCGGGGGCCCTTGTGTTTGCCTAAGAGCACGCCGAGGAACTACGACAACGGCGGCAGAACCAGCCGCTGCCCACGCCGGCGCGCTCGGTACGGCACGTTGCACCCCATGCGCATGACCCGGCGGGCGACGCTCGGGGTCACGCCCGCCAGGTCCAACACGACATCATGAATGAGGGGAATGATCCCCCACAGTTCGCTCGGGCTAGCCAGAACAACCCGTCGACCCCCAGGAGCGGGCGGTCTACCGAAACCTCCGGGTGATGGTAGAAGCCGTCGTTGTTCAACAGGCGGAAAGCTCCGCATCGCGACTCCGACACGTGCCCTCTCTCCACATCGGGGGAGTGGGGATGCGCTAGACCGATCGCTTCATCTGCTCGCCGCTACAGCCACCAAGTGCGGCTCGGGAGGCAGCGGCCGCACCACAGTCCGACCTGGCGCCTACTCTACACCGGCCACCGGTACACGAACGGCCCGGTCCGCACCAAGATGCTCGCAACATCATCAGCAACCGGCATCAATCCCGACATGATGACGTCCACCGGGCGGCAATGAGGGTAGGCAACATGGGTCCCAGCCGAACCATTGAGGGGAGCGGTGAAATGCGCCCCAGGCATGGTCGCTGGCCAGACGATCGGAGTCCTAGCCCTGAGGGCCCGAGACCACGGGCCTTTGACCGGCGTATCTAGAGAGCGTTGTTCCCACAACGCTTCCGACCACCCACCAACATCACCAAGTACACTAAGGAGACAAACTCTAGTATTTGGCTCGAAGATTTCTGGCTCGCCTACCGAGCCGAAGGGGTGGATGATTACTTTTTCATCATTCAGTATCTCCCCATCTGCATGGGGGGACATGTTCGGGCATGGCTTGAATTCCTCCCGCACGACAGCATCCGCGACTGGGTGGACCTCAAGAGGGTCTTCGTTGGAAATTTCCAGGGGACGTATGTCCACCCTGGAAACTCCTGGGACCTCAAGAGTTGGCAGCAGGAGCCCAGTGAGTCCCTGCGGGATTACATTTGTAGGTTCTCCCAACAATGCAACTCCCTCCCTGATGTCGTCGACACGGACATCATCAGCGCATTCCTCTCTGGGACGACCTGCGAGTCCCTGATCCACAAGCTTGGCTGCCTGAAGCCCCGTACCACCCGCGACCTACTCGACGTCACCACTAACCACACCTCTGACGAGGAGGCGGTCGGAGCGGTATTCAACGAAGGCCGGGACAAAGGCAAGTCAAAGTGCATGGACCAAGACAGGGGCCCCTCCACACAGAGAGGCAAGAAGAACAAAAAGGATCGACGCCGATCGGACAGCACCGTGTTGGTCGCTGTTGCTGATCGCACGGGCAAGCAGCCCCAACAGGGACTGCCTGACCACTTCAACAAGCTCATGGATAGCCTATGCACCAACCACGCCTACCCCATCAAACACCTCTACAAGGACTGCTAGGTCCTCAAACGTTTCCTACGATAGGCCGATGGGCCGAAAGAAGGAGACGACAAATATGCGGCAGCCAAGAAGGGAGGCGCGATGGGCAAGGACGGAGATGGCTTCCCCGACCCTGAGGAATGTATCATGATCTTTGGTGGATCCGACACCATCTGGTCCAAGCGCTAGCCCAAGGTGCGCTATAGGGAGGCATGCGCCGCCGAGACGGCCATACCCTCCTTCCTTAGCTGGTCGGAATCTCCGATCACCTTCTATCCGAGGGACCATCCCTCCCACGTCGCGATATCGGGATGTTAGCCGCTCGTCGTCGACCCCATCGTCCATAAGAAGCGCCTCACCAAGGTGCTAATGGACAGAGGTAGCGGCCTCAACATCCTCTACGTCGACACCCTCGTCGCCATGCGCATCCCTTGGTCGGAACTCCACCTGGCGGGCTCTCCCTTCCATGGAGTGATCCTGGGAGCACAGGCATACCTGCTCGGGCAGATTGACCTGCCCATCACAGTTAGCAACCAAGCCAACTTCCGCTCGGAGGTCCTCACCTTTGAAGTGGTGGACTTTCTAGGGTCCTACCATGCCATCTTGGGACAGCCATGCTACGCCAAATTCATGGCAATCCCCAACTACACCTACCTCAAGCTGAAGATGCCAGGACCGAACGGCGTCATCACCGTGAGTAGCACCTTTTCGCACGCCTTCAAGTGCGACCGCGAGCATTTCAAGCTCGCCACCGTGATCATAAACTCGTCCAAGCTTCCATGGCTCGAGGAGTCATTGACCCTAGCCATCCAAGACTGCAACAAACCAAACTCCTCGACGGCCTTCCGTTCGCTCGAGGAAACCAAGGCGGTGGGAATCGACCCCACCGACCCAACCAAAACGGTGCGGATTGAGACCCAGCTCTCGGCCAAATAGGAATGCGAGCTCATCGATTTCCTGCATGCCAATCGTGATGTCTTCGCATGGAAGCCATCCGACATGCCGGGCATACCACGGACGTCGTCGAGCATGCGCTGTGCCTCATCCCAGGCTCAAAGCCCGCTAAGCAACGCCTGCGCCATTTCGATGATGAAAGGTGCAGGGCCATAGGTGAAGAAATCGCCAAACTCCTGATAGCCAGATTTATCAGAGAGGTATTCCACTCCGACTGGCTTGCCAATCCCGTTCTTGTTAAAAAGAAGACCGAGAAATGGAGAATGTGCGTTGATTATACTGGCCTCAACAAAGCGTGTCTAAAGGATCTCTTTCCTTTGCCACGCAAAGACCAGATAGTTGACTCCACCTCGGGTTGCGAGATCCTCTCATTTCTAGATGCCTACTTGGGCTATTACCATATCGTGATGAAAGAGTCCAATCAGCTCGCAACCTCGTTCATCACCCTGTATGGTTCATACTGCTACGTAACCATGCCTTTTGCCCTAAAAACACTGGCGCCACCTACCAAAGGTGCATGCAGCAATGCTTCACTGACCAAATTGACACGCTCGACCAGCCTGATTAAGCCGAGCAGCCAAGACCAACAATCGTCGTCTATGTTGATGACATAGTGGTCAAAACGGCTCAAGCTTGCAACCTGATTGCAAACTTAGCCGCAATGTTCATGAACCTCCAAAGGTTCAACATCAGATTGAATACTGAGAAATGTGTTTTCAGGCTTCCAAAGGGGAAGCTGCTAGGATACATTGTGTCTGAGCATGGCATCGAGGCCAACCCTGAAAAAATCATGGCCATTTCCAACATGGGCCCCATACACAACGTCAAGGGCGTGCAAAGGCTCACCGACTGTCTGGCCACTTTGAGCCGGTTCATCTCTTGGCTTGGCGAATGAGGGATGTCACTCTACAAGCTCCTCAAAAAGACGGATGCCTTTGTTTGGACTAAGGAAGCTTAGCAGGCTCTGGAGAGCCTCAAAGCATCCCTGATGTCAGCCCCAATCCTCGTCGCTCCCGAACGAGGAGAACCCCTCCTCTACATCGTGGACAACAACCATGTGGTAAGCGCCGCCCTGGTCGTCAAAAGTGAGGAACTGAGACACCACCTTGAGGTCCAACAGCCCGTATACTTCATCGGGGAGGTACTCACCGACCCCAAGGTCCGGTACCCCCTGGTGCAGAAGCTCCTATACGCCATGTTGATGGCTACCCGAAAGCTCCTGCACTACTTCACCGACCACAAAGTCACGGTCGTCACTTCATAACTGCTCGGAGACATCATCCGCAACCATGACACCGCAGGATGGATCTCCAAGTGGGCACTCAAACTCATGGGCCACGACATCAGGTATATCCCCGTACCGCTATTAATCTCAAGCTCTCATAGATTTTGTTGCCGAATGGATGGAGGTCCAGCTACCAACCCTAGACGTCACCCACGAGTACTAGACAATGTACTTTGATGGGTCCATCATGGTGCCTGGATCGAGGGCTGGAGTGGTTCTGATCTACCTAGATGGGAGTAGGCTCCGCTATGCCATCCGCCTCCACTTTTCAGCCTCAAATAATGTCACGGAGTACGAGGCCCTCATCATTGGACTATGCATCACCATCGAACTCGGTGCTACATGACTCTACGTACGTGGCGACTCGGAGCTAGTCATTGATCAGGTCATTAAGGAGTCCTCCTACAAAGCCCCCTCATGGTAGCATACTGCCAAGAGGTGTGCAAGCTCAAGGACAAATTCTAGGGAATCGAACTGCATCACGTCCCCTGAAAGGACAACGATGCCGCCGATTTTCTCGCAAAATTGGCCGCCAGGCGGGATCCGTCCCCGAGCGGGGCCTTCATCAATGATCTCCACGAGCTGTCCACCCACGTCCTGGAAGGTCCAAGCCAGACACACCCCGACGCCAAGCCGGCACCTGAGGGCTCTAACCCCGACGCCAAGCCGGTGCTCGGGGGCTCTGACCCTAGTGCCTCTATGACGATGTCACTCGCTGACGTCACCGTATTGGCACTCGATCAAACCGACTGGCAAGCGCCGCTACTTGCCTACCTCCTCAAGGAGGTTCTTCCACCCAAAAAGGACTAAAGCTCGATGGATCACTCGACGCGCCAAGACCTTCATCGCGCTCGGTGACGAACTCTACAAACGCAGTCCATCGAGGGTGCTCGTGAAGTGCATCCCCACCAACCAAGGGAAGTAGCTCCTCCTCGAGGTCCATGCCGGGACCTGTGGACATCACGCGGCCCTGAGGTCGCTGGTCGGAAAAGCCTTTCACCAAGGTTTTTACTAGCCCACCGCACTATGAGATGCAGAGGAGGTCATCCGCAAGTGTGAGGGATGTCAATTCTATGCTTGGCAAACTCATTTGCCGGCACAGGAACTTCAAACAATCCCCATCACCTGGCCATTAGCGGTCTGGGGCCTCGACATGGTAGGACCCCTCAAAAAGGGTCCGGGTGGCTTCACTCACCTACCCGTAGCAGTCGACAAGTTCACCAACTGGATAGAGGCCAAGCTCATCACCAACATCCGCTCAGGAGAGGCGGTCAAATACTTCCTCGACATCATCTACCGGTTCGGCATTCCTAACTGTATCATCACTAACCATGGGACTAACTTCACCAGAAAGAAGTTCCTAGACTTCAGTAATGGATACGGCATCAGGATCAACTGGGCCTCGGTCGAACACCCACGTACTAATGGTCAGGCTGAACGTGCCAATGGCATGGTCCTCCAGGGACTTAAGCCATGCATCTTTGACCGACTCAACAAATACACCGGGTGATGGGTTACAAAGGTCCCAGTGATCCTTTGGAGCCTGAGAATGACCCCGAACTAATCCATAGGGTTCACACCCTTCTTCCTGGCCTACGGAGCTGAAGCAGTACTACCCTCCGACCTCGACCACGGCGCCCCAAGAGTGAAGGCTTTCGACCGCGACTGAGCCGCGGAGGCTTAGCAAGACACAGTCGACCTGCTCGAGGAGGCACGCGAGATGACCATCATCTGCTCCGCTCGCTACCAACAAACTCTCCACAGGTACAATGAAAGGAAGATCAGGGGGAGGATCCTCGAAGTCGGCGATCTCGTACTCAGGAGGACCCAGTCAACAAAAGAAAAACACAAACTCTCTCCACAATGGGATGGACCCTATACGGTAATCGAAGTGATCTGACCAGGCGCCTACCGACTAGAGAACAACAACGGCAACGTTCTCACCAACACTTGGAACATTGAACAGCTACGTCGTTTTTCCTCCTAAATTTGGTCTTACCACTTTTTAGTCAAACACTTGCTCCTGTAAAGCACCCCAGCCTGAACACTTTCAGCCTGGGTCGCTCGGGGGCTCCATGAGGGTACAATACTAAGTACTACCTCTATTTTTTTACTATCACATGGTAACAACCTTGTCCCCGAATGGAAGTGCATTCTATTCCTTTGATTACCCTACATAACTTTGTTCTTACTCCTAACCAAACGCACCCCACCATGACCTATGGTTACGAGCAGCCGAGCACCGCGGGCCATGCCCAGGTTCTTAAAAACTATAGCCTATAGAACTAATGAGCAGGTGCGGGAAAGAAAGGACAAAAATAAAAGCTATGCTAGGATAAAAACAAGGAATAAATAGTGATTCTATCACAAAAACAGAACTGATGTATTCATTGATACAAAAAATTGTTCACACAGGGACTCACCCACGAACTCAACTATTACATTTTCTAACTACTTCTACTCCAAATACTACTACGGTCGCTCGACGACATCATCTGACGCCAAAAGAGAGACCATGGCACACGCCGCTAGACATAACCACCACCACAAGGGCCCCGCCCAGTTCCGCTCCCTCGACTTCGGCGAGCGCAACGGGTACCTCAAGGGTGTTGCACCCATAGATGCTTAGCAGAAGAGCATGGAGCTCCTGACCTTCTCATGCAGTCGAGGTAGCTCCTAGGCAAGGACACTGCCACCAAGGAATGGCCACCATGGCTGAAAGAGATCTCATCAAACTTTATGAACTGGCCAACCTGAGCAGCTGTAGGCACAGAACCCTCCACCAACACGATCCTAGGCAACTTTCCCTTCGACAAGGCTCGCCCGGTGAAGATCCATCAGAAAGAATCCACACACAGATCCATCCTGAAAGAGGCCTCGTAGATGAAGCCAGCACACCACCTCCTTCAACGGAAGTTGCCCCTTCTCAGGCAAAGACGGCTAGCACCGCCTCCGGTAGCCTCCAGCTCGACATCGCGCTCCAGATTCACGAAAGGATCTGTAAGTCCTCCCCCTCACTTACCCTCTCTCTCACTTAGGAACCGCCGTGGCATACATGCACTCTCAGTGAGGAGAAAGGAGGAGAGGAAATAGTTGGAGAACAGGCAAAGGACTGCAACAAAAAGCCCTCTCTTTCCCCCTATTTAAGGAGGAAACGCGACAGCTGAAGAAGGGCAAAAGATCAGAGCGAAAAATTCTTTCCCTTCCCCCATTCAATACGGATGGGATGCGCCATGGCCGATGAGACGTGCCCTGCCCGATGGAACGGTGCCTGATCAGACAGGATGTAGCCTGGGTATGGCCCACCACTACTGCATGCCGGGCGCAAGAACCAAAGCGCCACCACGCGTAGATGGCTCTCTGCCTTCCTAGGTGGGACTTGGAAAAACCCAAACAATGGGATCTCCGCCTGGGAGACCATCGAGCTTCCTAAAGTTGATCGAACGGCTCAGTAAAACACCAAGAGATAGGTAAGGAGCAAAGGGACAGCTCATGTAGGCCATGCCGACTCCGTCATGAATGACGAGCATGGGTCCCGATCGGACATTTCTGATTGGAGCTCTTCAAACCCCGTCACTCGAGTCATCAAGGTAACACTACTGACCCTCACTATTTCTTTATATAATCATTCATACATGCATTCATTCCATACGCCCGTGCCCCCAGACGATTCGGGCCCTAAATCACCAGGGGGCTCGGGAACTAAAGCATAGCACATGCGGCGAAATGCATCACAACGCTCCGTGTTGCGTCACGAAGCGGCAGTTGCCTCATTCAACATGAGCAATGACCGACCGGGGTTTGAAGGCTGGCCCACGAAGGGCTTGAGGACGCCCCATGTCAAACAGAGCCAGGGGAGAAAATGCAGATGATGTTAGGATTATGCCCTAGAGATAATCATAGAGATGATTATATTGCCTTGTATCCATGATATATTATGAGTTCATTGAATTTCCATTAAAGACAACCTGTATCGATTAGCAATTATGTGAATTGTTTGTGAAACTCTTTTACTTGAATGGTTATTCTAATGTTGTCCCTGGTCAGAGTTTGTGTGTGGACACACATGAATAATGGATCAGCACATTATTAGTTGATGACTATGTTTCACAAGTCATAGACATGGAGATGTCAAACTAATAATGTGGGCACATGTATGACATGGGGCTGGAATGACCCAACGTGAGATGTCGTTATTATCTCTATTCACATCATGTACGTTATGTCCTTAGACCTGAGATTGTTGTATGTATTCAAGATGTGAAACGACCTACTCAGGGACTATCAAACGCTACTCCGTAACAGGGTAGTTATAAAGGTGGTTTTCGGGTTTGTCGGGAAACATGCTATGAGACATAGACAGTCAAGATGGAATTTGCCCCTCTCTATATATGAGAGAGATATCACTGGATCACTCTAATGATTAGATCAAGAAATACATGGCCGTGCTTGGGTTAAGTGTTAACCTATGAGTTGGACCAAATATCGTGAGGCAAGGGAATAACAAGTATGTGGTTTTGTGGTGGTTCGTTTGATATGATCTTTGTGTACGCATAGGAGTTGACATGCCTTGCTAGAGGCCGCTATCAACTAATGGCTGAGTAGGAGTACTCGGGCCATGTCTATATGTGCGTGAACCCATAGGGTCGCACGCTTAAGGGGCTGGAAGCCTAGTTCGGATTGGATCCGAATTAGACAAGGCTTAGGGTTTCTAATGGGCCTCCAACTCGGGAGCTCATTAGCGACGCCTATAAATATGTGGGGTGGGGCAACGGGGCAAATCAATCCATGCCTTTTGGCAGCCGTCACCGCCCATTCTACGCCCACACCTGCTGCTCCTCGTGGACCTAGCAGTTCGAAGGCGCAACGCTTCCTCCCTATACGTGTGGATACCTCGGAGGTGCTGCATCTGGAGCACAAGGACGAACCGCACGAAGGGGATGGATGGATGGACGACCTCTCAACTGCACGGCACTGCTATGACACGTTCGACTACATCGAGTCGCTTCCGCTGCACCTACGCGTCTAGTGGTAATCCCGTAATCTATAACTAGCAGTAGATCCTGGTTTATGAGGTCAAAATTTTTGTTTTCCAGCTAGCGTAGCATCCTCATAACCCTTCAGTGGTATCAGAGCCGTTACTGCGTCGTTATAGGTTCGGATGAGTGCGTATGGAGATATGCGCGGTTGTAGATGAGTCTCTGATCATGGTTCGTGATTTTACCGTGTTGGTCTTGTAATGATCTACTCGTACCGGTCGGAATTCCGCCATTCGAGTTAAGTGATACATGTAAATCTAGTCATGGCAAGATGGAGATCAATCAGATTGATCGAATCGAACCTAGGTCAAGTGCCGAGTGCATGTGATGAGCAACGGTGATAGATTGGATCTACTGCCGGGTGCCGGGGTGCAAGAAAAGTGTTGTTCGGTAAAACAGCCATAACTTTTGCATACGACCTCGGATTGAGACGAATTCTATATGAAAATTGTAGAGAAAATTTTTTTTACATCCAATTCTCACCGGCCCTTCCGGTTTCGCTGAAATTAGATTTGCGAAAAAAGGCCGGGAAGATGGTGTTTTCGGTGTTTTAAGATTAGACATCGGAATCGGTTAACTCTGTTTTGCAAGAATTTATGACTGGTATAGCCCTTATGTGTATGTGATGCATGTATGTAATTAATTCATGGCTTGCATGTCGTGAGTATGACAATATGGCTGGAGCCACTAAGATATTGTCAAATTGATGGAATGGCCTGTGTGCCAAACTATGATGATCCTATCCGCGACTATGTAATCTACTTTCACTGCCTTGCGTTAGTGATAGCTAGTCTTGGTGGACTCATCACTGAAGGATGGCATACATGGATCATGGAGATGGAGATCATCATGAGGAATAGTTCGATGGAGATGGAGATCCCCAAAGGAACATTGGGCTATACCATGTCATATCTCTGTGTTAATGCCGTTCTTACTATATTCTACTTTCACGTGCGATAATGTTTTTGTCTACATGCGATGGTGAAGTAGAACGATCCCTCGGCAATGTTTAAGTTAAAATGCTTCTCCAAACCTTGCACTGTCAGGTGTCTTGTACAATCGGTGGTGGGTCTATGAAATTAGGGTGCCACTGGTTGTCCTTGACTAGACAGGTTCGTATCGGATACTTACAGCAGAAGGGTTGGTTACTTGAACAAGGTCATCCTAACAGTTAGGGACCTTGGAGCATGAGTAGTTGGGCACCAAAGCATAGAGATGCTACCCAACAACAAGAGTCATGTGATATGATTAGCAAAGAGTTGCTTACCAATCTACCATGTCTTCTAGCGGTGATGCTAAAGCTCACCAGTAGACTTGTTAGTTGTGGGTCTTGAATCACTAAGTTTCAATAGAGGGATATTGATTTTAGTGGGAGTAGATTATATTAAAGTTTTAATATTGTTTACTCTATCTTGGATACATTGTCTTAGTATTTTGCATTACTTTTGTTGTAGATAAATGGCACCTAGCAATCAACCATTTACTTTGCGTTCAATTCTTGAGAAAGATAAGTTGAATGGAACAAACTATGCGGATTAGATCCGCAACCTGAGAATTGTTCTCAGGACAGAGAAAAAGGAAGAAATTCTAGACACCCCATTACCAGATGAGCCTGCTGATAATGCACCTGCTGTAGAGAAAAATGCTTACAAGAAAGCATGTGATGCTGATCTTGAAGTGAGTTGCCTTATGCTTGCTTGTATGGAACCAGATCTGCAGTTGTAGTTTGACAATAACCATGCAGCGCACGATATGATCGTGGCGCTCAATGATATGTTCCAGACTCAAGCCAGGACTAAAAGGTTCAATGTCTCAAATGCTTTTGCTGAAACCAAGCTAGCAGAGGGTGCAGCAGTTGGGCCACATGTGATCAAAATGGTTGGTTACACTCAGAGGTTGGAGAAGTTGGGCTTCCCAATTGGCCCTGAATTAGCTACTGATTTTATTCTCGCGTCTCTTCCGCCCAGCTATGGAAATTTTGTTGCAAACTACCATATGCATGGGGCGGAGAAGGGCTTGAATGAGTTATGTGGCGTGCTTAAAACAGCAGAGGCTGACATCAAGAAAGGTGCTGGCAGTAGCCATGTGATGGCGGTCCAAAACAAGCCTAAGTTTAAGAAGAAGGGCAATTCTTGGAAGAAGAAAAAGGGCAAGGCTAAAGATGAGATCTCTAAGCCAAACCCACCTGCACCCAAGGCTAGACCACCTGCTGATGCTGAGTGCTTTCATTGTCATGGGAAAGGTCACTGGAAGAGGAACTGCAAGCTGTACCTAGAATCCATTAAGGATCGTGGCAGTAAAGGTACTCCCGTAGCTTGTACACTTGTTGTTTATGTTACAGATATTTTCCTTGCTAATTCTTATATTAATTCTTGGGTATTTGATACTGGATCGGTTGCTCATATTTGCAATACGATGCAGGGAATGATAAGAAGTAGAAGCGTGGAAAAGGGAGAAGTTGATTTCCGTGTGGGCAATAATGCAAGAGTTGCTGCGTTGAACGTCGGGACGATGCAACTCCACCTCCCGTCAGGATTTATTATGGAGTTGAATAATTGTTATTTTGTTCCTAGTTTAAGTTGAAACATTGTGTCACCTTCATGTTTGATGAAGGATGGTTATTCATTTGCGAGTAAAGACAATGGTTGTGTGATCTCTAAAAATGACATGTTTGTGGCTTCTGCATCCATTGTGAATGGGTTATTTATTTTAAATCTTGAAGATGCTCCTGTCTGTAATATAAGTGTTAAAAGGCCTCAGCTTAATGAGTTAAGTCCTACCTATATGTGGCATTGTCGTTTAGGTCATATAAGTGAGAATCACATGAAGAGGCTCCATTCTAATGGGCTTTTAACTTCGTTTGATTTTGAATCATACGAGACATGTGAGGCTTGCCTGCTGGGTAAGATGACCAAGACGCCTTTCACAGGTTTTCCTAAGAGGGCGGCAGACTTGCTGGAACTCATACATACTGATGTGTGCGGACCAATGAGTACAACAACAAGAGGCGGATTCCAATACTTTATAACCTTCACTGATGACTTTAGTAGATATGGCTATGTCTACTTAATGAAACATAAGTCTGAGACATTTGAAAAGTTCAAGGAGTTTCAGAGTGAAGTAGAGAATCAACATGGCAAGAAAATTAAGGCTTTGCGATCCGATCGTGGAGGCGAATATTTGAGCCACGAGTTTAGCAATCATCTAAAGAGTTGTGGAATTGTTCCACAGCTTATGCCACCTAGAACGCCTTAGAGAAATGGCATGTCCGAGCGACGTAATCAAACTTTGTTGGACATGGTTTGGTCTATGATGAGCTAGTCAGACCTACCGTTATCATTTTGGGGATACGCTCTAGAAACTGCCGCTTTCACATTGAATAGGGTAACATCTAAGTCAGTAGTTAAGACACCACATGAGATGTGGACTGGTAAGAGTCCCAGTTTGTCTTTTCTAAAAATTTGGGGTTGTGAAGTTTATGTCAAACGACTTATGACAGATAAACTAACACCCAAATCAGACAAATGCTTTTTCGTGGGATATCCGAAGGAAACTTTAGGGTATTACTTCTACAACCGATCAGAGGGCAAAGTGTTTGTTGCTCGGAATAGTGTTTTCTTAGAGAAAGAGTTTCTCAAAAGAGAGAAAAGTCGACATAAGGTGTATCTTGAAGAAGTTCAAGATGATCCAGTTGAGAAGGACTCTACGAGTGATGCTAATGTAGCAGAACAAGTTGAGATACCCGTGGCAATAGAAACACCACCACAACCATGAAGGTCAGCAAGAATCCATGAGTTGCGTGGGGATTTGTTACTGTTAGACGATGACAAACCTGCGACTTATGCGGAAGCAATGATAGACCCAGATTCTGAGAAATGGCAAAGTGCCATGAGATCCAACATAGATTCCATGGGAAACAATCAAGTTTGGAACTTGGTTGACCCGCCTGATGGGGTTAGACCCATAGAGTGCAAATGGATCTATAAAAAGAAAAAGGATATGGATGGAAACGTTCACATCTATAAAGCTCGACTTGTTGCAAAGGGTTTTCAGCAAGTTCAAGGAATTGACTACGACGAGACTTTCTCGCTGGTAGCGATGCTTAAATCTATTCGGATCATTCTAGCAATAGCTGCTTATTTCGATTATGAGATATGGCAGATGGATGTTAAAACAGCCTTTCTCAATCGAAATTTGGATGAGGACGTGTATATGATACAGCCCAAAGGTTTTGTTGATCCAAACAATGCTGGAAAAATTTGCAAGCTTCAGAAATCCATTTATGGGTTAAAGCAAGCATCTCGAAGTTGGAACATTCGTTTTGATGAAGTGGTCAAAGGGTTTGGCTTCCGTCAGAATGAAGAAGAACCTTGTGTTTACAAGAAGGAAAGTGGGAGCGCTGTTGTATTTCTGATCTTGTATGTGGATGACATATTATTGATTGGGAATGACATTCCTATGTTGCAATCCGTAAAGACTTGATTGAATAATAATTTTTCGATGAAGGATTTAGGAGAAGCAGCATATATTTTGGGCATCAAGATCTATAGAGATAGATCGAAGAGGCTTATAGGATTAAGCCAAGATACGTACATTGACAAGGTGTTGAAATGATTTAATATGGAATAGTCCAAGAAAGGGTTCGTGCCTATGTCACATGGTATGCGCTTTAGCGATAAACAGTGTCCTTCTTCAACAGCTGATGAGCGGAAGCGCATGAGTAAGGTTCCATATGCCTCGGCAGTTGGTTCCATCATGTACGCCATGATATGTAGTCGCCCAGATGTATCATATGCTCTAAGTGTTGCGAGCAGGTACCAAGCTGATCCAGGAGAGAGTCACTGGACACTTGTTAAAAACATTCTTAAGTACTTGAGAAGGACTAAAGATATGTTCCTAATCTATGGAGGTGAGGAGGAGCTCATTGTAAATGGCTACACCGATGCTAGTTTCCAAACTGACACAGATGATTCATAGTCTCAATCAGGTTTTGTGTTCACAATAAATGGTGGTGCTGTAAGTTGGAAAAGTTCCAAGCAGGAGACGGTGACCGATTCTACAACAGAGGCCGAGTACATTGCAGCTTCTGGAGCTACGAAGGAAGGTGTTTGGATGAGGAGGTTCCTCATTGAACTTGGTGTGTTTCCGAATGCGTCCAGCCCATTGAATCTACATTGTGACAACAATGGGGCAATTGCGCAGGCTAAGGAGCCAAGGAATCACCAAAAGAGCAAACATGTACTATGGAAATTTCACCTCATTCGAGAGTTCGTTAGATGAGATGAGATCAAGATGTGCAAGATACACACAGATTTGAATGTTGCAGATCCTTTGACAAAGGCTCTTCCACAGCCTAAGCATGAGGCGCACATAAGAGCTATGGGTATTAGATATCTTCGAGATTAACTCTAGTGCAAGTGGGAGATTGTTAGGAGTATGCCCTAGAGATAATCATAGAGATGATTATATTGCCTTATATCCATGATATATTATGAGTTCATTGAATTTCCATTAAAGACAACCTGTATCGATTAGCAATTATGTGAATTGTTTGTGAAACTCTTTTACTTGAATGGTTATTCTAATGTTGTCCCTGGTCAGAGTTTGTGTGTGGACACACATGAATAATGGATCAGCACATTATTAGTTGATGACTATGTTTCACAAGTCATAGACATGGAGATGTCAAACTAATAATGTGGGCACATGTATGACATGGGGCTGGAATGACCCAACGTGAGATGTCGTTATTATCTCTATTCACATCATGTACGTTATGTCCTTAGACCTGAGATTGTTGTATGTATTCAAGATGTGAAACGACCTACTCAGGGACTATCAAACGCTACTCCGTAACAGGGTAGTTATAAAGGTGGTTTTCGGGTTTGTCGGGAAACATGCTATGAGACATAGACAGTCAAGATGAATTTGCCCCTCTCTATATATGAGAGAGATATCACTGGATCACTCTAATGATTAGATCAAGAAATGCATGGCCGTGCTTGGGTTAAGTGTTAACCTATGAGTTGGACCAAATATCGTAAGGCAAGGGAATAACAAGTATGTGGTTTTGTGGTGGTTTGTCTGATATGATCTTTGTGTACGCATAGGAGTTGACATGCCTTGCTAGAGGCTGCTATCAACTAATGGCCGAGTAGGAGTACTCGGGCCATGTCTATATGTGCGTGAACCCATAGGGTCGCACGCTTAAGGGGTTGGAAGCCTAGTTCGGATTGGATCCGAATTAGACAAGGCTTAGGGTTTCTAATGGGCCTCCAACTCGGGAGCTCATTAGGGACGCCTATAAATATGTAGGGTGGGGCAACGGGGTAAATGAATCCATGCCTTCTGGGAGCCACCGCCCGCACCTGCTGCTCCTCGCGGACCTAGCAGTCCGGAGGCGCAACACTTCCTCCCTGTACGTGTGGATACCTCGGAGGTGCTGCATCTGGAGCACAAGGATGAACCGCACGAAGGGGACGGATGGACGGATGACCTCGCAACTGCACGACACTGCTACGACGCGTTCGACTACATCGAGTCGCTTCCGCTGCACCTGCGCGTCTAGTGGTAATCCCGTGATCTATAACTAGCAGTAGATCCTAGTTTATGAGGTCAAAAATTTTGTTTTTCGGCTAGCGTAGCATCCTCATAACCCTTCAAATGAGCGCCATGCGGCCCTCGCCCAGTCTGCCCCAAAGTAGACAGGGTCATCTCAACCTTCTCGTTCGATTCTAAACCTCTCGCCAAGCCCACAGAATCTCCATCAACGGGAGGCCAGCAGGCCACCCCGGTCGATCTCCGAAATGATCCAGGCATCTGCCAGGTTGCAGGTAAAGGAGTAGTGGAATGTCACAAGAGGGCTATGCCGACCTCATCACGAACGACGGGCCCAGATTCCACTCGATCATACCCATTAGCGAGCTCACCGAGCGCATCACTCGAGCCCGAGCGATCGAGGCAAGCGACAAAGCTCAGCGCCTCCGATTGTGAGAAACCAAGGACGGGGTAACGCACAAAACTCAAAACCAACCCCTACCAAAGCCCAACAGGGCTCGGTGGCTCAAGACACCCAAAACGCCTGGGTCTGTGACCTCAAACTCGCCCCATCCCTCAGCTATGCCTCGACTACACACCAAACGCCCCGCTTTGCGACCCCGAACTCGCCCATCCCTCGGCTACGCCTTGACTACACACTAAACGCCTAGGCCTGCGACCCTGAACTCGCCCCATCCCTCGGCTATGCCTTGACTGCACACCATATGCCCGGGTCTATGACCCCGTACTCGCCCCATCCCTCGGCTATGCCTCGACTGCACACCAAACGCCTAGGTCTGCGACCCCAAACTTGCCCCATCAGGATCCATGACTCCGAACTCGCCCGATCCCACGGTGTGCACCGACGCCAAGATCCACAAGCTCCATCTCGTCCGATCCCTAAACTAACTGCCTTGATCCCACGGAGTGCATCGACGCCAGGATCCACGAGCTCCGTCTCGCTTGATCCCTAAAACCAAACTACTTCGGCTACGCAACGACGCCTTGGTTGACGACCCCATCTCGACTAGAAAACAAGCACACACACCCATTGAAAAACCGCCCGATGATTCTGCCCGAACCGCCCGGGGGCTCAGGGCCTACACCCAAGGGTGTGCTCGCGTGCACCCGCTGACGAAACGAAAACCTCCCCCGCTGGCAACACGAAAAAACCCCCAGACGATTCTGCCTAAATCGCTTGGGGGCTTGGGGGCTACACCCGCGGGTGCCCTCGCACGCACCCGCCGTCAAGACAAAAAAATCTGTTAGACGATTCTACCCGAATCGCCCGGAGGCTCGGGGGCTCCTGTCGCGTTCATAAACCCAGGGTCCCATATGGACCAGCTTTCCTGCAAAAGTTTAGCCCAGCAGACGAACGCTATGAACGAACACGCAGCTCTTGGGCTGGCCCAAGAGCCTAAACGATAGGCTAGAGGAGTGATCCAATCTCTGATCGAAAGGCCTGGCCGAGGAGGAACGGCGCCCACTTCTGACTCTGGCCCGCCTCTCCAACCAGAGCGCTCGCTTTGGTCTCCAGCCCGCCTTCGGACGGCCTCTCTGACCGAAAGGCCTGGCCAAAGACCACTTCCGATTCCAACTGGATGCACCGAACTCCTGCGTACAACTCCTCTCCGACTGGCGCAATCAGAGCTGACTAGGACCAAACCGACTAGGGACGCCCGCTCGGTAGGCCCAGGAAACAGATGGAGAAAGCAAGGTAGGGCACCCAAGTCAACCACAATACCGAGGACCGTACCCTGTACACCTGTAGGACAGTACCCTGCGACCTCCCTGACATGATAGAATGCAAGCAGTGTTGTAGACGCCGACGGAGCGCTCGCTTCGGTCTCCAGCCCGCCTTCGGACGGCCTCTCTGACCGAAAGGCCTGGCCAAAGACCACTTCCGACTCCAACCGGATGCACCGAACCCCTGCTAACAACTCCTCTCCGACTGGCGCAATCAGAGCCGACTAGGACCAAACCGACTGGGGACACCCGCTCAGTAAGGCCCAGGAAATAGATGGAGAAAGCAAGGCAGGGCACCCAAGTCAACCACAATACCGAGGGCCATACCCTGTACACCTGTAGGACAGTACCCTGCGACCTCCCTGACATGACAGAACGCAAGCAGTGTTGTAGACACCGACATTTTTCCCTATAGTATTGCGGGCGCCATTAACTCCCATACGGTAAGGCTCCACCCACATGCCTCTGGGCATCGACAGTGTTGTGGGCGCTGGCATTTACCGTATCAGGCGAACATAGTTAAAACCCCTTGCACGTCTTCGGGTATCAACAGTGTGACAGGCGCCGACGTCTACCATACCCAAAGAAGGCAACGCAACCGCCCACGTGCATCTGACATTCAACAGTATTGTGGGCGCCTACCATCATCCTGTACCCGCCGGCGTGGGCAACAAGGCTTAGTAGCATACGTACTCTCTCCCTCTCACTTGTAAGGCAATCCCCTTCATCTATAAAAGGGGATGCGCTCCCTCCCAACAGGTAGATTCATTCAGATCGATCAAGTTCACTAGTACACAACAGCAGAACCACAAGGTTCAATCCACGAACACATGCTTGAACACTTAGCTTATAGTGGGGCTCCCGTCACTCTCGGCCCTTCCGACCGGAGTCCGACCGGACCTCTTGTACCCCCCATCTTTCTCCTTCTCGTTTTTAACCCCACTGCAAACTTCGAGCACCTGGGCTCTGGAATAAAGTCACCGACCGACTCAAACTGGACGTAGGACACGTTGCCTGAACCAGTATAAACCCTGTGTCATTGAGTGCTAGACCACCTCCGATCACAACGTACGACAAAACTACAAATATTTACGTGTTGGTCACTTTCTGCACCGACAATGGCTGATAAGCCGGCTTATAATGACAGCCGAACAGAGCCTAAGCCAAGGGGATCTGTTGTGTCATGTGATATTAGGCATAGGAAGCGGTTCTATGCCCATTTGGATCCAAATGATACCTTGTGACAAGTTCTGGGACATATATCCTCATGACAAGTTCGGTGACCTAGATGACACCTCGTGAGAAGCATGGGACCTCAAAAAATGAGCAGCCTTTGTTACTAATGTTTGTAAAAGACAATAATACTGGAACCTTTTTCCATTATCTAAAAAAAAACTAAAAGACTAAAATTTAGCATAGTAGGAAGACCTCCAAGTAAGCAGAAATCATGCACAGCGTGGACATCACAGTAGTAGTGCTTGACATTTTAAAATGCCCTTAAACATTTGCATAGCCGATTCTGTCAGTTCCAGGTACGTAACATTTTGTCTCAAAATGCAGGTCCTAGGCCCTGTTTGGCAGGGCTCCAACTCTAGGTGGAGCTGCTCCACTCCAGAACTCCAGGTGGAGCCAGCTCTGGGTAGAGTTGGAGCTGTCTGATGGAGGTGTTTGGCTGGGAGGGTGTCCCCAGCTCCACAAAAGAAGAGTTGAAGGGTAGATTGTCATTCTTGCCTCTGGTTTGAATAAATACACCGTTCTTTAGACCAAATTAATGACTTAACTTCTCACAAATATGAAATGAAAATACATGCAGTAAATTCCAAAATAATTACTAATACATTTCAAGCCAAGTCATCCCAAGTCATTGAACATCGATTAATCCAATTTGTTCAACACATAATGAGTAGTATAGATAAACAATCAGTAGCCAATTAGTAGATATTTGGACTGCATCTATCTACTTCTCTCCATGCCCCAGCGCTCGAGGTCTCCCTAGCCTCGCCGCCCCCGCCCTCGCCTCTGCTCGCCGAGAAGTCCAGCGCCGCGTCCCCGGCCGACGCCGCCGCTGCTGCCATGTCCTCCGCCACGTTCCACTTCCCGACGCCCGTGGTGCGCGAGCTGCTCACGCTGGCGCTGGACTTCCGCAAGCGGATGTATGTGCCGCTGCCGTGGGGGTACTACGGCAGCGTCATCCACTTCACCCGTGTGCGCGCTGACCTCGACGCCGGGCTGCCCGCCGTCGCGGCGGCGCTGGACCGCCACGTTGCCGGCGTGCCAGAGGATGAGCTGTGGCGCGCCGTGGAGTGGCTCCACGCCCGCCAGCAGCAGGAGGGCGGCGGCGTTCAGTGGGGCTCGGCGGACGGCGGCGGGGCTCAGGCAGCCGGCGGCGGGGATGGATGGCGGCTGCCGGTGTGGGTGGCGGCGGGCAAACCCTAGCGACGGCGGGGGTCGGGTGCCAGAACAGAGCAGTCGCGGATTGGAGGAGGCGCAGCAGGGAGATGTGGCGCGGGGGGTCTTGGGAGGAAAAGAACGAACCGTTTTTTGTGTAACCAGTGGCATTGATGGGTAATTACCTATCAACTCCACGAGGAGGTTCATATTGGGTGGTTCTGGAGCTACAAAAGAGGTGCTCCAAAACTCCACCTCCATTTGCACTACAGCTCCGTGGAGTTGGCAGCTCCATGGAGTTTTGGAGCTGGGGTGTTTGGTTGGAAAATTGGTTGGAGTTGCTGGAGTCACTACTAGAGAACAGACTTTAGAACGATGTTCCAATTTCGCATTAGCCTCAGCATTTTTTGCCCTCGGGACTAGAGAGGCTTTAGTCCCGGTTGGTGTCTCCAACCGAGACTAAAGGTCCCTGCCCAACGGCTAAACCGGGACTAAAAGTCCTCCAACCTTTAGCCCCGGTTGATAATACCAACCCAGACTAAAGGTAGACCCTTAGTCCCGGTTGGTAACACCAACCCGGACTAAAGGTCCCTGGATGGGTTAGTTCAAAAGGAAAGCATCCCATCCATTGTTAGATGTGTTGTGTAGGTGGGGTGGTAAGCTATGTGCGAAGCAGTGCATGAGGTCTTGGGTTTGAATCTCACGGGGCGCAGCGGCGGGAAACATTATTTTTTTTTAAAGCTGGGAGGATCTTTAGTCCCGGTTGTGGCAAACCGGGACTAAAGAACAACACCTTTAGCCCCGGATTGCTAGTCCCGGTTGGAAAACCGGGAGTAAAGCTAGTTCCCAACCGGGACTAGATCTCATTTCTGTAGTAGTGAGTTTAGCTCCAGAGTCATGCCAAACATGCCCTTAGTCGCTGTAAGTCTCATTGTGCTCCAATGTTTTGAAATTTTAATTAACACAAACAAATTCAGTTTATAGAGGTTGCAATTTAACCAACAATTAATTGCGGGTTGCAGATAAGTGAATCTGAATGAGAGAAACAGGAGAAATTAAGGTTTGCAAAAAACGGGGAAAAGGGAAGAGGCAACAATAAAGAACAACAATTGTAAGCCAGCACATTTTCACCTCTTTTATGTGGCCCACGCGGCCACGCCCACCTCAAAGCATTGGCTGATTCGGATGGATTGCAGCTGCATGGTTAGAGATCCTTTTCCCAATCCGTCATTTCTCATCTGAAACCGAGATAGAATTGAAGCAGTAGAAAATAATTTTAGAAGAAAGGGAAAACAGCGAGAGGAAGATTTGATCAATGGATGTTTGAACTACGGTAGGTAGGGTAGCACACCTGTGCTTTCAACCAGTTTCCCGTTTATCCGGAGTTGTGGATGATTGGGGTGGATATTAAAGGCATGCTTCAGCGCAGCCACCAATTCGTCGCTGGCGGCTTCAGAATCCAAAGAAACAAAAACCTCCTGGAGCGAAGCAAGGTTCCCTATGCCAAAGTCGAGAGCACCACCATAGCTGCTGGCGATTTCTCTCGCCCATCCTACAGACAGCCATAAATCAAGGCCTCTAAGCCTCGGCATAGCTCCATGCTGAAACACCACAGGTCCAACAAATCCACGGAACTGGCAGTGTCTAAGGCATGCAAACGAACCAGCACAAACCACGAACCCCACAAGGATTCCGAGATCCTCATGGTCCGCAAGAAGACTTAGATAGCGGAGAGCAGGCAACCTCCCGAGGATGTCGAGATCGGCCTGCTGTACCTCCCTAACGGCAATGGATAGCCAGCAGAGGCCCGGAACAAGTGACGGTTTCATCCATGCCGGCAGCATTGAGAACCAGGAGCTCCATTGTGTATACAAACTACAGAGATGTTGAGGGGCGACCCAGGCATCCAATCCACCGATGTTCCTTTCATCATCCTGGCTTAAGATAATAAGATCTTGGATCTTTTGCAGCTTGTGTAGGTTCTGGACAAGCTTGTCATTCCATTCATCCAATGAAATATGGAGTACCCTCAGTTCCGTCAGCTGACCCAGCTCTTCTATAATGTCTATGTTGGATTCATCAACGCTTAAAACTGACAGCTTTTCAAGGCTAGTTAGCCTCCCAATACCATTTGGCACTTTCGTTGACATGTGCATGTCCAGGCACATCAAATGTTTAAGCTGAACAACATTTGATGGCAAGCAAGAAATTTCATTATACCGAGTGTCCAGCATTTGTAGAAATTGCAAGTTTCCTATTTCTTCAGGGAGCTCCACGATGCGTGTTGCACGTAGTCCTAGGTACCTCAAGTGAAATAGATTCCCAAGGCACTTATTAAGGCTGTTATCATCTGAAAGATCACAGTGTTGTAAATCCAACACACGTAAAACTTGGAAACTTTGAAACACTGGTATTAGACTAGAGACCGGCCCCAGGACAACAACTCACCTTATTACTTGTTGCAAGCTCCTATGTGTCAGAGTCGCAGAATCGTCTTCTTTGCCATTTTGAATGGATAGCCTCCGAATCTTACTTGATGGAGACACTTGGTCCTTACCATTCAATATAGTCACAAAGTTTGCTTCACTTGATAAAAAGCAGATAAGATCAAGCACCATGTCATGTACACTACATTCATATACAATGTCATAGAGGCCATATATGGGTTGGATCATACTTCTGTTTATGAGCTCATTGAAATAATTCTCTCCGAGTTTAAATAGGCTCTTTCCTTGTTTCTCAGCCTTCGGCTATCCACATCCATATCAAACGATCCTTTTCGATTATATAATCTTCCGGAAAAATACTCAAATATAATAAGCAAGTCCTTAGATGGGATGGCATATCATAATAGCTAGATGACAAAATCTTTCTCATATTCTCCACATCAAGATTATTCTCGAGACCGGTACCAATGGAATGGTACACCTCATACCAATCCATCTTATTTCTTGCTTTACAAGCTAGCAGACCAGCCATCGTAATAATAGCCAAAGGTACACCAGCACATTTCTTTAGTATTCTATCAGATAATTCAGCCAACTCATCCGGGCATTTTTCTGTGTATTCACTGTTGTCGCTGTTTTCATTACCAAATACTCTTCTGTACAGTAATTTCCTTGAGTTATTCTCAGAAAGGGGTTCAACTTGTAAGCACCACCGGCTTTTTCAGCAACATCAACATTACGTGTAGTTGTAATAACTATATATCCAACATCATTATCAGGGAAAGCACATTTAATCAGTTTCCAGACTGAGATATCCCATATGTCGTCGATAACAACAAGATACCTATACATACAGTAAATTGTCAGTAAAAACTAACCTAGGAGGAAAATACAATTAGAATCAATTGGATTAAGTTACAAACACCTTAAACCTGAGATAGTTAGGTCCAATTGGATTAGCAACTATGTAAACAAAATTGTCCGTTAAGAATATATCTTTTCCAAATAAAAAAATAATTGCACCTCGGAAAAGAAGATTGTTGTCACTGCAATTTCATTTCCACTCATTAATGATGTGAAAAAGCTTAAGTGGTTGTATTTTCTTTACCAGGACATGCATGAAATTTCTCACTAACCGTGTGCATACACACTTTTATGAAATGGAGGTCGTAAAATAAAACTTTATATGTACAAACTGATGGCATAAATGCTTCCGTACCTTTTCGATTTAAGGAATTCTCTAAGTTGATTGATGAGCCGGCTCTCATCCAATGTTTCTTCATTGATGCTGTTGCCAAGATCATAGAGCAATCCCTTGAATAATTTCTTGATGTCTGGAGTCTGGGACACCGAGACAAAAGCACAACAATCAAATAATCACTACAGGAAACTGGATCTTTGCCGAGTGCGTAGAGGTTTGCCGAGAGGCAAAACTCGGGCACTCGGCAAAGATCCACTTTGCCGAGCGCCAAACCCAGCACTCGGCAAAGGACGATTTGCCGAGTGCCTGACTCTCGGCGAACTCAGGCACTCGGCAAATTAGTTCTTTGCCGAGTGCCGGGCTCTCGGCAAACATGGGCACTCGGCAAAGAGTGCCAGGGGCAAACGGCATCCATGGCCGCCACCTTTGCCGAGTGTCTGCCGTTAGGCACTCGGCAAAGACCTGCCACGTGGCCGGCTCGGGGGCCACCAGGCCGGCTCGCCTTTGCCGAGTGCCACATGGTCGGCACTCGGCAAAGGACCTCTTTGCCGAGTGCCAGACCTAGCACTCGGCAAATAAATTTTTTTTTTGGTTTTGTCCACCAGTTTTTTTGTGAAGCATTCCTACAGTACCATGATCAACATGTTCAAATTTGCACATTTTTAGTACATTTTGCTATATTTTTCACTTTATTTTGATTTGTTGAATTTTTCCGGAAAATGTAGTTTTGAACTGCGGGTGCATCGAATATTCGATTTGAATGATTCAAAAAATGATATTCTTGTTTTTGAGTGTAAAGTTAGGCCAAATCCATGAACTGACCCAAAATTTCGATCAACGTGCGCACGGAGCAACGCCACCATCTTCCGTGCAGGCGGTTTTTTAATTCTAAAAAATGCAAATGAATTCCGAAAATCGCGAAACTTGTCGAGATGTCATGATATCGTATGCGTATGCTGTGGTCAAAATTGGAAAAAGTTTCGAGCACGTTGCACATACGATGTTCACAAACCAGTACATCCCCACATGTGTACTGGTTTGTGAACATCGTACGTGCTCGAAATTTTGTTGCAAAAGGTAGTTCATACCACGAAATCACGTCCGTTGGCAATGGTTGCAAAAAGTCACGTTGCAATAAGAACTTGCAACCGTTGCTAGTTTGGCGTTGCAAGAGTTAGCTTTTCTTGCAACGTTGCCAAGCATTGCAATAGGACGTTATCGCAACATTCATTGGCGTGGCAATACGAGCACTTGCCACGTTCGTCTTCGTAGCGAGAGATGGTAAATACAACTAGCGATAGCGTGGCAATAGATTTTTGTTGCCACGCTATAATTTTGTTGCTTAAGGTGTTGTTGCCACGACTGTTGTGCCGTGGCAAGTAAATCATTTGCCACGCAAATGAAATCATTGCGAGAGAGTATACATTATTGCCACGCTTGTCTTGGCATGTCAATAGTATTATTTGCCACGCAAATTTATCCGTTGCGAGATACCGTTCATTATTGCCACGGTCGCGTTGCCGTTGCAACAGTATCATTTGCCACGCAATTTTATTCGTTGCGATATACCGTTCATTATTGCCATGACCTCGGTGCCGTTGCAACAGTAGAATTTACCACGGAAATTTTATTCGTTGCGGAAGATTAATTGTTATTGCAACAATAGTCATGTCGTGGCAATAGTATTATTTGCAACGTAAATAAGTCTGTTGCCATACAGCATATTGCCACGCATCACGGCTCGTAGATATAGCTTTTATTGCAACGCTAGTAACATTTAATTTTGGTTTAATAAATCATCATTGCAAATCAATAAACCATATCAAAAGCAATTGCACCCACATATATTAATTATAATTAATCATTCAATATGTTGCCAAACCCATGAAATAGTAGCTAAAATCATAAACGAGTGTACAATTAACTCATTATTTGATAACTTTTTACAAACTTCCTAACATCTATGCAGCACTTGAGAAATTCCTAGCAGCCCAACATGTCATCTCCTCGGCTATGTCCTCGCTTGATTATGAGCCTCCCACTGAAACCTTGTCCACCTACTGCCAAAAGAATATGATTGGGATATTAGAACAATATTAAGTTTACTAATTTTTGCACAAATGTAAAGAGATGAAGATATAAAATGGTTCTAATTTCTAATTTCATATACAAAAGCCATCAACCAAGCTTTTGCATAGTTGAAGTTCTACAGCAATTCTGCAAATGAGCAAATGTTGTCGGTCTAGTTGCTGCAATTCCTTTTTCCATGAAAAAGATGGAAGTCATGTTCCATTGTTCCAGAACCACAAACGTATGAATCAATTTCTAGTTTTACTCAAATTCTTACTATATGCTTATTACAATTATGTTTTTCCATGAAAATAGCATTCTGTGTTTTCACAATAACTTGATATTTTGTTCTCTACTTTCTCAATCTTTGTTTTGGTCTCTGTATATCCCTCTCTTTTCAGAGTTTAAATGTTGTTCAAGATGTTAGCAATCCTTACTCCTTGGAAGCGTAGATGGCTAGGAATTTTAGCAAAATTTCATTGTAAGTACAGGTCGATTATATAAGTTCAATTGACTTTACAAATGATAATCTATATTTTTTTGCAGGCTACATACTGAAGGCATGGTTCTATTGGGTAATACAAGTTTTTATAGCAGTCTAGCAGACACATGTAGCTGTGTTCCATTTGATTGCATTATAAGATGTATGCATTCTCTTTTGCTCTTTATAAATTCTGCTAAAAGAAGCAGAGTCTATCAGCAAGCCTTGGGGAGGGATGGAGAAGAAAATATGGCTTTGAGCCTATCCATCGTGGCCTTTTCAATGGATCAGATGCAGCTACTGCATATGTTACAGTAGCAGCTGCCTTCTCTGAATTTTTAAGGCAGCAGCAGTTTAGTTGATTAGAAAAATCATAACTTGAGTTGTAGATAACGAAAAATTATATTCTTTAACAATACGGAAAGCCCATGAAATTCTCTACATCTTTCTAGTTATTTGTTAAATAAGATTCTGCAGTTATCATGGTCAAAAAACACAAACACCCACTGCTATCCAGACCAAGGTCAAAACCTGACCGGCTACTTTCAAAATTCATAACTCTAATTCTCTAGGTCTAAAATCATTACCTTTCACGACGACAAACATCTCTAAACCCTCTACAACTTTGTATTATCAAGTATCACAGAAAAGGTAGATTACTACTCAGAACTACTCACCCAATCAAACCGGCACAAGTTGCAGTTTTCAGCACGCATGTTCAATGTATTTTCTACATTTCCTAGTTCAACAAGGAAGGGTCACATTTGATAAAATTTCATTAAATCATGCAATAATTTAGATTCCAATTAGCTGGTTGTTACCTTCCTCCTTTTGGGATTATTTCTAGTCCTATTCATCAGCTGCTGTGAAGTGATATATGTCTTCGATGCAGTCACATTTGCAGTGTTTTTGTTGAAAAGAGCTCTGCTGGGAGGTGCAGTACTTCTAGTGGAGCGAGTAGGTGCTGGTGCACCTTTTTGTACGGTGACAACGCTTCCAGGCTGAGTCTACAAACATCAAGTTCTTTGAACAAGTGGATCTAATGATTACAAACATCAAGGACTAGATTAGTGTATCTAATGATTACCAGCTCAAAGCTACATTGTGAGAAGTTCTTTGAACCCATCACATGCTTGGTTCTTTGCTGTTGACGGTTGGAGGAGTTCTAGCTGCTAAGTTTCTGCAGAATAAGAACAAGTGGTATGTAACAATGCAACTTTGGTCCATCAATTTTGTTTGACAAAGTAGATTTTACTAGCACTGACCTTGAATTTATCAGATCCAAAATACAACGGCAAGTAGTGCCACTCAAAAAGGTGTATTTCTTCGGGTTTATTTCGTATCCTCTCACCATAACTATTATAAGCCTTGTATGTGGCACTCAGATCAGATCGCCATCCTCTGTACCGCTCCTTGGCAATTTTCCATATTTTCTCTTTTCTTTTATCCACATCATCAATGTTGATGAAGTTCCACCTAAGCTGTTCAATTAAAAAGCAATGAAATGTTTTATCAGAACTATTATAATGCCCGTACTAACGCTAAGGTGGCGTGTAGAAAAAATAAATCATAAAAGTTAAAAAAAATTCATGCTAGTGCAACAGTACTAATCATCCAGTGCAACAGTACTAATCCTAGTTGGAGAGCCTGAAATAAACTTATTTAATGAAACATACTACATGACAAAGCTAAATCATCCACTTCGCTTCACACATCCAATTTGTCAAATAAATGATCAAACACTATCCTAAAGTCATAGAAATAACTCTCCTTTGAGAGGTTAACTGAACATGCCTTTTTTCTGTATACAATGGGAAGGGTTTACAGAATATGCTTTTAGCTAAAATCTAAACTAAAAGGCACAATGGCTGGGCATGAAGCAATATGAGGAAAGAAACAATCAAGAAAAGAAATATAATAGCATCTGAGGGATAAATTCATTAGGTTAGTACAATGACATTAGCATAAATCAACATGTCAACATCACAATTTCTACATCTGCACACTCACTTTTTTGGACAGTAAAAGAGCAACAGCAATGTTCCTTAACAAAAAATAGTACACATCATACCAGTATCTCTTCTGCAATTTGTAGTTTGACTTCTTCCTTTATATCCTTCCAACTATTTACTCCAATTAGTGGGGCCCATTGCCTTGTAAATATAACGACCTCATCGACAAATGCACGGGTATTCGGTCCAATGGGTCCTCCACGGCTTTCTAAAAATTCGATTGGGAGTGTATGAATGCGTTCCTTAACTCTCTTGTTGCCTACTGTTAATCCTTTAACAGTGCCACGACCTCTTTTCTTGCGTTCATTGGAGCCATGTCCTTGCAAAAAAGACAATAACAATCTTGAGCTGTAGTAGTTCTCAATTAAGATATGTGAACCCAATATTAAAAGTACATGCATTATCACAAACCGTTTCCCTCGCCTCTTGCCTTCCTTGCATGGCTTGGCCTATTTGAGGGTGGTGTCGCATTGCTTCCATTGCTTTCGTCGTCTTCGTCTACGATTGCATCGGTGTCACGTTGCTCGACAAATGCCACTGCACACAAGGTTAAAGGTTCAGTTTTAAAAAAATTAGTACTAAACAACATTGGTTGAAGAAGGAAAATAAATTACTAATTTCTGGAATGTCCCCTTTCATCCTTAAAAATTCCTTGTACGTGTTGACTGCTTGTTGCCTAGTGTCATCCTTCAAATCTGTTAGTCACCAAAAAAATGTAAGATGAGGTGTAGTTTATATAAAGGTGCTAAGATTTTGCTTAATACGAAAACATATGCAAAAACATAGATGATATACTTTTGGATTGTTCCGGTCGTAGCTTCTTTAGCCAGTCCTTGTATGCATCAAAAGGATCATCCATAAACAGATGCTCATCTTCTTCCAGCTGCTGCCTTGGTCACTTGAGGGGTGTTATGCTGACTTGCTGTGCTGTCTCTTGTTCCTTTGAGAGTACTAATCTGATTTCCTTCTCACTCTCATTGTCTTGTAGCATAATCTCTGCATGTCTGACAAAATCAAGGGGCTGAAGACTTGCAACATCTCTTCCACAACGCTTCTTGTAGTACAAGAAGTCCCGGGCATTATACCCAAGCTGGTCCTTAAGAGATGTCAAGGTTGACAATTTTATATGAGGCCTTTCCAATTTGAACATTACATAATCCTGATCTGGAAGTCCATTCTTGCAATGAACATAAAGAGTCCACATTTCGCCCATGCCACTGCATAAATAGGACAATGGTTGATAAATAAACAAGAATAAAAAAGGTAAAGTATTACCTATATATAAATAATTGAACTAAATATCATTGAATTCAGGATTCTATTTTAGATGGTTTCGGTAATCCCATTATAGAGCAGGCACATGCAACATGAGAAATTCAATGCCTGATGCGGAAAAAGATTAACTACATCCATACATTTTTGTGTAGTTAAACATTGATATTTAAGCATAGAAAACGATCTCAGACTTTGTATTCCTAAATCGAAACAGACAGGTTTACTTTCTGTAATTTTAGACAAGCAAAACAAATACCGAGCAAGTAATTGCCTTTTCTTAAACATCTTTTTTTTACTGGAGGCAGCAGTAGTAATATATAATAATAATGTTATAGTAGACCATCCAGAAGAGACAGAACCAGTAAGTCAGAAATTTGTTTTTATGAAGAAAATATTAAACCTGTGTTCTAACACATTGGATGATTGGATAGCTAGATCTTCAATGAATTTGACTTAACTATAGATGCAGTAACATATCTTTGCATTTACCAACATTCAAGAGCTTGACAGATTAATTTCAGGGCTGTGATAGACACATATCTTTATATTGAAAAAACAAATAAGTATGAAATCACATAAACAACATAGAGCTAGCAAGCAGAGCAAGATCCCTGATAGCGCTAAAAAATGCAGTGAGAGTTCTCACATTTATGTTCAAATCTCATATCTTTGCTTGAATTGTTCACTAAATAAATGTGCCTCCTTCTAAGATGCAATAAACACCATATATATGCTTACTAAGAACATAACTACGAGTCCTGAAGAAATCATCCTGACGCTTGCCAGTGTCTGTTGCAGCTGTGAAAAAAAGTACTGATAACATCTTGACATAGATATAGTGTTATACATATGCTGAAGCTGTTGGCTTTGTTTCTAATCATTTTGACAACATTACGTCAACCTGTCATACATATACTGAATATACTTTTATTTTGTCAATTATTTTTGCAGCCTTGCTTTGATGTGAACCCATTGAAGACAGAGTTCCAGATCCATTCAATATCAGAAAATTTGTTCCAAAAAGTTTGTTCTAGTTGATGACACAATCAGACAATTCCATCCTCATAGATTGAAAAAAAAATTATGCTTTTATCATGACCAAAATATGCAAGCAGCAAATGCTTGAAAACCCTAAACCCCTCACAATTTGTAGAATTTGCTGTGATGCGAGATTAAAAATGAATCAAAAAACCTAGATTAAGTAATCATTGTACCTGGGGACATATGGAGAAGAGAACCCAAGATCATCTTCTACTTCGAGGGTGGCCTCAGTATATCGATGGCGATGGCTACCCAGGGCGGTGGAGTCTGTGCTGGCGCTGATGCCCTGCGAACGAAGCGTCGTCCTGCCTGAAGGCGTTGCCAGTGGCGTCCTCAACGGAGGCGATGTCGGGGGCGTCCTGGACCGAGGTGGCGTAGGCGGCGGCGTCATGGCCCTCACGCGGTCCTGGGAGACGGATCGCGATCTAATTGGGGGAGGGGGAGGGATACGCGCGGTCTGGAGACGGGAGGTTATTAGACCGACGCGCGGTCAACTTGGAACATTACAACACTTCCTAACATCTCTACAGCATTTGCAGACTTTCCGACAGCACAACCAGTCATGATCTCAGCTGTGTTCTTGCTAGATTCCTTGCCTTCCAGTCAACATTTGTCGTCCACCTACTCACCAAAAGAATAAGATTGTGATATTAGTAAATTGGGTAATAAAGTCATTCATGCATAGAATGTACAAAATTTTAGATACAACATGGTTCTAGTTGAGTTGACAGTAAAGGTGGTTCCCAACTTATATCAAGTCAAGAGATTAAAGGTAAACTTTAGGACTGTTAGAAATAATAAACAGTGCATCATGATCACCACATTGCAATTCAGACAATTGTATAGAAAGTGCATACTAATTAATTTTCAGAAGACAAACGTTTGAAGCAATAACTCTTGATTTCCATGAAAACAAAGATACAACCAATTGAATGGCAATAGGCACAGATTAAGCAATTCACAAATAATCTTACTAATAAGAGATCTAGTTAAACATGTGAAATTAATTATCAAGCTTCAAAGAAATTGATCTTAAGCCTAGGTGACCACTATAAGCTAGTTGGAAGCAAAAACTAACGTTGGGGTAGAAATTCACAAATCACATCTACTCTATGTGTGCGAGCTGGTGTTTCGAGATTGACGATGATATATAGTGTAGACATATATATATTTCTATTTCTAGTGAGCATTTGCTGTTTTTGGACAAACGAGCTGTTGTTATTCAAGTATAGGATAGGCAACAATTTACATTAGCAAAGCTACTAAGCACAATACCTAACATGAAGATTGGAGAATCACGCACATTGGAAATTTCCAAGAAAGCAAATGCATCTCCGTCGAAAAACCTTAAATCCAGCCACGGAGGGAGTGGGAGGAAGAGAATGGATTAGTACCTTAGGGCTGGCACGGTCGGAGGTTGGAGAGGCGTCACTGCAGCCGGCGCCGGCGCAGCACAGGTTGCTGGCGGCCGCGATGGGACGGTGCGCGGCACACAGGTTCGCTCCCAATCTCTAGTCTTTTCACCTTCGTGGAGTGTAGGGGCACAGCTTCACAGAGTGGAGGACCAACGAACGGGGGAGGTCGGGCCACTCGGACGGAAGCGCGGCGCGGCGGCGCCGGAACCAGCTGCAGCGGGGAGCGGGCTGGCGGCCGATTGGAAAATGAAAGAACCCTAACGTAGAGAATTGAGCCTCTCGTTTATATAGGTCCAGCGAATTTAGCCCAAGATTGGGCGCGTTTTTGGTGGATCAAAATTTTTCCTCCCGCGCTTGGCCTTGTGTCCAGTGAAAGGCCTGTTTAGTTTTCTTTTCTCCTTTTCTTTTTTGCCCAACCGTTTTTTTTATTATTTTTACAGCAATGCGGACGTGAGAGGGAGCCTGCACATGTTGCAATTTTTTAGCGGAGTCCGCGGCCACACTCGTTCTGGATGGCGGGAAGTGGGAATTTTAGGTTCAGTTTTGCGCCCATACACGGGATTTGGCAGATCGATTTTTCCAAAAAAAAATCATTTGAATTTTTTAAATAATTATACATGAAAACATGTTGTTATGCAAGTTTGAAAAGCTCTCTAACCAAACATAGATATTATTACGATCATTTTAATGTAACTCCACAAAATAATTCTAATAATATCTTAATATGGTTAGGAAATTCTAAGGCCTGGCATGGCAACATATTTTGGGTCCATAAGCTTTTTGTCAAAATTTTAATTTATTTTAACAAAGTGGTAGCCTAATTCACAAACGAACACATCTTTCACACAGTTACATATTACTCCTACTATGTGAAAGAGATATCCTTTTGTCGACAATGAGTAGTACCTCGTATTTCCTACTATGTGAAACAAATTCAGTTTGTTTTAATAAAGTGGGAGTCAACATTGTTCACAAATAGACACATCTCGCACACATTTACATATATTACTTCTACTATGTAAGAGACATCCATTTGTAAATAATGTGCAGTATCTATTTGTTAAGATCATTTGAATTTTTTAATAATTATACACCAAATATATTTTGAAGTAACACCTTTTTTAATCTTATTAGGGGTACACACAGTTCAATTTAGAATTTGTTTAGTAGACACACATAAATTCATTTAGACTGTAGAAAATAGTGAATCATTTTTTAAATTTCCGAAACCTCATATTTCCTTAACTTGTAGTAGATATAAGGTTTTGTCAAAATTTGAGGTCCATTTGAGTTCGAATTTGATGTGAGGCGTGCAAGCTTCAAAGTTTGACTTGAGTAACATTGAATTAGGTTTAAAATCATTTTCATGTACAATGTAGACTCCCTCTATTAAAATCATTTGAAATTTTACATGAAGCATATACACCCAAAACATGATTCCATGCAAATTCCTAGATTTTCTAGACCACTTTTAGGCATTATTAGAGTTATTTTGTGGTAACCTGGAGACAGAAGGTCCAATTATCCCAACACAACAATTGGATTTTTCATCTATCTCCATGATAAATGATTTTATGATTTAGTGAACCATACGAGCCTAAGTATATTTTTCATCCATCTTATTTGAGGTATGCACAATTCAATTTGAAATTTGTTTGGATAGGCACACAAAAGTTCTTTTAAACTATAAATAATAGTCAATCATTTTTTAAATTCTTTAAACCTCATATTTTCATAGCTCGTAGTAAATGTAAGGTTTTTGTCAAAATTTGAGCAGCATATGAGTTCAAATTTTACGTGAGGTGTTCAACTTCAAACCAGAGCGCAAAGTGAAATCTATTATTTGTGGATGTACAGTTATTGCATAGTTTTGTGTGTATATAGTATATACATGCTGGCAAACTGCAACTAGTTCCAAGCTCATGTACGTAGCTCATTGGCGTGGTCACTTCTCTCCGGTGAAGGTAGTAGTCTGCAGTTTTTGTTCTTTTCTATTCCTTTTTCTTTCTTTATGTATTTATTTATATACTTGTACTTGCCTTTATACACGTTGATGGAGATCTTTGGTTCGAGCTCCTGTGGCGTATTTTTCTTTTTGTTCCTTTTCTTTGTTCATGTGCACTTGGTATATGTCGACTAAAACTGCAATAATGGTCTTGTTCGCTTGTCTTATAATCCGTACTTTTCAGCTTGTTTTTTCAGCCAAAATAGTGTTTTTCTCTCACAACAAATCAGCGAGAATAGTGTTTCGGCTTATTTTTTCAACGAAGCGAACGGGGCCAATAACAAATAACAAATTTAAAGAGTGGAATGACATGGCAACATATTTTGGGCCCATAACTATTCCATATAAATTTTAGTTCCTTTTAATAACGTGTGCAGTACTTCTTTTTTAAAATCATTTGAAGTTTTTTGAATGACTATACACCAAAAACATGTTATCATGCAAGTTTGTAGAGTTTCTAACCAAATTTAGATGTTATTATGATTATTATATGGTAATTCCATAAAATAACTGTAATAATATCTAAATATGGTTAGGAAACTCTACAAAATGGCATGACGACATATTTTGGGTCCATAAGGTTGTCATAAAAAATTCCATTCATTTTAGTACAGTTGAACTATATATTATTCACAAATAGATACATCTCTTATACAATTACTATTACTATGTTGGAGATGTGTTTATTTGTGAAGAATGTGTAATATGCTTTGTTATATTTAAAATTTTTAATGATTATACACAAAAAAGTACATATTGTCATGCAAGTTTGAACAATTTCAAACCAATTATAGATATTATTAGACTATATTTCCATGGTTAACATATTATACAAACTATTTACTTTGCATAGTGTAGTGGTGGCCATGCTTGGTGTTTGAGCGATGGGTTTGAGGCTCAAACCCCATAGTCAACATTTTTTTGTTCTTTTTGTCATCTTCCAATAGTTTTAATAGTTAATTTAACTTACAAAGAACTTTGTGAGCATGAACAAACACAAATACCAACGTAGTGTTGTGGTAAGTCGACCTTTCAAGAAAGAGGTGTCGTTAGTTCGAGTCCAACCAATTCCTTTTTTTGTGCTATTTTACACTTTTTTAGTCTGTTTTTATCATTTCCTAATTGTACTCATTGTTAATTTAAAATATAAAAATTTTACTATGCATGTACTAACATAAGATCTAACATAATCTAGTCGTAAGTCTACTGCTTCAAGATGGAAGGGTGTCGAGTTCAAGTCCACCTATGCTCCATTTTTACTCTTTTTTTTACATTTTGATGACATTTGATCTTGTGACCCGGCCTTAGCTATTGCAACAATTCAATTTTTCGTAGCTATTGCAACGATTCAATTTTTCGCTGTAGGGAATTCAAGGGCAGTGACGACTACGGCCGTAGGGAAGGGGCGCCGCGACGACAAAGGCTTCAGGGATGCCTTGACCACGCTAGCTGCTGGTGCTGGCTGTAGGGACCAGGGGGGCCTCCACCACGTTCTTCGCAAGGAGACAGCGCATGGGGGAAGAAGAGAGGCCGCGGGAGAGAAGGAGCCGCGACAGGAGCTACAGGCCACGACCTCTACGTGATACGTAAAATTAGATTAGATCCTTTTTCCAATATAACTGGTCAACATTAATTAATATAGGGTACTTTCGCTATTACTAACACAAACATAGACGTAGCCTAGTGGTAGGAGCTTACTTTCAAGACCAAGAGGTCTCAGGTTCAAAACCCATATTGTTGTCATTTTTTTTTAAAAAAATTATGCAACCATTAAAGTGGAAAGGCTTAGGTATTGCAACAATGTAATTTTTCGTTGCTATATTATAACCTTTTTGCAATGAATGAAACTGCTACATACAACGAAACCATAATCGTTGCAACCTTAGTGATTGCAACGAACTATTTTTTTTCGTTGCTATATGTATCAATTTTTTGCAACGCAAGCGACTATTATATACAACCGAACATATTCGTGGCGATATAGATGGGCTATTGCAACCATAAAATAAAGAGTTGCAATATCACCTTAGTATTGCAACGAAAATAAACTTGCCCGCAACGCAAATCAAATCGTGGCAACATTAATCACTTATTGCAATCGTTCAATAATTTGTTGCGATAACACTTACTTTTTGCAACGATCTCCACACTTATGGCCACAAAACAATCTTCATGGCAAAAAACCAATCTATCACAACCAAAAGTGAAAATCGTTGTGATAACAACGCTTGTTGCAATGAAACCATGCCGTTGCGACAAAAAAGCGTGGTATAAGGGTCAGAAGATAGTAGTGATGTGTGGTACCAGTATTCAATGCATGACTTCCTGGTGTATGGCATATTCAGCGCGTGGTGTGTTCACGGGAAGTTCCCTTGCCCAACATGCAAGGCAGCTGTGATGTTCACCTGGCTGAACAAGGGTGGCAAGTATTCTTTGCTCGACAAACATCGTCAATTCCTGCCTGACAACCATGAATTCATAAGAGACATCAAGCACTTCACGAAAGGTGTTGAAGTCACCGACCCCATTCCTCAGATTATGGGCGGTGCCGAGGTCCTTGCCGAGATAGAGGCTCTCCAAATTGATGAAGTCAAGGGTGGTTTTATTGGATATGGTACCGAACACATGTGGACTCATATATCGGGCTTGACTAGGCTCCCCTACTTCAAGGACCTTCTTCTTCCACACAACATCGATGTAATGCACATAGAAAAGAATATCGCCAAGGCACTCTAGGCAACACTCATGGACATAAAGGAAAAATCAAAGGACAACGTTAAGGCTAGACTAGATGTGGAAAAGATGTGCGATAGACCAAAGCTAGTGATGAAGACCCCTGCGCTCGGCAAGAGATGGAAAAGGGGCCCGGCCGATTACATCCTGAAAAGGGGCAATAGGAAGGAAATACTGCAGTGGATCAAGACGTTAATGTTCCCTGCTGGGTATGCGGCGAATCTGAGTAGGGGAGTGAACTTCAAGACTATGAAAGTCAACAGGATGAAGAGTCATGACTTCCACATATGGATTCAGCGGCTCCTTCCTGCGATGACCCGGGGATACCTCCCCGAGCCAGTGTGGCGCGTACTGGCAGAGTTGAGCTATTTCTTCCGCCAGCTTTGTGCCAAGGAGTTATCTCGGGCCGCGATTGCTGAACTGGAGCGTCTTGCACCTTTGTTGCTTTGCAAGATGGAGATGGTCTTTCCACCCGGCTTCTTCCTGTCGATGTAGCATCTGATTTTGCACCTACCGCGCGAGGCACGTTTGGGGGGCCCGTGCAGGCCTGTTGGTGCTATCCAATTGAGAGGTGTCTAAAGGTTCTTCGAAAAAAGTGTAGAAATAAAGTCAAAATTGAGGCTTCTGTGGCAGAGGCATTCATTCTGGAGGAGGTGTCGAACTTCACAACGGTGTACTATAATGAGACCCTTCCCAGCGTGCACAATCCACCCCCTCGTCACAACGCCGTTGAGAGTTCATCGAACCTCAGTCTTTTCACAGGGCATCTCGGAAGAGGAAGCGCAGGTACCCCCAAGAACTTGTGAGATTATGAGTGGCGCACTATCTTCCTCTACGTGTTGTTGAACCTTGAAGAAGTGAATCCTTATCAGAGGTAAGTTCTCAATGAGCTTGTTACATACACCGTCACTATCCTCCACCTATCGATCCGACCCCCTTGTCTCTTGTTTTTTCAGGGAATTTATTAATGAATACTTAAGAGGGAATAGGGCTCCTTCCCCTCAAGAAGAAGACCATCTTCTCAAATATGGTGTGCCTGATTTTATTTCCTGGTTCTGTACGAAGGTACCATCCAACTCACCTTGTTCCAACTTTGAGATTCCACTTTGCTCCTAGGAGCGAGTAATGTAATGATCTACCTAGCCTCACCTTGCAGGCCCACACGGATGCGGAAATGAGTGATGAATTGAAACAGGTTGGCAGGGGCTTCTCCCATAGGGTCAAGTCATTCACCGTTTATCATGCGAATGGCTATCGCTTTCGCACGAGAAGCTACGAGGAGAGTCGGCCCAACCGAAGCACCACGTGCACCGAAGTTTGTACGCCCGGCACCGATGAGCGCGACTATTACGGCATAGTCGAAGAAATATACGAGCTCAACTTTGAGGGTCCCAAAGCTCTTAATCCAGTGGTTTTCAAATGCCATTGGTTCGATCCTGAAGTCACGAGAAGAGCCCCTGAGATTGGGCAAGTCAAAATTCGACAGGATTCCGTCTATAAAGGAGACGATGTCTATATTGTGGCTCAACAGGCCAGGCAAGTTTATTATCTCCCATGGGCGTGCCAAAAAGACGAGAAGCTTACGGGTTGGTACCTTGTGCACTTGGTATCGCCGCGCGGTAAAGCGTCTGTCCCAAACGATGATGATTACAACTTTGACCCAAAGATAGATAGCAGAGAGTTCTATCAACCTGAGGGGCTAGAAGGGAGTTTGGAGATAGACATAACTTCGCTGATGGGCATGGAAGTAGACAACGACATCGATGAGGACGAGGGTGATGAGGTGTAGAATGCCAAGGACTTAAGAATGCTTGAGCGATGGAGGATGGAGTGCGATGGAGTTGTTGAGGACGATGTAGATGATGAGGACGATGGAGATGATGCCGTTCGTGGATATGATGAGGACTTATATGAGCTCGACAATATTGATAGTAATGACGACAATAGTGATAGTGATAGTGATGATGATGACAACACGCCAGTCACTGCCGTTTGTGGAGATAATTTCTAATTCATGTAATAATATATTGTTATTATTATTACCTTGCAATTATGTTTCGTTCATTTTGCATCTCTTTACAAGTACTTCTCGTTTATTTGTGAACAAGGGTTTAATCTTTGTCATTGCAGGCACTCGAAAAAATGCCGGGCGGAAGGCGGCAGCAACGACAGGGGATCACCTCGGTCTACCAGAGGGACCGCTCACCAACCGCCGATGAGGAGCCACCGTCGGTGGAGCCATCGACGAGCAAGGAGAGGAGGCCCCGCGGACGTCGCTCGGCGACGAGGAGGCTGGAGTTGCCTCCCAACAGGGGGTGATGACGACGACGACCGGCAGTTCCTCTTCCTCGTCGGACTCGGACCACGGGGGCGAGGCGACACTAGGGGAGACGCCTTCCTCAAGTTCGAGCAAGGTCTACTTGCGCGGGCCCTCGTCCCTCCCTTCAGCGCCGCTCGCGCCTTCCCGCCGCCCGATGATTCGACCCTGCGGTGACAAGTAAGTAACTATTGCTGTTTTCACTACTTGTTCATATGACATGTTGAAAATCGTACTTCAGACTAATAATTCTTCTTAATGACTGGTGCAGTAACTGGACGATGGTGAGCGGAGGGGGCAATGCACGCCATGTCAATGGCATCCAGAGCCTCCAGCTTTGGAAGCACTACCCTGGCAGGGTCACCCACGCCGGGGTGACAGGGCCGCCCTGGTCGTGGGAGCACTTCGCCAGCGTCGTGGACCCTGACCACGGCACCCTTGCGACGAGGATCAAGAGGGAGTTCTGGGTGAGTCTTCATCGCACCGCATTGCTCAGTACTACGCATTCGTTGGACGTTCTTGAAATAATGAAATGATACATGATGTCTGTATGCAGGACTACTTCACGTGCGAGGATGGGAAACAGGCCGAGGCGACGCGAGTGCAGGACAAGGTCTGCAGAGAGCGACTTAAGGACCTGTACCACGAGGGGCGTATCCAGTGCATCATCACCTACAACGCCGACGTGCTTGGCCGGGTGGTGAGGAAGAGGGAAGCCAGGCAGATGATGCTCCAGAGGGAGACCGACCTCACCAGGGAGCAGTACCTCCAGGTAAGTAGGAAACATTCATTCTGATTCCTTCCATGAAAAATATGTAGGCTTCAATTCATCTTCTGACATGTCAAATACTTGATGTCATGCAGATGTGTCCTGCTTGGTGCTCCAAGTACAAAGACTGCTGGGTGGACATCGTGAACAAGTGGGTCTCGGAGGACACGTACACTCAGCACAGAAGCCGTCGGAGGTGCCGCCAGGAGATGCAAGGGCCATCACACCACCAAGGGAACCGGCCCCTCCCAGTCTACATGGAAAGATGGGTACGCTTCTATTGATCTATTTATTTATTTATTCTAGCGCTCAATTGTCATTACTTGTAATCATCTTTGTGTTTTCCTCGCAGTCCCAGTCGCATGGTGGCCAGGAAATCAACGAGTTCATGGGGTACGCCCTGGCTCACAAGGGCCCAGCGACAACGGCGGACAACGTCTACAACCCGGAGGACGGGGCCGACGCGTACACCAACGCGAGCGTCTACCCCAAGCTTGCCGAGTACACCTCGGTGGCTCGCACGCGCCATGGGGAGGACTTCGATCCGGCCACCCAGCCCCTAGATACGGACCTCGTGATGAGGTTGGGAGGAGGGAAGCAGCACGGCCGGTACTGGATGGCCAACAGCGCAATCGAGTCGTCCTTTGTTCCTAGACTGAGCCAGATTCGAAAAAACCAGCACGAGCTCCTCCGACATCCCCATAGCACCTCGGCAGCCGAGCTCCACGCAGATGATGGTGGCATTTCAGGTAAGTACAGTTTTATTCGTCGTTCACTGGTTTTACACATGTACCTGGCCTTTGCATTGTTTAAACCGCGCGGGTGTAATATTGCAGGCCCAGCTGGCAGAGTTGCAGGCCCAGCAGATGGCCCATCTGCGGCAGCTGGAGGCTATCCAGCAGCAGTCGGCGTGTCAGCTGGAGGCTGTCCAGCAGCACTCGGCGCGTCAGCTGCAGGACGTGGCGACCTACTTTCAGGGCCTTCAGATCCTGGGTTTGGTCCTGCCTCCGTTGCCTCCCTCGTTGTTCGCTCCACCCCCTGCTCCTAGTCCTACAGGGACTCCGGTGAGTATATATGGTTGTTTATTGCTTTTGCTTGTGCGGCCATCCTGCAGGTACTAATGAGATCGCTTCTCCTTTGTGCAGGCACAGTCGGCGGGTTCGAACCCGACTCCTCCAGGTGGCCCTTCTCCACATCACGGGTGGCCGGTTGGCACGGTTGGCCCGACTCCACAGTACACGTGGCCAGGTGCCGTTCCTCTGTCTAAGCAGTACGGGTACTCCGGATGGACAGGCGTCCATCTTCCGCCGCCCGGGTGGACGTTCCAGGGTGGCCCTCCGTAGCAAGGGTGGCCTTCGTGGCCATCTGGGAGCTCTTCACACTCTGGGGGCCATGGGGATCAAGGGACGCAGTAGGTACCTCTCATTTCGCTTTTGGACTTGTGATGGTTATGTTGGACTAGTGATGGTTTGGCTTCTGTGAGGGTTATGTTGGACTAGTGATGGATTTGTATGGATGTACTTGTGATGGATGGATGGATTTGTTACGGATGAACTTGTGGATGGATTTGTGTTGAATTGTATGAATGGAATGTGATATATATGTGTGTTGAATATATGTGATATTGCATGGATAGAATGTGAAAAAAACTAAAAAAAAATTTACCCAGATTTGCCGAGTGCAAACACTCGGCAAAGCTGGGGAAGTTTTTCCCAGCACAACAGCTTTGCCGAGTGCTGACAGGCACTCGGCAAAGTGACCATAAGTTTGCCGAGTATCAGCACTCGGCAAAGATTGTTTAAAAAAAATTACTTTGCCGAGTGTCTGTCAGACCGGCACTCGGCAAATATTATTTTTTTAAAAAATTTTAAAACTCTTTTCCGAGTGCCTGCCACGTCAGCACTCGGCAAAGAAACCGGTAGATGACGGTGGACGTTAACTTTGCCGAGTGCTGACATGGCACTCGGCAAAGGCTTTGCCGAGTGCCAGACAGGTGGCACTCGGCAAAGAATTCTTTGCCGACTAATTCTTTGCCGAGTGCTCTTTGCCGAGTGCGGCACTCGGCAAAGCCTTTGCCGAGTGTAGAGCGGGCTTTGCCGAGTGCGGCCTGCACTCGGCAAAGAACCAGAATCCTGTAGTGAATGCTCTAATCTTCTCATACACTGCTTTGGCAAGAGTAGTCTTTCCGAGGCCCCCAAATCCGACAACGGAAACTATCTTGCCTTGCTGCAAGGGTACTCCATTACCATCCATCAGTACCTTGATTAGCTCGTCTCTTGACTCATCAATTCCAACAAGCTCTTTTGTGTCGGTGTACTGAGCAAATAAACGAGGGTCCACCACAGTAGTTGTGGTAGGCTTATCAACACCATTGTTAACAACACTGTACCTGAGGCGCCTCTCGTGCACCTCAGTGACACGGCTCTTGATGTCTTTTACTCCCTCCGTCCAGAAAAAAAAACGCAATTCTAGCTTTGAACCTGGACACAACGCAATTCTACTCTTAAAGAACAGAACGATTAAGATGGACATCAGAATCTGAAACTGACACAGAAACAGAGGATTTCTGTCTAGGGGAACAGGGAAAATTAAGGTTAGAAGAAAGGGGGACAGGAGACAAGACAAGAGCGAACAAATGTAGACAGTGTATAGTATCAACCATAGGTACTGCTCAGATACTCCATTGACTTACTAGGAGAAAAATATCTCAAACAAATCTTTTTTTAAGAGTTTTGGACGAGGATAGGACCCAACATAAGTTTATAGGTACCTAAAAATACACTTTGAGAGTTCGGGGCCCTGAGTGACACTAGAAGACAAGTTTAAGTACCTGAAAATGCATTTTGTGAGTTCAGTGACCTGGAGGACATAACGAGACAAGTTTAAGAATCGCTTGTGTATTTTACTCGAAGCTCAAGGATTAGCTTAAGCAGATGGATTTCATTTCATGTGCATAACAACAAATCTTTCCTCCGTCCAGCACTCATCATCTCAAACTGAAGTGATGACCGCACCTGCATCTTTATTTTTCACCCGCAATTCTATATGTACAGCTGGGGATGATTAGGATGGATGTCAATGGCATGCCAGAGTGCAGCCTCCAGTTCCTCCACCTCCTCATTACTAGCGCCTTGAGAGTCCAAATGAACGTTAAGGTGCTGGAATGACGGCAGGTTCCCTAGGCCCAAGTCGAGACCACCATTTCCACTAGCGATTGATCTCAACCCTCGTACAGAGAACTGGAACTTAAGGGTTTGGAGCCTCGGCATAGATCCTTCCTGAAACGCTACAGGCACTAAAAAGTTCCAGAACCTGCATTGCACCAGGCATGAGAACGAACCGGTACAAATGACAAGTCCTCCAAGGATGATTCCAAGATTCTCATGGTCCACCTCCAGATTCAGATAGCGGAGAGCCGACAACCTCCTGAGGATATCCAGATCTGCCTGCCGAACCTCCCTTACCAGGATGGATAGGGAGGAGAGGTCCGGCAGAAGCGACGACGGAGGGCTCATCCAAGCTGACAGCATCGACAACCAGCAGCCCCATCATGTCTTCAATCGACGAAGATGTCTAGGGGCGACCCAGCCATCCAATCCACCATAGGCCCAGATACTAAGATCCTGGATCTTTTGCAGTTTGTTTAGGCACCCCACTAGTTTGTCATCCCATTCAATCAAGACAATTTTCAGCACCCTCAGTTCAGTCAGCTGGCCCAATTCTTCAAGAATGCCCATGTTGGAGTTGTCAATTGCTAATTCTGAACAATGGTAGATGGCAAGCAAGAAATATTATTCCTCTGTACGTCCAGAATCTGTAGAGATTGCAACCTTCCTATTTCTTCAGGTAGTTGAGCAATGCATGTGCCACGTAGTCCTAGGTACCTCAAGTGAAATAGATTCCCGAGGTACTCAAGGCTATAGCCTTGTGAAAGATCACAGTCTTGTAACTCTAGCACACGTAAAACTTGGAAGTTCCTAATTGTAAGCACTGGTTTTAGAGTAGCTGCAGCTGTAAAGACAACAAGTGACCTTACTTGTTGGTAGCTTATAGTCGTAGCTGCCAGAGTGGTAGTACCATCACCCTTGCCATTATGAAGGGACAACCTTCGGATTGTACTTGGTAGAGATTTGTGATCCAAGCCATTTAATATAGTAATAAAGTTTTCTTCACTCGACAAGGAGCGGAGGAGATCAAGCACCATGTCATGCACATGACATGCATATACCATGCCATCCACGTCATATATGGGTTGGGTCATACTTCTATTAATGAGTTCATTGAAATAGCTCTCTCCTAGCTCAAAAAGACTCCCTCGTATGTCACATTGAATAAAGCCTTCAGTTATCCACATCCATATCAAACGATCTTTTCTAATTCGGTAGTCTTCTGGAAAGACACTTAAATATAGTAAGCAAGTCCTCATATAGGATGGCATATTATAATAGCTAAATGACAAAATATTTCTCATATTCTCCACGTCTAGGCTATTTTCAAGACCAGTACCAATAGCATTGTACAACTCATACCAGTTCATCTTATTTCTTGCTATACAAGCGAGCAAACTAGCCACTGTAATAATGGCCAAGGGTACACCAGCACATTTCTTTAGTATTCTATCAGATACCTCATCTAGACATTTTTCTGTTGCTCCATTGTTTTCATTAGCAAATATTCTTCCATACGGTAACTTTCGGGAGTTATTTTCAGAAAGGGGTTTCAACATGTATGCACCACCAGCTTTTTGTGCACCATCAGAATTACATGCATGTAGTTGTGATAATTGCGTATCCGACATCATTATCAGGCAAAGCACATTTAATTGCTTTCCAGACTGAGATATCCCATATATCATCAATGACAATGAAATACCTACACATATGGTTAGGTATCAGTATAATTAATAATGAAACTAGGGTATATGGTAAGTTATTAGTAAAATTAAGTTTGAAATTAGGATGGCACGTTCCAATATTATATATCACCTTGTTCTGTAAATTAAGGTACAAACATGTTAAACCGAGATAGTTTTTCTTTGCAAGGAAAAATGAGATAGTTAGGGCCAACTGGATTAGCATGTACATAACAAAGTCCCTTAAAAATCATTGCCAGATAAAAAGGAAATCTACTAGCAAAACGTTGTCACTGCTATTTCTTTTCAACTCAATAATGATGCAAAAAGCTTAAGTAGTTGTTTTGTTTATTTAACCAGGAGATGCATGAACACTGCTCATTAACCATATGTAGACTTGCTATTATGATGTGAAGGGCCTAAGTTATCTAGGGCTATAATCAAAACTTCATACGTACAAATCAATGGCATGAATGCTTCCATAACTTTTGGGTTTAAGAAATTATTTGAGTACATTGATGAGCCTCCTCTCCTCCAGTATTTCTTCATTGATGTTCTTGCCGAGTTCATAGAGCAAGCCCTTGAATAATTTCTTCAAGTCTGGAGTTTGAGAAATTGAGACACCGAAACAAAAGCGAACAATCAAATAGTGCCCCAATCTTCTCATACACTGCATTAGCAAGAGTTGTCTTTCCGAGCCCCCCAAATCCGACAATGGAAACTATCTTGCCTTGCTGCAAGCGCACTCCATTGTCACCCATCAAAATCTTGACTAACTCATCTATGGTCTCATCAATGCCAACAAGCTCTTTAATCTCTGCATACTGAGAAAACAAACGTGTGTCCACGGTAGTTGTGGCATCCTTATCAACACCATGGCTGACCTCATACCTGCGCCGCCGTTTGTGCACCTCTACCACATGGCTCTTGATGTCTTCGATTTCAGTAGCAATCCCATGGTGGACCTTAGCCTTTTAAAAAAGCCAACATTTCTGTCAATGAACCTCCTAATGCCATGCACCTTGGTTGATTCATTATCGCTACCACGCACCATGAATGTGTCAGTGCTATCCTCTATATCATAGGACAGCTCACTCAAATCATTGGCCCAGATCTTGTCCTGAATGTCAAGCTGGTTTACCGGTGTGTTGGAGACCTTCTCAAGGGCACCTTTCATGCTCCAGAGCTCGGCTTGGAGAAACTGGATCTTCCCCTTCACCCCCATTTGCAGATTGTACTCCCCGGCGAGGAGATCACTGAGTTGGTGATGACGCTTGACACTGCCCCCGTTACGACATCCATTGATCTATCATCGAAGAAACAAATGAGTGAGACTACTTGGTTCGCGTGCACAAGTTTGTGCTGTGATGACAAGTGACAACTCATAAATCACTAAAATGAACGAGAGCTACTCCCTAATAAATTAATTTTTAAAGTTGTTTTAAGTAAAATGAATTATGACTGACTGAATTTCTAGAAAAGGGTATAAATGTTTATCAAACCAAATAAACATATTATGATGTATCTAATGATACTAATTTGGTTGAATAAATCTTAACACTATTGTATTTCTATATATAAATTGGGGAAATTGGCTGGCGGACACCCACAGTGGTGGTCGTTTGCTGGCGGACACCCAAAGTGGAGCTGTATGCTAGAAAACACTCTGGTTTGTTGTAATTATGCCAGAGGACACCGCGGGCCGGTTTCCACCGGTTGAGGAGAGAGAAAAATTCAGTTTGGACATCCGGTGCCCCTTAGTCACGTTTGGGTCTAGTTGGATCAGCTAATAACCGACCCGAGCCTGGTCTGGTTAACCGGCCCGTCCCGCCTGTTAGGGTTTTAGCGGCCGTCACTTTCCCCAATCCCACTCCCGCCGCCACCCACTCCACTACGGTGCTCGCCGCGACGCCGTCCACTCCACTCCGGTGCCCGCCGCAACGCCGTCCACTCCGGTGCCCGCCGCTGACACCTCCAGCGTCGGCCATCATCCACCATGGGGGGCTGAGGATCTGCAGCACCCCCGCGACCCGAAGATGAAGTCCCCCAATAGAAAGAACGCGCAGTGCACTAGTTGTCCGCCTAGGGTGCCTAATTTGAAATGGATTCCAAAAGGGTGAGATTTCTTGAACCCGTACTCTTTCGATTTGTATGACTGCGGATGCGTTAGAAAGGTTGTGATTTGAAATCGTTTAGTTTGGATGTGGTCTTTTTTTAATTAGGATGGATCCGACGTCCGCCTGTAGATTGGCAATTAGAGTACCTGCCTATGTAGAGCAAAGACCAGATGAGCTCAATGATTATCATGTAACTGCTAACTTCATGCGTGTGGTGGACAAGGATATCTTCAGTTGGATGGGTTTTTATGATTGCCTTGCTGAGGACATAGTTCGGATCAAGCACTGGAGGTTACTTTCTTTGACAAAACCAAGGATGAGATAGTGCGCATAGATTCTGATTCTGCTCTGCTAGATGCATTTGATGTGTATTGGGACAGTAGAAGGGTGCCATTGACTGTAGAGGTTGTTGACACTAGTCCTCGTTTATTACAGTCTCAAGTTTGTAATGCCAATGCATCTGGTGATACTCAGTCTGTTGTTAGCACATAACAGAGTCAGGTCATTTGTTTGCCATTAGCTATGATTCTGCCTGATGAAAATCCAGTAGCTGTTTATACTGCTGAAGCTGCTCATAATCCAGAAGTTGTTGATAATCCAGAAGCTGTTGATAATCCAGAAGGTGATGATAATCCTAAGGTTCATGATAATCCTGAGGTTGATGATAATCCTGAGGTTCATGCTAATCCTAAGGTTGATGCTAATCCTGAGGTTGATGCCAATCCTGAGGTTGATGCTAATGCTGAGGTTGATGATAATCCTGAAGGTGATGATAATGTTGAGGTTGATGATAATCCTGAAGGTGATGATAATGTTGAGGTTGATGATGACTAGGGAGAGTCCGGTGAAGTTGAGTATGTACAACCTGGCTGTTCTAGATCTTATGGACAAGATAAGGTAATTGATCATGGAGAGGTTTTGCACTAGGAGGCAGCTGGCCTCAAAGTTGTCTGGGTTTAAGGTTTTGCCTCATGTCATGAAGGAACTGCACAACAAAAGCAGAAATCTGAAGTACACCATTCACAGGAGTGGCCCAATGGTTGGAGAAGTAGGAGGAGTGAATAAGGACTTAGTCCCATGGAGGTTCATTGTTGATCTAGAAAAAGAAAGAATGCACTTGTAGAGGTTGGCAGTTAACTGGTTTGTCTTGTGTGCATGCCATAGCTTACATTGGCACAAGAAGAGTAGAATTGGAGGACTTTGTGGACCTTTACTACTCTGTAGAAATGTTCAAAGCAGCTTATGCAACTGTTGTGGCTCCTATGACAGGCAAAGAAGAATGGGAACAGGTGGACATTAGCTTCACTCTCCTTCCTCCTAAATGCAATAGAGCAGCAGGAAGGCCAAGGAAAAGAAGGTTGGTTGGTGCTGAGGAAGATGGGTCAAGCAGCAGGGGGAAGAGAAGGTGTAAAAGGTGTGGTGGATTTGGCCACCTCCAGAAAACCTGCAATGAAACTGTCCTAGACCCTGATGCACCACCACCTGCACCACCAAAGAAGAGGAAGACTTATAAGCCAAAAGTGGTTGAGATTATAGAGACCACAGATGACCCATCTAAGAAGAAGAGGAAGAGGAAGGCCTCCTCCAAGGGGAAACAACCCAAGAAGAAGAAGGCAACTCCTGCTGAGCCTACACCTCCTGAACAAGCTACACAGTACGTGATCCATCTCTTGCCTTCATTTCAATTAGTTTACTACATCTTAACCACATGTTTCATCTTGCAGGGTTCCAAACTCCCCAGTCACTAGGACCTAGGCCAAACACCAAGTGGCAGATAGCCCAAGGCCCCTGACTAGGAGTCAGGCTTCCTCACAGCTACCAGGAGTCCAAGCGCTTGCACTAGGAGCAAGAGGGCCCTGAAGGACTTGTAGGCACTGCAAGCAACACAGAAAGAGAAGAAAGATTATGTGCTTTTCTGTGCTTCTGTGGCTTCTGTGGCATATGAACACTGCCAGAACAAACTGCAACAGCTGGAGGGTATTGTAGTTGGTATTGTACTGAACTGCGTATTGTAGTGAACTGGGTATTGTAGTGAACTTGGTATTGTATTCTAGTCAACTTAGTATGGTTGCTGTGCCACCTACCTTTTAATGGTAATGTTGCTTGCTGTATTCAAGTTGGTAATGATGAAAATGTATTAAACTTGGCAACAAAGCTCAGAACTCCTACAAAGCACATGACAACATTCACAAACATTACAAAGCAAAGCAAAGTAAAGTTCATGCATTGTTCATCCACATGGCAACAAAGCAAAGTAAAGTTCATGCATTGTTCAGTCAGATAACTGCATTCCATTCATTTCACAAACATTACAAAGCAAAGTTCATGCATTGTTCATCCACATGGCAACAAAGCATATGGCAACAAAGCTCAGAACTCCTACAAATACACTGGCCACATTCATCCACCTATTCACTCTCTGCTCTCCAGCTATTCTACTCATAGCAGCCCTCTGACCAGAAACAACATTGGTCAGGTTCAATAGAGACTTCTCCAAAGCCTTCAAGCCTGACATCACTGCTGCAGCATCCACGCCATCTCCTACGCTCGGTGGCTTCCACATGAAGAAACCGCACTGGTTGTTGCCCTGTTCACGCCGAAGAACACAAGATTGGAATGAACCCTAGATCAGGATTTCAAAAGGCCAAAATGGACCACAAAGAAAATGAAATGAAAATAACTCACCCAGTCCCGATTCCTGCAAGTATAGAACTGCTTGTCTGGGTTGTTTTGGGTTCTCGACGTCCGCTCCACAACAGTCGCCATCCTGCAGAAAGGGCATAGTGGTTGCGCCTCTCTCACTCCACGCGAACCTGTCGAGGACGAAACGCCCGAGCCTGTTGCCATCTTGCACCGGCCTCTGCTTGCCCTTTCCTATCGACGACGCCCGCCCGCCAATGCCGCGCCCGCCCGCAGCCGCCGCCGCCGCCGCTTCCTTTGTCGTGGAGACGGGGGAGATGAGCCGGTTAACCAGACCAGGCTCGGGTCGGTTATTAGCTGGTCCAACCAGACCCAAACGTGGCTCAGGGGCACCGGATGTCCAAACTGATTTTTTCTCTCTCCTCAACCGGTGGAAACCGGCCCGCGGTGTCCTCTGGCATAATTACAACAAACCAGAGTGTCTTCTAGCATACAGCTCCACTTTGGGTGTCCGCCAGCAAACGACCACCACTGTGGGTGTCCGCCAGCTAATTTCCCCATATAAATTTGGTCAAACTAAAACAAATTTAGCTTAAGATAACTCTAAAAAATTAATTTATTTCGAGACAAAGGGAGTCCTAGTAAGACACACCTGGATGTGTATGGAGCGGCTGCCGGTTTTGGAATCTAGCGGCTGCTCTCGACCGAATCGCTTTGGATCGCACACTGTCACTGCAGCATGAAGAGTGCTGGAAGATGTGGAGACTAGGCAATAACAGAGGAGAGATGTTGTTAATTAGGAAGGACATTAACGCAAGCTTAGTATAGTAGTACTAGTAGGAATTCATCTTCTGATCGGTCGTCCTTGTCGTTCCTTTTGTCTCGGTTCATCCACACTCACCAACCATGCCAGCCAATCCTATGGTAGAACTTCTTGTTTACGACAAATATGATTTTCTTCTTGATAGTAATATACTAATATAAAAGGCACCCTCTCCCACCTTTTTCTATGGATGGATTTGGTGGAGTAGACTAACTTCCCAGTTACTATGCTTGCTTAAGAATTAATTAACTGGCCTCAGTGAGTGATGAGTTGAATAATTAATTAACTGGCCTCAGTGACTGATGGCACTGGCACCAGAAAGAAAGCTGGTATTGTTGTACTGCCATATGATTTTTATCTCATCCACAATATATGGCACCCCAATCTGTAGTCCAGATTTTAATGTATCATGGGCACAGAACAGAGCACATAGAAATAGAGCATGCTTCGTAGCTGCAACAATATGCTTCGTAGCTACAACAGACTCTGCCGTCTCACAAGCTCACAACATGACCAATTCCACAAGCAGGAAAATCAACGCAAATTTCACCTTTTTCGTCAAAAAGGGTAGACTACTGTGAACAAACTGTGCAATAAATGCAATGTAGTAGAAACTATGGAAATATCACAACATTTGGTTGATAGAATCTGAAATCTAAACAGAAAAAAAGATTCCCAAGACTAGAGTTGCAATCGCAGAGCTATATCCCCTGTATTTACTGGCTTGTAAGTTTTGCAACATGCCCATGGACAGCAGAGTAAGCAACATATATTTTTTTGAAAAGAATCAAGCAGGAGAGCTGCTGGTTTTATTAAAAAATGAAAAACCTAGACCAGGCAATACAACAGAGGAACAATGAGTCCCAAAAGGATCAGGCAACCAAAAAAATGTACAGGTACAATCTGAGCACTGTTATGAGGTGTGTTTTGTGCACAGTTGCTGCTAACTTGTACTTCTTCATAAGCAGACATCACTACTGAGAAATGTACATATATAATCTGTATGTGTAACCTTCTTTTTGTTTTTTTTAACAGACGTCCAAGTGACTTATTGCAACAAATGACTTCCAATTGTACTACCATTCGCCAAAGGCAAGATCTCATGGACTCCCACTGTCCCTGCAACACATGGGAAGAAACGATCTAAATGAGAAGCGAAATTGAGCTTGTTATGATGCCGTCCAAGTTAGCAGCAAGCATGCATAAAACACACCTCATAACCGTGCTCATATTCAGTTTAGTGGTTGTAACTTAACTCACAATTTGGATGTTGCAGGGAGGTGAATCTGAATGTGAGACGAAAACATTTTTTTTTTTTTTGTTTAGGGCAACAAAAAGTATAATTCACAGCACTAACAAGTGTTTGATAAGAAGTGATTAGCAGGCTATGAAGACCTCCAAGTTAGCAGCATGTGTGCACAAAACATACACCTTAACTGAGCTTAATTATTCAACTATAATTGGCAAAACATACACCTTAACTGGGACTCTCATCACATGAGACTGCAATTGATCATATTCATTTACTTGACATTCACACAGCTGATTCTGTCAATTTAGTGCTAGTACCATATTAGTTAAAAACTGTGGGCCTCCATCTCTCTAAATGTCACTGAGATCAAATGATACCAACTTTTTTTAGAAAAAAAAAGTCTGTTTAAATGTTGCAACTTCATTAGCTATTGCAGGTTGCAGGGAGGTGAATTTGAAGCAGAGGATCTTTTATTTTGGGAGACATGGAAAAATAGGAGAGAGAGAGAGAGAGAGAGAGAGAGAGAGAACAATTGTAGCCAGCGCACTTTCACCTTTTAATGTCGCTACCTCAAGAATTGGCCGATTGGGATGGACTGGAGCTGCTTAATTAAAAATCCTTTGCCCAGTCCAGTCCATCACTCATTATCTGAAACAGAGATAGAAGCAGAAAAAAGGATTAAAGTTAAAAAGCGGATAGGGAAAGGATGACAGGATCAATCGATAAAATGGATTTTGCAAATACGAGAGGAAGCACACCTGTCTCTTTAACCGCTTTCCTGTTTATCCAAAGGCGTGGACGATTAGGATGGATTTTAGTACCATGCCTCAGCACAGCTCTCAATTCCTTCACCTCCTCATCGTTAGCGCCTTTGCAATCCAATCCAACGCTAACCTTCTGGAGCGATGGCAGGTTCACCAAGCCCAAGTCGAGACCACCATAGCTGTTGGCGATTTCTCTCGCCCCTCGTACAGAAAACCAGGACCAAAGCGTTCTCAGCCTCGGCATAGCTCCCTGCTGAAACAATACAGGCCTGACAAATCCCCGGAACTCGCAGGATAAAAGGCAGGGGAATGAATCCGCACCAACGAGGAATCCACTAGGGATTCCGAGATCCTCATGCTCCACCTGCATCTCTAGATAGCAAAGAGCAGGCAACCTCCCAAGTATATCCAGATCGGCCTGCTGTAGTACCCTTATGGCGATGGATAGCTTGGAGAGGTCCGGCACAAGCGATGGATTAATCCATGCTGGCAGGGTTGAGAACCAGCAGCCCCATCGTGTCGACAGACTAAAGAGATGTCTAGGGGCAACCCAGGCGTCCAATCCACCAATGTTCGCTTGACCACCGCGAGCCTGCAGACACTAAGCTCATGGAGCTTTTGCAGCTTGCCCAGGCACTCCACCAGATTGTCGCTCCATTCGCCCAAGGCAATACGCAGCACCCTCAGCTCCGATAGCCATCCCAATTCTTCTAGAATGTCCATGTTGGAGTCATCAATTAGTAGTTCTGACATCTCTTCAAGTCTTGTTAAGCTCCCAATCCCATTTGGCACTCTGATTGACAAGTCGGTGTACAGGCACATCAAATGTTTCAGCTGAACAACAGTTGATGGCAAGCATGAGAGTTTATTTCTCCGTACATCCAATATTTGTAAAAACTGCAAGCTTCCTATTTCTTCAGGCAGTTGCGCAATGCTTGTGCCACATAGTCCTAGGTACCTCAAGTGAAATTGACTCCCAAGGTACTTGAGGCCGTAACCTTGCGAAAGATCACAATCTTGTAAGTCCAGTACGCGTAAAACTTGGAAGCTCCTAAAGACCGGTATTAGACTAATGGCAGATGGAAAGTGGAAGCTCCTAACAACTGGCATCAAACTAATGCCAGATGGAAAGACAACAAATGACCTTACTTGTTGCAAGCTCCTGGTTTCCAGAGTTTCAGTATGATGCTCCTTGCCATTTTGAAGGGATAACCTCCGAATCGTATTTGCTGGAGATATGTGATCTGTACCATTTAATATAGTAACAAAGTTTCCTTCACTTGACAAGGAGCATATAAGATCAAGCACCATATCATGTACACGACATTCATATATTGTATCATTATTATAACCATGTATGGGTTGGATCATACTTCTACTTATGAGCTCATTGAAGTAAGTCTCTCCTATATCAAATAAGGACTCCCCATGTTTCTCACATTGGATAAAGCCTTCAGCTATCCACATCCATATCAAACGATGCTTTTCTATTTTATAATCTTCTGGAAATACACTACAATATAATAAACAAGTCCTCAGATGGGACGGCATATTATAATAGCTAAATGATAAGATCTTTCTCATATTCTCCACATCTATACTGTTCTCAAGACCGGTACCAATACAGTTGCACACCTCATACCAATCCATCTTATTTCTTGCTTTACAAGCGAGTAGACTAGCCATCGTAATAATAGCCAGGGGTACACCGGCACATTTCTTTAGTATCCTCTCTGATACTTCAGTTAACTCTGCATCGGGACATTTTTCTATATCTTCATTGTTGTCTTTCCCTTCATTACCAAATATTCTTTTGTATAGCAATTTCCGGGAGTTATTATGAGAAAGTGGTTTCATGTTGTAAGGACCACCAACTTTTTCAGCAACATCAGAATTACGTGTAGTTGTAATAATTATGTATCCAGCATCGCTATGAGGCAAAGCACATTTGATCATTCTCCAGACTGAGATAGCCCATATGTCATCAATAACAATGAAATACCTATAGATATGGTAAGTTATTGTTAGCAAGAAAAACTAATGAAATTAGGATAGAAAGTTCTGATATTGCTCATATAAGACGTTGTGCACGCTTTCTAGAATACTAGTAATAATTAAACAAAGTTAGCTATGGTCTACTCGATTATCAAGTCTGTGGGCAAATTAAATATGTCCACTCAAAATCTTTACCAAAATAAACAAGAAAAAGCACTCTGGAAGCGAGAGTTATTTTTGTCATTGCTTTTACTTGCCAGAATAGTGATTAAAAAGGCTCTAGTGGTTGTTTTTTTGTTTAACCACAACAGCAAGCACATTTCTCACTAACTGTATGTACAGTTAGTGTTACGAAACGGATTGGAGGCCCTAAAATACTGGTGGCAAAAAAAATTCTTTTCATGTACAAATTGATGGCAGGAATGCTCCCATACCTTTTGTGTCGAAGGAATTTTCTTAGTTCATTGACGAGCTGCCCCTCATCCAATGGTTTTTCATTGATGTTCTCATACTTCTTGTCAAGCTGATACAGGATGCCCTTGTACAATTTCTTCAAATCAGGAGTTTGAGAGACTGACACAGCAGCACAACAATCGAATCCTGGTCTAATCTTGTCATAAACTGCATGAGCAAGAGTTGTTTTTCCCAACCCACCAAATCCAACAATGGTAACTATTTTGCCTTTCTGAATGGTCACTTCATTCTCTTCCATAATGATATTGATTAGCTCATCTCTTGTCTCAACAATGCCAACAAGCTCTTCAATCTCTGTGTACTGAGAAAATAAACGTGGGTCGACAGCAGCAGTGGTAGGCTTATCAACACCGAGGCTAACATCATACCTGCGACGCCTCTCGTGCACCTCTACAACACGGCTCTTGATCTCTCTTATCTCAGTAGCAATCCCATGGCGAATCTTTGCCTTTCTGAACAAACCGACACTTTGGTCAATAAACTTCCTGATGCCATGCAGCTTGGCCGACTGACTGGCTTTGCCACGCACCATAAATGTGTCGATACTATCCTCTATATCATAGGAGAGCTCCCTCAAATCCTTGGCCCAGATCTTGTCCTGAATGTCAAGCTGGTCTGCCGGTTTACTGGAGAGCTTCTCGAGGGCGCCCTTCATGCTCTCGAGCTCAGCTTTGAGGAACATGATCTCCCCCTTCACGCCCTTTTGCAGCTTATACTCTCCGACTAGCAGATCGCCGAGCTTGGCGAGGACGCTTGGCAGAGCCCCAGTCACTACCGCCATGGATCTGTCCTGGACGAACGCGCAAGGAGTGAGGCTGCTGTGCCGCGTATGCATACTGACCCAAAAGTATGGGCACAAAGTGCTAGAACTCTAGGAACTATTCGGATGGGCACAAAGGAGAGCTAGCGCGAGATTGGACTCACCGAGGAGTTACCGGCCACCGCTGGTCGCGAATCACGGCCGCCCTTATTGTCGCAGCGCCGCGCCGCGCCGGCCTCCCGCCCCTGGTCAACGCAGCTACGGATCCAGCCGAGGAGCCTGCCCCGATTCCGGGTTGCTACAGTCGAGGAGCCTTGGAGAAGTTGGAACAGATTGGAGGGGGCAGATAAGCTTCAACTACTGAATGAAGAGATAGTGAGACCTACCAGCAACGAGAAATACTAGAACTGAAATTCCTTGCCTTTGACTCGCCTACTTCTCCGGTCTTTGATGTTGCTTTCCTGGCTTTCGATTCCTATTCGTCTGATGTGTTGATGCCTGAGAAAAAGCTTCGGCACTGACACATTACTTTCTTTCGCATTGGGCTTTAGGGGGTGTTTGGTTCTACCGGAAAATTTCTCATTGGATATTTGGACACATGCATGAAGTATTAAATATAGACAAAAAAAATAACTAATTGCATAGATTGTGGCTAATTTGCGAGACGAATTTTTAAGCCTAATTAGTCCATGATTTGACAATGTGGTGCTACAGTAAATATGTGCTATTAATTAGGCTTAATAAATTCGTCTCGTAAATTAGTCTCCATCTATGTAATTAGTTTTATAATTAACTCATATTTAGTTCTCCTAAATAGCATCTGAACGTCCGATGTGACATGGACTAAAATTTAATCCATGGAACCAAACACCCCCTTAACAGATAAATTCTTTACAATACTTTATGCTGTAAAACAAGAGGACGTGTCTTTTGGTCTTGTACCAACGCTCCTTAATAACGAGGCTTTCCAGCTTCTGGGATGCTTCGTAGTGAGATAAGACCTAACTCGCTGTGTGGATTCGTATTCCTCTTCACTCATTCTAATCCTTAACTACTTGCTCGATAAAAGCTATCCCAACAAAGCTTGACAGTTCTTCAAGAATCCGAACCTACTTTTCTATGGCTAAAAAGAACCCAAAATGGCGTGTTGCCATGCTGGATGAGATGGAGTCAATCGACCTGTTCGCTGGTTGGTTTCTGGCCTGATAAGCTCGGTTGGTGCTAGTTAGTTGTAAGAAGAAAATATTGTTGGCTGGCTGATAAACCCTGACCGAAACCAACAAGCGAACAGGCTGAATGAAGATAAATAAGGTTTGGGACTTAGTTCATTTACTGCCAGGGCTATTAGGTAGCTTGGTAAGGGATGGGCCGCAGGTTTGTGAAACATAGGAGTAGAGGAGTAGGCATTTGGATCGGAACTGGTAGGAAGCAATGGAATAGGTCAGTAAAATAGGACTACTAGTAAAGACACATTATTCGCTAAGAATAGTTTCGTGATAGGTTTTTAGAAATAGGAAATTTGATCGGCTTAACCGAGTTTATTATGGATCGTTGTCTGTTGAGTGGAAGGATTCCTAGTACCAATAAGAGTTTCCGAGAGTTACTTTATTCAAATTCTCTCCTTTCCAAAGCTCCACAAGGCTGACAAAAAGAGTAATAGGACAACAATCAATCTTGCTTTCATTTATTTTGAGTTCTTTCTTTGTTGAGATGGAAATCGATGTTCTTTTGAAAAAGGCTAGGTAGTTTGCACGCAGGCTTCTTCATGAAAGGAAATGTAACACCCTCGGTGTTACACTGTAAATCGTTTACTGAAACACTGCATGAGCATTGTGTTTATGTATTAGTGCATGTAATATAGCGTGTAGATCAATTTCCGTAACTTAAAACGATCAACGGAAACACAAAACGAAAGTGCATTCCATTGCCACGTAATATCACTTAGGGTTTGAAACCAATTTTTATTAAGCGAAAATGCTATAGAACGCATATACGGAACTTTAATAAAGTTTGAAGTGCAAACTTTATAGATGACGATGAAATACCTGCGGTCGAAAAATGAATTCACTAGCTAACATACCTAATAGCTTGGAAATCGAATTTGACGCAAATCCGATCAAGAATTAGTCAAATTTCTTTAAGTCAGAAAATGGTTTGACAAGGCTAAGTTTGGCAATTTTTGTAGAGTAATTGGGTTAAGGAGTGATGGGGTATTATGGCTTGTTTTAGTAGCCTAACATGCCCTCTTAAGTATAGCATAGGTGGTTTGGCGTTTGAATTAACGAATTGGATTTTTAGGACGCGTTAAAAAGCGTGCATGGCACGTTTGGGTCGGGTTCCTCGCGTTGACGTGGTCACCGCGCTCCTGTGCCGTCGGTGGCGCGCCGGCCGCGTGCTCGCACGTGTCTGGCCGAGCCCTGGCTGGCAGCTGTCTCGCCTCACTGCCGCTTGCGTCGCGTCGTCGCTGCTGCTAGTTGCGGTCGCGCTTGCTGGGTCACCCGCGTGCACCCACGCTGCTTGTGTCGCGTCCACCTGCGCCGCTGCGCCGCCGCCGTCCTGTCACCGCGCTGCACGCCAGCTCGCTGCACCGCGCTGTCACCGCCGCGCCACAGCGTTGCGTCGCGTCCGCCTATGCCTCTACATCGCTGCTCGTCCCGACTTCGCGCACGTGGGCTTGCCGAGGCCGCTCGCGTGTCGTTTCGCCATTAACGGCGCCACGTCCGCCCTGCTGCGCTGCCACCGCTGCACGCGTGCACGTTTCCTCTCCTAGCTGCATTGGCTTGCAGCGCTTGCATGTCTGTGGTCACTGCGTCCCGCCAAGGCTCGAGCAAGCAGCCGGACCCATCCCCTTCTTTCCCCTCCCTCCTCTGTTGCCCAGGCCAGCCAAACTGCGTCATGAATCCGGCATGGATGGGTCATGTCCATTCAATTAGGGCGCCCCGCGTGAGCCGTGCCGATGGGTCGCGCGTGCGCGCGCGCTGCGCGTGCGTGGGCCGCATCGCTCGTAGTGGGCCGCGCAGGTTGGATTTGGTTTTCCTTTTTCCAAAGAATTAGTAAATGCTTTTCCAATTTAGTTTTGAGCTGATCTTTGGAAAATTATAGTAAATTCGGTAGGTGTCCAAAAATAGTGAAACAAAATTTGTTAGGTTCACAAAAATATGATCTATCTGTTGGTGTAGTTAGTTTACAGTTATCTGTGATAATGTTAGATTCATTAATTCATTTAGAAAAGCTTAGCATTATTTAGATTAATAATTGTAGGAATTTTTGTGGCAAATTGGTAATAGCTTTGACCATAAAAATTTTAAAGTAGGTTCATTAGATTATTATGTACTCACAGTAATTTTGGTAGCTTTAGAATAGGTTGATAAATAGGGTAGTTAATACTCCATATTTAACATATATATAGTAAATCGATATTAAGAATAAGGATGCCTTTAGTTGCTAAGATAATACAAGCAATGCTTCATACCTGTTTAGTGGTAATAATAGGTAACTTAGCGTCTTAGTCAGTAGAGCTAGCTCAGTAGCTTGATGGATGTATTCTTGTTTTAAGAATTGTTGTTGCCGTATTATTAAGTGTTGCATCATTATTTCATGCATGTAGATAACGAGTTGGTAGAGTTCGTGCCTACGAGCGACCAGGAGTACGAGAAGATCATCGAGGAGTATGAGGAGGAGATTCTCATACAGGAGGAAGCCTCGGAGCCATCAGTTATCGACTTTGTTGACACCCCGCCTGCCCAAGGCAAGCCCCGCTGCATAACCCATATTTTGAATGATCACAGGATATATATATGTGATGTGCATTTACGTTACAGGCATTTTATGGAAACTACATGCATAGATATACCTACCTATGAGTCCTACCAGCATAGGTCGAGTAGCTGCTATGCTTAGGATTTTCGGTAGCGTGAGTAACCTGCGGTTACTCAATAGGTGATTATTATGATCACTCATGATAAAATGGTGAAAGAAAATGAAGACCGGGCAGGGATATAGTTTGGGTATTGGTGGGTGTAAGAGGTTGTGTCCTGCGGCCAACGGGGCATAGCATGGTTACACTGTTTTCCTGTCTGTGTCGGTTAAGGACCGGCCGTTGCATTGTATTCTAGGCAAGTCATAGACTTATTATTCCAAACACATACTTGTGTATGGGCGCAGGGAAGGCTTGTTGCTCCCTTGTCGTGGGTTTTGGCTCTTTTCGGACCGACTGATTGGATGCGGGGATGGTGGAGGTCTAAGCACCGCGTTGAGTCCGGGACTCAGGAGCGGGGGCTTGGAGTCCAAGTTTGGACGGGGACCTGGACCCCATGATAGGAGAGTGGTGGGTTGGTCCTGCTTGTGCCTGGGGTACAAGCGGGGTGTGTGTTTCGGGATATCTAGCTGGGCACATTGATTCGCGAATCGCCGGACGATCCGGTATGACTTGTCTACAGTCTAGCACTATAGTAAGAACTGAAAGATGAAAGGTGGTGAAATGAAACTGTTTGCTCAACTCTTGCTTGAAAGTAGAACAGATGCTTACATAGAATGGTTAGATAATGAACTAATCAGGACTGCTAATAATAAACATACATAAGGATTCACTATTAGTATTGCTTTTCGCAAAAAGGAAAACCCAGTAACCATAAAGCTTTTCATATCTCTTGGAGTCGGAAAATTATTCCCACTAGTCGGATAAGTCTTGCAAGTACATTGTGTACTCAGGGTTTATTTACCCCTATTATAGGTGTAGCTTGAGGAGTAGCCGTTGTGTGAAGGATTCTTCTGGTCGGCACAGACGGATCCTTCTATATTATCGATAGATGTTTCTTTTCGTTCCGCTGTTTAATTTCCGCACTCTGAATTTGGTATTGTAATAATGTATTTCTAAGAACTCTGGATGTATGAAATGGACTAAGTAATGTAAACTCATTCTCATTATTGGATCCAGAGGAAAAAATGTGGATTATTCGGGCTCTCCCTTGGGGTGTGCTCGACGGAATCCGCCCGAGGTAGCTCACTCTCGGGGTGCTTAGTGTCTAGTGGAAGACAAGCGCCTCCGTAAGTGCGTTATTTCGGGCAATTCTGCCACAGTTGGTACCAATGCCAATAATGAGTCTACGAGTTTCATCACTCTTTTCCAAAACCTAAAATTTGTCCAACAAAAGTTTTACAAAAAGTAGGATGCTATAAATTATGTAAATAAGTATAAGCTCTAGCAATATGGTCTATCTAGGATAGCGGCACTTGTTTTATCTAATCAATTTTCTGCGGTACACTGACTTACGCTATATAAGAAATTATTTAGCAAGCGGAAAGTGAGTGTGCGATGTGCCAAGAATTTTTGCGAATGCCGCTATATTCTAGCTTGAGTGAACGTATAGGCCGATGCATGCATCATGAAAAGAGAATCTTGCTTAAATTAAATTTCCCCCTACACGTATAAATTGGGTTAGTGGATTCATATAATAAACTAAAAGAATGCTTTAATAAACGTCTTATCATTTCTCTAATCTCTTGTTCCTAATCTGGAGAGTTGTCCTAAATGGTTGGTTCCTATCTGTTTTCAGATGAACTTGAGATCCAATCATGGAAGCACCAGTGCCGGAGCGGGCCATGGTCTTGGCGAAGGCCAGGGTGAAAGTGGCCGGGGCAATGAGAACGGCAACGGGGAGAGCCATGAGGCCCCACTTCTGGCTCCTTCGTGGTCGCCGCCACCTCCGATGACTCATGCAGAGATGATGGTGGAGATGTTGGCTGCTCGTCGTGAGTCAGCCCGTGCCATGGAGCTGTTAGCACAGGCTATCGGTGGCTTCGCCCGTGGAGGGCACGGAGTAAATGGTGGGAACAGGGGTGGTGCCCACGGTCCCAAGGGACCCTTCTCTTATTAGGATTTCTTAAAGACGCACCCACCCACGTTCACGCTGATGGTTGAGCCTCTGGATGCAGAGCATTGGCTTCGTATTCTGGAGCAAAAGTTTCTACTACTCACCATAACTAAGGAGCAGAAGGTGCACTTTGTAGTACAATAGCTGTTGGGATCTGCTAGTGCATGGTGGGACACATTCAATGCCATGCAGCCGATGGATCACCGGGTGACTTGGTAGGAGTTTACTACGGCCTTCAGAGAGTATTACATTCATGCTGGTGTTTTAAACAGAAAGTTGACAGAGTTCCTGGACCTAAGGCAAGGGAGCATGCCCATGATGGACTATGTCAACAAGTTCAACCACTTGTCACAGTATACTGGGACTCACGTTGATACAGATGAGAAGAAAAGGGACCGTTTCTATCACGACCTCTCTTGCAGCCTGTAGAAGGAGTTATACACAGGAAACTACCAGACTTTAGGGGCTATGATGAACGCTGCCATTGCCATGTAGGGACTGCAGCATGACTCTCAGGCAGAATGGAAGCGCAAGCAGGTGGCTACTAGGTCTTCTAATCACCCCCAGGCTCAGAAGGTACAAGTTGTCAAGCGGATGCCCTATCAGTCTTCGGGTGGGCATTCATTTCAATAGCTTCAGCAGACCTATCAGGCACCTTCCACCTAGTACCGTGCACCTACTCAGCAAGTGCAACAACAGCAGCCCTAGGGACAGTAGGTCCCACCTCGTCAAGGATAGGGGAACAAGCCTGTTGCTTGTTTCAAGTGTGGCAAGGAAGGCCACTATGCCTAGGAGTGTCCGCAAAACCAGCCTGCACAGTCTGCTCAGCCCTTAGCTAACTCCCGCCTGATCAAGCAGATAATTATCAAGAAAAAAGTGCCAGTAAGCCGTTCTAGGCAAGTTAATTTCACGGAGGCTGAGGAAATATTACAGAATGAACCGGTGATGGCTGGTATGTTTACCATTGATTCCCATCCAGCTTATGTGTTATTTGATTCTAGTGCATCACATTCATTCATGAGCATGGGATTTGCACACAGACATAATATACCTCTTATGACTATACCTTTTGCCTATAGAATCAGTACTCCAGGTGTGCAGTTGTATGTTAATACTCGGACGGACACAGTTGGATTAGTGTTAGCCACTCACACTTACTGTCTCTAGTTCATGGTGCTGCCTGGGTAAGGCATTGATATAATTTTGGGAATGAACTGGTTGCATGTATATGGGGTAGTCTTGGATCTAAAGTAGAGAGTTGTTGAGTTACGGCTTCCTTCTTCGGAGGATAGGATGTCTGTTCTTATGCCCTTAGATCCAGCCTTACATGTTGCTGCTCATGCTGAAGCTTCTCCTGGTCTTGCCTCTATTCCTGTTGTATGTGAGTTTTCGGATATTTCCTGAAGATCTACCTGGGTTGTCACCGGATAGAGATGTGGAGTTCTCCATTGAGTTGGAGCCTGGCACTGCTCCTATCTCCTAGCGCCCGTACCGCATGGCCCCGAAGGAATTGGCTGAAATGAAGAAGTAGTTAGAAGAGTTGTTGGAAAATGGATTTATCCGTCCTAGCTCTTTACCATGGGGTTGTCCAGCCATTTTGTGAAGAAGGATGGCACCCTTTGGATGTGTGTGGATTACCACCCTCTCAATACGGTAACCATTAAGAACAAGTATCCTTTCCCTAGTATTTATACTTTGTTCGATCAACTAGTTGGTGCCAAGGTGTTCTCCAAGATTGATCTCCGTTCAGGCTATCATCAAATCAAGATTAGACCACAAGATGTACCAAAGATAGCCTTCTCTACTAGGTATGGGCTGTATGAATACCTAGTCATGTCCTTTGGTCTCACCAATGCTCCTACATTCTTTATGTACCTCATGAATTCAGTCTTTATGCTGGAGTTAGACAAGTTTGTAGTGGTGTTTATTGATGATATCTTGATATACTCTAAGAACAAGGAAGAGCATGCCCGACATCTTTGGATAGTACTGACTTGATTAAGAGAACTCAAGCTGTATGCCAAATTCCGCAAGTGTGAGTTTTGGTTAGATCGAGTATAGTTTTTGGGACATGTTCTGACACCTGAAGGTATCTTTGTATATCCAAGCAAGGTGCAAGATGTGCTAAATTAGAAGTCTCCCAAGTCAGTGCACCGGATTCGTCAGTTCCTTGATCTTGCTGGATACTATCGGCGCTTCATTCCTGACTTCTTCAAAATAGCTCAGCCAATGACCAAGCTGCTCCAGAAAGATGCCAAGTTTGTTTGGAGCCCGGCTTGTGAAGAAGCCGTCCAAGCTTTGAAGAAATTTCTTACCACTGTTCCTGTTGTTGCCCAACCAGATATTAACAGACCTTTTAATGTATATTGTGATGCCTTGAAGACGGGGTTGCGATGTGTGCTTATGTAGGATGGGCGTGTGATAGCTTATGCTTCACGCCAATTGAAAAAGCACGAGGTCAATTATCCCACCCATGATTTAGAGCTGGCTGCTGTGGTGCACGCTCTAAAAATTTGGAGGCATTATTTGTTGGAAAACCAAGTACACATTTTTACGGATCACAAGAGCCTCAAATATATTTTTGCTCAGTCTGAGTTAAATATGAGGCAAAGGAGATGGTTGGAATTAATCAAGGATTATAACTTAGAGGTTCATTACCATCCCGGAAAAGCTAATGTGGTAGCTGATGCTTTGAGCCGAAAGTCATATCAGGTTGAAGAAACACCTTTGTCTCTCAACCATGCTGAGGTGCTAGCTCACATTGCCTTAGTCTCATATTTACTTGAGCAGATTATTATGGAGCAAAGGCAAGACACTTTAGAAATTCATCACATCAAGAAACTAATTGCCGAAGGACGTGGTCCTCAGTTTAGTATTGATGAGCAAGGTGTAGTGAGGTTCAAGAATAGATTGGTGGTTCCATCAAATGAGGAGCTTAGAAGAAAGATTTTGGATGAAGCTCATCATTCCAAGTTGTCCATCCATCCTTGCAGTAACAAGATGTACCATGATTTGCGCCACTTGTATTGGTGGTCCAATATGAAGCAGGATATCACCAAGTACGTCACGGAGTGCGACACTTGTGGGAGAGTTAAGGTAGACCACATGTGTACCCCAGGATATTTGTAGCCTTTGCCTATCCCCGTTTGGAAATGGGAAGATATTTCCATGGATTTTATTGTGGGTTTACCCCGCACGTCCAAAGGATATAACTCTATTTGGGTCATTGTGGATCGCCTTACCAAGTCCGCTCATTTCCTTCCAGTGGATACCAGATATTAAGCCAGAAAGTATGCCAAGTTGTATTTTGACCAGATTGTAACCCTGCATGGAGTTCCTCTTACTATCATCTCTGATAGAGGGTCAGTCTTTGTCTCTCGCTTCTGGGAGCAACTCCAGGAGTGTCTTGGTACTAGTCTCCTCTGAAGTTCAGCCTATCATCCATAGACTGATGGCCAAACAGAAAGGGTAAACTAGGTACTTGAAGATATGTTGAGAGCTTGTGCCATTTTTTTTCCTAAGAAGTGGGATGAATGCTTCAACTTAGCTGAGTTTTCTTACAACAATAGCTATCAAGAAAGCATTTGTATGGCACCCTTTGAAGCTCTATATGGAAAGAAATGTAGGACACCACTTAACTGGGTTGAAGTAGGAGACCGTGGATATTTTGGGCTTGATTTCATCAAAGAAGCTTAAGAGTAAGTCAGTATTATTTAGAGTCATTTAAAGGCAGCTCAGAGCTGATAGAAAGCTTATGTGGACAAGCGAAGAAGACCTTTGCAGTTTGCAGTTTGCATCGGTTTGGTGTCCGTGGCAAGCTTGCCCCTCGATATGTGGGCCTTTACAAGGTTTTGGAGCAGTGTGGCTCGGTTGCTTATCGTCTCCAACTTCTAGATATTTTATTGGTGGTACACAATGTGTTTCACGTATCTCAATTGAAGAAATGTTTGCAAGTTCCTGATGAAGCTGTGGAGACTAAAGGACTTCCCCTCCAGCCTGACTTGATGTATATTGAGCATCCTATCAAGATCTTAGATGAGAAAGAAAGAGTGACTAGAAACAGTGTGGTGAAGTTCTATAAAGTCCAGTGGCAAAACCATTTGGAGGATGAAGCAACGTGGGAGCAAGAAAGTTATATCTTGAAGCATTACCCCCACCTTCTTTCTGGTTCATCGAGGTAGTTGTTTATATGGAAATGTAATTCTTATCCCTTTTCCCACACTAGGCACATGAAATCTCGGGACGAGATTTTGTTTATGGGGGGAAGATTTGTAACACCCTCAGTGTTACACTGTAAATCGTTTATTGAAATACTGCATGAGCATTATGTTTATGTGTTAGTGCATGTAATATAGAGTGTAGATCAATTTCTGTAACTAAAAACGATCAACGGAAACGCAAAACGAAAGTTACATTCCATTGCCACGTAATATCACTTCGGGTTTGAAACCAATTTTTATTAAGCGAAAATACTATAGAACGCATATACGGAACTTTAATAAAGTTTGAAGTGCAAACTTTGTAGATGACGATGAAATACCTGCGGTTGAAAATGAATTCACTAGCTAACATACCTAATAGCTTGGAAATCGAATTTGACGCGAATCCGATCAAGACTTAGTCAAATTTCTTAAGTCGGAAAATGGTTTGACATGGCAAAGTTTGGCAATTTTTGTAGAGTAATTGGGTTAAGGAGTGATGGGATATTAGGGCTTGTTTTAGTAGCCTAACATGCCCTCTTAAGTATAGCATAGGTGGTTTGGCGTTTGAATTAACGAATTAGATTTTTAGGATGCTTTAAAAAGCGTGCATGGCACGTTTGGGTCGGGTTCCTTGCGTTGACGCGGTCATCGCGCTCCTGTGCCGTCGTTGGCGCGCCGGCCGCATGCTCGCGCGTGTCAGGCCAAGCACTGGCTGGTAGCTATGTCGCCTCACTGCCGCTTGCGTCGCGTCGCCGCTGCTGTCGGTTGCGGTCACGCTTGTTGGGTCGCCCGCGTGCGCCCACGCCACTTGCGTCACGTCCGCCTACGCTGCTGTGCTGTCGGCATCTTGTCACCGCGTTGCACGCCAGCTCGCTGCACCGCGCTGTCACCGCCGCACCACAGCGATGCGTCGCGTCCGTCTGTGCCTCTATGTCGCTGCCCGTCCCGACTTCGCGCACGTGGGCTTGCCGAGGCCGCTCGCGTGTCATTTCGCCATTAACGGTGCCACGGCCGCCCTGCTGCGCTGCCACCGCTGCACGTGTGCATGTTTCCTCTCGTGGCTGCATTGGCTTGCAGTGCTTGCACGTGTGTGGTCGTCGCGTCCCACCAAGGCTCGAGCAAGCAGCCGGACCCATCCCCTTCTTTCCCCTCCCTCCTCTGTTGCCCGGGCCAGCCAGGCCACGTCATCAATCCAGCATGGATGGGTCATGTCCATTCAATCCGGGCGCCCCGCATGGGCCACGCCGGCGGGTTGCGTGTGCGCGCGCTGCGTGTGCGTGGGCCGCGTCGCTCGTAGTGGGCCGTGCGGGTTGATTTTGGTTTTCCTTTTTCCAGAGAATTAGTAAATGTTTTTTTAATTTAGTTTTGAGCTGATCTTTGGAAAATTATAGTAAATTCTGTAGGTGTCCAAAAATAGTGAAACAAAATTTGTTAGGTTCACAAAAATGTGATCTATCTGTTGGTGTAGTTAGTTTACAGTTATCTGTGATAATGTTAGATTCATTAATTTATTTAGGAAAGCTTAGCATTATTTAGATTAATAATTGTAGGAATTTTTGTGGCAAATTGGTAATAGCTTTGACATAAAATTTTTACAGTAGGTTCATTAGATTATTATGTGCTCACTGTAATTTTGGTAGCTTTAGAATATGTTGATAAATAGGGTAGTTAATACTCCTTGTTTTATCATATATATATATAGTAAATCGATATTAAGAATAAGGATGACTTTAGTTGCTAAGATAATACATGCAATGCTTCATACCTGTTTAGTGGTAATAATAGGTAACTTAGCATCTTAGTCGGTACAGCTAGCTTAGTAGCTTGATAGATGTATTCTTGTTTTTAGAGTTGTTGTTGCCGTATTATTAAGTGTTGCATCATCATTTCATGCATGTAGATAACGAGTCGGTAGAGTTTGTGTCTACGGGCGAGCAGGAGTACGAGGAGATCATCGAGGAGTACGAGGAGGAGATTCTCGTACAGGAGGGAGCCTCGGAGCCATCAGTTGCTGACTTTGTTGACACCCCGCCTGCCCAAGGCAAGCCCCAGTGCATAGCCCATATTTTGAATGATCACTGGATATATATATATGTGATTTGCATTTATGTTACAGTCATTTTATGGAAACTACATGCATAGATATACCTACCTATAAGTCCTACTAGCATAGGTTGAGTAGCTGCTATGCTTAGGATTTTCGGTAGCATGAGTAACCTGTCGTTACACACAATAGGTGATTATTATGATCACTCATGATAAAATGGTGAAAGAAAAATGGAGACCGGGTTGGGATATGGTTTGGGTATTGGTGGGTGTAAGAGGTTGTGTCCTACGGCCAACAGGCCATAGCTTGGTTACACTGTTTTCCTGTCTGGGTCGGTTAAGGATCGGCCGTTGCATTGGATTCTAGGTAAGTCACAGACTTATTATTCCGAACACATACTTGTGTATGGGCGCGGGGAAGGCTTGTTGCTCTCTTGTCGTGGGTTCCGGCTCTTTCTGGACCGACTGATTGGAGGCGGGGATGGTGGAGGTCTAAGCACCGCGCTTAGTCCGGGACTCAGGAGCGGGGGCTTAGAGTCCAAGTTTGGACGTGGACCTGGACCCCATGATAGGAGAGTGGTGGGTTGGTCCTGCTTATGCCTGGGGTACAAGTAGGGCATGTGTTTCAAGGTACCCAGCTAGGCACATTGATTCACGAATCACCGGGCGATCCAGTACGACTTGTCTACAGTCTAGCACCGTAGTAAGAACTGAAAGATGAAAGGTGGTGAAATGAAACTGTTTGCTCAACTCTTGCTTGAAAGTAGAATAGGTGCTCACATAGAATGGTTAGATAATGAACTAATCAGGACTGCTAATAATAAATATACATAAGAATTCACTATTAGTATTGCTTTTCACAAAAAGGAAAACCCAGTAACCATAAAGCTTATCATATCCCTTGGAGTAGAAAAATTATTCCCACTAGCCGGATAAGTCTTACGAGTACATTGTGTATTCTGGGTTTATTAACTCCTGTTGCAGGTGCAGCTTGAGGAGTAGCCGTTGTGTGAAGGATTCTTCTGGTGGGCATAGACGGATCCTTCTATATTATCGATAGATGTTTCTTTTCATTCCGCTGTTTAATTTCCGCACTCTGAATTTGGTACTGTAATAATGTATTTCTAAGAACTCTGGATGTATGAAATGGACTAAGTAATGTAAACTCGTTCTCATTATTGGATCCTGAGGGGAAATGTGAATTATTCGGGCTCTCCCTTAGGGTGTGCTCGACGGAATCCGCCCGAGGTAGATCGCTCTCGGGGTGCTTAGTGTCTAGTGGAAGACAAGCACCTCCATAAGTGCATTATGTTGGGCGGTTCTGCCACGGGTAAAAAATAGACTTTGATTTCATCATCAACATGACTAGTCGTTTGTTTGAAGCTTTAAGAAACCGGCAGAGAAAGCGGCAGTTTTTTTTCTGAATGACCTGATTTCGAGAATCAACTAACCAACAAATTCGTAGCCCAGGTGATTCGCTGCCTCCCTCTCGCCAAACCAAATTGGGATGAATCTTCTCATGCATCTTTTTTCTTATTCAGGGCGCTGCGAAGCGAATTTCCATCAAGGCAAGGGGGTAAATAAAATATGGGGGAAGAGGAGTTGTCATGATAGAAAAGAGAAATGACTATAAGGAACCGACGTGGTTCTCCGTGCACGATCTTCCTCTTCCTACCCGACTCATTTATTCTTCATTGGAAGCTACTGATCCCAACGTAGCATTCAAGACAATTGTTCCTTCTTCAGTCTCCCTCCACCCCTTCGTTTGTTGTGGGTCACGTCTCACCGCAGGCACTTAATGAATGAGTGAAGATCTTCCTTCCCCCCTTGTGTCTTACGAAGGACTGAGTTCCCACTTGTGGCGAAAAAAAGTATACCATCCCACCCGGCCTCCCCCCGGGGAGTTAAGGTTCCTCTCGGAGACTGCCAGTCTACAAGAAGCTGGCAGAGCTTTAGCCATTGGACCACATCCATCCATCCTCCTACCTAAACAGTGACGCCTTTTCTTGTTTGTTCTTCGAATTACGCTAGTGGAGACTAATTCCTTCTGGTTAATGAAGATAGTACCCTAGTCTTCCCATTCATTCCCAGTGGATCCTTCTTATCCCTTTTCATTGAACGAACCAAGTTCTATAGAGAAGCATAGGAGGAAAACAGGGCGGATGACTCTATGATTTGTAAAAAATAGGGCTTGGCTTGTAAGGAGTGTAATAAAACTATAATCGTTACAAAGTAGATATGTTTTTTTCGCCCATTTTTCTGCCATCTCATATGTATGAGTAGCAGTATTGGCATTGAAAGAACATGGGTATAGGAAATAGGGCGGTGGGGGCTAGGCTAGGTCATGTGTCTATTGGGAAAGGTAAGAGTTTATGGAGGTCTCACTCTTCTATGATATGGGTCTTTTGTACTACTCCTCTCTTCTTGTCGTACTCGTCTTTGCAGTGAAATAAATGGTTTTGGGTATGGAGAACTATGAGATAGATCACTTTCTTACAACTTGATTTATTCAAAGCAGACTAGATACCATATCTACAGGTCCATTGGAGAACTCTAAGTAGTAGTTGAAGCAAGGCATTAGGAAGATAAGTCCCACGTGGGGAGGGAGTTTCTAATTGGACGTGCATTCATTCCACAGGGAGGGGCGCTTTAAGTGTCGGATTTGTACATATAGTAAAGACATGAGGGTATTCAATTTTGGAATATAACATGAACTCTCTCCTCTAGCTGGAGAAAGAAGGCTGGTTCTCGGTAGTCGAGGAGAGGTGGAATCTTTCTTATAACAGAATGTTAAGACACGACCTAACATGTTTCCGGTGTAGGTAACGATATAGAAGACCGAAAGTTGAAGTTCGGTGGATCTCGTCAATCGATTACCTTCCTTATTGCGCCGCGCCCTAATTGGAGCTCTTCTTATCTATTTCTATACCGAGAATAGCTTTATTGACGGGCTGAACGAACCCCTCACTTGGCTAACTCAACAATCATATGTCTGAGAGTCTGGTCTAACTAAGCGGATTGGAGGCGGGCATTTTCATTTCAACGTAGCAGTAGGGAAAGTGATTTCGGGGGGTTAGTACACATGGGCAGTTGGGACAGTTACAGGTAGTTAAGTTCTGTCTTATTCTTAAGAAAGATTCCACCTCTCCTCGACTACCGAGAACCAGCCTTCTTTCTCCAGCTAGAGGAGAGAGTTCATGGAAAGAAAGAGGATGCATTCAGGATCTCATACTTCGAGAGCTCAACAGCTGTTAGGAACATCGAGGGCTTTGATTCTTTTATTTCCTACCCAACATAGGCAACACTAGACTGATCAGACTCAAAAGACTACGCCTGGGTGAACTGGACTCGCATTCACTTGCTAGGAAAAAGAGAGTGGATCAGGCTACGACTGAGGCTGAGGATAGGTCACAGGATGGATGAGGTAAAGTATTCCAAAACGGAGGATTCCAACCCGAGGAAGTAGGTCAACCACCTTGAATATGGCTCCAGACTATGCTGCCTTCTTCAATTCCTTTCTTCGTCTCCCTAGTCGAAGTCTTCTTGCTGGCCCAACCCAACATGCATTTTAGAGTGCCGTGCCAGGGCGATAGGCGCTCCGCAGTCACGCATGATCACTATAGCCTTTCTTGGCTATGTAAATAGAATTATCGTGATGCTACAGCAAGGGGCAAGATTGCTCCACCGCATGTCTGCATTATCTCTCCCGGCGTCCGGACGCTCTAGCCCTTGTTTAGTTCGCGAAAAGTTGGAAATTTGGCTACTGTAGCACTTTCGTTTTTATTTGGCAATTAGTGTTCAATCATGGACTAATTAGGCTCAAAACGTTCGTCTCGCAATTTCCATCCAAACTGTGCAATTAGTTTTTTTTCATCTATATTTAATACTCTATGCACGTATCGTAAGATTCGATGTGATAGGTACTTTAGCACTTTTTGGGAAAACTTTTTGCGAACTAAACAAGGGCCTAGTGTGGGCTGTGGAGGAGAGAAGACACAGACGGGCCTCATTGTGATGGCTCACGGGCTTAATTGATGTATTTTTTTTCTCTCTCTCTCCAAGGGCCAAGGTGCCCACTGGCTTAGTGAGCGGGCTCCTCTACTGTTCATGTCTCTTGACTATCCGTCGTCCATCAGACGTCGTCTAAATTGCCGTCTCTTTAATTAATTTTCTTGTCTTCATTTCTCTCTCTATATAAGGCTGAAGCCCATTGGCTCAGTGAACAGCAGTCTGCTCTGCAATCCCGTACAAGGTCATTTGTACTGAACTCATCAGGCTCAGCAGCTTCCATCAGTAACTTCGATTTCGATCATTTGGAACCATACTGTAATTTACCATTTACGGCCTGTTCGCTCGGTCGTAAACGATCATGGATTATAATTTAGAACAGTATTTTTTTCTCACACTAAATCAGCCAGCAGTAATAATCCATGATCGTTTCAAGCGAAACGAACAGGCGGTTAGTTAGCAGACGACGAAGCCGTGCACATTTGTCAACGGATACGTATGAAGCAGGAACAACTCTCTGACTTGTCAGCTTTCTTCCGAGGACGAAAAATTCTCCCGCTACCCATGCCTGACGTACATGCAAGCATTTTGGGGCTATTACGTTCTTGCTCTTGCTTTGACATCTAGTTATGATTTTACTCTTGTTTTTGTTATCGTTGTGATTTTACTCCCGTTTTTTGAAAACGAAGCTTAAGTTTACACATATTCCATGAACAGCAGGTAACGGTGTCAAATGGGCTCAATAAGGACAAGTTTGCCCATGCGAAATTGCCTCTACTTATCTGAATACGTTGTGATTTTATCCCTGTTTGGCAAACAAATCACATCACCGAATACACAGTTAGCTAAATCGCTCTACCGACAAAAACTCATTCTTCCTACACAGAGCTGGACGCGACGCCGCATGTGAAGTTGCCGCCGGCGACGAGGAACTAGAAGGAGATCCCGAGCGTCGGCTCGTACAGGGTGGTGGTGGGCCCCCCGAGGCTCCAGCACACCGCGGTGTGGTTGGGCCGCCGGAGCGCGCACGCGTGGAAGTCGCCGACGGCCAGGCCGTACCCGAAGAGGTCCCTTGGCAGCGCGTCGGCGGCAGAGGCATTCGCCGCCACGCTGACGTCGCCCGTGCCCGAGTAGAGCGCGGCAGCGGAGGCGAGGACGGTGCATGCTCGGAAGCCCCCCGCGGATGGGCCGCCGGAAGCAAAGGCCGAGTGGGGAGCAGGAAGTGGGCCGCACGGTGCTGAACGGGCCGGCGCAGCGGAGAGAGAGGGAGAAAGTGAGTTTCCATTTTCAATTTTTTTCCTATTTCGTTTTTTTAAAACCAAATTCAAACATGTCCAAAGTCAAATTCAAATGGGGTTTCAAATATACTTTTTCAACTCAAGTAAAAATGAGGAATTTTAGTAAGCCTTCCCAAAAATAATTTTTACAACTTTTTAAATTCTTTTATTTTCAAATTTTCTTTTCTTTTACTTCAAAGCCAACTTCAAAAACATTTTGGCACATTTTCATTTTGAATCAAATCCACACCATTCAAAGAAACAAATGCACCGGCATGTATGCACGAACATGTTGCTACCTTTTAATTTAATGAAAAAATTTATTTTCCTATATTTCATGTGCACAAAAATTCACAAATAAATCATTTTGAACCTATTTTAAAAAGAGGCAAATTTTAGGGTGTTACACTGACACCTTCCTTTCTTGAATTGTGACCCTTTTGGTTCATCCTTCTTCTTGTCATTGATTTGTGTCTTGTCATCCATGCACCCTTTTTCAATGATCTTATTGAGCCTAGTAATCTCCTTTCTCATAGCCTTCATATTGGCAAGGTTAGTGGAATAGGCATTCAAATCAATATTATAACATTTTCCACAACCTTGGCTAGTGGAGGGAGTAGAGGTTTCCTTTGCCTTAGAGGAATGCGAGTTGCTATCCCAAAGAATGCAATATTGCAGCTTAAGTTCTTTGTGCTTTTCATCCAAGTCACAATACTTTTTCTTGAGAGCATTATTGGCTTTCTTTGTGATAGCATGGTCCTCTTGTTCTTTGGTCAAGGCCTTGCGCAAGGATTCCATCTCACTTCTCTCTAATTCAAGAGCTTCCTTGCTAGCAATGTAACCTCTTGTTGGATAAGAGTCTCCTCTCTAGATTCTAGCTCGGCTTGGACACTCTCTAAATCCTCCATTAACTTAGTGATGAATAATTTGGTCTTTCTATCCAAGTTTTTAGTTATTTGGCCAATTTCTTCATCACTAGATTCATCATCACTAGAGCTATCACTAATATCACTACTAGAGATATCACTAGAAGGTGGAGGAGGTTTGGCTTTTGATTTTACCTTCTCACCCTTTGCCATGAGACAAATGTGAGGGTAGTAGTAGTCATCATTGGACATATTGTTGAAGAGCCTTGGAGTAGGGGATGACTTGTGGATAGCTACGGTTGCAATCTTCTCATCCTCTTCACTTGTGCTCTCTTTACTTGAGTCCCATTCATGCCCAATGTGAGCCTCTCCTATGTACTTCTTGCTCTTTCTATGGTCGACCTTGTCCTCTTTCTTGTCCTTCTTGTACTTGTTGTCTTTGATCTCATATGGACACTTGGCAATGAAATGATCGGTGCTACTACAATTGTAGCATGTCCTCTTTTTCTTGTTTGGAAACTTTCTCTTCACTACCTCGTAGCCTTGCTTCTTTAGTCCCTTTTGAAATCTCTTCATAAAGAGAGCAACATTATCAACCTTCTCATAATGTTCATCATCATTTTCATCTCCACTTGCTCTTGGACTTGCTTGATTGCTTTTGGCTTGCTTGTTGATCTTGGACTTGCTAGTAGAGCCTTGCTTGCATGATTTGTTGGCCTTGAGAGCTACATCCTTGATCTTTATGCCATCTAGCTTTGTTTGCAACTCACCGAGCTTCTTTCTCTTATTTGCTTGTTCTCTTTGTATGTCAAAGGTCAAGATCCTTCTAAGTACATCATTTGGTGTGAAGTACTCAAACTTCTTCTTGTCTCTAATTAGAGTCACCACGGTCTTATTTCTAGGTGAGTAAGCTTCCAATATAATCTTCACCACCTTGTGATCATCTAGCTCATAACCACCATAGCCTATAATCTTACCCAGTATAGTCATCAATCTATCAAACATCTCTTGTGGCCCTTCTCCATCCAAGATCATAAACCGGTTGAGCTTGGCCATCAACAAATCAATTTTTGCCTTTCTCACTTTGTCAACCCCTTCATGTGCAAGGTGCAAAGTGTTCCATATTTGCTTGGCAACATCAACACCAATCACTCAATTGTATTCATTACCATCCAAAGCACTAAGCAACATAGTTGTGGCTTGGCCATTGAGATGAATAATTCTTATTTTCATCTAGTGTTGGATTCTTGGGATCAATCTGTGGCTCAAATCCATTGCAAATAACCTTCCAAATGCTGGGGTGAAGACCTATAAGATAGGCTCTCATCAAGTGCTTCCACTTCGTAAAGTTAGTCCCATTGAAATGGGGTAACTTGCCCGCGGACACATTGATGAAAGACCTTCGATCATGGTTAGTCATAGGCATAGAGGAGTAGTTAAAGGATACGGCGGCATATTTGTTGTTGGAGTCAGCTTTGCCCTTTTCTTTCTTCTCCTTCTTGCCCCCTTTGACACTTGGTAGGACTCATCATCGTCTCCATTTTCAGAACTACTTGATATGTCACTTGATGATGCATTGGTTGCCTTCTCTTCTTCTTCCTTCTTCTTCCTAGCTTTTCTTCTTTTTCTTATTGCTTCTCTCTTGAGTTTTCTTTCTTCTTTTTTGTGCTTCTTGTCTTCAAGCCTTTGCTTCTTCTTCTTCTTCTTTTCTCTTGTTTCTCTTTTTGCTTTTCTTACTGCCTTTCTTTTCTTTCTTTCTTCTTCATTTTGAGCTTTCTTGGCATCGGTAGCCTCTAGCTACGGGAGCGTAGAGTTGCTCGTTGTAGAGGCACTGAGCTCGCTGCTGTCGGTCTCGTGCAAGCCCATGTCCTCCGGATCGACATCTATGGGCTTCACACCACTGGATCCTTCTCCGGGCTTCATACCTCACGCGGTGAAGCGTACATGAGGTAACCTGCTCTAATACCACTTGTAGGATCTTTGGTTAGCCTAGAGGGAGGGTTGTAATACCCCGGTGTTACGATCTCGTTGAGCACCGTGATTTAGGCCTAAGAAAAAAATTTGAATCGAGTTTTCTTGGGTTTTAAATTTAAAACGTACTTGAGGCGATAAGCGAATCCTGTGTGACATAGTTTCGCGGACTCAAATAAACGCTCAAGTAAATTATGCCGTGCGTAGAAAAATTCAGGAATGTCCGATAACGTTGCTATCGAACGATTTGTTCTTTAAGATTCAGCATGACGAGCAACTATTATAAATAGAATAAAAGTCATTAATAAATAGAACGATATATATATATACTCATGGGTTTATTTTGATAAGCATGGACGGATGAAAGAGAGAGAGTGCAGCAGCTTCGTTTATTTTTCTTGACGTACAGCGTACTCGTTGGTTGGCATTTATTATCGTCACGTCCCTGCACCACGGCGTGTCCGTTTTCCTGGCCCTGTTGTGTCCACGCTCCGCTAAACATCACCATTCGACTGCCCGTTTCGTCGCATCATCGTTGCGGCACCATCAATGCCTTGCTTGTCTTCGTTTCTCTGATTGTCTGTCTCTGCGTGTCTCTTCTTAGGCGAGCGCAGTCAGCCACGTACGTTTGCTTCCTCGCGACCTCGCGCGCATAGGTCTGCCGGCCTGGCTGCGCTGGCTGTTTGTCTCTGTGCCAAGGTCAACTCTACGGCGCCAGCGTGTGTACGACGTGTACCACCCTCGTGATGCTGCCCCTTCGTTTTGTATTTCTGCTGCCGTGCCCGTCGGTCACTCCCTGCTTCCCACGCCCTTCTTTTCTCCTCTCCACGGTCTCTATCAAGCCACAGCCAACGAAGCACCTCACGCCGCCGAAAGCTTATCACTCCCGCTGCTCGGCCGCCGTGCGCGAGTGCGCGAGCCCCGCCGTGCTGGACCTGCAGCTCCTCCGTGCGGTCCCTTCCAGGCGCCTCCTCCGCACGCCGCTGCTCCATGGTGCCTGCGCCGTCTCCACCTCGCTGCCCGTGCTGCCGTGCGCCGGTGCCCTCCTCTTCTTCCTCGCGTGCGCACGCGAATCCCGCGCCATTTCCCCTCTGCGGCTGCTCCCGTTCCTCCACAGTAACCACAACGCTACCCTCCTCTTCCACCCCGGCGTTCGCGTCGCCGCCTCTGCACGTGCGAGCGTGCCAGTCAGGCCAGTCATGGCCGCACCTCTCCATGCCGCCATGGCCGGTCCATTTCCCCTCCTCACGCGCGCAGGCGCACCGCGCCACCGACGTCCCTCCTCTTCCCTCCGTGCCGTGTTCATGCCAGGGCCATCCGTGCCGGTGCCGGCCTCTCCCGTGCGCCCGTAGCCGCCCAAGCCCGGAGCTCCGCCGGTTCCGCTGGTGCCGCAGCGCCGCCGCTCCTTTCCTCTCCGCCTCGGTCCGCCGCCTTGGCCAGGCGCGCCCGCGCTCCGCTGCCGAGCCGGTTCGCCCCTGCCACCGTGCGCGAGCGTGTGAGCCCCCACTGTCTTGTCCCGTGCCATGTTGCCTGGCCGCCGACGCCGCTACGGACCATGTCGCGTTGTGCCACAGCCGCCGGTCGCCGTGCCCCTCCCCTGGTGCTATGCTTTTGGGAAGAGAAGGTGAGAAGGCTAAGAGTCCAAGAAGAATTTTTGTACGGGGGTTTTTATTGTAATATACGAGGCTCTCATAAATAGTATGTTTGTACCGTTCATTAAATTGAGGAAAGTATGGGGGCTGCTTCACTATTATGCCGCGCCACATGCCCGCCTAGGCCGGCCTGCGTTGCCGCCTGGGCCACTGGCATGGTTGGCGTGGGCCTGCTGGGCCGCGCTCCTCCGCGTGCTGGGCCGGCTTGTGCCGCCCGTGTCTAGGCCGGTTGCCTGTGTGCCGCTGGGCCACCGGTTGCGCGCGTCTCTGGGCCGTCAGCTGCCGCGGACGCTCCGGTGGGCCGCCTGCCTGGCTTCTGGACCGCTCGCGCCCCGTTTATGTGTTGGGCCACGGCCACCGCACTTGGGCCGCCGGTCTCCTCTGGACCGATTTTGGTGGCTGCTGGTTCCTTTAATTTCTAAAACATTTAGCTAATTAGTTTCGTAAATAAATTTGTAGAATCAAAATAAAATTGTGAAGGTGTCCAAAAATAGTGCAACCAGTTTTGTTGAGTCTTTAAAATCATGATCTACCTGTTAGTATATTTGGTTCACATAGTTTGATAATATTCTTGGAAGCTATCTAATTATTTTAACATACTTAATATTGTAAAAATATAAAGCTTGTAGGAATTGTTGTGGTCAATTGATAATATTGTTGAATCTAGAATTTGTACGGTAGGCTCTTAGCAATATTAGATACTCGTGGTAATTTTTGTAGCTCCAGAATAATCAGTTTGCTAGGTAGCTAATGATGCTCTATTTCGAATAAGGATTAAATCAATAGAATAAAATAAAGAAACACATTGGTTTATATAACTAAAATAATTGTGGGGAAATAACGTCTTATCCGACAACGTGTATATGTAGCCTAAGTACGGTCGTCGTTAGAATTAGCCCGTTAACTCGAGAGGCATACGTCGTATTTTACGAGTCACGATTGCAGTTGATTAATTACATCTTTGTATTGCATCGCATGCATATCATATAGGTACGATGATGGATCAACGGATCGATCAAAGGATGATTGGGAATCCGAAGATGATGTAATGGTATTCTCTCCAGAAGATGATGCAATGGGCTTTCTATCCAGTTGATGGTGAATGATCTGAAGATGCAAATACTAACTTTTGGTTATATCTTACCCAGGCAAGCCCCGGTGCATAACCCCTACTTTTCTGCAGTTTAAATTATATTTGTGCATTAAGTTTCAAGGAGTTAAATGAAACCCACTTGCATATATATATATATATATATATATATATATATATATATATATATATATATATATATATATATATATATATATATATCCTATGAGTCTTACTAGTATGATAGGATCGTGTAGATTGCTATGCTACAGGACTCCGGCAGAAGTCGAGTGATGGCTATCACCCGCGAGAGATAGGAAATATATTATTGGATTATTATCACTTGGAAAATATAAATGGTGGAAAGGAAAAATGGTGACCGGGTAGGGATATGGTTTGGGTATTGGTGGGTGTAAGAGGTTGTGTCACCGTGGACGTGGGCATGGCTTGGTTACACTGCTTTCCCTGTCTGTGTCAATTAAGGACCGATCGTTGCATAAGCCATCGAGGCAAGTCACAGATCTATTCGTCCCGAGCACATACTTGGGTATGGGCGCTTGGAAGACTTGTTACTCTCTTGTCATGGATCCGGCTCTTTCCGAACCGACTGTCAGGGTTTTGTTTTGGTGGAGGAGGTCCTTGCACCGCACTGAGTCCAGGACTCAGAGGCGGGGCCTTGGAGTCCCAGTTTGGACGGGGACCTAGACACCCAGGATAGGAGGGTGATGGGTTGGTCCTGCTTGTGCTTGGGGTACAAGCGGGGCATGTGTTTTTGGGGCACCCAGCTGGGCACATTGGTTCGCGAATCGCCACCGAGTTGGTACGGCTTGTCTTATGCCTAGCATCGTAGTAAGAACTGAAGATGAAAAATGAAAGATGGAAAAATGAAATCTGATTGCTTACCACCTGCTTGAAAGTAGCACAGATGCTTACATAGAATGGTTAGTTAATGAACCAATGCGGCCATTAATAAAAATCGAATATAAGGACGCACATTTAGTAATGCTTCATGCAAATGCAATAAACCCACAAGCCAGATAGCCTTGCATATCCTTGGAGTCTTTTCTTTCCTCCTGTCGGGTAAGTCTTGCTGAGTACAATTGAGTACTCAGCGTTTTATTCCCCCTGTTGCAAGTGACAGGTGGAGGCTTGAGCTGACCTTTGTGTGTGGATTCCTCCTGGTGGGCTCAGAGAGGATTTCCTTTACGCTGCGATCGTGGTCTTTATTTATAACTCTCACTAAATGTTTTATAAATGAAAGTTTTATAATCTGTTATCATAGTTTACATATCAATGATTCATCATGTCAAGATTAGATAATTATTTTCGCTGTAATTTTGATCACATGTTTATATTTCACTATTAAATTAAATTGTTCATAACTCTGATAATATGATTACATTTCGCTGTTATAATAATAAATATTATACTCTGATGTTGTATTAAAAGTTATGTAAGAAATGGTTAAGAATGATGTAAGCTTTATTCTCTCATTTGTGATCCTGATGGCAAAAATGTGGATTTTTGGGTTCTCCCCTGGGGTGTGCCCGACGGGACCATGTAATTTAGTGTCCTCCCCTGAGTGCTTAGTGTCTAATGGAAGACGAGCACTCCTGGGAGGCATTAGATTAGGCGGTTCTACCACAATAGTGAATAGGCCTGTTAAAACAAAACTTAACCAAATGTCAAATTCCACCCGCGGCACTGCCGCTCTGAGCCCGCGGCATCGCCGAGCCAGAACAGCGGCACTGCCACACCTGTAGACAACTTCGAAGCATAATTCAAAATCTGTGAATAAAAACATAGATTGGAGAAATTACTGAGGTTCCTACAGGTATGTAGTCCATAGATCGACAGCTAGAAGTAGTAGCACAAGTGTATATAAGTAGATCGACCTCAAACCCTAGAAATCACCTCAACTACAATATGAATCACAAGAATGTAAAGCAAGCATACGGTGACACATTCATTTATCCCATGGTTCAGCTCGCCACCAAGGCTTACCTAAGTCCACGTTGTTGAGATTAGCCACTAAGGCTTAGGGCTTTGCAACCCTTCCTCGTTCTCAAGTTAAGAGAATTAACTCTTGAGATGAGAGGTGAGTTTATTAACTTCAAGAGATGGTTACAAACCTCTTGGGGCTACCACACAAGTTGGCAAGCTCTATGGGCAATGCTCTAGCCGGCTAGGAGCAAGCTCCAAGAGTAACAAAGATAATCCACCGGCTAAAACGCGAACCAAGTGCTCTTAGGCTTTGGGAATCAATAGATCTACTCTCTAATCGAGTTTTGGAGCCTTTTCTCTCAAGGATTGATGGGGAAATAACAAAGGAATGCTTGGGAGCTCAAGGTCACCAATGGAGAAGAGAGAGAAAGAGCCAAGAGCTGTTCTGGTCGAACTAAACGGTCAGGGGAAGAAGCAGAGCCATTGGAGGGGGATGGAAAAGGTATAAATACCCTCCAACCCCAACGGTCAGTTAAGTTGCGGTAGTGTCGCGGCTCAACTGTGGCAGTGCCTCTCTTTAGGTGCGGCACTGTCGCACCACGCCAGACAGCAAGGAATAGAAAGAGGTTGAGCTGACTATTTTGGCTGAGCAACTGAGGATGTAGGTGAGTAAGATTGAGCACTTGGTTGCACACTTTAGCAAGTTTATTATGTCCCCTTTATAGTATGGCATTCCTATACTCAATTTCAAAATATAAAACGAAATAAACCTCCTTTTGAGCTTGATGCCGTCACCTTTTGTAATTGGAGGTTCCTCAGTTTCGTATAACATCCTCGATTCTTAATTCCCTGCTTGTCATCTTGATAAATCTCATTAGTTCTCTAATTCATGGTTATTATCACCAAAACCCACAATTAGGGCTTGATTGCACTTTCACTAAGAGGAGGCCAAGACCCCTTGGACATGTTCCTAATAGACTTTGACACGATACAAAGTTCAACGGCCCAAAAGACGATGATACAACATCTTGACAGATTCTATATGCCCACTTCTTTCGACGATTCTCAAAAGGAATTTGGACCTGAGACCATTGCCATTGGAAATATTATCTAGTTTGTTGGTTGTTCTTGGTGTTCAAGATGGACTCAAACTTGATACGGATTGGCCTCCAACTTGGATTTGACATTCATGTTCATCTTCTAAGGAAGTAGCCAAAGGAGAGTATGACCTAGGGCATACTTGTGATGTTCTTCACATGGTTGGAGAGTTCTTCAACTTGGACCAGGGTCCCAAGGGCGATTACCAAGCCTAAGGTGATGCCGCAGCACCTGACAGAAAACAATAGCAACATGTCCGGATCATTTGGAGACATTTCCTATGTGATACTAAGGCCCTATTTGGCATATCTCCACCGGCTCCAAATCCACCAAAAGTAGATCCAGATTCAATTTTTGTAGACAAATACTTCCAGCTCCACAAGCTCAACTGTGCATCTGCTCCACCAAAACCATGGATCTACCCCCTAGAGCCAAGTTGCTCTACCAAATTCAAGTTTGGTGGAGTTGGGGAAATTACCCACCACTACCACTAGTTACACAAAGATATCGGTTCATTCTAATTTCTTCTTCTTCTCCGCATGCAACCCCGACCTCGGCCATCTCCCGCACCCGCCCGTTGTGGCCGCTCTAGCCCTAGCTTTGAGCTCTGGCCTCTAATCGACCACGCCCGCTAGCTCTGCCTCCTCCACCACCACCAGGAACCGCACTCGCCACACCACGAGCTCCGGCCACGCGGGAGCCACCCCACCGCATGTGCCTCCTCCGCCCCACCGTGCGCACCTACCCCCATGCTGTTATAACAGTCCAAAACCTCCCTACCTAAGATGCCACCACAAGAGTTGAAAACTAGAGCGATCAACAATAATTTTGGCGACATCTCCCCTTAAACAGGAGCAACACGGAAGCAACCACATATAGAGAGATATAAATAAGCTCAACCAACAAGATATAGCATCCTAATGAGCAGATAAGCATAAACAATAGCCTACAGGAAATAACCCAACAAGAACCATAAGTATAAGCTCCACTCCTAATCATGTTATTACTACAATCCATACATATTTTTACATTGGATTATATGGCATTAATGCGCAAGGTGCTCCTACTTTCCCACCCTTCAAGGGGTGAGATATAAAAATCTCAGCAAGTAAACTGCTTTAACAAGCTATTTAGACTACAAGTTCAATAAGCATCGATTTAAACCTCATTTATATGTAAGCCAACAATAAGCAATGAGATGTGTCCAACAATTGATACAACTCCATCCATGGTAAAGATTAATAACCAACAAACCTTGGAGAAGCATAGCTTCTCACGAACTCATCCAAAGCCTTAGTCCAAGACCATCATGCCATAGGCCAAAATTATAGTGCATATGCAATGCAAATGCCATGTCTCCTGCCTTCATACCCAACAAAGTATGAAGCCACATCGTTATGCCCAAAAAATGATGTTGTACCGGTACAGTCGCAGCTAGCAAGCAGCGACATAACTCCATATGCCAATGAATGAATGAGATGCAATACAAATGCCACAGAAAGATAAATAATCACAACAATAACACCATGAGCATCTCTCCATGTAGACAACAAATCATATTCAGTATCAAACCGTAAGCATAACACCATGAATGTCTCTCCATGCAGGCAATAGAGCTATATTCCATTGAATCAAAATGAGCATCATCAAACCATATGTGGAGGAACATAGATATTCAAATGGAGAGCATAGAGCATGTGACAATTTCATAACATGGTTGAGATGTGATATTATGTTGGATTGGTTCTGCATTTTAAGGTGGAGGCAGTATAAATAACAAGTTAAAGCTTGTAGCAAACCACCGCTATGTTTACTTGCCTCCAATGAAGAGATGATCGCTCTACACGCGATCTAAAGCACTACCACCTGTTTAAGGAGTATAATATCAGAGAGGGAACTCATTTAAACAAATGTACACAGTAGGTAAAGTGCTCCAACGCCCCAACCCGACATTGATGCAATACAGTGAGCAAAGCACTAAAACCATTACAGCAGTACTGCTTCACCTTTTTGTATCAACCAATCCATAAAGGATATGATAGCAAACAAATACACTTTCGGAATCTACACAACAAGGCCTACAACTTTCATGCAGAGATTATATTTTTATCATGCTTAAAAGATAGCCTAATCTGCAGTTGAAAACAGGCTTCAGAATCTGCTCAAGAATTGAGACAGCGAGCTTTACATTTTGACATCTCCAAAATCATAAGTCCACAAATTATAAAATTTCACTGGCTAGCATATCATTTCGTAATCTACAACTTTCGTATTATTCCCATTTGCAGATAGTGTCAATAGGATGGCCTAATGCATGAGCAAAGCTTAACTGAAAATCCTACAGACAAAACAGTACATCTAACTTTGAAAATCTATATCTAGAGTTTCTATTATCCAAAAGCCATGATATTTACCAATCTAGAAAGCTAATGAAATGTACTAAAAATATCTTATGACTTATAAAGCACCATCATGCCTCTAAGGTTCTCCAAAACCTTGTAGACCAGTTCTATCCTGAACTATGTCAGAACATGACAGCTAACTTAGAAAAATCATAACTCCCAAACTGCTCATGCTAAAACTACAGGAAACTATATTTAGGTCACTTTTGAAAGTCCTCTAAGACTTTTGTATTATACACTTTTGGAGAAAAGTATATTTAGGTCACGGAAACTACAGGAACAACAACAATGCTCAAACTATTAGGCAGCAGAATCCAAGATTGAAGTCCATGGGTGATTCCTCCCATAAATCCACAAGATTCGAAGACCAATGACCATCTAAAACACCTCAATCAGAAGATACAAGGGTAGCATCATCTCACCTTGGCCGTCCCCAAGCTAGGGCAGCAAGAAACAGGAGGGGGGAAAAGTCAATCTACCCCAAGATTCAGTTCTACTCGATCCTCTCCTCCTCAATCCATTTTCCTGTTTTCCCTTGGTTCTTGCTGATTGGAAGGAGTGTACAGAGAGGGAGGGGCGCAGGGAAGAGGAAGGTGGCGTGCTGGGGAAGAGGGAGGTCGGGCAGGAGAAAACAGAGGGAGAGGGACACTCTCAGTAGAGGATAGAAGGGGAGGGCGACTTGGGCCATGGGGGGGTGAGATGGTTGGGCCTTGGCCCTCTTCCAAGTGAAAGGGTCGAGATGGCGACTAAAGGGGGGGTGAATAGTCCTTTTTAAAATTAATCGCGTCGGCTAACTGAAACAAGTGCAGAATTAAAACTATCGGTCTAGCCAAGACTACACCCCTCTATCTATGTTCTCTAGCACCTTCCAAAGATACTAATTAAGCAACTAAGGTGCAGGGCTAGCTAGAGCTCTCCTAACCAATTCTAGGAGCAAGGTCACACAAACCTATGACACTAGTACTTTAAGCAACAAGGGAGCTCCTACACATGATAGTAAGCAAAAGCACAAAGCCACCTAAGCTCACTAGCAATGCTCAATAACAAGGCAACCAATGCCAAATTAGAGAGCGCAATTACTTAGCTACACAAACTAAGCAATGTGACTAACAAGGTTACACAAACCAAATTAGCCACGCAAGAGAGATACTTCTATGCTACACAAGCAAGAAGGTAACTAGCAAGCTACACAAGCTAACTAATTACAAAAGCAACAACACAAGCTCAATGTATATGAAAGTAATTGCAAGCTTGTGTAACGGGGATGCAAACCAACGGGAAGAACAAGGTTGGCATGCTGATTTTTCTCCTGAGGTTCACGTGTTTGCCAACACGCTAGTCCCCGTTGTGTCGACCGCTCACTTGGTGGTTCGGCGGCTAATTGGCATCACCCACCAAGCCCGCACGTCGGGCGCCGCAAGAACCTACCCTGGAAGTGAGGGTAGCTCAATGACACGCTTTACTAAAGTTGCTCTTTGCGGCTCCCGCGGGGCGACCACAATGCCCCTCACAATGCACTTCTCCGGAGCGCCGCACAAGCTTCTTGCGCACTTCGACGGAGACCACCACCAAGCCGTCTAGGAGGTGGCAACCTCCAAGAGTAACAAGCACCACCGACTTGCAACTCGATCACCTAGTGCCACTTGATGCAACCTCACGATGCAATCGCACTAGAATCGCTCACTCACACAATCAGATGATCACTATCAAGTATGTGTGAGATGGAGGGCTTCCAAGCACTACTACACAAGCCACCAAGGCTCTAATGTGCTCAGCTATCGGCCCAAGGCCGACTATGGCTTCTATTTATAACCCCACGAATAAATAGAGCCGTTACTCCTTCACTGGGCAAAAGTCGGGCCGATCGGACGCTTCGGTCAGGTTGATCGGATGCTGGACCTCAGCGTCCGGTCGCTCGATGACAGCCACGTGTCACCTGCTTTAAATACAGTATGCCCGATCACAACGGTCATATGACGACCGGACGCAGCAGCATGAACTGACCGGACGCTGAGCCTCTAGCGTCCGGTCATTTCTAGTAAGGTTCCAAAAACATCATTTCACGACCGGACGTGTCCGGTCATGCCCGACCGGACTCACCTGCCGTCCGGTCCATCAACGTCTCCTCTGTGTGCCTCGTATCAGTGTACGTCAGCACTGACTAGATGCACCCTGCCAGTGTCCAGTCGTAGAGCGACCCAGCGTCCGGTCGTTTGACCGACGCCAGCGTCTTCGCTGTTACACCTGACCGGACGCACCGGTCCAACCGAGGCCAGCGTCCGGTCACACCCAGTGAGCTCCGTCTTTTCTGTCTAGGGCGTCGATGGCACCGTCAGACTGTCCGCACTCTATGGGCGAACACTCCGCCGGTGGAGTTTCTCCTTTCGCCTCCGTTTCTCCTCCGAGTTGATCCACATCAACTCCAACTTCATCTCCTTTATAAATGTGCCAACCCCACCAAGTGTACACCTCTATGTGTATGTGTGTTAGCATTTTCACAATCATTTTCCAAAGGACTAGCCACTCAACTTGCCACACCACTCGATCCTAGCGACGATGCAAAGTTAGATTACTCAAGTGGCACTAGATGACCGATATGCAAACAAATTTGCCCCTCTTGATAGTACGGCCATCTATCCTAAACCCGGTCATAAACTTCTCTACACACCTATGACCAGTGAAATGAAATGCCCTAGGTTATACCTTTGCCTTTCGCATTCCATTCCATCTCCTCCAATGTCGATGCAACACATGCACCAACATGATCAACAATGATATGATCCACTTCATATCATCATGTGATCATATTGGTTCATCGATCTTGACTTCACTTGCTCTTCACCGTTGCCTTTGTCCATCGGCGCCAAGTCTTGCTCAAGCTTCACCACCACGCGGTCCATCGCTCCAAAGCCTCCGACTTGCCCTTCACGCTTGCAACCGGTCCATCAAGCCAAGTCTTGTCTTGATCTTCTCCACCTTGATCACATGACTCAATGTCATGTCTCATTTGCAATAAGCTCCGTCATCATCACATGTGTGAGCTTTGCAACATCTCCAAGCCATTTACACCTTCATGGCATATGTTGCTCACGCACATGTACCTATGGACTAATCACCTGTGTATCTCACATAAACACAATTAGTCCACCTAGGTTGTCACTCAATTACCAAAACCACACAAGGACCTTTCACCAAGCCATTCACCTATTTTTTTGATGTGTTACAGCTGTTGTGCGCTCCGTCGTGCACCCAGGCTCGCCACATGGTAGCCATATCACGCCGTCGCTCATGGCTCATTGGAGCCGCCTCGCACCGACCAATCACACGCCTTCCCTGACCGGCCCCAGCCCCGGCCCGACCAGCCCTCCTGCATGAGAGGAAGAAGAAGTTGTGCCCTCCTGCACGCAAGGAAGAAGTCATACTTTTTTCTTTTTCTTTTTCCCCCTGGCGCATGGGCCCGACTATCGATGAGGTAGAGAGAAACATAGGAGTTGTACCAAACACTTTGACAAATCCTAGATCTGCAGTGGATCCAGGTGAATCTGGTGGATCTGGGTTGATATGGAGTTGGTGGAGCTTTGCCAAACAGGCCCTAAGGTGGGGTTAGATCTTTTTGAAATCTTATCTAATAAGCTTTCCATCAAATGCTCATAGACCTCAATCACACTGTGGATGGAAGACACATGGCCATCTAAATAATGTACTATCAAGCTGCTAGCGAACCGAATGTTTGGCGTGGATAAGCTGGTACTTCAAGATCAGTCTTGTGCATGTTGTATCCACATCCCATCTATTATATAGGCTATAAAAACGTCTTTCCCAAGTTCACATCATCATAGTCGTTGTTTCTAAGTACACTCAAAATAACAACATTAGATAGCAATAAATTCTAATATCAATATGCAAACAAAAAAATGAGCTCATCTTATATTTAACTTTAATGGTCATATCAAAGGTTGTATGTCCTCGTGACAATATCACTCGACTATGTGGCACATATCTCTACGACTAAAACATGTGGATTGTCAACTTCTACCCGGCAGGACCAAAACACTCATGCGATCCATATCCGGTAGGCAAATAATCATCGCATCTCATGCGATCCATATCCGGCAGGCAAATAATCACTGCATGGAGACACTGGAAGGCAAGTAAGGAATAAAACTCATGGAATCACCGGCAGACAAATAATCACCGCATGGAGACACTGGAAGGCAAATAAATAAAATGGAATAAAACAGAAAGAGAATTATGGGAAGAGAAATGAATTTATTGGAATATCACCACGCAATGATCATGATCGTGATCCAAATTTCGTTCTTCGTCCTTCGCGTTGCGTGCTGACAACAAATACTTTTTTCCCAAAAAATGAATTATTGCCATGCCTCATGCGGGCTAGGATATTGTAAGTCCGAGTATACATGTTTTGGCAAGGCAGAACATGAATAACTTTAATTCGATGCCTAGCAATAAATTTTCAGCCTTTGAGGCAACTGATGTTTGTCGTAATTTTCAGACAACAAGCACCGAGCCTAACTTTTATTTCAGATTCATTACGATAATGAATGTGTTTCTAGACATTATCATGATATAATACACGTGAAAAATTGAATTGATATATTCTTGATTTTAACTTAGCTAACAAACATCTAATTTAATTTATGTTGCACCCGTTGCAACGCACGGGCACTCATCCAGTAACTTAAGAGTTTTATAAGAGAAATTTGACGTCTCCAACACTGCAAGGAGAGGCATACTGTATATCATTGCGGGTGGTGAACACCGCTTATGGATGGGAGGTTCCAGTGAAGAATTATCAAAACAAAAAAAAATATAGTTTTACACTTCTCCTATTCATCAGTCGCCTGATTTTTATGCTTTGTTCAGGCGATGTGTGCTACTGTGGTCCACCGATGTTGCTTCAAAATTCGTGTGCTTTCAATTGTGGCCCCGTTCGCTCGGAGGAATTTGGAGGAATCTAGAAGAATTTGGATAAATCTTGAGAATCTGTGAGAGAAAAACATTGTTTCAGATGAAAAAAGAAGTGGATCAAGCCAGGTTTAAGGGCACGCGAACAGGGCATGTGTCTGGTGGATTATGTATTGTATTCGGATGTGGTCCTTTATGATGTCGACCCGTTAACACCCAACCCAACGCATCCGACAACCGTCTCTGGTGGCTTCAGACACTTAAGTCCCCAGCGAAGAAAGCGGAGGCGATTTCGCGGCGATTGCTCCGGTGAGCTCGTGCTTCCCCGTGGTGGAGTGCTGCTGAAGGTGTGTACTCAATCCTGTTTTGTAATGTGAAGTAGATTTCGTGGATCTGTATCGCGATGAGGGCAGAGGGATGGAGATTTGGGTTAGGGATTTTGGGATGTAGGTGGGTGGCGGAGATCGATGGGGTAGGGGACTCGATTTGGGGCTCAGGCGTGCCGGCGTGGGGAGCGGAGCGAGTGCTGCTGCGGCCTACGGGGATGATGTGGGGAGCGAGTGTGCGAGCGGGGGCATCAGAGGGAAGTCAACGATCCCATTCGTGCCAGTCGATGCCGAGGCCCGCACCACCCGGCCGCCCGCCTGCACGGAGGTGGTGGCGGAGACGGGAGGACCGGCGCCGCCGCCGACGCCGCAGCACCCTCGTCCACCATACCTTGATTTGTTCGTGAGTGCCGGTCGATGAACCATCACAGGCCTCACTGGGCTGCTCATTTTTTTGGGCCAGCATGAACCCAACCCCTCCCAGCTTGAGGCTTCCCTGATTCCTGGATGGATGTGAATGAGGAGATGGGCGCCACCAAGTTTGTGACTCGGTACTGACTTTCTAGCTTTCTGATCTTTATTTCACAATTGGATCTCTCTCCCCCTTGTTGGCCGCTAGTAGATTGCAGCTGCCTCCTTTGCAACTTCCCTTTACTGGTGTTGTGGCTTGCTTGCGTTCCTTTGTTCTTGGATCCCTAGGCCCTAGTCAATGTTCAGCGGTGAACTGGTCGTGCTGCCTTGCAAATCCTATGACGGCAGTGAGAAGGCAATGATTCGTCGGCAAGCTGGGTGATGATTTCTTCTCCTTCCCCTTTGCCTCCTGCATCCAGTATTATCTACTTGCTCCGCGGGTGGCGTCGTTGATTGCTATTGGAACCTAAAATTGTCTACATTGTTATTTTCTCTAAGGCCCTGTTTGGATTGCAGCTGCTAAATTTAGTCCCTCCTAAATGGTTTAGTCCCATTTAGTCACTCCAGAGTTACTAGAGAGGACTAAAGCTCATTTAGTCCCATTTAGTCATAGTGTTTGGGTAAAACGTGACTAAATGGGACTAGATTTAGGAGCTCCTAGCTGAACCAAACACCCCCTAAAACAAAATTACAATATACCCACGTTTTTTATTAGAAAATAGTGGGTACTAAACTACTAATACGCACACTCGTCTACTAATACGACGCGTGACCTGGCGCCGGTGCGAGCAGGATTTTTTTTAGCGATTTTTTTTGCTAATTTTTTGCAAATGGGGCTGGTGGTGTTCTGTATCCTTGTGGTCACCTCTGTTTATGAGGGTTTGGTTTTTTGACTTTGCTGTCATTCTTTTATAAATTGTTTCCATTTTAACTTGTGCTGCATTCGGAGACTGCATTATGTCACCAGAATTTCAGTTTTATTTCCAACCAAAACATATTCATAATTCTCTAGTTTCTACTGTTCAGGTCACAAGGAAACATGTAGCTGGGAGGATTGAATGTTATTGCAGCATAGCATCATTTATTTGGTTTTGATGTATTTTGAAGGTGGATAATCATGCAGAGCTCATTGACTTGTAGGTTGGAGTCATACATGGAGATCTAAGTGCTTTCCAGGAGGATTTGCAATCAGTTCATTTTGTAGTTTGAACTCTAGTAGGCACCTTGTATTGGACCATCTTTGTACCTTGTTGAGTATAAGTATCACATACTGATGGAATCATGCTCGCTGCCTCCATGTATATACATCTTGTAGTTTAATTTTGAATACTTGTAGTCTATAGTATCCTCTTCTTGGCTATATATGACCTTGGGAGCTTGTCTGGTCAGATAGTGAGTAAAACACAAATATGACCATGTATATTTGATTGTTCAATCAATCTACCACAGCCAACATGTGCATATAGCTGCAGGTCATATATAGCCCTGTGTGTCGGTAGCTGATGTGGTTCTCTGGAAGATGTAGACTTGTAGCTGGTTTTGGATAGCTCGGCTGTTGTAATAGAATAGTAGGAGCTCACATCTTTTAACTGTGTGTTGCATATACTGTACAATAAATATGTGTGTAGTATCCATTTCTTGATTGCACATTTATAAGTAGTAAATTGCACACTTAAATTACTGCAATTATGGTGTTTAACATGTGCAATATCCAGTCTTTATATATAACTTTCCCACTATTTTGTTTTCCTTTTTACATTTGATTAAGCAGGAAAAACATATCTTCAAAAAGCTTGCACTAGGAAAACTCTTAAATCTAATAGTCCAAGTGTAGCATCATTTAGATTGTTTGATGATGAATGATATTGCTCTAACCTGTTTTAGTGTTTGCAGCTGAATTATATGGATGAGTGCGTCAGTTCATGCTTCTTTACCTGATTTTTTAAGTCTAATATGCATTTAGGAAGCACGGTCTTCCAGTTTTGTCATTAGTTCTGTAGTGTGCAGAATAGAAATGTGTACCTATTGTTGATGTCTGTACTTTTAGTAGCCTCATCTTGTCTTCAGTAACTCATGTGTTGTTCTTGTTCTGGCCTTAATTGCAGGTCATCAATTACATGGTAGAACATGTCACGGGTACAGCTCATTATGTACAGGCTCATTTGGGATTGTCTTCCAGGTATGGTGCTTGGTCGTGGGGGATTAGGGGCTCTTCTTTGTAGGTGCCTAATATTGGTTGATACAACATGTACTTTCCTGGGGCCTGAATTGTTTTTTCTTCATTGTTTTTGTTTTCTTTTTGTGATGTATGGTAACACAGATTACTTCCCGATTAAAATTGGATTTCATCAAGGGTCAGCCTTAAGCCCATATCTCTTTGTCTTGGTAATGGATGAGGTTACCAGGAACATACAAGGGGATATCCCTTGGTGTATGTTGTTCACTGATGATGTAGTGTTAGTGGATGAAAGCCAGGCGGGAGTAAATAGGAAACTAGAGTTATGGCGGCAGACCCTTGAGTCTAAAGGTTTTAGATTGAGTAGAACTAAAACCGAATATATGAGATGCGACTTTGGGGGAGTTGTATAGGAGGAGGGAGATGTGAGTTTGGAAGGTCAAGTAGTGCCTAAGAAGGATACCTTTCGGTATCTAGGATCGATGCTACAGAGGGATGGAGATATTGATGCGGACGTTAGCTATAGAATCAAAGCAGGGTGGATCAAGTGGCGACAAGCTTCTGGCATTTTCTGTGATAAGAGGGTACCACAAAAGCTAAAAGACAAGTTCTATAGAATGGCGATTAGACCGGCTATGTTGTATGGAGCAGAATGTTGGCCTACAAAGATTCGACATGTTCAACAACTGAGTGTTGCAGGAATGCGTATGTTGCGATGGATTTGCGGTCACACAAGAATGGATCGAGTTCGGAACGATGATATACGTGATCGCCTAGAGGTAGCACCAATTGAAGAAAAACTTGTCCAACATCGGTTGAGGTGATTTGACCATGTCCAAAGGAGACCTCCAGAGGTACCAGTGCATTGTGTAGTCCTAAGCCAAGCTAATAATATGAGGAGAGGTAGAGGAAGACCGAAATTGACATGGGGGAGGCAATAAAAAGAGATTTGAAAGCTTGGGATATACCTAGAGATCTATGTTTGAATATGAGTACTTAGAAAACAGCTATTGAAGTGCTTGAATTGTGACTTAGGGATCTTGGTGGGTTTCAACTCTAGCCTACCCCAACTTGCTTGGGACTGAAAGGCTATGTTGTTGTTGTTCTTCTTCTTTTTGTGATGTTCTCTCTTTCTCTTTTCTCTAGCTTCAATTTTGATTGATTTCCGATAGTTTCTGTAGCTCCTAGGTCCCTCAAAGTATTTTCTGCAATGCTGAGTCTCAAGCTGTTTGCAGGAATGACCAATTAGTACATGCACCCTCGCGTCCAGAAGGAAATGCCAAATTGATTTACTAGTCCTCATTTGTTCCTAGAAATGCTCCACTGAGTAGGATTCTTGATTTTCCTTTCTCTTTCTATGCGATTTAATTTAGTTTGTAACCAAACTAAGTTTGTAACCAAACTTTGCTATGGTTGGCTGCACACAACCTAAAATGGCCACTAATATGTGACTGGAGGGAGTCAGTTGCCTTGTTTGTGTCCAAGTCTAGCTCTTTTGGTAACACAGTTGACATGCTAATTCATCTACACATGTTGAATAAAAAAATGTGACTGCAGGATAGGAGCTAACTTTATCCTATTTGCAGCATTGTCATGATATCTTGTGTAAGCTGCATAGCTAGTAATTTTTTTTTCATGTTCCGACGTCTTGCATGGCTGTCATGATATCTTGCTGACCTCCCTGTCTAGTTTGTTATGATGTCTAGCCAGCTTTAATTTTTTCTTGTCATTTGTGCTAACACGCATTTTCCTTTGTGTATTGTGATTTGTGTCAGCCCACACCAAATTTTTGTCATTGTCCTTTTATAGAAAAAAAATTGTCTCTTGTGATTTGTGTTAACACACCTTTTCCTCTATTTATTGTGGTTTGTGTCTGCTCACACCAAGTTTTTGTCCTTGTCCTTTCATAGAAAAAAATTGTCTCTTGTCATTTGTGCTAACTCACCTTTTCCTCTATTTATTGTGATTTGTGCCTGCCAAAACCAAGTTTTTGTCCTTGTCCTTTCATAGAAAAAATTGTCTCTTGTGATTTGTGCTAATACTTTATGAACTTTGTTAATTCTGATTTATGCCAACACACATCTCATTTTTGTCCTTATCCTTACATAGAAAAAAATTGTTTATTGTGAGGCCCTGCAGGTTGATTTGCACTTAAGGAATCCTCACTACTTAAAGAATCCTCACAGCTTATTGATTTGTACTAATTAAACTATGGTGTTTTCATTGGTGATGTGATCATTCTTAGGGCCTGCATTGATAAGCAGCTTGGATTAGTGGTGTAGATGTCGTCCAAGCTATTCAGTTACCTAGTGATGTATTGCAAGTTCACACTTATACCTTAGACCTTGCTTTTGTCATTGTGTGTAAGGTATCATAAGGAACCTTGGCATAGGAAATGGTGATCGAGCAGCATGCCAGGGCCATCTGGAGGTGTGCAAGTACTTGGTTGAGGAACTAGGGTGTCATCCAAATATGGCTGCTACTAGAGGCTCATGTTAAGGTTCTTTCTACCTCTTTTGTGCTTCTGGAAATTGTATTATTTCATTGTGTGAACCTTTGGAATCTGGCAGTATGAGATATGTAAATTGTTCTCTCATATGTGTGGTTGTCTTCCAGTTTGTCATTCTTTCATGAGCTGAATTCTGTATTTATATACATATACAGTATAATTGCATTAACAGCATGTAGTATTTGCACTATCTGAAACGTGCAATTGTCATATTCCTGTTTTGTAATTTTTGTAAATTAAATGTCCTTGAGCTTTAATTTATGGGATAATTACTGATCGTGTCTCTTCTATCCTGACCTTACACATTTATGTAATTTTGAATGTAACATAGGGACCAAGCATCTTGCATTGCTATGAACAGAAAACTGGACTAGTACAGTGAGTTGTGGATGAGCTTTTTGTATGTTTAGGATCATCAGGAAGCACGTGGACTGTGAAGTTGTCAATGGTAATATACCAGCCTCATGCTGATTTAGAATCCACATTGCTAGTTTTCCCCCCTTAGTTGTTAGGTTTGCTGAAGCTGAATAGTAAAATAAGTTATTTACCATGTCTCAGGTGGAGATATATTTGGAAAAAGTAAGGTGAGTATTTGGTAGAGAATTTCTCATACTTCCTCTCTAGAAATGTTGTTTAAAGTGCTGCTATGGAGAGGATCAATTTTTATCTGTTCATATATATATATTTTTGAAACAATTTTATCTATCTGTTCATATCTCAGGGACCTTCTTGACTTGTCCAAAGACAACCTGTAGATCAAGGAAAGTAAAACCCAAGGAATTTACATTTCTGGAGCAACACAGGTCAGAATGAAGGACATGGCACCTTCCTTCCATTCTAATTTTCTGTGATATTCAGAAAGAAGTACTTGACATCAGGACCTCCATGCTTTAACTTCAATATCTGGTATCTGTTCAATTACCCATGCAGATGTCTATCCTGAACAGTTCAGATGCATTAGAGAACCTTTCTGTAAGTCTTCTTGAGCTTTACTTGGAGTGCCTTTCTATAAGCAGATACTAATTTAGGTTTGTTGATCTATTTAAATTACAGCAAGGAATTGCCAACAGTTACACCTGTCATCAATATTCGCATTTCTAAAGTGCATATAATGGAGCAGTTACAGTATGGCCCTATAGGGTTGCGAAGGCGCTGAACTTGATATTAATACAATAGAGCCTGTATTGTTCTACACGCCTTTTAACATCAGTACATACTATTCTGTTACAATCCTAATTCATGTTTTTTGTGATTGACAGCTTGTACTTCTTGGAAGTCAGCTTACCAAAAGAGATAAGCTTGTAAGCATGACGCTCAAGTACTAGGATGTCATGTGAAGCTGTGAGCTTGTCAGTAGATCCTGATTTATTGTGCTAACTCACCTTTTTCTCTGTTTTTTTATTTGTGTCTGCCAAAACCAAGTTTTTGTCCTTGTCCTTTCATAGAAAAAAAATTGTCCCTTATGAATTGTGCTAGCTCACCATTTCAATTGTTTATTGTGATCTGTGCCTGCCTAAACCAAGTTTTTGTCCTTGTCATTTGTGCTAACTCATCTTGTTCTTTGCGTACCCAGTGCAGAGAGCCCCCGCTCTGTGCGGGGTCTGGGGAAGGGTGTCAGTGGCAAGTCTTACCCTCGCCTGTGCAATGCGAGGAGATCGCGACTCGAACCCAGGACCTTCCGGTCACAGGCGGTAAGACTCTACCGCTTGCACCAGGCCCGCCCTTCTCACCTTGTTCTTTGCATACTATGAAAATTTAGGAAGCATTCCTGGATTTTTAGGGCACACCCGGAAAAACCTGATCTGGTTTTAGTGATCTTTGGTGCTATGGTACATACACCTTGAGATATAGGCCTAAATGGCCCGGGGTATTATAATGCACCACAGAACATATAGATAGTGCTTTTTTAAGCAATAGTGGGCTTCTCTAATTGCACATATATTGTCAGGCTTTTCTATTTGCACAGAAATACAATACAATTGCATTATTAAATAGTAACAGTTGCACTAATACAAATGTGCAATTTTCTTATGTGTGGTCTGAGTTTTTCAGCATCATTTAGATCGTTCATTCTTTACTCAGTAGAAATGATTATGCTTTCATTGTTATGCAGTTCGTAATGTCTTCTATCTATACTTGAGTGTGTATTCAACAAATCATCATGAAATACTAATCCTACTTTAGTGACAAGAGAGAGGAGGGGCCATGCCTGATTTTGTGCAAAGTGTTGTGTGTCAGTGTGATCTCCAATAGCAGATTATAGAGCATTACAGAACAAAGGACATGAAGGCAAAAAATACAAAATTCTGCAGGTTAGGACCTTTTTCCTTGACTGATCTTCGTATCCTTTCTTCTTCTTCATGTTTTGGTGTTTTTTCTGTGCATTTATTTACTAATTTTCACCCTTTTCTCCACTCTCGTGCTCTTTCTGGATCCAGATTTGATCGGCATGCTGGAGGGTGCAGTGGCAGAGTTGTAATTTTCTGTGTATGCATGTACGTGTGTTTATTGGGCCGATAGTTTCATTTTGGCTCAAATGAGCACCAACTTCAGTTAGCGGGTATCGGATCATGTGCCCGTTAAGGTTTGGCGGGTTGATTCGCGGACCCGATAAGTGGCTGGGTGACCGAAACGACTACAACAGATTCTGACCAATGGATGTACATCTAAAGGCTGTTAGCCATCGCCTGAAAAGTTGTTATATTTGAGGCACCTGAAATATAGTAACTCCCGCCCTCTCCTTAAAAAAAATTATGCATGTTAAACAACCCCGTCTCCTCCAAAAAGTTTATGCATCTTAAATTGATACTGCTGCTGTTTTAAAATGTAGATCTTTTTAGTTTTTTCCTTAGTAGATACTCTAACTTTAACAAAATATATAGAAGAATAGATCAACATGTAAAACATCAAATTAGTATCATTAAATCTACCATAAAAATATCTTGATAATGCAACTATTTGGTATCATGTATAGATATTAATGTATTTTCTGTAAACTTGATCAAAGCTAGAAAAAAGTTGAATTAGGCAAAGAATAATGATAAGATGGATTGTATCAACCTAGATTTTTTTAATCTTAGACCTTATTAACTAATATTTTCAAAAAGTACAATACTACTGCATACAAACGTAAATGTCCATGAGGTGCCATGGGTGGCTAAGTACACATATTTGGTACTTGCTTGTTGATTTGTGTGAGTTTGGCAAGATTTCCACTATTATTCAATTATGTGTAATTGTGTTTTAAATTATTTGTATATATTTTTTTGTTTGGATATTAATTCAGCCTTGCCAGATGTGGTGTGGCCAGCTTAATACATATGCCCACCACATGCATCTCAACTCTCAAATCGATGCAAGCCATTATATTTTTTATTTGTTTTGTAGAACTAGAAGCCTTATTCAGATCACTTTTAGATTATTACTCAAATCTTGACTGTGACAGAGATTATAATAATTTATATCATGTATTATAATAATCTAGATTGCATCCCCTCAAATCTTTATCCATACTTCTATTTTTTTTAAGAAACCGAAACTCTGCATGAGTTTCACATATAATCTCTTATACTAATAATAATAGGTTTGAGATGGATTATAGGATTTCAGTAATCTATTGGTTGAATTATTATAATCTGACATAACCTGAAGTAAGACACTCACAACGCACGTACACTAACCCTATAAACGCGCACACACACAAATCCTACCCATATGAGCATTTTCGAAGACTGGATCGATAAATCCTCGAAATTGATGAAGTCACTGTACCCGTCTCGCTGTCAACGGGAACATCATCCACCACTAAAAACATAACGCCGTTAAATCCTGAAAAATTCGCTCCCACGGAGAGTTAAATCCAGGACCTGATGTGCTACTAAGACTATTGTAATTATTAGGCTACACGCACTTTCGCATAACCTGAAGAGTTTGGAACACCTAGACATTATTTTATTGGCAACTGCTCTATTACTCCTCTTTCAAAAAACTGCACGGATCTCAAAGCATCCTATCTTACTAATTAATTTTTTTTCTCAAATATTTTTCTTTTTTGGGCCAGCCCATCCAAGCCTAGCTCATGTCCAGTCCTGACCCACGCGAGCTCTGTTTGTCCCGTCATTGGCTTTCACCTTTAGCTCCGGCTTGCTGTGAGGCTCTTGATCCATGCACGCTTGCACACCGGGCAAATGGCTCCTTGCATTTGTCCACGGAGGTGAGGCAGCTGCGGCCCCCGCGGTGTGGACACATGAGCAGCCGCTCGCCGCCTCTGCACTGCGAGAGGGGAGGCGACCGCGCCTATCTCCTTCGACGAGTAAACGGGGCCGCCACCGAACAAAAGGATCCAGGAGTTAGACCTGGACACGGGCTGGGCTTAACAGGCTGGGCTAGCTCACATGGGAATCCAGAGAAAAAAATAATAACAAAATTAATTAGTTACATAAGCTGCTTTGAGATCCGTGCAATTTTTCAGAAAGGAGAGTATCGGAGCAGTTCTCTTGTTTATATATACAGCTATATTATTAGAGTATCTCCAAGAGTTTCCTACTTTTTTCTCCTAAAAAGTTATAGTTTGGTAACTCCTAAAAAAATATTGGAAGGAAAAAATATAGTCATCTCCAAGAGTTTCTAATAAATGACATCTAAAAAATCAAATTGAGACACACGTCAACTTTTTCTGGCTTTTTTTATTTTTTTGTCACGGGAAACATATCGGCGTGCCATACCCTGAGCATCCTGAAACAAATTGCCGCCATGTGCCAAGATTGGTAATCAGAAAGCACCAGTAGGCTGCCACGCTCACACATTGCCTAGACCTTGCTGCAAGGCTGCCGCAGCGCATAGTCGAGCTTCGTCGGGCTGCCGGTGTGAGGGTTGAGCGGTGAGGAAAGAAAACAGCCAACCTCCTGCAAAACTGCACCCACACAACAGCAAGAGAGACCAAGAGCAGCGCCGGAGAAATCACGACGCGCTCGAAGATTCTGAAGCTGCAACGTGAGGAGTCCGATGGTGCAGAGTCGCTTTGCGCCGCGAGCACCATAGATTTATTATTCACTTCGACGTCGTCAGGAGTCTGGAGACACACGCACGGAACTGCCGGGGGCTCTGCGAGGCGGAGGGAGTCTTGGATCAGGCGGGGTGCAGCGAGCCTGGGCGGGGCGGCCAGCAACGCGCGAGCTCTGCGGCGGCGGCGCCGGCCGGCCGTGCACGAGCTCCACTGGCCGTGCGCGAGCTTTGCGTACACGGCGAGCAGGGCGGCCGCACCCGAGCTAGGCAGCTGCACGGGATTGGCAACGCGAGATGGGCTGCCTCGTTTTGCGCGTAGACGCGAGACCGGCGGCTAAAAAAGGCACGCCAGGATGGACTCCACGCGGGAAGGCGAATCCGCGTGACCGATGAGACGCGCAAAGTTACACGCGCGGTGACTAGATTTTCCAAGTGCCTAAATTTTAGGTCGATGGATCAGGAGTTGTTGGAGAATAATTTTTTCTTATCTTTTTAAAAATAAAGAATTAGAAAAAGATTTAAGAAACTCTCGGAGATGCTGTTACAATGATCCGAGGGTGAAACACACCACTCATCGAATGGTGGTCCCACACCCTATCTCCGGAGATATTTCAGTAACACTTCTTTTACTGGTTTCACTTTCAGCCGTACGATGATTGATGGTTCAGTGCATGGAATCTTTGGCCCTTTTATGTCTCTCTCGTCTGTTCACATGTTGCCATTCATCCCATTCCTATTGGGGCTCTTCGATCAGAGTCTGCCCCTGATCCCAGTCCCAGCCTGGGGCGGCACGGCAGCCCAATCTCAAAAAGCAAAAGGAAGTCAACGGCAGCACGGCCACTGAACAGTGCTTCCATCGATTCAAGCTAGCGACGGGAAGTCCGATCCGGCGAAGAGCTGCCGCGCCGTAGGCTCCGGCGGCCGGGGACACCGGTGAGTACGTTCTCCAAGCTCGGTCTTTCGCCGCCGTTCTTTGTCTCAAGATCAAGGGCGTCGTCGCCGACATTTTAGTTTCTCTAGAACACCAGCGCACGCACACGAGCACACAAATATATACACAAACCATCTTATACTTGTGTTCTAACAGGGACGAATTCATGGAGGTTGTGACGGGGGTACTGACGGCGCTTGTCTTCAAGCTCGGTAAACTGCTGGTCGGCGAGTACAATCTGCAGAAGGGGGTGAAGGGGGAGATCATGTTCCTCCAACCTGAGCTCCAGAGCATGCAGGCCGCCCTCAAGGAGATATCCAGATCTCCGTCAGACCAGCTTGACCGCCAGGACAGGATCTGGGCCAGCGAGGTGCGCGAGCTGTCCTACGACATTGAGGACAGCATCGACACATTCATGGTGCGCTGCGAGGGCGGTCAGCTCGCAGCGCCGGACGGCATGAGAGGGTTCATTGATAGGAGCCTTGATCTGCTGACAAGATTCCGTGTTCGCCGTCAGGTTGCAATGGACATTAGAGGCATCAAGAGGCGTGTCATAGAGGTGCGCGAGCGGCGGGAGGTGTACAAGATTGACGGTGTTGGAGCTAGGCCTGATGCTGTTGATCCTCGGTTGTTGGCTCATTACACAAAGGTGACAGAGCTCGTTGGCATCGATGACGCTAGAGATGAGCTAATCAAGGTTCTGACTGATGGGAGCGAAGCGTCCAAGCAGCATGGCAGGGTAATTTCCATTGTTGGGTGTGGAGGCCTGGGAAAGACAACTCTTGCTAATGTTGTGTACCTGAAGATTAGAGCACAATTCGATTGCTGGGCTTTTGTTTCCGTGTCTCAAACTCCTGACATGAGGAGATTATTCAGGGGTATACTCTCTGAACTTGGCAAGGACATCAACGAAGAAACACTGGATGTGAAGCACTTCATTGATGCAATCAGGAAATTCCTTCAGGCAAAGAGGTATACGAATGAATAACACAATAAATCAATAAGGCTAGCCGACAATTTTATATGTATATGAATGTTGTTTTCCAGTGTTAATTTACACCATATGTTTCACCATATTTTACCATAGCAGTAATCATTGCACGCACAAAGATTAAGTTGGTACTTAGTCCAAAAAAAACGAATCTGAATTTGCTTATGAATACCTTTGTTATGTGTACAGGTACTGCATTGTTATCGATGACATATGGGATATCTCAGTTTGGAATATGGTTAAATGTGCTTTGCCTGATAACATGGGTGGACATGTAATTATCACAACTACCCGTAATTTCAAGGTAGCTCAAGAAATTGGTGGTGCTTACAACATGAAACCCCTCTGTCATGAAAGCTCCAGAAAAATATTTTATAGAAGAATATTTGGCAATGAAGAAAAATACAAATGTCCTGATGATGAGCACCTAACAGAAGTATCTGATAGAATATTGAAGAAATGTGCCGGTGTGCCTTTAGCTATCATTACGATAGCTAGTTTGTTGGCTAATAAAGCAAGAGACAAAATGGAGTGGCTCGAGGTGTACAACTCTATTGGTACCGGACTCGAGGATAGTACAGATGTAGAGAATATGAGAAAGATTTTGGCATATAGCTACTATGATCTGAAATACCATCTGCGGATTTGCTTACTATATTTAAGTATGTTTCGAGAAGATTATGCAATTACAAAAAATCATTTGATATGGATGTGGATAGCTGAAGGTTTTGTACAATGTGAACAAGGGAAGAGCTTATTTGAACTTGGCGAGTGTTACTTCAATGAGCTCATAAACACAAGTATGATCCAGCCTGTGTATGGCAGGCATGAGGCCATGATAGAACATTGCCGTGTACATGATATGGTTCTTGAAGTTATCCATTCCCTGTCAAGTGAAGAAAATTTTGTCACCATATTGAACAATGAGCACAGCACATCTCCATGGAAAATGTTTCGAAGGTTGTCTCTTCAGAACAGCATGGTACACCATGATAGCACATTCCCTAGTATGAGCATGCTACAAGTGAGGTCAGTTATTACCTTTTCATCTGCTTTTGATCTACCGGCCCTTGCAAGCTTCAGGGTTTTGCGTGTACTAAATTTAAAAGGTAGTTATCTCCCACAAGGTTGTGATCTTAAGCATCTTGGAAATTTATTTCACTTGAGGTATTTGGGACTTGAAAGGACATATAGTAATGAGCTCCCAGATGAAATAGGAAACCTGCATTATCTACAAACATTGGACATAAAGGGAAGTAATATTGGTAGCCTGCCATCAACTGTTGTTCAGCTAAGACATTTGATGTGTCTTTGTGTCGACCAAAATACAAGAGTGCCAAATGGGATTGGGAGCCTAACAACACTTGAAGAGCTCTCAACGTTATACCTCTGCGACGAATCCACGGATATCACAGAAGAGCTGTGCCATCTAACTGAACTGAGGGAGCTAGAACTTTTCTTCTGGAACAACACCTTGGAGAAATCTTTGGTGGCGTGCCTATGCAAGTTGAGAAAAATCCAGAGTCTAGTTATCTGGGCCTCTGGTGGTGAATACAATTTTGATGCATGGGTTGCTCCTCGACATGTCCGTAGATTGCAGCTACAATGCTGCTGGTTCTCAAGGCTGCCAGATTGGATGACTCCTTCCCTTCTGTGCCTCTCCTCCCTGTGGATCAACGTGAGGGAGCTGCACCAGGAGGACCTAGAAATTCTTGGGAGGTTGCCAGCACTCCATCATCTGTATCTGATGTTGGACCATGAGAAACTCAAAATCCCTCAGAGATTCGTCGTTGGTGCTTGTTTGTTCCCATGCCTGGTAGATTGCAGGCTGATGGGATTTATGGGAGCTGTGTTCTTCCATCAAGGAGCTATGATGAGGCTCAAAAACCTTGCCTTCACGTTGTATGCAAGGGATGTGAGAGAAATTGCGAGCAGCGATGGTAGTTGTTTCGACTTGGGCTTAGGCAACCTGCTGTCACTGAAGAATGTCATGGTTTACTTCCGATCCGGAGGCGCCGGCGAGATGGAAGTGGAGGAGGCCAAGGCTGCACTGGCCCATGTGCTTGAGATTCATCCCAACCATCTCGACTATTACATATGGGGTTGAAGGTTAGCGTGCCACTGAGATGCATCCCACCCAAACCGGGCAGCCCTTGCAACTAACGACAGGAAAAGAACCTCGATCAGTTTCTCTCCTTTCTCTGTATTGCAATCTTTTCCCTGTTTTCCTCCACAAAAGAACCTCAGTATCTGTCGCAGGTTCAGAATAGTGATGGCCAATGGAAACAGGTAAACAACAGGCCGAACCCCAACCCCCCCCCTTCTTCTCGTAGCAATGATGTTATGGTTTACTCATTGCCCATAGAAATGTCACAGATCAGGATATACGAGGAGAGAAAAATGTACCGCTGTGATTGTAATTCTGGGATTTTTATTCAGATTGTAGCATTAAAAGAGAATTGGTGATACCTCACTTGTACCACCTAGTTTTGGCAAGACCTCTTCTTCAAGAGATGGTTATGAATTATCGCATACCTTCAATTATTGGTGATTAGCAGATACAACTTTTTTTATTCAAAATTGAGCTCCCAGCGACGTTTTTTTTTTTTTGAAAATCACCTCCCAGATACCTGCAATATTTTTATTAGCATTTCAACCTCTAACCAGAATATGTTAAGTTTTGTGGTAACATTGGATCACAGTGAAACTTGCAGATATTTAAGGCTTGCATGTATAACAACAATGATATGGAGACAAAGGATCAGTATACCTTTTGGCAACTGCTTCCTTTAGTTAGGATCTTCTTTTGGAACTGTTAATCTTAGGATAGTAACCCTCAGAAATTTTCAGAGGCCCAGGTATAGTGCAAGGACTGACAAGTCAAGGTATGGGCCCTGGTGGGCTTCTAACTATCGTGGGTCGTCCTGAGTACAGAAAGTGAGCAGCAACACAACTTGTATCGTGGACCTAAGCCATCTGATTATATTCTTTGAAAGACAAAATGCACTATTCATGGTCGAAGAAAATTCAAACTAATCTCCAAAACGTCAGAACCGTTACAGAGTACAAACTCGAATATACAGCCTTATGTACACTGGCAATTCAAACAGCACCTCCAAATCAATTGCTTAGGTCCTCTTCCTTCATGTTTGAGCTTTTCGCAGAAGCCGGGAGTGGGATCATAATTCTTGTATCTACTCGATGTAAAGATTGTGATTTAACAAAATCCTTCCTTTATCAAAAAAAAAAAACTAGACACTTAACATATTGACACACATTGTAGTGATCTCAATTCTAAACCAGAGCAGGGAGTTCTTACGAAGGGGAGAAAAAACAGGGCAGGGAGTAAACAAGCTCACTCAAGGACGACGATCAAATCCACCTTATCAACCACTTTACCAGGCTTTTCGTCGAACATGTCTTCAGTTATATCTTCGGCTATGAGGCTCTCATCCACTCTGGTGCTCTCGACGTAGAACTGGGATGCGCCGTAATTGCATTGCTCTGGTGCCATCTCCAGTGCTTGCAGTGTTATGTTGACACTACACTTGGATCGTGGTGGAACAATATTTTTGCTTGGCTGTGTGCGGTACAGAAGTGAGCTCGAGGTTGTAATTCTGAAGGCAAAGTAATCATCTGTATCATTAATCAGCTCAATTGTGCGAGTTATCGCCTTATTATGCTCATAGGGGAAATGCAGCTCCAGTGGCTCAATCTCAAGCATGTCCTTCAACAATGGATGTTTCTGGAAGAAAATTTAGATATGGATTAACATGACCATGTACTAAATTGCTTACGGAGGATGATGTAGCAAACACCCTTACCTGATCAAATATAGATATGTTGGTATTATTATCTAATTCGTTGAGCTCATGGATTATGGAGCATATGGGAGGTCTTCTATTTCGTTCTCTGTGCAAGCACTTCAGTGCCAATTCGAGGCATTTATGCACTTGATGGTACCACAATGGTGTATGCTTCCCTGATTTATTCCACCTATGTTTCCATTTTCTAAGTACCTGTCATTTCAGAAACAAGGTTAGAATAATTCATGGACAAAAGTTCATGCAGATTTTTTATGTGTCCTCTAGCTTCAAATATAGAAATAAACTCCCTCGGTCCTGAAATATAATGAATTTTCAGTTGGCCTAAGTCAAACCATTCTAAGTTGACCAAATTTGTAGAGAAAAATATTAATATCTAACTCAAAAAGATAAACTATAAAAATATATTTCATGATGTACTAATGAAAATCATTTGATGCCATAAATATTAATGTTCTTTTCTATAAACTTGATCAAACTTATGACGGTTTGACATAGGATAACTGAAAATCAGGACTGAGAGAGTATACAAATGACCTGGAAATATCAAATCAATACTAATAACTCCTTAGATTCAAAAAAAATACTAACTCCTTGGAGTTAAGGCAGAATCTCTCGGTTTCAAAGTGAGTTCATCTGTTTCACATGTAAAATTCCAACAAGTTTATGTGAATTTCATTCATTCCAAAGTGGGGCCCTAAACTTGGACCAAACATTTCATGCATCGAGGTAACCTTTCCCTACCTTTTTGCCTTAATCTATATCTCTTATAAAGTTAATCCCCACTACAAGTCTATCTCAACATGCAAGCCATCCACATCATTCTCCACTAACTTTATCCACATCATCTAAATCAACAAGTTCCTGGTGATGTGAAATATATTCACATACCTATGAACTCTAAGTGCACGCATAACCATTTAGGAAGAAAAATGTTTGAACGATTATAAGAGAAATGCTTGGTTAGCAACAATCTTATTACTATTAATTGGAGGCCCCCAACACAGTCTCCCAGATTACCAACATCTGCTATCATAAAAAAAACTTGAATAAGAAAAGGCACACCTATATAACCTTGTAGCTTAATTACTAACTTCTTCCTGTATTAATAATAATAAATGAAAAACTCAAAGTAAATATATATTCTGTTTGTGTAATATGACATTAAAAATGTAAGTTGTTACCTTTGATGAATTTATATATTTGATAGAAACATTATAATGTATACATGGTGCGGGTTGAAATATTTATGTCATTGTAGTGATATGCATATAGACTATAACCAAGTCTTCATGCTTAGTAACTAGTATAATTTTAACAAAATAAAAAATGAGAGTTAATAAAAGGTACAATAAGCATTGGAGCTCCAACTTAACATGTGGATAATAAAATTTTTGGCAACTAAAAAGATTGAAAGTTGCAATAAAAAATCTACATTCATATGCCATGACACATGGGCTCTGATAACTGCCGACATAATTTAATATAGGTTTCAACTAAACACATGTTGAAGACATAAGAAAAGAGAAACAACATAAATATAAAATGGTGAAACATATATAATAATTCATAAATTTCTTACAAATAGAAGAGAGAAGAGACATAGATTATCCGATGGTATTGTGTTAACAAATTAATAGAGATAGAAAGAGTGCAAGAAGATAAAGGAAATTTGATTAGTTTGAGGTATCAAACTTGTAACACCCCCGGTGTTACGCACCTGTTAAGCAGAGGTTCAAACTTAATGAATGTGTTAACTAGCATTTTCATGTGTTTGGTTATATAAAAGTCGCATAAAAAAGATAACGTACACGTTTGTTTGAATCACTTTTGTGAATAAAATCAATATGCGTGATGCCAACCAACCTTGCTTTTTGTTCTTAAACACCTCTAAATGATATTTTCGAATAAAAGTTGTTTAGGGTTTGTTTTGGAAAAATGTGAAGAAAATTATTAAAAATGCTCCAAAAGCCTAATTTGTTTTAATTGCTTAATAGCCTTTTGAGAACTAAATAAATAATTATTTTATAAAAACTGTAAAACATGTTGGTGTGAAAAGCTTAGTTTAAGTTATGAACTTTGTGGTAGGGTGTTTATTTGTGCCTAGTTTGCGTGTTTCATAGATTAATTAGTGCTCTAAGCCCGGTTTGTTCACCGACGCTGCTAGTTTGATGCTCCACGTTCTCCGCTGTTTGCTATGCAGCTAGTGTTGGGGAAAAAATAAAAGTTGGAGTTTGAACATAGAGGAAGAGCTCTGCAAAGTTTGGTGTGTGTTGGCTACAGGTTGGACCTTCAGAATAGCAGTCGAACAGGGGCAGTTCGGAGTTTTTGTTCAGAATTCTTGAACCTTGTTGGTAGCCTGACATACCAAAGTTTGAGCACGTTTATCTCCTACTAATCCTTCATGCTAATGACCTTGGTCCCGTAATAAGTGTGGAAGTTTAGCCGGAGGTTAAGATCTTTTGTTACCGTAGCCGGCTTCAAATCTGGACGGAATATGCTGAAACAGTGAGGTCAAGGGGAGCAAATGGCACTGCCCACGCCCTTACCCTGCTCTGCCGTCGCCCACGCCCTGCTCTGTGCGCGCACAGGGGCGCCCATGCCACCCTGTCCTACCGCGCGTTTAAGGGGGGCGCCGCACTGCTGTCCTCGCGCCCTGCTTGCTCTCCCTTGCTCTGCTCTTGCCGGCGTAAGGCTCGCCATGGCCGCCCGAGCCCCTGCTGCCGCCGCCGGCCGTTCCCGCCTCTACGGTCCGCCTCCGCCCTGACCAAGCGTACCCTCGCGTTCGCCACAACCTCCCCGCTCCCATCGGCTCGCTCTTCGGGCCAAGCCACGCCAAGGACCCCGCCCGTCGCGGCTACTGCTGTCTGCCACCGCGGCGGATGATGCCGCCTCCGCGGCCGTGCTCCTGCAGGCCGCGGCCAGGCGTGCTGCGTCCGCCTGCGCGTGTGGCCAGGTCCGCCGTCGCCCCCACGCACCACCGTCGTCGTCACCCGGCTCGCCCCTTGCCGAAACGACGGGCACCGCTGCTCGTGGCCCCGTCCTTGCGGGCCATGGCTGAGCAGGTTGCGCCCCCCTACAGCCGCGTCCAGGGCCACCGCCACTCTCGCGCACCCCGCCGGCCTGCTGGACGCTGCCGCCGAGCCCTCCGCGGCCCTCCTCTGCTCGGTGAAGACGGGGAAGAAGAAGAGAAGGAATAGAAGTTTTTCCAGGATTCCCAATGTAAATCTCGTCACTCAAATGAAATGAATAGTGCTGCATAGTGTTTTTCTTTTTCCCTTTTCAATAAATCGGTTGAAACTTTGGAAAATAATAGTAATTCGTAGAAAAATACTAAAATGGCAAACCCAGTTTTGTTGAGCTCCACATAAGTAGATCTATGCAGTAGATACATAATAATATGACATGTTTAAGTAGAAAAGTTTGGATATAGATGGTTGCCTATGCTTTTTAGTGCTAAATTCATATCTGTAGTTATGCGAATCCAATTGCAGTGGAATTTTTATGGTACACTAGTATTGATGTGTGTGTTCTATGGTAAAAGTTTCATATACAGATGATGCGTAGTTTCTGAGTGATTGATTTATATTGTAATAGCCTTGTTTAATAATTTTAAAGTAGTTAAAAATGCATAAAAATGGGAAAATTGTGTCTTCTATGTTTTATAACTGTTATTATGTCCTATGAACCCATGATATGGCTCTGGTGTCTAATAAAATGTTAAGTTATAGATTTATCTTGGTGTCACATGCTTGATTACAATTAAATCTTGATTAACTTCTTGTTATTAAATTCTTCTTCCAAAAATTATGATATTCACACAGTAGCTATGTTTAGTTGCGATGAACCTACAATCGATAAAAATTTTCGTCTCTAGAATAGATGTTTGAGCCATCACATTTTTATTCGGTGTTTATGCTTAAATAAGTAAATAGCTTTAATATGTGATTCACCTTTTGTTTGCAACATGTTTGCTATGTTGTTTGTACCTCACGTGATCTAGGTGAAGTGTTACGCATCTCTGTTTGGTAGTATTTATATGCTTAGCATGTTTTTTGTATTGCATTTACGTGTTTAAATATAATAATCGTCTCTCTAGAAGGTCTCTGCGGGAAGATATGAGAGTTGACCTAAGCACGATGACTACTCTCGTTCACCCTTTAACACGTGTTGTTTGTCCTTCGTGTTTGTAAATGTCTTTGTTATGCCAGTGTCACTTAAGCATGCATTGCATTTGCATATCATTTAGGAGCGATGATAAATGGATGGATCAACTAAAGGATGTTGGTGTCAAGCGGGAAGATGGTGTATTGGTGACCGAGTACAGAAGATGGAGATGGTCGGATCATGTCCCAAAGATGGAAGAATACTAACTTAGTAGAGTACAAGTTACCTAGGCAAGCCCCGGTGCATGACCTATTGATTTAAAACACTTTTTTTGTTTATGTTGCATTAGGTGTAGGAGTTGATTGGAACCTACATGCATAAATATCCTGACCTATGAGTCCTACTAGCTAATAGGCTCGAGTAGCTGCTTTTGCTTAGGGACTCGGTAGATGTGAGCGACCTGCTGTTGCTTGCAATAGGTCCACACTTTCTTATCTCATAAATGGAGTTGGGAGGATAATAACTTGAGACCGAGCGGGACATAGTGTTGGTGAGGCAACACGACATGGAGGTTTTGGGTGCGCTTTTAGTCCCGCCTGTAAGGACCGTACCGAAAGGTGGGCAATATTGGACATGTCGAAAGTACCAAACACATATTAGGATCCAGGGCTTATTGTTGATTCGAGAAGACCTAGGTACCTCTCTTGACCTAAGTGTCGGGCTTACACTAGTCGATTAGGCTAGGGCGGCGCAGATGGTTGAGGGTCAAGGCCACAGAATTGCGGCGGGGTTGTAGTGTGCTGGGGTTGTTGACTCTCTCGGTTGGCCGAGTAGGTTCAGACTTAGTAAGCAAATTAGGCAAGGGCTAGTCTTGCATGGGCTAGTGTCCGTGCAAGGCGTGTGTTTAGCGTTACCCAGCTGGATGTACATCGATTCGAATCACCGCAAGTCTCTCTCGGATATGAGAACCTTGATCCTTTCCCCACCATCGTAGTAACAACTTGAACATGGAGGATGATGGAGAAGAGGATGAACATGGACGCTATTTTATTGCTTACCACATGCTTGAAAGTACATCAGGCACTTACATAGAATGGTTATTAGTTAATGAACCTAATCTTGATTGCTAAAACTTGAACATAAGGATGCACTATTTGTAAGCTTCTCTGCAAAAATAACTTAAAAATGTGGTATTCGAGTTCTCCCGTTGTAAGTTTTATTCACTTCTTTATGATCCTGATGAAAATGTGGTATTCGAGTTCTCCCGTTGGGTGTACTCGACAGACTACCGGGTTTAACTTGGTCTCTTGTGTATTTACTGTCAAATGGCTGACAAGTACACTTGGAATTAGGTTAAATTGGGCGGTTCTGCCACAAAACTTATCAACAAACTTCTAATATTTATGTCTTGTAAGATTATAGTCTGGGCAGGAGAACGAGTTGATGTGCTAGTTAGAAAAATTACACTTACCCCAAAAATATTAGGCTTCTCCTTACTTCCAGTTACCAGCTCTCTAATTATGACACCCAAACTATATATGTCACTATAGATGTCTCTCTTATGTGGCGGTGGCACGTCAGTGCATTCTGGAGCAGAATATCCTCTGCATAAGACAGAACCCATTATGACATGATAATAAAGAAATTAAAAAAAATACCATAGAGCAAAAGAAGAAATGTGCCCCGCTCCAAATATCAAATTGCTCCCGCCCCATCCCCACCACACACACACACACACAAACAGCCTTTAAATTGCCTAGAGTGCCAGCATCTGATGGCTCTCACCTTCTACACTCCGAGCCAATCTCACCATTGGCTCTACATTTGAGTTTTAGGATGTCAAAAATTTAGGAAAGATAGAAATTTTGGCTGATTAGTGACTCAGAAACCTAGAGACACTCCCGTGATTCAACCTGGTCTGTCCTGACAAAATTCATTGAGCGTCCCTAACTGTCTCATTGAAATCATACCTTTTTACCCACCTTTGTGTGCCTGTTAATTAACCTTTGGAATGCCAAAGTGAAATTTTCATGAAACACTTGTGGAAGGAAGAGTGATGTTTTAAGGAACTTACACCCATTGAAGACTTCTATCACTCACAGTTATGAGTTCTGATATACCAAAACCTGTAATCTTTGGAACCATGCGATCATCTAGTAGTATATTGGATGGTTTGAGATCCATGTGTATAATATGCTTTTCCTTGTGAAGATAACATAAACCCTGACATATTCCCTTAATTATCTGAAAACGTGTATCCCAATGAAGTCCCCTTAATTCATCTGCAAAAGTAATATAAAAAGAGTATGATGGAGTGCATTATCTTCCGATATTTGCTTTATGCTTGCTAAATTGCATGTATACCAAATGATGGGACATTTCTATTTTTTTTCCGTTCACTTCGATTGAATTGAAATAAAATGAAACAAAAAAAAAAGGGCGTACCCAGTGCAGAGAGCTCCCGCTCTGTGCGGGGTCTGGGGAAGGGTGTCTGTGGCAAGCCTTACCCTCGCCTGTGCAATGCGAGGAGACCGCGACTCGAACTTGGGACATTCCGGTCACAGACGGTAAGACTCTACCGCTTGCACCAAGCCCGCCCTTCGAAACAAAACAATAGTACAAAAATGAAAAAAAATACACATGCCTAGGTATTGCTAAGTTTTTTTATTGTACCAGAAATATGCTTCTTTAGGCTGCCATTGCTTAGATACTCAAAACAAAGCAACCTTTCTCTTATCTCCGTGTTGGTAGTTTTCCCATGTATTGATGCCTCTTCTTTTGCAGCATAAGAACAGTTGCCTAGAAATCGTACTATGTTTTGGTGCTGAGCCGTCATTGTGATTTTAACCTCCCCATGAAACATCCTATCATTAATTTTGAGGCTCCCAGAAAGCCTTACTACAGCAACAACCTGCAGAATGCCCTGTTTAACTTGACTTATTAGCATGACCATGAGCCTTAGCCCTTAGAATAAAGTTCAGCTTTGTTGTGACGAAACATGAAAGAGAATCAATGGAAGTTAATATTACCTTGAAAAAATCTCCAAATTCATTATTACCCATCTTTCGCTCAACAGAAAAATTTTTAGTCATGAACTGTAGAAGTGAATATGATAGATTGTTGGGCTTCCGCCTCCCCTCAAGTATATGCTCCAGGGCATTAAGATCTTCATATATAGCAACCAATCTAAGTAAACAACATACTTTAAAATTAGAGGAACTTGTCTTTTCAATCTGGGACTGAACTCAAGTGTAAATACTAGATTGTTTGGAAGCGACCCCATAATTCAAGTAGCACTAAAGTTATACTATGTAATATTTATATGCTGTATTCTTTTAGAAGTGACCTTGCTTTGATGTTATGTTGTGTCCATTGAGGCACACAATAAGCATTGATATGAAAATTTAAATTCAACCCTGATTCAGCTTCCAAACATCAATTGCATGGGACTATGGGCCATATCTGGTCATTTAGATTGTCAAACCAATTCGTAGCATGACATGTCTCAAAGAAATTATTGGAAATGCAGGGCTTACATTGCCAGGTTCTCGATAAAAACTGCAAAAAGAAAAGGGTAATTGGGATTACTTGTGGGGTTGGGTACTATGTATGCTTAGGTTCTCCAGGAAATTAGGAGGGAGGGAAGGGAGGAAACTGGATAAATGATTACCTCCCCCCAACAAACAGACACCTCTTTTTTCCATGACAGTATGATAATTTGGAGAAAAATAAAAAAATAAAGGCTGCGCCTGTGGGGATTTACTTATAATTTACTACCTGGAATGTTCATTGATAGTTCGTTCAGGCAGCGCACGGAATCTTTGCACCACCTATGATTCAGAATATAATCAACAACTTTCAGTATAAAATTAGGATACAATAAATACAAATAAACATACTCAGTAACTTCTGAAGAGCACGCACGCACGCTGTTAGGTCTAACATCGAACCGGCAGTTATCCTTATCCTATTACTGCTGGTTCTGTCAATGAACCGGCAGTGATATCGTACTATCAATACAGGATGAAGAACCGGCAATGATATGCGAGCACCTCACTGTCATTTGCCCTCTGTCAGACCCAATTCTGGTAGAGATGCTGGTTTTTGACCCGGCAGTGATCCTCTCCTAGATTAGTGACATACAAGAATCACACACAAGACATAGCATATTACTTCTCAACAAACATGTGTATAGATCTATTTGCTATGTGCTCTTGTTCCTACATCCCCTAGCATAGGCGAGGTTCAGGTGTATTCCCAGATCATTGTACATTATCTAATCATTGACACTTAGGTATTTAAGTTTTCAGTTTCCTCTATGAAGGTTTTAGGTGGATACACAGATACACCAGTTGAGGTCTTGTTTGGATGCGCATGTATTCATCTCAATCCACATGTGTTGAAGTGGATTGGGGTGGAATTGAACTAAATTCCATTCCATTCCACTCCAACACATATGGATTGAGGTGGATACACATGCATCCAAAAAGGCCTTGAGTGGATTATGCACAGGATAGATCCACATGTAAATTCTGACATAAAAAGATACGTCACTGCATATTTTACTTGAATGAATATACCTGGTACAATGAAGACATTGGGTCATTTCTTGGCTCAGTATTAATAGACGGAGGAATCATTTGAATCATAGTTTCTGTCTCATCTAGCATAAGTATTATGTTATGTATAGTAGGTCTGCTATGTGGGTCATGGTCACAACAACTCCGTGCTATTTCAATGCATTTCTTCAGTAGTTTGCAGTCTCCATCTAATGATTCATGCCACTGCAAAGTTTAAACATATAGTAAGGATGACATCATCTGTATGTTGTAAAAGAGAAAGTATACTCAATATATGCCACTACAGATATTCGATAGGACCTTCAAGAATCTCCACAACTGGATTAGTAAATAAATGTTCAAAAGGTAATATATACCATTTAAAGGTGTCCATAAGATGTGCAGCGAAACTGTACTGACTCGGATCTGACCAAATATACAAGAGACTGAACACTACGGTATAGAAATGTATGTGTAAATTTGTGATAAGACATATTTCCATTATTTGACTTTGATTGACACATCCCTTGACACCCATTGCCTATATGAACGAATAGCTGCCTGGTGTTCATTCTTGAAGAGCCGCATCCGTTTGTACCAGGTTATGGCTGCACTTCAGGTGAAAACAGTAGGCATTGCCATTCAGTTTTTTAACTCACTAATACACTAACGCTAAAGTAAACAATGAACTACAACTTAACGATCTTTGTCAATCTAATATGGCCGCTTGTTACCTTCTCTGGACACTCCCATGTTGAGCCACATTCTCCATTACACAGCTTTGCTGTCCCCAACCTACCTAGCATCACCCTTCCCCTTCTCGAACTCTCTGCCGCCATGTGTTGTCCTGGACAGCTGAAAATTAAACTCGTGTTGCATAAAACCAGGCACACCGCCAAGGTGACTGCTCGTGCCATGGTGGAGGCTATGCTTCTATGTCTATGCAATCAACCATTGTAAAGCTAATGTACACGCTTTTCTGCTGCCACCATAGACCATTGACCCTGGAATCCAACTATGGTTGTTTTACTCTAGCTTTTTTTTTCTTTTTTTCTGTTGTGATCAAGTCGTTGCAAACTTGACATTCAGCTGAAAGAAATTTTGAGAAACATTACCATTTATCAGCCAAAATATTTATGTGAGTTCAAACTTCAGAGTTTTATCTTGTTTAGGAAACAAGGAACTAATCCATTTTCTTAAAAAAAGGAAACATAGAACGGAACGGAACGTCAAACTCCTGTTTGGCTTAACTTATAACCAATTACTTTTGCACAGTTAAGATTGACCGCAACCCGCTACCATTCCTCCGCCAACAGAAAACACACAATAAAACCTATAAGAAGCTTTTCACTACTCCTTGTATAGGATATCCTTTATAGTGATATAGTAACGAATTCCAAGTTTGATGTAAAAAATGTGCTAGGAAGGTAAGCAATGTAAATATCCTTACATTTTCAGTAGGAGTTTCATCACTCTGAGTAAGTATTTTTATCATGATAATGCCCAAACTGAATATATCGGTCTTGCAAGTTATTTGTTGATTATCTATTAGTTCTGGTGCCATATAACCCCTGCAGCAAGGATTATAGCATAAAGCAGTTTTTCACAAATTAGGTACCAAGGAAAAGATTGTGGTGCCCAGAGGACGAGCTTACGGTGTTCCACCAACATTTGTAGTGAATATTGTGGACTGTTTTCCATCAATGCACCTTGACAGACCAAAATCGGTAATTTTTGGCTCCATCTTAGCACCCAGAAGCACATTTGCAGGTTTGAGATCCAAATGATAAATGTGTTCTTGATGAAGATAACCCAAACCCTGACAAATCCCCTTAATTATTTGATAACGCATATTCCATTCATATCCATGAGTTTTTTCTGTAGAAGTGAAGAACAGCACAAAAATAATGAATTTGTTGGTTGAATATTGACAAAATAGAAGGTTTCACTGTGATGAAGCTTTCAAAATCATAAGACTTAAACAATAATCACTACAAGTAAATTTAGTTAGTTTATACACACCTTTTATTGTATTAATAAAAAAATTTGAGATCCAAATTGGAATCCCATGTAGGTTAGATGGTTTGAGCAGTTGCTTGAATATTTTGAGAAACGATTTGAAAGGAATGGAATTGATATGATAAGACATTGAATTAGCTACATCTTTTTTTCACGATCATGCTCATGCATGAAATTGGCTACATCTCACATGCTAGGTGAATGGATTGCTGATGCGGTGAGGTAAATAGAGTATACTCCATCCATCCCAAAGTGTGCAATTCTCGCTCTTTGATGAGCCAAACAATTATACAACAACAACAACAACAACAACAAAGCATTTAAGTCCCAAACAAGTTGGGGTAGGCTAGAGTTGAAACCCAACAGAAACAATCAAGGTTCAGGCACGTGAATAGCTGTCTTCCAAGCACTCCTATCTAAGGCTAAGTCTTTGGGTATATTCCATCCTTTCGAGTCTCCTTTTATTGCCTCTACCCAAGTCAACTTCGGTCTTCCTCTGCCTCTCTTCACGTTACTATCCTGACTTAGGATTCCACTACGCACCGGTGCATCTGGAGGTCTCCGTTGCACATGTCCAAACCATCTCAACCGGTGTTGAACAAGCTTTTCTTCAATTGGCGCTACCCCTAATCTCTCACGTATATCATCGTTCCGAACTCGATCCCTTCTTGTATGCCCGCAAATCCAACGCAACATACGCATTTCCGCGACACTTAGCTGTTGAATATGTCGTCTTTTCGTAGGCCAACATTCTGCACCATACAACATAGCAGGTCTAATCGCCGTCCTATAAAACTTGCCTTTTAGCTTCTGTGGTACCCTTTTGTCACATAGGACACCAGACGCTTGCCGCCACTTCATCCACCCTGCTTTGATTCTATGGCTAACATCTTCATCAATATCCCCATCCCTCTGTAGCATTGATCCTAAATATCGAAAGGTATCCATCCTAGGCACTACTTGACCTTCCAAACTAACATCTTCCTCCTCCCGAGTAGTAGTGACGAAGTCACATCTCATATACTCAGTTTTAGTTCTACTAAGTCTAAAATCTTTGGACTCCAAAGTCTCCCGCCATAACTCCAGTTTCTGATTCACTCCTGTCCGGCTTTCATCAACTAGCACTACATCGTCCGCGAAAAGCATACACCAAGGGATGTCCCCTTGTATGTCCCTTGTGACCTCATCCATCACTAAAGCAAACAAATAAGGTTCGAATAAATTTATACAGAAAACACTAACATTTGTGATACCCATTAGATTAACCATAGAATATATTTTCATAGCAAATCTATTTACACTAAATGTTGATATTATTTTCTATAAACTTAGTCAAACTTAAGAAAATTTGACTTTGTTCAAATCTAGAATTGCATTCGTTTTGGGATGGAGGGAGTACATGGAGATGAATTGAGTAGCAAATTTATACCTTTTAGGTAATGCTGAAGATTCCCATTTGGTGCATACTCAAAGCAGAGGAACTTTTTATGTGCCTCATCGATAATCATGGCTTCTCCTTTTATTTCCATCACTTGTCCTAGTGTATATGCACAATAGCCCAAAAGCCTTACAATATTTTTGTGTTTTACCTTCTTTAAACAATTAAATTCGTCCAAAAATAGCTTGTTAGAAAAATCGTTCCGTGTGGAAAGCTTTTTGACAGCAACCATCCCATTTTGCAGACTTCCCTGTTTAACATTCCCGGCCTCCAAGCATTACATATTTGCTCTGTTCAGGCAATTATATGGAACATTACTGTTGCGGAGGCAAATGGGAAGAAACAGCATACCAGGTAAACCACTCCGAACGCACCAGTACCAATCTCTTGAGAAAAATTTTTTGTAATCAGTTCTATGAGTGAATACGATATATTGACGGGTCTTGCGCTTGCATCACTAAGTATGCGCTCCAGATCTTCAACTTTGTTTGCTTGATCACTAATTTCTGTAAGACACAAAATACAGTTGAATAAGGCTGGCCACAATTTTTTCCTTTTCAGGTGAAAAGCATATTTTCTGAAGAATATATGACTTTTCAGATAAATAAATCACGATCTTGAAGGAGAAAAATTGATAATAATTAGTAATTATGCTTGCATGATGTTGCCGTAAGTATCTTCTCATTGTGTGGTAGATGATCTAAAAGAAAATATATATGGCCTTTTACTTTTTTTCATCCAAAAAAAGACGATCTGAATGACCTTGTTGCTTACTTATCTTTCATATGAACATGTATGATCTAGATTATTGTGACATGTTGTTCTCATTTATAGTAGGATGTTGTAGGTTCTTCCACATGTCTAAGGTGCATTCTAACTAGTTGATCGGAGTCCATTGGTAGAGAGATTATGTGATCATACCTTTAAAGTTTGGTTGAGATGTCGCCTCATGTGTCCTTTGGTTTGGCACAAACAATGTTGTAGTGGGCTTAAACATTCGTCCTGTCACAATGCAATGGACAGTGGCTTGTCCCTGGTACTCTAAAACAAAAGATAATGTGGTGATATGGATCTCCTTTGCTTTTTCTTTGGGGTTCTTATTTTGATAGGGATAGTCAACGGAAGTGCATCCTCTAAAAAATTGCGTTAAAAAAAGGTGCATCCTCTAAAAATTTAAATAGAGTTCACTTGATGTGGCCAATCTAAATAGGTCAGTAGATGTCAGGGAACAAACTTAAGGAATTAGTTTAATCAGTCAAATATTTAAAACAAAAGTATTTCCAAATACATGGAGCATATTATGGAAAGGGGGGTAATGTGCCAAATAGATATGTTACTAGTTAAAATGTCTAGAGTTACTGTATTCACTGCAAAAGTAATTTGGAAGTTTCTTTACGGAAAAGAGCCTTGTGCGTGCGGTAGCCTTTTGGAAGTTTGGAACAAAATATTCTTTACGAAACCTTGGAAGATTTAAGTTCCTGTAAAAGCTCGTACTACCTGGAAGGGGGCTTTACCTTTTGGATGTTGGAAGACGTTAATAGAAGATTTGAAGCTCATTCTCGAAAGAGCCCGATACTGTAGATCTGTTAAGAACGGATAATCGCGAAAACAGAGTTAACAAGGCATTCAGATGGAGTTGTAGAAAGTGTAAAAAGCGGGGGAGGATTTATCGTTCCAAAAGGATTCGGCGACGAGTTGGGGCTTTCAAAATCACTAACCTGAACTACAGCTTCTGAGTGAAAGCACTAACCTGCGGAGAGCTTGAAGGTCCGGAGGGACACGAAGAGCTGGAGCAGCCTGGAGGCCTCGAGCAATGCAAGAGGAGAAAGTGATGACCGTTGACTCCGAGCTAGTCTCGAGTTCTCAATTGGGGGCGCTTGGTTCCCTGGACAGCTTTGGCTTGCCTCACCTTGCCTTGCTAGCGTGAGCAAGGAAAAGCTTGCCAGGCCCGGGCGAACTTATTTGGCTCACCTGCAGCAGCAAGGAAATTCTTACAGGCATAGAAATCGAGGTTGGCAAGGTCAGGAATCCAAACAAGCTGCCCAAGTTATTTTCTAGCTGGGCAAGGTAAAACAGTGGCGGGCAAAAGTTCCAAACAGGCCGGAATTGGATATTGTCCTTGGGAATTAATTTGCATTAATAACAAGGGTATATTTGAATTACATGGGCTAACAACTTAGCAGCTAAAAATTAGCTCCAGTTCATTTAAAAAGAAGAACTACTAGATAGACTAATTTTTAACCAAGTCCTTAGCTAGCTGTTAGTTCATTAGCTAAGTGCAACTAGCTAATAAGGACTAATACTTCTTGCTAAGGACATATGCCCTTTTTAGCCTGAGATCCAACGATATATGGTCTAATAGTGAGATGGCTAAGCCTTAGGCGATTCAAATAGACCCTAAAGAGATAACTCAATATTTTAAAACCAACTAATTTTAGATACAACTAAATTTATAATGTCAAATAATCATCATTATAGATTAATTATAAATATATTTTATAATACATGTCCTGAATATTGATATTCTTTATAAACTTAACCAAACATTGTTTCAAGCGCAAAATTGTAATCTCACGTTCTCCAGATGCTGATTGGTCGGACGGTGTATTGGCACAATCTCATTGGCTCAGCATTGCTGCTGGCATCACTCATCACGCGCGTTACTGGTTGGACGGTGCTGCCACCTACCAAGGGACCCTGTACCTGGCCGGCCTGGCCAGGCCAGCCCAACTGGCCTAGGCCTGGGCAGGCCTGTTTCAAGTGGTACAACAGCACGTGTTTGCGCCTATGTACCCAGTGAGCCCGGCTCAGGCGAGGCTGTGTTTGTCATCGAAGAGGCAGCCGGGCTGAGAGGCTAACTGCCACCAACTACCACATCGAGATAGTGTTTGTCATTTGGCTGTGGTCGGCCAGGCCCATAACGACAAACAGAAATGGACATGAATGAAAGGAGAATGAGGTTGCTCTTCCATAACCGTTACAACAACAAATCAAAGTTTCAGCATGAAATAGTTGGCCTCAGACATGCTAATTTAACAATTCATGGCATTACTAGCTACATGGGATAATCAAAGTCAGTAAAGAAGAACAGAAGCATGGGTCAGTCAAGTTTTGAAGGCAACAAACGAAAAAGTTCACAGAAACAGATAAGAGACAGCAAAATGATATGTAGCCAACTAATGCATCGATCCATTGTGTCATCATTGACCAAAATACAACAACCATCAGCCTTGACAAGCCGAGAAGGGCAACAAGTTAACAGAAAGCATGTAGCCAGCTAATGCAGTCATCCTATTGTGTCATCATCGGCTTAATTAAAACAACAGCTGTGGCACATGAACAGCTTGAGTGACAGACCAACTACAACCATAAACAAGATCAAGATGACAGCATTTTTGCAACAGCCTTGCAGCCCAGGTGAATGAGGATAGATTTCAGAACCTTAACCTGTCACCAGTTCATGGGATGCTGATGCATCCCCATGAGGGGCATGAATTAGTAACAGCAAGGGTTCTTGAGGTACCCTAGCATTAAAATCTCTAAGAGCATCATCATAGTTGTTGTACTTCTGATAGATAGCCCCTTCTTCCCTAAGCACTTGCTTAGCACACTCATACCATGTAAAATAAATTCCAGGTTTTTTCCCTTCAAAGACCACATAGCAAGGAGGCATTCTCTGAAACCAACCAAATATAGAACATGTAAGTGGTCTGAATGACATGCCTCAGTCAACCATTCAGTTTGAATGATGGTGAACATCATCGGCAACTTGATAAAAAAATTAGCCTCAGCTGTTATTTTCCTTGTTTAGTCATTGGCGGCTACCAAGAATTGTAAGAACCAAATAAAGAGGCAAATAAACAACAGTTGCACTCACTGTCATCAGCCATCACAAGAGGATGTTGTTGCTGTGGAGTACAACTGAGCAAATAAAGAAGAAAGCACAACACTGTAAACCATCAAAACAAGAATAAGGTAGCCACCTCAAGTTTGTTTTATGCATCATAGGCCTTTAAACCCTATAGTTACCACCAAAGGCATAAACAACAAAAATAGGCAACTAGTTATCAAATAAAAAGTAGTCAACAGAGGCTATAAATAAGTTTCTTACAATACCAAGTTCAGCCCAACAGCCAAGGGCTCAAATGTTCCCAAATCCTTGCCTATTGTTAGCCACCCTCCTAGGCAAACTACACCATCAAGGTCAAGTGTCAAAAGAACAAGCAGACTGCACAAAAGGTCCTGTTGTCAAAAGAAAAGAGTGGGTGAGGGGGGTGGAGGAACTATATATCTCTACAGTCAACCCCCTCCTGGCCTTCTAGCCCTTCATGTGTAGTGGAACTACACATAGTAGTTTTTGGCCAGGAAGGTCCTAAGCCAAAGGGCCCTGTGGGCATCACTCATGTTCACAAAGCCCCTGCCTTGGGCCTTATTGTCCAAGAGGAAGGTGTCAACAATAAGTGCCTCCTCACTGAAGCCAGGCATCTCCATCACAGCAAGGTACAGATTGACATCAACATGGGCAGGTCCAGTCTCCCTAAGAGCATTGGCCACATTGTTCACAGCATCTGACATGTTAGTCAACATGAGCATCTCCTCCTCAGAGAAGTTCCCTCTCTTCCTCTTTGGGCCAGCAGCTGAGGAGGTAGGAAGTAGTTCAGTGGCCTTGCTATCCCCTCCCTGTTCAATAGGAACTGTGGTGTGGGTCAAAGGAGGACCATCAGCCTTGGCACCAACACTATCAGCCTGGTTCTGCCCTAAGGCTTCACCAGACCCAAGTGCAAACTTGCTTGTGGCCATGGTATTAGCAAAGATAGCCTCCATCTTAGTGTAGAACCTAATAGGGCAGTTAAGAAACTCTGCATCTTTAGGATGGTCCTATAGAGTTGGGCAAATGTAGTTTAAGAAAGGCAAATATAGGTAGTCAAGGCAAAGATGAGATCAAACTGCTACCTTGTAGTGGCCAAGGTAGTGCTCTTGCTCAAGCATGATAGCATGAGCCTGGTCATCCCAAAGAGCAGTACTAAGGTCCTTCAACTTGCTCACCCTAGCCCATTTCTGCCTCCACTTCCTCAAGTGGTTGTACACTTAAGTTGGGCTAACAACCTTCCCACAGAACTGCTTGAGGGCTTTGGCCACAGAATTCACATCTTTGTCCTTGAAAACCTTCTCAGGCCTGCTACCATCACTAACAAGGGCAGCCATCCTCCTTAGCACAAAGCTAGAGGTGGTGTTGGTCCACCTCATTGCCCTCACAGCCCCATTCCCAGCTATAGGAACAGCAACATCAACAGGGTTTGTTGCACCTAGAGCAGCACCAGCACCAGCACCAGCTGCAACAGGGGCAGCAGCACTAGCACCAGCACCAGCTACAACAGGGGCAGAACCACCATTGATGAGCTGCTCTATCACTGAAGTACCAGCAACAAACCCACCCTCAAATGCACCTGAATCCATCCTAGGACTGGCATGTAATGAAATCAACAACAGAATTAGTCAAGAACAGGCTGACAACAATATTAACAGTTGTATGAACTAACCACAGACTAACAGATCATGAAGAACAGAATGTTTCAAGAACAGAATGAATGAAGCATAAAATTGGTCTCGGCTTTGTCCACCAAATTATTACATCACCATGACACACATGAGTTCCATAGCAGGGTACAGAAACTAAATTCAAGAACATATTACATCAACTAGTGTTTGTTCCCCTCCCTTCCCACATAGCATTGCAAATGGCATCCCTTATTTCAGCCATGTCAACAGAGTCTTGGTCCAGATGGGCTGGGGGCAGGTTGGTTGGATCAGCAGAAGTAGCGAAACCTTCCTCATCAGGAACTACTTCATCAATGCCAAAACCTAGGATCTAGTTATGCAAAATGGCACAGGCAACTACAAGCTTCACTTGTGTCCTATACTTGTGGAAGGGTTTGTTGTCCAAGATCCTAAACCTGCCCTTCAGTGCACGTATAGCCCTCTCCACAGTCACTCTAAGTGATGAGTGCCTAAGGTTGTAGAGCTCCCTTGCATTGGTGGGCCTATTCCTTGGGCCATACTCAGACAAATGGTACCTAACCCCCCTGTAGGGAGGTAGGAAACCATTTTTGCATGCATACCTAGCATCTACCAAGAACATTTTACCTACACAAGACATCTACTGTGAGAGTGTGTGTTAATAGGCCATGGAATATGTAATTAGTGTTGGTGTGCAATTACCTTCTGGCAAACTCAAGCCATCTTCCCTGGCTACAGCATCTGCCAAAACAGTTGCATCATGGGCAGAGCCCTCCCAGCCAGCCAGGACATAAGTGAATTTCATATCACAATTCACAACTACCATCACATTTTGGGTGGGATCCTTTTTCCTACCCCTAAAAGCTTGTTGCATGCGCCTAGGAACCCTTGCTAGGAAATGAGTGCCATCTATAAAGCCAATGACATCCTAAAAAGCATGGGTCAGTCATTGCAATAGGTCTAATGTAACTAATGAACCTAGGGTATACAATTACCTTAAAATATGGATTCCATGTATGGCTTCCAAGAATCTTTGGGTGAGTGGTAGTGCTAGCTGGCTTTATCATTTCATTCCGAAGCTCACCCACAGCATACAACACCTGATGAAAGTGCTTGTGGACAGTTTGGATGGACCTCCTAAAGGACTGATGGACAACCCTAAATCTTTGGTTGTGCCCTACAACATGTAAAAACATGGCAACCTGCTCTTCTACTGACACCCCCTCCCTATCAGTGATAAGACTCCTCTCTCTAAAAGTTCTCACTAACTTAAAAAAAGCAACTCTCTTCATCCTAATCATAGAAATACACTCTGAATCTGTGGAATTGTATATCATTCTCAGTGTTCTCTGTCTATGCTGTTTATTTTCATCCCTAATCAGGGCCAGTGCTATAGCACCGAGTGGAAGAAGGAGAGAGTAGAGAGTGGGAACCCGTATATAAAGGCCGGCGAAATCGCCGCCATTTCGCTTCGCGCATGGCGGCCAGAGCGGGAGCGGAGAGCGGGGACGCGCGCGAAGACGTTTCCCCTTCCCGCCAGAGCCCGCGCGAGCCATCCCGCCGCCGCCCAAAATTGCCCGCGTGCGTCGCAGACGAGCTCGGCTCTGAAGAAACGAGGGTTTCGGTCGTTTCTAGAGAGCCAGACGGAGAGGTCGAGTGTTGCTCTGCGAAGCCAGGCTCACTTGCGGGCCATCGACCACAAACATGGCAACTTGCATCCCACGGGCGTAGCCGGGCCTCTGGGCCACCCTCGCAAACGCGCCCCAAGTGTCTCGGGCTCCGGGTCCCGAGCCTCGGTCCCTCTCTTTTCCCCTGTGCAGAGGTATCCGAGGTGCACGCAATGACCTTTTTTCCGTTCCAGGCCACAAGCGTTGGAAGCTACTAGCACCACCCGTCGATTCTTTCCACTAACCGCTAGTGGGCACGTTCTTTCCACCCCTCACTCTAAGGGCATCCTAGAGTGGCTGTGAATTCATCGGAGGGCCAGCCTTTGAACTCCTGGACTTGAATGGGTCGTAGGAGCGTTTTCAGATATGTATCCCTCCCTCCTTACTTGTGACGGTTCTCGCGCCTATCTACACCGACGTCGAGCTGGACGACATTAAGAAAGAGGTGACCCCTCTGGCATAGGACTTACCTACCGAGATAGAGGATGAGATCATCCCCCTAAGAAATTAGTTAGGTAGATAATCCAGGCGACGAACTTGTAATAAGTGGACAAGCTCTTAAATTTCATTATGGCCAAACAGATTTTTAGCTCTTCTCCCCTTTTTTATAAAAAGTTTAATGCGTTCCCACCCTTTCTGTCATTAAGGCTGTAAAGCTCGGGGTACGGGTGAAAAAACTTAGATCACGCTAGTGAGCAAAAACGCCGTAGCCGCTGGGGCGTAGGTTTCTGGTAGTCCGACCAGTTTTACTCGGCATTCGTTTCCGCAACCCTTGCTTCTAGATTTTAACGTGAGAAAGGGTCGAGCATAGAAAATGTCTACCGGATAGATATACTCTTTAATGTGTTTTGACGTTGCATAGAGAGCTTGTGGCGGTTCTTGTTGCTCTGGACGAGGCGGAGCACCAGGTCCCCGACGTTGAAGGCCTGACCCCGCACTCGACGGTTATGGTACCGGCCCAACGCTTGCTGGTACTTGGCCGAGCGGAGGAGGGCAACGTCGCGCGCTTCATCTAGCTGGTCCATGGCATCATCGAGGGACGCCTCGGCTCTCTATTCATTGTACGCCCTGACCCTTGGTGCTCCATAATCGAGGTCGGTCGGGGGGATAGCCTTGGAACCGTAGACTATGAAAAATGGCGTGTAGCCGGTGGCTCGACTGGGGGTCATCCTCAGGCTCCAAAGCACCACGGGAAGCTTGTTCAACCAGTTGAAAATTCTAGGCTTGAGGCCTTGTAGGACCATGCCATTCGTGCGCTCGACCTACCCGTTCATGCGGGGTGCGCCACGGCGGCCCAATCGATGCGGATGTGGTATTCATCGCAGAATCGGAGGAACTTTTTCCCAGTGAACTGTGTGCCGTTGTCCATGATAATGGAGTTCGGGACTCCAAAGCGATGGATGATGTCAAGGAAGAACAGCACGACTTGCTCGAACTTGATCGTGGAGATCGGTCGAGCATCTATCCACTTTGTAAACTTGTCTACGGCGACAAGCAAGTGCGTATAGCCCCTAGGCGTCCTCTTGAGAGGTTCAACCAGATCGAGCCCCTAGACTGCGAACGACCACGTGATGGAGAGGCAATTCTAGAAATTAAAGAAGTAAATTCAATTGGTCATTTTCTTTCCGACACACTTAGCCAATGTTCAAGCATAACTTTCACAGGGGGAACATGAATTTTGTGAACCATGGCATACATTACTCTCAAATCATCATTTTTAACAATTCTAACATCATCACATGGAAAGAGAGTTATGCCTATCCAATAATGCATAAAATGTAAAGTTGGGTTGTGAATTTCATTGGTTAGTGGTTTGCTACATTCATTAAGCTCGGTTATATCATGCCAAAATTCAAGTCTATTAAAATCATGAGTGGCATTTTCAAGATCTATATTGCAAGTATGAGCAAAACCTAGAGCAGCACTTAAATTAGCCCATGTGAAGTTAAAGTCATGATTAAACATTCAAAAATAAATTCCATCATCAGAGGATTGTAAGGTGCTAAAAAATTCTAAAGTGAGGTTTTTGCTACCTAGATCATGAGTAAGGTCCCAAAAGGTTCCCCATCCAATGGTATTAAAGATAGAACCGAATTCAACATCCATACCTATTTTGGTGAGTAGTGTTGGATCAAACATCTTGGTATGTTCGAAAAGTGCATGTTTTAAGCTTGGTGAAGATGTGAACCACAGTCCTGTCTCAGGATCATACACTCTTGTGGGAGCAGCGTCTTCCACCTCCAAGTCATCACTAGGCGGTACTTGGTCATGTTCACCAAAGTAGTTATCACTACTTGGCGGCATTTGTTCATATGCACCATAGTATTGACCTCCATAGCTTTCCTCATCGCTTGGCAATATCTTGGTCGATCCCAAGTGGCGATCTAAAACTCCTTCATCCTGTAATCTCGAGACTTGCATCTCGATGCCACGAGACGAAGCTCCTCCTTGCAAATCATCATGAGAGTGGTGGGAGCGCCTGAATGAGCTCCCTCCTACAGCTTTCTTCACCTTCCTTGCCACTTGCTTGAGTGGATTCTTCATCCTGCAACAAGAGAAAACACAAGAACACAATTAGAACGACAAGGGATTAGTGTTAGCATTAGTCATCCAGAGTTAGTTGTTCTTATAGTTACATCCACAAACCTTTTCTTGAGTGAATAATGAGAATCAAGACAAACTTAAAATGCAACTAGAAAGAGGGAAAATATTTTTGGGTTTTCTTATTTTGTGGATAACTAAAAACTAAACTTGAGAAGAGTTTTCACAAGAACTTGAGAGAGAGAGAGACTTTGAGCAAGAGAGAATCATGAGAGTTTGAGAGTGGGAGAGCAACACCCTTGCATGGCCTTTTAATGCCAAGGAGAGTGGAGGAGAGTGATGGCTTGGAGCCACCATGGGGTGGTCGGTCGACCACACCATCTCCCCCTCTTCCAAATTTCAAATTTTCACTCAAATCTAGATTCCAGACAAAAGCAAAAGCGAAAGTTGAAACTATCAAATCCCTAGGTGGGGTGGTCGGCCGACCAACCCCGCTTCCCATCTTCTTTTGCTTTTTCAATGTTGGAAACATGTTTGGTCTCCCATGCATAAAAAGTGAAAGTGGGACAAGCATGCAAGACAATGCCTTACACACTTTACTTTTGCTTTTCTTTTTGTCTTGTTCCTACTTTTTGTTTGTTGTCTCCTAAAGTTGAACTCATGAAAGAAATTCATGTTTTGGTGAAAACATTTTCTCAAGTATTTGATTTTAGAAAGGAAAAAAGGTTTGTCGAAAATTTAGATATGAAAATTTCAAAAATAAAAATGCAAAATGCAAATGCATTTAGAAAGTAAATATGAGATAACTACATATTACCTTTCGGCGAAGGCTTAGGATTTTAAATCCCTAGAGCGGGATTTTTCTGCCGGGTTCATTTGTTAGGGGTATAACCTAGTCCTCAAGAAGAAGACTGAGCTGGTTGCCCTTCCTTCTTTCGCCACATCATTTTCACCATAGAGCATTGTTCGGTCTTAGGCTTGAAGGCGAACCGTTCTTCTTTCCCGTTGATGTGAAATTGTATTTCTCTAGCTCAAAAAAATTTTGTGCATTTGTGGTGCTTAGAAAAGGCCTCCCAAGAATGAGAGGTGTTTTTGTGTCTACCTGCATGTCAAGTACCACAAAATTGACTAGAATAAAGAAATCTCTTATTCTTACTGGGATATCTTCGATGATACCTGCAGGATAGCGAACCGATTGGTCGGCTAGCTGGCACATTGGTGTAGGTGAAACTTTGTGTAGTTGAGCTTGTCAAAGACAATTTTGGGCATAACACTGACACTTGCACCTAGGTCACATAAATTGAACACTCAATGGTGGGACATCCTGGATCCTTCTTCTCTTATGAGTGATGTATTAAGAATAGCAGCACTACATTCCTCCGTTAGCTTGATTACCTCAGTGGTGGACAGTGGTCTTTTGTTGTTTAGAATATCCTTGAGGTATCTTGCATAGGTTGGTACCTATATGGCATCTAGCAGAGGGATGTTGATATACAACTTCTGAATTACCTCTACAAACTTACCAAATTGCTCATCCACTGTAGGTTTTCGATATCTGCGAGGGAATGGTAAGAAATTGGTGTCGTGGAAATTATGTTGCGCTTCTTTTTCTCGTGTCTTAATTTCTTCAACCTCGTCATCTTTCTTTTCTTCATGTGCTGTTGGTGCCTTACCTGTCTTGGTTGGATATGGAGAATCATGATTTTAACATTTTATTATAGCTAAGTTAGTCCTTTATATTATAGCTGAAGAAAAATTATCCATTTTATTATTTATATTTTCTAAAATCATATCATTAGAAACAAGCTTTTTAGAAATATTTTCATTAATCTTAGCTTGTCCTAAGATCAAATCTTTCAAGGATGATTGATTAAAATCGAAAGAATTATTATAATTACCTTGATATTTACCTTGTCCTTGTTGCTATTGAGGATGGTAGTTGTTGTTGATGTAGTTCATGTCTTTACGAGTTTCGGGGCAGATGACTTGTGAGTCATAAACTTGCTAGATAGCCTATTGATCTTTCTTGAAATTAGCTTGTTCTTCGAGTCTCTTCATTAGTAGTTCTATCTTGGCTGACAGCATGTTCACCTCTTTTTTGACTAGATATGTGTTTTTACCTTTCTTGTTGAGTTGGAGACGTTCTTTAGACCAGCCTTGGTTAGAAACCATCTTTTCCATGAGAGCTATTGCATTATTGATAGTGAGTGACATGAATGCTCCTGCAGTAGCAGCATCGAGGTTCCCACGAGCCTTATTAGTCAATCCATGATAAAAGTTTTGTATGAGTAACCAGTTCTCCATCCTATGATGAGGACATTTTGAAATGTCTTCTTTAAAGCGTTCCCATGCTTTTGAGACGGTTTCATCATTCTGTTTCTAACAACTAGAAATTCTTTCTCGTAGGGTATTGGTTTTGCCTATTGGAAAGTACTTTGATAGGAAGGCATTGGAGCATCTCACCTAGGTGTTGAGTTTGTCTTTATTGGCGTAGAATCATTGCTTCGCCTTTCCCAAAGGTGAGAATGGAAAGAGGCGAAGGAGTATAATATCTTGAGTGATGTCCTTGATGGTGAATGTACTACAAATCTCCAGAAAATGTTGAAGATGAGCACTTTCATCTTTGTGTGCCTTTCCACTAAATGGGTTAGCTTGCACCATATTGATGAGAGCTGGCTTGACTTCGAATGCGGCACCTCCAATGTTGAGTGTCAGTCCAGTGCGAATGTTTTTAGCACTTGGAGCATAAAATTCATGGAAAGTCTTCTCGGCCATAGCTTCATGAATTGGTGTTGAGGTACCTCTTGACTGGTTTGATTCCGACTGATTTTCAATGGAGTTTTGTCGGTGAATCAAGACCAGTTCTATACTACCCTGTATAAGATATAAATAAAATAAAACAAGTGTAAGCCTGCTAGAGCAGTGGTGCATAGTTATGATATCATCAATAAGTAATATTTGATCAATTCTTCTATTGCCTATGTCCTCCTTGACAACGGCGCTAGAAATGCTTGTTGGTATTCCTTAATGTGTTTACAAGATATGAATTCTGCAAGCACACAGGATACCATTGTAGTACTTCACCGAGAGTATTGTAGGTATCGTTATTTATATTTTACCATAGGGAGGGACGATGTCAAGGAAGAGATTGATAAATATATACTTATGATGCAATCACTAACTAAACACTTACTCTAAACTGGGGTAAGCCAAAAGATATATATATATGATAAGTGCATAACAATTCAGAGAAAGAGATAGATACCCATAAATGTAGTATAGCTAGACTAAGTAATAATCAAGATAGAAGGATTCCTAAGTTATTTCTATCAACATGTCGAAGTATGCAAAGATATATGTACTCATCTATAACAATGGTTAACTCTCCATCTATGCATGAGGGACATCTCTAAGGATGAGCATAGCAAAATTAACTTCCTCCGTCGTGACACAAGTCCTACTAGTCCTACAGACGGGGGTGGACTATAGAAGATCAATGAGGCTATCACCCACGTGATCTACCACTTCCTAGAATGGAGGGTGCATCCACAGGAAAACAATGTATAACTACCACACTTACATATAGTTTAGCTACTCAACCCACTCAAAAACTGAGTCAAGCGCTCTGTGATCCTATGCATAAACTTAAAGATAACTATAACTATATCATGTATGTACCCGAAGTAAACTAAGAACATGATAAACAGAAACATAATATAGATTAAGATCAAAGTCATAGCAAGATATGAAATATAAAGGATACAATGGCTATACCAAGCCTCTAGAGATAAATCCGGAACGTTGAGCGATAGCCCGACTCTACTTGAATCTCACTTTAGCTAGACTATACTAAGACTCTAGATATTGGAGTCCTCTTCTTTTCTTCTTAATTGGACTGAACTCAGCTGAGATCAATGCCTTTCTAGAGGGGTCTGGAGGTCCTTTTATAGGTGGCGCCAGACATCTAGTGGGCTCAAGAATAAATGGCATGGCTTCATCTCGACTCTCTATCCATAACCGACTTAAACAAATGGTGGAGACTGATCCTTAAAGGCGGTGGGAGATAACTAAAGCTGATAGGTGGGTCCAGGGGGGTCGACCAACCAACATGTGGGATCGGCCGACCCCACCAAGGGCTCCTTCCTCATGGATCTTCGTCGTGATCTCTTGGATGGTGGATTAGAGCCCAATGAAGTTGGTTTCGTTGCGAATAAACCCGATTTGTTGAGATAGAATGGCCCACTTGGTCCGTTTCCTAGATAAACCCTCCTGTATTCATAGAATCACCAAAACTTATGGAAATACTTAGTTTAAACCATTATACCTATGTTGGTGATTAATAAATATAAGTTATATTGATTGTTTATGATTGTTACTAATGATCGTCAATAACGTTGTTGAGCAAGCCATAAAGGCTTGGGTTTCACCGAACCCTATCCTCGTTCTTAAGTCAAGAGAGTGAACTCTTGAGATGAGCAGTTTTCACTAGATGATTGTGGTGATTACAAACCTCCCGGAGTTGCCACACAAGTTGGCAAGTTCCACGGGCGACGCTCTAGCCGGCTAGGAGACAAACTCCAAGAGTAACAAACACAATCTGTCGGCTTGAACGCGAACCAAGTGCTCTAGAAGTTGAAGAACAGGTTGGAGAACTCTCTAGCACAGTTTGGAAGCTCAATCTCACAAAGAACCAGAGAGGAATCGATGGAAAAGGATTGAGGTGCTCCAATGGAGTGTGAGAGAGGGAGAGAGCTATTTCCAGTCGAGCAGAGGTGCAAATGGTCGAAGGTGACCATTGTGACAGAAAGGGAGTGAAGGAAATACCCCTTTCCCAACGGTCATAATTTAAGGCGCGACAGTAGAGAGCGGCACTGCTAGGCCATGGCACTGCGGCTCTGCGAGCGGCAGTGCTGCTCTGCCCTAGCAGCCACCAAGTAAAGAAAGAAAAAGCTTGCTGCCAAGGCTAGGATTTGAGGATATTTTGGTGGGTAATATGAGCATTTAGTTGCACATTAAAGCTTGCACATTGTATCCCTTTGTAGTATGGCTTTTACTAAACTCAATTTCAAAATATAAATGAATTCAAACTCGTTTGAGTCGGTTGTCACGTTCTTTTTCAATTGGGGGCTCCACCATCATATGTATTATCCTCCTTTTCATTTTACCTGCTTGTCATCTCGATAACTCTGGTTAGTCCTCTAATTGTGTGGTCATTATCACAAAAACCACAATAGAGCTTGATTGCACTTACACATTCCAACAATCTCACGCCATGCCTTCTAGCTAGCATTTCAACCATCTCACGTCACGCCTTCCAACCAGCATTGTTTGTGATCACTAACCATATTAGGACTATCTTAGAATAAAATGCTTCTCTTAGCAACATCATATGAAAACAAGACTTCTATTTTTTAAGTTTCCTTTGATAGCGTCATATCTAATATCTATTGAAGTAATATCCCACTAGTGGTTTTCAAAAGGTTCTAGAGCCAGAGGGGAAAAAGATATGGGTTAGAATCCGTGAGCCTATTCATTTTGATCTGGGCACCAAATGCAAAAAAATATCTAGGTTCTCATATGTTATGTGGCTTTACAGCGCGATACATGACTTTATACCGCGTTACACGATTTTATATCTAGTATCTATCTGGATACACCCACACAAGGCCCACATGATAGACATAACAAATAAGAGAACCAAAAGACTATTTTGCTCACCCTTTCACCTAAAGCCAGCCATTGTACATCACGCCTTCCTACCAATATTGTTCATGACACGAAAAAGGTTACTGCTTATTACACCGTATTACACGGCTACATCTCACATCAGGCCTTCCTATGATCACTCTGGCCATCTTATGTCTCGCCTCCCTACCAATATTGTTCATGACACGAAAAAGGTTACTGCTTATTACACCGTATTACACGGCTTTATACCATGTTACACGGCTTTATACCTAGCTGGATACACCCACGCAAGGCTCACATGATAGACACAACAAATAAAAGAACCAAAATACTGTTTTGGTCATCCTTCCACCTGAAGCCAGCCATCGCGTATCACGCCTTCTTAACCCCCATTCGAGACATCTCACATCACGCCTTCCTACTAGCCCTCCAGCCATCTCAAGTCACGCCTGTTTATCTATACTCGGTCAAATACTGTGTACCTGGTTAAATATAGAAATAAAGGAACGGTTATCATAAGAAGACCGAAAACCCGGACTTAAAGATTGCAACCAAGAATTGAGAGAGAGGAAACAATCAGGACTCCTTTGATAAACGGCACCCATCTGTCAGCGACTGGTGAAACGCGGCGGAGGAGAGAGCCCGGGTGCAGGATTTGGGAGGCGCAAGCTCGCAGCGCAACCCTACGGGCTACGGCGTCCGACAGACGGAAGGGCAGGGCGGGGGCTCTCTTCCTCTCTTTTTTTTTTGCAGCTCAGGAAAGAAAACCGGCAGCACCCCCGTCCCCGTTTATTAGCTGAGCTCGTACACGGGCCGGTCCTCTCTCGGTGCGTGCGTGGCTGCGGCAATACACGGTGCGTGTGGGGGAGCAAGGCGGCGGCGACGAGGGTTTTGCTGCTCCGCACACCGCGAGCAGCGGCGACGCGACCGCAGCTCGTCGCCGCCCAGAATCGAGGAGGAGGATGAGCCGGCGGAGGGCGGCGGCGGGAGCGAGAGCGCCATGAGTGGCGGCGGCCGTGGCGGCGGCGGGAGGCAGCCCTCCTACGCGGCGCCGGACGGGGCGGATGCGGCGGCGATCAAGGCCGCCTCCAGGAAGATGGTGTAGAGCCTCAAGGGGATCCTGGCCGACCGCTCGGAGGGCGAGATCTACGCCACGCTCTGCGACTGCGGCATGGACCCCGACATAGCCGTCGAGAGGCTCATGTCCCAGGGTATATACTCGCTCGCTCTCTCTCCCCTCGCTCTAGCTCTGTCCTCGCGGGCTCCAATTGTTTAGCGTGGACGTTGTCGTGCGATGCTCGTCAGCGCTAGGGTTTGATTTTTTTTTCTTGGCGCGGTGATTGGGCGCTGCGCTGATGTGGTGCGGGCTGTGTCGTAAACTCGTAAGCAAAGTTTTAAATAGCGGGCTAAGCCCTTTAGCGGCTGCCTCTCCCAAAGGCTATAGCGGGCTAAGCTATTTAGCGGCTGAGCAAAAAATATATCAAACATCAGGTAATTTTACACATATACACATAATAAACATAGAAGATGAAGACATTACAAATACCAATTACCAAGTAACTAGGGACAGATAGTTCAAAGTCTTACTAACACATTAGATCACAGCTTCATAGTTCATACATGCTACATCATACATCACATAGACACATACAGTCATACACACATGAGTTCAAAGTTCATACAAAGTTGACATACATTACACTGCATATCAACTAAACAGTGACAGATAGACAAACAAACATAAGGCATGGAGCCATAGGCCATAGTCTGATACATCAGTACATCACACATGCATTTCAGCATCTGAATAGTTTGTTGTACTCACCTAATCATCTTCAGTATCAGTAGAGTCCATAGCATCTTGATTTTCCTCTGATTCAGAAGTAGAGGCTGCAGACCGAGGCTTCATCAAAGATGCCACGGTCCTGAATTTCTTCCTAGGGCGCACAGGCCTTTCCCTTTTGGCTTTTGCTTGTGATGCTGATGCTCCCTGTGATGCTTACTGCACCAACCTAGAACAGATCTGATACTCTACTTGCTTGATGGGATATATGCCAATTTATTTACAGTAAAATGTAAACCAATCAACAGCAGCAGTACAGAAAATCCTAAGCCAATGTATTTACAGTCAAGAGTAAACTTAATATCCTATCAACAACAGCAGTAGCACGCTTAATGCACCAAGCTAGAACAGATCTGACAAGCTAGAACAGATCTGATACTCTACTTTCTTCATGGGATAAATGCCAATTTATTTAGGCCCCGTTTGGCAGGGCTTCACTTCACTAGTGAAGCCATTTTTTTTGGCTTCAGCTCCACGAACAGCTCCACCGGTGGAGCTGAAGCGGTTTTGGTAAACCGTTTGGCAAAATGGCTTCCCTGTGAGAGCATGTTTTTAGGGGCATGGAGGAGGAGCCGGGAGAAGCCACTATTTTTGGCTCCTTCCCACCCCAAATCTCTGTGAGAGCACGTTTTTAGGGGCTTCATCGGTGGAGCCGTTTCATTTTACCCCGTTTGGCAGAAAACGGCTCCTGAAGCCGCTGGAGAAGCCCTGCCAAACGGGGCCTTACAGTAAAGAGTAAACCAATCAACGGCACTAGCAAGCTTAGTGCAGTAGTACAAAAAATCCTAAGCCAATCAGTAACTCACTACTCACTACCATTCACATCCAGCAGCCCAATACATAAAGAACAGACGAAAAATGAAAAGAGTTTGAAGAATCTTGCCTTACAGGTGGGATCGACATGGCCGTCATGACAAGCAAAGAAAGCGCCACTTGCATGTCAAGGACGTCAGGTCCGAGACTAGCAGGACCCCGGCTACGGAGTTCGTAGCCGCGACCCGTGGTAGCTGGGCGAGGCTTTGCTCCTCAGCTCCAGTCGGTTTGGAGGAAGAAGAGAGATTAGGTAATAATTCTTGCTTGATTCTTATTCATCCTGATGACTCTCATATATAGGCCATTCGGCACTACAAATTGGAGCTAATTGCTCCTAATTCTAAGGCCTTGATCGGCTATTATTTCCTTCTATCTACTTGCCATTTCTTCCTGACCTGCATGCTGGGTGATCACGCCATATCCTCAGCTGGCGCGCCTGCCTGCATGGTGACCGCGCCCAGATCCTCAGTAGCTCTGCGGGCATCCCGGGCGCGCTGTTTCCTTGTATAGGCGTGGCCCCACATGACATCTCTCCCCCCCTCGACTAGCAGCTCGTCCTCGAGCTGGAACGCCAGGTACTTGTGGAGGAAGGAGTCCACATCTTCCCAGGTTGCAGAGGCCGCGGTTTCGCCCTTCCACTGGATGAGCACCTGTCGAACGCCGCGAACGCCGCGAGCCAGGCGGATGCGCACTGCCCGTTCGGGCTCCGGAACAGCGGCGACGTTGTGGATGACCGGGAGAGGTGGCGGTGTAGTTGGCGGATCACCGATGAACTTCTTGAGGAGGCCAATGTGGAAGACGTCGTGCAGCCGAGTGTGCGGAGGCAAGGCGAGGCGCACGGCAACCTCATTGATGAGCTCGCTCGGTGACGCGGTACGGCCCGAAGAAGCGGGGCTTCAGCTTCCCTGTGGTCGCCTGGGGCAGTGAGGCGGCCGGGCGATGGCGTAGACGGAGTAGAACCCAGTCGCCCACCGCGTAGGAGACGTGCCGGTGCAGCTTGTCGTAGTGCAGCTTCTGTACCGCCTAGGCTTGTTCAAGCCGGTAGCGGACGTCCTCCAGAAACTCGTCGCGGTCTTCCATGCTCTTGGCGACGGCAGCTACACGAGTCTCGCCCGGCTCATAGGACCGAATGGTAGGCGGGTCCCGGCCGTAGACCACCCGGAACGGCGTGTCGCGGAGCGAAGTTTGATTGGCCGTGTTGTAGATGTAATCCGCCCACGGCAGCCAGCGAAGCCACTGACGAGGCCGGTCGCCGGTGAAGCAGCGAAGGTACATGACAATGACGCGGTTGGCTGCCTCCGTCTGGCCATCCGATTGCCGATGAAAAGCCGTTGTCATGTGCAACTTGGCGCCCATGAGGCGCATCAGCTCCCTCCAGAACTTGGAAGTGAACACCGGATCGCGGTCGGACACCATCGACTGAGGCATGCCGTGGAGTCGAACAATGTCGGTGAAGAAAGCCTGGGCCACTGACTCTGCAGAATACGGGTGAGCCAGGGGAATGAAGTGGCAATACTTGCTGAAACGATCCACCACTGTTAGTATGACAGATTTTGGACGGTTCCTGCTGAATTGCTTGCCAATCTGGTCCGATTCTGCGGATGCTGTACGCTGTGACTTGTATTTGCTTGCCAGTTTAGGTTCAACATGACTGAAGCATGCTGGGACGTTTTAATTTGTCATAGACTCTTCTTTATTTTTGTCAACGAGCAACCCTTTCTTGCATTTATAAATGTCTTATGCAACAGATTGTGCCACCCCATGGTGTAATAATAGGAGGGTTCAGTTTACTACATAAGTCCTGGTTCATATCCCATTGTAATCCAACTGTGTTGCGGGATCATGATACCTTGCCATATATTGGATATCATGTAAACAGATAAGTGTTGTGCCTACCATAAACATGCCTTTTATCTTCAGCAATAGAATGTGTTTAACCTCAGTCATGTATTGCTCACCATTTTCTTGGTATTGAGTTTGCTATCTATTTATAACTTGGCATAGGCGCATTATCTATTTTGTTGTAAATTGATATGTACCAAGTAGCGTATATTTGTTGGAAGGTAGAACTTTCAGTAATTTCAGCGTAGAGATGCTTGGGTGCCAGTTACCTAAGGTTGCTTCAAGTTATGAAAGCCTTCCATTAGTCCTGCGCATTCTTTTTTTTGTGATTTGTCCTATTCTAAATGCACCATCTAATCCTTACTTAGCCATCTGATATTTTCTCTGCTGGAAATAAATCACTACATTTATGGCTGATGTAAAAAAAAGGGCGTACCCAGTGCAGAGAGCTCCCGCTCTGTGCGGAGTCTGGGGAAGGGTGTTAGTGGCAATGTATTCCTAATAAATGGAGCATAGTGTAGCATCTCTAGATCATTGGGGATCTTAAATGTTTGCTTATGATTTTTTTTTTTGCGGGGATTGCTTATGATTAATCTAACTCTTTTTTTTATTCATGTGTATCCAGATACTTTTCATGAATTGAGAAGAGAGCGGGATAAGAAAAAGGAGGTTAGTAGATGCATGAATTCCTTATATCCCCAGCTTTTCTATAGGTTCATTGTTTGCTTTTCGTCCTTTGATTTTTTGTTTGAGAGTTTCCTTTTCACTGCAATGTGAGTATAGGGTCATTGATTATGCAAGCTTGCATTGATTGTAGGTTCACTGTTCGCTTTTCCATCCTTCGTTTTTTTGTGAGATTTTCCTTTTTACTGCAATGTGAGTTTAAGGCCATTGATTGTACAATTTTGCACTGAATAGGAGACTTAGGTTCCTCCCATGCTATGGACTGGCTGATATGTCGTGTTGCTGTATGGTGTCATTCTTGCTTGATGTAGAATCAGCATACTACTGTTAACTGAGCAGTTGCATTTCATTGTACTTGCTTTGAAATAGATTCATGCATTGATATGCCTTTCTTTGGGTACTATGTTATTACACTCAAAACCCTTTTCTGTGATCTTTAGTGCATCTTGTCATTTTGATCTGAGTCAATCCATGTCTCCAGGTTGTCTATTTTTCCCCTGACAAATTCTCTCTTATCTGTAGACTAAAGTTAATCAGGAAACAAGGCCTCGACCATTCCAGAAATCTATATATCAAGGATATAAGGCTAGTTCAGATGGAAGTGGGCGAGGTAGCATTGTGCATTTTGTAGTTTGTGTTATAACAATGTATGGTTTGTAGTTTCCTCATTCTAACTGGTGCTCGCATTTTGTTTTTTCCCTCTTCATGTCAGCAGACTCTACAGGCGGTTTCAAAGGTCCTGTCAAGAAGGAACCAGAGTTACATGCTCCACTAAACTCATCAGCCTTGGATATCAAGACAAGTGACACTGCAAAAACATTTTCTGCTACTGTGTATGTGCTACTTATTGGTTCCATACCCTTGGAAATCAAGACAGGTGACACTACAGAAACATTTTCTGCTACTGGGTATGTGCTACTTATTGGTTCCATATAGGATTCTTAGTAATATGTTGATTGTTTTGTTAGTGTTTGTCGTTTTCATTGTTTTAAGTCAATATCTTCTCTCATATCTCACTGTTGCCCTTTCCTTTATTTGTTTCTCTCTTTCTTGTGACTTGTAACTCGTTTTGGGTTTTATAGCTAGTCTTACCCAACTTACTCCAGACTGGTATTGTAGTTGTTGAAACTGTTGCATTAGTTTTAGTTATTCCCTTGTACTTATTGTTTTTGCATCATTTGTCCATTGGTCTATTTGATAACTGAAGTACAACAGAAATGAAATAGACGTTTTGGCTGGTTTCCTATTAGACCTTTGATCTTAATGGCTATAGTCCATTTCTAGTGTTCTCTTCACAAAACACATGTTCAAAGGTGGATAACACATATCATATATAAGTCAAATATAGGTCCTACAGAACAGAGTGGAGTAGTTTTTGACAAACCAGAACGTAATTGTTGGTTATTTTTTTTTTACTTGTCATCCTAGAATGCGTGCAGTTGAAGCATTTATTCTGTCACACGAAAATTACAGTAGTAGCTTCATCATTAAACGTAGGTTAAGTGCCATTATATTTTTGTTATGTTTGATTAACATAATGCTCGAGAAAGGGATGGTAGAAAAAGTTTATTTGATATCGTTCTGATGTCCTTCTCTACAAGTAACTTGTTACGGCATTGAAGGACCTGATACTTTCTAGCTTGAATATTATGAAGAGATCATCATTTGCAGTCTGAGTTTCATATACTTTGTTTTCTTCATTTTTGCATCATCTGTTCTGTATTCTTATCTGTTTATATTATTCAGTAACCATTTTCCAGGGCAAACTGGCAGTGTCTTTAAATTTCGACAATGTATAGCTTCACTCATGCAAATGAAATGTGTTCACTTTATCTGGTAATTTGTAAATGTAGCTTCAAGACTTCCTTGGCAGGCTTCCTAATTCCTTTAGGCTTATTATGTTTGCAGCAATGTTGCCCAGGCTGATGCTAAGAACACCACTTCTCAGCCTCCATCTCAAGTGCAGCATGGTTGGGGTGGTATTCTAGGCCCTTCCATGGCTGAAATAGTGAAGATGAGCAGGCCTCAAGCTAAAGTTGGGAGCAGATCTGTTGCAAATAGCACTGCCATGCCAGCCATTAGTGATTCAATCATCTCCAATACACCAAATCTTGCACCCAAGGAATACAACAAAACTGATTTTGCATCAGAAGTAGGCCATGGTGCAGCAGATAAATTGCCAAATTGTGCTGTTGAGGTGCCCTCTGTACCTAAAGATGCTTCCTCACTTGATATGTTACCTTCAGCAGAGGGAACAGATGTTGGAGCCCCTTCCATGAGTGCTAACGCACAAGGTTCATCAACGCCATATGCCAATGAAGATGACATTGAAAACGACGCAAATTTGGAAGAGGGCAATACAGAAAGCTTGACAACTCCTGGACAAGTTTCTGCTTCTGGTAAAGATATACAATCAGAATATACTGAAGTTGTCAGTCATCTGGATGAAGGCTCGATAGAGAAAACAGATGACTTTCAGCTCAATAGCCTTTCATTTGAGCACAACCAAAGTAAGTCAAAATGGGCATTGTTTGTCTTACCTGTATTTCTGCATGTTGTTGTTCAGCTTATATGATTCTGACGACCCTACTTAGTAATAAGTAGTTGTAAATGCTTTATTTTATTTATTATGTATCTTTTTTCTTTTTTGTTTCCTATGTAGCTATCACATATTCACACCTCTATGTGGCTATCACATATTCACACCCCTATGTGGTTATCACACATTCACACCCCTATGTGGCTATCACACATTCACACCCCTATGTGGCTATCACACGTTCACACCCCTATGTGGCCACCCTTTTACTACTTTACCTGTTACCTATTATGCCACTTTTTAACTAAAATGGGATGATGGGCCATCTATTGTGTTACGGTGTGAGATGTGGTGTTCCTGAAGGTGTTCATCAAGTTTCTCATTTTGTATTACCGTTTACCTCTTTGATGGCAGATCTGACTGGAGATGTGTCTACAACGACAACACAATTTGACCATTTGACTCTGCATGAGGGATCAAAATTGTCCGATGATGATCCGGCTGTAATAATCCCTGATCATCTTCAGGTTTCAAACGCTGATTGTGCACACTTGACGTTTGGTAGTTTTGTGTTTTTAACACTTGATGCATCCTTGACAACAAAACCTCTTGATAGTCATGGGGATGTTGCAACAGTTCCTGATGATGATTCAATTGACCAATCAGATGGCAGGTATGTCATTGTTTGTGAAAGAGGCAGCATTTCTAGCTTGCCATCAACTTCATCCCAGTCGAGCCATGTGGAAGAGGCACGTGAGAAGCGTGACGAGAACAAGATTGATGCTTTTGTGGCTAAGCCTGTCACAACTACTGTTTTTCAATACATGAAGGGAGCAGATCTTGTTGGCATTGAGGAGGCTGTAAATGACTTAATGAAGATTCTAACAGAAGGAAATGAAATGTCGATGTCACAAGGCAAGATAGTTTCCATAGTTGGACTTGGAGGTCTTGGAAAGACAACCCTTGCCCATGCAATATATGGAAAGCTTAGAGCACAGTTCGATTGTTGGGCTTTTGTTTCAGTGTCTCAAAATCCTGACATGATGAAATTATTAAAGTGCATGCTCTATCAACTTGGCAAGAAAAACAGTGCAAATATCCATGAAGAAATATTGGATGAGAGGCTACTTATCTATAAGCTCACTGAATTTCTTCAGAAGAGGAGGTACGATCGAGTGCATGGAACATCAATTTATGCTTATATATGTAGATTGTTTTACCTATGTTATGGCACCTACCACTTCACAATATCAGTTCGTATATAACCGCCATGTTGATAGACCAAGGTGGTGGTGTTTATTTCATGTAAGTCTTTATTAGTAGAACAAAACATTAAGTATAAAAGAAGGTTAATGAGAAAAGATACCGCATGTTCCTATTAAATGATGTATATCACATCCTTTTAATCCCTTTCACATCAATAATTAATGTGGGGGTGCTGAGTGGAAATATAGCAGCAACTATACCCTTGTTTCCTCTATTTCTTAAATTTCGAGTCTCCAACAATGACATGTATGCTAGCTCATGGATCCATCATTTTTTCCTATGTAGAGGGGAGAGGGAGAGGGTAGAGGGGAGTTAGCTTTTAATGATGAGCTAGTCTCTTGCACATCTTTCTATATTCAGTGGGCCATCACTAATCTCTACCTTTCGAATCCAGAGCTTGAGGCTCGGGCATCCTATTAAGCCACGTCACCCGTTAGCCCGATAACCGTAGGATCCCGCGAACGTGCGATCTGGTCCGTCTAATTGCAGGTCCATTTGGGTCTCCACCCATTTGGTTGCGGACTCAAAACCTCCAGAACCATCCGGCGCGTCGGCCTGTTCGCTCGGGGAGCGGGCCGCGGGGGGCAGCGGGCCACCAAGCTCCTGCGGGGATCCCGACGAGGCACCACGTCGCCCGTATGCCCCCAGCAAGCCGGATGCGGTCAAGCGGCGAAGCGGCCACTAGCACCGGTCGAGGCCCCGGAGGTCGCCGCCGCTGCTCCGTCCCCTCCCTAGGATCGTCGTGCCCCGAGATCTTCGCGTGGAGGGATAGCCCTGGAGCAGGCCATTATCAGCGGTCAGCGCCATTCGACGCCGATGGTCACCGTCAACGCTGCTCCTTCACCTTCCCCTCTGGGATCGTCGCACAGCTGGCCACTGCTGTCCGCCTGAAACTCGACCAGGAAGCTCGATTCAGGTAATGGACCTGGACCTGACTTGTTCGAAGCTGTTTGTAGTAGTCAGTTAATGGCACACCGTGGCAATCAGCAAAGAGAAATTAGGGACAACACTGAAATGGAAAAGTACATGATCAATGAGATCATCACTGAGCTGTTTGTGTGCCTGATCCAGTAATACCTATAGAGATAAAAAACTTTAACACTCCCAAATGTTGGAGTGAAACAGATTGGGTGCATAGTATTTCTAAATCAGAAAATGCCAAGGCAATTGAGAACTGCATTCTCAAACTCAAAGTTTGTGAATGCAGATTTGTCAACATATATCCGGTTTCTGAACTGGATGCCTGCAGCACTGAAAATGCCAGAACCTTAACTTATTGAGCATGCGGGACTTGACTCTGCGGTATATGTCCACATCTATCTTCTTGGGTGAGCATGATATTCATCTTTCTCAATTTTCACATTGCACGATTGCTTTTCTTTTTTTTGATAAAAGGACACTCAAAAGAGTGTCTCACAATATATATCACAAGGAAAACAAAGGCCAGTACAAAAGATGGACAATAAGACATAAAACGACCTCCTCTAAAAAATAAAAGTACATTAAAGACAAATAGGTCATCTTCTTCCTTCGGTCTTAAAAGTTTAAAACTATTTGGTTAGACTGCCATGATGTTACAACATGATCATTTGACTTGTTGGAACATATACACTGGAAAATCAATATGCATGATCTTTAGAAGATGTTACTCCGTATCCTTTTAATGTGGTAGTATCTACATACAATGTAAATCAGGTTGGAATCCTCTCCCCCCGTTGCCCCTCAAAAAACAAAAAAGATTCCTTCGTGCATTGTCTTCATTTGCCCAAATAGGAAGTATTCCCGTGTTCACCAGGACTAGCTTTTCCATACACTGACACTGATCAGATACTCTGTTCACAAATATAGTACTAGCTTTAATGAGCATATGGAAATCCTGGATTTTGATCTAGCCTCCTTGCAAAATATGAAGGGTCAGGGCGTACGGCTCTCTAGACAGAGATTCTCTTTCCCAGACCCTACCTTTTCACCAAGTGGTCATAAAATAGGAAGTTCCACAACTATACCGTCTGATTTTGTTTGCGGAGTAAAGCTCACTATGCATCCTTACACTAGCACATATGTAAAAGGGTGTGCAGGTTCCTAATGTCCATTGAGTGGGTTGTTAGACATCCTAATCTGCCGTTTAGCAAAAGGCACGTCCTGGCTAACAAAAAATTACTTTTATTAATAAAACTCATGGCTACTAAAATCCCAAAATCTGCATAAATTATACCGTCCAAATCAATTCAGAGGATGTTAATGTACATCTGTGAAGAAAAGGAAGCAAACTAAGCAAAAGTACACATGCCCAGAAAAATAAAGAAAAAGTTGCCTTCATACTGCATTTCTTATTTTTTCATCCTTTTAGCAGCCATCCCAGGGGACAGCAGCTAGAGCCGACTTCGAACGACATCACATTATCTGGTACAAGTAGCTATGAACACTCAGTTCCAATACTCTTTCAAAATGCATAGTGATATGCACTTCTATTACAAGGAATGCAACTACTAGCTGCACATATGTGTATCATGGAGATTGCCAAACAACATGCTGTTGTGTTCTCCATGAAAATGTTTACTCATACCAAATATTCTTTTCGTATAATATTAGTTTCAGTATTGTCCATGCTCTGCATGCCGCATCCCTTATGTTTCTCAATCACAATGTAAACTAAATGTGGCTTCTTGCAGTTTGAATATGCGATTCTAAAATTTTGGTTATCATGTAACCTGAAACTCTGAACATGTGTTCAAAAATTTGCCATGCTGTAACCTGAAATCCTTAACTTCCATTTCTGCAATTTAGGATGATACAAGACCTGGAACATCTCAATATAAAGAGGCACATGATATATGTTGGAAAGTAGTAGATGAGCCTGCAGAGGACCCAGTGCCCGAGTTCTTCTAAGTAATACACTATTGAAAAACATCAAATTCAGATTGATCTCCAAGCCACAACAAAGGATTCGGCAGCTGGTTGCTCCAGCGATGGCGCGGCAAAGCCGTGCCTGGTTTTCTAGTATCTTTTCTAAGGGCCTGTTTGGCAGAGCTCCATCAGCTCTAGATCCACGAAATACAGATCCAGATTCAATTTTTCTATCCAAATACTTCTAGCTTCAGCAGCTCCACCATGGAGCAGCTCCACCAAAACCTGGATCTGCCCCCAAATCCACCAAATTGGTGGAGCACCTCAAGGGGTGCTTCACTAAACTCAAGTTTGGTGGAATTGGGGAAAAGTACCCACCACTAGCACTCATTAGTCATTACACACATTTGGCTCCGAGCCGGTATATTCTTCTCTTTCTTTCTCGCAGCCCCGTCGTGAAGATGCCCATCAAGCCCCACGCCGGCCGCACTGCACCTCGCCGCCAGCTATCCCGCCCATGCCCCGGCGAGGCCGCGTTGGCCCCCACTGTGGTCGGCGCTCCGGCCGAGTTCGCGGCTGGCCACGCACACTCTTCCCCACTGCGGCCGCGCACTCTTCCCCACTGTGGTCGCGCTCAGAGCTCGCGGCTGGCCACGCGCGCTCTTCCCCATCGGGGCCAGGCCCGCCGGGGCCGTGCCAGGCCGTGGCCGCGCCCGCCGGAACTGAGCCTTCCACTGCCACGCCCCGCGGATGCCGCGCTTAGCCGTGGCTGCGGTCGCCGGGAGCAAGAAGTGCACGGGAGGAAGAGGAGGAAAGAGAGGTTGAAGAGCTGACGCGTGGGGCTGTGGTGGAAGTGAGATAAAAGGGAGGTGGAGCTGTACCAAACACTTGGATGAAAACCAGATCCTTGGTGGACCTGCTCCACTGTGGATCTGGGTCGATCGAAAGCTGGTGGAGCTCTGCCAAACAGGCCCTAATTATCTTTCTTTATTTTAGGGTCCACATTAGCTTTGGACAATTTGTGAGAACTACACTACTGCAGAAGTGATCCTCTATACTAGCTTTTGTTGAGATGCTTGACACAGAGATCTTAGAGTTAGCAGACGCCATCTCAAAATTTTGGAGGTGGCCTTAGAACGTAGAATTTAGTCCTAGAAAAGGAGTGAAATCTTGGAAATTTTCATGAAAAGCCAAATACCTTACAATCGACCTGTACTTAGCTGCAGAGGTCAGCTTGGCCTTAGCTGCTTATTCTCATTCTATAGGAAAAGCAATTTGGTTTACAAGGAAAGCACCTTACCTGCTACAACATATTCTAACCACTAAAGTGAATGCTGAGCATATTCTAGATCCTAGAGTAGCAGCTGAAAGCAGCTTGACAGGAAACAGTAAATAGCTAATTAGATAACTAGATACATAGAGCAGCACTAGGCTTAACTCTCAGACAGCGCCGCCAATCTATGTCGCACCCTACGCGACAATCGCCATCAAGTCCCACATACCTGTGACACTCAAGTTGAAGCACCCTAACTTCAACCGATAGCTCCCTTCTTCCTCTCCCTGTGCGGCATGTTCGCCATCGCTCGCACATCGATGGCACTACTCTGCGAACCCCGAGGATCCGCAGTGGGCCATCGTCGACTCCTACGTCCACAAAATGGCTCCATTGCGGATGACGTCCTTGGCCTCGCCATCGAGCCCAACCCGGCTACTCGCTAGCTCTAGGTTTGCATTGAGGACCTCTTCCAAGCGACTATCTAGCATGTGTCGGCCATCACCTGTAATAAAAGCTCGAGTTCCCTATGTCATGCTTGGCAAGCACACGTGGTTCCCCTTTAGCAGTTACACTTGTGTTGCCGCTGAACTTTTTGATTTATTACATTGTGATTTATTACTTCTGTTGCCACTTCTGTAGCGAATACCGTACATTACTCTATTTTTTTTTGCTCTTGCTTACCTACTAGGTGACAAATCAGTCGCGCAGGGTTACCTTATACGTTGTACTATTCCTGTGTGTGAAAGGCGCCCAACAATGGATGCGTGGTGATTCCCCCTATCTCAGCCTATTCTACATAATCAGTATTGACAACCATAACCACGACATCTAACCTATTTACAAATTATTCACCCGCATGGCCACATTATCACATTGTCGGGCCTGTCAATTAGCACTGTTAGAGTAAATAGGAATAGTACCACATTGTCTACCCATGTGGGGTGTTAGTCCTATGTACTCCATATAATCAGCCTAGGAGGCCCAATGCAATACAACCAATATTCCACCAATTCTATTCTCCTACATGGTATCACGAATCTAGGTTTAGCTCCTAACACTAGCCGCCCCAACTTCGCATCGCGCGCCCCCGGGAGAGATCGATCTCCATCGGGGGTAGCGCCACCGTTTAGGCACTGGATCCTATTGATTTGCCGCCCTCGTCGTCGTTCTAGCGTGGGTCGCAACAACAAATCGTCTACCTCCTCTCAGCCGTCGGCCTTCGTCCAGATCTCCGTTGTTGGACAACGCCTCGTCCCCGTGCCGCCGTGGTGGCGGCTGGGCCTGGCCTTGAACCGTCCTTGCCCTGTCGTGGTGGCGGCCGGGCCAGGTCACGCCTCGACCATGCGCTTCGGCGCCTTCCTCCACCATCGCCGCCCCTCCCCGCCGCCGACCCACGCCATCTCTGTACCACCGCTCCCTTCTGTGCCGTTGAGATTCCTTTGATCCGCGCAGGGAGCCCGCCGTTGGGCCATGATCGCGTGCGTCGCCGGAGGACAGCTCTCGCTGGGCTACCCTACGCCTTTCGCCACCATCGATTCTGATCTGCTGCTGCTTGTATCTTTTTTTGGTTTGCCTGATCACTGATCGGAATTGAGTCGCCCATCGCCCGTCGACCTCACGCGTACCTACTCCGGCATCTACATCTTTGTGCGGCCTGGCCGGGCATGCGATGCCTTCTCGCGTTGCTTCTCGGTCGTCTCGTCTGCACGTCTACATCGTCGGTTCGTCATCGCCACCACAGATTAGGATGCCTCTGCAGACTTCTTCCTTCGTCGCTCCTCCTAGCGCATACCCGGTCTGTACAATCGATTGTGCGCGATCTACCCGGCTCCTGTGATGTCCATCGCCGAGTAGTAAACATCTTTTTCGAGCAACAGGGCTGCTACTGTGTCGCCTTGTCGGGCCGCAGCACCGTCGCCCGTGTGACTGCTTCCCCGTTGCATCTACATCGCTGTGCCCTGTGCATCGACGACTGTGCTGCGCCATCCGACTGCACAAGGTCTTTGTCAAGCTATTCGAATTCCCCATCGCTGACATCAAGCGCTACTGCCGCCGCCATACCTTGCGTCCGGACCGCTGCCTTTGGGCAGGCATGTCCGCCCAGACTACTCACCTTCGGGTTAGACGCATCCGCCTCCGCATAGCTTCTTCATCTAGCACAACCACGTCTTCAGTGTTGCCGTCTCCTCTCCACCTACTTCGTCTACTCCGATAACTGCGGGCTGCGTCGGAACCTTCTACCCCCACCGTTCTACGCACTGCAACCGTCGTCGAGACCACCTCGGATGCATGGTTGGGGCCCTCTACCTTGTATGCCCGGTATTGGCAACACCGGCACGTGCTTTCGTCTGGCAAACCCAACCCACGTCTTGGTTCAGGTGGCTTGAGGGCATCGACCCTCCCGTTCCCACCTCGTCTGCCTCGATTGCATCGTCGCCTTTCGTCTACGTCCTCGACGGCCGTGATTGCGTCGACCTCGGCATCTCTCCCTTCCATGACGATTGCCTCGGTGTGTCTCCGTCATCAACATGGCACCTCTTTGCACCCACGGCTTCATGTGTGGCTACCTCGACTGCTACGTTGACCACGGCTATCTCCAGCACGGCATCCTCGACCACGAATCCTCCGCTCTCATGCTCGGCTATCTTGACATCGGCACAAAGGGCTACCGCCTTGTATGAGGACTCATTGGCTTCTTCTCCAGCTGTAGCATACGCGATGCATCGACCATTATGACTGCGGGGGATGTTAGCTTGTTAGCTTCTTCTCCAGTCTGCGGGGGAATGTTAGCTTGTTAGCTTCTTCTCCAGCCTGCGGGGGGATGTTAGAGTAAATAGGAATAGTACCACATTGTCTACCCATGTGGGGTGTTAGTCCTATGTACTCCATATAATCAGCCCATGAGGCCCAATGCAATACAACCAATATTCCACCATTTCTATTCTCCTACAAGCACATCTGTGATGGCAATCGCACAGGATGGGGTCCATTTTTCTAGCCTTAGTCTTTACCATAATTGATGCAATGTCAAAGAGAAATACCCAATGCAATTACTTAGTACTAGTTAATTGCATATGTTTAGATCAACAGGCATTAACTTGGCTGTTCACTCCTCGGCCCTCTCTTGTTGGAGGTACTGAGTGTTTTACTCACCGAGGATTATACACCACCGCGTATTGCTCTTTCATATATAGGAGATAAGTAGCACATTGATTACATTGATGGCTCATTAGAGCATTAACTAAACAACTAATCGCTTTTGTACTTGCACAAATACTTGTGCTGCCCAAGGCCTTAATAGCGAAACATAAATAAGCACGATAATCTAAGTGATAATCGGGAGCGGGACTTAACTTCTCACAGCTTCTCCCCTAAGACCTGCTTCCCCATCCTTGATCTTCATGATCCCAATCTTGCTTCTCATGTCTTCAAACTTGGCCTTGCCTAAGGCCTTAGTCGAATCGTCCGCCATTTGATCATTTGTGGCGGCGAACTCGATCTTGATGTCGCCTTCTTCAACACAATCTCGATGAAGTGTTGCTTGATTCTCGATATGCTTGCTTCATCATGAAAGACGGGGTTCTTTGCAAGTGCTATTGCTGATTTGTTATCCACTCATGACTCTACTACTTCCACTTTCTTTCCCAACAATTCAGCAAGTAACTGGGACAGCCACAGAGCTTGTGTTGCGGCGAGTAGTCATGGCAACATACTCGCTTCACAGCTAGATAAGGCAACTACTCTTTGTTTAATGGATCGCAATGGCCCGATTGTTGCCTAGGAAGAATAGACAACTCAGTAGTGCTCTTGCTTGAGTCAATATCTCCACCAAGTCTCGAGTCCACGATAGCCAATGAATCGGCTTCACTTTGGATGCCTTGGTGAAGTGCGAGGCCATACTCCTGATCGCACACCACATACCAAAGGATACGCTTCACCGCTCACGATGCTCTATGGTGGGCCTCTCCGAAATCTACTCACAAACCCGATCGCAAATGCCAAGTCGGTCGAGTATGAACCAAATATCGCAGTTTCCAACCAAATTACTGTCTCTGTGTTGGATCAACTTCCTTGGTCAGTACTCTTCTTGCTCAATCTTAGCCTTTCCTCCATAGGAGTGATCTTTGGGTTGCAGATCCACCATACCACCCAATTCCAGTATCCTTTTGGCATAGTGAGTCTGTCTAAGGGTGATGCCATCGGTGCTCTCTTTGTACTTCAATGCCCGGATAGAAGCTTAAGAGCCCGAGGTCACTCATCTCAAATGTTGCTTTCATTTCAGCCTTGAAGCTTTCAACATCCTCGCTCTTTGGCCCCTGTGATGATCAAATCATCCACATACACACCGACAAGCAACAGAGAGTTTCGAACCTCGCCTATAGATTGCAAATTCATGGTTGCTTTGTGCGAAACCTTTCTTCTTCAATGTTGAATCAAGCTTTGCATTCCATGCTCTTGGTGCTTGCCGTAGGCCATACAGAGCTTTTGTGCAAGCGATACACCTTGTCTTCTTGTCCAAAGAACAACAAAGCCAGGTACCGATGCACATATACCTCCTCGTTGAGGTCTCCATTCGTAAATGCGGACTTGACGTCCATCCGATGAATGTACCAACCCTCTGTGCCGCCAGAGCCAACAAGACTCGAACGGATTCCATGCGTGCGGCGGTAACAAAGCATCATCATAATCCACGCCTTCTTCTTTGGACAAAGCCACGAGCGACAAGTCCGGCTTTGTGTTTGATAACATTACCGTGTTCGTCCTTCTTCAATTTGAACACCCACTTCAGGGTGATTGGACGGTGGCCAGCAGGAGGCTTCACAAGCTCCCAGGTCTTGTTTCTCTCTACTGATCGCAGCTCTTCTTTCATTCTTTGCGCCACTACCACGCCGATCTCTCTTGGCTTGGCTTCAAGATAGTTGGTTCGCCAGAGTCGTTAGATGCAGCTCTGCGAATGCAAAGTTGGTTGCGGTGTGGCGGTGGGTCTTTGGCCAATGATATTGGCGATTCTCAGAGCGAAGTGGTTCATCCTCGTGATAAGCATCCATCGATCATCATCATCCTCCGTAGGCGTGGCAAGCTCAATCGAGGACTTGGTGGCGGTGGTGACACTTCCAGTGCGGCCGGAGCGAAATTAGCTTGAGGATGAGTTGATCGCGAGCCCTCTGCTCCTTCAACTCCAATTGGGCTGTTTGGTGCGAGTGTTCTTGGTGAATCCGGGAGCGCGGGCGGCGACGGCGGTGGCGTCTTGGTTCGCCGCCTCCTCGACCGACAGACATACTCAATCGTGAATTCACTTCTTTGTTCACGGTGATGGCCCAGATTCCGGCGAGGACCAATCCCAGCCATGTTCTTCATCAAATACAACATCACGGCCGATCCCGACACGCCCGCTCACAGCTCAAACACCCTATATGCCTTAGCTCCTTCGCATAACCAATAAACACGCCCGGCCTCGCCATGCGGTCATCAAGTTTTTGCAACCGGTAAGCTTCCTTGTGTATGCCACACACCCAAACACTTTCATGTGTCCCAGAGTTGGTGAAACGTCCATGCCAGCCCTCATATGGAGTGATCCCTTCAACGCCGCGTGTCGGTGATCGGTTCAGATGTGGATCACGTCATCACAACCTCCCCCAAAACCGAAATGGCAGGCCCCTCTCACTAAGCGGTGCCCTTGCCATGGCCACTCTTGGTCGATTTGCGCCGTTCAACTACCCCATTCTGCTTGAGGTGAGTGGGGAGCACCGAAGTGCCTCTTAATGCCTTGTTCTCAAGCAGAGGTAGCGAAATCAACAATCGCGTGAATTCTCCTCCATTATCGGTCTGCGGCTTCACCGAGATTTCGACCACTCTCCGCCTCTGCGCTTTCGCTTTGATGCGCTTGATGGCTTCTCTTCTTTGCATCCTTGCTTGGTATGAGCGCCGCCCACATGAAACGGCTAAGCGTCATCGACGAGCGGCAGAAATATCGATTCCCTCCGTGTGTTGCGGTGTCACCGGGTCCGCGAAGATCGCCGTGCACCAAATCAAGGGGCTGTTTGGCACGTCTTGTGTTGCGGTACTGAACAGGCGCCTTCTCATTTTGGTGGTGACACGGTGTCACACACCGCCTCCACATGGTCAATAACCGGGACACATGCCATTTTCCTCCTTCCCAAGTCTGCGGAGTGCATCAAAATTCAAATGCCCCATCCTCTCATGCCACTGCCACGCTACATCTCCTCTGCATGCTGCAAGACAAAGTGGCTGGGCTGCATGAAGTTGGAGTGTGTACAATCTGTTAGCCCTCTCTTCACCTTGGCAATCAAACGGCAGCGGTGTGTTCCCGAGATCGTAACACGTCGTGATATATCTCCACCTTGGAGCCGGTCTCGTCAAAGTGACCCGATCGATAATGGAGTTCTTCGTATCGGTATATATACACGCCTGCAAAGACTCTATGCTCACCAGATTCTTCCTTCGAAAGCAATCGAACCGATGCCTTTGATGTCAACCTTGGGCGCATCTCCAAATCGGACCGTGCCTCGCGCGTCCGTGTTCAAGTCGAGAAAAAAGAGCTCACGCCGTCCGGTCATATGGTGTGTAGCTCCACGAATCAAGTACCACACATCTGCCTTTTCTTCATCGCCATTGGCACCAAGGAAGGCGCGGGCTTTTGGTTCTTCCAGATTCACCTCTTGAGCAGCATAGGTGTATGCCGGCGTGCACTTATCAAGATCAACGAGCCCATGCGCCAGAAACAGAGCCCCATCATCCTCGCATTCTCGCATCTCGCACACGGCCATTGTGGCGCCATCACCGCCGCTGCTTCCCCACTCGGCCACCGGCGTCGCGCCCTTGATTACCACCGCACGCCGCCACGCGGCCTGCGCCCGTCCGCCGCCATGGTCACCGCCACCATCACGGTCACCATCTCTCTGTCTTGCCGTGGATGAGGCGATCTCTTGCCCATGGCCCTCCCGCCACAATTGTGGCGAAATATCGCCACGGCGTCCACCATCGCGGCCGCCGCCACACTTCTTTTCTCGCCAACACCGCGATCATGCACCACCACCGCCGCCTTGGCCGCCATACGATTCTTTGAACTAGAGCCGGCAGAATCATCCCGCCCCCTTCTTCTCCTTCTTTCCAACATCGCCGCCATTGCTCCTCGATATACATGAGCTTGCCACGGCGGTGATTGGCTCGATAGGCGCTTGCTCTTCACGGTCATCAACAGCCTTGAGCCTCCCAGTGGCTTCCTCAAGCGTGAGCATGTCAAAGTCCAGAAACTGCTCAATAGCAACCACAATCTGCGCATACTTCGGCGGTGATCAGACGCGATACTTCTCCACCACGCCTCTCATCGATGTCACGATCACCATGAAGGACAAGGCGCCGATCGCGAGTTGAGAGGCGGAAGGCAAAATCTTCGACGCTCTCTCGACTTGACACTCGATGTTCTCCCGATCGCGGCGGATGCGTTGCGGCGTCGCCGCGCGGACCTCGCCCACGCCGATGCGCGCGGCGCTATGGCGTCCCACGCCTCGCCGCCGTCCGCTTGTCGATGAGCGGAATCCCCATCTCCTTGGGAACCGGCTGCGACAATCGCCTCCATAGCCCGCCCGGTGTCGCGAGCGAGACCCGCTCTCCTTCAATGCGTCCCCACAGATCGCGGGCTGCATTCGCAGATTTCATCTCTTGGCTCCATTCGTGGTAGTTCGTTTTGGACAGCATCGGCCCGATTCGTGCCATTTGCTTCGAAGTCCTCATGATACACCTGTTGCATTACACGCGACTCCGTCGCCCACACCAGCCCACGCTGAGGATGGTGGCGGAGATGGAGACCTCCGCTGGCATGAAGCTCTTGACCTCCTCCTCTCCTTCTTCATACTCCAGCTCCTCTTCTTCCTTCTCTGCTGCAATCTCCTCCTCAAGACTCACATGGCATGTCCTTGCCGCCTCTCTCTGCCTTGCCATTTGCCACAAGGCTGGCCACTGGACCACTTCTTGTGCCCTCCTCTGCTGCTTTTCAAGCCTTGGCCCGGCGGAGGAGTCCTCCCGATCGGCCGACGCCCTTGGCAGCCTTCCTTGGCCTTTCGAGAGGATGTCGAGGCCATGGATGAGAAAGCAGGGAAGGGGGCTCGAGTAGAAGATGAGAGAGAGGTGTCTAACCTAGGCTCTGGTACCAATTGTTGGAGGTACTGAGTGTTTTACTCAGCCAGGGATTATACACCCAGGCGACTGCTCTTTCATATATAGGAGATAAGTAGCACATTGATTACATTGATGGCTCATTAGAGCATTAACTAAACAGCTAACTGCCTGGGTACTTGCACAGTCACTTGTGCTGCCCAAGGCCTTAATAGCAGAAACATAAATAAGCACAGATAACTAAGTGATAACTGGGAGCAGGACTTAACTTCTACATCTCTCTCCTACTCCCCCATTCCAAATTATAAGTCGTTTTAGCTTTTCAAAATACATAGTTTTTTTTCTGTGTATCTAGACATAAAGTATATCTAGATGCATAACAAACCCAATATACATTAAAAAGGCAGAACAACTTATAATTTGGAATGGATGGATTACCTATTTATGTCTTATCACATGCGAGTAGATATTAAGTACATGATAAATCTATATAGGTACTAGACATAATTTAATTATGTGCAGCTGGATTTTTATTTGTTACTAGCTAGTTCTATACTTAATTATTTCATTTGGATGTAATGTTATGCAAATGCGGTTGGATAGTAGTGTTTAAAATTAATTGGTTTACTCCAAAGTGTGGTCTAGACACCACTAACTACATACAACATGAATACATTTCTCCACTACTAAAATCAACTATACTTGTTTTCTTGGAGATTCATCGTTTCTTCTCGGGTGAAAAAATACGAAAAATGTGATTTCATAAATTAATCAGAAACTCGACACATTTAAAATACTAGGGATTTTTTTGAGGAAAAATCAAAACGTTTACTGTAGCTGGCTTAATTTGTTACTAACAGGGCTTTTGTATTACTATGTATGTAGATACTTCATTGTTATCGATGACATACAGGATATCTCAATCTGGAGAATGATTAAGTGTGCTTTGCCTGCTACTAATGATGGATGCATAATTGTCACAACAACACGCGTTTTAGATGTTGCTAAACAAGTTGGTGTTACTTACAGGATGAGACATCTCTGTCTTGAGAACTCTAGAATACTGTTACATAGAAGGATATTTGGAACTGGAGACAAAGGTAAATATGTTGATGATGAGTTGATCGAAATATCTGAGAAGATACTACAGAGATGTGGTGGAATACCCTTGGCTATCATTATGATATCTGGATTGTTGGCTACTAAAGGACGAAATAAAATAGAGTGGGATAAGATCTACAGGTCTATGAAGTATAGTGGTCCAGATGAGGGGAAAATGAAGATGATTGTGTCGCTATGCTATCAAGATCTGCCATCACATCTAAAGACTTTCTTATTGTATTTAAGTGTGTTTCCAGAAGGTTATGATATTGACAAAGATCGTTTGATACGGTTATGGATCGGTGAAGGTCTTATCCAATGCGGAAAACAAGATGGGAGCCCATTTGAGCTCGGAGAGAGTTATTTTTGGGAGCTCATAAATAGATGCATGATCCAACCTGTGTATAAAAGGTGGTACTATGACATGACAGAGTGCTGTCATATGCATGATATGGTACTTGATCTTATCTCTGAAGTAACAGGCAAAGAAAAGTTAGTTCCTGTATGGAATCATATGCATCACACGTTTCATTCACAGGAAGTTCAGTGGTTATCCCTTCAAAACAGCATGTTAGATCATGCTACCCATTGGGCTACTATGAACATGCAAGGAGTGAGGTCAGTTGTTGTATTTCCATCTGCTGTTGAACTTTTGCCAGACCTTGCATGCTTCAGAGATCTGCTTGTGCTGGACTTACAAAGCTGTTGTCTATCACAAGGCTGCAGTCTGAAGCATCTTGGGAATTTAGTTCACTTAAGATACCTGGGACTGAGAGACACAGGTATCAGTCACCTTTCTGAAGTTGGGAAGCTGCAATGTTTACAAACGTTGGATGTAAGAAGAAATGAAATTTCTAGCTTGCCATCAACTGTTAATGAGCTCAAGCATTTGATGTGCCTCCACATTGACAGCTGGACAAGAGCGCCAAATGGGATTGGGACCTTCACATTGCTTGAAGAGCTGTCAACGTTATGCATCCAGGACTCCACAGATATGATAGAGGAGCTGGGCAATCTAACAGAGCTGAGGGTGCTGGGTATTGACTGCTGCACTGAATGGAACGTCAACGGGGTGGAGAAATCTCTAGTGGAGTGCCTGCACAAGCTGCAAAAAATCCGGATATTATCTATCTCAATGGTTGGTGAATGCAGCTTGGATGCCTGGGTCGCCCCTCAACATCTCCTTAGATTGGAACTAACCGGATGCTGGCTATCCACAGTGCCAGCTTTGCTGAATGATCCATCGCTTCTTCTGGAGCTCTCTTTCCTGTCCATGGAAGTGAGGAAGCTTGGGCAGGAGGATCTGGAAAGACTTGGGAGGTTGCCGGCTCTCAGCTATCTCGACATAGAGGTGGGCAATCAGAAGCTTGGAACTGTTCAGACATTCACCATTGGTGCTCGTTCCTTCCCGTGCCTTGTACACTGCACGCTTCGGGGATACATAGGACCCGTAGTGTTTCAGCAAGGAGCCATGCCAGAGGTGGCAAGGCTTCACCTGGTGTTCCCCGTGCGAGAGATCAGAGAAACTGCAGGCATCAATAGCGGTTTTGACTTGGGTTTCGGGAACCTGCTGCGGCTCCGAGATGTATCCTTTTTGCTCCGTCGGGGAGGTGCCAGCAAGGGCGAGGTGGAGGAAGCGGAGGCTGTGCTGAGGCAGGCAATTGAAGGCCATCCCAATCGTCCCACACTTGAGATACTCTGATGAAGATGAAGGTGAGCTATCTCCAGTGACTCCTTCATGTATATGCATGTACTGTCTCTTGCAGGCTTGCTGCTCACACTGAAAGGCAATTGGAAGGCATCCTAGCCAGCCACTATATTCTGTTACTTTTTTGTCAATGCTAATTGCCAACATCAGTTGCAGGAGTAACTGGGATCCTGCCGTTGGCCAATGACAGCAATAATGCGCGGATGGCCCTGCAGCATGGCCATATGATCATTATCATCACCAGGGAAGATCTCGATTTCGAAAGAACAAAACGCAAGGGTGTTGACGCAACAAGCTTCTAGCCTCTTTCACTAATCTTTAGAATCTTTATCTTTATGGTCCTCGTTTGCAGTAACATGTGAAGACATGAGTTCTTCGTTCTGGAAAAAAAAAACAGCGACATCGTGTTCATTTGCGACATGTGTGCGCTTGTAGATAGGGCGTGTGTTTTTTTCAGTGTAGTGGTTTGATTAGTTCATGTAATCATGTTAACGAAGAATCAAAATCTCGCTTCATCAGCTTCATCAATGTATTTGCTGTGCACCTGTAGCCTTTGTTCACAACAATCTTCAGTAGGACCTCGTTGCAGTGTAGTTGGGGATCTGTAACTGAAGGGATTTGCCTTTGCGTAATGGAGCACAGTAAAATAAACAACTGAGTGCGATGGTTTGATTACCCTATTTTCCACCGACGCGATGTTAATGTTCATTGCAAGTTGTTCATATGAAGCTTCTTCAGAGAGTAGGAATTTTGGAGGCAGGTACTTGGCGTACCCTACAACTTATCTTGGTGACATGTCTCATCGCTAGCAGAATCGCTGCGCGTTGACAAATATTTCATCGGAGAGGAAGGGGTTTACAACATTGGGCATTAACAAAATAATATGAGGGTAATAATGAATGATATACACAAGATGTGTTGGAACGACGTCTGAGAGATTCGAACTGTCGCGGGGAAACCCCATGTACTTAGCAGGCACACGCCTTAACCACTCGGCCAAAGCGTCCCTTCTTGGTCTGTTTTTTTTTTGTATAAAACTATATAACTCAAGAAATATAGTGCCGCTGGAGAATGGCATGCATGTGTGGTTATATAAAAAAGCTATTGGAGAGTATAAAGATACAGAAAACGATTTTTACTCAAATGACTCTTCAATGGGCGATTTAGAGAGTGCATGATTTTATTTTCTTAAAATCAGCCAAAAAAATTGAATGCCCCTTATACCACCATCAACAATTAAAGGGGTGTTTGGGACTGCTCCGCTCCACGATTTTCAGCTCCACTCTATGTTTTTTAGCCAAACAGTTTCAGCTCCACGCACTCTGTTCGAAGAAAAATGGTGGAGTTATGAGAGCACCTAAAATGGTGCTCCATGAACTCCAGGTTTTTGTGGACCTGCTCCACGGTGGAGTTTGTGGAGCAGTCCCAAACACCCCCTAAATGCTCCTAGGCGTGGCCCAAATCCCTCTTACCGTATATGTAATTTTTTGGCACAGCTTTAGATGTTGGGCCAAATGTTGTACACTCCCGGCCCAACATGGAGAGGAGATTGTTAAAGCGTGAATGTAAATGAACATGATTGGAAGAAGTGTATCTTTCATTGATCTCTGAAATATATACAAGTGAAGGGGTGTCACAAAGGAACACGACTGTTCCCAAAGGGAACCACTGAACAGACACGACTGTTCCCAAAGGACATTCCCTTTGAAAGTAAAACTAACTATTTAATCATATCCACTAATCTTGTGCTTAAATGGATGAGATCACTTCGTGAAAAGGCGTCTGTTGGTGAAGAGGCGTCATTTCACAACACTACCCCTTGATCGAATCTTCCTTGAGATCAATGCAGCTATAAGCCGAGAATCTCGAAAAACCCTATAGGAAAAATCTGAGGAATATATGGATATGCCATAAAAACTCCTTTAAACCTTATTTGAAAAATAAGGAGAAAATAACATATTGTGTGTGATTTAAATAAACCACTATGTCATTGGTATCCCATTAAAACCCCAAGTGGGAAAAAAATATTGGAGATGCGACATAAAGATAACTCTCCCAAAAACCTTTCGAAAAAATATGAGGAGCAATGTAAAGTGATATGCCGCTAAAAGTCTTGCAAAATCCAGTGAGAAAATCAGGAGAAAATGTGACGGCATACTATTGTTATTGCCTCTTAGATAACTCACATGAAAAACCTTTTCAGGAAAAACAATGGATGAGTTGTGAGGGTAATATATGTCGGTGTTTCGAACAAACACCGGCTAGTAAATTTATAATTGTTGCGCGTTAGGCTTGGATGGTGTACTAAAGGACACAATGTTTATACTAGTTCGGGCAGAATGTCCCTACGTTCAGTTTGCTGCTACTCGTGTTATTAGTACCGAAAAAGGTTCGTCGTAGGGGGTACAAACGGTCGAGAGAGGGACAGGTCCCAAGTCTCTGATGGAAAGGTCGAAAGGACGCCAAGAACTCGGTTGCTGCTTGGCTGTGTGTTGTGTGTGGAATTGATTCGTCGTCTTGCGTATCCAAAATTGATCGGTCCCCTTAGTGGGGTGCCCTGCCTTCCCTTTTATAGAACAAGGGGGAGCAGGGGTTACAGACGGGAGAAAGAGGAAAAAACAAAGGTAGAGAAGGTCCTTCGGGGAGCCGGGTCTTCCTTTTCCCCTGTGCCTGCCCTGCTAACATGACAGACCGTGTCAAGAATGGCATGTTCGTTGATCCTTATAGGACAGTGCCCTGGCCTCTTTCAGCAAGTGGGTGCGTCCCATCCTACACCGGCGGACGGTGTAGCGTGCTAGAGAGCCGAGCTGTGACCCTTCGGGGAGTAGACGGGGAAGTGACCAGACGTCCGTCACTGTAGGTGATGTGAGCTCTGTTTTGGATCATAGTGGTTGTCCTATGCTTGTGTTAGTATCCGCGTCTGAGGGCTGATGGCGGCACCTACAACACTGTGGGACAAAAGTCGGCGCCTACAACACTGTTCGGGCTCTGTCAGTTCGGAAAGGGCCTAAAGCGCCCGTCCCATCGTATCCGAATAGTACCTTCCTGCAGGCATGCAGGGCATGTCCTTCGGTACTACGGTTGACTCGAATGTCTTGTCGTACCCTGTGCTCATCTTTATGAAGGAATAGGGTGTAGTTGTCGGGCGAGGCGGAGCCAGCCCTCGGACATCGGGCGAGGCGGAGCCTGCCCTCAGCTGTCGGGCGAGGCAGAGCCAGCCCTCGGACGTCGGGCGAGGCAGAGCTAGCCATTAGACGTTTGGGCGAGGCGGAGCTTGCCCTTAGCCATCAGGCGAGGCGGAGCTAGCCCTCAGCCGTCGGGCGAGGCGGAGTCTAGCCCTCAGGGGTTGGGCGAGGCGGAACCAATCTTCCATCGTTCAGGCAAGAAGCGTAGTAGCGTTCTTGTCTGACCGGAAGCATCAACGTTCGATGGTTATTTAATTCCACCTCATTGGGTACCCCAGTATTAGGTCCTCGACAGTAGCCCCCAAGCCCTTAGGTGATTCAGACAGAATCGCCCGGGGGGTGTTTTGACTTGCCAGAGGGTGCACGCGAGCGCACCCGATGGGTGTAGCCCCCGAGCCCCCGGGTGATTCGGGCAGAATCACCCGAGGGGTATTTTGATTTGCCAGAGGGTGCACGCGAGTGCACCCTCCGGGTGTAGCCCCCGAGTGATTTGGATAGAATTGCCCGGGGGTAACTTCGGACCCTTCGTGGGTATGGCTGTGAGATTTGGTTTTTGTCAATCTGGACAGTTTAAAGGAAACCCTGGTATCCCGTTCATGGGGATTCATCCAGGGTTAGCCCGGTTGGGACTTGATTTGCGGATCGAGGTTCCCTTAAGGCTTGTGTTCCTGAGTCCTGGCCGCTCATGGGCCCATCCCTCGTTGGGATGGCCATTGAGACTGTTGGGCCAGCCTTTGAACTCCTGAGCCTAGGTGGGCCAGAGGAGAAGCCTTTTGACCCGTATCCCCTCTGTGGGAAAAGTGTCCTGGTCTGCTTGGGGAAGGCAAACCACCCGGCACGATTTTAGTGGGAAAGGATAGGGATCACGGGCGCGTATCCCACGACATGATGCTGCGGTGTGTCGTGGCAGGCTCAAAGACCTAGGCGGGCGGTTGCCCTTCTTGCATCCGTCGCCCCTATAAAACCGAGGGGTTCGCTCCTAGGGTTCCGTACATTGCCTCCTCGCCTTCGCATCGACAACCTTGCCACCAATCGCCCGAGCCTCCTGCACTCGCATCACGGCCGCCGTCAAGCTCGCATCTGCATCGCAGCAGCCATTGAACTCGCATCCACCCCCCTCCCCATCGTTTTAATGGAGCTGTGGTGTGGATCCAACATCACCCCTCAGCGCCTGGAGGGCCTCGTTCGCCATGGCCTCCTTCGCCCGCTGACCGCCGCCGAGGAGTGGTGGCTGCCCAGTAATGAGGACCAGCCATCCCCGCCCGAAGGGTATGTCGTGTCCTTTGCTCACTTCCATGAGCGGGGATTCGCCATACCTGCTCACAAGTTCCTTCGGGGGCTGTTGGATTACTACCAGGTAGAGTTGCAGCACCTTACTCCCAATGGGGTCTAGCACATTACGACGTTTGTCGCCCTGTGTGAGGGGTTCCTAGGAATTAGTCCCCACTTCGATCTGTGGCAGTATCTCTTCGCCGTCAACCTATCAAAGAAGCGGGTTGGGAAGCAAGAGCTGAGCATGTCGATGGGATGTGCCAGCATTCATCTGTGCAACAACTGGGTGAATGACTACCCGTCGATGAGTCTGTCGACCTCCAACAAGGGGTGGCATTCGCATTGGTTTTACGTCAAGGACGACGTGGCCGCCCCCTTGCTAGTGTTCTCCAGGTGCATCATCGAAGAGGTCCCGAGGTCGTGGAAGTGGGGTGTCCTGGACAAAGACAAGAAGAGGATCAAGGACCATCTCGCCGCCCTCCAAATTCTGAAGGAGAGGGGCGTGAAGGGATCGGGGATCATCGGCGCCTATCATACGCGGAGGGTGCTGCCACTGATGAGCCGCGCGCTTCCCCTATACCTGATGGCGCCCGGGGCATCGCTCGAAGGGACAACGCTCGTCGATGAAGTGCTCCCCCCACCGAAGTGGCGCAGCACATCAAGGAGACGATGGAGCCTTCGAAGGACAACGCCGGCGTTGTCCTCAATTTTGTGTATCCGGTGCCGGGGCATCCCCCAATGCGGCCGAAACTGGGGTTCATCGATTTCGTAAGTTCTCTTTTCCCATGCCTCCTTTTCACTTGAATTTTTGACCCCTCGTTGCTGACCTCGGGATAGCGGGACCAGCCGAAGAGACTCATCCTCGGGGATAGCCCGGCTCCGCTGCCGAAGGACCGGATCCTAGCAACAGCGAATCACACCGCGGCCGAGTGGGATAGGAGGACGAGAGAGATCAAGAAGAAGAAGATGCTATGGAAGCAGCAAGCATGGGATCGAGGAGAGGAGACAGGTAGTGACGACGACGACAACGATGAGGAGTTTGACGAGGTAGTAGCCGACATGGATTGGGATGTCTTGGAGGGCGAGGATTCGCTGACAGGCACCCAATTGTCCACACAGGGACCCTTCCCGTTCCACGCGGGGGGAAGTGAGTCTGTGAGGCTAGCGGAGATGGGCCAAATCATCGGCCAGTCCTCGGGACCAGTGGGAGTCGGTGGATCCGCCACCACACTCGGGGTGTCGGTGGAGGATCGGTGGATGGGGGGAGGCGGATCTACCGCCACGCCCGAGGTGTTGATGGAGGGGGGGCAGCTCCGCTGCCGCGCCTCATGAGCCGATGGGGGCGGGTGGATCTACCGCCGCGCCTGAGGTATCGACAGAGAGGGGTGGCTCTGCCGCTGTGCCCTCGGAGACAAGGGAGTCGAGACCCTCTGCCCAGGAGCAGGGGGCAGACTTGAAGCGGTCCCACCCGGATGAGTTGGAGCAGGAATCTAGGGGTTTGTCCCCAAAATGTTCCTACTGCCCAACAGCGCCAGAATAAGTCACCAATTCCTCTGTTTTTCGTGTTTTCTGTTTTTCTATTTTTCGGTGTGACCTTATGCCTTTTTGCCCTTGTAGAGTCTTGCGACGGGGCCATTCTTTGGCGCTGGTGCCCAAGAAGAGTGTTGCCCTTCAGGCAGTACGGGTGCCATCGCCTGACGTCGCTCCTGTTTCAGGCAGGAGCGAAGCCGATACTGCGGCCTCGTCGGCTGGTTAGACGCCGCCTGTGGTGGCGCCCGCGCCCTCAGTGGGTCAAGCAGGTGCCGGGGCTAAGGAAGCACCCTCTGGGGTTGCCGAGCAGACAACGGCGGAGGTGACTCCGCCGCCTATGTTGGAGCGGACGGAGCTGCCGCCCGCGCCTGTGGCGCCTCCTGTGGTGGGCACGGTGCCGCAAGTTGAGGCCCCAGCATCGCAAGCGGAGGTAGCTACGACCGCGCCAAGCCAGGAGCAGCTGGACGTGGCCACGGTGGTGTCCGAGGGGGTGGCACAATCCGCGCCTCCGGTGGCCCAGGCGGCAGAGCCCGAGGCGGGCCAGATAGAGGGGGACACGTCCGGAGGGTCCTCGAGGGCCGTGGCGGTGGTGGAGAGGACCAGTGGGAGGTCATCCTCGGCCCTGATGTCAGGGGGTAGCCGCTCACCCATGCGGGGCGAGCTGCCGCTCCAGTGGATGGATCCCCGATGTCCAACTTCGATTCTTTTCTCGCTCGACGATGCTACCGAGAGCATAGAGCGGGGGAGTCTCGACGAAGGGATCTCGGCGATGATGGATGTCCTGAACTAGGCCAGGGGTGTCCTGCATGACGTCATTGTTCCCAATGGCCGGGTATCGGCTTGATCTTCTCGCTTTCTTCTTTCTTCATGTATTTTTATATTCTCGTATTTTTGATACCGGTCTTCTTTTTAGTCCCTTATTACTCATAGCTAGGAGAAGTCCCGATTCCTCCACGAGCAGAAGGCAAAATGGGACCGTCTCACCGAGGAGGCCCGGCTGTGCGGAGATGTGAGCGCCCAGCTTGCTGCCACCCAACAGCGAGAAGCCAAGGCGCATCGGGACGCGGAGGAGATCCGTGGGATGTTCCAGGATCTATCGGCGAGGGTGCAGCGGGATGAGGAGGCGGCTGCCAGGGTCTAAAAGGAGCAGGACGAGCTGCTCTAGAAGGATGCTGAGGCCGTCAAGCGGGCCATCGACCTCCTAGCTGAGCTAGAGATGGAGCGGGATCTCAAGTTGAAGGCCAAGGACAGGTCCGTGGCCCTACAGCAGAGGGCGAATCAGGATGCCAAGGTGATCGCCCGACTGTGCAGGGAACAGGACAAGCTACACCAGACCACAGAAAGGCTCCAGTCGGAGCATGGCATGGTTCGCGAGGAGCACGACCGGGCCATCCGAGAGCGTGATGAGGCACGTTAGGTGGTCAACTCCCTCCGGGCGGATCTTGGAGCCACGGTGACCCGAAGGCTAGAGGCCGAGAACATCTCTATCGGGCTGGGCACGGAGCTTGCTGAGGTGCGGGGGACTCTTTAGGCCGAGAGTGACAAACATGATCTTCTGTGCGCCGCCGTCAGGGTGGTCTTCGATGACCTGGGGGTGGCGTGGCCGAAGGAAACCAGCTCACTTGCGGCCCATGCCGTGAACATCACGGCGCGGGTGGGCTAGCTTGAGGAGAACGCCTTCCACACCTAGATCACTCAAGCCTTTGCTGTTGCCCACTCTCATTGTGATTGGGAAGTTAATCTGGAGGTAATGAGCCTTGGCTTCGCGCCTGGCTATGAAAACTCTGAGCTGGATGAGATTGAGAAGGCGGTGACTCCCATTGCGCGGAACCTGGCGAATAGGCTGAAAGGCATAGTTCTCCCTCTGAGGAAGTAGTTAGTTGAATAAGTTTGATAAACATTTATCTATAATATGTGGATAAGTGTTGGTACTTTTGTGTCTGAAAATAGTTTCATTTCATAATTTTGTTTCGTTCGTTTGAGCTTACTTTCTTCCCTTTTGCAATTGAGAAAAAAGGTTTGTGTGATCGGACCCTTCCGTTCGTTAAGACCATATGGGCCGAGGTGTATAAGGGGGAAGTTTCGATTATGCTAGTGAGCAAAGTTACCATAGTTGTCGGGGCGTGGGCTTTTTACTGTCTTACCAGGCATGCTCGTTTATCTGTTCCCACAAACCTTGCCGCCAGTCTTACCGTGAGGAAAAGGTCTGATGCAACGACTGTTTCGAAAAAAGGAGGTATTCATACCTTTATCAGCCCCCGAGTGAGATCCGACCCCTTGCGGTCGCTGGGGCCGGATGTCACTGGAGACCGAAGCGAGGGCAGTGAACTTACTCTTGTATTTGCACATACCCCTTACTTAGGATTTTGGCAATCGTTCCTTGACTGTGCGTTTGGTCTCATTGCTGGCCCGGCCTTCCCTGAGCCCCCGCGCATGGTGGGGGTTCGGTCAAGGGTCGGCTTGTTTTGTGACTGTCGCCCCGTCCGTGGTTTCCACAACTGGAGGGGTTGAGGTGATATCACTTGCCTCGACAGCTCGAGTGACGTGCCTGATGAGCTCGCTAATGGGGATGTTCGAACGGAATCCGATCCTGTTGCTTTGTGACAGGGTCAGCAAACCCCTCGGGTGGCGTTCCGTTGCTCCTTGACCTACCTTCCAACAGATTCCCCCTCAATGGGGATTCTATGGGCTCAGCTAAAGGCTAGATTGTACTAGAAGGTTGAGATGACCCTATCCGCCTCAATGCAGGTTGGGCAAAGGCCGCTGAGGCTCATCTGCGTTTTCTCCCCTAGCTCTTGTTTGACGTGAGGTGGCCTCGGACCCTTCGCTGGTCAGCCTTCAAACCTCGGTCTCTTGATCTCGGATCGAGCGGCTCGAGCCCCCAAGCCCCTTAGAGTCTGATAGGGGTCAGCCATGTTTCACTCGTCACCCAATCCTCGATTTTCGCAACCAGAGGGGCTAAGTTGATGACACTTGCCTCGACGGCTCGAGTGTCACGCTCAATGAGCTCGCTAATGGATATGTTCGTGTGGAATCCGGGTCCATCATTCGCTAACAGGGTCAGCAGAGCCCTCATGTGGCATTCCACTACTTCTTAACCCGCCTCCCGGCAGATGCCCGAGCCATTCGATAGGCTCAGGTGGCCCATTGGCCTCTCCTCGATGGAGATTTTGTGGGTTTGACTTGAGGTTAGAATCGAACAAGAAAGGTCGAGATATCCCTATCCGCTTCTGAGCAGTGTCGGGCAAGGTCGCTGGGGTCATCGTGGTCTTTCTCCCCTGGCTCTGTTTGACGCAAGGTGGCCTCGAGCCCCTTCGTGGGCCGGCCTTTGAACCTTGGTCATTTGCCACTCATATTGAATGAGGCTACTGCCGTTTTGTGATGCAACACGAAGCATTGAGATGCAGCGATTGCATATGCAATGTTTTGGATGTATGGGATTAATGTACGATTTAATTGAAATGAAAGCGGGGGTCAGTAAAGTTACCTCGGTGGCATGAGCGATGAGAAGCTCTTACCGTGCATGTCCGTACGGGGTTTGGGTCTGACGTTTGCGATGGGACCAGCATGACCTGCACGAGTATCGTAATTTTTTGTTTCTGTCGCTCGATGGCAATCCGAGCCGTTCGATCGTTTTTGGCGACTTGACATCTTCTCCTTTGATGAAGATTCTATAGGTGGGCCCCTCTAAACCCTTCTTGAGAAGGTGGATGCTAAAGATTGGGGCACGGGGAACTGTGAGTTCGATTATGCTGGTGAACAAAAAACACCGTAGCCGCCGGGGCGTAGGGTCTAGCGGTTTGTCCAGTTCTACTCAAAGTTTTACACCTGCACCCCATGTCTTTGATTTTCCAAATGTAAGGAGGGGTTAGGCGATGGGGATGTCTAAACAAGTAGACACTCAGCAGCCCCCGAGCGATGTCCGTGCCCCTGCCGTTGCTAGGGTCAGAAGCTCGGTAATGAAATTAACACGCGAAGTAAGTAAACAGAGGTGCTTATCTTTTAGAGGTCGTTCATTCGTCATTTTACCTAGGCCGTTCGATCGACCCATGAGGCCCATTGGGCCCCCCTAGATGGGGGTTCCATCGTCGGGTCGTTCCATGGTCCTGCCTAGGGAAGTGGAGAGTCACCTGCATGCGGGTGCGCCCTGATTCTCACACCCGGTGCGCGGTAGTGGTGGGCCATGCCCAAGCAATGTTCTATTTGACTAGGCGATGTCTCGTCGACCAGAGCTCATCCCGTCGATCCAGGCGCGTCCCCTCGGATTCCCATCAGCATTGATTTCCCATCTGCATTGAATAGGGGAAGGAAGAGAGTTTTTTGTCCCAATCTTTCACCTTTCCTCAGCCGGTGTGCTTCTCCTCTTTATATAGGGGGAGGGAGGGGGTTCTCGTCCCCATTCCTTCATCTATTCCTGAGCTGCAACCTCCTCTCCTTCTTCCTTGTCACCGAATGCGTTCGTGCGTCGCAGCAGCTCCTAAGTGAGAGAGGGTAATGCCATGAAGAGAAAAACTCACTAATCCGCTCATGAATCCGGAGTGCAATGTTGAGCTGGTGGTCATCCAACATAGATGAGATGGTGTCGGCCACCTTCGCCGAGAAGGGGCCGCCTCTACCGAAGGAGGAGGTGCACTGGAGGGTGCTGAGCGTCTTTGGTTTTTGTGGCAGAACCTCCTAAATTATAGGGCCCACATGCATCTATCATTGTCCAATGACTTCTGACGACTATGCATATGTTCCCGGTAACTTAAGAAGCCTGTCGGGTGTCCTCGGGAAATCCGAATCATCCACGATTCCTTCCGAGCAGGATCCATTACAGAGTCATTGCAGTATTACAACAGTTTATTTAATAATTTACATCAGAGTAAAATAGCGGAAGTCTTACAATGACTTAGTTACAAAATAGTTGTTTCAAACCTTACAAACCAAGTACGATTATTATTACAAACCATAGTAGTGAGGTAGCATTAGTAACATAAAACAAAACACACAAAAAAACCGTCATGCAGCACGGTCCAAAGCAGACCTGCTCATGAGGCTCACCTGCAACAAGGGTTAAAGAACCCTGTGTACAAAAGTACTCAACAAGACTTAACTGACGTAAAAACGTAGAAGACTCAGGAATGCAGGCTCGGGGATTCAAGGTAAGGCTTTAGCAAGAATCAAAGTTCTTTTGCGTAAAAAGCTCTCTAACAAGATTCTTTCTTTCAAACATTTAAATCTTCATAAAGATCATATATAAAGCTGACATGATCCATATTGAGATCATGAAGTTCATATCAAACTCTTTCTCAAATCTTACTTAAGTTCCATTTGTTAACTACGACGATGAACAATGAGTTGAGTCTCCATAACCGAGGAGCAACGACGATTCGAACCGATTATAACCCAGCTAGGGATTCCCAACCACACAACATATGCAGGTCCCTGACCTACATATATCAACCTACCCTTAGATCCTCTAAAACAAGAACGGGTCTACGCCACCCGAGAGCACAGTACTCCACCAATCCAGCCCATTGCCACATGGGTACACGCTACTCTCACCATCTCTCCACTCCAAGTGCGCAAGTAGCCATTCTCGTAATAGAATAGCTGAGTTAAGGCTTACCGGAGTATGTGGCCAGTACTACAAAGTCTCACCTCATGCAATTCAACAACGGACGGTTCTTAATCGACACAGGTGGAAAGAACCCACTCACAAGACATCCATGTCTTGTGGCTCTCATACACCGAGTCCGCCCGGTCTAGATTTATTACTCCACATGATTATATCTCATGATAACATAAATAACCATTCGTATCCAAAAATCCATTTATATCTCGCAGGTGACAGGTAATCACCCAACTTTTATCGGTCTAAGCATGGCTAAGCATAATTAGGCATTTTCAAATTGAAACGGTTAACAAGGTTGATAGGGAAAAACAAGCTTGGTAATGCACCAATTAGGTTTCCACTCAACTCCTAATCACTTAATGCAATATTTAAATATAAAAGTGATATAAATTTGTAAAACACAAGGTAGGTTTAAATGCATCCGGGGCTTGCCTTGATTGTCGGAATAGTCAGGTTCTGGAGATGTTCCATAGATATCGAACCCGACTTCAACAGGTGGGTTGACTTCCTCAACAACTTGGTTGACTACCAAGTTCTCACTTTCGTTCACTACACGTAGTAACAATGCCATGTTTAATATGATGTGAGATATAAAACATGATACTTGATGATTGATGCAAAAGTTAATAACTTGAATACAACTTTCCTTCGCGGTATAGTTACAAACTAACAACTAACTAAACCTTCTCTAGGGTTTACTTAGATTAACACTAATGACTTTAGCGGGGTTATACTAATTAACATATCTTAATCACAACTTGATCATAAACTCAAACACTTACTTAAAGTGCCAAGGATCATTTTATGCTAATGACCCAATGTCATCACTCAATCCCAAATGCAAACAAAACCTAAGTCATTAAGGTTTACTATTTGTTTTTAGTAATTAATTAATTAATTCAAAATTATGAAATAAATCAACTTTTTCCAAATGAGCTCCAAATTTTTGCGAAGGCTCATCACATGATAACTAAGTGGAAAAACAATTTTCATAATTTTTGGATAATTATTTGAGCCTAAAAAATCATGGAATCCTATTTATTAATTAATTTAAGCAATTTTTATCACATTCAAAATGTATTGAGAAGTAACATTTAATATTTTTCCTAAATAGATCACATTTCAAAAAGGTCACACAAAAATGTTCATAATTTTTGGAGCTCTATTTATTTCTACACAAAATGAATAAATCACAACACTATTTAACCATTTCTGCAAAATAGAAAATTCATTTTCACTGAAACAGCCACTGACAGGGTGACCCCATCGGTCAGCCCACGCTGACCACAGCGGCGAGGCCCTCTGACCGGCGATTACTCACCGGCGGTGAGGTATCCGGCGGTATGGAGTGAACCAACATGACCTCCCCAGCGCTGCGCTTTGACTGAGGGCACTGGTTGAGCATCTAGGCTACTATAGAGACCTCGCCGGCGATGATGGCAGCAAGGCGGTGTCCTGCCAAGATGGCGACGGCGATTTATGACCTCACCAGCAAAACTAAGGTCTCCGACGTACACAGCACCTCCTAACGGACTTAACCGAGCACCTAATTGAACCAACAACATGCCACAACACTAGCAGCGACATGCGCAGCGGCACGGTGGAGGTAAACTCACTGGTGTCCCGTGGTCCCATGGCTACGGCATGTCAGAGGTAAAATAGATCACACAGGAAGGATAAGTGGCTCACCCCGAAGCTGATGCGCGCGAGAACGACGGCTAAGGCGAGGTGGAACTAAGTCGTCGGTGTTGGAGACGATAGCGGCGGCATGAACTCACGGCTAAGCTCCGTTCTGAGGAAAGCAACTGACTAAATGATCAACGATCAAGCTCATGAACATCACGAGAGAATGAAGATCAAGAAACAGCAAAAGATGAAGCAAGAAACCCACCTGAACTCCCTGTCCATGGTGGAATGGATCACGGCGGATCCTCGCCGAAGTTGGAGAAGACGAGGTTACGCCGGGCAAACCAGGGGGATAGAAGCTGAGAAAGTGGGTGATATGGAGGTGCTAGGTGATGGCAATCATGGTGACGTGCTCGGCTAAGACTGTAAGGGCTCTATGACTCCAGCGTGAGCTCGTCGGAGCTGGGCGGCGCTGATGGGAAACCGAGGAACGGAGAGAGCGACAGGAGGGCGCTTCCAAACTTAACATGCGAGCGAAGAGCGGCGGTGAGAGGTACGCTTGACACGCAACGGCAACGCAGACACATCGAAGCAGGAGGTGTCGCTCGCGGACGCGCGTAGAAGCCGGTGGAAGCTTGTCGGCGGTGAGAGCCTGCCTGCTTACACTATTCAAGGTATTTACCGAATTGCCACTCACGTTATTTTTCAAATTACTTCCAATTTTGTATGGTAACTCAAAAATCTCCAAAAATAAAAGTTGCTCCAAATTCAAAGTTCGACAACTTTGCTTTAATAACCATACTCAAATTCTATCCACATTTAACAATGCAAGTTTAAAATCAAAAGGGGACACTTTAAGAATTTATCCCCTTTCAAATTACTTCAAATTTTATATAACAACTTTGAAAACTCTAAAAACCAACTTTGTACACATTGACAAGCTCTGCACTTTTTCTTTTAGGCTCAACCCCAAAATGTGCTTAGATTTTGAATTAGGTTTTCCAGGGTAGTATTAAATGCTGGAAATTAGGGTTTTTGGAATTGCAATTTAATACTAAGGTTTTAAACTTGATTCATCCCAACCAATATAACACATATAATCATAAAAGTAAACTTGTTTTAGTGAATGCATATCAAAGTTTTCACTAACACAAGAATGAGATGCAATGCATATGATGACATGACATATTTTAGTGTTTAAAACACCAGAGGTGTTACAGTTTTGCTGTCGTTCGTGGCGGCCTTTCTTCGGTGGGAAACACCCCCCCGCCCAGACGCCATTGTCAGGGTTGCGGCTGATCATGATGGCGTAGTCCCTAGACACCCCGGTAGAGGTGCCGTTGTCAGGGTTGCGTCTGATCACGATGGCACAGTCCTTGGACGCCCCGGCGAGGGCACCACAGTCGCCTACGTGGTGCTCAACGTTGTAGATGACAGCGCCCTCGAGGATCCCGCGGAGTGGTAGGACGTCATCGATGGAGAGCGTGGCGCGGCGACCGTAGTAGTGCTTCGTAGTAGAACTAGTTAGAAACTGTAATCGAATAAGTTGTGGGGGAGCCCCTGAGTGAATAGTTTTTGTATTTATGAATTCATTAGTCCTTTTCGTGATGAAATCACTTTGTAGACGATGAATTTGTGCAAAAAATGAACAACTTTTCAACTTTCGTTACGGCAAACAGCTTTTCAGCTCTTCTCCCTCTTTTGTAGAAGAGGTTTGGTGCCTTTCGACCCTTCCCATAGTTAAGGTCGCAAAAAGCTTGGAGTGCGGGTGAATCAATTCTGATCACGCTGGTGAGCAAGGAGGCCGTAGCCACTGGGGCATGGGTTTCTAGCAGTCCTACCAGTTATACTCAGATTTTGTTCCCGAAGTCCTAGCCCTTAGGACTTGCCATGAGAAAAGAGGGAAGACTCAGAGAATGTTTGCAAAGATAACACAAAGAGTGTTTGCATGATAAACGTACTTATATCAGCCCCCGAGTGAGGTCCGACCCCTCGCTATTTGAAAGGGTCGGATGTCACTAAAGATCGGGGATTTTTGAAGACAAAAACTGATAAGAAAAAGTATGCATTTATTTAAGGGTAAAAACAACGTAGCTGCTCAATGTTCTAGGCGTTGGTGAAGACCTCGCCGTCGATGGTTTTCAACTTGTAGGCGCCTGGCCGGAGTACTTCCTCGATGACGTATGGCCCTTCCTAGGGCGGGGAGAGCTTGTGATAGTCCTTGCTGCTCTACATAAGGCGGAGAACTAGGTCCCCGACGTTGAAGGCCCGGTCCCGCACCCATCGGCTGTGGTACCGTCGCAGTGCCTGTTGGTACTTGGCCGAACAGAGGAGGGCGATGTCACGAGCTTTGTCTAGCTAGCCCATGGCGTCTTGGTGGGATGCCTCGGCTCCCTGTTCGTCGTATGCTCTGATTCTTGGCGCTCCATAGTCGAGGTCGGTTGTGAGGATGGCCTTGGAATCGTAGACCATGAAGAAAGGCATATAGCCGGTGGCCCGACTAAGAGTTGTCCTTAGACTCCAGAGCACCGCAGGGAGCTCGGTGACCCAGCGTGCGCTGAACTTGTTCAACTAGTTGAAGATCCTAGGCTTGAGGCCCTATAGGAGCATGCCGTTTGCGCGCTCGACCTGCCCGTTTGTTCGGGGGTGCGTGATGACAGCTCAATCGAGCCAGATGTGTTGTTCATCGTAGAATCGAATGAATTTCTTACCGGTGAACTGTGTGGCATTGTCGGTGATGATGGAGTTCGGTACTCCAAAGCGATGGATGATGTCGAGGAAGAACAACATAGCTTGCTCAGACTTGATCAAGGAGATCAGCCTAGCTTCGATCCATTTTGTGAACTTGTCTATGGTGACAAGCAAGTGGGTGTAGCCCCTGGGAGCCTTTTTGAGAGGCCTAACCAGATCGAGCCCCCAGACCACAAAGGGCCATGTGATGGAGATCATCTAGAGTGCCTGGGCCGGGAGGTGAGTTTGCCGAGTGTAGTACTGGCACCCTTCACAGGTGCGTACGATCTGCTCGGCGTTGGCTACTATAGTGGGCCAGTAGAAGCCCTATCGGAATGCGTTCCCCACCAAGGTTCTAGGCGCGGTGTGGTGACCGCAGACCCCACCATGGATATCGCTCAGTAGAAGATTCCCCTGTTCGATGGGGATACAGAGCTATAGGATCCCAATGTGGCTTTGTTTGTAGAGTTTACCCTCTACAAAAACGAAGGACTTGGCACGACGTGCGAGCCGTCGAGCTTCCGTCTTATCCGTCGGTAGTGTGTCCCAGAGGAGGTAGTCGAGGTAGAGTGTTCTCTAGTCATCCAAAGGGTCAGGCTCTATCGCTGGATCCTCTTCAAGCTCCATGACCTCAGGGCTAGACGGAGCCGTTGGTTGGTCAGCCCTTAGGGTTGGATCAGATGGGCCATCGTTAGCCCACTCTAAACCCTTGTAGCGCACCAAGGGTTTGTGTTGGTCGCTGGCGAAGACACCCATTGGCACTGGCTCTCGACCAGAGGCTGCTTTTGTAAGCGCATCGGCCGCCTCGTTGAGGCGCTTTGGGATGTGATTGAGTTTGAGGTCGTCGAACTTGTCCTTCAGCCATCGTACTTCTTGGCAGTACGCAACCATCTTGGCATCATGGTAGCTTGACTCCTTCATGACTTGGTTGACGTCCAGCTAGGAGTCACCCCAAATGTCGAGGCATCGGATGCCCAACTCGATGGCGATTCATAGGCCGTTGATGAGCGCTTCATACTCAGCCACATTATTTGATGAGGGGAAATGGAGTCGAACCATGTTCCTTATGCAGACCCCGAGGGGTGATACGAAGACCAGCCCCACGCCGGCGCCCTTCTTCATTAGTGATCCATTGAAGTACATCGTTCAGTACTCTTGATCAATGATCGCCGGTGGTGTCTGGACCTCGGTCCATTCTATGATGAAGTCGGCCAACACCTGGGACTTGATCGCTATTCAGGAGGCATATGTGATGCCTTGATCCATTAACTTGAGTGCCCACTTCGCGGTTCTTCCTGTGGTGTCTTGGCTCTAGACGACCTTGCCGAGGGGGAATGATGTCACGACCATCACGGGGTGTGACTCGAAGTAGTGGCGTAGCTTCCTCTTGGTGATGAGGATGGTGTATAGGAGCTTTTGGATTTGGGAGTTGTAGGTCTTGGAGTTGGATAGTACCTTGCTGATGAAGTACATAGGGCACTGCACCTTGAGGGCGTGCCCCTTTTCCTCCCGCTCTACTACCAGGGCAACGCTGACCACTTGCATGGTGGCCGCTATGTATAGCAGGAGGGATTCTCTGTTGCTTGGAGGAACTAGGATCATGGGCCTTGTCAGAAGTAGTTTGACCATGTCAAGTGCCTGCTGGGCCTCGGATGTCCACTCAAAGCGGTCGACTCTCTTCAAGAGTAGATAAAGGGGGAGACCTCATTCGCCAAGGCATGAGATGAATCGGCTGAGGGTGGCAAAGCACCCTATGATTCACTAAACCCCCTTTATGTTCTAAATTGGGTCCATCCCTGTGATGGCTAAGATCTTCTCTGGGTTGGCTTCGATGCCACACTCGGAGATGATAAAGCCGAGCAGCATGCCCTTCGAGACACCGAAAACATATTTCTCGAGATTGAGTTTGATGCCATTCGCCTAGAGTTTCGCAAAGGTTTGCTCAAGATTGGCAATGAGGTGGTTAGCCCGTTTGGACTTAACTACGATGTCATCAACGTAGGCTTCAATGGCCCGTCCGGTGAGGTCCCCGAAGCATCTGAGCATACAGCGCTGATACATAGCCCCAGCGTTCTTCAGACCGAACGGCATTGAGACGTAGTAGAATGATCCAAAGAGGGTGATGAAAGACGTCGCGAGCTGGTCAGATTCTTTCATCGTGATTTGATGGTAGCCAGAGTACGCATCAAGGAAGCTGAAGGTTTCGCACCCCGAGGTAGAGTCGACTATTTGGTCTATGCGCGGCAAAGGAAACAAATCCTTTGGGCATGCCTTGTTGAGACCCATATAGTCTACACACATCCTCCATTTCCTTCTCTTTTTTCATAAAAGAACGGGATTGGCTAACCACTCTGGGTGGTATACTTCCTTGATGAATCCGGTGGCCGACAGTTTCACTATCTCTTCACCGATGGCCCTGCGCTTCTCTTCGTCGAAGCAACGTAGGCATTGCTTCACCAGCTTGGAGCCAGGATAGATCTTCAAGGTATGCTCGGTGACCTCCCTCAGAATGCCTGGCATATCCGAGGGTTTCCACATGAAGATGTCTTTGTTGCCACGGAGGAAGTCGACGAGCGTGTTTTCCTATCCGGAGGAAAGTGTGGTACCAATACGTACCGTTTTCCCCTTGGAGCCGCTGGGATCTATGAGAACCTTCTTGAAGCCCTCCGCCGATTCAAATGACCCAGTCAACTTCTTGGCATCGGGCGTTTCTTCGGCTACCTCCTCCTTGAGGGCTGCGAGTTCCCTGGAGGCGATGATTGCTGTGGCATGGCCGTAGCACTCGACCTCTCACTCATAGGCCCGCTAGAAGGAGGTGCCGACAGTGATGACCCCATGGGGCCCAACATCTTCAGCTTAAGGTATGTATAGTTGGGGATGTCCATGAACTTCGTGTAGCATGGACGTCCCAGGATGGCGTGAAAGGTTCTAGGGAACCCAATCACCTCGAAGGTGAGGGTCTCAATCCTGTAATTGAACTGATCCCCGAAGGTGATGGGCAGATCGATCTAGCCTTGTGGCATGGCCTGTTTCTCAGGCATGATGCCATGGAAAGGTGCTCGGGTTGGGTGAAGGTTCATCCAGTCGACGCCCATCTCGTCGAGCGTCTTGGCATACATGATGTTGAGGCCACTGCCTCCGTCCATCAGTACTTTGGTGAGTCGCTTTGGGCCGACGATTGGGTCGACCACAAGTGGATACCTCCCTGAGTGTGGGACGATATCCAGATGGTCGGTCTGATCGAAGGTTATGGTGGACTCCGACCACCGGAGGAAGGGAGGTGTGGCCGGTTGGGCCGTGTAGACTTCGTGGCGCGTGACCTTCTGGCGTCGTTTGGAGCCGTAGGCCGCTGATCCTCTAAAGATCATAAGGTAGCCATTGGGTGTTGGAAAGCCGTCATCCTTCTCTTTGGCATCATCCACAGTGGGGGAAGGGTCCTTCCCCTGTTCCCCTTTGTTGGAGCCTCCGGACAAGAACCGCCGCATGAGGCTGCAGTCCTTGAGCAGATGCTTGACAGGAAAGGCGTGGTTCGGGCACGGCCCTTCGAGTAATTTCTCGAAGTGGTTCAAAGTGCCCTCTGCGGGCTTCTGGCCACCTTTGTGGTCAGCAGCAGCCACGAGCGAGTCCTCACGTCATTGCTTCTTATTCTTCCTTTTGGCGGAACAATTGGAGGCGCCTTCGCCGACACCCTCGTCCCGCCTTGCCTTGCCCTCGAGGCGATCGAAGATCACTCCGACCACCTCTTCTCCTGAGGCGTGGCTGGTGGCAATGTCCAGGAGTTTCTTGGTGGTTCGCGGGCCCTTGCGTCATAGCTTATGAACCAAGGACTCATAGGTCGTCCCAGACAAGAAGGCTCCTATTACGTCGACGTCGGCGATGTTAGGGAGCTCATTGCATTGTCGGGAGAAGCGCCGGATGTACCCACGGAGGGTCTCACTAGCCTTTTGATGGTAGTTCTTGAGGTCCCATGGGTTCCCATGGTGCTTGTATGTGCCCTAGAAGTTTCCCACAAAGATCTCCTTCAAATCCGCCCAACTCTGGATTGCGTTGGACGGCAGGTGCTCCAACCACGCTCGTGTCGAATTGGCCAAGAACAGTGGGAGGTTGTGGATAATGAAGTCATCATTATCCGCACCACCGGCTTGATAGACAAGCCGATAGTCTTCAAGGCAAAGTCTGGGGTTTGTCTCCCTAGAGTACTTAGGGATATTGGTAGGCGGTCGATACCTTGGAGGGAAAGCAGCGTTGAGGATGTGCTGGCTGAAGGACTAAGGGCCTGGCAGGCCGAGGCTCAGGCTCCGGTCCTTGTCGTTGTCGTAGCATCCGTCACGACGAGGATGATAGCCGCGGCGGGCTCCTTCTCTTGGGTCGCTGTAGGTACGTCTATGGGCATTGATGGTGCTGCGTGCGTCGCGGTTACGGCCGAGACACTGATGTATCTAGGCCGCAGCGCGCTGCCTGCCGCCTTGCGGTGCTTGGTGGACTAATGCATCCCTGGCGGGGCACACCGAGGGCGTGCGCTAGCTGGTGTCAAGCTCACGTCGCCGAGACAACAAGCTTTTCGCCTGCTGCACTGCCGCACGCTCGAGCAGCGTGCGAATTTCGTGGTGGACCCAACGATCCTCAGGCGTTGTGGCCTCTAGGAGGCCGTGTAGCAAGGGCATTGCGGCGGCGATGTTCTGGCTTGTCCGAATGAAGTGAGGAAGGGTTTCACCATCGGCGATGATCCTTCGGTTCACGTCACGGGCCACGGCGCGTGCGCGCCCACCATCTCCGTGGCACTCGATCTCCTGATCGACCTCCGTGTACTACTGAACAAGTTGTTGTCTGGCTTTGTTGATCTCTCGCTTTTGGGCTCTCAGCTGCTCCACCCCTACATGAGGTGGGGACACTGTATCCCCTTTGGTTTCGCCACTGAGGTTGCCTACCGAGGTAGCCTCATCCACGGAGATGCTTTCAATGTGTCCCTCAGGGGTACCCGCCATGAAACATTCTCGGGAGGGGTGGTGGCTCCCCCTACTGGAGTCAGAGCTAGAGTCTGACCCCATCCCCTCCATGAGGAGGCCATGGAGGGATTCCATGATGCTTTTAATCATCCCCATGAACTTGTTGTTCACGGGAGACATGATCGTACGCTGTGCCAGAAGGTGGCTTACAGTCGCCGCGGCGTTGTGGAGACCGAACAGAAGCGTCGTCGAGGCGCTCTGTGCGGAGTGTCCTAGAGAGAGGGTGAGGTGGCGCGGGTCCTCCCTAGATGGCTAGGGTCCAAGGGAGATGCTGGGCTGGCGCTCAAGCCTCCTGTGGTTGAAGTCAATGGAGGGGAGAGATTGGATGGCGACGTGGGCCAACGCCAACTCTCCTCCCACCGTGATGATGAAGTCTAGGTCATCGAAATGCACGTGTGCGCCTGGGACCCAGCTGATTGCGTGGCTAGCCATCCGAGGCCTGGTTTGGAACACGCAAAGGCCCCTACCTGGTGTGCCAACTGTTGGTGTTTCGAACAAACACCGGCTAGTAAATTTATAATTGTTGCACGTTAGGCTCGGATGGTGTACTAAAGGACACAAGGTTTATACTGGTTCAGACAGAATGTCCCTACGTCTAGTTTGCTGCTGCTCGTGTTATTAGTACCAAAAAAGGTTCATAGTAGGGGGTACAAACGGTCGAGAGAGGGATAGGTCCCAAGTCACTTATGGAAAGGTCTAAAGGACGCTAAGAGCTCGGTTGCTGCTTGGCTATGTGTTGTGTGTGGAATTGATTCATCGTCTTGCGTATCCAAAATTGATCGGTCCCCTTAGTGGGGTGCCCTGCCCTCCCTTTTATAGACCAAGGGGGGAGCAGGGGTTACAGACGAGAGAAAGAGGAAAAAACCAAAGGTAGAGAAGGTCCTTCGGGGGAGTCGGGTCTTCCTTTTTCCCCTGTGCCTGCCCTGCTAACATGGCAGACCATGTCAGGAATGGAGTGTTCGATGATCCTTATAGGGCCGTGCCCTAGCCTCTTTTAGCAAGTTGGTGCGTCCCATCCTACACCGGTGGACGGTGCAGCGTGCCAGAGAGCTGAGCTGTGACCCTTCGGGGAGTAGACGGGGAAGTGACCATACGTCCGTCACTGTAGGTGATGTGAGCTCTGTCTTGGGTCATAGTGGTTGTCATATGCACGTGTTAGTATCTGCGTCCGAGGGCTGATGGCGGCGCCTACAACACTGTGGGACAAAAGTCGGCGCCTACAACACTGTTCAGGCTCTGTCAGGTCGAAAAGGGCCTAAAGTGCCCGTCCCGTCGTATCCTGACAGTACTTTCCTATAGGCTTGCAGGGCATGGCCTTCGATACTGCGATTGACTCGAATGTCTTGTCGTACCTCGTGCTCATCTTTATGAAGGAACAGGATGTAGACGTCGGGCGAGGCGGAGCCGACCCTCGGCCATCGGGCGAGGCGGAGCCTGCCCTCAATTGTTGGGCAAGGCAGAGCCCGCCCTTGGACGTTGGGCGAGGCAGAGCTAGCCCTTAGACGTTCGGGCGAGGCGGAGTCTAGCCCTCGGGGGTCGGGCAAGGTGGAACCAATCTTCCGTCGTTCGGGCAAGAAGCGTAGTAGCGTTCTTTTCTGACAGAAAGCGTCAACGTTCGATGGTTATTTAATTCCACCTCATTGGGTATCCCGGTATTAGGTCCCCGACAATATGTGTCTTTGATATTTCCCACAAAAATCCCGATGGGGAAAGTAGAAAATATGACACATTCTTATATTGATATTGCCTCATTAAAAACCTTTTATGAGAAACCTTTGTGAGGAAAACTCATAGAGGGAAAAGAGTACAACATGATGTTTTAATAGGTTATAGTCTAGGAGAAAACTCCCTATGAACCTTGCTACTCTCAAAGTCATTAGATACCAATTCCCTGAAATGTGGATGTAGGTATGGACTTAGTGAGTAAATCTGCAAAATTATCGCAAGACTACTTTTGCAAGATGTTTATTTCCCAATGTGTTGTAATTTATGGGTATAAAACATTTTGAGCAATATATTTAATCATATTGCTTTTATATGACCTTTTTGCATCTTGACAATACAAGCAACCTTATCTTTGTAGATAATGGTTGGTGATCCTATGAAATCACATTTGATCATTCTATGAAGTCATGCATATAGGATGCATCAGAATTATAAGTGGAAGTAACCATTGGAGTCAAAATTGATGACTCGTGTGGGGAGACTCCACCACAATAAAATCAGTATATGGTCTGGTGTTGGGGAATTTAGTAGCCAATATCTTGATATACCACTTAGGTCGTGTCTTAGTTTATTTAATAATAAACTAAAATCCTTTCCCACCATATGGAATTCTTCATCTAGTGAGGTGAACATACGAGGATCACCGGTCATATGTTGTGTGCAACCACTATCAATTACCCAATGACTTCCACCGGTCTTGTAGTTCACCTACACACAAGAGATCAAGCTTTAGGGACCCAAACTTGTTGAGGGCCCTTGACTTTCTCAACAAGTGACTTTGCAACCCAAATTTTCTTAGGACTATTCTTGTTGGGAGGTCCTAAGAACATGACTTTCATTTTACCACTAGAATCCTTTCTAAGCATGTAATGAGCATTGAAAGCAAAAGGTCTAGCATGCTTGGGCAAGGGTTGTGGTGGTGGAGTTTGACACTCATGGGCAAAGTGACCTTCTTGTCCACACCCAAAACACCTCTTTGGCTTTGGCTTTGACTTGTGTTGTTGGTGTTGAGCTTGAGCCTTCTTCTCTTGATTTGCCAAATATCCAATTCCACTTCTATCCATCTTCATGACGATGTTCATGAGTAACTCACTTTGAAGATGCTTGCCTCTTGTGAACTTGCTCAAGCCAATCTTAAGATATTCTTTCTCCAACTTGAGCTTCTTGTTCTCTTCTTTTAGCTCATCGTGATTTTTCTCCATCTTTAGTTTCTTGTTCTCTTCTTTGAGTTTCTCGTTCTCCTCCTTGAGCTCTACATCATAATCATGATCAAGGTTCTCTAACACAATGGTGTTGGTGGTTGATAGCTTCTCAAGATCTCTCTTTAGCTTCTCATTCTCATTCTTGATCTTGACATACTAATCATAGTCATCAGACTCAACCACTTGCTTGCCTTTGCCACTAGAACCTTGCTCAATGCTCTCAATAATCAAATCATCACATGATGTAGCTATATCAATCTTAACAACATTGTTAGTAGCATCATGTGGCTCATTGGATAAAAACTCATGAGAGATAACAAGATTATCATGATTAACCTTGAGATTTGTATATTCTTCCTTTAGGATTTTGTCGCTAGTGATGAGCTCGTTATGTATCCCCTCAAGTTTATCATATTTTTCTTTAAGCTCTTTCTTAGAAGATTTGAGCTCCTTGAGTTTGGATGACATAGCATCATTTGCTTCTCTAAGCTCAACACTAGCCATTTCCGCTATGTCACATTTAGCTAAAAGAGAGTCATTCTTAATTTCTTGCTTTTGATTCTTAGCTCTTGACTTTCTAATGATCTTAGTGTATTGATTTAGCAATTTAACAAGATCATCATATGAAGGTGATTCAAATTCATCATCATCACTATCACTATCACTATCATCATTGTTAGCATGATCATCACCACTACTATCATCATCATTTGATACCTTTCGTTCACCCATGGCCATAAGGCATAGCTGTGTAGAGGATGATGGCAGTGGTGTTGGTGAAGATGATGAAGAGTCAATCACAATAGCGGCCACCTTCTCGTTCTCACTATCATCATCGGATGACCAACTTGATGAGTCAATGTCCATGAGCCAATCACCGATGATGTATGCCTTCCCATTTTTCTTCTTCTTGTGGAAGTCCTTTTTCTTGCCATCTTTCTTCTTGTATGGCTTGTTTTTCTTCTTCTCGTCATTATCTTCATCACTTGAGTCATCTTTCTTGCCCTTGTACTTCTTGTACTTTTCTTTCTTGGGCTTGGTGCATTGATGAGCTAGATGATCAAGTTCTCCACAATTGTAGCAATCCATCTCGGAGATTGGCTTCCTTCTAGTGCTAATGAAGAACTTCTTTTTCTTGCCATCAAACTTGACACCATTCTTGTTGAGCTTCTTTAGCATCTTGGCGGTTCTTCTCACCATGAGAGCAAGACTTGCATCATCAACTTCATCATCACTTGAGCTCTCATACTCAATTCTTGCGTTGCCCTTCTCTTGGCTAGCCTTGAATGTCAAGTCTTTATCTTTCTTCTTGGTATAGGATGAGCCATCTTGTGGTGTGATGTACATGTACATCTCGTGAGCATTGATCTTTCCTAAGATTTGAGTCGGTGTAGCGGTGGAAAGATCACCTCGACGAAGCACAGTCACAATATACCCATATTTATCAATCAGGAGGACACTCAAGATTTTTCTTACAACATTGGATGATTGCATTTGAGTAAGTCTAAGCCTATTGACTTCCTCTACAAGAACGTTCAAACGTGAGTACATTTCATTAGCGCTTTCTTTCGAAAGCATCTCAAAAGAATTAAGCTTTTTCATCACAAGATGATAGCGTCCCTCATGGAGCGCACAAATGTCCGACCATAGTGCATGGGCGTCCTTATAGTTCCTCACCCGGTTAAACACATCTTTGCAAAGGCCTCTAAAGATGGTGTTTCTAGCCTTTACATTGCACTTTTCGTAGTTTACTTCATCGCCTTGAAGGTGCGTGGGATCCCTAGGTTTTGGGAAACCTTGAGAGGCGGCTCTAAGAATTCTAACATTTAGAGCTTCTAAATACGCCTCCATGCGGGTTTTCCACATCTCCCTCAAAGATAGGAGGATGTCCATCCCCGTGAGACATCTTTCTCTAGACAGTTAAGCCTAAATATGTGAGCACGAGGCTCCAATACCAATTGAAAGGATCAAGATGCCCAAGAGGAGGGGATGAATTGGGCTAATTCTAAAATTCTTTGCAATAATTAAACCCTACACTTAGCCCACTTCACCCCTTGTGCCTAGAAAGTATTTCTAATATTCTACCGCACAAAAGTTTTGCAACCTAAGTTCCAATCCTACTCTAGCATAGCAATTCTAAGAATGTAAAGACAAGAATTGAATTGCTCAAAGTAAATGCTTAAAGTAAAGAGAGAAGGAGGAACACGGCGATGTTTTGCTGAGGTATCAGAGAGTCGCCACTCCCCAATAGTTCTCGTTGGAGCACCCGTGCAAGGGTGTAGCTCCCCCTTAATCCACGCAAGAAACAAGTGCTCTCTACGGGTTGATTCTTGGACACTCTATCACGGTGAATCACCCACAACCGCTCACAACTCGAGTTGGGTCATCCACAAGCTCCACCGGATGATCACCAAACTCCCAATCACCACCAAGCCATCTAGGTGATGGCGATCACCAAGACTAACAAGCAAGAACTCTCACTTGACCACAACAAGCCTAATGAGAAGGGTGGATGCACACTTGCTACTCTCTTTTTGCTAATGAGGCCTTAATCTTGGATTCTTAAATCTCAATCACCTCACTAGGCTCTTGCTCTCCTTGGCACTCTCAAGGGTGTTTCTCAGCTGTTGAAATGGGCAAGAGTGACCCCTTGAGTGAATAGAGAAAGTATTTATAACCCTTCATTCAAAACAAACTGTTATGTGCCACTGCAGGGTGAGCGGATGCTCCGGTCAAGGTGACCGGATGCTCCGGTCAGTTCTCCCCGCCACCGAGGAATTAAGTTGTGACCGGACTCTGACCTGCATCCGGTCAGCACTGACCAGACGCGTCCGATCACAAAAACTGCTCTCTGGAACCTTACTGATGTTGACTGGACTTTGGCACCCAGCGTTCGGTCACTTTGCTGCTTAGCATACGGTCAGTAGCCGGAACCTGACCAGTGTCTGGTCAGCACTGACCGGACACGTCCGATCAAGATTCTCCCTCTCTAGAACCTTACTGGAGTTCATCGGACTCTGGCACCTAGCGTCCGATCACATTTCACTCAGCGTCCGATCGCATCCAGACGACTTCACCTTGATCAAATGAACTGACCGAACTCTACGCCAGCGTCCGGTCACACCGGAACCAGCGTCCGGTCAGCATTTGACCCTCCATTCACTTCCAACTCGCAATCATATGTGAATGAAGTTTGCTCCAATTGATCTTAGGGCTACTTAGGAGCTATCTAGTGCTAGATTTGACAAGTGTGCACCACACCTAACCCATTAGACTCACCTAGGTCAAGCTACTAGTTCATACCCCCTTAATAGTACAACCAATGGAAAAATAAAGTCCTAAACTGCTCTAAGTGTCTCTTAAACACCAAACGACACTTAGAACTAGTCTATCCTTAGCCTTGTCGTCCATCCTTTGAAAACCAAAACGATTTCCATCGTAGGGGCATGACAACCATGATTGCCCAATCAATTGCCATTACCATGACCTAACTTAATTGCATCTGCAAAACACACGTTAGTCACAGTAATCTCATATTGTCATTATTCACCGAAACCCAACTAGGGGCCTAGATGCTTTTAGAGTTGTTTGGTTCTATGCTTGGTAACGCAAACGTAAACAATTTAAAACTGAGGATGTTACCAAACAGCACATTAGCGCTGGTAAATTACAATTCTATTTCAATAGGTCATGCAATTAATTTGATTCTCAATAAGAGACTCCATCAAACCATTATTGGCATGGACATAAGGTACTTGTTATATAGTTAAAAAAATAGTTCCATGTAAAATGGATTTGATCCCACGTCTAGGATAATTTGCTCTAAATTGAAGATTTCGAGCAATGAGTTTGGTATAACGGTGGTTCTCATGACTAAGAGACACACCTAGGACTATATTGTGGATGCATCAAAGTGAGTACTAATGGTCCAAAAATGGATAAATGAGGTCATTAGTATGTTCTTCAATGTGTTCAAGAAATTGAGTTGCCTAAATATTTGAATTTTGAGGCAAGAGGGCCTTAAAATTAAATTCCCCTATGCCAGCTATGGTGCACATAAAATCTATGGATTTTGGGAACTTTTGTATGACCAATATAATTGACAATAATTCTCACGTTATCCCTATGGTGAAATAACCTTGGCAAATGTGCCAAGTCTTGTTGAAATCAAGAGAGAGAATTATTTTGTACGCAACATGTAATATGGGATTGATGTATGTATAATACACCCCAGATGGTATGGAAGGAATTTGCACAATTATTTAGTTTTCATATATGTTGCACTAAGTCGAGTGAAGATTTTCATCATCGCTCCTTAGTATTGGGTTTGGGTATGGAAACAACATATGGTATTTATAGAATCAGGATACATTGACGCATCCGTAATTAATTGAATACCCATAGAGAGAGCACAATCTCTCATAATTGTGTTAGCAGGACAATGGTCCACTAAACAAGATTCCTTTCCATCTAGTTGAATCCCAAATGATTCTATATAGAGCAAGACAATATTCAAGTATGAATTTGCACTCATATAGAATATGTATACCATGTATGTGTAGTCCAATCCAACTGAGGGAGTTTTGTTTAAGTACTTGATGTGCCATATCCATTGTTAAGAGAAAATACTCCTCTTAGTTGTCATCTTGGGGTTTCGATATGAAAAACCACATTGATGGATATCTCTATAATTTGAATTGGGTACATTATGAAATCCTAATACAATAATGGATTCATGATTATTATTTGAGTACCAATAGAGAGTATGATAGTTGCACGACCAAGGCCAACTATCATGATATCGCGTCTAGCGATTGTCAAAATATTTCCTTATCTCTACGTAAGAGTTAGGAATATTTTGCTTCCCTACGTATAGAGTTTGTGGTGCAACTATCCACTAGGCAAAATCCCTCTTTGTATTTGGATTGACTCCCATATAAATCTACATGTAGCATGAAGAATTTAATGAAATCCTTTGCAGATATACAGATTACATACAATTTAATGGAATATCAAATGTGATGGCACATTATTGTGATATTCAATTTAAATTGATGACAACATTTTTATATTACAACACTAAAATGGGACATAGATACTAGGTATCTTTGTAAATGGGAGACAAATTTTGGTCTCCAAAATGGATCAAGCAAAGTAAATTCGATGATCTTCTTATCCATGTTCATAAGACCCACTTATTAATTAAGTGTTTGGTTACTACTTGGTTCCTTCATAAAACTTGTTATGAACAACTGGCCCCTGGTGGTGTCAGGTTGAAGATTGAAGTGTGCTTCATATCTTTATTGTTGAGCTAGATAATTATGTCCAATGGATTTCTAATACCGATTAACTAAATGTCTCAAGGCATGGCATTTCCAAGTTATGTGGCTATTATATCCACAATTGGGACAAAATATGGTTTTGTCATGTTTGGGAAATGTCTTGACCCTAAGGAATGCAAGGGACCGCTTCTTCTTGTCACGTTAAATCTTACCATTAAAGTTCTTTGGATGGCATTATTACATGGCATGGAACTTGTCATGATTCTGAAGATTCAATTGTACTCTAGGTAATAGAGTATCACTATGATGCTAATGATGATTGCTCAATTACATGGCATGTAACTTGTCATGATTCTGAAGATTCAATTGTACTCTAGGTAATAGAGCATCACTATGATGCTAATGATGATTGCTCAATTAGAGTTTATCATACACTTAGACCTAAAGTATTATAGGAATTAGTCCAGAATTCATATGGTAAGTTGCGGATAGTCGCAAAAACACAATATGGAGGATATTTGGGGAACAACATAATTCTATTCGATCTCAAGTTGACATAAAGTCATAGAGATAAAATTGTGACCAATCATAGTTAGCATTTGGGCAGAATGATTGCCTTGTGTTGTTCATATCACTCATTGAGAGCTAGCCATAGAGGGCATAGTTTTGCATCCATTGAGATGCACATATCTAGTGTCGGGTTCATAAACTCGAGGTCCCTCATGGACCAGCTTCCTAGCAAAAGCTCGACCCAGCAGACGATGTTGCGAACAACGCGCAAAACTCCTGGGCCGGCCAGAAGGGCGATCCAATCTCCGATAGGAAGGCCTCGCTAAGGAGGAACAACACTCGCTTCTGACTCTGGCCCGCCTCTCCAACCGGAAGGCCTGGCCAAGGAGGAACAATGCTCGCTTCCGACTCTGGCCCGCCTCTCCGACCGGAAGGCCTGGCCAAACACCGCTTCCGAACTTCGACCCACGTCTCCGACCAGGGACGCACCAAACCCTTGCTTACAGTTCTTCACTGACTGGCACAGTCGGAGCCGACTAGGACCAACCGACCAGGGACGCCTGCTTGGTGAGGATCAGGAAATGGACGGAGCAAGTAAGGCAGGGCACTCAAGTCAACCGCAATACCGAGGACCGTACCCTGTACACCTATATGATAGTACCGATAGGACATGTCAGAAGAGTGCCCTACAACCTTCCAAGCATGTCAGAACCCAAGCAGTGTTGTAGGCGTCGACATTTGCCCTACAGTGTTGTGGGCGCCCGCAACTCTCATACCAGACGAGCACGATAAAACCCCTTGCATACCTCTGGGCATCAACAGTATGGCAGGCACCGACGTCTGCCATACCAGAAGAAGATGACGCAACCTCCCACATGCATCTGACATTAATAGTGTTATGGGCGCCTACAATCATCTTGTGCCCGATGGCGTGGGCAACGAGACTTAGCATACGTACACACACTCTCTCTCTATCTCTTGTAAGGCCATCCCCTTCATCTATAAAAGGGGGTGTGCTCTCTCCCAAAAGGGGAGATCAGTCCCCAACAACTCGAACAACACACATGATCCGAACGACCAAGGATCCCAACGAACAACAAACGTTCGAACACTTAGCACATAGCGGAGCTCCCGTCACTCTCGACCCTTCAGACCAGAGTCCGACTGGACCTCTTGTACCCCCATCTTTCTCCCTTCCGTTTGTAACCCCACAGCAAACTTTGAGCACCTGGGCTCAGGAATAAAGTCACCGACCGACTCCAACTGGACGTAGGGTACGTTGCCTGAACCAGTATAAACCCTGTGTTATTGAGTGCTAGGCCACATCCGATCACAACGTGCGGCAAAACTACAAGTATTTACATGTTGGTCATTTTCTGCACCGACATCTAGTGATCTTGATGTTTATGGTGCTTTATTTAAATAAAACTCCATATTTAATTGTTCAGTAAGCGGTGATGCTCTCTTATGAGGAGCATCAAATATTGCTATGAATTCATAGAACATCAAGTTTAACATTACGTCCACTAACTATGTTGGATAATGGTGATCATCAAGAGCGAGAGATCAAACTCTTTCGTGTCCATTACTCCAACTAAGTGCAAACCATAGATTTTTTGAATTTACTTTAAGGGTAAACTTAAATTGCTATGGTAGTTGTAATACCCTAGGTGTTAAGCTTGCATTAGCACCTACATTTCACACGTATAAGCATCATTTATGCATTCATGATCACAAGCATATGTTGATGTCTATAATTAATTTTATAAATGCCTTACATGATGCCTTACTTTTAATGTGTGACTTCATTTGTTCATGTTGATAACTCAAGTGCTTGATGTTTGATCACCTAAGTCATTTAGAACAACATAGAATCACAAATGAGTTAGGGTTTGTATTTATCATTTAGTCAAAATATGCTTCTAAGTGTTAAAACTAAGTTTAAGTCCTTTTCATGTTGTGGTTTTGATCAAAATGGAATTTTAATTTCTGTACCTTCTCTGAGGTTTTACCCTAAATAAAAGTTGAAGTAGTAGTTGTGTACTACAAACTTTGTTTAAGGGTAAAGGACCAAATCTATTTCTAACATGTCCAAACAGTGGCTCCAAGTTTGAATCCAGTGCTGTTTTGGATCACTTTTCTGTCTGTGAATAGCAGTTAGAAAGTTCAATCTTTGGGAATTTATATAATAAAATTTCATTAATAAAAATTGTGAAATTTTTAGTCTATGAATTGGTATGATGTTTACACTTTGACATTGAGCCCTTGGTTGTATTGTTTGATCAATGCTTAGTTAGTAAATAAATTGCCAAAGTAGCTAAACAGCTCAATTGTAACACTGTCTTAACTGAATGCTGTTTTTTAGTTTCATGGTGTGAGTTTCAAAATTCAAAATCTCCTTAACCGTGAAGCTTTTGTGGTTACTCCTTTAAGAAATGTTGGATATCTCTTGTATCTCTACAAATGTTATTAAGGGAGTTTGAGCTGAGGATGAACGGATTTAGACAAATCGAGCAAGGAATATGCCCTGTCAGGCGCTACAGTAGAAGGCCGGCAGCAGCCTGCCTGCTTGGCTGCTTCGCCGCCGACATGGTCTTCTCGGCGCTTCGCCGTTTTGAGCCTCGTGGTCACGGTGAGCAGTGGACGAGCTGCATGGAAACCTGGAGAAGCATCGACCGCGCCCTTTCAAAGCCCGACGCCGGCAATTCTTCTTTTTCTTCCTCCTCGCCTTGCCGCCGTTCACCTCGGTTCGCCGCCGCGTTTGCCGCCACCGCTCGCTCTCGTGCAAATTCGCCGCGTCTGAAGCTTCGCCTAGCACTGACCTCTTTCCCCACCTCGCTGATCCGCGTCTTATCGGAAGGTGAGCGCTCCCGGTGTAAGCCGCCGCCACGGGCGCCGTGGCCGCCGAGCTCGCACTCGCCGTGGCCAGCACGTTCCCGTCTCCCTTCTCTACTCTTATTTCTTGTTTTAGCATAGCCTTAGGACTTAGAAGCTAATCCCAAAGCGAATTTAGACGCTACCATGCTGCTCTCGCTGGAACACGGCTTGCCGCCGTCACGCTCTGGCCGCCGCACCGCCATGCGCGCGGCCACGCCTAGCTGCAGCCCCGCCTGGTACAATTCCCGCGGACCTAGCATCACCCTGAGTCTATGGAGATTGTACCGTGCTGCGCTGATCGTCTCCTCGCCGGAGCCGGCAAGCCACCGCCGCGCGCCATCGTGCGCCGCGCCGCCAAGCCGCTGTCCACGTCGCCGCCGTAGCTAGGGCTCACTAACGGCCACGCGACTTGCACCGGCCGATGCGGGGGACCGAGCCCAACCCGACGGTGCCAGTATCACCGCCAGAGACCTCACCGCAGGCGAGTTAGCGCCGGTCAAGCCGGTGCTCTGCTTCCTGTGGCTGACCGGTGGGGCCAAGTTGATCTGGGGCCCGTGCGTCAGTCACTCTGGGTGTATGGCCGGGTGCACCTAGCGGCAATTAGGGTAGTTTTTGTTTGTTTTTCTGTTTTGAATTTGAATCAAACTTCAAAAATTTATATCTTGAGCTAGGAAAGTCCAAAAATAGTGAATCAAATTTTTTTAGATTTGTCTTGCTGTGCTCTACATGTTAGAGTTATAAAATTTACTGTTTGACAACTTTTTATATACTGCTTTTAATTACCCAAAATAATCCATTTTGCTTCCTATAATGATAACTAAATCTATAAGTATCAAAAAATTATGAAACCAATTTTCATGGGTTTATAATGATATACTCTATGTATGAAAATTATGAAATCTGTTGTTTGACACTAAAACTAAAAGTGGGTTGACCTTGTTTAGGTTGAATTGGGTTTATGTTCATTATCCTTTTTATAAATTTGTTTCATGTATTCAAATGTGATGGAAATTGTGTGGTGTACTAACTACAATTTGTCTATGCATCCTACTTGTTGCTTGCTCAATTTTTACCTTTTTATAAGTGGTTGATCATCAAGTTATGGTGTTTAGGAAACCTGGTGATGTGCTAATTATAACTAAAATTAAGATGTTAGGTGAATTACAATATTTGCCTTCTCTACCGGAGAAGAGATATGCACCTACTCAGTAAAAAAATTGATTCTAAGCAACACCTTGTCACCTTTATATCGTTAATGCAACTCTAGTTTCCTATAGTATTAAGATTACATAAATGCAACATTATTTCATGTCATGACATCATTACTTTGCATCTTTTATGCATTCATTTTATTTGTGCACCACCTACATACATATAGGACCGGAGGAGGACATTCCAGTAGAATACGTGATCGTCGAGGAGGAGAACCCTCAGGAGTTGCCACCCGAAGGCGAAGGACAAGCTTCTGAACCACTTCTGGAGTGCCCGAACCACGGACCCTCCACTTTTCGCCGAGGCAAGCCCCGGACATTTCATTTTCCTTTCTATCTCTGTTTTAAATTTCACTTGAGTAATGTTAAATTTTGTAATGCATTAATTTGTTAGGTATTGATTGATAACCGTTGCTGCATCCCGTACCTTGACCAGAGAAATGTACCATCCTTCTAACTAGTAAAAGACCGCTCTATACTTAATTATGCTTAGACCGGTAGAAGCCGGGTGATTCCTATCATCTGCGAGATATAGATGGTTACATGTCCAATTGAGAAAAACCATGGGATATTACGGAAGCTAATAATTGATGACCTGGCGGGATCCTCAGTTGCTGTAAATGTCTCAGGCTTGACCTGTGTTTTGGTCCTGTCTGTGTCGATTAAGGACCGCTTTGTTGTTGGACCTTGGTTGAGATTGAATGTACCTTCACATAACGGCCGGATAACTCGTTCCGGTCGTGAAACCGAATAGCTTGTTCGAGATGAGGCATGGGACCATTAGTATTTCTAGGAAGAGAGTATTGAAGGAAGGAGACTGGTCTAAGACCATGTTTGCTATGGGCTTCGGGCAATTCATGTGAGGATGCAGGATCATAAGTTTTGCGAAACGGTCCAAACTCACCACCGAATGAAGTGAACGGTGACTCACGCGAGTGTTGATAACTCATGGGGTGTGTGATATGGGCTTTACCCAGCTAGTGTAATCGATTCGAATCGCCATCTCTCCCAGATAGTGCGAAACTCATACCTTGCTCTAGCAGTCGTAGTAACTACTTGGCATATGATTTTAGCAATGGAATCATGATTGGTTACTATTCTCTATAAATGGGCACTATTCTTATAGTTGATTTCTATTCTCTATAATTCATTTACATGATGTGAGATAGTGTTGATGTAGTTCTAAATAGATCAATCTTAAATCTTGTAGCTAAAATTTGAAAGTAAGGATTACTCTAGTAAGCTCTTTTGCAAAGTATTGTTATCCAACATACACCACCATATATAGCCTTACATATCCTTGGAGTCTTTTATTTTGTTCTATGTCAGGTAAGTCTTGCTGAGTACAATTGAGTACTTAGGGTTTTATTCCCTCCGTTGCAAGTGACACTTTATATGAAGGCTACTTTATTACTTGCTTTAGTCCCGCGGTGGACACCGATGAGTAAAGGCCAATGGGCATGGCCGTATTCCATACTACTTTACTTTGCTTTTGTTGGAGGTGTTTAATAAACTGGCAATGTATTTAGACTTATGACAATAATGTAGTTTCAAAACTATGTTGCTTTCTTATATCATATTTGAACTCGGTATTGTAATAAGTATTATGAACTCAGTTGTATTTTAAACTTCCGCTGCGAACTCTATGTATTATGATGCATGTTGTCGGTGCACAAAGTGACCAACACGTAAATATTTGTAGTTTTGTCGTACGTTGTGATCGGATGTGGCCTAGCACTTAATGACACAGGGTTTATACTGTCTAGTTTGAGTCGGTCGGTGACTTTATTCCTGAGCCCAGATGCTCGAAGTTTGCTATGGGGTTACAAATGAGAGGGAGTAAGATGGGGGGTATCAGAGGTCCGGTCAGACTCCGGACCGAAGGGTCAAGAGTGACAGGAGCTTCGACGTGCGCTAAGTATTCGAATGTCTGTTGTTTGTTGGAATCCTTGGTCATTCGGATCGATCATCCTCATTTTGGAGGGAGCGCATCCTCGTTGAAAGCTCTAGTTTGGTTTTGGTGAATTGATGAAACCCTAAGTGCTAACCTAGTTTATCTAAGTGATCATGAGATAGGTAGCACTATTCCAAGTGATGAAGCAATGGTGAAGATCATGATGATGGTGATGCCATGGTGATGATCAAGTGCTTGGACTTGGAAAAGAAGAAAAAAGAAAAACAAAAAGCTCAAGGCAAAGGTGAAATTGATAGGAGCTTTTCGGTTTAGTGATCGAGACACATAGCGAGTGTGATCTAATTTAGGATCGATAGCTATACTATTAAGAGGGGTGAAACTCGTATCAAAATGCGGTTATCAAAGTGCCACTAGATGCCCTAACTCATTGCATATGCATTTAGGATCTAGTGGAGTGCTAACACCCTTGAAAATATTTGTGAAAATATGCTAACACACATGCATGAAGTGTTACACTTGGTGGTTGGCACATTTGATCAAGGGTGGTGAAGTTTGGGGTCAAAAGGAGCTATTTCGTATTGACCGGACTCTGCCTTGGGCAGTGATCGGACTCTGACCCTGCGTCCGGTCAGTGGTGCACAGTGAAGCCCACCCTTGGTCCTTTGACTGGATGCTAAGAAGAAATAGGACTGGACGTGCTGGGGGTGCATCCGGTCAGGCTATGACGTACGCTGACGCAAGCATCAGAACAAGCCAGTGAGGACCGGACCCTAAGCCACATCCGATCAGTTGTGATCGGACGCGTCCGATCATGATTTTGTCTCATGGCCGACTTTAGCTCACTCTCTTGGCCATTTGCATTGACATAGCAACCTAGTGAGCTTAGCCAAAGACCTTCCACTCATCTCCATCATTAATTCATCTAGAGGCACTTGGTATTCGTGTCTCGCTGTGGGTTTGGCTTGTTACTCTTGGTGGTTGCCGCCACCTAGATGGCTTGCAGCAGCGAGGATCGTCAAGTAGAGGCTGGTGATTATCTCTGGCTCTGATCGTTGTGAAAGGATCAAGATGCCCAAGAGGCGGGGTGACTTGGGCTAATTCTAAAATTCTTTGCAATAATTAAACCCTACGGTTAGCCCAATTCACCCCTTATGCCTAGAAAGTGTTCCTATTATTCTATCGCACAAAAGTTTAGCAACCTATATTCCAATCCTACTCTAGCATGTCAATTCTATGAATATAAAGACAAGAATTGAATTGCTCAAAGTAAATACTTAAAGTAAAAAGAGAAGGAGGAACGCGGCGATGTTTTGCCAAGGTATTGGAGAGTCGCCATTCCCCACTAGTCCTTGTTGGAGCACCCGCGCAAGGGTGTAGCTCCCCCTTAATCTACGCAAGGATCAAGTGCTCTCTATGGGTTGATTCTTCGACACTCTGTCACGGTGAATCACCCACAACCGCTCACAACTTGAGTTGGGTCATCCACAAGCTCCACCAGATGATCACCAAGCTCCCAATCACCACCAAGCCGTCTAGGTGATGGCGATCACCAAGAGTAACAAGCATGAACTCTCACTTGACCATGGCAAGCCTAATTAGAAGGGTGGATGCACACTTTGCTACTCTTGCTTTCACTAACGAGGGCTCTCTCTTGGATTCTCAAATCTCAATCACCTCACAAGGACCTTGCTCTTCTTGGCACTCTCAAGGGTATTTCTCAGCTGTTGGAATGAGCAAAAGTGATCCCTTGAGTGAATAGATGAAGTATTTATAACCCCTCATTCAAAATGATCCGTTATGTGCCTCTGCGGGGTGACCGGACGCTCCGGTCAAGGTGACCGGATGCTCCGGTCAATTCACCCGCCTCTCGGCAGTTTAAGTTGTGACCGGACACTGACTAGCGTTCGGTCAACATTTGACCCTCCGTTCACTTCCAACTCGCAATTATATGTGAATGAAGTTCGCTCCAATTGATCTAAGGGCTATTTAGGAGCTACCTAGAGCTAGTTTAGACAAGTGTTCACCACACCTAACCCACTAGACTCACCTAGGTCAAGCTATCCGTCCATACCCCCCTTAATAGTACAGCCAAAGGAAAAACAAAGTCCTAAACTACTCTAAGTGTCTCTTCAACACCAAACGACACTTAGAACTAGTCCATCCTTAACCTTGTCGTCCATCCTTTGAAAACCGAAATGATTTTCATCGTAGGGGCATGACAACCATGATTGCCCAATCAATCTCCATTATCATAACCTAACTTAATTGCCTCTGCAAAACACACGTTAGTCATAGTAATCATGTATTATCATTAATCACCGAAACCCAACTTGGGGCCTAGATGCTTTCAATCTCCCCCTTTTTGGTGATTGATGACAATACAACCTCAAGTATGTGAAAGAGATGAGGTTTTTAACATGCTTGGTTCATATAAGCTTTTTACAATAAGAACAAAAGAGTTAGGCAAGCTTATATGACCCAAGCCAACATGATATACTCAATAGATATGAAATAACCATGAGTACAAGTAATAAAGATCATTTGCATCGGAGTAAAACGTGGAAGCAAAGCAAATGAGCATAACACAAGTGATGTGACATATAAATAATTCAAAATAGAGAGCACACATGTCACATATCACATAGATATCACGATCACGTAGATATCACTATCACATAAATATAGTTCAATGCATGAAAGTAAACACATGAATGCATAATAGTGTATCACACATAAAAAGTCAAATATAATAGATAAGCTCCCCCTAAGTCTAACATGCTCGATCCCTCTCCCCCTTTGGCATCAAACACCAAAACCTAAGGGTTGGTCGACGGAGCTACAGTGGACGAGTCGGGCGCTGAGGTGCGAGGAGCAAGCTAGAACTGTGTGCCATCATCATCTGATCCTAAGCTCTGAGCTGTATGACCCTCTGTAGCTAGAAGCGACGCTGAAGCAGTCTGGGTCGGATCAGGGACTGGTGCGACTTGTGACTACAGGTATGACTGTGGCAGGCGGCTCTGATAATGCAACTGAAGAAGGGGGTGTCTCTATAGTCCCGGTAAAAGGTGCAACTGTGGAAGGACTAGGGACATGTAGATATGGCGGAGTAGGCTGCCCTATCAACTCATTGAATGTCGCACCAAGGCTCTTAGAGATTGTAATATCGGACACAAGCAGTGAGGAAGTCTGAGCCGGTGTGAAGCCCATCTATAGAGGTGTGAACTGCGGGGCTAGCACTAGCGAGGCAAACCATTGGGACACCTACTCTGTAGGTGAAGGAAATTGTGCTACTGGCTATCCCTGACTCTGAAGCCCACTAGGCTGTAAAGCTGGAGTCGTAGAAGTGGTGGCAGGCTGGCTGATCTGGGGTGAAGGCTGTGGCGGTGGAGCCCTAATAGCAGTAATTACATGCTGCATAAATCCGATTAACTACTACTGCATGAGGAGCTGCTGCTGATGCATGGCCTGCTGCTGCTGCTGTATAGCCTGCTGCTACTGGATCGCCTACTGCTATGGCTAAAACTTGTCTTATCTGGTCTGGAACTGTGCAAATGTAGCTGCAGTCTCCTGGGCCTGGCGAGCCTGATCCTACCTCATCCGCTCAAGAATAGCAAGTAGAGCGAGGTCTGTCTACGGTGCAGGTGAAGGTAAACTAGAGCTACCAGCCTCATGGTCATGACATCGAGGAGGCATCTGAGGGATATCCTGATAGTCATCATCTGAACTGTCACTAGGGTCGCTCTCGACCTTCCCCTCCTGCTGAGCATTAAGCTCCACCTCCTCTATAGCTGCTATGCCCCTGATAGTCTCATCCTGCTGGGCTGTAGTCTCTGGCACCTCTAGGCGATGGCGTGGCTGGCTAGGTGTCCTCATTGCACTATGGCGGAGCATCTGAGTCATGTTGTATGCAGGGAACTCTATAGTAGCACCACTATACTCTGCCAGCATCTCAGGTGGCCTCACAGTAACTGCCCTATGGATCAAGAATGTAATCCAGTGAGCATATGGCAGCTGTCTGTGACCTCTGAACCCCTCTGCAATAGTATCCTCCATCTTTGATAGTAAGAGATCCCAAATATCAAAAATAGTCTGCTGCATCAGAGAGTTCAGTAGCCATAACTGTATGCGAGTCAACCCCTTGTGATATCCTATCCTTGAAAGCAGTGTCCTCCTCATGATAGCATCAAGCACTCTAGCTGTAGGAGTGAGGTCACTAGGTGTCCTGCTCGACCCCTCGACGAATGGCTCTATGAAGCAATGGTGGACCAAATCAGTAGGAGGCACAAGACCGCCATGAGGACATCTAGGAGGCGCTATCTGACCATAGCACACCTCATGTAGCTGAATGGGTTGCTCCTAAAGCCTGAGTATCTCTTTGACCCTAAAGCTCATCAGCCTGTAATCTCTGCCTCTGAATGCAAAGTGTATAAATCTATGCTGTGGGTCAATCCAAAGGGTAGCATAGAACTCTCAGACCCATGATGGAACATATCTGCCTGTCTGTCTGAGTAAGTCTATCAGCCCTGGCAAGTAAGATAGGTAAGGGCGAATCTGCTCTCCAGCTGCTGCTACAATGGCCTCAATAGAACAAACCCTCTAAGACCTAAATGCTTCCCCACTGTTAAGATATGCATTATAAAAATCCTCCTGCAGTGGTGTGTAGAAGCCCTCTGATGCACGCTCATCCCTCCTAGGCGGGAACCACTCCTCAAACTGTACAAATCTAAGTTGTTGCACCTGCTTGGCCGTGGCGGCCCTCAAATCCAGATGAGTCACTGGAGGTGGACCCTGTGGTCTAGGTGGCAGACGAGAACCCCTCCACTGTGTCTCTAGCCTTGGTGTCACCTGGGTACGGGTACGACTAGAGCGGCAAAGCTATGGCTGAGATGTTGGCTCTATCTCCTCGGCTTGCTCTCCCTCATGAGTCTGCTCTGCTAACTATGGCTCCCCCTGAGGCTGAGGCTCCTCCAAAGCAACACGGCATCCCTCAATCATGACAGTCCTAGCTGGACTACCATGACGATGCTCAACCTGCTCAATAGCTGCCCTCTGTGCTGGTGATAGCCGATCTGCAATCTGGACTCCACTTCTAGCACCTCCTCTCTCTGCATGATCTGTGGTGGCTACAACTGCTGCTGCTCTCTCTGTGTTAGCATCTACATACTTCCTCTTCTTTGTCGCCAGCTTCTTCGTTGCCTTGCCTTTCACATCAGTAGGCAAGCGAGGTAAAGGCCTCGGATCCTCATCACCTGGACCACCTCCAGCGTTCTTGACATGAGCCATCTAGAATGATCTGCTGCCTCGGACAAGAAACAACAGTCACTGACACTTCTGAGGCTTGGCCTCGATCCGTACTCGCGAGCTTGGCCCCGAGTTGACTGACAACTACCAATGAGACCTCAACAACACCGACTCGCTGCACATTAGAATAGATCGGATACATGAATAATTTCAATATACATCTAGAGATACAAAACCCTAAGAAGCAAGCAATAGATACAAAATTGGAAACAAGGGCTTGCTACCTGACGAACCGGCGAATCAATGAGAAAAGGAATGAATCGGGGAACCATCGGATCGATAATGGGTTAGGGTTGGCACTGGTGGTGCGGGCGGCGCTGCTGTGGTAGCATGGAGCAAGGCGCGGGTGCGGTGGCGCTCAGGAGCAGCGCGAGCGTTGCACGGGCGCGGCGCGGCAGAGCTCTGCTGTGTGGCTTGGGAGCGGCGTGGGACAGCGGCGCTGGAGCATGGACGCGACGGCGCGTGACAGCGGCGCTGCGGGCGGCGAGGAAGACGACTAGGGCATGGATGTGGCGATGTCGGTGCTAGCGCAGGTGGATTAGGTCATGGCAGTACGGCGGTTGGATTATATGGGGTCCCCATGATGGAATAGAAAAGGAAACAGAGAAGAATCCGGATCCCGCACGATATCTACTGACTGGACGCTCCGGTGGCAAGGACCGAATGCTGCCACCCAGAGTCTGGTCGACTCTAGAGAGGTCCAAATCCCCTGGAGTCGCTACCGGACACGTTTGATCCCATCTGACCGGACACAGCCAGAGTCTGGTCGATCCTATCTTCGTCTTCTTATTCGCTTGACCGGACACAGGATCACCTTCAGACCGGACGCAGGGAGAACACTGTTCTAGAGTCCGATCACTTCTTCGCAGCAACGGTTCACCTCCTGTGAACTGATCGGACACAGGGGACCAGAGTCTGATCCAGCGTCCAGTCACTCCTTTTCAGCAATTCTTCAAAGTCCTTCAAGCTGCCTGTTCCCAATCGAGTCCCAACTTCAATAAGATCCAAATAAACACCAATTAGAACTGATGTGAGTGACCTCTCTCAAACCCTCAAATTTTTCAAAATATTTTACCTTAGGGTATAATTCTTTTTAAGAAAATAGGCAATAAAAGGGTGATTGAAGAGAAACGACAAAACAACATTCATGCATATGCAATGCAATACTTGAAAGTAAATCTAGTTGCTTGTCAAGTTTGATCCAAGGTTAAGCTTCTTCACACGCTTTCCGACGGTTATCTTAACCATGTTAGACAAGCCCTATGTGCATTACCAAGAAGTAAACATGTTGTATATTACAATGCAATGCAAGGGACAACACAAGCTCATTTTCTAGTGAAGTTGCTAAAATCAAGCACATTGAGCTCATTCCGCAATCGACAAAAAGTCGCCTCATCAAGCGGTTTAGTGAAGATATCCGCCAATTGATCCTCGGTCCTTACACCTTCTAATGATATATCATTCTTAGCAACATGATCTCTAAGAAAGTGATGGCGGATATCTATGTGCTTGGTGTGAGAGTGTTGAACCGGATTATTTGCAAGTTTTACCACACTCTCATTGTCACACAAAAGAGGTACCTTTTCTAGAACTACTCTACAGTCTAGCAAAGTTTGCTTCATGTAAAGTATTTGTGCACAACAAGCACCCGCGACAATGTATTCCGCTTCGACGGTGGACAAAGCCACACTATTTTGCTTCTTGGAGGACCAAGACACAAGTGATCTACCAAGCAAATGGCACCCTCCGGATGTGCTTTTTCTATCAACTTTGCAACCGGCATAATCTGAATCGGAATAGCCAACTAATTCAAATCTAGCTCCTTTGGGATACCAAAGGCCAATGCTTGGTGTGTGCTTAAGATACCTAAGGATTCTTTTAACAGCAATCAAATGAGTTTCCTTATAATTAGCTTGAAATCTAGCACACATACACACACTAAATATGATGTCGGGCCTAGATGCGGTTAAATATAACAAGCTACCAATCATAGAGCAGTAGAGAGTTTGATCAACCGTGTTACCTCCCTCATCTAGGTCGAGATGTTCATTAGTTGGCATTGGTGTCTTGATTGGCTTACATTCATCCATTTTGAATCTTTTGAGAAGATCATTAGTATATTTCTCTTGAGAGATGAAAATCCCTTCTCTCATTTGCTTGACTTGAAAACCAAGAAAGAATGTAAGCTCTCCAATCATTGACATCTCGAACTCCTTCGACATCAATTCACCAAACTCTTTGCAAGAATCTTCATTTGATGATCCAAAGATGATATCATCAACATATATTTGACAAATGAAGATATATCCATCAAGCTTCTTGATGAATAGTGTGGTGTTGACCTTCTCAATGGTGAAGCCCCTCTCAATGAGGAAGTCCCAAAGATGCTCATACCAAGCTCTTGGGGCCTGCTTAAGCCCATATAGTGCCTTGGACAACCTATAAATATGATTAGGATATCTAGGGTCTTCAAACTTAGGAGGTTGATCAACATAGACTAGTTCATTAATAAAGCCATTTAAAAATGGACTTTTCACATCCATTTGATATAGTTTCATTTCATGATGTGATGCATATGCAAGGAGGATACGAATGGCTTCTAGTCTTACAACCGGTGCAAAGGTCTCCAAAGTCCAACCCTTCAACTTGAGAGAACCCCTTTGCAACTAGTCTTGCCTTGTTCCTCACAACAACGCCTTGATCATGTTGCTTGTTGTGGAACACCCACTTTGTTCCAATGACTCTTGCACCTTGTGGTCGCTCTTCAAGAGTCCAAACTTCATTGCGAGTAAAGTTGTTCAACTCTTCATGCATAGCGTTTATCCAATCCGGATCTTGAAGAGCTTCTTCTACCTTAGTAGGCTCAAAGCAAGAGACAAAAGAGTGATGTTCAATAAACAAAGCAAGCTTTTGAGAGCGAGTCATTACTCCCTTTGATGGACTCCCTATGATAAGATCTTATGGATGAGCTTGTAGTAGAGGTGAATTTCTTCTATCAACCACTTGAGGGGGAGGTTGTGGAGCATCAACATCATGTGCTTGTATCACCATTTGCTCATGGGAGACATGAGTGTCTTCATTTTTTACTCTCCCATCTTTATCCCCATCTTGTGGCACATTTGATGAAGAAGGTGGACTGATCACTTGCACATCATCTTCATCATCATTAGGCTTGATGTCTCCAACCAGAATGTTCTTCATAGCCTCCCTCAATGGTTCATCACCTACATCATCAAGATTCTCATGTGCTCCTTAGGAGCCGTTAGATTCATCAAATTCCACATCATATGTTTCTTCAACCAAGCCGGTGGCATGATTAAATACTCTATATGCTTTGGACTTTGATGAGTAGCCAACAAGAAAACCAATATCACATCGTCTTTGAAACTTTCCTAGGTGTTGCCGCTTCTTGTAGATGTAGCATTTGCAACCAAACACCCTAAAGAAGAAGATGTCCGGCTTCTTCCCATTGAGTAACTCATAAGGTGTCTTGCCAAGAAACTTTTGAAGGAATAGGCGGTTGGATGCATAGCATGCGGTGTTGATAGCTTCCACCCATAGAGCTTCGGGAGTGTTGTACTCATCAAGCATTGTTCTTGCTAGTGTGATCAATGTCCGGTTCTTTCTCTCAACTACACCATTTTATTGATGAGTATATGTTGCGGAGACCTCATGCTTGATCCCAACTTCATCATAATAGGCTTCAATGTTTGTGTTGTCAAATTCTTTCCCATTGTCGCTTCTAATCTTCTTGAGATTCACTTCAAACTCATTTTGTGCTCTCTTGGCAAATTTCTTGAAGCATGATGCAACTTCGGATTTGTCATGAAGGAAGAATACCCATGTATATCTTGAGTAGTCATCAACAATCACAAGACAATAGAGATTTCCTCCCAAACTCTTGTATGTTGTTGGTCCAAATAAATCCATGTGAAGGAGCTCTAGCACTCTTGTGGTTGACATGAAAGCTTTTGTAGGATGAGTGTTTGCAACTTGTTTGCCGGCTTGACATGCACTACAAAGCTTGTCCTTTTCAAACTTTACATCCTTCAACCCTCTCACCAAATCATTCTTTATTAGCTTCTTGAGTGAGCTCATCCCAATATGAGCAAGTCTTCTATGCCATAGCCACCCAAGTGTTGTCTTGGTGAATAGGCATGTCTTCAAGTTAGCATCTTTGGATGTGAAATCCACTAGATATAGATTGTTGTATCTAAATCCTTTGAATATCACTTGATCATCATCCTTCTTAGATACAACAACTTCCTTCTCGGTAAACAAGCATTGGAAGCTAAGATCACACAATTGTCCAACGGATAGCAAGTTGAAGCTTAATGAAGCAACATATAGCACATTTGAGATTGAATGATCATTTGATATTGCCACTTTGCCCAATCCTTTAACCTTGCCCTTTGAATTATATCCAAATGTGATTCTTTCTTATCCATCTACTTCTTCATCTAGTGAGGTTAACATACGAGGATCACCGGTCATATGTTGTGTGCAACCACTATCAATTACCCAATGACTTCCACCGGTCTTGTAGTTCACCTACACACAAGAGATCAAGCTTTAGGAACACAAACTTATTGAGGGCCCTTCACCTTCTCAACAAGTGACTTTGCTACCCAAATTTTCTTAGGCCTATTATTGTTGGGAGGTCATAAGAACATAACTTTTATCTTTTCACTAGAGTCCTTTCTAAGCATGTAATGAGCATTAAAAGCAAAGGGTCTAGCATGCTTGGGCAAGGGTTGTGGTGGTGGAGTTTGACACTCATGGGCAAAGTGGCCTTCTTGTTCACACTCAAAACATCTCTTTGGCTTTGGCTTTGACTTGTGTTGTTGTTGTTGAGTTTGAGCCTTATTCTCTTGGTTTGCCAAATACCCAATGCCACTTCTATCCATCTTCATCATGGTGTTCATTAGTAGCTCACTTTGAAGATGCTTGCCTCTTGTGAACTTGCTCAATCCAATCTTGAGATGCTCTTTCTCCAACTTGAGCTTCTTGTTTTCTTCCTTGAATGCATCATTATTTTTCTCTTCCTTGAGTTTCTTGTTCTCTTCATTGAGCTTCTCATTCTCAAGAATCAAATCACCATCATGATCAAGAGTTTCTAGCACTATAGTGTTGGTGGTTTTGAGCTCTTCAAGATCTTTCTTGAGTTTTTCATTATCATGCTTGAGCTTGACATACTCATCATAGTTGTTGGTTTCAACCACTTGCTTGCCTTTGCTACTAGATCCTTACTCAATGCTCTCAACAATTAAATCATCACATGATGTAGCTATATCAATCTTAACAACATTGTTAGTAGCATCATGTGGCTCATTGGATAAAAATTCTTGAGCAATAACAAGATTATCATGATTTATCTTGAGAGTTGTATATTCTTCTTTTAGCATATTGTGGCTAGTGATGAGCTCTTTATGCATCCCCTCAAGTTTATCATGTTTATCTTTAGGCTCTTTCTTAGAAGATTTGAGCTCCTTGAGTTTGGATGACATAGCATTATTTACTTCTCTAAGCTCAACACTAGCCTTTTTCGCTATATCACATTTAGCTAAAAGAGAATCATTCTTAGCTTCTAGCTTGTCATTCTTAGCTCTAGTCTTTCTAATGATCTTAGTGTATTGATTTAGCAATTTAACAAGATCATCATAAGAAGGTGATTCATATTCATCATCATCACTATCACTATCACTATCATCATTGTTAGCATGATCATTACCACTACTATCATCATCATTTGATACCTTGCGTTCATCTTTGGCCATAAGGCATAGGTGTGTAGAGGATGATGGAGGTTGTGTCGGTGAAGATGATGAAGAGTCAATCACAATGGCGGCCACCTTCTCATTATCACTATCATCATCGGATGAGCAACTTAATGAATCAATGATCATGAGACAATCACCGACGATGTATGCCTTGACATTCTTCTTTTTCTCATGGAAGTCCTTCTTCTTGCCATCCTTCTTCTTGTATGGCTTGTTTTTCTTTTTCTCATCTTCATCTTCATTACTTGAGTCATCTTTCTTGCCCTTGTACTTGTTCTTGTCCTTGTCTTTCTTAGGTTTTGTGCATTGGTGTGCTAGATGACCAAGTTCTCCACAATTGTAGCAATCCATTTCCGAGATTGGCTTCCTTCTTGTGCTTGTGAAGAACTTCTTTTTCTTGCCATCGAACTTGATGCCACTCTTGTTGAGCTTCTTTAGCATCTTGGTGGTTCTTCTCACCATGAGAGCAAGACTTGCATCATCAACTTCATCATCACTTGAGCTCTCATACTCAATTCTTACTTTACCCTTCTCTTGGCTAGCCTTGAATGCTAAGTCTTTGTTTTTCTTCTTAGTAGAGGATGAGCCATCTTGTGGTGTGATGTGCATGTACATCTCATGAGCATTGATCTTTCCCAAGATTTGTGTTGGTGTAGCGGTGGAAAGATCACCTTGATGAAGCACAGTCACAATATGCCCATATTTATCAATGGGGAGGACACATAAGATTTTTCTTACAACGTCGGATGGTTGCATTTGAGTAAGTCCAAGCCCACTGACTTCCTCTACAAGAACATTCAAGCATGAGTATATTTCATTAGCACTCTCTTTAGGAAGCATCTCAAATGAATTTAGCTTTTTCATGATAAGATGATAGCGTTCCTCACGCTCGCTCTTAGTTCCCTCATGGAGCGCACAAATGTCTAACCATAGTCCATGGGCGTCCTTGTGGTTCTTCATCCGGTTAAACATATCTTTGCAAAGGCCTCTAAAGCTGGTGTTTCTCGCCTTTGCATTCCATTTTTCATAATTCACCTCATCGCCTTGTAGGTGTGTGGCATCCCGAGGTTTTGGGAAACCTTGTGAGGCGGCTCTAAGTATTCCAACATCTAGAGCTTCTAAATACACCTCTATGCAGATTTTCCAATATGGAAAATCATCCCCCTCAAAGATAGGAGGAGGACCATCCCCGTGAGACATCTTTGTCTAGATGGTTAAGTCTAAATACGTGAGCACGAGGCTCCGATACCAATTGAAAGGATCAAGATGCCCAAGAGGAGGGGTGAATTGGGCTAATTCTAAAATTCTTTGCAATAATTAAACCCTACGGTTAGCCCACTTTACCCCTTGTGCCTAGAAAGTGTTCCTATTGTTCTATCACACAAAAGTTTAGCAACCTATGTTCCAATCCTACTCTAGCATGGCAATTCTATGAATATAAAGACAAGAATTGAATTGCTCAAAGTAAATGCTTAAAGTAAAAAGAGAAGGAGAAACGCGGCGATGTTTTGTCGAGGTATTAGAGAGTCGCCACTCCCCACTAGTCCTTGTTGGAGCACCCGCGCAAGGGTGTAGCTCCCCCTTGATCCACGTAAGGATCAAGTGCTCTCTACGGGTTGATTCTTCGACACTCCGTCACGGTGAATCACCCACAACCGCTCACAACTTGAGTTGGGTCATCCACAAGCTCCGCCGGATGATCACCAAGCTCCCAATCACCACCAAGCCATCTAGGTGATGGCGATCACTAAGAGTAACAAGCATGAACTCTCACTTGACCACGATAAGCCTAATGAGAAGGGTGGATGCACACTTTGCTACTCTTGCTGTCACTAATGAGTGCTCTCTTGGATTCTTAAATCTCAATCACCTCACTAGGACCTTGCTCTTCTTGGCACCCTCAAGGGTGTTTCTCAGCTGTTGGAATGAGCAAAAGTGATCCCTTCAGTGAATAGAGGAAGTATTTATAACCTCTCATTCAAAACAAACCGTTATGTGCCTCTGCGGGGTGACCGAACGCTCCGGTCAAGGTGACCGGACGCTCCGGTCAGTTCACCCGCCTCTCAGCAGTTTAAGTTGTGACCGGACACTGACCAGCATCCGGTCAACACTGACCGGACGCGTCCGGTCACAAAAATTGCCCTCTAGAACCTTACTGATGTTGACCAAACTCTAGGACCCAGCGTTCGGTCACTTTGCTGCTCATCGTCCGGTCAGTAGCTAGAACTTGACCAGCGTCCGGTCAGCACAGACCGGACGTGTCCAATCAGGATTCTCCCTCTCTAGAACCTTACTGGAGTTGACCAGACTTTGGCACCCAGCGTCCGATCACTCACCTCTCAGCGTCCGGTCGCATCTAGACGACTTCACCTTGATCAAATGAACTGACTGGACTCTGCGCCAGCGTCCGGTCACACTAGAACTAGTGTCTAGTCAACATTTGACCCTCATTTACTTCTAACTCGCAATCATATGTGAATGAAGTTCGCTCCAATTGATCTAAGGGCTATTTAGGAGCTACCTGGCGCTAGTTTAGACAAGTGTGCACCACACCTAACCCACTAGACTCACCTAGGTCAAGCTACCCGTCCATACCCCCCTTAATAGTACAGCCAAAGGAAAAAACAAAGTCCTAAACTACTCTAAGTGTCTCTTCAACACCAAACGACACTTAGAACTAGTTCATCCTTAACCTTGTTGTCCATTCTTTGAAAACCGAAACGATTTCCATCGTAGGGGCATGACAACCATGATTGCCCAATCAATCTCCATTACCATGACCTAACTTAATTGCCTCTGCAAAATACACGTTAGTCACTGTAATCACGTATTGTCATTAATCACCTAAACCAAACTAGGGGCCTAGATACTTTCATGTGGTGATTGTGAGGGGTTCTTGACCTTTTCTGGAGGAGAGCCAAAAGGTACTCTAGTAAATTGCTCGTGGCTTGTGTGATCCTCTTCTTGTGTTGGTTGTGCGGCACCCTATTAAGGGTTTGGCGTGTGATGCCAATTAGCGCGTGAATCTCCAAGTGAGTGAATCGCCACAACGGGGACTAGCTTGCCGGCAAGCAAGTGAACCTCAGAGGAAAAATCATTGTGCCTTGATTATCTCCTTGGTATTCATTGGTATTCATTGATTGATCACTTGCCACGGTGGTATACCTCTCTACCACTCTCTTGTATTTCATTGTACATTCATTTGTATAGAGCTTGTGGTAGTCAAGACTAGATAGTGTAGTACTTATTTGTATCACTCTTGCTAGATTGATCACATAGGTGTAAATTAGAGACATAGCCTTGATGTGATATACTAGAGATCATAGAAAATAGAATTGGGTAGGTGGCTTGCAACCCCAAGTATAGTGCTAGCGCAAAATTCGCTTCACCATCTTATTGACTTATCATTTGTCTTAGTGTTGTTGTAGAAATTTTTAATAGGCTATTCACCCCCCCTCTAGCCATTAAAAACTTTCAAGTGGTACCAGAGCCGAGGTCACCGTTATTTGAGGCTTAACAACCTTCGGTGTCAAAATGGCTCAAATCAACAACACCAAGAAGCCGCCCCAATTTGATAGCTCCAACTATCCCTATTGGAAGGCTAAGATGACAACATATATCAAGTCAATCAATAGAAATGTTTGAAAAGTGGTGGAGACCAAGATTGAGATAGATGATCTGGAGAATCCCGCCGCCGCCGAAGAATTGCTTCTCCAAAACAATGATATTGCTCTTAGTGCCATTCATGATGCTATTGATGAGAGAACATTTGAGCAAATCAAGAACATTGAGATGGCTCATGAAGCTTGGAAGAAATTAGAGGAATCATTTGAGGGCACTCAAGCTGTGAAGGGTGCCAAGGCATATATCCTCAAGGAGAAGTTTGTTAGTTTCAAGACGAAGGAGGGTGAGAGTGTGCCGGAGATGTTCCATAGGTTATAAGTGCTTGTCAATGATCTCAAAGCACTTGGTGAGAAGGTGGAGGACAAGGACTTCTCCCATGAGTTCTTGAGATGCTTACCCTCAAGATTTGGCACATTTGTCACTAGTCTAGTGAGGAGTGGTTTGGACACCATGACACCAAACCAAGTATTGTGAGATATAATGGACAATGATACATATAGAGATGATGATGAGAAGGAAGAAAAGAAGGAGAAGAAAGATGAGAAGAAGGATGAAAAGAAGGATGTGGCATTCAAAGACACATCATCCAAGGGTAAGGCCAAGCAAAACACATCAAGTGAAGATGACGGTTCTTGAGATGATGATGATGATGAGAAGATGGCTCTCTTTGTCAATAGATTTGGCAAGTTCATGGTGAAGGACTACCATGCTAGAAGAAAGAAGTCTTCATCCAAGAATAAGGAAGACTCAAGAAGGTGCTTCAATTGTGGAAGCAAGGATCATCTTGTTGCTCAATGCCCATATAAAAGCGACAATAGTGATGACAACAAGAAGAAGAAGGGTGGTTCCTATGTAGTCACTTGGGATAGTGATGCTTCCTCAAGTGATGAAGATGATAGTGATGATGACAAGACCACCAAGAAGAAGGCACTTGCAAGCATTGCTATAAATGAGAAGCCTTCTCTCTTTGACACTCCATCTTGCCTCATGGCTAAGGCCACCAAGGTACAAACTTGTGATGATGGAAGTGATGAGGAACATGATAATGAAAATAAAAATGAAAGTGATAGTGATGATGATGAACCTACTATGGATGAACTACTTGACATGCTAGATGATGCTAAAGAACATTTTGACATTAAGAGAAGGGAGTGCAAAAGCTTGCATAAAGAACTAAAAGCCCTTAAGCAAGCCTTTGATGAGGTCAATGCATCTCATGAGAGGCTAGAGGAAGCCCATGAGAAGTTTGGCAAGACTCACAAGAAGCTTGAAAAAGCTCATTCCTCTTTGCTTAATGAGCAAAATGAGAAGAAGCATGTTGAGACATGTAATGTAGGCTTAACTTATGACTTAATTGATGAATCATTCTATAAGCCTATCATTGTTGCTCCCACTAATCCTTCTTGTAGCACTTCTACTTCCACCTCATCTAGTAGTAATGGTTTCACATGTGATGCCTCACTAATGGTTGAGAATGAGACCCTTAAGAAGGAGGTCAATGAGCTCACTCACACCTTGGCTAAGGCCTATGGCGGTGAGGACCGCTTGCTTATGTGCTTGGGTAGCCAAAGAGCTTCTCTCTACAAAGAGGGATTGGGCTATACCCCCAAGAAAGATAAGGCGGCCTTTGCTCCTTACAAGACTAGTTTTGTGAAGAACAATGGTCAGTTTTGCACCAGTTGCAAGCAAGTTGGTCACAAAGAGCATGAGTGCAAGAACAAGAGCAAGAATGCTAATGTATCCTCAATTAAGATTAATTATTTCTATGTGCTTACTAAGGGTACAAATGGTGTGAAAGCTAAGTTCATTGGTACACCATGGATGGGCTCAAAGAAGAAAGCCAGTTGGGTGTCAAAGAGCTTGGTCACTAACCTTCAAGGACCCAAGCAAGTTTGGGTACCAATTTTTAATTGATCTTCTTTTATAGGTCAATTACAAAGCCGGAGGAAGGCATTGGGTTCTTAATAGTGGGTGCACTCAACACATGATCGGTGATGCAAGAATGTTCAACTCAATCAATACCAATGGCAATGATGGTTATGACAGTATCACATTTGGTGACAATGGCAAAGGCAAGGTCAAAGGGCTTGGTAAGATTGCAATATCCAATGACATGGGCATATCCAATGTGTTGCTAGTAGAGAGCTTGACCTTTAATTTGCTATCCGTGGCTCAATTGTGTGATCTTGGATTCAAATGCATATTTAGGGTAGATGATGTAGAGATCATAAGTGTAGATGGCTCTAACTTGATCTTCAAAGGCTTTAGATATGACAATCTATACTTGGTTGATTTCAATGCTAGTGAAGCTCAATTGTCAACTTGTTTATTCGCTAAGTCAAGTATGGGTTGGTTATGGCATAGAAGGCTTGGTCATGTTGGAATGAAACAATTGAATAGATTGGTTAAGCATGACTTGGTTAGAGGCTTGAAAGATGTTGTGTTTGAGGAAGATAAGCTTTGTAGCTCTTGTCAAGCCAGAAAATAAGTTGGAAACACCCATCCTAAGAAAAGCATAATAAGCACTAGTAAAGCATTTGAATTATTGCACATGGATTTGTTTGGGCCAACACAATACACTAGCATCGGTGGAAACAAATATGGCTTTGTGATAGTGGATGATTATACTAGATACACTTGGGTATTCTTTCTAGTAGACAAAAGTGATGTGTTTGCAATATTCAAATCATTTGTCAAGGGCATTCACAATGAGTTTGAAACAACCATCAAGAGAGTTAGAAGTGACAATGGTAGTGAGTTCAAGAACACTAAAATTGATGAGTTGTGTGATGAATTTGGAATTAGACGTCAATTCTTGGCCAAGTACACTCCACAATTAAATGGCCTTGTTGAGAGAAAGAATAGAACACTCATTGATATGACAAGGTCTCTGCTTAGTGAGTACAATGTGAGTCAATCTTTTTGGGTCGAAGCTATCAACATAGCTTGCTATTGTAGCAACCACCTCTATTGTCACCCATTAAAAGAGAAGATACCATATGAGCTCTTGAATGGTAGAAAGCCCAACATTGCATATTTTTGGGTCTTTGGTTGCAAATGCTATATCTTGAAGAAAGGCACTAGATTGGGCAAGTTTGACAAGAAATGTGATGAATGATTCCTACTTGGATACTCAACTACTAGCAAAGCATATAGAGTTTGGAATTTGGATAGTGATACTCTTGAGGAAGTTCATGATGTTGAATTTGATGAAACCAAGGGTTCCCAAGATGAGAATGAGAACTTGGAAGATGTTAGAGGTATTCAACTTTTAAATGCCATAAAGAACATGGATGTTGGTGAATTGAGGCCTAGGCAAGTGAATGATGATGAAGATGATCAAGTGCAAGTGCTCTCTAACCCAAATGTGCAAGATGATACAAATCAAGCTAGTACAAGTGGCTCTCATGATAATGAATAAGATCAAGTGGCTAGTGCATCATCTCAACCCAATGATCAATCAAGTGCAAGCAATCAAGTTCCAATCCTCCAACCAACCAATATTGCAAGGGATCATCCATTGGACACTATCGTTGGTGATATTTCTAGAGGTGTACAAACAAGATCAAGATTGGCATTATTTAGTGAACACTTCTCATTTGTATCATCCATTGAACCAAAGAAGATAGATAAAACATTGAAGAATGTTGATTGGGTAAATGCTATGCATGAAGAATTGAATAACTTCACAAGAAATCAAGTATGGGAGTTGGTAGAAAGACTAAAGGGACACAATGTGATTGGAACCAAATGGGTCTTTAGAAACAAGCAAGATCAAGATGGGATAGTAGTAAGGAACAAAGCAAGATTGGTAGCACAAGGATATACATAAGTTGAAGGTCTTGACTTTGGAGAAATATATGCCCCGGTTGCTAGATTGGAAGCAATTAGAATCTTGCTAGCCTAAGCTTATGCCCACAACATTAAGCTCTATCAAATGGATGTCAAGAGTACATTTCTCAATGGTTACATCAATGAAGAAGTATATGTTGAGCAACCTCCTGATTTTGAAGATGACAAGAAGCCCAACTATGTGTACAAGTTGAAGAAGGCATTGTATGGCTTAAAGCAAGCACCTAGAGCATGGTATGAGAGATTGAGGGACTTCCTACTCTCTAAAGGGTTCATGATGGGCAAGGTTGACACCATACTTTTCACCAAGAAGATTGGCAAAGACTTATTTATGTTGCAAATTTATGTTGATGACATCATATTTGGATCAACCAATCAAGACTTTTGTGAAGAATTTGGGAAAATGATGGCTAATGAGTTTGAGATGTCCATGATTGGAGAGTTGAGTTACTTCCTTGGTCTTCAAATCAAACAATTGAAGAATGGTACATTTGTAAATCTAGACAAGTACATCAAAGACATGCTCAAGAAATTTGGCATGAGTGACAGCAAAGCCATTAGCACACCAATGGGGACAAATGGCAATTTGGAAAGTGATATGAGTGGCAATATGGTGGATTAAAAATTGTATCGGTCTATGATTGGAAGCCTACTCTATGTGACCGCATCAAGGCCAAATGTCATGTTTAGTGTTTGCATGTGTGCAAGATTTCAAGCCTCACCAAGAGAAAGTCATTTGAAGGCTATAAAGAGAATATTGAGGTACTTGAAGCATACATAAAATCTTGGTTTGTGGTATCCCAAAGGAGCAAAATTTGAGCTAATCGGTTACTCCGACTCGGATTATGAGGGATGCAAGGTTGAAAGGAAGAGCACCTCGGGCACATGTCAATTGTTGGGAAGATCACTTGTTTCATGGTCATCAAAGAAACAAAATAGTGTTGCATTATCAACTGCCGAAGCCGAATACATATTTGCCGGTAGTTGTTGTGCACAAATACTTTGGATGAAGGCCACCTTGAGTGACTTTAGAATCAAGTTCAAGAAAGTGCCATTGCTATGTGATAATGAGAGTGCAATCAAGTTAACCAACAATCCGGTTCAACATGCAATAACAAAGCATATTGATGTCCGTCACCATTTCATAAGAGATCACCAACAAAAAGAGGACATTTGCTTTGAGAGTGTAGGCACCAAAGATCAACTTGCTGATATATTCACCAAGCCATTGGATGAGAAAAGGTTTTGCAAGCTAAGGAATGAGTTGAACATATTGGATTTCTCAAATATGTGTTGATGCACCCCCACTTATATGACATGCCTCTCCTTCGAGCAATCTAAGGTAAAAGTTGATTGGCATGACATAGATCCTTGCTAAGGACATGTTTAGTGCATCTAGTCATTTATTACTTTTAATAGGCTCATTCATTAAAATCAAATAAATTTGACTCTTGTATGATACCACTATTGCTTCTATGCTTGACTTGATCTAGTGGTAGCATATGACATGTTTGTGGGCTTGTAAACCTAGTGTTTGATCTAGAAAATGAGCTATAAGTGTTTAACTCAACACGGTACAAGATAACCCTTATTTGGAGGTGTGAAGAAGCTTGTCCTTGGATCAAACCGAGTTAAATATCTTTTGGGAAATTTGGAAAAATAGTCCTCACCCCATTGATTGATATTGATAATTTCAACCTATCTACATTTTGAACCTTTGTGGTCATTGATGACAAAGGGAGAGAAATAGTATACAAAGATAGTGAAAAGACAACAAAGGGGGGAAGAAACAAAGATATAAGTGATAGGAGGAGAATTTGACATAGAGGGAGAGATATGATAAAGGAAGGGGATCAATTAAAATTTTAAGCACACAAGTAGGGGGAGCAAGCTCATGAACTTGTATGGTGCATTTGAATGTGCATTTCATATATTTGCTTACATGGCACAAGTTTTAAATTTCAATATCCATGCTTGTGTGGTGTATGTTAGTTGTAGGTTTGAATGATGAAATGAAAAACTAGCATGCATAGGTTAAGTAACTAGACTCATGCTCATATTATGAAAACTAGACCCTTACTTCTAATGTTGATCTCACAGAGTATTCTAGTTTTTGTGGATGTCTAGTTACTCATGGTGCTAAGGATAGTATATTGGTGCACTCCTATTGGTATCACGCTTCAAAGGTCTATCTCTTATACCTTAGCATCATTTGGTAGACATTGACTCCTAAAATTCCTATCTAAACATATGTGCAAGCTTCAATTCAAACTCTTAGCACATATGTAGGGGGAGCAATAGCTACCATTTGGGGTTTATGAAACTTATCCATATCCTTTTACACATGGTAAATATGCATGGACAAGCAACATGAATTCAAATGAATTTTAATTCATATCTTTATGAAAGGGTTGCCATCAATTACCAAAAAGGGGGAGATTGAAAGCTCTAGTTTGGTTTTGCTGAATTGATGAAACCCTAAGTGTTAACCTAGTTTATCTAAGTGATCATGAGATAGGTAGCACTATTCCAAGTGATGAAGTAATGGTGAAGATCATGATGATGGTGATGCCATGGTGATGATCAAGTGCTTGAACTTGGAAAAGAAGAAAGAGAAAAACAAAAAGCTCAAGGCAAAGGTGAAATTGATAGGAGCTTTTTGGTTTAGTGATCGAGACACCTAGCGAGTGTGATCATATTTAGGATCGATAGCCGTACCATTAAGAGGGGTGAAACTCGTATCGAAATGCGGTTATCAAAGTGCCACTAGATGCTCTAACTCATTGCATATGTATTTAGGATCTAGTGGAGTGCTAACACCCTTGAAAATATTTGTGAAAATATGCTAACACACATGCACGAAGTGTTACACTTGGTGGTTGGCACATTTGATCAAGGGTGGTGAAGTTTGGGGTCAAAATGAGCTATTTCATATTGACCAGACTCTGCCTAGGGCAGTGACCGGACTCTGACCCTGCGTCCGGTCAGTGGTACAAAATGAAGGCCGCCCTCGGTCCTTTGACCGGACGCTGAGAAGAAATAGGACCGGACACGCTGGGGGTGCGTACAGTCAAGCTATGACGTACGCTGACGCAAGCATCAGAACTAGCCAATGAGGATCGGACCCTGAGCCACGTCCAGTCACTTGTGATCGGACACGTCCGGTCATGATTTTGCCTCTCTGGAACCTTACTGGAAATGACCGGACTCAGGCATAGCAGCGTCCAGTCATCCTCGCGGTGCGTGTCTGGTCGCAACTTAACCGTTGAGATCGAGCGCTCAGCATTTGAAGCCAGGGATGACGTGGTAGCCATCCGTTGACCGGACGCTGGCAGGGTGCGTCCGGTCGATCCGACCGGCGTGTCCGGTCGCCCCGATTTTCAGTGGACAGTGGAGCCCAACGGCTCTATTTGTGGGGGGCTCTCTATTTAAGCCCTATGGCTGGCTTTAGCTCACTCTCTTGGCCATTTGTATTGACATAGCAACCTAGTGAGCTTAGCCAAAGACCACTCATCTCCATCATTGATTCATCATCTTTGTGAGATTGGGAGAGAATCCAAGTGCATTGCTTGAGTGTTTGCATCTAGAGGCACTTGGTATTTGTGTGTCGCTGTGGGTTTGGCTTGTTACTCTTGGTGGTTGCTGCCACCTAGATGGCTTGGAGCAGCGAGGATCGTCGAGCGGAGGTTGGTGATTGTCTCCGGCTCCGATCATGGTGATTGTGAGGGGTTCTTGACCTTTTCCCAGTGGAGAGCCAAAACATTGCTCGTGGCTTATGTGATCCTCATCTTGTGTTGGTTGTGCGGCACCCTATTGAGGGTTTGACGTGTGATGCCAATTAGCGCGTGAACGTTCAAGTGAGTGAATTGCCACAACGGGGACTAGCTTGCCGGTAAGCAAGTGAACATTGGAGGAAAAATCATTGTGCCTTGATTGACTCCTTGGTATTCATTGGTATTCATTGATTGATCACTTGCCATGGCGGTATACCTCTCTACCACTCTCTTGTATTTCATTGTACATTCATTTGTATAGAGCTTGTGGTAGTCAAGACTAGATAGTGTAGTACTTATTTGTATCACTCTTGCTAGATTGATCACATAGGTGTAAATTAGAGACATAGCCTTGATGTGATATACTAGAGATCATAGAAAATAGAATTGGGTAGGTGGCTTGCAACCCCAAGTATAGTGCTAGTGCAAAATTCGCTTCGCCATCTTATTGACTAATCATTTGTCTTAGTGTTGTTGTAGAAATTTTTAATAGGCTATTCACCCCCTCTAGCCATTAGGATCTTTCAAACACATCTCAAGGTAGTCATCATAATTGATGTGGACCTTAGTTAATTCGCAAACGAATTGTGTACACACGTTGAGGATAGTCACTAAGTCGTGGACTTTGTGTAGATCCCGCAGTAGCAATTATGGTGCCACCTTGTGTATGGTCAATAGGAATACGAATTAATGGTAGTCATTTTTGTGAAAAGATGTATACCAAATGTTCTAATTTGTGATTTTGGGTACGCACGTTGAGAATATTCACTAAGCATTTACTTAGTGTAGATCCCACAATAGCAACTATGGTGCTACCTTGGGTATAGCCAACAAACAAATATAGAGCATGCATGTTATACATAAAATGAACAATTGCAAAATAAATAAATAAATTGCAAGATCATAGTCATTAGTAAAGGTACATGATAATTGGATTTGTCATTTTGGACAAATGCTTTGAACGGTACCAATTAATGGATATTTTACAATGGTAAAACATCACAAGTACAACTATAGTCAAAGTTAGGGACTTAAACACAAGAGTACATCAACACAGATCGAACTGTGCAATTTACAACATAGAATTACTATAGACTTAAATTAATCTAATGTGAATTCCTTGCTGAAATATAAAATAAAGTTAAATATCTGCTGATGGAGCCAATTGAGGTTGGAACTTAATCCAATTCTGAAATCGGGCCCCAAGGCAGCCATGTGTACGTGCATAGTAAGGTACTTGTTTATTGGATTTGTCATAGGACAAATACGTTAAACAGTACCACAAATGGACATTTTATGATGGTAAAATATCACAAGCATAATAATTGTTAAAGTCAACAACCTAAACAAACAATACTTAAACATAGAATAACTATGTAGTTTACTGCAGTGAATTACTGGAGACAAAAGCCCTGTTCGTTTGGCTTATAAGTCGTATTTTTTCAGCCAACGAATATTATTTTTCTCTCACAATAAATCAGTCAACAATACTTTTAGTCATAGTTTATCAGCCAAACGAACAGGAGAAATAGCCTTACGTGAATTCTTTGCAAATAAATAAAAAATAACTAGCAGGCTAGCCGGCCGTGAGGTCCATTTAGCAAGGATGATGTACGAGCATGCTGCATGACAGCCAAGCAAATCGATCGGATAAGAACGAGTGGCAGAAACTGCCAGGCTCGAAACCGTCGTTGCTCCTTCCTGCAGAGCCACCGCTGCCGCTGCCAGTAGAGCCGCTGTAGCCCGCCGACCTGTCGTTGCGGGAGCAGCCGGCTACCGCAGGTGCGGGGCCGTGGGCCACCATGCGCAAGGGGCGAGCGCAGGGACAGAGGGCGTGTCCTAGCCGTAGTAGCCAACAGCACGGTGGAACGGTCGAGGCAGTGAAAATTGTATTGAAAGGATTCGACAATAGCGTCGATCAAAGGTATTAAGGTCATTTAAGGGACTTAGGGTCTGTTTAGTTCTACTTTAAAATGTCAAATTTTTCAAGATTTTTCGTTACATCGAATCTTTGGACGTATGTATGAAGCATTAAATATAAATAAAAAATAAAACTAATTACATAGTTTAGACGAAATCCACGAGATGAATCTTTTAAGTCTAATTAGACTATGATTGGACACTAATTGTCAAATAACAACGAAAACTGCTACAATGTTATTTTGCCAAATTTTTCGGCATCCAAAAGGTGCCTTAGTTGTTCTTACCATCTTTTTCACCAACGAACAAAGCGTTGTTGTCGTCGGCGCGTTGAGATATTAGATCTGTAACAAGTTAGTAAGAATAAAACCAATCGATGGCTTACTGTTGTTGGTTCTTGTTTCTTGTAGAAACAAGACATCGATGAAGATCAATAGAGCCTCATGTGCATCCTTCGACCTTCTGGAACAGCAACTGCTTCTTCCCTTTCGAGAGAAGGCTGATTGAGAGCCATTCGTCCTTGGCCGGTGATGGTGAGAGGCATACGTGCCTCTGTTGTTCTACGTCTCTCCTGCTCTTGAGAGCAAAGTGCTGATAACATGCTAAAGCGTGAATATAAATGAATAAGATTGGAAGAAGTGTATCTTTTATTGATTGAAATATATTTATATAAGTGAAGGGGTGTCACGAAGGGGTACGACTGTTCCAAAAAGAACCACTGACCAAATATGACCGTTCCCAAAAGACATGTCTTTTAGGAGTAAAATTAACTGTTTAATCTTATCCATTAATCTTATGCTTGAATGGATAGGATCACTGGGTGAAAAGGCGTCTGTTGGTGAAGAGACATCGTTTCACAGCAGAGATCCAGAGGCAGAGAGCATACGCGAGTCGCTACCCGGTGGCCGGTGCCAGTCACCCGCAAAGGCGGCAACGAATCCTGGCAGTAGCACTCATCAGCAGGTCAATTGCAAAATTCCCACTGCAATTTCCCATGACACCCCAAAATCCCCACTGCAAATTCTTTTAGTGTAGGTTGTCATTTCACATGCTACCGTCGATACGAAGGGGTTATGTTGAACCAAAATGTCATTACGTAATTTTTTTTTTCACTTTGATATTTTAATTATGTTTGTTTTTCAGTTAACCGTCGAACTGAAAGAATCATACATATCATGCATTTTATTCTTTGCTTTTGTTATCTATCAGAACATGACCCACTGCGGCACTGCAGGTGATTTGGGGTAAACTACTGCTGAAATGCGTGATTTAGTTGTGATTTTACTAAAGACAGAGTGACTTTTGAAATTTACTCAAAATAAGACACCAATTTCAAAGCTAAAATACATGTATCCTTAATCTCAACAAACCCATAGCATCCTAAGACAAAACGCTGCTTTTGACATGCACACAATAGGACAGATGATCTTTAGTCCCTTGATAAAGTATGGTCGTAAATGCTCTCCTCCTCTAGAAGCCCCTAGGTTTTCCAAATTGGCATGCGTACACCCAGCTCCTCGTCTCCCTCTTTCATTTTTGCCCTATTTTCCTTAACAAATTCGGACCACGACAGTAATGTACACGCGGCGCAACCATACCCATGCGTCATCTGTGATCAACGGCCAGGATCTGACGACCGAGCTCCTCCACACATGCATGCATGTTCTTCCACTCCACCTGTGCGTGACGTGCCACTACGATGCAGCGACGGCGTGCGTGCGTGCGTGATCACGACGCGCCGCCGCCGCCGCTGCCGATCTCCTCCACCATCCACGCGGCCTCCGCGACGCTGGGCCGGCACTCGGGCTCGGGGCTGGCGCAGTGCACGCCGACCCGGAGCAGCCTGACGGCGGCGTCCCCGCCGGCGGCGGCGATGGCCGGGTCGACGAGCTCCCCCTCGCCGCCCTCGGCCACGGCCGTGGCAGCCCAGTGCACGACGTCGGTGCCGCCGCGCGCGCTGTGGAGGTACTGCGACGGGAACCGCCCCGTGACGAGCTCCAGGAGCACGACGCCGAGGCAGTAGACGTCGGAGCGCGCCGACACCACCCCGCGCGTGGTGCCCTCGGGCGACCGGAACGCGAACATGGCCTGCGGCGCCTGCGCCGCATTCACCAGCGGGAAGAAGCCGTAGTCCACCAGCCGGGGCTCCATGCCAGCGTCCAGGAGGATGTTCCCCGACTTGAGGTTCCCGTGCGGCGGCGGCGGCGGCGGCGCGTCGAAGTCCGCGCCGTCCATGCTCACCAGCCGCCCCGCCGGGATCCCCAGCCTCTCGTGGAGGAACGCCAGCCCGCGCACCACGCCGACGGCCACCCTCAGCCGTCCCTGCCAGTCCAGGATCAGCCTGTTCGGACTCTGGTCGCCTGCCAGGGTCGTTATTAAAGTTGATTAATTAGCTAGCTAGCTACTAATCACGATTGATTGATTAATTAGCTGCGCTAATTAACCAACCAGATGGTTAATTACCATGCAGGATGTAGAGGAGGCTGCCGCGGGGCATGTACTCGGAGACGATGAGCTTCTCCTCCTTGCGGTAATGGTAGCCGACGGGCGGGAGCACGTTGGGGTGGTGGAGCTCGCCGAGCATGTGCACGTGCTGCTCGAACTCCTCGCGCCCGACGCGGTTCATGTCACGGAGGCGCTTGACGGCCACGGTCACGCCGTTGCGCATGGCGGCCTTGTACGCCGACCCCAGGGTGCCGTTGCCCAGCACCTCGGCGGAGGCCTTCATCAGGTCCGGCAGGCCGAACGCGGGGATGTCCTCGTTCAGGAGGACGAACTCGCCCATCCGCCGGCCGCTGCTGCCGCCGTGGCTGGACGACCCGCCGCCGGCCACGTCCACGGCCACCATCTCCCCGGCGCGCGGCGCCGTTGTCTTCGACCCCGCCGCCGCCGCGGACTTGCTGGAGCCGGAGCCGGAGCCTGCGCCGGCACCGGCGGCGGCCGTGCTGCCCGCGTAGTAGTCCCACGCCGGCGCGGCGCTGTTCCTCTCGTCCTGCCGCAGCATGAGCACCATGGCGCCGATGACCAGCAGGATGACGAGCAGGATGATGCCGATGACGACGAACACGCTGGTCTCCTCCTCCATGGCCATGTAGTCGGCCGCCGTGGGCGGCGGCATCGCGGGCGGGAGCGCCGGGCCGGCAGCCACGCACACCGCGGCGTCGCTGCCCGGCGAGCCGCACAGCCCGGGGTTCCCGGCGAACGACGACGCCTCGTAGCGCTCGGCGACGCTCTGCGGGATGGAGCCGCTGAGGCGGTTGTGGGACACGTTGAACCGCTTTAGCGACTCCGGCAGCTTGAGCGGAATCAGCCCGTCGATCTGGTTGCGGTCCAGGTGGAGCTCGATGAGGCGCGGCGCGCTCGCGATCGCGTCGGCGGGGAGCGGGCCCGTGATGCGGTTGTTGTCGAGGTAGAGCTTCTTGAGCCACCGCATGTTGGCGAACACGTCGGCGGGGATCGGCCCGGAGAAGTTGTTGGAGGAGAGGTACAGCGCGCGGAGGCCACGCAACGTGCCGAGGCTCGCCGGCAGCGGGCCGGAGAGCGCGTTGTGCTTGAGGTTCACGGAGTGGAGCCGCGGGAGCTTGGCGATGGCGCCGAAGTCGAACGTGCCGGACAGGTTCATGTGCGTGAGCCGGATGCCGACGAGGCTGCCCTTGTAGCACTGCACCCCGGGCCAGGGGCTCGCGGCGTCGCACGGCGGGAACGGCGACGTCGCCGACCACGCCTCCAGCCTGCCGGTCGGGTCTGTGAACGACTTCTTGAGATTTACGAGCGCCGCCCCTGCCTCCGACACGTTGCCATTGTCGGCAGCGGCAGTGGCGGCAAGGAGGAGGAGGAAGAGAGGTGGGAGCCGAAAGGCGAGGAGGGTGACCATGACCGGGTGTGGTGGTGGTCAGAGCCTGTCCTCTACCTTTCTTCCAGCTCTCTTCTCGGACGACGGATGGTCCCTTCCCTGCCTGCCTTTCGTGGCGCTGCTTCGCCCTGGTTTTTGTCAACGCCTCTTCTGCTGCTCCAGTGGTTGCGCAGGCGGATCTGGGACTGGGACCCAAAAATAGGGTGCCCCACAGCTGAGACGGCAAGCGACCAACGGGAGAAGACGATGCAATGCGATGCAAACAGCCGAGGCGTTCCAGCTTCTTCAGAAATCAGAGCAGGTGTGGAAAGCAATGGGACAAAGGTTGGATTACAGCAGAGGATGGCCTAAACGGCTAAACCTCGCTTTTCTCCCTGGCAGGTACAAATGATTCCTGGTTTTGTAGACAGGACTAAATATAGTCAGGGTGCAAGATAAGCAAGGATTAAATTAGTAAACTGAAACAGCTTCATGTTCATTGCTGCATTGCATGAATATAACATGCTACAAATCAAATGCAGATTTAACCATTCACCTGAGGAAAGGTAATGTTTTGAGGGATGTTTACCTTTATTTATTAGGCATTCTATATGTGTTATTTTCATAACCACAACCAATAAGCTTTTTAAAAAATATATATATATTCTTAGAAGAACCATAGGTAACCTAATAAGTATGCCTGCAGCAATATTATTTGGCTCTTAGAAATGAATCTTGTTCTCAAGAATTTCTTCTTGTACATCTAAAGACAATAAAACAAAACACTACAAACACTGCTACCAATCTATGTACAAGAAAAGGGTAAACCACTCCTTACACTATCACCAATCCTCCTAACTAGCAAACAAAATTTCAACATCCAAAGCTACATTTGTCATATGTACACACATCATCCATCAGCGCTCAGCCTGGGCTACCTTGAGTCCTGGACAACCTACTGTACATACTCCTGCCTTGAAAGTTTGAATAGCTCTGCAACTAGCTCCAAGTTGAGCATCTTCGTCTCTGGTATCCGATAGTAGAACAGAAAAAGTGGAGCACAGCACACAAGTGCATAGATCCCGCATGCTCCGCCAAGCCCGATGGTGCTCATCATCACCGGGAAGCAGTATGCTGAAAGCAGGCCCCCAAACCAGAAGGAAAGCGAACAGAAACTTACACAGGTCGCACGGGCCTTGGTTGGGAATATCTCAGAGCAGAGAATGTTAGGTATTGGTCCCAAACCAACGACATAGGAGCAGAAGCAAATGGTTAATGCGAAGTGGAAGACGATGGCACGCTCGAACAATCCCACATTGAACAGGGTGGACATAGACATAACGCTCAATGATAATATAAGGATAGGAGTAGTGGCCAGCACAAGAACCCTACAAAAAAAGGTTGAGTTGTATTAATAAGTAGTTTCTATCAGGAACAGGAACAAACATGTAAAAAAGAATTAACTAAAATGAATATTTACTTCAAAATCATGATCACTACATCAATGTTTTCAAGTCGTCCGATTAATCGTGATTAATCGCGACTAATCATCCTTATCGGTCCTTAGTGACCAATTTGGGGTACCGAGGCAACCAGCTCGATCAGAAAGCTGGTCGTCCGATTAATCGAAGAGTAATCGCGATTAATCGTCCGACTAGGGCAGGGACGACTAGTTTGGTTGCTCTGTTTTTTGGGCCTGTTTAACCAGGCCTATATGTGGCCTATTGGGCTTGCAATTTGGAGATGGAGATGGAGGCTTCAATTTTAATGTTGATTTGCTTAATTAGATGGCTAGTTGCCTACTTTTGTTTGGACTGTTAAATGTCAATGTTTGTGACTCTGTGTTGAACACTTTAGCTTATGTGTACTGAACTTGTTTGGTTATGTAATATGCTGGCTGTGTGGCTGCTATGGTCTGCTATGTGCTAACTGCTAAATGCTAGTTCTTTGCTACTGCGGCAGTGCTTGCTAATGCAGCAGTGCTGCTGTTGAGCTGTGTCAAGATCAAGACTACATTAGTGTTGTTAATAATGGTCTTCTTTGGTATTTTAGGCTCCCAGCAGCAAGTCAGCAAAGAAATGGAGTTTGGGACAGGAATATGGACCTCTGAACATGGCAGAAAAGAGAAGAAAACAACTCCCACAAGTAAGTCACCAGCTAAACACTAATGTAGTCTTGATGCTTGCTTTATTGTGTATACTATATAGTATATATAGGTATATATATAGTAGGTATATATGTCCTGATATATAGGATTTTACCAGGGGTCGACTAGGCTCGACTAATCGGCCTGGTCGACGACTAATCGCGATTAGTCTCCTGGTTGGTCCCATGGCGACTAGGTTAGACTGGACGACTTGAAAACATTGCACTACATGACAAACTTGTTGCTGGATAAGCCGGCAAAGCGAAATGTTGGTAGATAATGTTGGCAAGGAATTTTTTAGGATACCCAATGCAAATGAACCTAAGAAGCAGAGTGTGGAATCACAATTATACAATGTCAGAGGTGTATTGGAGTTCAGAAATGGTACAACATCTAATGCTGCTGGTGAGGCAGCAAAAGGCTATATATTGAGATCAAATGATGTATCTATGAACAGACCTTGGTCATGTGGATGCATTTCTACTAATTGTAAATCAACATTATTTTGAAATTGTAATGTTGACGGTGTCTCAGAGTTTACCTTCTTCCGCAGACATCCATCAGCAGCATTGCGGCAGTTATACAAGGGAGTATCAGCAAAGCATGAAGGGTACTTATGAGAATTGATGTTGAATGTGGGGAAAGTCCAATGTCTGAAAACAAGCTAACTCCAACCTGTTCAAGTATTTCAGGAGCACAGCGGAGAAGACCACTGATTCCTGTAGACTGTATTTTTTAGAAGAGCAAACATGAAACAAGCAAAAAAAAAAGGTGTCAGCAGACTAGCTAGCATTATATATGTATGGTAGCCAGTGCAGAAGGATTGTAAACTGAACTCCATGCTGAATGGAATATAAAATCTACAATAACACAGAATCGTACCTGCTGAAGGGCCTGAATTAACATGCCATAACACAAGGCATGCCTGATTCCTGGTTGAAGAAGCACCCGCCATTTAAACTTCATATCAGCTGTTTCAGATAGCCGGACTATTTGATGTCTGAATGGATGTCGCCCTGTGCTTTCCATATCACGAGGTGCAGACTGGTGAGGTGATACGAACCCATGAATTTCTTCTTCTTCAATGTCATAATCATGTATAGACGCCATAAACTCTTGCGCAAGTACTGATGTTCCATGCCTTCTTAAATATGAAGAGCTCCCTTCAGATGTAAAAGAGGTATTTGTATCATTTACTTCAACACTTGCTGCCTGAGAAACAAGAGAAGCCCGCAAACCATCTCCATTGTTAACTTCTCCAGCAGAATAAGCCCCCCTAGTCTGTTGATCACTGTTACCATCCCTGTGCTCATTCATATGTTCATGTTCTGGAAAAGAAAAACTGTTGAAGACTGGGAAGAAACTATTCCGTCTACTTCCTCCTTCTGACATATTCTCATGAATGCTTCCGAGAAGATCAACTAGTGGGTCCGAAAGCTGCCAGTAAAAAGTACTACGGGGCCAAGTGTGGCTAGCACTGGTTCCAGAGAAACTTTGAGCACGAGCAGTGCCAACAGCAGAGTCCGATATGATGTCCACACCTTCCACAATAACAGCGATCTCTCCTGCAGGTCTATGTGATGTCATGATGCATTTATGCTTCTTTATTTTCGACAAAAATAGAAATGAACAAGTGATTGGCTCAATTTATCAAAACAAGACAGTCTGTTAATGCATCATGTGTAATTAAAGCACCATCAACCCCCAATCATATTGACATATTGTTGTCAGTACTTCATCAGCTTGTCTCACAGCATTTAACTGTAAAACAAAACCGTCATCCAATTGTTCAATCTCTATGTTAAGTATGTAATGTCAAATGCTGCTTATGTTTACAATTTTACAGCATATAGGTTCTAGGACATGAATAAGAGGACTGAATTAGTTCCCATTCAGTTCTTGAATATGAAGTCATGTATTACTAGGCTATATATTACTTACTCCTCCCATTCCAAATTATAAGACGCTTTGGCTTTTTTAGATACATAACTTTTGTTATGCACCTAGATATACACTATGTCTAGATACATAGTAAAAGTAATATATCTAGAAAAGCTAAAACGCCTTACAATTTGGGGTGGAGGGAGTACATAGTTCTAGTATCTTCTATGTTAGGAGGCCTTTTTTTTGTAATGTAAGAGGTTCAATTAGCACCTCCAATGACAAGCTGAAATCAAAAGATCATGTATCTTCATTTCTCATAGTTCTGATTGCATGAACACCAGACAAAGAAAGAGGTGGACGGAACAGCACCATCACCCATTAAATGCCACAAAATCAGGTTCATGATCCCGCAATTCAGCTGATAACAGTAATATTTCCAAAACTGCAAATTTAGTTTGTATGATCATGCTGTCAGACATTGGTTACAACTTTACATTTCTCAAGTCTCCACAATAACTACATTTATTTACTCAGTTCCCTACTAATCAAGACCAAACTATCTTCAGATGAATTAGTAGCTTGTGAATAAATCCGGAAGCATTGTCAAGTGTCAACAATCTCACCTGAAACATCATGTTTCTTCCCCCTAAGCCACTGCAGAGAAACTCTGGCCTCACTAATCTTTTTCCGTCACTTGCAAGCCACCTAGGTGACTCTGGCAAGTAGTAAACCAACAAAGCAAAGTAGACAATGGAAGGAGCAAAGATTGCACCAATCATGATTCTCCAGTTAGGTGAAGACATTAGTGTTAACCAGAATATCAGGCAATATGAAAAGATAGTTCCTAGGAAGAACATAAACTGTGGCATAGTTCCAAGTAATCCCCTCATATTTGGAGGAGATGTTTCCGATATATAAATAGGGACACAGGTGAAAACCAACCCACTTCCTGATCCAACAATTAACCTAGCTAGAAGTACAATGTAGATGTTAGGAGACCACAGCATCAGGACACCACCCGAAAACAATACCAGAGATGAGTAAACCAGTATGGCACGCCTTCCAAGCCAATCTAATAGTGCTCCAGAGAATATTGTTATCACAATAGCCCCAAATGTTGAGGCTGCTAAAGTTATACCTTCAATAGAAGGTCCATTCAACAATTCAAATTCTTTTTCCATATGATGATTAGCTTCTGTCAGATAATAAAAATCAAGGTTAGTATGATTGTCAGATAGTTGAGATCTTTAATGGAGGTAATTAATGTATAATTACAATCAATAGAGCAAAGAAAAAAAATACCTAATAATGCTGCAAAATCCCATCCAAGCAATGCATACCCAATAGAAACAACAACTGCCGAAAACACTGTTGACTTCATCTCATCAAGTACTATAGCCCTTTTGCAAACAATTATAAAACCTAGACAGTATGAAACCTGTGAGAAAATTTGCTTAAAAATAGAATTCAATGAAGTTAATTTTTTTATGGTAACCAATTGAACTTCTCATCTCAGAGTTAGACAAACAGTTAAACACAAGCCAGTCTATAAACCCATCGGTCACTACACCAGTTATGTTACAACATATGAACCTCTCATTTGTTTTAAAATTAGCCGGTTAATGCATTAGCTATGTCATAAACTTATGTGCCATAATTGCTTCATTTGCTATGTTTTTTATAAGAAACTTTAGATACTTCTCCATAGTGTTCAGTTTACTTCTCGCAAATGGTTACAATATTTGATTCCATCTATAGTGAAAGCATATTCGATTGATACTGGAAACAGGGACAGGGCTACAGGGTGGTTCCTGTGGGCCATGGACCACCCTGCACTCTGTCCTAAAAGCTCATAGGATTTAGGAATTCTAATTCTGTTTCCAAATCCACCGTGATGCTTCCGCTTCCACCTTCGTAGGCATGGTTGGTCCCAGCAGCCAGTCGCCTGCGCCCCTTCCTATTCGTTGCTCCGTGCGACCTATTAGCTCCTCTGTGCGACCATCTGTGCCCCTTTGTATTCATCCACACCCAACGGGCAACGGCTGCACACGCCGGCAGCGGCATCGGGCGGTGAAGTACACCTGAGAACTCAGGCCTCAGGTATGCCTCACAGCCAATCAACCTGCTTGCCTATTGCCTATTGCCTATGAATGAACTTTTAATTTGAAAAAAGAAAACCTAAAATCTTCACTTGGCGCTATCCTATATAGGTGCAAGAGCACAGCCACACTCACAAACTGCTCCTGCAAACCAGAAATACATTTTTACAAACTTCCTAGTGGACGGTTGAAACCTAAAGAAAATGGTGAGTATCTGTCTGATCCATTCTAATGCTAATCGTATCTAGTTGTGTATATGTTCACTGACTCATGTGACTGTTCTTTACCTATTATAGATATGTAATCTTTCAATGGTACATTAATCAATCTAGACTCATCTATTCTGTGATGTTCGTATGTCCTCTAGCTTAATCGTATTGTGTTTCGTAGTTCATATATTTGTGTTCCGACATGTTATATTTATAGCGGCTAAATTTTATTTTAAACAAGGCAATGGACCACCCAGCTACAAATCCAGGCTACGCTACTGACTGGAAAAAAAGTGCTCTGAAAGGCAGCATACATGATTAAATGCACCACAAGCAGAATACTGGCATTGTTCAAATTATGTGGAAAAATATCCTGCCTTGACAGTTCAGTTATCCAATTGTGTTATAATTCAGTTAGCAGTAGACCACATTCAAGATGGAACCAGATGCAAATGAATAAACAATAAAAGAGGCATATGACACGAATGCGTCCAGGGAGCATCTGAGTGAAGTTTTTCATTGTATTACAGAGTACTCAAACTCTAAATGACTAGGTGTCCGTCAAAGAATCCTCATCTCACATTTGTCAATTGTAAAATCCTTATCCCACCTCAGCTGCCATTATCCTGTGGCCACAACCCAGCACTGCCACCTCCTCTAACTTGCCACCATTACGCCACTGTACATCTCCTTCAGCTCCAGTGGCACCACCCATCAGATCGCCAGCCCCCACTGCCACAGCACCACCTAACTTGGACATTCAATTTGCAGTGTATCGTGCTCATCAATGCTTGCCAGTATCATGCAGCACCGGACCATTTCCCACAGCAGGATGGCCCCTTGCCCCTTCTCAATCTATAGTCAGGGCTCTGCCCTGGTGAACCCAAACAAAAATAAAGAAGGTTCATATGCAAGTTCACATAACCCAAATACACACACAAACATGAATATACCCTACATCATCATGGTGATCCCCAACTCTAAAAGCCCCCATCAATTCCAGGACACTACTGTCAAGTGCAATCGCAAACCTTCCATGTTTGCATTAGCTCTCTTGACTGAAGGGTCTGTTGATTTTAAATAAGAGATGTATTAAATTACCAGATATAGACGGCTCACATGCTTGTGTTTTCTCCAGCTATTGTTGCCTAAACAGATTATTTATACAGCTGTTAGCCAATTTCAACCCTAGAAATGAGGCCGTCACAAGGATATAGGAGCATGACTGATCCATTGCAGCACTTTGTTTTTCTGATTGTTTATCCTTTTTGCAATGTTTAGCTCACAAAGCGCAAAGCCACAACAGGTCAACAGCTAAAATGGTCCCAACAATCAGTAAAATATCGCTGACCCAACCAACCCTGCAGAGCATTGAGGTGAAGTAATATGCAACAAACATTAGGTGAAGTAGCATTTTTTTGCTTGTGAAATCGAAGACTGGTTAAAAATATCTGGAATGGGAACAACTTTGTCTATTTGTGGAAGTATGCAACCTCTCAAAAGTCAAAACAAAATGAAAATAACACCCCACGGATTAGTGGAAAGATATGGCCTTCCAATAATAGGGGTTCAATTAAAGACACACTACAATTAAGTAGCATTAGTAACTATCACGAGCAACGGTAAACCAACCAAATTCAATGTTGCCAATTGTATTTCAAATATGAACCATCAGCATTGTCCACAAGTAATGCTCTGAACTATCTCCCATCTCTTTAAAACAATAGTTACCTGATCTTTACAGAAATCAACTCGATAATATGACCCCACATTCAAGCAGAATTTACCAACAAAAGTAAAATCAAATATCCTGGCAAAAAACGGAGATAGAACTAGTACGGTACAGAAACACTTGAGAAACCCAACCCGAGCTATCCAACTAATGTCAGCTGCTTGGCCAATCTCACATCATGTACAGTTATTCGTTCTTAACCTCAATCATATGACTTGAGAAATCATGTGTGGTTTCACCATTTTCTTCCATCAATGTCAGCAGAAGCACATGGGCGCAACTTACAGAAATCCACAAACTTACAGTACAGGTAGACATAGTGTGCACTGACCATACATGGATACGTGCCGCTATAATTCCCAATTGGAAACACAAGGTTCATCCAGAAGCACGAAAGGCCAACTAGTTTCACCGATATGGGCAGGCAGCCCCAAAAGCCAATCCATATCAGCAGGGGCGGATCCAGTAAAGGGACATGGGTGTACACATGTGCACCCAATAATTTTTGCAAAAACTTCGAAGTTAGGAGGCTTGTCAAATAGCTAAATAGCTTTAGGTTAGGGTTTCGGTGCTCAGCTTCGCACAGCATAAGGGAAGGGAAGAGAAGGGGTGGGAGTACCTGGTGGGTGCTCGTCGCCGGCGAAGAGGCCAACGAAAGCCTCAGCACCTGGCCTAGGGCGGCGGCGGCCCGACAGTCGCCTGAGAGCGAGAGGGTAGCGAGCGAGAGAGAGACAGAACGAGGAGGGAAGAGGGATGCAGATGCAGCGGACGGAAGGGGAAGCAGGCATCGACGGCGGAAAAAAAAAAAACGCACGGGCTTCTTGTGGGCCGTTTTTTCAGTTTCGCTGAAAATTTCTATTTTTTTATTTTTCTTTCTCTCCCTTTTAATAATTTTTTATTCTTATTGATTTCATATATCTATTCTCTACATTGAACACTATCAATGGCTAGTACAACATTTGTTTAAAATAACATAACAGAAATTTCATATCTATTCTCTTCATTGGACACTATCACTGGCCAGTAAATATATAGTACATTGTAAATAAGTAAATGGAACTTTTTATATTTTATTAAGGTTGAGTATTTTTCTATTGAAGCTAGAAGCTATTTTCAGAAGAACAAATACCAATTTCACAAACCAAGAAGCTATAACAACATTTTTATAAAATAAAAACAATTTTCTCTTTGTGACAATTTCCCAAGTGAATATTAAATATTTTTGTGCTAAACATGAATGAAGCAATAGTTCCCATGAATTAGGAACATTGCTATCATCAATAAAAAATGGTATGAACTCATTAAAAAAATTCATGCTCCAACAAAAACTAATAAAGAGTATTGACACTTCAATATCTCATGAAAAAATTGAGTCTTCCTAGCACTCTTTTTTCATTCTATAATTTACAAATGATTTTTATGCTGCAACAGGGTTAAAGATTAGGTTGCAAAATACTTTCATTTGTTAGAATTGTCACACTTTATCAACCTTAAACAAATCTGGCTAAGCGAGTGTTTATTATCCACAAGGCACAAAGACAGTAGAATCACATAGTAGCGTTAAGTCCATTGAAAAGCTCCAACAAAAAACAAAGGTATACCAGTTGAAAAGATAGACATCACTATGAGGCAAGAGCAAAAGAAGGCTTTTTGACATGACAGGATAGGAATAGAAATAGTTTGACCATAAAAACAATTATGCATTCGAAAAAAGTATTGTACAAATAACAATACTGCATAATTATTAATAAATTAGGAATGTTGCCACTCTTACATGACACTAGTTGTCCTTTATGGAAAAAATGGTTTTTTCTTACAGGTAGAACATTTTTTTACTAACCCCTTTGTAGTAAAATATATTTTTGGGTTAGAAACAACTTCTAGAGTAGAAAAAGCAATATTTTATTAAAAGGAAAGAAATATTATCATAGTAGAAAAAATGTTAGGGGGTGTGACATTGAAAGGATCTAACAATACCTAGAGGGGGGTGAATAGGCGTATCTAAAAATTAACTGCAAATGCTAAGTTCAAATTTGTCAGTCAATGTCGGAAGTCCTGACAGTTTGGGTTGGAACTCCCGACATCGTCAGAACTTCCGGCACAAACGTCAAAAGTCCCGACGCCTACGTGAACTATAAAAGCAGTGTCAAATTTAACTTTGCGGATGAATAATCTTACAACACCACGTCCTAGTGGTTTGGTGAAGATGTTGACTCACTCCCTTGACGTCGAAATGCCTCTAAACCGTAAATCGAGTCCAAACCCTAAAATGAAGTTCGGAAGAGAAATAGAGACAAACAAATATAAGTAATCTCGAGCAAACACAACAACAAGCACATGGGACACAAGGATTTATCCCAAGATTCGGTAACCCCACAAAGGAGCTCCTACGTCCTCGTTGTTGAGGTGACCATAAAGGTCGGAGTCTCTTTCACCTCTTTGCCTCTCTCAAAACAACCACAAAGGTCACTTGAGCTTTCCACTAAGAAATCAAGAGTAATACAAAATTCCCAAGGTTTTTCCACAAGATGGAAGCTCTTGGGCAACGCCTAGCCAGCTAGAAGCAATGCCCTAAGAGTATAGATGCAAATCCAACCGGCTTGATAAAGAAATCAAGTGTTCAAGCTTGCCAAAGCGATTCTCTCACTTAATCCACTCTCCTTTCACTCAAAACCCTAGGGGAATCGAAGATTGGAGCAAAGAGGAGAGGAGAGGGGTGCTTTGGTTACTTGGGAGCTGTTGTGGATGAAGGTTGGTGAGCTATGAATGAGTCCGTAACGGTTAGAAGTGAAGAGAGGGCTATTTATACTCATAATAGAAATCTAACTGTTCAGATCTATGTCGGAAGTTCTGACGCAGATCTCGGGACTTCTGACCTTAACAGAAAACACTTTCATGCAGGGTCAAAGTTCGCACGAGCAAGTCAATGTTGGAACTCCCGACAAACGATGGGACTTCCGACGTGCGTAGACAGCCAACCAGCAAAACCCCAGGTGTCGGGACTCCCGGCATGGGTTGGGACTTCCGACCGTCAGGAGTTTCAACTCATGTCGAGACTTCCGACGGCCACAGTCACCGCGCAGGCTAAGTGACTAGGCGTCAGGACTTCCGGCATGAGTCATGACTTCCGACGGTCAGGAGTTCTGACTTACGTCGGGACTTCCGACACCAACAGTCACCGAAAAATATTTTACGTGCTCGTGGAGTGCTAGAGTGTCTCTCTTTTGATTTTATTTTTATGCTTGAGCACTCTATCTTCCTCAGACCAACTAAGTTTGCATCCCTCTTTATAGTGCGGCAGATCTTAAACTCAAAAACAAAAATAAAACTTTTGGAGAGCGCTTTGAGTTCGTCCGCCTTTACAACTTCAAGAATTGATGGATACCATTTCATCTTTATCAACTCTTTGAATCTTTCATGGGACTAATAGCTGCGACATATCTCATTAATATCATATTAGTCCCTAATTTGGATGTCATCAATACACCAAAACCCACATAGGGGGCAAATGCACTTTCAATTTCCCCCTTTTTGGTAATTGATGACAACCAACTTAGGCTTTTATAAGAATGAAAGAATTTAAAGCTTTTGAAACCCAAAATTTATGAAGAGCTCCCCCTTGATGTATACATGAATTTGAATTTCAAATAGAATCATCTATACATGATTTGCATACATCAAGACAAAAGCTCTCCCTAAATTTTGTAATCCGTGGGGTGCGACATGTGTGTGTGAACAAATATATATCCATAAAAAGAGATGCAATATGACATGTTATTTCACACAACAAGTAAAAGAGAATATGATGGCCAAGATTTCAAAGTAGAAACTTGAAGCAACACATGGGCATCCAAAATACATCCACCATCACAAGTAGAGACAAGCACAAGCTAATAAGGTAGATAGATAACCATTACTTGTCCTACAATCATGCATCACAAACACATATATATATAGTTGTTCATCACATACTATCCACCATATATAGTTCATACAAGCTAAAGGTTTTAAAGTCTCGAAACTAAATGACCAACTAACTTATTTACAAGATAGATCAAAGCCTAACACTCTCCCTTTGTCAACAAGTGTCAAAAGGGGTAGGCCACGTGAAGAACCGACTACTCGTCCTCGTAGTCCTCATCATCATTTTGGTCACCATTATCACCACCATCGTCGTCTTCGGCATCATCATCTTCCTCCATGTAGTCCTCATCTTCTTCAATAGCCTTGCTCTTGCCATGGGGGCGAGAAGCAGCAGCATCCTCATATGCCGCACAAGCCTCATCATAGAGTGCCAAAGGATCACAGGGAGGCACAAACGGCGGTGGAGGAGAAGACTCAATACCAGCCTGCTGTTCCAAATGATAGAGCCTCTCTTGCGTATCATGCTCACGTTGAGCACTAGCACAAAATTGTCCAAACATGTAGGTCATGAGAAACTTGAACTTGTTGGGCTTCTTACCAAAGAAGGAAGAAGAGAGTGGCTCGGCACTAGAAGAGCGAGCAGCAGTAGGTGGTGAAGCACCATGATGAGAGCGAGAACCCGAAGCACCTTTGCCTTTGGCTCAGGCTCGGGAGTGTGGGGAGGGAGGGAATAACCACAGTAATACGGGTCGGACCGGGTATAAATTAGAATTGAACCCGAGAACAAACGACGCGGCATGGTCAAAACGGACGACCCAGATCTACGTTGTGACTCTTGGCGTTGGGTCAGGACTTTCGGCGATCGGGAGTCTCGGCGCGAGCCATGACTTCTGGTCATTGGGAGTTCCGACCTACGTCGGAACTTCCGACGTAGGGAAACTTAAAAACACCTAAACTTAAACTCACTATACCATATAGGGCAAAAATATGATGGACACTAACATTTTCACAAGTGACTAGATTTCATTCAACCAACACAAAGCAATAGTCACTCATGAATATTATAAAATAGATTTTGAAAGTGTCACATAATATTTTCTTAATTTTTTTTCTCCTAACTAGATCAAACAAAGTGTGTGTAAGACATCAAGCCACATTACGAGAATCAATGATATTTAGTTCACTCCTCAAAGCACAAAATCTTGACTCATCTAGGAGCTTTGTGAAGATATCGGCTAGTTGCTTTTCGATGCTCACATGGTCAATGGCGATATCTCCTTTGGCTTCGTGGTATCTCAAAAAGTGATGTCGAATGTCTATGTGCTTTGTTCGAGAGTGGTTTACAGGGTTGTTTGCCAACTTAATGGCACTCTCGTTGTCACACAAAAGTGGAATCTTGGTAAACTCACATCCAAAGTCCTTGAGGGTTTACTTCATCCAAAGTAGTTGGGCACAGCATGCACCGCCCACCACATACTCAGCTTCAGCGGTGGACAAAGCAACGAAGTTTTGCTTCTTAGAGCTCCAAGACACCAAGGATCGGCCAATAAATTGGAAAGTCCCGGTAGTACTTGTTTGGGTTACTTTGCAACCGACATAATCCAAATCGGAATAGCCAAGTAACTCAAAAGTGGAGCCCTTAGGATACCACAAGCCAAGATTAGGAGTGTGTAGTAAATATCGAAAAATTCTCTTAACGGCCATCAAATGACATTCTTTCGGATTAGCTTGAAATCTTGCACACATGCACACGCTAAGCATAATATCGGGCCTAGATATACAAAGGTAAAGAAGGGATCCAATCATGGAGCGATATACCTTTTGATCGACGTCCTTTCCTCCTTGATCAAGGTCAAGATGTCCATTGATTGGCATGGGTGTCTTGATGGGCTTGGCCTTGTCCATGTTAAACTTCTTTAACATGTCATTGGTGTACTTGGTTTGACTTATGAACGTGCCATCCTTGAGTTGCTTGATTTGAAATCTAAGGAAGAACTTTAACTCTCCCATCATGGACATCTCAAACCTATTTGTCATAATCCTACTAAATTTCTCATAAAAAGCCATATTAGTACTACCAAATATTATGTCATCGACATATATTTGGCAAACAAAGATATCATTATTGACTTTATGAGTAAACAAAGTAGCATCGGTCTTTCCTATCTCAAAACCTTGTTTGAGTAGGAAATCCTTTAAGCAATTATACTAAGCTCTATTGGCTTGTTTGAGCCCATAAAGCACCTTGTCGAGCTTGTAGACGTGGTTTGGATACTTAGGGTCTTCAAAGTCCGGTGGTTGCTCTACATACACCAAGTCAGATAGGGGGCCGTTGAGAAATACACTCTTCACGTCCATTTGATATAGCTTGAAATCATGATGAGCGGCATAGGCAAGTAGAATACGAATTGATTCTAGCCTAGCCACAAGTGTATAGGTCTCCCCAAAATCCAAGCCTTCAATTTGAGTGAATCCTTGAGCCACCAACCTTGCCTTGTTCCTTGTTACCACGCCATGCTCATCTTGCTTGTTGCGGAAGACCCAGTTGGTTCCAATCACATTTTGCTTGGGCCTTTCCACCAAGGACCAGACTTCATTCCGAGTGAAGTTGTTCAACTCCTCTTGCATGGCTATCATCCAATCCAGATCATCGAGTGCCTCCTCCACCCTACGAGGTTCCGAAGGAGAAACAAACGAGTAATTTTCATAAAAACTTGCTAAACGGGAACGTGTAGTTACCCCTCGTCGAATGTTCCCCAATATGTTATCAACGGGATGATCCCGTTGAATGGATTGATGCACTCTAGGATGTGGCACTTGAGTTGATCTTTGGATAGGGCCATCATCAACATCATCACGGTCATGATCGATTGGAAGATCATAATCATGAGCTTGTGGAGGGTTGACTTCACTTCTTTCTTCATTGTTGAGTTGTGGTTGAGCTCGCTCATTGTTGACACCATCTTCATAAGAATGACCTTGTGCTTCATTTGATCTCCCATCTTGATTATCTCTTGTTGCGGAAGCTTCACCATGTTCATTGGATGAAACATAATGAATGGTTGGATCAAGTTCATCATGCACAACATGGTCGTCATCTTCGTCTTCAACGGGCTTTACTTCACCAATAACAAGCTTCTTGATTGCTTCGTGTGGAGCTTCTTCATTACCTACATTCTTAACATTGACTTGCTCCTTTTGAGAGCCGTCGGTTTCATCAAAAGTCATATCTACCACGATTTCAATCAAACCGGTGGTTTTATTGAAAACACGATATCCATGTTCGTTAGTATCATAACCAAGCATGAAACCTTCATCAACCTTTGCTGCAAACTTAGAGCTTTTGGATTTCTTGTTAAGTATGAAATACTTGGATCCAAAAACTCTAAAGTAGTGCACCTTAGGCTTTTTACCGGTTAGAAGTTCATAGGCGGTCTTTTCTCTTTTCCTGTGAAGATATAAGCGGTTGATAGCATGGCATGCCGTGTTGACGGCTTCCGCCCAACAGTTGGTTGGAGTCTTGTACTCATCCAACATTGCTCTTGCGGCTTCTATGAGTGTTCGGTTCTTTCTCTCCACAACACCATTTTATTGTGGAGTGTATGGAACCAAAAACTCATGCTTGATTCCTTCTTCATCAAGAAACTCTTCAATGTTGGTGTTCTTGAACTTCATCCCGTTGTCACTTCTAACTCTCTTGATTTTGACATCAAACTCATTTTGGGCTCTTCTTGCAAACTTCTTGAAGATACCTTGGACTTCACTCTTTTCACGCAAAAAAAATACCCAAGTGAAACAAGAATAATCATCAACAATTACAAAATCATATTTGTTACCATCAATGCTTATATAAGCGACGGGTCCAAATATGTCCATGTGAAGTAACTCCAATGGCCTTTCGGTTGTCACAACATTCTTGACGGGATGTTTAGCTCCAACTTGTTTTCCCGCTTGGCATGCGCTACAAATCCAATCTTTCTCAAAAGAAATATTTGTTAGTCCAAGGATGTGTTCGCCTTTTTGAAGTTTGGCCAAGTTCCTCATCCCAACATGGGCAAGTCGGCGATGCCATAACCAACCGATGCTAGATTTTGCCATTAAACAAGTCTCGAGATTTACTCTATTTGATGTGAAATCAACTAGATAGAGTTTTCCTTTTAAATGACCCGTAAATGCAATAGAGGAATCCTTCCTTCGATAGACTTCCACACCCTTATCCGTAAAGAGACAATTGTAACCCATTTCACAAAGTTGTGAGACGGACAATAAATTGTATCTCAACGAATTCACAAGTAAAACATTTGAAATGAAATAATTATTTGATATAGCAATTTTACCCAAATCGAGGACTTCTTCTTTTCCATTCTCACCAAACACGCTATTTCCACTATGATCATGATTTGGTTGGAATGACGTGAACATGTCCTTATCTCCGGTCATATGATTGGTGCATCCACTATCCAACACCCAACTTGTTCCACCGGAGGAATATTCTTACAAAGACAAATAAAACTTTTGTTTTAGGTACCCAAAAGGATTTGGGTCCTAGAGGGTTAGTCACATAAAACTTGGGCACCCAAACACTCAAAAATTCATTTCTCTTTTGGGCACCAACATACTTAACCACAATCTTGCCATCCTTGCCCCAACAACACATATAGTCACTAGCATAGCACCGCGGAAGTGGTGCTTGTGGCTTGGGGGCCTCGGATTGGTTCGTCTTGATTGTCTTGTCACTTGTAGGTTGGATCTTTGGAATGTAGACCTTGTTGTTGGTCTTGCATATATGCTCATCAAGAGGAACGCCCTTGTTGAACTTCACACAAGGCACACCATTGATCATGTTCCTTTCATTGGCCTTTCCATCATACCTATTGTAGCCAATGCCTTCCTTAATTGATGGGTGCCTTGATGACTTGTATATAGTCTTGTTGGATTGCTCTTAACACTTGCACCCATTCTTCAAGATCATCTTCAACCTATGAATCTTCTTGTCTTTCTTCTCTAACTCAACAACGTTAGTTGTATATGCATTCACATCAATTTTATAGCATCTTTCACAACCATTACTAGTGGAGACATTAGAGTCTTCGGTTGCCTTAGGAGAAGTTAAAGTGCTAGCCCAAAGAGTACTATAGTTTAGCTCAAGATTTTGGTATTTTTCTTCCAAGCTTGTGAGGCTAGCTTGAGCTATACTCTTCTCATTCTTGAGGCTAGCTACTTGATCATTAACCGAGGAATGTTTCTTAGTCAATTTCCCAATTGAGTCATTGGCTAAAGACAGTTCTACAGTTAACTTATCAACCTTCATCTTTTCCCCGGCGATAGATGCTTCAAGTGCAAGGTTTTTCCCTCTTTTGAGTGATTATATCTCCTTGTATCTCTAAGCATCTATCTCTCTTCTCTAATTTCTTTATTAGCATTTTTATTTTAGTGAAGGCCTTTTTACCAAATTTTTTTATCATGGTTGCTTCAATTTCTTCTATGTTCTCATCACAACTATCATACTCATCACTAGAGGGATCGGGTGTAACATGTACCTTCTCCCCTTTAGCCATGAGGCAAGTTGGAGTGTAGTAGTCGTTGTCGATGAGGTTGGAGAAGAGCTTTGGTGGTGAAGATAGGTTGGGGAAGAGTTTTGGTGGTGAAGTTGAGTTGGGGAAGATCATGGTCGGTGAAGAAGAGTGGTGGATGGCGATGTTTGCGGCTCTCTTCTTCTTCTCATCATCACTTGAGTCACTATCATTTGACTCCCACTCTTCCCCAAGATGAGCTTCACCTTATTTCTTGCCTTTGTTCTTCTTGTCTTCATCCTTGTCGTGCTTGTGCTTCTTCTTCTCATTAGGACAATCGGCTATGAAGTGACCAGTTTGACCACATCCATAGCAAAATCTCTTTTTGAATCTTCTCTTTCCATCACCATAGGTCTTGCGGTTGATTTTCTTCTTCATAAACTTTCTAAGATTTCTATTCACAAATGCAACCTCCGCATCAGAATCTTCTTCTCCACTTCAGGAATCATCCTTCACTTTCTTCTTTTTCTCTTGCCTTAAACCTTGACCTTCATGTTGTTGAGTTGCTTTAAGGGCTGCACTCTTGTTGTATCCCATTGCATTAGGATTTTGATTGTGAGCATTGATTGCATCTTCATCTAGACACTCATGATGCTTAAGCTTTGAAAGAACTTCTTGGGGTGTCATCTTATCATAACCAGGCCTTTACATGATCATGGACGCTAGCATGTTGTTCTTGGCTCTATAGGTTCTCAACATCTTTCTAGCAACCTTGTTGTCATCCCATTCGGTGCTTCCAAGAGCTCTTATGCGGTTGACCAATGCCATAAGCCTATCAAACATGGATTGTGTTGTTTCATTTTGGAAGAACACAAATCTTTCCAATTCACCATAAAGTAACTCAATGTTGCCTTTTCTCACACTCCTATCTCCTTCAAATGACACTTTCAAAGTATCCTAAATTTGCTTTGCACTCTCCATTCCATTCACCTTTCTAAACTCATCTGGAGCTAGGCTTGACACAAGCAATGCTATGACTTGTGCATTTTGATGGAGATTGTACACTTTTTTTTGGAGTTATCTCTCTATCTTCATCGGTAGGAATAATCACACCAACATCCACATCTTCCCAAAGTCTTGTGGCAATGAGATGCATCTTCATCTTGTAAGACCAATCGGTGTATCTTGTTCCATCAAAGTGAGGTGGCTTGCCAATGTTGACGGAAGGAGTATGTAGAGGTGAACCTTTAATGAGTTGTCCATAGTCAAAGCTCATGTTTGAATATATTCCCTTTCCATGAGTATGCTCACCGGCTCCAATATCACTATCCTTTCCTTCAAAAAAACCCGTCGGACGTTTCGCCTCCCCGGGCGGACCGGGACTTGTTACATGTAAAAGGAATAACGGGTAAAAAAACACATCTAAGGCCCGTTTGAGCCTAGGAGTTCTACGATTGGCCCATCAATGGGTCCAACAGCCCCTCCAAGCACCCCTACAATAAGAGATGGAAAGGGATGGGCCCTGCAAGCGGCCAGCACCTAGGCATACGAGCGCCTCGTCCGACGTTTGAGGGCTGGCTCCACCTCGCCCGATGTCTGAGGGCTGGCTCCGTCTCGCCCGACGTCCGAGGACAGGCTCCGCCTCACCACACGTCCGAGGTGAAAGTGCATTTGCCCCCTATGTGGGTTTTGGTGTACTGATGACATCCAAATTAGGGACTAATGTGATCTTAACGAGATATGTTGCAGCTATTAGTCCCGTGAAAGAATCAAAGAGTTGATAAAGATAAAATTGTATCATTCAATTCTTGAAGTAGAAAAGGCGGACGAACTCAATACGCTCTCCAAAGGTTTTAATATTGTTGTTGAGTTTAGGATCCACTGCACTATAAAGTGGGATGCAAATTTAGTTGGTCTGAGGAAGATAGAGTGCTCAAGCATTAAAATAAAATCAAAAGGGAGACACTCTAGCACTTCACAAACACAAAGAATAATTTTCTATGACTATCGATGTCGGAAGTCCCGACGTAAGCCGGAACTCCCGACAATCGGAAGTCACGACCTTTGCCAGTAGTTCTGACTCCCAGTCACTTTGCCTGCGTGGTGACTGTGGACGTCGGAAGTCCCGACGTAAGTCAGAACTTCCGACGGTCGGAACTCCCGACGTTTGCCGGGAGTTCCGACACTGACTTGACTCAAGTCGGGAGTCCCGGCATCAGAGGTGCTGGCTGTTTGTTTAACTGTGCACGTCGGAAGTTCTGACATACGTCGGGAGTTCCGACCGTCGGAAGTCCCGACATTTGTCGGGAGTTCCGACACTGACCTGCACGCGTGGACTTCTGACCCGTTGTGAACAGTGTTTTCTGTTAACATCGAAAGTCCCGAGATCTGCGTCGGAACTTCCGATGTAGATATGAACGGTTGGATTTTCACTTGGAGTATAATACTCCTCTCTTCACTTCTAACCATTACGGACTCATTAACAGCTGACCCACTTCATGCTCAACAGCTCCCAAGCAACTAAAGCTCCCCTCTCCTTCCCCCTTTGCTCCAATCTTCGATTCCCTTAGGGTTTTGAGTGAAAGGAGAGTGGATTAAGTGAGAGCATCACTTTAAAAAGCTTGAGCACTCGATTTCTTCGTCAAGCCAGTTGATTTAGCATCTATCACTCTTGGGCTTTGCCCCTAGCCGGCTAGGCGGTTCCCAAGAGCTTCCATATTGTGGAAGAGCCTTGGGAAGTTTGTATCACCCTTCGATTTTTTAGTGGAAAGCTCAAGTGACCTTTGTGGTCGCTTTGAGAGAGGCAAGGAGGTGGAATAGACTCCGACCTTGGTGGTCACCTCAACAACGAGGACGTAGGAGCTCCTTTGTGGGGTTACTGAACCTCGAGATAAATCCTGTGTCCCGCATGCTTGTTGTTGTTGTTGTTGTGATTGCTTGAGATTACTTATATGTATTTGTCTCTTTGTCTCCCAAATCTCCATTTTAGGGTTTGATCTCGATCTACAGTTTGGAGGCATTACGACATCAAGGGAGTGACCCAACATCTTCACCAAACCACTAGGAAGTGAGGTTGTAAGATTATTTATTCACAAAGTTAAATTTGGCACTGCTTTTGTAGTTCACGTAGGCGTCGGAACTGCTGACGTTTGCGTCGGAACTTCAGACAACGTCGGGAGTTCCGACCCAAACGTTAGGACTTCCGACAGTGACTGACAGATTTCAACTTAGCATTTGCAGTAAATTTTTAGATACGCCTATTCACCCCCCCTCTAGGCATTGTTAGATCCTTTCAATTGGTATCAGAGCAAGGTCTTCTCTTTGCGCTTCACCGCGTGAGAAGAAACAATGTCGGAGTCCGACAAGATGCAAGCTGTTGCCGTCGAAATGGCCAAGAAAATAGCTAAAAAGTTGATGAGTGCTCAAGCCAAGCTCTTTCAAGATGAAATGAAAAAGATGTAAGACGAGATGAGCAAGTTGAAGGAAGAATTGAGCAAGAAGGTTGATGATGTAATAAGTGGCAAGAATGATACTAGTGACAAGAATGAAGCAATCAAAGATGCCGCTAGTGATATTGGAGCCGGTGAGCATGCTCATGGAAAAGGAATATATTCACACATGAGTTTTGACTATGGACAAATCATGAAAGGTTCAACACTACATACTCCGTCCGTCAACATTGGCAAGCCACCTCACTTTGATGGAACAAGATACACCGATTGGTCTTACAAGATGAAGATGCATCTCATAGCCGCAAGACTTTGGGAAGTTGTAGATGTTGGTGTGATGATTCCTACCGATGAAGATAGAGAGATAACTCCAGAAGAAGTGCACAACCTCCATCAAAATGCACAAGCCGTAGCATTGCTTGTGTCAAGTCTAGCTCCGGATGATTTTAGAAAAGTGAATGGAATGAAAAGTGCAAAGCAAATTTGGGATACTTTGAAAGTATCATTTGAAGGAGATAAAAGTGTGAGAAAAGGCAACATAGAGTTACTTCATGGTGAATTGGAAAGATTTGTATTCTTGCAAAATGAAACAACACAATCCATGTTTGATAGGCTCATGGCATTGGTCAGCCGCATAAGAGCTCTTGGTAGCAACGAATGGGATGACAACAAAGTTGCTAGAAAGATGTTGAGAACCTATAGAGCCAAGAACAACATGCTAGCGTCTGTGATCATGAAAAGGTCCGATTATGATGAGATGACACCTCAAGAAGTTCTTTCAAAGCTCAAGCATCATGAGTGTCTAGATGAAGATGCAATCAATGCTCATAATCAAAATCCTAATGCAATGGGATTTAACAAGAGTGCCGCCCTTAAAGCAACTCAATAACATGAAGGTCAAGGTTCAAGTCAAGAAAATAAGAAGAAAGTGAAGGATGATTCCTCAAGTGGAGAAGAAGATTCCGATGCGGAGGTTGCATTTGTGATTAGAAATCTTAGAAAGTTTATGAAGAAGAAAATCAACCGCAAGACCTATGGTGATGGTAAGAGAAGGTTCAAAAAAAGATTTTGATATGGATGTGGTCAAATCGGTCACTTCATAGCCGATTGTCCTAATGAGAAAAAGAAGCCCAAGCATGATAAGGATGATGACAAGAATAACAAAGGCATGAAGAGAGGTGAAGCTCATCTTGGGGAAGAATGGGAGTCAAGTGATAGTAACTCAAGTGATGATGAGAAGAAGGGAGTCGCAAACATCGCCATCCACCACTCTTCTTCACCGACCATGATCTTCCCCGACTCAACTTCACCATCAAAACTCTTCTCCAACATATCTTTACCACCGAGGCTCTTCTCCAACCTCATCGACAACGACTACTACACCCCAACTTGTCTCATGGCAAAAGGGGAGAAGGTACATACTACACCCGTTTCCTCTAGTGATGAGTATGATAGTTGCGATGATAACATAGAAGAAATTGAAGCAACCATAATAAAGAAATTTGGTAAAAAGGCCTTCACTAAAATAAAAATGCTAATGGAGAAATTAGAGAAGAGGGATAGATGCTTAGAGTTGCAAGGAGATATAATTACTCAAGAGAGAGAGAGAAACCTTGCACTTGAAGCATCTATCGCTGAGAAAAAGATGAAGGTTGAGAAGTTAACCGTTGAATTATCTTTAGCCAATGACTCAGTTAGGAAATTGACTAAGAAACATTCCTCGGTTAATGATCAAATAGCTAGCCTTAAGAATGAAAAGAGTATAGCTCAAGAAAGCCTCACAAGCTTAGAAGAAAATATCGAAATCTTGAGCTAAACTATAGTACTCTTTGGGCTAGCACTTTAACTTCTCCTAAGGCAGCCGAAGACTCTAATGTCTCCACTAGTGATGGTTGTAAAAGATGTTATAAAATTGATGTGAATGCATATACAACTAATCTTGTTGAGTTAGAGAAGAAAGACAAGGAGATTCATAGGTTGGAGATGATTTTGAAGAATGGGTGCAAGTGTCAAGAGTAATCCAACAAGACTATATACAAGTCATCAAGGCACCCATCAATCAAGGAAGGCATTGGCTATAATAGGTATGATGGTAAAGAAAATGGAAGGAACATGGTCAATGGTGTGCCTTCTGTGAAGTTCAACAAGGGTGTTGCTCTTGATGAGCTAATATGCAAGGCCAACAACAAGGTCTATATTCCAAAGATCCAACCTACGAGTAACAAGACAATCAAGAAGAAGCAATCTGATGTCCCAAAGCCACAAGCACCACTTCCACGGTGCTATGCGAGTGATTATATGTGTTGTTGGGGCAAGGATGGCAAAATCGTGGTTAAGTATGTTGGTGCCCAAAAGAGAAAAGAAATTATGAGGAGTGTTTGGGTGCCCAAGTTTTATGTGACTAACCCCCTAGGATCCAAATCTTTTTGGGTAACTAAAACAAAAGCTTAATTTATCTTTGTAGGAATATTCCTTCGGTGGAACAAGTTGGGTGTTGGATAGTGGATGCACAAACCATATGACCGAAGAGAAGGACATGTTCACGTCATTCCAACCAAATCATGATCATAGTGGAAATAGCGTGTTTGGTGAGAATGGAAAAGAAGAAGTCCTCGGTTTGGGTAAAATTGCTATATCAAATAATTATTTCATTTCAAATGTTTTACTTGTGAATTCGTTGAGATACAATTTGTTGTCCGTCTCACAACTTTGTGAAATGGGTTACAATTGTCTCTTTATGGATAAGGGTGTGGAAGTCTATCGAAGGAAGGATTCCTCTATTGCATTTACGGGTCATTTAAAAGGGAAACTCTATCTAGTTGATTTCACATCAAATAGAGTAAATCCCGAGACTTATTTAATGGCAAAATCTAGCATCGGTTGGTTATGGTATCGCCGACTTGCCCATGTTGGGATGAGGAACTTGGCCAAACTTCAAAAAGGCGAACACATCCTTGGACTAACAAATATTTCTTTTGAGAAAGATAGGATTTGTAGCGCATGCCAAGCGGGAAAACAAGTTGGAGCTAAACATCCCGTCAAGAATGTTGTGACAACCGAAAGGCCATTGGAGTTACTTCACATGGACATATTTGGACCCGTCGCTTATATAAGCATTGATGGTAACAAATATGGTTTTGTAATTGTTGATGATTATTTTTGTTTCACTTGGGTATTCTTTTTGCGTGAAAAGAGTGAAGTCTAAGGTATCTTCAAGAAGTTTGCAAGAAGAGCCCAAAATGAGTTTGATGTCAAAATCAAGAGAGTTAGAAGTGACAACGGGATGGAGTTCAAGAACACCAACATTGAAGAGTTTCTTGATGAAGAAGGAATCAAGCATGAGTTTTTGGTTCCATACACTCCACAATAAAATGGTGTTGTGGAGAGAAAGAGCCGAACACTCATAGAAGCCGCAAGAGCAATGTTGGATGAGTACAAGACTCCAACCAACTGTTGGGCGGAAGCCGTCAACACGGCATGCCATGCTATCAACCGCTTATATCTTCACAAGAAAAGAGAAAAGACCGCCTATGAACTTCTAACCGGTAAAAAGCCTAAGGTGCACTACTTTAGAGTTTTTGGATCCAAGTATTTCATACTTAACAAGAAATCCAAAAGCTCTAAGTTTGCAGCAAAGGTTGATGAAGGTTTCATGCTTGGTTATGATACTAACGAACATGGATATCGTGTTTTCAATAAAACCACCGGTTTGATTGAAATCGTGGTAGATATGACTTTTGATGAAACCGACGGCTCTCAAAAGGAGCAAGTCAATGTTAAGAATGTAGGTAATGAAGAAGCTCCACACGAAGCAATCAAGAAGCTTGCTATTGGTGAAGTAAAGCCCGTTGAAGACGAAGATGACGACCATGTTGTGCATGATGAACTTGATCCAACCATTCATCATGTTTCATCCAATGAACATGGTGAAGCTTCCGCAACAAGAGATAATCAAGATGGGAGATCAAATGAAGCACAAGGTCATTCTCATGAAGATGGTGTCAACAATGAGCGAGCTCAACCACAACTCAACAATGAAGAAAGAAGTGAAGTCAACCCTCCACAAGCTCATGATTATGATGTTCTAATCGGTCATGACCGTGATGATGTTGATGATGGCCCTATCCAAAGATCAACTCAAGTGCCACATCCTAGAGTGCATCAATCCATTCAACAGGATCATCCCGTTGATAACATATTGGGGAACATTCGACGAGGGGTAACTACACGTTCCCGTTTAGCAAGTTTTTATGAAAATTACTCGTTTGTTTCTCCTTCGGAACCTCGTAGGGTGGAGGAGGCACTTGATGATCTGGATTCGATGATTGCCATGCAAGAGGAGTTGAACAACTTCACTCGGAATGAAGTCTGGTCCTTGGTGGAAAGGCCCAAGCAAAATGTGATTGGAACTAAGTGGGTCTTCCGCAACAAGCAAGATGAGCATGGCGTGGTAACAAGGAACAAGGCAAGGTTGGTGGCTCAAGGATTCACTCAAATTGAAGGCTTGGATTTTGGGGAGACCTATGCACCGGTGGCTAGGCTAGAATCAATTCGTATTCTACTTGCCTATGCCGCCCATCATGACTTCAAGCTATATCAAAAGGACGTGAAGAGTGCATTTCTCAACGACCCCTTATCCGAGTTGGTGTATGTAGAGCAACCACCGGGCTTTGAAGACCCTAAGTATCCAAACCATGTCTACAAGCTCGACAAGGCGCTCTATGGGCTCAAACAAGCTCCTAGAGCTTGGTATGATTGTTTAAAGGATTTCCTACTCAAACAAGGTTTCGAGATAGGAAAGGCCGATGCTACTTTGTTTACTCACAAAGTCAATAATGATATCTTTGTTTGCCAAATATATGTCGATGATATCATATTTGGTAGTACTAATGTGGCTTTTTGTGAGGAATTTAGTAGGATTATGACAAATAGGTTCGAGATGTCCATGATGGGCGAGTTGAAGTTTTTCCTTGGATTTCAAATGAAGCAACTCAAGAATGGCACGTTCATAAGTCAAACCAAGTACACCAATGACATGTTGAACAAGTTTAACTTGGACAAGGCCAAGCCCATCAAAACATCCATGCCAACCAATGGACATCTTGATCTTGATCAAGGAGGAAAGGACGTCGATCAAAAGGTATATCGCTCTATGATTAGATCACTTCTTTACCTTTATGCATCTAGGCCCGATATTATGCTTAGCGTGTGCATGTGTGTAAGATTTCAAGCTAATCCGAAAGAATGTCATTTGATGACCGTTAAGAGAATTTTTCGGTATTTAGTGCACACTCCAAATCTTGGCTTGTGGTATCCTAAGGGCTCCACTTTTGAGTTACTTGGCTATTCCAATTCGGATTATGTCAGTTGCAAAGTAACCCGAAAGAGTACTACTGGGACTTGCCAATTTATTGGTCGATCCTTGGTGTCTTAGAGCTCTAAGAAGCAAAATTTCGTTGCTTTGTCCACCGTCGAAGCCGAGTATGTGGCGGCCGACGCTTGCTGTGCCCAACTACTTTGGATGAAGCAAACACTAAAGGACTTTGGATGTGAGGTAACCAAGATTCCACTTTTGTGTGACAACGAGAGTGCCATTAAGTTGGCAAACAACCCTGTTAACCACTCTCGAACAAAGCACATAGACATCCGGCATCATTTTTTGAGAGACCACGAAGCCAAAGGAGATATCGCCATTCATCATGTGAGCACCAAAAAATAATTAGCCGATATCTTCACAAAGCCCCTAGATGAGTCAAGATTTTGTGCTTTGAGGAGTGAACTAAATATCATTGATTCTCATAATGTGGCTTGATCCCTTGCACACACATTTTGTTTGATCTAGTTAGGAAAAAGAATTAAGAAAACATTGTGTGCCACTTCCAAAATCTATTTTGTAATTTTCATTAGTGACTATTGCTTTGTGTTGGTTGAATGAAATCTAGTCACTTGTGAAAATGTTAGTGTCCATCATATTTTTGCCCCACATGGTGTAGTGAGTTCAAGTTTGAGGTTTTTTCTGTTTCCCTGCGTCGGAAGTCCCGACGGCCGGAAGTCCTGGCTCGCGCCGGAAGTCTCGACCGTCGGAAGTCCCGACGTAAGCTGGGAGTTCCGACGCCGAGCAGATCTATTTTTTTTTCACCGCGCCGCGTCGGTTGCTCGTCCCATTTATTCCCGGCCCGATTTCTTTTCTTCTCGTTGGTTATTTATTTCTCCTCCCCTCCCGACACCTCCATAGTCTCTCCATGCGCTGCCATCGCCCCATCTCACACCGCCGCAGTCTCCCCTTGCCCGTCCGCCGCTGTTCTGGCCTCCACTGCTATCGCCGGTGGTCCCAGCCTCCCTTTCCCTTCCGGTTGCTCGGAACTTCCGCCCTCTCTCCTCCCAGGCCGTCCTTTGTGTTCATCCTCGGATTGGTGGTGAAGATTCTATTCGTGGTGGTGCTCGTGCTCGTGGATTCGTTCGTGGACTGCGATTTTGTTTTTCTCCATCTCTTTCCTCGATTCAAGGTACTACCGTGGTGTCCTAACCCTAACTCCAATGTACCTTATGTTTTGCCTCTATTCCTTCTACCTCTCTACTCCTCTATCTCCCTTGTATGGATGTGTGTTGTGATTTGAAGCCCCATGAATGGGATGGTCACTTTGGGCGTCGAAGGTCCCGGAGGCCATCGGAAGTTCTGACTGTCGGAACTCCCGACGTCAGGCCAGAACTACCGCCTGTCGGAAGTCCCGACTTTGGCCGGAACTCCTGACCCTAGAGTGACCACTCCATTCCTGTTTCTTCACTTCTCGATGCTCATTTGCGTCTCCTTGGATTGTTTCTCAGTTCGACTTGGTGTTCTTCATAGTCATGGATGGTGGTAGTCCCTCGCGTCATACGGAGAAGCGTTCCAAGAAGAACCAAGATCAAGCCGCTGTTCCCAAGCCGCCCGACCGCACCAAGGCATCTTACCAGCATGGCGGTGCTGGTGGTTCCCGTGCTCCCCATCACCGTGTCGATCAAGGGTCATCGGCTGCCGCTCCTCCTCCTGCTCCTGCCCCTATTGGGGATGTACTGATGGTTGATGAAGAAGAGGAAGCGCTTGAACGTGCCGGACACACCATTGCTACTCCACCGATTCACACCCCGACTCACGGTCCAGCAGGTGTGTCTCAGCTTGTTCCATTCACCAGTGTGTCGCCGATCATGCGGGAGCCCACCATGGCTCCCAATCCTGCTGGTGGCTGGACTCCTCTTCCAATGGATTATCGTCATCGGGTCAAGGACATCAGGTACAATTGGAACAGGAACCTTTATGCTGAGGACGAGAAGGACCTATGACTTGAGTATCGTTTCTGGCATCCCTTCTATTATGACTTTTATGATTCCATTCTTTATCGGAAGTTCTTGAAGAAGAGGGAGCCACCGGTCCTGCAGATGAAGTGCATTGATGCATACTCTCTTGCAAAGTACAAGGAACCCGAGTTGGAGCAGATGGTTTGGGATATCAACTCAATGGGGCTATCTTACCTATTAGAGTTTAGGAAGCATTGGAACAACGAGCTAATCTATCAGTTCTATGCTTCTTATCATCATGAGAGAGACCCTACCGGTGTTGTTGACATTATTCATTGGACAACTGAAGGCAAGCATTATAAAGTGGACTTCATCACTTTCTCTCGCCTTCTTGGTTTGAGTCATAGCGACCGCATTGCTACTGAGTTGACTGAGTATGAGGATCTCGATATGGAGGAGTACCAACACATGTATCTTGATGGACACAGGGCTGATGGACAGACAGTGTTTCTAAAGCCCTACTATTATGTTCTGAACAACATCTTGCGATAGATCTTGTATTCGAAGGTCGATGACTCCACCTACCTTTGTGACGATTCACAGAAGGTGCTTCAGTGCTTTGGCGATGAGTTTTAGAAGTTTTCCATCAGCCGCTATATTTGGAACAAGATACATGATGCTACTGAGGATCCGGTAAAGCATCTTCCCTATGCACCGTACATTATGCATGTCATTGAGCAAGTATCTGGCATCCGTTTTCCCTATGACACTCAGCAAAAGCTCCTCAAGATATCCAACGAGACCTCCATCATTGCTGCTAGAGAACTGAAGGAAAAGGCTAAGGCAGCCAAAGCTAGAGCGAAAGGTGCCTTGGGGTCTCGCTCTCGCCGTGGTGCTTTAGCTGCTGCTGCTCGCTCTTCTAGTGCCGAGCCCCTCTCCTCGTCTTCCTCTAGAAAGAAGCCCAACAAGTTCAAGTTCCTAATGACATACATATTTGGACAGTGTTGTGCTAGTGCTCAACGTGAGCACGATATGCAAGAGAGGCTATACCGGTTGGAACAGCAAGCAGGCATTGTATCTTCTCCTCCGCCGCTGTTTGTGCCTCCCCGTGATCCGTTGGCTTTGTATGATGAGGCTTGTGCAGCGTACGAAGATGATGCGACTTCTCGCCCCCATGGCAAAGGAAAGGCGACTAAAGACGATGAGGAGTACATAGAGGAGGATGATGATGATGAAGACGACGACGGTGCTGACGATGGTGACCAAGATGACGATGATGGCTACGACGATGAGTAGTTGGGTATTCACGTGGCCTACCCCTTTTGACACTTGTTGACAAAGGGGGAGTGTTAGGCTTTGATTTCTCTTTGTAATAAGTTAGTTGGTCTTTATGTTTTAGAACTTTAAAACCATTAGCGTGTACGAACTATGTCGTGTGGTGGCAACCTTGTGATGGACAATTATCTATATGTGTTTGATGGATGATTGTAGAACAAGTTATGGTCATCTATTTATCTTATTAGCTTATACTTGTCTCATACTTATGATGGTGAATGCTTTTTGGATGGCCATGTGTTGCTTCAAATTCCTTTTTGAAATCTTGGCCATTATATTCTCTATTACTTGTTGTGTGAAATAACATGTCATATTGCATTTCTTTTCACGTCTATATATTCGTTCACACACACTTGTTGCACTCCACGAATTACAAAATTTAGGGGAAGCTTTTGTCTTGAGGTATGCAAATCATGTATAGATGATTCTAGTTGATATTCAAATTCATGCATACATCAAGGGGGAGCTCTTTATAAATTTTAGGGTTCAAAAGCTTTAAATTCTTTCATTCTTATAAAAGCCTAAGTTGGTTGTCATCAATTACCAAAAAGGGGGAGATTGAAAGTGCATTTGCCCCCTATGTGAGTTTTGGTGTATTGATGACATCCAAATTAGGGACTAATGTGATCTTAACGAGATATGTCGCAGCTATTAGTCCCGTGAAAGAATCAAAGAGCTGATAAAGATGAAATGGTATCCCTGAATTCTTGAAGTTGAAAAGGCGGACGAACTCAATACGCTCTCCAATGGTTTTAATTTTGTTGTTGAGTTTAGGATCCGCCGCACTATAAAGAGGGATGCAAATTTAGTTGGTCTGAGGCTCTAGCACTTCACAAACACATAGAATAATTTTCTGTGACTGTCGATGTTGAAAGTCCCGACGTAAGCCGGAACTCCTAACAGTCGGAAGTCACGACCTTTGCCGGTAGTTCTGACTCCCAGTCACTTTGCCTGCGCGGTGACTATGGACGTCGGAAGTCCCGACCTAAGTTGGAACTTCCGACGGTCGTAAGTCCCGACGTTTGCCGGGAGTTCCAACACTGACTTGACTCAAGCCGGGAGTCTCGGCATCAGAGGTGCTGGCTGTTTGTTTAACTGTGCACGTCGGAAGTTCCGACGTACGTCGGGAGTTCCGACCGTCGGAAGTCCCGATGTTTGCCAGGAGTTCCGACACTGACATGCACGCGCGGACTTCTGACCCGTTGTGAACAGTGTTTTCTGTTAACGTCGGAAGTCCCGAGATCTGCGTCGGAACTTCCGACGTAGATATGAACGGTTGGATTTTCACTTGGTGTATAATACTCCTCTCTTCACTTCTAACCATTACGGACTCATTAAGAGCTGACCCACTTCGTGCTCAACAACTCCCAAGCAACTAAAGCTCCCCTCTCCTTCCCCCTTTGCTCCAATCTTCGATTCCCTTAGAGTTTTGAGTGAAAGGAGAGTGGATTAAGTGAGAGCATCACTTTGGAAAGCTTGAGCACTCGATTTCTTCATCAAGCCAGTTGATTTAGCGTCTATTACTCTTTGGGCTTTGCCCCTAGCCGGCTAGGCGTTGCCCAAGAGCTTCCATATTGTGGGAGAGCCTTGGGAAGTTTGTATCACCCTTCGATTTCTTAGTGGAAAGCTCAAGTGACCTTTGTGGTCGCTTTGAGAGAGACAAGGAGGTGGAATAGACTCCGACCTTGGTGGTCACCTCAACAATGAGGACGTAGGCGCTCCTTTGTGGGGTTGCCGAACCTCGGGATAAATCCTGTGTCCCGCGTGCTTGTTGTTGTGATTGCTTGAGATTACTTGTATGTGTTTGTCTCTTTGTCTCCCAAATCTCCATTTTAGGGTTTGGTCTCGATCTACGGTTTGGAGGCATTACGGTGTCAAGGGAGTGACCCAACATATTCACCAAACCACTAGAAAAGTGAGGTTGTAAGATTATTTATTCACAAAGTTAAATTTAGCACTGCTTTTGTAGTTCATGTAGGCGTCGGAACTGCTGACGTTTGCGCCGGAACTTCTAACAACGTCGGGACTTCCGACAATGACTGACAGATTTCAACTTAGCATTTGCAGTAAATTTTTAGATACACCTATTCACCCCCCCTCTAGGCATTGTTAGATCCTTTCATGAGGGTAGGCCCTGCCTCACCCGATGTCTGAGGACAGGCTCTGCCTCGCCTGATATCTAAGGGCTGGCTCGGCCTCGCCCGATGTCTAAGGGCTGCCTCCACTTCGCCTGATGTCTGAGGGCTACCTCCACTTCGCCCGATGCCTATGACAACATTACCACAATACCGACCTAGGAATCAGGCGGAGCAGATAAGGCAAAGCACTCAAAGTCAACTGCAATACCGAGGACTGTACCCTGTACACCTAAAGGACAGTACCGTCAGGTCATGTCAGAAGGGTATTTTTATACCCTTCTAGGCATGTCAGAGCCCAAATAGTATTGTGGGCGCCGACATTTGCCTTATAGTGTTGTGGGCGCCGTCATTTACCGTCGGGCACGGACCCTTACGGAAGCTCACGACAACCACTATGGTCCAAAAGGAAACTCTCATCGCCCGCAATAACGAACATGCGGTCACTGTGCTGCCTGCTCCCTACAGGGTCACTGATCAGCACGCTGGTCCGGCACGCCGCCCATCGGGGCGGGATGGGACGTGACGACCTACTGACAATGCCAGGACATAGCATCATCAGCGGATAGGCATCCAGCGTAGCCCTGTCAGGATCAGCGAACATGCGCCCGGAGTAGGGTTGTTCCTATCGCCGCCTGCCATGTCGGCGGGGCCCGCATAGAGGAAAAGGAAGACCCGACATCCCTGAAGGACTTCCTTCGCCTCTCGTTTTCCTCCGTTCTCCCATCTGTAATCCATGCGCTCCCTTAGCCTATAAAAGGGAAAGTAGGGCACCCACTAAGGGGATGGAAAAAAAAACACATCACGCATCACAACACACATAGCTGAGTAGCAACCAAGCTCTCAGCACTCATTCAACTGTTCCATCGGAGACTTGGGACCTGTCCCTCTCTCGCCCATTTGTAACCCCTACTACAAACTTTTCAGTGCTAATAACATGAGCAGCAGCCACGAACTGGACGTAGGGACATTCTGCCTGAACCAGTATAAATCTTGTGTCTTTTTAGCACACCATCCGGTCTAGACGCGCAATAACACAAATTTACTCATTGGTGTTTACTCGAAACACCGACATATTGGTTCGCGAATCGTCGTTTTCGTGAGACGGTATGACTTGACTATGGTCTAGCACCATAGTAAAAATTGGAAGATGAAAGATGGTGAAATGGTTCTGATTGCTCAACCATTTCTGGAAAGTAGAATATGTGCTTACCTAGAATGGTTAGCTAATTAAGTAGTCATAACTGCTAATAAAACTTGACCCTAAGGACGTACTTTCAGTAATGCTTTTTCACAAACAAAATAAAATAGCATACCATATTGCCTATCATGTTCCTTGCGAGTCGAGAAACTATTCCCACTAGTCGGGTAAGTCTTGCGAGTGCATTGTGTATTCAGGGTTTATTTTACCCTGTTGTAGGTGTAGCTTGAGGAGTTAGCTCTTGTGTGGAGGATTCTTCTGGTGGGCATAGATGGATCTGTGTATCGTATCCGCTAGATGATTATTATATTTCCACTGTTTAATTATCGCACTCTAAACTCTGGTATTGTAATAAATAATTTTCAAGACTCTATATTGTATGAAATGGACTAAGTATTGTAAGCTCGTACTCATTATTGGATTCTAGACGTAAAACATGGATTGTTTCGAGTTCTCCCTTGAGGTGTGCTCGACGGAACTGTCTGGTATAGTCCACTTTCGGGGTGCTTAGTGTCTAGTGGAAGACAAGCGCCTCCGAAAGTGTGTTATTTCAGGCGGTTCTACCATAATTGGCAACTTCGATTGGTATCACGCTTCAAAGGTCCATTCTTTACACCTTAGCATCATTTGGTAGCTATTACTCTCCCAAACTTCTAATCCATGCATATGCGCAAGCTTTCAAATCCAAACTCTTAGCACATATGTAGGGGGAGCTAATACTACCAAATTGGGTTGATGAAACTTGTCCATAATCTTTACACATGGTAATATGCTTGGGCAAACAACATGAATCCAAAAAGATTTAATTGAATATCTTTGTAAATAGGTTCTCATTAATTACCAAAAAGGGGGAGATTCAAAGCCCTAGTTTGGTTTTGGATAATTGATGAAACCTAGCACTAACCTTTGTCATGAGTTGTGATATGAGCTAGGTTGGCGCAATCCAAGTAATTGAGCAAGATGAGGTCCATGGTGATGAAGGTGGACATGTGTTGATGATGATCAAGCTCAACTTGGAAAAGAAGAAAGAGAAAAACATAAACCGAGATGATCAAGGCAAAGGTATAAGATAGGTTTTTATTTTGGCACTTAAGACACCATAGAGGGTGTAAGTGCACTTAGGATCGATAGCCGTACTATAAAAAGGGAAAATCTTTGGCTAAACAGTTTATTGAGTGTCACTAGGTGACATGACTCACGCATTGCATTTAGGAACCTAGTGTGCTAACTTTGACCCTTGTAAAATGTTTTGAAAATGCTAACACATGTGCAAACAAGTTCTACACTTTGTGGTTAGCAAGTTGGAAGCAAGGGTAAAGTGGTTGTGGACTTAAAAAAACAAAAGGAGGAGATGGTCCACGACCGGACGCTGGCCGCGGGGTGATCGGACTTACCCCGGATCGTCTGGTCAATTATAGCGGGTGGCGCGTAGCTGGCCGGGAGGGCCGAGGTGCAACCGGTCACCTTTTGAGCTGAGTGGACGCAGAAGGTGTTGCGCGACCGGACACACAGGCCCTACGTCAGTTGGTGCATGACGTACACTGATGTCGCCGTGGCTCACGTGCGGTGAAGGGCGAGACACTGACCGAACATCAGGCTCGTCAGGTCACCTCTGACCAGACGTGTCTGGTGACTAATTTTCCCCTTTGGACCCTTACTGGAAATGAACGGACGCCGCGTTGCTCAGCGTATGGTACAATGAGCAGCGCGTCCGGTCGTTTGTTGACTCGAGCGCTGACCGTTTTGTTACCGTTGAGATCGAGCGGCGCAGTTTCAAAGCGGGGACACGTGGCGACGATCTAGCGACTCGACGCTGAGGAAGCTGCGTCCGGTCACACCCACCTGCGCGTCCGGTCAGGCCATGAAAGCATGGAGCAGGGGGCCAACGCCTCTTTCGTGGTTGGCTCCCTATTTAAAGGTCTTGGCCGGCTCTTGGCTTGCCCTTTTTGCATTTTTTGACATACTTGACATCCTTGTGAGCCTAAGTAAACACCTCCCACTCATTTCCATCATTGATTCATCATCTTAGTAAGATTGGGAGTGATTCCAAGTGCATTTGCTTAAGTGATTGCATCTAGTAGCACTTGGGAATCGTTGTGGCTGCGGATTTCTTATTTCTCTTAGTGGTTGCCGTCACCTAGACGGTTTGGAGCAGCGGAGGAGTTTCGGCACGAGTTGGTGATTGTTCGTGGCCGGCTCCGGTGATTGTGAGGGGTCTTGTGCCTTCCCCGGCGGAGAGCCAAAATGTAACTCTAGTGGATTGCTCGTGTCATTGAGTTACCTCACTTGTGGGTAGGTTCTTGCGGTGTCCAATTGTATGGACGAGGTTCGTGCAACACCTCTTAGCCGCCGAACCACCAATTGTTGGTCGACACAACGGGGACTAGCGTGCCGGCAAGCACGTGAACCTCGGAAGAAAAATCGGTTGTCTCTTGCTCCTTGGTATTCTCCCGGTGATTGAATTGGTATTTATCTTGTGATTGGTTCACTTCTCTACGCGGCGATATAATCACCTTACTTACTCATTTATATTCCCGCAAACTAGTTGTAGCAAGCTTTTTAGTGTAGCTAGAATTGAGAGCTTGCTTTGTAGCTTAAGTTCATCTAGTGGAGCTCTTCAGTGTAGCAAGTTTGAAAGCTCTTAGTGAGTAAAAACTTAGCTCTTGTGTGTGCCTAGAGATTATAACAACTAGAATTGTTTGTATAGGTGGCTTGCAACCCTAGTAGAGCTAGAGCAAAATTGTATTACGTCATTTGTCATACTAATCAAAATTGCTCTAGTGATCTTGTAGATTTTTAAATAGGCTATTTACCTTCTCTTTAGCCTAGCCATATTAGGACCTTTTGGTGATAGAATCGTTCTTGAGAATTTCCATCAGAAAATTGGCTATGTGCTATATGAAGATCCTTTCGCATGTCCGAATTTAGAAAAATAAAAAAAATAGAGGATATAAGTAGCATACAAAACAAGACATTCATGTACTACATGGTAAATTTGGAAAGTCGACGTTAAAAATAGTAAAAGTGCGTAGCATGTAGGAGTAGTCTCGAACACAACAAATATCCAATCTTCCTATTTTTCTTCGGAAATAGAATGATGAATACTGCACATAAGGACGTCCCACTGTCAAATATATTTTCCATGCCTGTGTTACGTTTTTCACACAGGCGATTTCAGATACGTGCATACCAAAGGTGGCCAAGGGGATAAAATATAATGGGGGTGCTTGAAACCTTTGCCCATTACTCCCTCTAATATAGTGTATTCTAGCATTCAAAATTTATTTTTAAATATAATGCATTCTAGAGGACAAAAACCGGTTTTGTATTAAATACTTTTGATTTATCAACCGATCACTATTAATCACGTTGATGATAGCGTTTGATTAGGAAATAAAATGAGGATGCATGCGTATTTTATATTATCTCTTAATTTGTCTCAAAATTCCTAGAATGCACTATATTACAGGATAAATGGAGTATTATATATGTAGCTTCGCCGAGTAAGGATATAGATGAAAGCTGTATGTTTGGATCTCTACCTTCGAGGCTTGTGCAGCAAGGTATTCCTTGCCAGCACAGTGCACAGGAGAGCCAAAATGGCTTGCCTGGCCTAGGTTTGTAAAGGAAACAAGCATTCACTAGAATGGTGAAATCTTGCTCGCCTTTGCTGGGTGTGTGTGTTAGATTGTTAACGTGCCTCAGCCCGTGGGCCTGCCGTATGGCTCCCCAGCTTGCCTATACGTACACGCTATTGGTCAGTGAGTAATGCATCGCGCATTTTCTCAACTCTTTATGCTTTTTATGTGACTTGCCCTTCAACAACTTCTTCAATTAGATCTCCAAACATCACAATCATGGGGATAGCTCTTCAAAGTGCGCACAAGATATAAAGTATTGAAAGGTGGAAGTATATAAAAATGATTTTTAATCAAATAGCTCTCCAAATGAGAATTCAGAAAGTAAGTTAAAGACTATGCTCTAAGAGCATCCATGACGGGCGTTTCTATCCTAGATCCATACGTTAAATGCATGTACATGACCTGGTTCCATACACCATGTAGCCAAATCCATGAATAAGAAGTTGTTTTTATTCGTAGGACCCGCTCTCATCCTCCTCTCTCTCTCTCTCTCTCTCTCTCTCTCTCTCTCTCTCTCTCTCTCTCTCTCTCTCTCTCTCTCTCTCTCTCTCTTTTATACCGCCATAGGAGGAAGGCGCTACCATCCTCCTCCTATGGCAGATGGGTTCAAGGCTAGCCCGATGCACAAAGGCTTTGTGGCTCTGAGCACAGGCAAGAGATGCGACTCTCTCTGATGTTGATGCCCCTGTCCTAGCCGCCACGACCTCTGAGCACAGGCTACAGGAGGTGGCGCCTTGGATGGAATGGGCAGCACACGAGAAATATGGGGCCAAAGCAGGCAGATGGTTGGAGTGCTCCTACAGGCGGTGGGTCGGCTGGAGTGGTCGAATTGGGAGGGAAGAGGATTGCATAAATATGAGAAAGAATGACGGGTCCAATTATGGATACATGCCCCTTTCTAGACATTGGGGACGAACATCAGATGACATCTTGTTAGAACAAATAACGTCATAGGATCCATTTAAAAGAACACCCTGTCTCCATACATTGCTGGTGACCTCCATGGCTCCATCTCTTTATATCTATGGTTGCAGCATTAGAATTTTATTCCAAATAACTATCTGTGGCCTATTGATGCGGTTCGCACACATAGGTGTACCATCCCACCACACCACACAGTCGTCGCCCGTCGTCACATGAAACACATGTTTTGGTGTTCTCTTTGTTGCTTTGTTTAAGGCCAAAATATATACTCTGCTGCGGCGTGTGTAACTTTTGAAGAAAAGATAATGTGAACACTGTTTTATTTATTAAAAAAAAAGTAGCATGTGTGTGACGCTTATTTTTTTCTTCACTCCAAGAATAGAGCATTAATGATATGCCCATCGAAATGTGCAATAGGTGAGGTCGTCTTTTGCCATCACCAATTGGTTTTTCCCTGAGTTGAATGGTTGAATGCTTGGACGATGTTTTTTTTTTACAGTAAACTACGGAGGAGAGAGATTCCCCGCCTGGATTTCATTGACATTCAAAAAGTGTTTGTTACATAGGGTGAATAATCACACGACATCATGGAGTTGTGGACACATGCATGATCTAAGAAAACAGCGCCATCGACGGAGACCGGGGACCATATCAGCAGCTGCAAATCTTTTCTCCCAAGTCGCTATGGTACGATGTAAATGGACGGATATGGTACGTCCTTGATTGATTTTATGATTTTTATTCATGAACTGAACATGATGCATATATGCATTCGAATAGCTATAGCTAGCTAGTAGGCTGCCTAGTGGTGGCTAACCGCAGCGCGGCGTGGCGACGTTGCAGACGGCGAAGAGCTTCGCCGCGTTGGGGCTGCGGATGTAGCTCCCGTAGTTGGGGCTGCGCGCGTACCCGCACAGGCACCCCTGCTGCGCCCGCAGCTGCGCGCAGCACGCCGGCGGCACCGCCCCGCCGAACAGCGCCGGCCCCGCGCACGGCGTCAGCAGCGCCGGGTTGCACGGGCTCGTCGCGGCCTCTGTCGTCGTCGTCATAGTCGCGGCGGCGGCCACCAGCAGTAGCAGCAAGGGCGCCACCACGGCGGCGCGCGCCGCGGCTGCCGACGGCTTCGTCGTCATCTCCGTCTCGGAACTCTCCCGTGAGCTGGTGTGTGTTGATCGAGTGGTGTGCAGTGCGTGGTGCGAGTGCGATCGACGCCGGGCCTGTCGTGTCGTGCTGGGCGCGCTGAGGGGGGGGGACTATTTGTAGCGGCCGCGGGCGGCGCGGTTGGTGAAAGAGGCGACTGGCCTGCCGCCTGTGTGCTAGCTTGTGCGTGGTGCTAGCTGAGCGAGGCTGCCATGCAGGGCGGGTACGTGTCGGCGATGGCGTCTCGGCGAGCTAGCTCGGTGCGCGGTGGATACACACCACCAGAGACGACGATCGATTGATGCGTGCATGCGTCGGACGGTGCGTAGCGTGAACGCGTGAACAGCGGCGGCCGGGATCTGATCCGATCGATCGTTTCGATCGGCATGCAGCTGGGAGTTGTGAAGCGCATTGAATTGGGCTCGTCTAATCGATCGGGTTGGAACTCAGGAGGTTTTTGATATAGTAGGACCCGTCACATCGGATATTTAGATGTTAATTAAGAGTATTAAATATTGAACGTGCGTGTGTAATTAACTTGGATTGGATGGTTGGTTCCCTTTGACGGAGTACATTCGCTTCAATAAGGTGATCAATGGATCCAACATGGTCAAACATCGGCCGATCGACGTGTACACGTACCCGTACCGTACCGTACCGTGTGAATGTTGTGTGAGCATCAAATCCAGCGTGATCAACTGATCATCATGTGCACCGTATGAGCATTCGATCGGTCATCGGTTTTGCATAGTAGCCACATCGTGCCCACTGTTTGTTGTCTTTTTAGGCCCTCTACAAATGTTAGCCTAGAATGGAGATTTCAAGGGCAGGTGTTTGATCTTGATCGACAATAGTGGCATTGTCGCGGTAGGTTAGATCCACGAGGACTTCGTTCGCCCCCCCTTTTCTGATGCCCTAGCCCCTAGATCTAGCGAGCTACAACCCCTTCTCTATCCAGCTGAGAGTGCGCGCGTGCGGTGGCGGCCTAGCAAGGGTTCCAATAGGCAATGGTTGTGGCCCAATAGAGGCTGTGCGCGACAGTGGCACCGCACCGCAATCGACGAGGTACATCATCTCTCCCTTTATCTTCCTTTGCTCTCCCTCTCCCTCCCTCCCTCTCTCTCTCTCTCTCTCCATTCATGGCGAAACAGACCTGGCGGTGGAGGCAAATGTAGCAGTAGAGCCAGGAGAATGCTCGGCGACAGTCGAATTTGGTGATAACAGCGGGAGCGCGCTCAACAACATGCGAATTAGGTGGTGGATGCAGGATCAGGCTCAGTGGCATCTGCAGTGCATGGTCAAGGACAACGATAACCTCCACAATGGGCCTCTGCGGTGTGCTTGCCAAGCCATTTTTTATTTCCTAAGTTTCATTTACAGAGGCGGCCATTCAGCCCACATGTGAAAATCTTGATTTACACAGGTATTTTTGGCACATGGTTTGTTTGGTTGATGGCTAAGTTTTCAACGGCCAACCTTAGGTAATATGTGGCTGACATATACAAAGTGTGGCGAGTAAAATCGAAGCCACACTTATAGTAAAGATTAGTAACAAAATAAGTCTATGACCCACAAGATATGTTGCTAACAAAATATGGCGCGCTATAGTTACGAGAGTGAACCAAACAGCATCCTAAAAATCTATAACTTACGTGTGGTGTGACAAGTTCTGATATTCATGTCACATGCTAGGCCGAGGCCCGGTACACTCGTACAATTGGTTGTGAGGCTGTGAGGAAAAACATGCCCGCTCTCGTGCAAGCATAATTTCATTTTTTTTTCACAGTCCGTAAATAATATACTACTTTTTTTTAGATTACAAATAATATACTACCGTGCCGTCCTACATGTCAGACAGCGAAATACATTAGTTTTCAACGGTTTTTTTTTTCTTAACTGGAGTATTGGACTCTTTTTTTTAACTGGAATATTTGGACTCTTGTGTGTTTTTTTTAACTGAATATTTGGACCCTTGTTTGTGTTTTCCTCGGAAGCTGTGGACTCGTGTGCTTTTGTGCAACACAGCCTTCTGACTGCAGGGGACGCGTACGCGTGATGTGACGACGGCGATGAGGACGCGGAGCTCTTTGACAGCAAACGCAGCGGTAGGCCTTTAGTGATAAACTAGACTGAAAATTATTATTGACTGATTTATTATCAGAGAAAAATATTGTTTGTTTGCTAAAAAAGTATGACTCATAAAACAAGCGAACATGACCTGAGTCTCTGGCACCGGCAGCAGCACGTGTGGCAATGCCATATCTATCGCTTGTGTTTGTCTCGTGCAGTCGTGCTAAGCCCCGTCGAGATTAGGCGGCGCGACAATGGTGATTGCTGAGCTTAAAAAGGGCATAAACTGGATAGGATATGATAAGAGCATGGTAAATCAATACCTTGCCACCTTGGATCACATGGCTTTTTGGCACTGCCATTTGCATATAAGAGCTCCCTCGGTCTAAAAAAAGCTATTATAGGATTTGTGCTATACAAAATATTAGCAATATTTATATCTCTGAATAGGTCATTGTGAAATATATTCAGCGTTTTATCTAATGATATTAATTATGCACTATAAATATTAATATTTTTTATATATTTGATAAAAGTTGAAGATGTTTGAATTCTCGAAAAGTGAGGAAGACACTTTTTTTTATCAAAGTTGAAGATGAAAATGACACTCCTTATGGGATGGAGGGAGTACATGTGACTTGCATCCATTTGGAAATTGCATACAAGTAATAGGCATGGCACATGTGGGATTGCAGAGATTAAGTTAAACCTTATTGATGCTCACCACTCGCGAGGACACAATTTTGGTCATATATGATACTCCATGTCGTGCCTAGAATTGTAGTTTGTTAGGAAACATAATTGTTCTTCATCGATTCTAAGGCCCTCCACAACGTGAGCTTGAGCACGTGGTGCTTGTAGAGGAGAGAGAGACTTTGGGAGTCGCTCCTTCCCACTACAACAAGTGATTCCCAGACCTTGTTTAGTTGGCGATTTTTTTTGGAAAATGATACGGTAGCACTTTCGTTGTTATTTAACAATTAGTGTCCAATCATAGTCTAATTAGGCTTAAAAGATTCGTCTAAACTGTGTAATTAGCTTTATTTTTTATTTATATTTAATACTTCATACATACGTCCAAATATTTAATATGACGGAAAATCTTAAAAAATTTTACAAAATTTTAGAAACTAAACCGGCACCAACTTCCACCGGTGCCAGAAAAACGAGGAGCGGAGCGACTACTTGCTCGGGTGCCCAAACCATAGAATAGAATTTCGTTGGCACTTCCCTGACCGATGCAGAGTATTAGATAGTGGGTTCTGTGTATTTCTTTTATCTCCCATATGGGTCCCACCAGTGATGCCAAACACTGCAACAACTGAAGAACGCTCCGGGTTTTGGCAGTGGGGTCCGCTTTTGACTTTTCCAAACATATAGATTTTCTTATATAGTTATATATATATATATATATTATGTTTAGATATATAAGTAAGAGCAATAGATCAAGAAAAGATAAAACGTCTCATAATTTAGAATAATTGTAGTAGTTTGTAATGAAGCCCATATTTGATTGTGCATGATTTTCAATGCATATTTTTTAACTTGAACAACTAATATGGTCTAGAACGACTATCAAAATCTTAAAATCTAATAGATTTTCAGGTATTTTGAATTCAAATGAAGCTTCATGATTTTAAATTAAATAATGTATGTACAACCAGATCGTCTCCCATTGCAACAATAACAACGGCTACAACATAGTACACACATCTGCAACAGTAACTCCTATACAAATTCTGTAGCTGCAGTTGCTACGGCTGTGCAACAATGGGAAGTGAGCAGGCCCACAGGAGTTGCACATGTTTACAGGTTTGATAGGGACATGAAACAAATCTTATAATCAACGACAAATTCTGTGAATGGCGGGAATGATGTCACTTTTAAAATGACCAACAGCCGTAACAAAAAGCCCAGTTGGATCCCAGTAATTTAACCAGACCTTATTATATTGGCCCCGTTCGCTGGTCTGAAACTTGGCTGAAAAACACTGTTTCAGCTGATTTGTTGTGAAAGAAAAATACTGTTCGGCTGAATGGATGAACAGTGTCACGTGAGGGGGAACCAGCCGGCTGGCTGGTTTCCTCAGACCAGCGAACACCACCATTAAGGCCTTGTTCAAATCCAGGATATAAAATTTTAAGGTGTCACATCGGGTGTTACATATGGGTGTCGTATAGAGTATTTAGATACTAATAAAAAAAATAAATTACAGAATCCGTCAGTACACCGCGAGAATTTATTAAGCCTAATTAATTCACCATTAGCACATGTGTGTAGCACTACAATGTCAAATCATGACCTAATTAGGTTTAAAAAATTCGTCTCACAAAGTAGTCGCAATATGTACAATTGGTTATTTTTTTAAATCTATATTTAATACTCCATGCATGTGTTCAAACATTCGATAGGATATGGTGTAAACTTTTGGGATGAACTAAACAAGACCTGAGGTGGTGTTTAAATTCAGGGAGTAAAGTTTAGGATGTCACGTTGGGATGTCAAGTGAGAGTGTTCGTAATAATAAAACAAATTACAGAAGTCCTCATTAATCCATGAAATAAATTTATTAAGTCCAATTAATCCGTCATAAGCACATGTTTACTGTAGCATCATATTGTCAAATTATAGACTAATTAGACTTAAAAAATTCGTCTCATAAATTAGTCACAATCTTTACATTTAGTTATTTTTTAATCTATATTTAATGCTCTATGTATGTGTCAAACATTTAATATTACAGAGAGTAAACTTTAGGGGAGGAACTAAACGAGACGTAGATCCCAAAAATCAGCACATGCATATCATTCTGCCACGTGCTGATCCCGCACCGTCGCAGCACGACACACATCCGTCGCCACACCGATCCTGACACACACCGGATCCTCCGCCTGCCTCCCCTCACTGACCTCCCTCCTGCTCCATCCCTACCACTCCGCAACCCCGCTGTGTCAGCCTGTGTGCTCCCCGCCCACGTACGCCGCGTCTCCTCCCTCCGTGATCTCTCCCTGCGCGGTGGGCCCACCTACCAATCAGTAACACCTCACTCCAGTCGCACCAAACACCGCGATCTCGCTCCCGTGCTGAACTGCTGCGCCCACAGGATGACAGGAACGCACACTTTTGTACACAGGCCCTCAAGTTGCTCTACAACCGCAACCACCATCCACTCCAGAAACCACTCACCCACTGACACTCTGGGGCCAGGGTACGGTTGGAGATCGCAACAATCTCAGGGGCTGGAATAAAAAATCCTCACGCCCATGGAAATATCCGGCAGCGGCCCGTCACCACCCCCGCGACGCCGCGCTCTTCCTTCTTCTCTTCCCCTCGGCTTCGAGGGGTTATTTTTTTTTTCTTTTTTTTTTCTTTTTTCTTTTTTCGTTTTTTCTCTCGTTCCCCCCGTTGGGGTTTTGCGCCCCAACGAACCCTAATAATCGCCGGGGAGGGACCGGCGGCCGATCGCCCCGCCGGCAGGAATGCACCCGCAGCAGCGGATGAAGCAGGCCGCCGCGGCGCAGCAGCAGCAGCAGCTGATGCAGCAGGCCCTGCTCCTGCAGCAGCAGCAGCAGGCGCAGCCGCCCTTGTTCCCCGGGCACCACCACCCGCACCCCGGCCTCCTCGCCGCGCCACAGGTGGGTTTGATTTCTCGTCTCTCCGGTTCAATCGCGTGGGCGGGAATCGACGATCTATGGGGTTCTGATTTGGGGATTTCCGCGCTTAAGGCAGCCGGTGGGGTTCTGGGGTTTCGGATCGGATTTGTAGGTTCCGGGCTGAAGAGCTATTTGGGGTTCTGTGGTTGCGGTTTACCGCTGGAATTTTGGGATTTAGTAGTGTTCTGCGGTCGGTTATGTCAATCGCATCGCCATTTGTCTCGATTCTGGGATTCTCGTTGTGGGTGCGCGGCCATTTGTCGCGATTCTGGGATGCGGGTCGTCGTTGCGTGTCACAAACAATTTAGATTTCTAAATTCCTGCTAGGGTTTGGTGATTAAATGTTCTCGTCCGGCTGAGTTAGTTTTTGGTAATCTGTAATTTTAAGATGATCTTATATCATTATGTGCATGGGGCGAATATTGTGGTGTCCGAATCTTGTTTTTGGTTCACTTTTAGTTTATTTTTTTTCCAAAATATAATAAGATAGGTATGTTTAGTGGTGCACACTTTCCCAGTTTTGGAGGCTTTGCTTTTGTGTGATCCGGATATTTATTTGTTGGACTGTGATAGTGTTGTTTGATGAGTCACGATTGTTGTTTTCTTTTTTCTTAGTGAAGGAGACCTTTTCAAACTGCAACATCCTCCGGCTACAAACTGAATGCGTGATTTTAGTAGAGCTGTGAACTAGTTATGAAATCAGAGATGTTAACTCTGTTCTTCATAGAGCCTTTTGCTTACACTTGTTTATCTTTGCAGATGGAGCCCATAGTTAGTGGAAACCTGCCTCCTGGGTTTGATTCGAGTACATGCCGCAGCGTGTAAGTGTTGGAAGTGGTTCTTTCCCTGATCTTATGACCTAGGACTGCTATAGTGCTAAATTCGTCTTTTAAGAACATCTCCATAAAAATATGGCTTTATTTCCCCCTTAGTTTCTGAATGGTCGAAATGAAACAGGGCCTTTATGCAGAATGTTCTGTGTTTAATGTTATAGATCAAATTGCCCTCTGCATGTGGTAAATCTGCAAAATAATGTTGACTACCCTTTCCACATTTATCATTTTGTGCTCATCGATCACATTTTCAATAGGTATGTTGGCAATATCAATCTTCAAGTGACGGACGCAGTACTGCAGGAAGTCTTCCAAAGTATTGGTCCAGTAGAAGGGTGCAAGCTCATCAGAAAAGAAAAGGTGGATCTTTCTTTCTTTTAATTAAAAATTAAAAAATGGCTAAAGATAGTTTGTAACAGATAAATCCATACCCCCACCTACCCCCAACACCCACTCGCCTGAAAAATTGTGGCTGCCTTTTCAGATTGCTCTCTGCATCTTATTTTGCCTTTTCTTTACCCGTATGTCTCAAGTCTAGTTACCATGGAAATACACACATGTAACATGCTTTGCATATTTTCATTTTCATTGTCTTAGGCTCTTGTTTTGATGAATTAAATGCCTGCATTAATTCTTTCAATACTTTCTGCTAAGTTTGAGTTATCTGGTGCTTAATTGTATATTAGCTGTATTAAAATCACTGTGATACATAAAATATTTATTTTAGTCACTTGAAAATATTACGAGAAATTTTACTTATCGGGGAGAAGAGGAGGGGATTGGGTTGGTTATTGATCCTCCTCCTTTTTAATTGTATATATTATGCTAAGACCTTTTTAGGAACAAAAGTTCAATTTCAGCTGGCTGACTACAATCAGCGGTGTGCTAATCTTCTTTTACTGGAATGAAAGCACACATGCACTCTGCAGTTCAGCCTAACCTATTGATCTAGGTGGACATAAGAGTTTCATTGCTATTCATGTTAGTTTTAAAAGTTTGATGAGTGCAATATGGTGAACTCTGAACTGAGATAGCATTGGGGAGCTGAGCCATGTATGTTACTGTGGTTTGACTTGTGGTGGACTGTAGACTAACCTATTGACATGTGCTTCCATACCCATCTCTAACTTATTATGCTGTACTATCTGTTCAAACACATATGAGAATTAAACGTTTGTGGTTAGAACTGATCCATCCATTCTGTAGTTGTTGTTTACTGCCTTTTAGAGTGACACCTTTTGACTAGCATATTATATCAGGGAGTCGGGAGAATGCCATAGTTAGTACTTAGAAGCTATTAGATGCAAATTGAACATTTTGAATGTGAGTCATATTTATTTTATTGGCTAAACTTTGAATGGATCTAAATAATTATGATTTTAAGTATGGTTGTTCTAGTGCTGCCAAGGATTAGGATACCTTAATTTGGGATACTGCATTTCGTATGTTTTAATTTGTTAATTGTTAATGATTTACTGTAGGTTTGCTTATCCTCTATAAATTAGATTGTTTATAGCAATGTGGCCTTCACACTTTCCATTATGATGTTGCAGTCATCCTTTGGTTTCATTGACTATTATGACCGCAGATATGCTGCACTAGCAATTTTATCTCTCAATGGCAGACCACTGTAAGTTTTTTTGGTTTTGTACTCCTTCATTTCTAATTGTAAGTCGTTTTTGGCTTTTCTAGATTCATAGTTTTACTAGTTTTACTATGTATCTAGACATAGTGTATATCTAGGTGCATAGCAAAAACTATGTACCTAGAAAAGCCAGAAGAACTTACAATTTGGAACGGAAGGAGTATGTGCTAATTTCTATGAACACTGCCCTGTTTTTTGTCTCTAATTTTCTAATTACCCCCAAAAATCCAGGTATGGTCAGCCGATAAAAGTTAATTGGGCATATACAAGTACTCAGAGGGAGGATACATCAGGTTTGGAACTGAAGATGAATTAATAATATATTCTATATTTGTATTTTACTTGTTTCAAATCATGCAGGTATGTGAATGTATGGTTTCTGAATTCTAAGCTTTGTATGCAGGTCATTTTAATATTTTTGTTGGGGATCTTTGCCCAGAAGTCACTGATGCTACTTTGTTTGCATTTTTCTCTGGATACTCTACCTGCTCGTAAGCATTGCCTGACTCTCATCTCCCCTCCATCATTTACTTGTCACTGTGACATTTTAGCAGAGTAGTTTGCTAATTGTCCAGTACATGGCATGTCTATTTACCAGTTTAGCTTGGTAACTTTTGCAGAGATGCTAGGGTTATGTGGGACCAGAAAACAGGACGATCCAGAGGGTTTGGTTTTGTTTCTTTCAGGAACCAGCAGGTAGTGTCGCCATTTTTAAACTCTTTGTGCATCGTTGCCATGGACTTTTGGAGCTGCTGTTTCATCTCACTGTGTCATTATTTCCTTAACAGGATGCTCAAAGTGCGATAAATGACTTGAATGGTATGTTCTCTAGTTCCATGTTTCTAACTTATATATGTTCCATTTTGGAGTCCTAACTCCTAAGCTTCACAAGGTGATTACACCTGTTTACTTTTCTACTGGCAGGGAAGTGGCTTGGCAACCGTCAAATTCGTTGCAATTGGGCAACGAAAGGTGCTAGTGCTGGTGAAGAGAAACAGATTGTGGACTCCAAGGTTGACCTGACAAATGGCACATCAGGTAAATACATGTGCTTTGACTTGAGCTTCTATTTTTCTTTGTGTTTCAAAAAGCGCTAGCTGCTAGATGTGCCTAGCAGCCTAGGTGGTGCTTGACATTTGTACTTTCTATGGATGGTATGCCATGCTAAATAAAGTATTTTTTTGGCATACTCCATTCCAAATTATAGTTCAGTTTTAGTTTTGTCCTAAGTCAAAGTTCTCTAACTTGATGTTATATCTAGACTACAAGTTCAAATAAATGTACTATCATGAAGTTTCATGGAGAATTTAATGAAACTAATTTGATGTTATAGATATTTGTGCATTTTCCAATAAATGTGGTCGCAGTTAGAGAAGTCTGACTTAGGACAGAGATAAAGTGAACTACAATTTGGAAAGGATAGAGTATATTCTAACCTTAGTTTTTACTCCCTCCCTCCCAAAAAAATTGACATCCTAGTATTCAAAATTTATCCCAAAAAACTTAGTCATTCTAGCCCACTAGACATAATGAGTCTATCCACTGTAATTGAGGGCGCTAATTAGACCCAAGCATGCTAACTAATCTGCATGCTTGCAATTGGTTCCTTAATTTTGTGTGCACTGTGGAAGGTTACCCATGTGACAGGCCTGTTTCAAGGGAAAACACTTCCTAATAAATAGGGTAGCAGGGTCATTTTCCTCGATACTAATGTCTGAAAAATCCTAGGATGTCAAGTTTTTTGGGACGGAGGGAGTACAATTTTAATTCATAGGTAAGATGGGAATTTGGTAGAAGCCATACGTGTCACAGTTATGGCTTGAAACTGACCTGCGACACCTTTTAATAATCTTTTATAATGTTCTGCAGAATCTGGAAAAGAGAATCTAAATGAAGATGGTCCTGAAAGTAACCCTCAGTTTACTACTGTCTATGTTGGCAATCTTCCTCACGAGGTAATACTCTTCCAATAGAAGAGCTGCTGTCTATGTTTTGGCTTTCTATTTGCTATTACCATTTTTTTGTTAACATTTTTTATTGTCTTATGAACGTTCTTCCATGTTTTCTTGATTTCCAGGCTACCAACAATGATGTGCACATGTTTTTCCATTCACTTGGGGCTGGCTCAATTGAGGAAGTCCGTGTAACTCGTGATAAAGGCTTTGGCTTTGTAAGGTACAGCACCCATGAGGAGGCTGCACTGGCAATTCAGATGGGTAATGGCCAACTTATTGGCGGGAGGCAGATAAAGGTATCTTTGGTTCTGGTTTTCACATTTCCTTGATAATGGGATTTAGTAAAATCCTGAAAGTTCCTAGGTCAATTTTTACAATAGAATAATATTGTTGGTGGATAACGGTAGTATTACTAGGCCTGCTTATGGGTCAAAACCCACCCTTTTCCAACCCACCCCCACCCCACCCCACCCCACAACAACAGGCTCAACCTTCCCAGCCCATTCCAAGCCACTCCACACCCCCACTGAAAGAATTCACCCAACCCAAGTAGATCCAACCCAAACCCACCTATATTGACAGAAATTCGCTAGCGAGAGTGGCAACGGGGAGCAGTGTGGTGACGTGGAGGAGAGGGACAGAGGATCTGGGTGGGTGGGTAGATGCAAGATTTGTAGTTCCGCACTTAATCTGCGGGCGGTAGGGGAGGACAGGGCGCCGCCACGAGCGCCAACTCCGTGCTTCTTCTTCCACCGGTCCAGCAAGAACGGAGCTGCAGATCCTGCCCACCACGAAAAGCCACCTTCAGATCCTGCACCTGTACATCAAGCCAACCAGACCACTGTCTACAATGGTGTCTACAAGCTCAGGACAGTCGAGGAGTCCGACCTCTGCGAGGTCCTGCTGTACTGGTCGAGGCTGGTGACCGCGGCGGTGTCCTTAGTGGCCGTGGCCTCCGCGGTATTCCTGCTGGAGGGCAACGATGCCGTCAGGCAGGGGATCGACCTCCTGTACGCTGCCAGCGCCGCGGGTATGGTGCTGTCAACATGTCACTGCTCCTCATCCACATCTATGTCATGCCAACCCCAATCAAGCGCTTCCTCTAGGCTTCGCTGTGGGCTGTTGGGGTGCTTGGCTTCCTTGTGACCTACCTCGTCGCTGCCCAGCTGCTGGTCGCTGCCCAGCTGCTGGACGAGGGCTTATTGACGAGGATGAAGGGTGCTGCTGCACCGCATGCGAGGTGATCGTCCGCCAGAGCAAACCGTGTGGCAGCAGCGTAGCAGAGAGCGCCGAGAAGGTCGAGGGTGAGGTGGCTCGGGTGCGTTTAGCCGTCGACTGCGGGACTGAGTTTTGCCATGTCCATGGGTTGAACCCACTGGTTCCATCCGTTCTGAGTATCATCTTCGACCCTAACCTGACCCACCCTGCCCCACATCTCTTATACTCCCCACCCCAACCCAGCCTGCTGATTAACCAATTCGAACCCTTCTAAACGAAATCAAATGAGAACCCACCCCATTTAACCCAAACAAACCCAACCCATTAGCAGACCTAAGTATTATGTGAATGGTTTGTAGGTAATATAAATTGGTTTATCAACATTATCCCCTGAAAATATAGCCAGATAGTAAAACTTTTGTTTTTTTGGAATTTATTAAGGTATGTACAGAACATCTTGGTATGGTATGCACGATATTATCTAGTTGTTTAGTTGTATGAAATACATTGATCACAGCAAATTACTGAATAGTCTTTGCCTTAATTTGTTGCAGTGTTCCTGGGGAAGCAAACCGACTCCACCAGGGACAGCATCCTCGCCTCTGCCTCCTCCAGCACTGGCAACATTCTCCACTGGAGTGTCGGCGACAGATTTCATGGCCTACCAGCGCCTGGCCCTGAGCAAGATGGCCACGAACCCAGCATTAATGGGTCAGCACGCCTTGAAGCATGTCGCTGCACTGGGGATGGGTGGTGGAGCCAGCCAGTCCATCTATGACGGCGGCTTTCAGGGCATCAATACTGCCACCGCCACAACCTCCGCCCAGCAACAGCAGCAGCAGCAGCTCATGTACTACTAGAGTACTACTCCATGAGGCACCATCTACCTATCCCTTCAAGAGGGAGGCGAGGATGAATGGATGATGCTCCTTACTACACCCCTATACATATAGTAGACGAATTATTACCAGGACCTTTTTTTTTTCTAATCTTTTAAGACCCATCTAAGTAACATGTCCTCTATGCTAGCTATATATATACACCGTGGAACGTATGTATCTCCAGATACATGAAGACCCAAGGTTCTTATAATTTTCTGTGTTTCACCATCTTTTATTGTGCTGTATGGATTTTCATTGCCAATTACTGTATGTATTTTATTGGATGGCGAGCGTCATGTTCTCGTCGAATCGTACAAGTTAGGCCGTCCTACTGTTTGAAATGAAATTTCTAGCTTTTGCTATGCATATATGGAAGAGAAATTAGAAAATAGAGATCCTTTCTACAAACTGTAATGCTCTCTTCTCGGCGTCCGGACGGACGCGGATTCTCCGCTCCTGTCCGCATCCATTCTGGCTAATATGTGTGTTCCCTCTGATGCTCTCCTCGTGGCTTCTTCATCTAAACAGGATGTTGATTTCTCATTCAGGTGTTTGCTGCTCGTGCTCTCCTCGGTCTCTCTCTTCTTTGTGTTACTGCTACACTCCCTCCTCCGCCGTGGCTACGCGCTGCCTCCCTTTCTCGCCATCCATCCTCCTTCCCTGCCGTCGACGAATGAGAAGCAGCATCAGCAGCAGGCTCCCAAAGTCGCATGGCCGCCTCACCTTCTCTAGCACACCGGAGGGCCGTCTTGCCGTGGGGACCCCACCTGCCCGTCCTGTCGTCGAGGGCGGCACAGCCGCTCATTGGGGCTGCGGCCAGCGGCCCGCCCACTGGAACCCCCCGGCATCGAGCTCCGAGCCGTCGTCGAGCTACACGTCGACGAGCCTCCATTCGTCCATGCAACAAGTAGATATTGCGCTTGAAAGCGCATGTTGCAAGTGTTTTCAGATGTTTCAGAGGTATGTTGCAAGTGTTTTTATATGGATGTTGCAAAACTAGATCGAAATATTGTCTATGTTGCAATGGTTGTACACATGTTGCAAGCGTTTGTTTTAAATGTTTCAGCTATCTTTTTCGGACGAATGCTTGCAAGTATGTTTATCTGGATGTTGTATGTGTTTTATCTGGATGTTGAATATATTTTACAATGGTTTTTTCAAGCGTTTTCAAGTGTTTTTACAAGTGTTTCATACGTATGTTGCAAGTGTTTCAACTGTTTTGAACGTATGTTGCAAATGTTTTATTTAGATGTTTAAAAAGTAGATCGGGTGTTGCATCTCCCTCCTTGCCTTCTATGCCTCGCCTCGGTGTCTCCTCTTCTTGTTCCTTTGATGTTCGGACAGCGTAGGCCCGTGTGAGGATGGGCAGTGTGGGTGGGGCGAGTCGTTCAAGCGGCGTGGAATCCGAGCGTGCGGGGCGTGCGGCATGGAGGAGGCATGGGGTGTGGGGAGCTACGTCCAAATGTCCGGACGCTAGCCTAACCGTGCCAGATGAGATGACCCCCAAGGGCGCCATGTCCAAGGAGCCCCTCGCCATCGTGGCTGCAAATATTGGTTCACTAATGTCGATGCTAAAATGTACGTATACTACAGTTAGTAGCATTTCTAGTTCATCATGTCTGAAACTCCAACATGCTGGCTGTCTAATCTGGATGTAGAATCCTACAAAGATAGATGCCGCATTTGCCGTAATAGTTTGTATTATCGTGGCTGCACAACATACCGAGTCTTGGCAGCGGATCGGGTTTGGAGCGGATATCCGTGAGTTTCGGGTCCAGTGGTTTTGGTTTCGGGCACAGTTTTGCACCCACGGGATTTGGGTTCGGATATCCGAACGATAGCGGGTTTGAGGACGGATCCTACTTTTTTCCCCACGGATCACCAATGGAGCCCCGAAATTGTTCGGCCCACTAACAGCCCGTCTAATAACCCACGTATATAACTGAAGCTCTCAGCTCTTGACCGACCCTCTCCCTCACGGTCTTTCTCCCTCACGGATCCACTGTCCTTGTTCGCAAAGGAGCAGGGCTGGGTCCCTCTCCCTCACGGTCTCTCTCGCTCACCACACACACTCGTCTGGCGCCAGCAGATGGAGGAGCAGGGCCGCAGACAGCTGAAAGGTCCTAATATGGCTAGAGGAGGGACTGAATAGCATATTTAAAAACTACAAATCAACTAGAGCAATTTGATTAGTAAGACAAATAGCATAATGCAAACTTGCTCTAGCTCTACAAGGGTTGCAAGCCACCTATTCAACAATTCTAGTAGCAATGATTAATGGGCACACAATCTACTTGATCACTACTCACTAAGAGCTCTCGCAAATGCTACACTAAAGAGCTCCACTAGATAAAATTAAAACACAAGGCAAGCTCTCAATTCTAATTACACTAAAGAGTTTGCTATATCTAGTTTGCGGAAATATAAATGAGTAAATGATATGATTATACCGCCACGTCGGAGAGTGAACCAATCACAAGATGAAGATATGACCAATCACCGGGAGAATACAAATGACAAGAGACAATCGATTTTTCTCCCGAGATTCACGTGCTTGCCAACACGCTAGTCCCCGTTGTGTCGACCAACACTTGGTGGTTTGGCGGCTAAGAGGTGTTTCACAAACCTCGTCCACACGATTTGACACCGCAAGAACCTACCCACAAGTGAGGTAACTCAATGACACGAGCAATATATTAGAGTTACCTTTTGGCACTCTACCGAGAAAGGTACAACTCCCCTCACAATCACCGGAGATGGCCACGAACAATCACCAACTCGTGCCAATCCTCCACTGCTGCTCCAAGGCGTCTAGGTGGTGGCAACCACCAAGAGAAACAAGCAAAACCCGCAGCGCAACACGAATGCCAAGTGCCTCTAGATGCAATCACTCAAACAATGCACTTGGATTCTCTCCCAATCTCACAATGATGATGGATCAATGATGGAGATGAGTGGGAGGACTTTGGCTAAGCTCACAAGTATGCTATGTCCATGAAAATGTGCAAGAGAATGAGCTTGAGCCGACCATGGGGCTTAAATAGAAGCCCCCACGAAATAGAGTCGTTGTACCCCTTCACTGGGCACTGATCGGGCTGACCGGACACTCCGGCCGAACTGACCGGACGCTGGTCCTCAGCGTCCGGTCGCCCGATGGCGGCCACGTGTCACCTGCGTTCAACTATGAACGTTTGATCTCAACGGTCGAAATGTTGACCGGACGCTCCGACAGAGCTGACCAGGCGCTGGACCCTCAGCGTCCGGTCGTTTCCAGCAAGGGTCCAAATCCTATTTTTGCTGACTAGACGCGTCCGGTCATGCTTGATCGGACACAGCCCAACGTCCGGTGCTTAATCCTAACCACTGTGCCGTCTGACAGCTCGACTGAACGCATCCTTTCAGCGTCCGGTCGCTGAGTGACCCAGCGTCCGGTCAGTAGACCGACTCCAGCATCATTGCGACCAACTCCATTTTACCTCTAACTTCTTCACCCTTTTTCAAATGTGCCAACCATCAAGTGTATCACCTTGTGCACATGTGTTAGCATATTTTCTCTCAAATATTTTCAAGGGTGTTAGCATTCCACTAGATCCTAAATGCATATGCAATAAGTTAGAGCATCTAGTGGCACTTTGATAACCGCATTTCGATACGAGTTTCACCCCTCTTAATAGTACGGCTATCAATCCTAAATGTGATCACACTCGCTAAGTGTCTCGATCACTAAAACAAAATAGCTCCTACAATTTATACCTTTGCCTTGAGCCTTTTGTTTTTCTCTTTCTTCTTTTCCAAGTTTAAGCATTTGATCATTACCATGCCATCACGGTCATTATGATCTTCGCCATTGCTTCATCACTTGGAGTAGTGCTACCTATCTCATAATCACTTTGATAAACTAGGTTAGCACTTAGGGTTTCATCAATTAACCAAAACCAAATTAGAGCTTTCATTCTCCCCCTTTTTGGTAATTGATGACAACCCTTTCACAAAGATATGAATAGAATTTTAGATGAATCCATGTTGCTTGTCCAAGCATATTTACCATGTGTAAAAGAATATGGACAAGTTTCATCAATCCCATATGGTAGCAATTGCTCTCCCTACATATGTGCTAAGAATTTGGATTGTAGCTTGCACATATGCTTAGATAGGAAATATAGGAGACAATTTCTACCACATGATGCTAAGGTATAAAAGATGGACCTTTGAAGCATGATACCAATCGGAGTGCACCAATATACCATCCTTAGCACCATTTGTAACTATACATTCACAAAAACTAGAATACCTCATGAGATCAATATTACAAGCAAGGGTCTAGTTTCCATATGATGAACATAAGTCTAGTTACTTTAGTTTGATACCACTTGAAAATAAAGTCACTAGATTACCTATGCATGCTAGTTTTTCATTTCATCATTTAAGCATATAACTAGCATACACCACACAAGCATGGATATTGAGATTTTAAAACTTGTGCCATGCAAGCAAATATATGAAATGCACATTCAAATGCAACATACAAGTTTATGAGCTTACTCCCCCTACTTATGTGTAATTTTGATTGATCCCCTTACAATGTCATTTCATTTGTTTGCTCCCCCTATCTTACTATCTTTGTGAATTTCTATCTTACTATCTTTGTGAATTTTTCTACCCCTTTGTCAACAATTAGCACAAAAGGTGAGCTCAAATTATAGATAAGTTGGGGTGAAACCATGTGAAGTGAGGATCATTTTCCCAAAATGGTTTAATCTAGATTAGTTGCAAAAGTTATTTAACTCGGTTTGATCCAAGGACAAGCTTCTTCACACCTCTAAATAAGGGTTATCTTGTACCATGTTGAGTTAAACACTTATAGCTTATTTTATAGATCAAACACTAGGTTTACAAGCCCACAAACATGTCATATGCTACCACTAGATCATTTTAAACATACAAGCAATAGTGGTACCATACAAGCATCAAATTCATTTGATTTTCATGAATGAGCCTATTTGAAATGCAAAAGATGTCTAGATGCACTAATTATGTCCTTAGCAAGGATGTATGCCATGCCAATCAATTTTTACCTTGAATTGCTCGAAGGAGAGGCATGTCATATAATGAGGGTGCATCAACACATATTACAGAAGTCAAGTATGTTCAATTCATTCCTCCACTTACAAAACCTCTTCTCATCAAGTGGCTTGGTGAAGATATCAGCAAGTTGATCTTCGGTGCCTACACTCAATGCAAATGTCCCCTTTTTGTTGGTGATCTCTTATGAAATGATGGCGGATATCTATGTGCTTTGTTCTTGAATGTTGAACCGGATTGTTGGTGAGCTTCACGGCACTCTCATTGTCACATAGCAATGACACTTGCTTGAATTTAATTCCAAAGTCACTTAAAGTAGCCTTCATCCAAAGTAATTGAGCACAACAACTACCGGCCGAAATATACTCCGCTTCGGCGGTTGAAAGTGCTACACTATTTTGCTTCTTTGATGACCAAGACACAAGTGATCTTACCAATAGTTGATATGTGCCCGATGTGCTCTTTCTCTCAACTTTGCATCCCGCATAATCGGAGTCCGAATATCCAATCAACTCAAATCTTGCTCCTTTGGGATACCACAATCCAATATTTTGTGTATGCTTCAAGTACCTCAATATTCTCTTTGTTGCCTTCAAATGACTTTCTCTTGGTGAGGCTTAAAATCTAGCACACATGCATACACAAAACATCACATCCGTCCTTGATGCGGTCACATAGAGTAGGCTTCCAATCATAGATCGATACATCTTTTGATCCACCATGTTGCCACTAGCATCACTATCCAAGCTTCCACTTGTCCCCATTGGTGTACTAATAGCTTTACTATCACCCATTCCAAACTTCTTGAGCATATCCTTGATATACTTGCCTTGACTCACAAATGTGCCATTTTTCATTTGCTTGATTTGAAGACCAAGGAAGTAGCTAAGCTCTCCAATCATGGACATCTCAAACTCGTTTGCCATCATCTTGCCAAACTCCTCACAAAAATCTTGATTTGTTGACCCAAAAATGATATCATCAACATAGATTTGCATTACAAACAAGTCATTTCCAAGCTTCTTGGTGAAGAGAGTGGTGTCAACCTTTCCCATCTTAAATCCCTTAGAGAGTAGGAAATCCCTCAATCTCTCATACCATGCTCTCGGTGCTTGTTTCAATCCATACAAAGCCTTTCTCAACTTGTACACATGGTTGGGTTTCTTTTTATCTTCAAAACTGGGAGGTTGCTCAACATACACAAGCTCATTGATGTACCCATTGAGAAATGCACTCTTCACATCCATTTGGTACAACTTGATATTGTGGGCACAAGCATAGGCTAACAAGATCCTAATTGCTTCCAATCTTGCAATCGGGGTATATGTTTCTCCAAAGTTAAGACCTTCAACTTGAGTGTAACCTTGAGCCACTAATCTTGCTTTGTTCCTTATTACTATCCCATCTTGATCTTGCTTGTTCCGAAAGACCCACTTGGTTCCAATCACATTATGATCCTTAGGCCTCTCAACTAACTCCCATACTTGGTTTCTTGTAAAGTTGTTTAGCTCTTCATGCATAGCATTGACCTAATCAATATCCTTCAAAGCTTCATCTATCTTCTTAGGTTCAATGGATGACACAAATAAGAAATGCTCACAAAATGAAGCTAATCTTGATCTAGTTTGCACCCCTCTTGAAATATCACCAATGATAGTGTCCAAGGGATGATCTCTTGCAATATTGGTTGGTTGAAGCACTTGCACTTGATTGCTTGCATTTGATAGATCACTTGGTTGAGATGATGAACTAGCCACTTGTTGTTGATCTTGCACTTTGTCATGACTAGTACTTGCTTGAACTTGATCATAAGAACCACTAGCTTGCACATTTGAGTTAGAGAGCACTTGATTCTTGTCATCTTCAACATCAATCGCCTCTCTAGGCCTTATATCACCAATGTCCATATTCTTCATTGCATTGACCAATTGAGTGCCTTTTACATCATCTAGATTCTCATCTTCCTCTTGGAAACCATTTATTTCATCAAATTCCACATCATGAACCTCTTCAAGAGTACCACTAGCCAAATTTCAAACTCTATAGGCCTTGCTAGTAGTGGAGTAACCAAACAAGAAACCTTCATCACATTTCTTCTCAAACTTGCTCAATCTAATGTCTTTCTTCAATATGTAGCATTTGCAACCAAAAACCTGAAAGTATGCTATATTGGGCTTTCTTCCATTCAATAGCTCATAGGGTGTCTTCTCCATCATGGGGTGACAATAGAGTCGGTTGCTATAGTAGCAAGTCGTGTTGATTGCTTCAGCCCAAAATGAATGACTCATATTATACTCACTCAACATTGATCTTGCCATGTCAATCAAAGTTGTATTCTTCCTTTCAACTAAGCCATTTGATTGAGGAGTATACTTGGCCGAGAATTGATGTCTAATTCCAAATTCATCACACAACTCATCAATTCTAGTGTTCTTGAATTCACTACCATTGTCACTTCTAACTTTCTTGATGGTTGTTTCAAACTCATTGTGAATGCCCTTGACAAATGATTTGAATGTTGCAAATACATCACTCTTATCCACTAGAAAGAATACCCATGTGTATCTAGTGAAATCATCTACAATCACAAATCCATATTTGTTTCCACCAATGCTAGTGTATGTGGTTAGTCCAAACAAGTCCATATGCATGAACTCAAATGCCTTAGATGTGCTCATCATGCTCTTCTTAGGATGTGTGTTACCAATTTACTTTCCGGCTTGACATGCACTACATAGCTTATCCTTCTCAAATGTGACATCTTTCAAGCCTCTAACTAAGTCATGCTTAATCAACTTGTTCAATTGTTTCATTCCAACATGACCAAGCCTTCTCTGCCATAACCAACCCATGCTAGACTTAGTGATCAAACATGTTGACAATTGAGCTTCTCTAGCATTGAAATCAACCAAGTATAGATTCTCATATCTAAATCCTTTGAATATCAAATTGGAACCATCTACACTTATAATTTCTACATCATCCACACCAAATATGCACTTGAAACCAAGATCACACAATTGAGCTACCAACAATAGATTGAAGTTCAAGCTCTCTACTAGTAGCACATTAGAAATGCTCAAATCATTGGATATTATAATCTTACCAAGCCCTTTGACCTTGCCTTTGCTATTGTCACCAAATGTGATACTATCAATCCCATTGCTCTTGTTCTCATTGATTGAATTGAACATTTTTAAATCACCGGTCATGTGTTGTGTGCACTCACTATCAAGCACCCAATGCCTTTCTCTAGCTTTATAATTTACCTACAAAAGAAAATTAATTCTTTTTAGGTACCCAAATTTGCTTGGGTCCTTGTAGGTTAGTTACCAAGGACTTTGGTACCCAAATGGCCTTCTTCTTTGTGCCTACAATTGGTGTACCAATGAACTTAGCATTCACTCCATTGGCACCCTTATAAAGCATGTAACAAGAATCAAATTTGATTGAGGATACATTAGGTAGCTTGTTCTTGTTAATCTTTTAATGTTGCTCTACATGCCCAACTTGCTTGCATCTATTGTAAAACCGACCATTGCCCTTCACAAAGCTAGCTTTGGGAGTGACAAAGGCTGCTTTGCCTTTCTTGGGGGTATAACCCAATCCCTCTTTATTGAGAGAAAATCTTTGGCTACCCAAGCACTTTAGCAAGCGGGCATCTCCACCATAGGCATTGCCTAAGGCACGAGTGAGCTCATTCACCTTCTTTTTGAGGGTCTCATTTTCCACCTTTAGTGATGCATCATTTATAGGTGGAGTGAAAATGGTAGTGCTACAAGAAGTGTTAGTAGGAGCAACAATAATGGGTTCATGAATAGATTCATCAATAAGATCACATGTTAGTCCCACATCACATGTAATTATCACTTGCTCCTTCTTAGCTTCCTCCTTGACTTGCTCAATGAGAGAGGAGTGAGCCTTTTCAAGCTTAGAGTGAGCTTTGCCTAGCTTCTCATGGGCATTCATTAGCTCCTCATGAGTGGCATTGAGCTTATCAAAGGATTGCTCAAGAAATTTTACTTTCTTGCGTAATTCTTTGCACTCCTTTCTCTTCATCTCATTGCAAGCGTGCACCTCATCATTATCGTCATCATCATCCCTACATGAGTCACTCTCACATTCATCATTATCACTCTCATCATATATTACCTTGGTAGGCTTTGCCATGAGGCATGTTGATGGAGTGTCGAAGATGGAGAGCTTCTTGTTGATGGCGATGCTTGCTAGTGCTCTCTTGATATGCTTCTTGTCATCATCACTAGAGCTATCATCATCCGAAGAGCCATCACTATCCCATGTTACCACATAGCCTCCACCTTTCTTCTTTTGGAAGGTCATCTTTTTCTCCTTCTTTTCTTTCTTTTCTTTGTTGTCCTTCTTGTTCTTCTTCTTTTCATCTTCATCATTGTCACTATTGTAAGGGCAATTTGCTACAACATGATCGGGGCTCTTGCAATTGTAGCATCTTCTCACATACTCTTTACTCTTAGTGTGATCTCTTCTCTTTTTTACACAGATCCCTTCTTCTTCATGAACTTACCCATCTTATGCACAAAGAGAGCCATAGCTTCATCATCAATATCACTAAGATCCTCATCATCACTTGATTCTTTCTTGGACTTGCCCTTATTCTTGTATGATGATGAGCTAGCCTTGAATGCTACACTCTTCTTCTTCTTGTCCTCATCTTCCTTCTTGTCCTCCTTGTCATCCCCTCCTTTCCACATGGTATGTTTTTTGTGTCATGACTTCACCTAGTACTTGGTTGGGGGTGATCTCCTTCAATCCTCCTCTTATGATTAGCAATCTCAACATTTCAAACCTTGGAGGTAGGCTCATCAAGAACCGATAAGAAACATCATCATTCTTGATCTTCTCTCCCAAAGCCTTCAAGTCATTGACAATGACTTGCAAGCGATGGAACATCTCCGGAATGCTCTCATCATCTTTCATCTTGAAGCTTATCAACTTGTCTTTGAGAATATATAACTTGGCTCTCTTCACCTCCGGTGTGCCCTCATAGGTTTCCTCCAATCTCCTCCATACTTTATTTGCTCTTTCACAATCCTTGATTTGCTCAAACACCTTTGAATCAATGGCATTGTATATGGTGTTGAGCGCCATTGTGTTGCATTGTTTGTTGGTCCTATCTTGGTTGGTAGGATTGTCCGGATCAATGATAGAATAATCATTTTCCGTCACTTCCCACACTTGATCATTGATTGAACCAAGATACATCTTTATTTTTCTCTTCCAATAATCATAGCTTGTGCCATCAAAGAATGGTGGTTTGCCCCCCACATGGTTGAACACAACTTGAGCCATAATTTGACACCGAGGTTGTTAAGCCTTTACACAAACGGTGACCATGGCTCCGATACCACTTGAAAGGTCCTAATATGGTTAGAGGGCGGGTGAATAGCCTATTTAAAAACTACAAATCAACTAGAGCAATTTGATTAGTAAGACAAATAGTGTAATGCAAACTTGCTCTAGCTCTACAAGGGTTGCAAGCCACCTATTCAACAATTCTAGTAGAAATGATTAATGGGCACACAATCTACTTGATCACTACTCACTAAGAGCTCTCACAAATGCTACACTAAAGAGCTCCACTAGATAAAATTAAAACACAAGGCAAGCTCTCAATTCTAATTACACTAAAGAGCTTGCTATATCTAATTCTTGAAATGTAAATGAGTAAATGATATGATTATACCGCCATCTGTCTTTCTGTGAACCAATCACAAGATGAAGATATGACCATCACCAATCATCTCATAATCAAATGATAAACCAGGTTAGCACCTTATCATTTTTCTCTAGAGGTTCCACGTAATTGCCAATCACGCTAGAGAGCCCGTTGTGTGCGCAGCCAATCAACAGGGGTGGTTGGAGCTAAGAGGTGTTCTGCAAACCTCGTCCACATGATTTGACACGATGCTGAACCTACCCACAAGTGACGGTAACATGTTCACGGATTCTTGTCTCAGCAATATCTTGATAATCCGAGTTTTGGGAATCCACGGATTTTGGTTTCGAGGATAGATTTTCACCCAAACCGGTACAACTCCCCTCACAATCACGGGGAGATGCCCACGAACAATCACCAACTCGTGCCAATCCCACCCATTTGCTCAAGGCGTCCTTAGATGGTGGCAACCATTATTGAAAGCTCTAGTTTGGTTTTGTTAATAGATGAAACCCTAAGTGCTAACCTAGTTTATCAATGTGATTATGAGATAGGTAGCTCCAATCTCACAATGATGATGAAGCAATGACGGAGATCATGACAATGGTGATGGCTATGGTGATGATCAAGTGCTTGAACTTGAAAATGTGAAAGAGAAAACAAAAGGCTCAAGACAAAGGTATAAATTGTAGGAGCCATTTTGTTTTAGTGATCAAGACACTTAGCGAGTGTGATCACATTTATGATCGATAGCTCGCATTTATTAAGAGGGGTGAAACTCAGATCGAAATGCGGTTATCAAAGTGCCACTAGACGTCAGAAATCATTGCATATGCATTTATGATCTAGTGGAATGCTAACACTCTTGAAAATGATTTGTGAAAATATGCTAACACATGTGCACAAGGTGATACACTTGGTGGTTGGCACATTTGAACAAGGGTGGAGAAGTTAGAGGTGAAATAGAGTTGGTCGCATCATGTCAAGGCCGGTCCACCGACCGGACGCTTAGGTCAACACAATACGTCGGACGCCTCGAAAGGCTACGTAGCCTTTGAGGTGTCGATTTACACGTTGGTTAGGATTAAGCACCAACGCTAGGTCGTGGTCCGATTACATGATTCCACACGTCCCACCTCAAAAATAGGATTTGGACCTTTTCGAAATGTGCCGGACCCGAGGGTCCACCTTGTGCACATGTGTTATATTTTCTCAAACATTTCAAGACTGTTGAGATCAAACGATCAAATGCTGAACGCAGTGACATCGTGGCACTTTGATCGGGCGCATTTCGACGCCGAGGACCACCCCTCTTAATAATCGGCCGCCTCCTAAATGTGCGTCCTGGCCAAGTGTCTCGATCAAGCTTTTTAAAACAAGGGATACAACGATTTATTTCGTGGGGGCTTTATTTAAGCCCCATGGTCAGCTCAAGCTCATACTCTTTGCACATTTTCATGGACATAGTCATACTTGTGAGCTTAGCCAAAGTCCTCCCACTCATCTCCATCATTGATCCATCATCATTGTGAGATTGGGAGAGAATCCAAGTGCATTGCTTGAGTGATTGCATCTAGAGGCACTTGGCATTCATGTTACCAGCGTCCATGGTTTTGCTTGTTTCTCTTGGTGGTTGCCACCACCTAGATGCCTTGAGCAAATGTGGTGGAGGATTGGCACGAGTTAGTGATTGTTCGTGGCCATCTCCGTGATTGTGAGGGGAGTTGTATCTTTCTCGATTGAGTGCCGAAAGGTAACTCTAATATATTGCTCGTGTCATTGAGTTACCTCACTTGTGGGTAGGTTTTTTGCGGTGTCCAATCGTGGTGGACGAGGTTTGTGAAACACCTCTTCACCGCCAACTACCAAGTGTTGGTCGATTAATAACGGAGACTAGCGTGTTTGCAAGCACGTGAACCTTGGGAGAAAAATCGATTGTCTCTTGTCATTTGTATTCTCCCGGGGATTGGTCATATCTTCATCTTGTGATTGGTTCACTCTCCGACGTGGCGGTATAATCGTATCACTTACTCATTTATATTTCAAGAATTAGATATAGCAAGCTCTTTTAGTGTAATTAGAATTGAGAGCTTGCCTTGTGCTTTATTTTTATCTAGTGGAGCTCTTTAGTGTAGCATTTGTGAGAGCTCTTAGTGAGTAGTGATCAAGTAGATTGTGTGCCCATTAATCGTTACTACTAGAATTGTTGAATAGGTGGCTTGCAACCCTTGTAGAGTTAGAGCAAGTTTGCATTACACTATTTGTCTTACTAATCAAATTGCTCTAGTTGATTTGTAGTTTTTAAATAGGCTATTCACCCCCTCTAGCCATATTAGGACCTATGCCATATGATTACTTTGCCACAGCTTGATCTTCTATGTTGGTGGTGCATACAAATGCTTATTAAATTTTATTCTCTATAAAACTACTATAAAAAAACTTCATTAGGATAGATGAGTCTAAATCACACACTCCTCTAGGATCTTCATGTAAAAACTATGCATTAGGACTGCCCTAATTGTCATCGTAGTCTAGGTCAGTTCAAAACCGCATAAACCGCCTCCTTCAACTTTTAAAACTCTTTAATTGACCTCTCTAGCCCTTCAACCCCAAGTAAATTACCATATTAAAATTGTTTAAATTACCTTTTTACAGTGTCGAGTGATTTTTCTAGATAGTTTCATTAATTTTAGTTTACTCGGTTAAAAATCTAGAAAACAAGTAATAAGGTTTTTAAATCACAAAATATCTCTAAGTTGTCTAGGTGTCCCTTCACTCCAAAATTGAATAAACTGTCTCGTTCAACTCTCAAAATTTTTAAATGATCTCTCCACCTTGGTTAGAAATGACTTCAAGACAGTTTTTTTTGAAATAAAAAATCTACAAAGCACATAAGAAAGTTTTTAAACCATAGAAAATGAAGCTTGTGAGAACTTTGAGAAAAAACCTAGAGATAAACCGTGGCACGAGAAAACCAAATAAATATTTTGAGGTCATGGAAGAAAGTATCTAAAAGCTTTAATAAATTGGATTTAGCTGATATGAAATGGAGAAACATACAAAAATCTAGAAAATTCCCAAATGCTCTAATAAATGTCTAAATGTGTTTGAAAACTTTGAACAATGAATATTTGAGATGCAACCAGCATGAATGCAACATATATTGATATTTAATGGTTTATGGTCTTTGGATGTGTTGTGTAAAGTCTTTAAAACGTATTTCATTGAGTAGATTATTTAGGTAATTTTTATGGATATTTTCACATTTTTCTAGAGCCAAATCTAATTTCCTTTGAAGCTTCTATTATATGTGTATTAACAAGCTTTAAGTATTTTATTTGGGTTTCTTACATCCCAAATATATTTACAATTTTCTAGGAATTTTAGAAACTTGGAGGAAATATTTTTTCCACGGTCTAACAAGCCCTTGTCATGTATATTATTTTAATTAAAAAATGAAGCCTCCTAAAAACCGCTTCCTTTGTTTTGAGCAACCCTAAAACCGCTTCTAAATGGGACAAAGTGTTTACGGGATTTTAAAAAGTCCACATTACCTCCCTCAACTTTCATGAAAGTCCGCTTTTCCTTCCTGAACTCTAAAACCGGGCAAAACACCTCTCTCAACTTTTAAAACCGCTTCATCTTACTTTCCCAGCCTCAAATGGCGTTTTGAAAGGCGGTTTTGTCTTTTCCTTTTCTATTTATTTTATTAAATCTTTAAAAAATCATAGTAAATCACAGAAAAATCATAAAATAGAAAATCCAATTTTGTTGGAATCCACATGTGTAGATTTACACAGTGAACATATAATATGGTATGCTTTAGTATAAAATTTTTGTTGTAGCTTTAGATCTATACTTTTGTGTAATTAATTAGAATAATTCATAGCTGCAGTTTCTATTGTCCAATTGTGATGAAATTTTTATGATGGGCTAATTATTGTATGATTGAACTGTAGTAAACATTTCATACTCATTCGATCATGTATATCTTAGTTATAGATTTATTTATATTTGATAAGCATAAACCTAAATAAAATCTATAACTATAACTAAGTTATACATGATCCAATGAGTAGAAAATTTTACTACAGTTTAAGCATACAATAATTAGCCCACCATAAAAAATTTTACCATAATTGGATCATAGAAACTACAAACTATGAATTATTCCATTTAATTGCAGAAAAGCATAGATCTAAAATCACAACAAAAACTTTATACTAAACCATACCATATTATATATTCACTGTGTAGATCTACTAATGTGGAGTTCAAAAAATTATATTTTCCATTTTATGATTTTTCATGATTTACTATGATTTTTCAAAGATTGAACCAAAATACATAAATAAAAAAGACAAAACCGCTTTCAAAACCGCTTATAATAGGGCCAGGAGGTCGATGAATGGTTTTAAAAGTTGTGGGAGGTGTTTGGGAGGAAAAGCGGGCTTTCGTGAAAGTTGAGGAGGTAATATGGACTTTTTCCTAATTGAAATGGTTTTGAAATTATAAACTGGGCCAATTGATTAAGACTCCAATAGTCCACCACCGAGGAGAAATAGGACTTTGTCCGTTCGAGTATATAGAGCCCAGCATGTGATTTGTAGTAGGCTGAAAGAAAGAAGAGGCTCAAGCCCAACCGACCAAGAGAGGTAACTGGCCGAAAGAAAGAAGAGGCCCAAGCCCAACCGACCTAGAGAGGTAACCGCGCGAAGCATCCGGGGTGCTCTGCTTCTTTCCAAGCTCTCCTCTGCTGCCTCGCCGCCGCCGCCGCCATGTCGGGCTTCGTTCGGCGTCTCGCGGGCATCCCGTGGCGGAGCATCGCGGGGGAAGCCCTGTCCCGCGCGTTCCTGGTGGCGCAGGCCTACTGCGCCGTCCACGTCGTCGACCAGCACCTCTGCTCGCTCGCCATCGTGCGGGGCCCCAGCATGCTGCCGGCCATGAACCTGGCGGGCGACGTGGTGGCGGTGGACAGGGTCAGCGCGAGGCTCGGCCGGATCGCGCCCGGGGACGTCGTGATGATGATCTCCCCCGAGGACCCGCGCAAGTCCGTCGCCAAGCGCGTCGTCGGGATGCAGGGGGACTCCGTCACCTACCTCGTCGACCCCGGCAACAGCGACGCCTCCAAAACCGTCGTGGTGAGTGGTGAGTTGGTGACTGCGCTGGGATTTTCGGTCCGTACTTCTTGTTAAGTGCTGCCTCCGTGATTGGATTTGTGCTCAATTGGTTGGTGCTCTTGGCGCTGTAAAGATTCCAATTTGGTCGTTGGGGGCGTAATGCACTGACGCTAGTTGGGGGGGCTTTAAATTCATGTGCTTGGCATACTATTGTCGACAGTATTTTTTTGATTAGTGATTTTATTTGTTGTATACTTCTCCGCATCGAGGTTGCTTGGTTCGTCTCGTTTGTATGCGAGCATTGTTGATTTAAAGAAGTTTGAACAGTTATCCTTTGAAGACAGGTTTAGTACTTGCTAGTACATTTTACTTGCTTGGAATTGAGATGCATAGAAGACGTGTGTTTTTGGTAATTGGTACCTAATTGATACTCTAGGCACCAAAGTTAGGGAGGATGTTTGAACCACTGGTGGTGTTGGTTAAGTATGTGATCTGGTGTTATTAACCCTAAAATTAATTACTACTGATATAATTGGATTCTCGATGAATTATATGTGCTGGTAAAACCTTGCATTGTGCTACCATCAGTATATTTACCCCACCAGAAGGTGCAATTTCTACAGTTGTGTTTGAACTTATAGAGATATCAATAGCACAAAATTTGGGTTATTTAGGTTTGCGTTCCATAGACTGTCAACATGATGTTCGTGTCTTTAAATTCAGGAATTTGGTTATGTTCACATTCGTAACTGATTTAGTGGGTTCCATGTGTAATGTTGGGGCCTGATGAGTTACATGCTTTCTTGAGTTTTGTATTCTTTTATTTATATATTAGCTGAGTTTTGTCATTATTTTGTTTCAAAATTGTACGGTCACTCATGCCCTTAACTTGGGCGAATGCATAATTATAGGTACCACAAGGTCATGTATGGGTGCAGGGCGATAATCCTTATGCTTCTAGGGATTCAAGGCAATTTGGAGCCGTGCCTTATGGTCTCATTACAGGGAAGATCTTTTGTCGGGTAAGCTCAGCTATTTGTTTTGCATCTTTGTTAATTTGATTTAGGAGGTTGATGCAATCTCTGGAGCCAATATTTTGCTTTATGGCACCATAAGTTGGGACACAAGCAACTATCAATTGTTAAATTTGCAGAAAAGGACAGTCACACCTTTACTCTATGCTGTGAGTGCATGGTTATATTGATGTTAAGCTTTATAAAGGATTGAGTTGAAGTGCTTCAGTACCTTATGAGCCCATGTTTCCATTTCAAAATCCAGGATAACTATCAATTTTGTCTAATAACAATAATAATAATTCAGGGCAATACATTTTGCTGGCATATACTAGAGGGTAAATATTATCCCTCTAGGTTCAGCTTGGTCTCTAGAAATCAGGACAAAACCGGGCATCATGAGCCCCCAACGCCAGGATGAAAACAGGGTATCATTTGAACTGGAAGAAAACCGAAGAATTATTCATTTGGCTGATATTGATATGCCTAGCTGCTGCTGTCTTAGGTATAACAATGTTTGCACTCTGAATATCAATGTTGATTTTAAAATTTAATTTGCTTGATATTGATACTGGAATGGAGATTTACGCACTTCAACTTGCTACCTGTTGATTTTAAAATCATGTCGACAATCACCTTTGAACATTGTTGCCGCAAATGTGAGTATTGACAGTGACTGTTCGATCTTAGGTTTGGCCGCTGGAGGGCTTTGGTCCAATCGATTCAAACCAGTCTTAACAGAGGTAATTTAAGTTTTTTGTTGCATCTTGTTTTCTAAAGGTAACTGGTTCTCTCTAATCGTCATTTGTGCTAATTTCCTTGTCCATTTTTCTCCAGAGCAGATGGGCCCATATTATTGCTCGTGCCCATAGATTTAATAACCAACTGCAGGGCCCTTGAGCTTGAAAGCTTTTGATCTACTACAGCACATTTCTACAGCGAAGCAGAGTGTGTCTTGACGTCCCATATTTTGAGTTTTAGTGCAAGTGTATAACAGTTTTGGTTGTCACACCTGAAATCCCAATCAGCACATTTTCTGATGCAATTTCTTGTGCTAATGCCTGGGTTGTAACTTTACTGCCAGTGGATTTTGTAGAGAATGGAGCCTGAATACCTGATTGATTCATGCATGTTGAGGTGTATTAGTTTGAGAATATCAAACTGAATTACCTACTTCTGTGCGCAGATAAATCACCTGATCTGTGCACTCTAAACTTCTGTGTGCTTTATCAGCCTTAGCAAATGCTCATCTGAGATGCCCAGAAAATCAGAATCTTGCCCTTACGACCATGGGAACATCAGAATCAATTCCTACATTCTAGGACAAAATACAAAATCGAACATCGGAACATATCATTGATCAATTGCAGCGATGCAGTTCACTAAGGAATGCCTCGAGCTCGAGCTCGAGTTCCAAATTTAATAACTGATGCAAGCAGGTGCATGCTATATACTACATAACTAGGCCTGAATGTAAGTAGGGATGTTACTTTCTCTCTTCCAGGTTGAAGGCATCTAACATGCCCCTAATGAACTTGACGCATGCTTGGTTGAGCTTGAGACAGCCATGCTTGTTAGCCAGCTTCAGTGTGTGCAAAGCCGTGGTTGCATCGATGTTGCTGCACAGCACGTCGGTGCAGATCATCTTCAGCCTCTCCATGCCATACCGATGTGCCGCCTCCAGCAGACCCCGAGCGATGCCGTGATCAAGAACAGAGTCCGTGTAGATGAAGTGGAGCAGTGCCTTGAACACCCTGGGCGCAATGCCGTCGACCCGCACGTGACGAGAGCCGCCGCCGACGGCGCTCTCCTTCCCCGTGCCAAGGACCTTCGCCATGAACACCGTGGACGACCGGGCGGCGAGCACGCAGCTGTGCGCCGTGAACAGCACGCAGCCGACGATAAACGTCACGTCCCTCCCGACCTCGGTAGCCAGCAGGAGGTCGCTGCAGATCAACTTGAGCCTCGCCATGTCATACCGATCTGCCTCCGCCAGCAGACCCTGAACGATGGCGATCCTGTCGCCGTGGTCCGCTAACTCGTCAGGAAGAGAGTCGGTGTAGATGAAGTGGAGCAGTGCCTTGAACACCCTCGGCGCCATGCCGTCGACCGGCACGTGATGAGAGCCGACGACGACGGCGCTCTCCTTCCCCGTGCCAAGGACCTCTTCCATGAACACCGTGGACGACCGGGCGGCGAGCACGCAGCTGTGCGTCGTGAACTGCTCGCCGCCGACCACAAACGTCACGTCCCTTCAGACCTCGCTAGCCAACAGGAGGTCGCCGAGATGCAGGTCCGGGGGTGGAAGTGGAACCGCGGAAGGCTCCTTGATGACGGCGACGTCACACCTGATACGGCAGCAGTCATCGTCCTGGCTGATCAGGTACGACTCCAACGTCTTCCGTGGGATGAACTGACCAGTGCCCCATGCTGCTGGGCCATCCGTGGTCGAGAAGGTCTGTGCTTCCCAACTACATCCATACGATAGAATCTCCTCTCCGGCACGGTCCAGCAGGATGAACTTGGGGCTCGCCTTCACTTTATGGTTGCCGCCATGGTCATCGAACCAGAGCAAGACGGACAAGCAGTCGGCGTCCTCCTCGTCTTCCCCGCGTGGGTAGCACTCGATGTACCAGCCGCGGCCTCCGACGCGGAACCGGTCGGATTGGATGCTCTCGCCGACGGCGAGTGCTGCTGTCGTCTTGGTGTACCCGTCGATGGTCAGCACGTGCGACCCGACCACGGTCTCGGTGGCGACGGCCATGGCACATGAGGACGGTGGGGTGGTGTTGTCCATATCAGCAGCAGCGCAGCCGGCGGATGCACAATCTCTTCTCTAGCTTCTCTTCTTCTCTCTCTCTATCGATCTCTCTCTCTTCTCTCTCTCTCTCTCTCTCTCTCTCTCTTCTTGTTCTCTTCTCTACACCTAAAAGGTATATATATATATATTGGGAGACAACCAAGTTACCATAGGTATACACGAGAAGAAAAAGGACAAGAAAATTACCTTATGTACGTATGAGAAGAAAAAGGACAAGAAAATTACCTTATGTACGTACGAGAAGAAAAAAGGAAAAAAAAATACCGACCGAACGCTAATGATGTGCCATGGATTTTTTTTAATCAATCATGATCGTCTTCCTAAATATTTCCACAGGAACCTGTTTACATATAAGCTGAAACTTGCAAGCAGGACGGATCCAGTCCAAGGGTCCAGTGTCCATTCTTTGGAGGTAAGTCACTACCATATTAATTCCTTGTTGCTTAACCAAACAATATCTAAAACATCAGCAACAAATGAAAATTAAGAAGGTCCTAGAACATCAAACAAAAAAACGCTACTAGAAAAAAGAGATTTCGTGAGAGTGCAAAACAGGTCACGAAATACGTTTTACTCTCACAAAAATAATACATGATGGTAGACCGTCACGCATCAACTCTCATGATAATAGACCCACGAAAATACCAAGAGTTCACCGTCATGGATTATTTTAATGCGGGAGTTCATGACGACCGCCTCCATGTAAATGGTAGTGTGGCTAGGTTTGCATCAGTATTTTCATGGCGGTATTTTGTGCTATTTCGTGAGAATCACCATCATGTGAGAATATGGTATTTCGTGGGAGCCACCGCCATGAAATAAATTTCGTGAGCATTCAAATAACTCATAGGAAATGTAGTATTTCATGAGAGCACCACCACGAAAATATATGTTTAGACCATCACAAAAGTATGTTTTCTTGAGAGTCTAAACCGTCATGAAAATTAACGATAGGAGTATCTCAAACCAAATTCCAAATGCACACATATGATCCAAATGCCAATCCAACACACAAATACAATAAATTCCAATACATGCATATATACAAATGATTCCAATCGCAAATCCTGAGAGTTAAAACCGTCATGAAAATTAACCACAGGGGCATCTCAAACCAAATTCCAAATGCACACATACAATCCAAATGCCAACCCAACACACAAATACAATAAATTCCAATACACGCATATATACAAATGATTCCAATCACAATATATTCCAACTCCCACTACTACACATGGCTTAATAGAGTAGGGCGAATTTGATTAATAGAGGCGGGCATCGCAACCGCCTCCGATCAAAGGTCATCATTAATAAAGACCTACGGAGGCGGTTGCTTCACTTGCCTCGATTAATCAATTAATGGAGGCGGGAACCAAGGCGGGCGTCTTAACATGCCTACCTCCATTAATGTTCTCCAGAAAGCCCCAAAATAAAAAAAAAAACTTACAACTTTGGAGAGTAGAACCTCATCAACACTATCACGTCTCTACCACTACACCTCACACTCATTCATGTTTGTATATAATATGTTATAGTTTTATATCAATATTTCGTAATTTGATATTGGATATTTTGGCTACTAAATGAACTCAAATGAAAAAAACTTTTGAACTACAAAGTTTGAAATTTTATTAAGTACTGCAACTTTGGTATATGATGTATCTTCATCCGAGATTGTTGGAAAAATTCAAAAATTTGAATATCAAAATATGTGAATTTAAAAAAATATTTGAGACTCTAAACGACTTCAAATAAAAAACTTGTCAACAGTAAACATGTAGCTCAGGTCAGCCACTACAACTTTGATATTAAGTATGTGAACATTTTAGATTATTTAGGAATTCTAAAATTTAACTTTCAAATTCTATAAACATAGAACACATATTTGGGACAATAAACGACTTCAAATAAAAAACTTGTCAGCCACAAAGATGTAGATGGTATTGGGAACTATAACTTTCATATAGACCATGTCAACATCCGAGATCGTTTGATAATTTTAAATTTCAAATTTCAAAATCTGTGCACTTACAAAAATATTTTGGGACCGTAAGCAGTTTTAATTTAAAAACTTTTGAACTACAAAGTTGTAAATCTCGTTGAGGGCGATAATTTTCATATAAAGTTTGTCTTCATATAAGTTCATATGAAAAAGTTATGAATTATCTTTTGTTACAATTATTAACCGATGCGGACATCTTAAGACGCCTTCGTAAATCGTTTTACGGAGGTAGAAGCTTTGTACCACCGCCTCCAAAAATAAACAATTAATGGAGGCGGACGTCTTAAGTTGCCCACCACAGTTGAAGGATTAACCAAGGCGGGCGCTCAGCCGGCACAGCCATGCCACCGATTGACAGAGGCGGCCGCCCAGCCCGCCTGCCTTGGATAATAAAATGACACCACCTCACAAAATCTTTTTCTGTAGTAGTGTCCATCCAAGTGTCCAACCATTACAAAAAAGGCTTACTAGCTCATAGTCCTAGACATCCAACATGATAAGTTCCAACACATAGTCCTAACCATCCAATGTAATAAGTTCCAACACATACACATACTTAGTACAACACCAAAAGGTTTTGTTTAAACCAAGGATGGCTGGTTAGCAATAGAAGCCAAAAGGTTAGCAATGGTCAGGTTTCAGTCACATCCATTGCATCAATTGTCACTGAAATCAGCCCCATTGGTATCACTGCCATTGTCTTCTTCATGGCCGCTTCTTATGTTGTCATCTTCACAGCCTCTCAAATCATCACTACCATCATCTTCATCAAAGTCATCACAGATATCGTTGTCATCATGATAGCTCTTACTGTCATCCATCTCATTGTAGTTGTCGTCATCGTCATCAGTGATTATGTCATTGGCATTGCTAAGCATTTCAAGTAATCAAGTGAGTGAGTGGCAGTATCTGATGATGCAAAGACCAAAAAAAGATCATGTTTGAAATGTTTCAGTCTTCAAGTAAAAAGAGATTATACAGTGGGCTCACGTTTTTGTAGAGTACTAACTAATTTTTGTGGAAAATTAGGCTCAGGTTTGGTGAATAGTACCACATTTAGCTGATGACGACGGGCATCAAGGTTTGCTAGACGGTTCATTAGATCAGTAGGTGGTTGTTTCTTAAGATCTTCATAAATTCTTGGGGCCAGTGCTCGTGGGTCTAGGGTCGAGCCGTGCCTTGGCTTTGCCCGGGGTGTCGGTGCCCTGCGGTGCCCCTAGCTCCCCCGCCTGGCGAGCAGTTCCTCATTTCAGGGCCCCCGCCTGCCCTGTCGCGGCTGGGCTCGCCTGCTGGGATCGCCAAGACTTTTGGTGCCCTAGGTCAGGGCCGGCTTGGTTGGCTCTCGCCATTCCCCCTTGCGGTCCAGGTACTATGCGCTATACAGCTCTCCTTGTGTTCGCGGTTGAATAATTTATGGGTGAAAATTCTGCTTGACTTCTTGCTATGGGCTGGCGATGGTGGCGGAGCCTGCGTCATCTACCTTCTTGGAGGCGTCGTCGAAGTTTCTGTTCATCGCCTGAGTCGATGAGGCAGTTGTTGGGACGAAAGTCCTTCTCGTGCGCTTCTCCCAACGTTGATGGCGTCTGCAAATGTCATTTCCATCTTGAAGGCTTCATTGTAGCAGTTCCGAAGCAGTCCCGTTTCTCTCTCCAGAGTTGCTCCTTGCCGTGTTGTGCGGGCTTGTGCTTCAGCTTACTCTTCGCTTCCTGGTGTTTGGTGTTGCCGCAGTCATTTGGTTCTTGATAGTGGCCGTTGATTCTATCCTTGGCAGATGCTTTGCCGTCAATGCTGTTCGAGCAGATACTTTGCCACTTTCGCTTTGGTCTCCCCTCTCCGGCAGATGCTTTGTTGCTGAGTGCGTGATGACCCACCTTCTTGTGGATACTTTGTCGCTACTTTCATCCCTGGTGGATACTTTGCTGCCCCATGTCGTCTTTGGCGGATGCTTTGCCACCCTGATGCTAGATGCTTCGTCTACTCCCGGTGGATGCTTTGCCACCACGGCTTCACCACCTTTGTTGGCAGCCTTGCGCGGATGTATTTTCCTTTTACAGGCACAGTCGGTTAGGTTCGAGGTGGAGGGTCCTCTCCCTCTTACCGCCTTTTGTTTCTTTTATTTGGTTGGTTCGGTTTGTTGGGTTGCTTGCCACCTTCTTGGTGGTGCTTTGCAACATCGCTGTAATTCCCTTCTTCTTAATGAAAAACCTGCTAAGACACGATCGCAAAAAAAAGCGGGATGGATAGGATCCAGTGTGCATTCTTTGGAGGTAAGTCACTACCATAATTTTAGCTCCTAGAATATTTTCTTTTGTTGCTTAGCCAAACAATATCTAAAATAAATCTAAAACATCAGCAATAAATGAAAAGTTAAGGTCCTAGAACATAAAAGAGAAACAAATGCCAAGTTAAAGAAGTAAATGTCAGCCCCCTAAAAAAATAAAAAATAGGGTCAATAGGCGCGGGAGTCTATCCATGGTCTAATGAAGTAACAAGGCTACAATACGAGAGGAAAACGAGAACTTAACGAAATGTTGGATGCGGTCGAATAAATAGTGGGGTTGACGCCTGTGGTGAATCGAAGCGTCATGCTCAAATCACATTGCCGTAACCAGCGGACTGCTTGGTATCGGTGACTCAAGCCCGCTTGGTGGAGGCTACTGTCGTGGACGGGTTGGGCTGGGCACCCACCATCGTATACACCGGTGCCACCATCGATGTCCTGACGTAGGAGGGCAGCGGTGACGGAGAATGCGGCATTGGAATCTAATGGATCTGAAGTGGCTTTGTCGGTGACGCGCCCGGCGAGGACAGGGCCATCATGTCGTACCCTGGCAGCCCATAAGGAAACACTAGAGGCAAGGAGGTAGCAAGCGACGGCGCCGGCGTGATCTGGGCTTCCATGTTGGCGAACTGAGACGAGAGGTCGGTGATGGTACGAGCCAAATCCTCTAGGGCTTTGGCCGTAGGATCAGGCGCTGAAGTGGATGGAGCGGCGGTGGTGGAAGGTGGGGTGGGCGGCGGCGCAGGGGGGGGGTGGGCGGCGGCGCGGGGATGAAGGAAGCGACGTGGTGGTGGCGGAGGACCTGACATCGTTGATACCAGATTGGTAGGACTATGATTCTGCCGGAGTTGCTGCGAAGGTTGTAGGGGTGGAAGAGGAGAGGACGAGGTCCGGGAAGCGACGGCGAACGGGCACCGTGATGCACGGCGCAGGAGAGAGAGAGAGAGAGAGAGGGCGGCTAGGGCTCCCTGAGGAAGCCAGCAACCAATTTAGTTGCTTCTGCTTAATTATATCAATAGAGTTTACAGATATTTATGTCCCTTCTATGCAACCTATTTTGCTAAATAACCTATCTGGGACTAATATAAATTGCAAATAGTTAAGATAACAAAGATAACTGAGCTAACAAAGATAATTGGGCTGGGCTATTAGCCCATTAATCATGGCGCCATCTATCCTAGGCACCACCTAGCCACCTGGCTGCGACGCCTGGTATATTGGATGCTGGTCATAACAACTGTCTATGGGAGATATCAAATAGATTTGTTGTATATGTCCTATGCAGCATTTGCTCTTGTAAATATGATGAAGCGTGAGGATTTAGGTATGCATGATGTGTACTGCATACTATATTTGAATTGCTTCGTACTCTTGTGTCCCATGTAGCTATATCTTAGATGACCATAAATTTGCCTGCATTGCAATTGAAAGTGTTAATATTCTAAGTAGGATTAAGCATGCCCGCTCTTTTCCTATGTCGCAATAACTTGGAAGATGATCATTATTGATCTAAATGTCTGGTGTCTTTTGGTATTTTTAGGAACAAGCGAGACCATGACTTGCAATGAGACCAACTGATGTATTTTGGAGATGAGAAAATGATCCAAAAGTGCAGTCCTGAAATCATAGGAGATGAGAAAATGATCCAAATGACACCAACTGACAAAGACCAATGCATCTTTCAGTTTTGACCATGTATCATATCACGGTTAGACCACTAATAGATTTATGGCCTGATAATATTTACCGGTTTGTATGTTTATTGCAAGCTCCAACGTTGTCATTCCACCACTGCATATGAATTTTTCCATAGACATGTTCGTGTCGTACGTGTCGTACGTGCATGTCCACTAGTTATATAAAGGCTTGTGTAACAGTGATGTCATGAACATCATAGTTAAGTATCGTTTTTTAAGAAACAGCACCACACATGTTTATAGTTATATTATATTTTTCTCGAGATTCACGAAGTCACCGTAGATGTCTCGCTGTCGATGGGACGTTGTCTACCACTAAAAGCATAGTGTTGTTAAATCCTGAAATAAGCCCAGGAAATGTTTCTATATAAAATATACTTGTATGTTGCAAGAAAAAAGAAACTACCAAATATTTATAAAAGAAGTACATATCTAATTATTTTTTTATCATTTTTATAAAGTTTTAAATCTATAATTTGTTTCATGTTAGTAATAATATGAGAATGTCCTATTAAGACTGTATCAGATTTTGATAGATTTTTTCTTCTGTAACAAAGTACAAAAATATTACTCATATATCCTAACTTTAATTTTCGTACTATCCAACTATTTGATTAGATGGATCATCGATTCATTCAAATTTTACTAATAATAAGTTTTGTTTATAATCATAACTACATCAACAACGTAACTTGGTGGTGGCAGTACTTGTTTCTTAGAGCAGCTCTAGCGTATGAAAAATTCGAACCGTGGAACTACAAAATCGAACCGAACACACTGTGAGTGGCGAACCGTATGTGTCAGAACGAAAATTCAAACCGAGTTGAATAAACAAATCAATTGTGAACGGAGAAGTCTGTAGCCGCGAGTCCAAACAATGTACACGTCGGTAAATATAAATAGTATTTTAATTACTTGGGTTGTAGAGTGAGTGGTGGGTACCACGAGCCGATGTCCACACGGGAGCGTTCAGCCCTCTGGCACGGTACACAAACTGCATGCTCGGTTAGATGGTCACACTGGAGCTGCGCTGAGAAAATGGTCAACTGTGAAAAAGCACAACGTCGCAATAACTGTGAAAAAGCACAACCTCTGACTCATCCGCGATTCGACCTCCACGGGTGCTGCTCCAATAGCTGACCACGAGATACCTGATTCGTCCGTCGCCGCTGGCACTGCCGTCACCGCTTGATGTGTCAGCCACTGACACCGTCGCGCCGCCTAGTCGCCTGGGCTTCAGATCCGCCACCACCGCCGGAGCTATCCTCTCCGCCTAGCTCTAGCAACTCCGGTAATCTGTCTCTCCAACTCTACAGCTTGTATCTTCTTCGTGCTAGTGCTTACTCTTTGATATGAACTCGAATAAAATTTGGGAAGGATCGCACAGACTGAGCAAACGAGAATCTGATACGGTAGCAGCAGTAGGTTATTTCATTGATAGAGGTAATTTCCACCCGAGGACATCACTGCGATGAACTACTGCTACCATCTATGCTTACAGGTTCTCCTTCCTTTCGATCTGGTCCTTTTATATGGCCAGATGATTAACTTAATCAAAAGGCTAAGCAGAATGCAGTCGTCGAATCAGCTAGTTTGGATTACACTCTTTGGTCCTGTTGAGCTTTAATTAATCTACAACATTGATATGGTTAATTCTCACTCATCTGACATTTTATTTCTCCCTAAAATATGCAGGTACTCAGGGTGAAGGAAAGAAGTATCTATAGGCTCCCATTATAAATCGAGGGATATGGTCATAGCTGTGATCACCGATCGATGTCGCTGTGGTGCTTGTATGCCTTTCAACCATGTCCCTGTGGTGTCTGCAGAGTGGATGATGGCTTTTTCTGTAGTAGTGTCCATCCAAGTGTCCAACCATTACAAAAAGGCTTACTAGCTAATAGTCCTAGACATCCAACATGATAAGTTCCAACACATAGTCCTAACCATCCAATGTAATAAGTTCCAAACACATACACATACTTAGTACAACACCAAAAGGTTTTGTTTAAACCAAGGATTTCTGGTTAGCAATAGAAGCCAAAAGGTTAGCAATGGTCAGATTTCAGTCACATCCATTGCATCAATTGTCACTGAAATCAGCCCCATTGGTATCACTGCCATTGTCTTCTTCATGGCCGCTTCTTATGTTGTCATCTTCACAGCCTCTCAAATCATCACTACCATCATCTTCATCAAAGTCATCACAGATATCGTTGTCATCATGATAGCTCTTACTGTCATCCATCTCATTGTAGTTGTCGTCATCGTCATCAGTGATTATGTCATTGGCATTGCTAAGCATTTCAAGTAATCAAGTGAGTGAGTGGTAGTATCTGATGAAGCAAAGACCAAAAAAAGATCATGTTTGAAATGTTTCAATCTTCAAGTAAAAAGAGAATATACAGTGGGCTCACGTGTTTTTAGAGTACTAACTAATTTTTGTGGAAAATTAGGCTCAGGTATGGTGAATAGTACCACATTTAGCTGATGACGTCGGGCATCAAGATTTGCTAGACGGTTCATTAGATCAGTAGTTGGTTGCTTCTTAAGATCTTCATAAATTCTTGGGGCTAGTGCTTGTGGGTCTAGGGTTGAGCGGTGCCTTGGCTTTGCCCGGGGTGTCGGTGCCCCTAGCTCCCCCGCCTGGCGGGCAGTTCCTCATTCCAGGGCGCCTGCCTGCCCTGTCGTGGCTGGGCTCGCCTGCTGGGACCCCCGAGACTTTTGGTGCCCTGGGTCAGGGCCGGCTTGGTTGGATCTCGCCGTTCCCCCTTGCGGTCCAGGTCCTATGTGATAAGGACATGAGCTCCATACATACGACCATGCTTCGAGATAGAGGCCGAGGAGATCAGCGAGGTTGTCCTAACCGAGAAGGGGGCCCGAAGCTCATCCGGTTCGAGTCACCGAGGTGGAGGCCTAAATCAAGTTCGAGCCCATCTCGGGTTCCAGGACCAGTCTATCATAAAACTGGTCACACGGGCGCGTATGGACTCCGTTTTTGATGATCCACATATGGATGGAAAGCTAATTCGATAAGGAAGCCAATGCAAGTGGTCTCACATCAAAATCCCTTCGGAATCAACGGGGAATCGTCGAAACAAATCAACATCCAGAATCTGCCAGGGTGCTGCGACACCGTCTTTTGGTCCATTGGACCGTGTATCATGTTTGGGCCCATTAGGGGGCGCGTCCAAGGGGGGTGACGTCCGGGGCTCTATAATTAGCAGCCGTCTCTCTTCTTAGGGTTTGGGTTTTGTTTAGTTCTTGATTTCCTTGTGAAACATACGTGTTTTGCTGCAACTGTGTCGCCAAGGTCGTTTGCTGTGAACCAGGGCTCCGGTTCTTGATCTTGTTCGCCTGTGGCGATTAGTCCTTTCGAATAAAGACCTGAACTCCTCATTGTCATAAGCCTCATATTTATTTGTAATTTCAAATTGCGTTCATCCCGTTCTTGCTTGTGTTCTCGATTCGCTTGCAGGAAAGCCTTCTCGGCGAGGTCAATCGCGTTCGCGTGGTTGATAACCAACGGAGCAAAGGTGTAATGGTTGCGGGGTCCGAATCAGTCTTGGTTCGAAGCTTAGATCGTGAACGTCGAGTCTCCACCAATCGACGCTATCGTACCTATCGGAAGATCGGGCCTTGTCTACATCACTATGCGCTATGTGGCTCTCCTTGCGTTCGCGGTTGAATAGTTTCTGGGTGAAAATCCTGCTCGACTTCTTGCTATCTTGTTGGCGGCGGTGGTGGAGCTTAAGTCATCTACCTTCTAGGAGGCGCTCGTTGAAGTTTCGCTCATCGCCCGAAGTTGATGAGGCGATTGTTGGGACGAAAGTCCATCTCGCATGCTTCTCCCAACGTTGATGGCGCTCTAAAGATGTCATTTCCATCTTGAAGGCTTCGCTTGTAGCACTTCCGCAGCAGTCCCATTTCTCTCTCCAAAGTTGCTCCTTGCCGTGTTGTGCTGGCTTGTGCTTCAGCTTACTCTTCGCTTCCGGTGTTTGGTGTTGCCGCAGATCATTTGGTTCTTGATAGTGGCCGTTGATTCTATCCTTGGCGAGATGCTTTGCCGTCAATGCTGTTCGAGCAGATACTTTGCCACTTTCGCTTTGGTCTCCCCTCTCCGGCAGATGCTTTGTTGTTTGAAAGCGTGATGACCCACCTTCTTGTGGATACTTTGTCGCTATTTTCATCCCCGGTGGATACTTTGCTGCCCCATGTCGTCTTTGGCGCGATGCTTTGCCACCCTGATGCTAGATGCTTCGTCTACTCCTGTGGATGCTTTGCCACCACGGCTTCACCACCTTTGTTGGCAGCCTTGCGTGGATGTATTTTCCTTTTACAGAACACATGGTTAGGTTCGAGGCGGAGGGTCCTCTCCTTCTTACCGCCTTTTGTTTCTTTTTATTTGGTTGGTTCGGTTTGTTGGGTTGCTTGCCACCTTCTTGGTGGTGCTTTGCAACATCGCTGTAATTCCTTCTTCTTAATGAAAAACCCTGCTAAGACACGATCGCAAAAAAAAGGGATGGATAGGATCCAAGTGCATTCTTTGGAGGTAAGTCACTACCATAGTTTTTAGCTCCTAGAATATTTTCTTTGTTGCTTAGCCAAACAATATCTAAAATAAATCTTAAACATCAGCAATAAATGAAAAGTTAAGGTCCTAGAACATAAAAGAAAAACAAATGCCAAGTTAAAGAAGTAAATGTCAGCCCCCTAAAAAAATAAAAAAATAGGGTCAATAGGCGCTGAGTCTATCCATGGTCTAATGAAGTAACGAGGCTACAATACGAGAGGAAAACGAGAACTTAACTAAATGTTGGATGTGGTCGAATGAATAGTGGGGTTGACGCCCGTGGTGAACTGAGCATCTGTGCCCAGCTCGCCGCCGAAACCAACGGACTGCTGGTGCTGGTGACTCAAGCCCGCTTGGCTGGAGGCTGCTGTCGTGGCGGGGTTGGGCTGGGCGCCCACCATCGTATACACCGGTGCCACCATCGATGTCCCGACGAGGGAGGCAGCGGTGACGGAGAATGCGGCATTGGAATCTAATGGATCTGAAGTGGCTTTGTCGGTGACGCGCCCGGCGAGGACAGGCCCATCATGTCGCACTGCAGCCCATAAGGAAACACTAGAGGCAAGGAGGTATGGCGGCGCCGCGCGTGATCTCTGGGCTTCCATGTTGGCGAACCGAGACGAGAGGTCAGTGATGGTACGAGCCAAATCCTCTAGGGCTTTGGCCGTGGGATCAAAGCGCTGAAGTGGATGGAGCGGCGGTGGTGGAAGGTGGGGTGGCGGCGGCGCGGGGGGGGGGTGGCGCGCGAGGGATGAAGGAAGCGACGTGGTGGTGGCGGAGGACCTGACATCGTTGATACCAGATTGGTAGGACTATGATTCCTGCCGGAGTTGCTTCTAAGGTTGTAGGGGTGGAAGAGGAGAGGACGAGGTCCGGGAAGCGACGGCGGCGAACAGGCACCGTGATGCACGGCGCAGGTGAGAGAGAGAGAGAGAGAGAGAGAGAGCGGCTAGGGCTCCCTGAGGAAGCCAGCAACCAATTTAGTTGCTTCGCTAATTATATATCAATAGAGTTTACAGATATTTATGTCCCTTCTATGCAACCTATTTTGCTAAATAACCTATCTCGGGACTAATATAAATTGCAAATAGTTAAGATAACAAAGATAACTGAGCTAACAAAGATAATTGGGCTGGGCTATTAGCCCATTAATCATGGCGCCATCTATCCTAGGCACCACCTAGCCACCTGGCTGCGACGCCTGGTATATTGGATGCTGGTCATAACAACTGTCTATGGGAGATATCAAATAGATTTGTTGTATATGTCCTATGCAGCATTTGCTCTTGTAAATATGATGAAGCGTGAGGATTTAGGTATGCATGATGTGTACTGCATACTATATTTGAATTGCTTCGTACTCTTGTGTCCCATGTAGCTATATCTTAGATGACCATAAATTTGCCTGCATTGCAATTGAAAGTGTTAATATTCTAAGTAGGATTAAGCATGCCCGCTCTTTTCCTATGTCGCAATAACTTGGAAGATGATCATTATTGATCTAAATGTCTGGTGTCTTTTGGTATTTTTAGGAACAAGCGAGACCATGACTTGCAATGAGACCAACTGATGTATTTTGGAGATGAGAAAATGATCCAAAAGTGCAGTCCTGAAATCATAGGAGATGAGAAAATGATCCAAATGACACCAACTGACAAAGACCAATGCATCTTTCAGTTTTGACCATGTATCATATCACGGTTAGACCACTAATAGATTTATGGCCTGATAATATTTACCGGTTTGTATGTTTATTGCAAGCTCCAACGTTGTCATTCCACCACTGCATATGAATTTTTCATAGACACGTGCGTGTCGCAAGTGCATGTCCACTAGTTATGTAAAGGCTCGTATAATAGTGATGTTGTGAACATCATAGTTAAGTATTGTTTTTTATGAAACAGCACCGCACATGTTTATAGTTATATTATATTTTTCTCGAGATTCACGAGGTCACTATAGGCGTCTCACTGTCGATAGGGCGTCGCCTACCACTAAAAGCATAGTGCCATTAAATCCTAAAATAAGCCCAGGAAATGTTTCTTTATAAAATATACTCGTATGATGCAAGAAAAAAGAAACTACCAAATATTTGTAAAAAAAGTACATATCTAATTATTTTTTTATCATTTTTATAAAGTTTCAAAGCTATAATTTGTTTCATGTTAGTAATAATATGAGAATGTCCTATTAAGACTGTATAAGATTTTGATAGATTTTTTCTTCTGTAACAAAGATAAAAAATATTACTCATATATCCTAACTTTAATTTTCATACTATCCAACTATTTGAACCGTATGTGTCAGAACGAAAATCGGACCTCGCAGAAGCATCAAACCGAGTTGAATAAACAAATCAATTGTGAACGTAGAAGTCTGTAGCCGCGAGTCCAAACAATGTACACGTCGGTAAATATAAATAGTATTTTAATTACTTAATTTTTTTTCTCGAACGTGCACTGTAGCATGTATTTCATTAAGAGGAAGCAGAGAACATCCAAACAGATACACGACGCAGTTACGAGAGAACCCTCGTAGCACAGGTTACGAACCACGAAGCAACACATAGTTGACACAGAGGAGTCGCAAGTAATCCCAAGATTACCGGCCGCGAACCCAAGACAACGATTTAACACAGCAAGAAAACAAGAGAAAAAAAAACCCGTAAACTAAGCTATGCTCGCTACAAGAGATACATCCGCACAATGGTCACCAACCAGAGGGTCCAGCCATGGTGGCAAACCTCAAGCAACCAGGAAGTCGCGAGGTAGAACCGCCAAAGGACCGTGTAGCCACCGCGAAGGAGACAACGAGCTCTAGAGCCTCCAGCGACCGGTAGTCGCGAGGTCAAACCGCCAAAGGACCAGTAGCCATCGCGAAGGAGACGTCGTGACCGTGACCAGGTAGCCACGCGCGAGGGAGACGTCAGAGAAAGCCTCAAGCGACCAGGTAGTCGCGAGGTCAAACCGCCAAAGGACCAGGTAGCCACCGCGGGTGCGACGACACCAACATCCGAGCTGGACGGACCAAAGTGAAGAGGAGAAAGCACAAAGCAGGCACAACACAAGGTAGAGCGGCTCCGGCAGCACCAAATCGGCCTCCACACCACCACAGCATGACAGGCACCACCCTCCAAGCGACACCTCCAAATCCGAGGGAGAGGGCCCTCCGATAAACGCTTCCAAGGAAGAGAACGGCGCCCAAAGGCGTCGCCGTTATCGACCCAACAAATGGGTATAGCTTTCGCCATGGCACCACATCCCTGCCGACGAACCGTGAGAGTCAAGTGTGCCCGCTCGACCGACATCAGCCTCGCCACCATGACGCTGCAGATATGCGAAAACGAGCAGGACGACGCCATCCACGCCACCATGGCGCCGACGACGACGCCAGCAGCGCAGCAGCCCACACCACCACGATGTATGACGGCGCACGCTACTGGCCGCACCACCCTCATCTCCGTCCGCCCCGCACTGCCAAACACCCCACCCTACGAGCACCGGAGTCGGAGGAGTGTTGACGCAGCCGGAGAAGACCGACGGAGCCTTTGCTGCTCGTCCGGCGGTAGACGCGGGAACCACCCAACGGCGGCTCCAACAGCAGTCTCCGGGAGGCGACGCGCCGCAGGCCGTGGCAGCAGCAGCGCCGCCGCCAGCACCAGCCGCCGCGCCACCTGGCCCCACCAGCGCAGCGCCCGGGCGGGCGAGCCGAAGTCGGGGCGGGGCCGCCGGATTTGAGCCGTGGGACACGGATCCGGTGCAATGTGGACGGGATCCGTGTGTGATGGTCGCTGCCGACCGACCTTGGCCGCACCGACGCGCGAAACCCACCGCCAAGAGGCCCTTGACACCGTTGTTCGATGCGTCGTCGCTGGAGCCGCCAGCGCACCTCGCTGCCGCACCCGCGCATCCGCCATGGGGCCGCCGGATCCGGCGAGGGAGCAGCCCCTGCGACCATGCAGCTTCAGCCGCCGCGAGCCCAACACCGAGGAGAGGAGAGGAAGGCTGCGGGGAAAAGAAGGGGAACACGGAAAGGGCTCTCGCCGCCGCCGCCCCTTGCGGCGCATGCGGACTCCGGGCAGCACGCTGAGCGGCGGCGAGGCTTTCGGAGTGGCTGGCAGAAACCACGAGCCGATGTCCACACGGGAGCATTCAGCCCTCTGGCACGGTACACAAACTGCATGCTCGGTTAGATGGTCACACTGGAGCTGCGCTGAGAAAATGGTCAACTGTGAAAAAGCTCAGCTCATAACGTTGCACTCTGTTAGGTAACATCGGGTCCAAATTTTATTAGTTTTTATGTTTGTAAGAAATGATAGAAGAAAAAATACAACAGGTTATGTTTATGAGAAAAAAAAAAGCAGAGGAAAAGAGTTATAACTTGAGTTACTCGAAAAATAAATCCATGGAAAAATAAAAATGGACACAATATCAAACCGGACTCTGTAAAGGAGTGGACAAAATAGGAGAAATCGGCGGACACCGTTTGAAGCCAGCTAGACTAGGACATGAGGATGTGAATGAAAAGTATAGCTAGGACCGGGAGAAATTTAGTCTCTTTAATATTAGATACTGATATAGATTAAGACTTTTGGTTACGTCTCGAGAAAGCTCAATAAGCACGTATAGGTTCTGATAGAAATTCTTGTGCTATACTGCCTTCTGCCTGTTATAACACTTTATTGACATTGGTTGATTTTTTGTCAAGAATAGAACCTGTGAATCCTGATTGAGATTTTAGCTAGCAAATATACTAAATCATCAAACAGAAGTATGAACTTTTGCTTTGCAGAGGAACAGCTACCTATCATGGTAAAGTTGACATCACATCAGGTATACTAGCACTAACAAAAGATAAAATAGATCAAGCAGCAACCTTGTCGAACATAACATTATTAATATATTATATTGCAACTCATTACAAAATGTATCAAAGTAGGATAGGAGGTGCATGCTGCTACATCAAAATATAGCATTGATACTAAAACACCAAAATGAAGTTATGCAGTAGTAGCACTTTCACTACCGGAGACCGGCTCTTTGCCGAGTGCCAGGTGGTTTGCCGAGTGTTGTTTTTCGGGCACTCGGCAAAGCCGTCTTTGCCGAGTGTTTTTTTTTGACACTCGGCAAAGAGGTTTCTTGCCGAGTGTGTTTTTAACACTCGGTAAAGATGCTCTTTGCCGAGTGTTATTTTTGACACTCGCAAAGAAAAATTTCAAAGCATATTTTGAAGCAGTAAATTAATTCAAATGAAAAAGTTTTCAACTACAAAGTTGTATAACTTATCAAGATGTACAATGTTTGTTTTGGTCTTTTCTTCATATGACAAAGTGAAAGTAAATTTGTTCACAAATCTAATATATCTCTATTGTAGTTTATGAAACTACAAGAGAGATATATAAGATTTGTGAACAATGTTAGAACGACCATGTCGGATGAACAGATGATCAAACAACCAAAATAAACTTTGTAGATCTCGAAAAGTTATGAAACTTTGTAATTGACAACTTTTTGATTTGAAATCATCTTGTCATGCAAAACTATGTTTGAATTTTAAAATTTTAAAATTCAAATTTTGTAAACGACCTCTGATAGGAATACTTCCTAAGCTAAAAGTGTAGATCTCGAAAAGTTATGAAACTTTGTAGTTTACAACTTTTTTATTTGAATTCGCTTAGGGCCTCAAACATGCAATTTACACTTGGCATAAAAAACTTCTTTGCTGTAGTGTTTTTTTTGACACTCGGCAAAGAGCTTTTTTGCCGAAGTGTTTTTTTTACACTCGCAAAGAAAATTTCAATGCACATTTTGAAGCAGTAGAATTAATTCAAATGAAACAGCTTTCAACTACAAAGTTGTATAACTCATTAAGATGTACAATGTTTGTTTTGGTATTTTCTTCATACGACAAAGTGAAAATAAATTTGTTCATAAATCTAACATATCTCTCTTGTAGTTTATGAAACTACAAGAGATATATAAGATTTGTGAACAATGTTAGAACGACCATGTCGGATGAACAGATGACCAAACAACTACTAGTACAGTAACCGAGCTTTACTCCCGGTGGGGAACCCCTCTAGTCCCGGTTCCACCCGGGAGCAAGCATCCGGGACTAGTAGTCCTTTAGTCCCGTCGTCAGAACCGGACTAAGTGAGGACCTTTAGTCCCGGTAAATAACACCAACCGGGACTAAAGGTGCCTCCCGACATGCCACGATGGTCGGCTGATTTTTAGTCCCGGTTGGTAATACTAACCGGGACTAAAGGTTTTTTCTTTTTTTCTTTTCTTTTCATTTTTTGTTTTCTTTTTTCAAAATAGGTTTTCAAGTCGTATTATGCGCTGCTAATTATACATTTATACGCCGCATATAGTATGTTTCGGTCAAGCACAATGAACGTATTAAATCACACAATTCAATCATAGAAATATATATATATATATATATATATATGCATGCATGCATCATATATATATTTACATGCATGCATGCATATGTGTATTTTACATTATATTATTTCATGTGCATATATTACAAAAGATTGCATTATAGTTGTTGTGACATAACAAGTTTCTTCTCATCCTCTAGCTTGGCTTCAATGGCGTTGTTGGGTCAAGTAGAACTCGCCCTTGGAATCGATGACCTGCTCATTAAAAAATCCGCTATAGACTCTTGAATTGCTTTGATTTGGTCTTGCCAGTATGACCTTTTCCTCCAACCATCGAGTCTACAGTTTGAATTAAAGGAAAATAAATTAATATATGTACATATATATATATATAAAGACATAGTAACACAATCAATAATAATAATAAAAATGAATATATAGTGTATTTTAACGTATTTTGAGTCTCTCTGAGGGAGTTCTTTGGGAGAGCACCTTGATAAACTTGCAAACATAGTAACCACAAAGAGTTGTTCTCTGTTCTCGCCTTTTAGACACCACTTTACGAGAAAAAAGATTTGTCATCCAATCTGGTGATCCGTGAAAGCTATATGTTGAATTAATAAAGATGATGCGATTCGTGGGACTTACTTTCAAAGGGATTACATTCAAAGTGGCGCTTTGCATTTTTCCATGTGTTGCTTCTCAATAAAGGTTTTCCAAACACCGCCTAATAAAAATTTGCCACGCCATCGATATAGTTAATCATCATGTTTGTGTGTATATATAGTTGCTAGAGATCTCGAAATTACCTCTCGGATAATATCTATCATATCTTGGTAGTCTTGTTGTGGTTTTCTCATCGAGTCATAGATTATCAAGTGACTTTTCACCGATCGATGTCCATCAATATCCAAAGGATTGCTGCATGTGTTTATAGGATATAACGATAACACTCATTAATTAACTAGAATCAACATATGAGCCATTAAGGCTATGATCGACATGATTAACACTCACTTGAAGTTATAGGAAAGAGTATATCCTTCTTGTGGCGCTGGTTCACTAAGAAGTTCATGAGGTTACTCTCCGACTCGCACTTCCAATTAGTCATTGGAGTAATTGGGTCTTTGAATACTATATGGGGATCAACAAAACCAATTTCATTGCAGCCTTCCTTTCTCGAGCTCACATTGTAAATCTGCATATATATAGTACTTGTTAGGATAATTTATATGCATATACACACATAGGACATATGATAATATATATATATAGGACATATGAGCACACATAGGACATATGATAATATATATATATAGCTAATAATAAAAATATATACTTGGCCAATATGTTGTTGCTCATTTTGTTCAAGAGCTAAGCATCGACTCCGTCATCTACATCCTCTTGCATGTTATTTTTAGCACCATCATCGCCAAGAACTTGAGTGCCAAAGGTTGATCAAATTCATCATCAACTCCTCCTCATCCATATTTCTCGGTCGGCCATCTAGCTTCAAAAACAAAACCAATATATAGTACGTCAAATCTTTGCTTATTACATGCGTAAAATCTACAAACAATATGCATTATTAAATCTTGCCCTCGATCACGGGACGCAATTACACCACACTAGGGACGAACTACGCCGGTACTAGGGCGAATTAGGGCACGAGAAAGGGCGGTAGATAAGAGTGGCGGTGCTCCACTCCGCCAGTATATATGTCTGTACACATGGGTGAACGAGGGCGGCGGTGTTCACCAGATACATAGAAACGCATGGACGAAATGCATATGAATACAAATGACGATATATACGTGTCGGCGGTGGGCGGTGTGTCGATTTATTTATGACGTGAGAGGCGGGCCAAGCGGTGCGTCGATTTACGGCGACAACGACGTGAGGCGGCAGGCGGTGTCGGTGCGTGATGTTGTGATCCTATGTACCATGTGATCAACCATGTAGTCATTCATCATATGAGAAAATTCTATGTTAATAATATAAGTATAAGTCATTATGAAATGTAAGTATATGTGTCTTATTGCTCATATAACCATTACTATTTCCGAAATGATAAGAATTTATTTTCTTCTTTTACAAAGCGATCTCTCGATGCTATGATATAAAGTTTGAAGATAGTCTTCCGGAAAAATATGTAATGCTCATATTACTTTAGCAACATTAATATATTATATCTAGATATTCAAAGTTCACAAATGAAGAAACATGTGATATTTTGATAAACTAAAAAACGCTTAGTTTACAAACTGGGTATCAAAATTGAGTTCCTATTTGACCATTATATATCCTACAACAAATCCTTCAAAAAAAAACCCTACATGAATATATTTGGATAAAATTTCGTTAACAAACATTGATCTATGAAGATAGAAAAATTCTTCTATTAATGTAGCGTTGTTTCCGAATAATATATAGCGTGTTTATTAACAAACATATCTTAACAAAGAAGCGGATGGTTCGAAGCGTTGTTTCCGAATAATATATAGCGTGTTTATTATACAAGCCATGGATTTATATCGATCCAATTAATTTCTAAAGTAATTTTATTGGTGATCCTTAATTATACTTGTCATTTAGAGTTCCAAATATTCAAAACTTGCCTTAAGATATGTTTTTATTTAAAATCATTTAGAGTTCCAAATATCGGCAGTGTACCCACCGGAGGGCTCGGGCCGGGCGCGGTGGGGCAACGCGCGTGGAGGGCGTGTCGGCGCTGGAGGAGGGCGCGGTGGAGGCCACGGGCAAGCGCGGAGGTGGGGCACGGTGGAGGGCCACGGGCAACGCGCGGTGGAGGGTGGTCGGCGCGGAGGAGGGCGCGGTGGAGGCCACGGGCAAGCGCGAGGAGGGAGGCACGGCGCATGCAGGGAGGCCGCACGAGGAAGAAGACGGCGACGCCGGTGTCACGGAAGGCGAACGGACGCGGGCGAGGAAGAAGAGGGCGCGCGGTGTTCGGACGAGGAAGAAGACGAAAGGATCGATCTCGCCAGCGCTGGAGGTTATATAGCAGAGGAGAATTACTCCCGGTGCCATCCACCAACCGAGTAAAATTTTTACTCCCGTGGGGTCATACCAACCGGGAGTAAGGTTTTTACTCCCGCAGTGTTACCAACCGGGAGTAGAGACTTTTACTCCCGGTGGTAACACGCACCGAGTAAGGATTTTTTTGAGGGAAGTCATGAATCGAGAGCCCACCTTTACTCCCCGGTGGGCTTCCACCCCGGAGTAAAGGTGGCTCATAGCTTCGTTTCCCTGCTTTTAAGCAATAGTCTTGTTACATACAATAGAAATGCAATAGTTTTATTAAATACATAGTAAATTAAATAAAAGGCATAAAATTATTTTGTTAACACGTAACTCAATGACCTCTTCTGCTCCATAGCCCTTGGCGATGCTTCCTTCTCAGGCGTAGCACGGTTGTGAACATATTTCTTTAGGACTCCCATGAATCTCTCTAAGGGGGAACATGTTGTGTAGGAACACAGGACCGAGAGTGAAAATCTCCTTGACTAGGTGAACTAGGAGGTGTGTCATAATATCAAAGAAGGAAGGAGGGAACACTAACTCAAAGTCGATTTGAGACATTGAACCACATCATTCTCAGTAGTTTAGCTAGATCAGTTGGATCAATTGCCTTCTCGAGAAATTGCATTGAGGAATGCACATAGCTTTACGGTGGCTAGACGTACATTTGGAGGTAGAATTCTCTTAATGCAACCGGAAGTAATTATGTCATGAGAACGTGATACTATGGGACTTTAAGTTACGCATTTCTTCTCTCGCACATTTATAATACCCTTTATATTCGAGGAGAATCCAGATGGTACCTTGATGTTGTTTAAGCATTCAAACATGATTTCCTTCTCCTCTTTGCTTAGAGTGTAGCTAGCGTGACGTAAGTAATGGCGTCCATCATCTGCCTTCTCCGGATGTAGGTTGTCTCTTTCTCTCTCAAACAACGCAGTCCTGTCGTGCTTCAAATGTGTCCTTAGGCTTTCCATACACACCCATAAAGCCTAGCAGTTCACACAAAGATTCTTCGTCAGTGCATCACGTCGATCGAGCTACGGACCTCCGTGACTTGCCAATAGGGTAGGTCCCAAAATATGGACTTTTTTCTTCCACATGGGTGCGTGACCGGTAGCGCCTTTTCGAATAGGTTGGCTTCCATGTCCTTTTCCAAAGACGACTTTCACATCATTGACCATATCGAGTACATCCTCACCGGTTCGGTTATGAGGCTTGGTCGTGGTCTGATTTCCTTTAAAATGCTTACCTTTCTTTCTTACGGGTGATTTGCGTGAAGAAATCGACGATGGCCAAGGTACACGACCTTTCGACATTTTTTTCAAGAATACACCTCTAATATCACCGAAGCAAAGTGTGTGCATGCATTATATCCCTTGTTTGACTGTCTCCGAAAGATTACTTAGAGCAGCCAATCATTGATTGTTACGAACAACAATGCTCGCAGATCAAAGTGTTCCTGCTTGTACTCATCCCACACACGCACACCTTCTTTATTCCACAAAATGAGAAGTTCATCAATAAGTGGTCTCAGTACACATCGATGTCATTGCCAAGTTGCTTCGGGCCTTGATGAGCACAGCATCATAATGAACTTCCGCTTCATGCATAACCAAGGAGGAATGTTGTAGATACTTAGAGTAACAGTGCCAAGTGCTATGACTACGCTTCGCTTCTCCAAAAGGATTGATACCATCTGTATTTAAAGCAAACCTTAAGTTTCTTGCGCCATTTGCAAACTCCGGAATTCTCTCGTCGATTGCTCTCCACCGGGACCCATCAAGTGAGGTGTCTCAACATATTGTCTACCTTACGGTCTTCTTTGTGCCATCGTAACAATTTTGCATGTTCTTTGTTTCTAACAGACGCTTCAAGCGTGGTATTATAGGAGCATACCACATAACCTTGGCAGATTTTCTTACGTGGACGTTCGCCCTCAACATCACCAGGGTCATCTCACCGATCTTATATCATGACGCATGGCATACCGGCATGCATCCAATTTCTCGTACTCTTTGCCACGGTATAGGATGCAATCATTAGGACATGCATGTATCTTCTCTATTTCTAGCCCCATAGGATGTATAACTTGTTTTGCTTTCGAGGTAGTGGCGGGCAATTCATTGTACTTCTAAGCATCTTCTTTTGGATTTTTAGTAACTCTCCAAATCCCTTGTCGATATACCATTCATTTTTGCCTTCCATTGCAGCAATTTAGTGTGGTTCCCAACTTTTTCCGCCTCGCATCACAAGTTGGGTACAACAATTTCTTGTGATCTTCTAGCATCCGCCGAACTTGATCTTCTCCTTTTCACTTTCACATTCTCTTTGTGCATCACGAATGACCTCGACAAAGATCATCACCAAATTTCATCTTCTGCGACTACCTCTTCTTCACTTCTCCCATTGCAAGTATCATTGAAGCACGCACCATCGTGAATAATATCATTGTCGTTCCCATTGTTCTTCTTCATCTTCTTCCATTACAACACCGGTTTCTCCGTGCTTTGTCCAACAAATATAGTTTGGCATGAAACCCGACTTGAACAAGTGTGAATGAAGAGTCCTTGAGCAAGGATATTCCACCGTATTCTTACATATGGCACATGGGCAAAGACATGAAACCGTCGCTGTTTGTTTGTCTCAACCGCACGTAATAAAGAATGCACGTCAATGAACTCTTGTGAGCGGCGATCAGCATTATACATCCAATGACGGCTCATCTCGCATTACATGACATAAATATCATATTAAAACCTAGATCATAATTAATTATTTATACAACATGCGTACCACAAAAGATACAAATTTATGAAAGCATCGCTACAATGTAGACAATCCCAACTACCACTAAAAGAACTAAAGCTAAAATACATTTCAGAGCACAAGGATTTCATGACCAATCTCAACTAAAATGACAGATCCCCGATTGTGCAACATCTTTGGGCTTCTTCGGCCGGATCACCGCCTCATTAGCCAGATTCGCTCACAGTGCAAGATATTTTTGCACGAAGTTCAACATACTCTTCCTCCCAAGAGAAGCCCTCAACATCGCCCACCGCCATCCCAATCAAATTAAAACAAAAATTAGAACTTTAATCACAACCATCATGAAAATAGGTATAAACTAACCATAATCATTAAATACGATAAAATAACTCACATTGCGATCCTGACACTTGTAGAAGATACGATCCTTGTTGGGACCCTCCTTCTTCACTCGGTACTCCATCACAATCTTCATCTCATCACGACACTTGCCGCATGGAATGAGAGGAAGGCCCGCCTAAGTCGCTTTGAAACCCATGAGAGGCCGAGGACCCGGAAGCGCTTGCCATCTACTCTCTATACTCATTTTTTATACACTATAAATTTCTTCTTTTATAAACAAATAAAATTAACAAACTATAAAATTATCTAGATCTCTAAACAATGATATTTTTAATGGTCATTGTGTTCTCGCTTTTTTATCATGCAAGGTAAGTAATTCATATGATATTTTCAAGAAATTAATGTAAGAATGGGAATGTACACACATAATGACTACTACTACGACGATATCGGGACGTGTGAATAATAATTATCCATACTAGTTGACCTTGTTACATGATCATCTCGGCGAGCATTTCTCCACCGGACGGCGGCACCGCATTTCTGGCCACGGAAGAGCTCCAATTCCCACGAGGAAGGGAACACGGTCTTCCACGACCGCTGCCGCTTCTCCTCGAGAATCAAAGCTCCTCCTTGACGTCTGCTATCGCTGGCAGAGAACGTGTCGCCGAGATGAACACGGTCCGCAAGTTCAACTAGTATGGATTTTCTATAATTTTCTAACTATTTTCTAAGTTTATATTTATATATATACTACGCTTTGGGTACGGTGATTGATGTATCATCGCGACGATATCGACATGTGAATAAATAACCATCCGTATTAGTTGACTTGCTTACGTGATCATCTCGGCGAGCATTTTCTCCACAGGACGGCACTCAGATTTGACCACACGGAAGAGCTCCAATTCTACGAGGAAGGAACACGGTCTTCCACGACCATTGCCGCTCTCCTCAGAGAATCAAAGCTCCTCCTTGACGTCCGTTATCGCTTTCGGCAGAGAACGTGTTTCGCCGAGATGAACACGGTCCGCAAGTTCAACTAGCTACTTTAACCTTATTTCATGTAAATATGCAAGCTTGAAGTGATTTTGAGCTCAAATTGCTTACAAATGAAAAAAACCAAAATAAAGAACCATATATATATATAGTGAACAAAATGAGATAAGACAATGGTGAAAAATGAGAGTATGAGATTGGTAACCTTTACAACCAAGAATCGACGGAGGAATCGAAGAAATCGATGGAGGAATCGAATAATGGATGGAGGAACAATGGAGGAAGGGAGGAAGCAAGAACACTACTGCAGTGAGCTTCAAAATGTGCCGAGCTCGGGCTCGGGAGGAAGGAGGAGACGGCCGATTTATAAGGGAGAACATTTAGTCCCGGTTGGTGGATCCAACCGGGACTAAAGGTAACTTTCAACCCCGGCGCAGCCACGCCCGGAGTAGACCTTTACTCCCGGTTGGAGCCACCAACCGGGAGTAAAGTATACTATTTAGTCTCAGTGGCTCCAACCGGGACTAAAGGTCCCTGCCACCTCTGTCTCGCGCAGTAGCCGTTAGGGCAGGGATTTTAGTCCCGGTTGGAGCCACCAACCGGGACTAAAGGTATCTCTAGTCCCGGGCGCAAAAAATTCCGGGACTAGAGCCCATTTTAGCCGAGGATCAAAGGTCTGTTCTCTACTAGTGAACCAAAATAAACTTTGTAGATCTCGAAAAGTTATGAAACTTTGTAATTGGCAACTTTTTGATTTGAAAACACCTTGTCATGCAAAACTGCATTTGAATGTTTCATGCCTCTTGCAGTTTCCAATCGACTTGGAACAATATGACCGAAGAGAGCAAGCAGAAAAGTGGCCTGGTGATAAGGACCAATAGGCAGGGAATCGCTAGGCTAATTTTATCGAGGTTGATTACTACAATGTACTTAGCATATCAAAGTCAATCTTTTCACAAGAATTATTCTCTCTAGTTCTGTACAGAAGCACTGTTTGGCATTCAGATTTTCTACAGGATGAGTCTGACATTATTTTGAACTGAAATATTCCAGAGAAACGATCTCTAGTTGATTCAGTTTATACGTTTTGCGTTATTTTGGCATTCTGATTTCCCGTCTGATTCAGTTTATACATTTTGCATCATTGCATCTTAGAGGAATGATCTGAAGATGGGTAAGGGGAAGATTGCTGCAGTGCAGGTGAGACCTTTGCTTCACTAAACCATGATATAATATCTTATTCTTCTGTAACTATAGCAATAGTTCCTGCAGTTAACTGTGTTGGTAATAGAGTACTGTCTTCTGTGATGACTTAACTTGCAATAGTTTCCTTCCTAAGGATTGACGTACTTGCTCCATTGACGTACTTGTTTGTATTTTATATATTATCATTTTCTCACAAGCTAGTTTGTTTATTTGCTCATATTTTCCATGGCAGATAGCAGAATCCAATGACATGAATATCTTCTTCCTGAGCACAAGGGCTGGTAGTTTTACTTGTAGTATGTTAGAGGGACATGTAATGGCTTTTGATATTACTTCATGTATATAATTAGAAATTCACTACTACATAGACTTTGATGTGTGAGTTCCAGTAGAAAATTGGGTTTTTCTTCTCTCTTTTGTTTTCAAAATCGTTATCGCAGACGCAGCGTGTTGGCTAAGCGCCGTCTGTGGTAAGATGTCCTACAGACGCGTGTTTGGCTATGCGCGCTTGTGACAAGGGATCATAACAGACACTTGTTTACTGTACACATCTGTGATGACTCCTATTACAGACGCCGTGTACCCTTATCATAGACGTGTTTCGATAGCCTTTTTCTTTGCCGTTTTTGCCGCGGCGATCTTCCAGCTCCGCAGGCAGTGGAAGTCTGAAAGAACAAGGCAACCGATTTGGTCTTTGATGTACTCTTATATTGTAGAGGTCGTTTTGTGTCTTTTTGTCCATCCTTTGTAACAGCCTTTGTTTTTCTTTAGATATATTAGATATGAAACATTCTTTTCAGTGCTTTTATATAGAAAAAAGCTCACTGCCACTTCCGTTAGTTACCGAATGGCACACAAGGAATTGCCTAATAAAAAAAAAATGATACACTTGTATTGAATATTTTGGCTTCTAAGAAAACAATGTTGCTATGGTAATCAAGTCCTTAACGAGATAATCTTGCTGCTTCAAGTCCACGTTTCCAAATAACACACGCAGCTCTTGGAGAAGAGGGCAAGTGCTAGCCAGATATCGAAAGTCATCGCCTACCATAAGCTCCTTGTGCGACTTGAGGATCTTTTGAAGCACGCCTCCTTGGATGACGGCAACTGTGCTTGCTCCGCGAGCACGAGCGTAGTCACCACTACACTCCTGTCGACAAAGCTGCAGAGAACATACTCGCAGATGGACTTTTAGCCTGTCGACGCCATACCGGTCAGCTGCCACGAGCAGATGCTGAGCCATCACGTCCTGTCGCCGCCGTCGATGTCGTCCGGCAACGAGTCGGTGTAGATGAAGTGGAGCAGGGCCCTGAACACGCTCGCCTCGACGTCACGGATGTTCAAACTCGTCGCGCCGCTCTCCTTGTGTGGCCCGCCGAAGAACACGGCCCTGAACACCGGAGACAGCGCGGCGAGCACGCCCGGTGCGCCGAGAACGCCTCCCCGCCCACCTCAAGCGTCACGTCCGCCCCGTCCCCGCTAGCGAGGAGGTCGCCGAGATGCCGGTGCAGGTCTGGCAACGGTGGTGCAGCCGCTGACAGTCGTCCACAGTCCTCTTCAACAACTGTAACGTCGCACCTTAAACTGAATTAGTCGTCTTTCACGTAGGACGACCGAATTCCTTCCTCTCCTGAACCGTGCGAAGCGCCACGACTGACCTGTTCTCGAGAAGGTCCACACGCCACCGCATGTTGCGGCGATAGATGGCACTGGATCTCCGGCCTCGTCGAGCAGACTGAACTTGGCCCGTACCATGACGTCCTTCTGCCGGCACGACGTTCAAGACGTAGGGCGAAAGAGATGCAGTCGGCGGTGTCCTCGGTGAGGCCGTCGGGGAAGTACGTGATGCACCAGGTGTGCCCTCCGACGACGAACGGGCATGATTTCACAGCGTCTGGCGACGCCTAGTAGACCTTTGATTTGGGAGTAGCCCTTGACCTTGAGCGCGTGCCAGCCAGTCGCTGTCTTGGTGAACATGGTCGACGACGCTGCCGTCCGTCCTCGCCGCGTATCGAAAAGCGGACTCCCACGACCTTTGTAATTGACAACTTTTTGATTTGAAATCATCTTGTCATGCAAAACTATGTTTGAATTTTAAAATTTTAAAATTCAAATTTTGTAAACGACCTCGATAGGAATACTTCCTAAGCTAAAAGTGTAGATCTCGAAAAGTTATGAAACTTTGTAGTTTACAACTTTTTTATTTGAATTCGCTTAGGGCCTCAAACATGCAATTTACACTTGGTAAAACTTTTTGCCGTAGTGTTTTTTTTGACACTCGGCAAAGAAGTTTTTTGCCGAAAGTGTTTTTTGACACTCGCAAAGAAAATTTCAATGCACATTTTGAAATAAAGAAATTAATTCAAATGAAATAAGCTAACTACAAAGTTGTATAACTCATTAAGATGTACAATGTTTGTTTTGGTATTTTCTTCATACATACAAGTGAAAATAAATTTGTTCATAATCTAATATATCTCTTTGTAGTTTATGAAACTACAAGAGATATATAAGATTTGTGAACAATGTTAGAACGACCATGTCGGATGAATGATGACCAAACAACCAAAATAAACTTTGTAGATCTCAAAAGTTATGAAACTTTGTAATTGGCAACTTTTTGATTTGAAAACACCTTGTCATGCAAAAAACTGATTTGAATTTCAAAATTTTAAAATTCAACTTTTCAAACGACCTCGATGAAAAAAACAACCAAAATAAACTCAGAGATTGAAAAGTTATGAAACATTGTAGTTGACAACTTTTTGATTTGAAAACATCTTGTCATGCAAAATTATGCTTTGAATTTCAAAATTTTAAAATTCAAATTTTGTAAACGACCTCGGATGGAAAAAACTTCCTAAACTAAAATGTAGATCTCGAAAAGTTATGAAACTTTGTAGTTTATAACTTTTTTATTTGAATTAGTTTAGGGCCTCAAACATGTAATTTACACTCAGTTTAGTATAATATATTGGGAACTAAAATGTAATGCATACACAAGTGAGAGGTGTGATGTAAGTGGTAGAGGAGGCATGTGCACGTACCGGAGATCTCGGTTTGAATCATGGTCGGCCACGAGCCATGAAATTCACGCGAAAATGTCGATATGGTGGGCGCACGGTGGGGGGCTTCCATCGATAAATAAAAATTTCCATTTTTTGGTAAAATTCCCATTTTTTTCGGTTTTTTTCGGTTTCAACTTTGCCGAAAAGTGTCTCGGCACTCGGCAAAGGCTTTGTCGAGTGTCCGATTAAAGACACTCGCAAAGACGCTTTTGCCGACGGTTTATTTGCCGAGTGTTCTTTGCCGAGTGCAAATTAGGCTTTGCCCCTCGCACTCGCAAAGACACTCTTTGATTCCCGTAGTGTTTGAGGGTGCGCTTGGTTGGTCTTTGGCTTTTGCTTTTGACCCCAAAAGCCAAAAACCCAACTAAATGGGCTGCTTTTGGAGGCTGTTTTTCGTAAGCCGCGGCTTCTTCAGAGTACATTTTTTAAAAGCTGGGTTTGATCTTGTTTTTACCTTTTGACTTTCGTTTTTCAAATTGGTGGAATAAAAACTCTTCCATAGTTGTTTCAAGAGAGATAAAGATAGAATGTATATTTTATACTTGTTTAACCAAACAACTTTTAGCTTTTCTACAAATTACGACCACAGCAGCTCACAAAGACACAGCTCACAGCCCATAGAAGCTTTTTTGTTACCGACATAGCTCAACCAAAACACCCTTAATATAGTAGAGATAGCAGCCGCCTTTGCTCCATTCAGATTGAAGGCGCCATCAAGGTATTCAGGGACCGACCCTGGCGAAGTTGTCCGTGAGGAACTTCTTGCACGCCTCCCTGAGCCTACGGCAGCCATGTTTGTCTGCAAGGTCCAGTGTAGTGATGGCCGTACGTGCATCGTTTATGTAGCTGCAGAGCATGTCGGCGCAGATCAACTTCAGCCTCTCCATTGCATACCGATCTGCCATGACAAGCAGACCCTGAGCCATCACGATCTTGTCCTCCTCGTGCACCTCAAGAAGAGCGTCGGTGTAGATGAAATGGAGCAGGGCCTTGAACACCTCGGCTCCATGTCGTCGATCTGCACACGAGCCCTTCCCTGCTTGTCCAAAGAACTCGGCCGTGGACTGGGAGGCGAGAATGCACTTGTGCGCCGAGAACAGATCGCCGCCAACCTCAAATTCCACTTCAGTTCCCACCTGGTTTGCTAGGAGGTGGCCGAGGTGCAGGTGCTGGTTTGGCGGCCGCATTGAGTGATCTCCTTGACGACAGTGACATCACACTTGACATGGAAACTGTCCCCAAGAAGAGGCTCCGTCTCCACATTAAGAGGGAAATAACAGCGGCATCTATCATTTGCATATGTGAAGGCATAGCAAAATTGGACCGACGATATTATCTCTCGAGCAGGGTCAACTCGAATCGCACCTTCAGTACTTGATCTACATCTCCATCGTTATGGAGGAAGACGGTAGGCAGCCGGTGTCGTCATCCTCTTTTTCGCGGCTTGGGTAGAATTCGATGTCCCAGCGGCGCCTCCGACGACGAACCATTCGGATTCAACGGAGTCGCCGGGGCGGAACATCTTCTTGGTTTTGAGTACCTGTCGATCGTCAGGACGTGCGACCCGGAAGAGATTCTCCTGCGGTGCTACTGCTGGCGCTGGCGGATGTTGGGGAGGCTGCCACGTGGGCAGATGGGCCTGGTAGTCCTCAACTTGTATGGACGCAGTAAAGTAGGTTAGTTTGCGATCAGTAAAAGCATGAACAGAAACTTCGCAATCTACCCCTAATAATAATAAAAGGCAAAATTTCTGGTTATTTTTTTTTCGTCCAGCCCATTCTAATCTAACCCAACAGTTGGCCCACCTTCGTTTCCGCTCGCCTCAGCCCAAGTTGTCGCACTCGCACATGCTCCCGTCCGGGCCGTTCCGTCGTTCTTCCTCTTACTCGAAAAAAAGAAAAAGAAAAATCGTTCGTCTTCCATTCGTTGCCCGCCCCGCAGCTGCGGCGGCGTTGTCGGGGATGGCAGTGATGACGGCGTGAGGAGCGGCGAGGTAGTCCAGCAGCTCGGCGTTCCTGGTCCCCTGGAGCGCGGCGGCTCAGGCGGAGGTGCGGCTGAGGTCGACGACGAACTCGGCGAGGACGCGGTTTGCGACGCCGAGGTGAGCCTCAGCCCGACCAGACCTTGAGACGAGCGAGAGCTGCATGAGCCGACGCATCCCTCGCCACCGCGCCTGCGCCGGTCGCCGCGGGCGTGGTATGGGGTTGGGGCACGCCGCGCAGCCCGCCGCCGCTCAGATCGGGGAATCCTGTCGTTCGATGCGCCGCCTCCTCCCGTTGCCCTCCGGGATGCGTTCTTCCAAGAAGCCGGTGCCGCCGTGTTAGCCGAGCGAGTTCAAATCGGGATCGGAATTTGGAATCGAATCGAAGGTGACTTAAGCTCCTATCAGAAAAATAAAATCCAGGGTATGTTCGACATGAACTCCGACACGAATTCCTTCCACTTTGTTTCCTAATAAATATAGAGAAGGCGGGTCAGGTCACATGCGGCCTGTGCCTGCGGCGGAGGTGATGGACGCCATTGCGGCTGCGCTGCTGTCGGACCCGTACGAACAACTGAATGGCGCGCAAGATCATGGCCATGGCCATGGCGGATGGGGCCTCACGCCCGAGCTTGAGTCCACATGGCTATGGCAGACAGTGATCGCCTGCCGACGAGCTTCGCTGACATGGCTGCCAAGCTCGAGGTGCCTCTCCATGGCGCTGACATGTAATTCCGCACCGAACTCGATGACAACGTGAGAGTTTACCACCTCGCGTCACCTCACCTGGCTGCTTGCTGCTCTAAATTTTGTTGGTTTCGGCGGTGTCTTGCTTGACTGATGAACCAGTTGATTTCGCTGCGATTCTGGTGTTGGCGAAGGCTGTTGGTCAAGGAGCACGACTAGCAAAAAGCATTTGTTGTATAATTACTAAAATCATGTTTCCGTTGGTTGGCAGGGCGCGTGCGGATCACCAGTCGGTGTTCGTGGGTGCCACGCTAACAACCGTGTAACAATTTGTTCTCCCTCAGGGTCATGCGCAGATGTACAAGAAGCTGGCCGGGGACCTGCTAAGGTGATTGCTTTTGTGATCTATAATCAAGATCAGTGTACCTCACTGGAAACTCACATTAGTTGTTCCATTTTGTTTCTTTGAATTGAATATGCATTTGGAAACCTTCAAGCAGCATATGATGCAGTCGCTAGGCTATGATAATTCCCAAGTGAGTCACCCTCCGATCCCTGAATTTTTCTGTTGGTTTGTGCAAAGCAGTAAGGCAAAAAATCATTGTTGACCTTAACAGATGCAGGAAACGATAGACATAAGAACCTGTGAGCAATAGGGTAAAAGCAACTTCGTGGAAAGGTACCGCCCCTTGCACAATGTCTCATGACTCTCATCTACTTGTGGTGGCATCCTGTTACAACTATGTGTCACATGAGATGATACCGCCTCTGCATCATTTCTGTAGATGGACTAGAGAACAGCAATCCTGTATCTATTTGTTTTTTAATGTCTTGCAGTATCCTAGATGGCAACAATGATTGCAGATACCATTAAGACCTAACTTCTGTTAAAGTTTCGTGATTTTTGCGAGGGATGTATATGCTCATTTGAATATTACTATTGTATTTGTCAACATTCTGAAACTGCAGTTGGTGCAGTGTTGTTAGGGCTTGCAGAATATGTTCTTCAGGTGGTTTATGCCAGTTAATAAAGCGATCACCTTCATGATTGGTGGCATTCTGGGTTGGATTGCTTGCAACTGTTGGCCCACGGGATCACTGGCCTCGACGACAGTGAACTAGTCTCCGCACCACTCAGTCTCGCATCACAGTCTCTCGTGATCACTAGTCTCCTAGACTAGACCACTAGTCTCCTGTGATCGCACCACACTAGTCTCCCGCACTGAGACCACTAGTCTCCAGAGCACTAGTCTCCTGCATCAATATACCGGGTTGTGTCCATACACACAATACCACGGATCGAGCTAGAAGAAGAAGGAGAATAGCAAGCACGCACAATACAAGACAACAACGCTGGCCGAGATCCTCGTCTGTGGTGATGGCAAATCGAGCTCTTTTACCGAGTTGCCTTGGTGCCCTATTTATACAACTCTATTTATCTAACTAAAGTACAGCGCATATGCTGTAATAAAGAATTAGATAAGCATACAGTATCGACATCACTGCCATCCATCGATGACAGCCATAAAGGTCGCAGTGAGCTATGCGGCGCTCGCACTTCACAAAGCTAACCAATCAGACATCAGAGGGGCAAAGTCGGCGCCGCTTCCTTCCTTCGCTTGTGTTTCACACAAGGTGGCGTAGATTAGCTAACAATCTTTCCCCTAATCCTACTACTAACCTTGCACCCTCCATGCCGATCATCTCCTTCACCTTCGCGAGTCAAGTCGTCCGAGCTGCTTGGTGAGGACGCCCGCAAGTTGCCGTACCAGTTTCATAAACTCGATGACGACCGCCTCCATCATCAACATGTCCCGGAGAAGCGGAACTTCACGCCAATGTGTTTACTCCGGCCGCAGTAACCGGATTCTTCGCGAGGACGATGGCGGCTGGTTGTCCACCATCGCTGCTGTGGGTGAGCTTCCACGCCGTTAGCTTCGCCCAGCAATTGCGAAGCACACATCAACTTGGCACGCCGCTGCGGGTCCGCCGCCACGTGATTTCGGCCGACGAGATAGCGCCACCACCTTTTGTTTTAGCGATACCATGAAATTGGGGTCGACCCGAGGAAGACGAGTGCTACCAGAGGTGCTCCGGCCGTCCGTCCGATGTCCCCCGCCATGTCCGCATCGCGTCAATACCGTGAGTCGCAGCCTACTTCCGGTCTTTGGGAAGATGATTCCATAATTCACCGCCCCTTTGATGTAGCGTAGTAGCCGTTTACCGAGCCCAAAGGATCCTCTCTGGATCCTCCATGAAGCGACTAACGAGCCTTTACGGGCGAACGCAATGTCCGCCATGTGGGACTAGGTAGCGCAGATCACCGACGATGCTCCGGGTAGAGTGTTGCATCTACTTTCGCCATGTGTCGTCTTCATCGCCTTCACCGCCTCCATCGGAGTCACGCATGGCTTGCACTCCACCATGCCGCCTCCCTTCCAACAGCTTGAGGCATACGCGCTGCCTTCGCGCGTGAGTTCCTCCTTCTTCTTTCACCTCGATGCCGAGGTAGTAGGAGAGAGCCCAGATCGCCTATTCGTGAAACAAGCTGCCATCTCTCGCCAGTTATTGATATCTTCCGCGGCGTGCGCCGGTGACGCCCATTGTCATCCACATACACACCGACCACGAGTTCTTCCTTCCCCGCCGTCGATGTAGAGCGCGTGTTTCGCGTTAAACCTTCCAAACCCAAGCTCGCCAAAGGTGGTGTCAAGCTTGGCGCTCCATGCTCGAGGGGCTTGCTCACCAGAGAGCGCGAGCAATGAGCACCTCGCACCTTATGCCTCCTTGACAACAACTCCCGGAGGTTGCCCGACGAAGACCGCTTTCCACCACCGCTGAGGAAGGCCGATTTAACGCCCGCGATGGACGCTGCCACCTTTTGGTTGCCGCCAAAGCAAGTAGCAAACGGATCGACTCCCATGCGCCCCTCGCGCAAAGACCTCGAAGTCGATGTTCTCGCTACCGATTAAAGCCTCAAGACGAGGCGCGGTTTTGTACTTGACAATGGCGCCGAAGCTCATCCTTTTTGACTTTGTACACCCACTTCAGCTCGATCGGACGGCATCCTCGGGTGGATCGACGAGCGCCAAGTCTCTCGCTTTCTCGACGCCTTCATCTCCTCCAAAGATTGCCCGTCGCCAGCTTCCATCGCTACCGGGCTAGCGCGAACGTGGTGGTTCCTCTCTCTGACCGACGTAGTAGCAACTCGCCGCTGAGCAGCTTAAATTCACCGCCAGACTTGAGGGATTCGTGTCACCGACGATGTCGCCTCGCAATCATGCGGGAACCTCAACTCCTCACCTTCGTGGTAGGCGCCCACGAACTCAAGGATGTCACTTGGAGGTGAGGCGAACTCGATCGGGGTGATGGAGTTCTTCTTCACGGAGTGCCTCGTGATAGCACCTAAAGTGCTCGGCATCGCTTCGATCGTCATTATAACTCCCTGCAGTTGTTCACCACACCGAGGAGTACTGTAGCTTCGGCCTTTGGAGTGGTCGGAACCACACAGATGTCTTGGCCCCACCACGGAGTGCTCGGCACTGTCCCCGGCGGTCGCCACCACCGCAGTAACCTCCTGCTCCACTCTTGGCATGCTCAAGATTCCTCCGGTGCTCGACACTCTCCCGGAGTGCTCTGATCCCTCCTAAAGTGCTCGGCATCGCCTCGCCTAAGTGCTCGACTCACCACGAGTGCTTGACGCCTTCCTGGAGTGCGTGGCACCTGTTCCGCAGCCGCCTCACCGCCATGGATGACCAAGTGCTCGACGACGAAGGTGTTGGTGAAGCCCGCCTCCTCTTCTGCGCGGCTCGACTGCATCAATCCTAAGCCGCCTCCTCGCTGAACACAACGCCAACGCGAGATAGTCACCTTGTCTCCACAGGTCATAGAGCCGGACGCTTTGGTACTCTCCACAGAGCCCAGAACACCATGGTGTGTTCCTCGCCCTCCGGGCTTGCAGAGGTTTGGCTTTAGTCTTCCGACGCCGGCCGATGCAACCAATGTCCGGAGGAATGACACGCTCGGCTTGGTCCTCGCATCAAGCTTCGAACGGCGCCTTTGCCTGCTAGGGCTTTGGTTGAGCACGCTGAGGATGAACACGCCGGGTCACCGCCTTCCCTGCGTAACTTTGCCGCATCCTTTGGCCTTCATCATGGATCGGGCCATGCCGACCACCGTTTGGTTCCGCCGCCCACCACGCCATTCTCGTTGGTGGCGGAAAGTACGGCACGGGCGTGATGTTGCCCCACACCTTGATCCGCCAAGCAGACATAGCAAACTCCACCGGTGAATTCGCCACCCCGACCAGTCCTCGCACATGGAGCTTCTTTGCCGCTTCTCGCCCGCGCGCTGCCTTGAACTTCTTGATCGCCATCGCCGCTTCGCTCTTGTTTCAGGGAGTTGCGTTTGCACATGTAGCGCATTTCAGAATCATCCACGAGTAGGAGGAAGGACCGCCACCACCGCATGTAGCAAAGCGTGATCGCCCGCGAGGTCGCCGTGAATCAGCTCGAGCTTCCTTCGCACGATACTTGGCCGCCTTTTGGGAAAGGTAGCCTCTTCGCTTCCCCGCCAGCAAACACCACACACCATCGCTTCCATGTTTGATGTGGGTAGCCTCTCGACCATCTTCCCCACCACCGCTGCCGGTTTAGATGTCCGGAGCCGCATGCCACATCCACGCTGCTCGGAGTGCTCTGCTGCCGCCAGTAAACCGGCCGGGTTTACCTTCAGCGTCGAAAGTAGTACAACCGTTCAGGGATCTTTCACTTTGGCGAGAAGTCGCTGCCCCGGTCTCTCGATCATCGTAACGCCGCCCCTGATCGTAACTCGCCACCACGCCATCCAAATTGACCAATGCCGATGATGTTGAACGCACCACGGGATGTAGTATACATCCGTTAGCGCGGTGCTCCCTATTCTCCGCATTCGAAGATGATGGTGCCGCCTTTGAATAGCCATCCTTGAGCCAATTACCAAACTTCACCGCATTCGGAATATCACCACGAGCTCGAGAAGGAGTCCTTGAGCCCGCCATGTGGTTACCGCACCAGAGTCCGTGATACCATCGCCGTTCCCCGGGTCGACGCCCACATGCCCAAGATGGACTTGGGCACGTGGTTCGCCGAGGTTGACGGTCCTCGTGGCCTTGCTAGATCCTTCCACCGTCAGCCGCCTTCCCCCTCTCCATGGCCTCGACGCCGCAGCAAAGGTACGTAACGCCGCCATAAGGATAGTGGCCTCATCTCATCATCGGCCGCCGCCAGTGAGCTCGAGCCTTCTTTTCCTTCTTAGGATTTGGGCACTCCCTGCGCTCAATGCCCCATCTTCCCGCAACACCGACAGCGCGTTGAGTCGATTTGCTTTCCTCCGAAGAAGCCCCGCCACGATGTTTGCCGCTGCCACCACTGATCGAGGAGGCTGCCTTCTGGAGTTTCGCCGAGCAGCCCACTCTCTTCCGCTGCCAGGAGTTTCCTTGCTGTCCTTCGTTGTTGTCGCCGCCTCAGCGTCATTCACCACCCGCATGGCCTCGCCACATCCTCGATGGTGAGGGTGGATAAGTCCAGATCGCCTCTATAGAGAGAGCGATCTGGATGTACTTTGGTGTCGCATGGAGTGGAGGAATTTGGAGACCGCCTTCCTCTTCATCGATGGTGACGCCATGGTTCTTCAGCCTGCCGATGAGCGCCCGCAGCGGAGGGAAAAGTCCTCCACCATTTCACCATCCTTGAACTTGAGGTTTGTATACCGCGCGTAAGTCGGGCTGTCGCTTTTCTTTGCGCTGGGTCGGAACCGACGCCAAGATTGCCGCAATGGCCTCCCACGCCCTTAGTCGAGCTTCTTTCGTCCCCAACGGTTCCTTGTACTCCGCCGACAGACAAAGAGCCAGGATAGCCTCCAACGCCGACATGTCGCTTCTTCCACGCTCGGTGCGCTTTTGTCAACAGCATTCCAGAGCCGCTGGCTCGAAGCTTGACCTTCATGGTCACCACCTCACCTCCATAGTTAGGCGTAGCCGCCGCTTGTGGCCGCTGACCTCCCGCATCGCGGCGGACAACTACCTCCGAGTAGTGGCTGGGCAGCTATGACAAAGTGCTAACGCCATCGCCTAACTCCAAACCATCTGTCATCGCCATCGGCTAGAATGATCGGACGGCGCTTGCACGGCTCGATACCACTTGTTGGCCCATCGGGATCACCGCCCTCGACGATAGTGAACTAGTTCCTGCACTACTAGTCTCATGCACCACTAGTCTCCTGCACTACTCAGTCTCCCACCGCACTGTCACCAGTCTCCTCTCCTGCAGACCACTAGTCTCCCTGCACTGCACCACTAGTCTTCTGTAACCACTAGTCTCCCTGCACCACTATACACCGGCCAGTCCGCACTTCCACACACTACGGATCGAGCTAGAAGAAGAAGGGAGAACAGAGCGAGCACGACAATACAAGATAACAACGCTACGAGGCCCTGTCAGGTGATGGCAAATCTGAGCTCTCTTTACCGAGCTGCCTTTGGTGCCCTATTTATACAACTCTATCTATCTAACTAAAGTACAAATGACATGTGTAGAACAAAGAATTCAGATAAGCATACATGGCTGACTCCTCACACCACATAACGACATGTTTCACAAGCACCTTAGCGCAGGAGCTATGCGGGCGCTCTGCATCACAGCTGCAACTATATTACAGTAGGGGCAAAAGTCAGCGCTTTCCTCTCATTGTGTTTCACATAAGGTGGCAGTAGATTAGCTTAGCAGCAACATCTTGTGCTTGCCATTGATCATGGCCTTTTGCTCAGCAGGTTCAGTTTCATCTGGTAGGTTCATGTTTCTATCTCTTCAGCCTTCATATATGCACAACAGAAATGTGCAATGGCCTATACTGAAAAACACAGGAAACATTGAAATCTGCTACTGATCATTGTCCCAGTTGTATGCGACAAAGACGGAACTTGTTTTGGGAATATTTGCTGCCCATGCAGTCTCCTACCTGTCACTGTCCATGGCTGTAAAGGGTTCCTTTTTGTCTCAACCAAGGGCTCTACCTTCACCTATCTTATTTTGTTTCTCGATATGGAGGAAAGGTGTGTTGCCCCTGTCCACCAAGTTCGACCTAATATTATTTACCCGGGTTGATGTATCCATATATAGTAGATGCAATGCCTGAATGCTAAATTGATTTGGGGTGTGGTATCAATATGCACTTTAGGGGTGTTATTATGGCTTGAAATTGCTTCAATTCCAATTTGCAGACGTTCAACTGGTAGTCTGTTATAATGCTTGGTAAACATGTGGTGGCGTAAGAATTTGTTGCTGCAGACACCACGGGATTGAAAATGTGTAGGGCGTGAGAACAACATCCTCGATTGTTGCCAAGAATCAAAACAGTGCTTTTGCTGATCGGTAGCGACGACATCCCAAAGACAATTCATATAGGTTGAAGCTATTAAGATTAGTAGAACTTTGGTGGCCCCTCAAACCTTGTGTGTACTGAAACATTAACAGCATTCTGGACATGAGCAAGAGGAAATGCTTCCTTTAGCCTCGTCACCGCTTATTTGTGTTTTCTAGTAAGCATTTGTCTAAGTGTTTTTAATCAATTATTGATATCACCACTATGACGTTAGAAAAGACTGCAAGTATTTAATTGGTCATAGAGATCCATTCTTTGATAACAGTATTTTGTTACTTGTAGGTGGTCGGGGTCATAACTCTGCCATCAATAAGTTTGGCAACAACAAGTCGGTGAAGAGGGAGATTGGAGAAGCTCCAAGTGAAAGGGGACGTGCTTGCCAATGCTTCCGATGAGATTGCTTTAAATCTTTTCCGTTGTTCTGGTGTGCACCGGTCGAACTCTATCACTTAGGATTGGTCATGACTGAAATGTATCGCGACAAAAAGATATACATTTTTTCTCCTGCTGTAAATGCACGGCATTTTGCTATAGTGAAAAATAAACCGAGGATCGATCGGGCAAGCAAGTATATGTATAGTATGTACCGTGCACCGTGAAGTGCTCCCCGCCGACTTGGAACGTCAGATCCCCAGGCATTCCGGTAGCAACAAGGTCAATGAGAGGTCGATGCAGGTCCGGCGGTGGCACAGCAGAAACATCCTGGCAATGAACACGTCACATCTGATCTGGAAACAGTCGTCCTTGAGGAGCGACTCCAGTTTCGCCCTTTTTCCATGAGATGATCACCTCATCCCCTTGAAGTCTCTGCGTTGTAGGTGTGCATGTATGCGACTATTTGATAATCTCTAGGTCTCCAACATCATCATCCTTCAGAATGCAGAAGGAACATTTTACCATGACTTCTGTTCTCATGAACAGAGAGGCAGTGGGAAGAGGAACCAAATACCACTTTAGTCCACTTTTTAGTTCATGGACTAAAGTGGATTAAAACTTTAGTCCATGGACCAGAGAACTAAATAGGCCCTCGAGAAACCCCTCTAGTCCCAACTGGGACTCGCCTTACTCCGCCACTTAACTGGATTGAATGGGGACATTTTAGTCCCCGCGCATTTATAAAAACCTACCAAATACATTGGAGGTGGGGCTCTTGTCGAAAGTTCTTTAATTGCACTCGCAAAGGCAGCTTTGCACTTTCGCAAAGCTCTTTGTCGAGTGTAACACTCAAGAAACAGCCTCTTCCGAATCCTTCGTAGAAGGTTGCTTTGTCGAGTGCCAAATTTCGAAAGACTCTCAGTTGGGCTTTTGCTGAGGGCCGTGGCGGGCACCGGGGTAAAGATTTGACGCCGTTTTTTGCCGAGAAGCTACAGCTCCGCACTCCGCAAAGAAATCTGTTTTTAAACCTTTGCCGAAAGTGCCACAAAGACCTATGATCGCAAATGGTGTTTTTATTTTTTAAATTTTCTTTGAAAGAGTGCAATGACTACTGCACTCTCGAAAGCGCAGTTTTTAATTTTTTATTCTTTTTTGCCGAAAGTGCAATGGCTATTGCACTCCGCAAGTAGTCACCTCTAAATTTCTTTTTGTTTTTTTATCGTTTTCCATTTAAAACAACAATGCATATATATATAATAGAAACCATAATTCAACAGCAATAAATTACAAACCATTTTATATATTACAAACGCACCAATTTTTTTCTGAAATCCATAATTTATTATTGCTAAACCATAAGTTCATAGTCCACAAGTTCACAAGTTCGATACATAGAAACTATTTCCGCAGCGTGCTCACGGGCGACCACATTTCAACAAGGCGATCCCAAATGACGGTCCGGGTGCGATGGCTCGACTTACATGCCGGGCGAAGGATTCGACCCGTTCTTCCACGTCACCACAAATCAAGGTATCAAAAGAAGATATTGCACGGGAGTGACAAGATAAAATATAAGGAGTTTAAAGAAAAGAAATTTCGGCAAAGACTCTCCTCAGATGGGGACGCTTTCCAAACCTATAGAAGAAAAAAATCGCTTGCATAGAAGGCTGCACAACCATAGCTTTTCAAATGTAAGGTCGTTTACATATCAATTAACCCTATCGAAGGCCCACACATCAACAAATCCTGCAAGACGTATAACATCTTCTAGTTTGGATACTACATGAGAGCAGCATGAAGTAAAATATACTCACCGGACTGTAGATGGTGGTCAGGAAAAGTGCAGCAGTGTAGTGGGATCTGCAACCTTGTTGCTCTTCAAGTTGTTGCACGACTCGAAAGCAACCTTCATGCCGGGCTCCTCACAGCCTTGGTAGCCTCCGGACGCCTGGCCTCCCTGGCTTGGCCCGGCCAGCCTTTCCTAGGCCTCCTGCTAGGCCTCGGGTTGTCAGCACTGCCCCAATATTTGACCCCCACTGTTTCAATATTAAAAGTAGGCTTGGCGAACGTAAAAGTCGGAAGAGACGACAGTTGAAACTAGAATACTTATTTGAGGTTGCTATTTATGGGCACGCTTAGGAGCTCAGGCTTCGCTGCTCGAGGCGGTTCGAGGAGGTGAGTAGAGCCGGCGGCTGAGACGCCTGGTCGCCAAGTTGTAATCCCACCATGCTTTGCCTTCCCCACCTCAAGATCACGATCTCGTGATTACCTGCCCCGATCCTCTGATCGTAGGGCTTCGAGGGTCGAATCATTTTCGTCCTCGCTAGTAACGTAGGGGTAAGGCGTGCACGCTTAGGAAGCTTCTCACTATAGTACAATGTCGCGGAAGTTTGACACCTCCTCACGTAATGAATGCTTCTCGCTATGGAAGCCTCTAATCCTTCCTTTTGTTTCCACATTTCATGTAATGTTTTTATACATCTTCGGCTGATAGGCACTAATCGGCTTCTCGCACGGCCTCCATTCATACCTCGCTTGGGAGGAAAATCAAATGTCGCATCGACAAAAAAAGCTAGGTGGAAAGATCTTCCAACTTACGTAGCAACTCGCGCCGTTTTCCAACTCTCAACCACTTTTAGAGACATTCCTGGCACAAAGCTGGGGCTAAGAAAAGCTCACTTCCGCCAAAGACTCTTCCGTGACATGCTCAGTGGGACGAAGCTCGAATCGGCGGAAGAAGCTGCCTAATCCATATGTGGAAGTTGCGACTTTCATCCCTTTGCTATTCGCCAAGATCTCGGCTCGCTCCTCCTCGATTCGGCCGTGAAACCCATCAGAAAACTTAACGCTCGTGATCCATTGTACTTCCGTTTTGTGCTTCTTTTTCCACAGACTTGTGAATCGCCTTTAGGCCTTTTTCCATGGTTTGCCATTCTTGGAGGCAGATCCAGCTTATCTGTTTCATAGTGTTATGTCTACTTGGCTTTAGGGTTGTCCTGTCTTGTCAAAATGTCCAAGTGAGAAGCGTGCCCAGCAAGCTTCGCAACATTCTTTCCCTAAAGAAATTATATCTATGTTATGTGGAAGGAGAAGGTCATCAAAATAGGGAAGCTCTCCAACTCGACTTCTATGAGTCCAAGATATGTTCCACAATTATGCCTGCACAAAGCTTATCTTTTGTTTGATTATCTTTTCTTTGAATTAACTTTCTTTCTTTTTTACATCTTCTTTTGATTTATCTTTTTCATACTGGAGCATCGAGAGCATCTATCTCGAGCATGAACCCAGGGCACTAGTCATCTTCCCGAGGTGCAGTGGTCGGCCACCGTGACACCTTTCGTGAAGTTCTTGTGTCCTCCGCACGCATGGTCAAGAGGGAGGAACCGGTCGATGCTCGGTTTAACGAGAACTTCCCACCTTCTTCATCCAATGAATCAGAGTCGCCTTTGCATACCGCATGGAAACTTCCTGACACCAAATGGTCCTTATATGCTGCAAGTGTATGGCTGTAGTACTGTACCAAACATACATTCTGAAGTTTCTTTTGTAGCCTCAAATAGTCCATACGCCTATTCCAAGCCTCCTGATCAATTCATCATAAACAGTCAGACAGACACCTCCATTTTGTTTCCGTGTGTCTGTGAATCAACGCTAAGAATATAAGTGCCGTTAAAGTGAAATTCCTGTAGATTGAGGGAATAGCGTAACATGGGCTCAACAAGTGTATAAATGACATCATTCCATAAGTGATGGGAACCCATCCGCTGCCAGCCGCTAGCATCTATTACTTTTGCCTCTTCATCTTTGCCACTTATGGTTGCCATTAAAGTTTCCATGCTTCACCATCCGCCGGATGTACCATCTTGTCAGATTGTAAATAAACGCCATTCTTGTGCCATGTCATCCTGCGCCAGTAATTCTCGACATGAATAGCCATTGGAGCCCCCAGATGATCTAAGGTGTCTTAGGACTTTTCATGGGGATGTCCTCATTCTCGCTTCCTTCTTCTTCCATCACCTTTGTCTACTCTCACACATACTCAGAGGATTTACACTTTGGACAAGACTTTGTATCCTTGAGTTCTTCCCCAAATAGATCGCACCTCCTTTCTCATCTGGCCATATGGTATCTTCAAGGTCTGGAGTCTCATTGACTCATACAAGCTTCGTTCTAAGAAGATGACCCTCCTGAAGCAGCCCCAATAATTGCTATCATAGCATCACAGTGTGTTTTAGGCCATGTTAGGCCGGGACTTCAACCTCAAGAGGGCGGCTAATCGGTACTCCAGTTGGTCTTCATATTGTCTTTCTCTGTAGGACCTCGTGTCGGTCCAACATGGCCAAGAACGCCTTTAGCGCCATGGGCTCGCTCCTCCTCCTCATTCTCCCGGGCCAGTCCTCCATAGGCCTTTTTCAAAGAACGTCTGATCTCATAGATCACCAACCATCCTAGTCACCATCCTACTGTCAGCCAAATGCCTCCAAGCGCTATCTTCACGGCCTCCTCTTCTAGGACGAGATAGGGCTTCACCATGGGACACCCACTGGTATAGTTTGGCATAACCATACTTCTGCAAAGATGCCGCACCATGACTTCCTTTGTTTTTTCTTTTTCTTGTTTTCACATTGGTCACGAGAGACAGAATCGGTCTCTCGCTTCCCTTAGTCAGCCTTAAATGTCCAAGAATTTTCTCGCATCCATTCACTATTGATTTGAGCCTAACTTGGCAGTCCCATGTACATCTACCACGCCTATCACATCCTAGCATATATACATAATGGAGTAATATAAACTATCATTCCATCTCAGAACATGTTTACTTCTATCTAATAGGTGAGGATAGGTCAGGTCCACTTCACGGATGCTTGATCTCGATCCGAGACATCTTCGCTGCTTCTCCTCGGTCTCTAGAGATCCTGAGGCAGAACTGAGAATGTCAAAGGAGGTGGAAAATAAACTCCATCTCGGATCCAAGCGCAGCATGGAAACTAACCTCCATCTACGCATCCGCTGGCTTGTCCAAAAAACGTGGATTACTGAAATGTGAAACAGAGGTAGATATGCAGATCTCGAATACCTCCAACCGTGATCTGCTGGATGGGAGACGCCTCAACTAGGCTACATCGATCTACGTATCACAACGTGTAAGGAAGAGAGCTCACTTATACTTAGGGGTGGCGGTGGAGACAAAGCAGCGATAGCATGTCGCCTCAAGACTGCAAGGGGTGATGATTGAACGGCCGATTTAAGATGATCTGGTCGCCAGGTGCTCCGAGTCCCTCCGAAAGGTCCTACTTCGTAGAAAGAAGAAAGACATCACTAAAAGTTGAGTATTGCATCTTCAAACCCGCAAGTTTCCAAACTGTAGAAAAACTGCTTAAGACCATGGTCGACGGCTGCTACATCCGGGGCACGATGGCCAACACAACCTGATAACCGACGAAGGTCACATACCGCTAATGGCATAATGCTATTTACGGCTTACCTCGCTGGCTTACCTTCTCTCCGGCGAGTATGATGACGCTGCGATGAACGGGGACGAACGCTCGGGTCCTCCACCTCGCTTCCTCCCCTCTCCCCTTCTCCTCCTCCTTCTTCTCCTTCCTTTTTTCTTCCTTCCTCCTCCTTTTCTTCCTTCGCTTCTTCTGCCTCCTTTCTTCCTTCTTCCTTCTTCTTCCTACGGCGGTTTCCGCCGGGCTTCTTCATTACTAAGGCCTTCCTTCAGGTGTACAGGGCATTTGCCGGGCCATCGCTTTGGCTGGCTACGGGAGTGAAGTGTTGCCGGGCGCTGCTGAAAGCAGCCTGGCGGTTCGGGATCCGGTGGTCGGTGGTCGACTGGGTGGGCGGTCGCTTAGGAGTACGTCAAGGCAGGGCTGCGCGTTGGGCGCCGTCTGACGGCGGGTTTGCATGACTGGGTCGATCGGGCGGCGCCACAGTTATGGTCAAGCGATTATGCCACAAGGTCTGCGGGGTGGCTCAGACTGGGCGGGCAAGGGGCGGCCGGGGCTGGGTGGAGCGGCTGGGCGGCCGAGCTGGGCGGGCGGGAACGGCGGCAGCGGGTGCGGCGAACGGTATAGAGGAGGAGGTGTGGGTGGCCCACATTTAGTTAGGTTTTCCCTTTGCCGAAAAGCCGGGCCGGTCAGCCACTGCAAAGGCTTTGTTTTTTAGAATTCCTATGCCAATGCCGTAGGTCAGACTCGCAAACGTTTTTTTTGTTTTTTGCCCCATTATTTTTTTGCAGCCTTAATATATTATTTAAAAAACCCAGTGTTCAAATTTGGCATAATTTTGAGACTTTTTTTTATATATTTCGTTAAAGTTTTTGTTATACTGCTGAATTTTATGGAAAGTATTCTCAAATTCCTGAACTCAGTAGGAATTGGAATAATTCGAGTTTGGTGGTTCTAAAATGATATTCAAGTGATATTTGGTAAGATGAGGTTATACATCCAGGAACTCAAGAAATTTCTATATCTGCTGACGTAATAATAGACTAAAGTACCCAAGTTGTGTATTTAAATTATATAAAATCCTAAATGAAGTCCTAAAATGACGAAACTTGTCGGGTATGTCGTTATCGCATGTAAAGTCTACGGCAAAAATTGAAGGTTTCAGTGTTAAGTACGGTCAATGCCTAAACCCAAAACATTCTCCACGCAGCACTTTACCTACTTACCCAGGAAGTGTGTCGGTGTAGATAAATGGAGCAGCTCGAACACCCTCGGTTCCATGTTGTCGATGCGCAGCACTTCTGAATGACACCAGCGTTCACGTTCCCAGCTGGGTTAGAGAACTCATTGCCATGAAGGCCGTGCACCGAGGCCTTAACACGGCACTTCTGTGTGCTGGGAACAGATGGCCGCCGACCTCGAACGTCACGTCGCGTCTCTGGACTCACTGACGCTGGCTTCTGTGATCGCTGCCAATGCCCCGGCGCAGGTTTGACGCTCATCAATACCAGATCCCGTTTAACAATCAACGCAATATCAGCACGATCTGGATGCTGTCCTGGAGAAGAGGTAAGGAGGACTCGTGCTCCATCATACCAAGGAAATTACAGCCGTATTCATAAGTTGTTTCTGAGAAGGTACTGAAATCTCGATGTATTAAATTATCTGCCCAGCATGGGTGAGCAGGGTCACCCTGAATCGAGGCTTCACTTCATCGTTATCACCAGGTCATCGAGGATGAGATTGGCAGTAACTCCATTGAAGTCTTCACCCCTTCGGGTAGAAGTCTGGCACCAGCTGTGATTCCGACACGGAAGTTGTTGACCTGATATCTCAAATGCTCGATGCTCAAATGGGTTTTGAGAAGCTGTCGTCAACAACCCTCAGCACGTGCGACCAGCAGTTAGGTCTGGCGGTGGCACAGCAGGAAACTTCTCGATGAACATGCAAATACATCTTGATGATGGCGGAAAGAAGTCGTCCTTCAGGGATGACTCCAGCTTCGCCCTTTTTGATAATGCCGGGTGCCCGATATAGAACGGTACCGTCTGTCATCGTTCGCGAAGTTGGACCAATTCGCCTGGGTGTCCAGTTAATTTGTTAAAGAAACCGTCCTTGAGTTGACTCCACGCACTAGTGGAATCTTGCATTTTTGCCGAGACTTCTGCTGCCAGGTGATCCTCCGTCTGCACGCATAGGCATACCCCACCGGTGCTCCCTCATGGACAATTAATAAGGATAACACCTGATGTACCAGGCATGCTCTCTCCAACGCGGAATGTACTGACTGATCGCTCTTTCCGATCTCCCTGAGATCCTTGGTTGCCGAGAAGCCATCGACTGCGCGATAGTACGGGTCTTGTGTTCTAGCGAATGGCCGGCGATGGCAGTAGAGATGCGATGAGGTGCGCGGTTGTGGCATGGAGATGCGCAGGTGCCGAAAAGGCCGGTTTTCAGGTCGTCGAGGTTGTTATTTCCACCGGAGGCGAGGAGACGCATTTGATCTGGCGGCGGCGGCGGCGGCGTCCGCGGCACGAAGATTTAATTCCATGCAAAGCTGACGTGTTGGGAACAGAAACTTGCTATAAATATTATGCTTCGGAAAAAGATGGCGCTGCTGCAGGTTGCTTGGAAGACGAAGGAGTTGCATTTATTCTCCCAAAGAAAAGATGATTTTCAAGTGACGCGATAATTTGAATCAAGCTTTTGCGGTGGCTTCTATACATAAATATATTTATACCTATCTTGATTATTCCGATTACTATGTCCACCATTTTGATGAAATCATTACCCTGTCACGAGCTAGTAAGCGTTTCCAAAACTGTGCAAAACAATCAACCCATGTATAAAACACAAAATATAGTAGGATCAATCTCAAACAAATTCAATTGTTTTCTAAAATATTCAGCATTACATTTTCACCAAAAACTCTATATTCTTCCGAAATTTAGGGCTAGTGAGAAGTCAAGATCAAGTATATCTTCTTCAGATACTATATCCAACTAGTATATTGCCCGTATAATGCTTCAGGTAGTGTCAAGAAAAAATCACAAACTAAAATGAATCGCTAAATCTAAGGGTGTGTTTGTTTTCTCCTCCTAAACTTTTGTAGTCGCTTGTCCCATCGGATATTTGGACACATCCATAGAGTATTAAATATAGACTAATTATGTAACTAATTGCACAGTTTATAGATCCAATCTTTAATTCTAATTAGTCCATATTTTGACAATGAAAAGGTTGGTAAATATGCAATGACAGCTTAATTAGGCTAATAAATTGCCTCAGAAGTACTGGACGATTCTCGTAATTTGTTTTTTATTATATCCAATAATTCTATGCTATTAATTCTCACGTGACACCTCCTAAATTTTAGTCACCGGATTCAAAACACCCCCAAAAAATGAATCAAACCTGCTGTACTAAAAAAGTTTTTGTTTTCTTTGAGAAGGCAAAGAACCAATAACTCTCATAGATGGCCTTTTGCTGAACTCAATATAGCTTCTTCTTTCTCAGCATCCCATAACTCAATGCAGGTACCAATAGGTAAAGAAAAGAGTCACGTCCACAATACAACATAATAACTAAATTAATCAAACATTTTAAATAGAATAACAGGGAAAAGGGTTTATTGTGTGGAAATACCCAAATTGAAATATTAACAAATAAAATTTTGAAAAAATTGATTTCTTGGTATATGGTCACAGTACAAGCACTTAGAACTGAGGGAGCGTATATTCAGCATGTTGTTTCTTAAATCTTTTCAACTATATTGATGAATTTATACTTATCTTCTTTATTTTATTAAACAAATTCTCACCTTTTATAATAAACAGAAGTTATCTTTAAAAATAAATTAGTAAATACAAAATACTCATTCCAAAGCATAGTAGCTAAATTACGACTCTCAAGAATGGAAATGGTCTTCTTAAATTACGCTCGTAGTGTGCTGTACTGGCTATTTCTAAGCTATCAGAATATATTATTCAATGACGCGGTATGACGGACATAAAAGTGAAATCCAAGTGTTTTTTCTACACAAATGTAAGCAATCAACACACCAGAATTAAATGACCGAATGTATATTTGAATTCTGTCTAGAGGTCCCTAGAGTTATAGCATATATTCTGAATTTCCATTCTCCAAAGGTTGTTTAAATGTTGAATAGAGATCTGTCCCAAGAAACGGAATGATACATACAATACAAACTGGAAATGCAGTTGAGAATACAGTTGCTGGTATCATGCACCAAGTACAGTGATGGATGGAGGTGTGAGAACAGTTCATTATATAGATGAGGTCGTCCTCCTTGAAGATTTGTTGGCTCAGCCAAGTCAAGACGGTGGCGAGCCTGAAACCCAAAACCTGTCTCTGTTATAGTCAATTATTTCATAATATTTCAGAGAAGTCCAATGCTACATGACAACCCATCAATTCAATATTTAATAATTTAAGCCCGACACCACTAATCGACACAATGGTTAACAGACTTATTAACAGCTTAATAACCAAATGTGTCCAAAGTTATTGTTTTTTAGGAACTGAGAGGCAGCATGGAGTCCAAAACCAGGATAATAAGTTTCTTCTGAAAAAGTGATGGGAGAATAAATCACTATCAAAACACCACCAATGATTCAATTTTATGAAGTGAACTTACAGTTTTTCTAGAACTTCTGAAGAGATCAACATTAATATTGTACGTGTGCTTTCTGCTAAGGCACATACATAGAGGTATCCCGCCGCGCCCTGCTTTAGTGATCCGCACTCTCTAGTGATCCCATGTATTGTTTTAGCTTCCTGCATTACTCCGTGAGGCCTCATCGTAATGCATTCTTTTACCTCTAATGAACAGGTCACGCTGGAATCCATGACCTCACCACCAGTTCACAAGCCTTTGCACGCGTCAGACGCCCAGCCATTTCACCCTCATCGCCAGTTCCAACTAAGTTATGACGACATCCTGAGAGAGAGTGAGCTGCTAATGCCGTCAGAGTTCTTCGGACTAAGTCTCTACTATGTTAGATCGCCGAGCACCACTCAGGCCGGGCCGTCGGTCCCGCCCAAAGGTTCACGAAACCGAAAGTCAGTCTCACTCGAATCCTGATGCCCCACCGCTTCCCACTATCTCGAAATGCTAGGATCTGGCGTTAGCTCTCTCCCCGGGTCCCCAGTGTGCTTGGGTTATTCGACCTGCTGTATGCAGTTTTGGAGACTATGGAGGATCGAGGCCACTAGATGTATCTTCGTAACTATACATGTAATTAGTACTTGAAGGATCCCAAACATTTTGTAGTCTCAGAGATGGGATCTGAGGAACTGGACATAAGTCATGCGTTGTGCCCATGTGTTGACCAAAGAATGAGGAAGCGGTATCAATCAGCTTGTCACCCATGTCAACCTCAATTTCTCGAGGATTCATGGATGACTATAGATGTTGGAAACAAACATGGACAAGAAGGTGTCAATGAGCTTAGATGGTGAGGAAGGACTCATGAAACTTGTGCCGGTGGCAAATGAGGGAAGCACCCTTTGCGCAATGAGGAACTGAGTGATGATGATGTAGCAGATTGCTTCGCTAAGGCCCTCGTCTCTACGGTTGAGATTCCAGATGCGTGATGCCTTTTGGTTTTGATGGGCATACTCGGTTCGGAGTTCAAGAAGTCAAGCAATCGGTTGGAAGATATGAAGACACCACTCTATCCGGAAGTTGCAATGAGAGGTATAATGGGTTGTCCGCTTCACTAAAGCTTCCAACCCAAGGTGGCACATCACTAGACCGACAAGGGGTCTCTGGGGAGAATTGCTAGAAGTGCCTTGAGATATGTTTTTGAGGGGAATCAAATACTGTGGACTACATATGAGCCTAAGAAGATTGTTTAATGATGGATTGAAGTTCGAAAATTCATGCTTATAAGAAAGACTGCGATCTTGTTCCATGCAGGATAATGCAACCCTGCTTGAATGCCCTAAGTGTGGAATCTCTCATTACAAGTTTAAGAACCCATTTAGGGGATGACATGCGAGGAGACACGCTCAGTGAGTTACTATTTAGGTTGCTTGGTACTTCCCTATGGCACCTCTCGAATGTTTGTTTGCAACCTCCAAGGATGCAACGAATCAAGCAGCTAGCACTTGGATGGGCTAGACGGTTGATGATTACATACGGCACCCAAATAGATGGTATCTGATGCATGGGTCATTGATTTGCAGAAGAATCTAGCTTTACGATGCTGTGAGCCATGAATTTTTTGGTTTGTAATCGCGACGTAATGGCAGCGAACCTATTTGGTAACACATGAGTAGCTCACATAGTGTCTCTGCCCGCGGTTATTAACTATCTAAGCAACCTTCCCCATGGTCAGGTAACAAGAGGGAGGTGCTATGATGATGTC